>CM028138.1:233034375-234481250 GCA_016271365.2 Neoceratodus forsteri
GAGGGAGTGGATACAGTCAAAATTTATGAAAAAATGATTCGCACAACTGGCAGGGCTTCCCAGCAGTGGACAGTCTTACATTACTGAACACACCCACAGGGCTCTAAATCCTATGCCTCAGAAAGGTGCGAAACCAAGAGTGATCATCTGCCATCTAATCAGTTTCCAAGACAAGGTCACTATCCAACAAGCAGCCCTCTCACAACCATCCCTGCACTGGAACAACTCCTGCTACTACATACTGTATTTAATAAATAATGCTAAAGTGTTTGAGATTTAAAAAAAAAGGCATACAAAGAAGTAAAGCAGAAATTACATCCATGTGGGATTATGTTTAAAGTGTTGCTCCCAGCTCATCTTGTCATAAGCCTTCCCCACGGTTCTCACAGCTATGACTCAGCGATGGCAGTGACCCAGCAACTGCCCTACCTCCTGCCGAAGCTGTTTGCCAAGCCTAAACCTCAACCCTACAGTTTAAAATGGAACATTGAAGTAAGCCTCTTCGGTATTTTCTGCTGCTATACTAGACACAACACTGACTGATGCTTGGATTACTGTTTAAGGACATGTTTGCCTGTGTTATTATATGACTTACTTTGTTGGGGTTGGACTGAATCTGAATGTGCAGACCAGAGGGGAAGGAGTGACCTCCACCTTCACAGGTTGTTTTTCAGTGCTGCTGAATTCTAGAGCAACCTGAGAGAAAATTTGGGAGAGAAAACTGTGGGCTACTGAAAATGCACCACACCACAACAAGCTCCACCCTCTGGGACAATGTCAACTCCAACTGCCAACACCATCTTAGGAGGGAGATTGATTTGCCACATGAACTTTTCTGGCAGGGATGTCAAGGGACATGGAAGCAGGTAGCACATCAGGAAAAGGATGGCTACCACAGGCTGCACAGTAAGAGATAAGCAGACCACAACAACATAGAACATTGTACTGCCTCCTACTGGGACAAAGCAGCACAGCTGATCTGGCATAACCAAGCATACCTGATCACAACATACCAGGGAGACTTGACTTTGGGCCGCCCACTACTGCCATCCCACAAGAGACATATGCAGACTTGCAACCACCTCATAAAGCAGATGGTCAGCTATAGGATGGAAACAACTGAACTGTTATGATGGACTGCAAGTAAGAAATGAGAGGGGACATTGTGTGACTGGCCTGGTTACTTCCTCCTGTCAAACTAGACATACTGAACCAATGCAGTGACTCTCAAACTCAGTTTTCACCCTCAAGCAATAACGGAGTGACTATTGTCTGTTTAGGGGGGGGAGGATGGGATGGTGGGACAGATTGGGCTCAGTCACCATATTACACATTGCTTAGACATGACTTTGTGTATGTAAAAGATAAACCAAATAAAATACTGTATAGCATGGGGGTGGGGGCTCCATTACGCTGCTCAAATGTTGCAGAGAAATTGTCTAAAAACATGGATAGGATGACCACAAAGCCTACAACCTGAAGCATAAGAGGAACCAATTCAGCAAGCAAAAGATCCAGGATATAAATACATCTTAAAAGACATAACCCATCAGTAGCCTTCTTACAGGAGACCCATTTAGTCACACCCACTCAGGAGGAATTGAATGGGACAAGTTTATGGTTCAGGAGTAGACACCAAATAGGAGGACTACCATGAGTGAAACCATGAACAAGCGGAAATGGTCCTAATTAGAGCAAAAGTAGGGTATGTCTCACAAGGAGAGAAGGTGGGCTGACTGCTTGTACTCTGACTTAAAAAACAGGAGGCAGCTTGGACAGTGAGGAATGTACAAGATAACTGAACACAGAAAAATCTCACCAAATCTAGGGACATAGTAGTAGCCTTCCAGAGATATTATAAAGTTCTTTACACCTTTGGAAAGAAAGACACCACTCAGATAGATGAATACTTTGACCAGATCCCACTTTCTAAGCTTAGTATAGAAAGCCAGCAAGCACTAACGCAACCTTTAATACTAGAAGAAATGGGAGTTAAAATAGACACCTTGTTCTTGGACCAGGCACCAGAACCAGATGGCCTGTGAACCAGCTTTTACAAGGCCCTAATGGGAGTGCTACTGAAACCTCTAAAAAGTCTATTCATGAAGGCATATGAACAGATAAGACTTGAGAGCACCATGCAGCAGGCACTAATCTCTGTACTAGCAAAGGTTCATAGTCAGGTCTCCAACTGCAGACCTATATAACTACTAAATATTGGCCTGAAGTAACTCAACAAAGGATTAGCTATCTGTATACAGAGGATACAGACATCCCTGATAGACACAGAACAGGTGGGATTTGTGGGAGGGAGGGTCACCTCAGATCACCTCAGCAAGCTCTTTCACATCATTTCTGCATCCAGGGAGGCAGGCACCCCAGTGGTTCTGGTCTTTCTGGACACATACTTTATAGAGTCTCATGTCAGTATTTGTTTTGAGTCATGGAACATTATGCGATCCTTAGTGAATTAATTAAATGGGTCCACCTTCTTATTCTGATCTTATAACAAAAGTACATTGTAACAAGGTCCTGTCATCTGGTAGAAAATAGTACCCACCAAGAATGTCCTATCCCCATCCCTGTTCAGTCTTTATTTAGAACCTTCGGCAATGAAAATTAACCTGAATCCGGATATATAAGGAGCAACCGCTAGAGAAAAGAGTTATAAACTCTCTCTCTCTCTGCAGATGATATTCTGCATGTAAGCAAACCCACAGTATCAATCCAGGAAATTCTCAAAGACATAGGGGAATGTGGAACTTCTTGTATAAACTGAACATCAGTAACATTACCATCTTACCCTTGAACCCCCACATCAGACAATGAGATCTTGAATGCCTTGGAAAGAGAAAGGGGAAATTATTTAACCAGGAAAGGCACACTAAGCCAGAGTTTGTTTCCAGGTGCGACCTGGGAGCACATGAAAGTTACTGATTTGCTCAGGGTGACACAGTATGCAAGTGGGGACTGGTGGGATTCAAACCCAGGTCTCCAAGTTTGCAGCTCAGTGCCCATAACCACTACACTGTACTGCCTCCCAACGCCTTGATATTGAACGCCTTGGGCTCAGACCATCCAAGATAAACGTTTTATATTTGGGTATCAAGGTCTCAACATCCAAGTCTAATATGATAAAAGAGAACCTCACGGACCTGTTGACCGCAATCAAGCAAAATCTGGATAGATGGACTACTTTAGCAGCATCTTGGTGGGGCCGCATCAGTGTGGTCAAGAAGAACATTCTACCCATGGTTATGAACCCACTCCGCATGCTCACTATAAGTCTTCTGTGCCGGTTCCAGAAACTGCATACACTAATAATTGCCATTCTCTGGCAAGGCAAGAAGCTAAGAAGGGCATTCCTGAAACTGGCAGTATCTCATCATAGCTGAGGGTTAAACCTCCCTGACTTTCTTACGTATTCCCATGCCACACAAGGGGCAAAATATTTCAGATGGAAGGCATAAAAAAGGTCACCTGATGAACAGTATATTCCCCCCAAGTGGCAGGAAATAGACAAAAATATATGTGACGTGCAGGGTATTAGCCTGGAATCTCTGTTTTTCATTATTGCAGTCAAGCTACCCAAACCACTGATCCCCACACATATTGGTACCTTCATTATTATTTATTGTCAGTTGCGTAGAAAACTGACGTTTTCATCAGGGGAGATACAAGACCAGCCCGTATAGCACAATCCAAATTTTAAAATAGATGGAAAAACTGTGTTTAAAAAATGGTGGTATGACAAGGGAATTACTAGGGTTAAACACTGTTATATATACACTGTTCCTGTTATGCATATACACTGTTCCTGTTGTAAATACTGTAAAATTTTGCAAATATTGTTTTTACCTTTTTCTCTGTATCATCAAATTCCTGTACCACTGGACGTTTGTGAAAATGGGCATTTTTGCTCACATACTTTCCAGTGTAAAAAATAAAATTGAATTGAATTGAAATATTTTATGCGCGTGAGGAACTGGGCAACTTTTTGTCATCTACAATCCCAATTCAACATGAATAACTGAAGCATTTACTTTCTTAGAGCTGCAACACATGATATCCAAAGTAACTGGGAGACCCCCAGACACACAGGCACCTCCTTACTCACTACACACGTTTGGGGAACTGTCACAACAATGATAGGCTATATCCAAACTATACTAAACCATAAGGTATTCCATGCCACATAGATTTGGGTCACCATCAAGATTTCTTTATTTTTTATTTAGTTTTTGTTGACCGGGTAAGTGCACTAGACAAATCCTGCCTATTTTCAGGCATGACCCGGGGGAGGGGGATACAGATGAATGCCAACTGACCTAGAACCAGATTAAGCTGTTGGTGGTATTTTTAGTGAATGAGGGAAATTTGGCCAGGACACCGGGAAAATTCCCCTACTCTTTTCGATAAGTGCCATGGGATCTTTAACATCCACCTGAACTACCACCAATCCAGGCAGATTGCTGGCCAGTGACCTTAAGCTGGACCCCAACAGAATAACAATGGTAAAAAGTCAGGACAAACTCTTAGCAGTTCATTAAGCAAGACATTATAGACTCATGCAGTTTAAGATACTGCAGAATACATATCTTATGAAATGGGCTTCAGATTTCTGGCCCTCTGAATGGTTGCTGACTGTGCACTGAAAGTGTCTAGTGCATGGCTGAAATCAAGTACTGGCAACCTTGATGCAGGACCCCCCCCCCAAAAAAAAAACCACATATTCATGCCCATTTGGAATATTGTAAAAGCTATAGAATCTTAAGGACCACCATTTTGTTGCTCTAATACCCTATGTAAGTGACTATGTATAGCCGTTGCCAGGGGAGGTTCATCTGGTTCGAAAGAACCCCACCTTTTGAAACTCCCCCTTTATTTTTCATTATTTGTAAAAAAAAAAAAAAAAAAGTTTAATCATTTCTGTTTATTTTTTTACTGTTACAGAGTACTAATGCACAGATGATGAACCCTAGCACTTTCTCTCTGCATGCACCCCCTCCCTCCTTCTGCTGCCAATCAGCTCCCTCAGTACCAGTGAGATGACTGGAGCTGCTTTGTGAGTCTTTCTCTGCACCCTCCCCCTATGACTGGCTGGCCAGTTGGAGCTCACATCAACATCGTGAATGTGACCTCAATACAGCACGGCCACTGCCTACAATTCACTCTGTCAGCTAGCACTGGAGGAAGATGGAGCATGGTGGCAGGCTCAGAGATGATGTCATCAGGAGAGCAAAAAAGTAGAGGACCTCTACTTATAATATTATCAGTCACAGGCAGCTAAATTTTGCTGGCCACTATTGCTGAAGATGTGTCCCTTAATAACTGTATATTAAGGGATAGGCTGTACAGTTGGGCAAGAGAGCTTTTCAGGTGGCTGGCTGAAAATGTAGAAATAAATTATTTAAATCCCCCGCTATACAAAAATCAAAGTTGTCATGTTTCATATGACTGTTTTAACTTTTCATAAGTAAAACAAAAGAGGTACCACAGTGGAAAGGCAATGCAAGTGTTTGGAAGGGTCTGGCTGGGATCTGCACTGCCACCTCATTAATTGTGCTGTTCAGAGAGGTCTTCACTGTGGTCCCATTTCCATGGACATTCAGTACCACTTTGGTCTGTGTCATCTGTGCCAGATGCCGTTAAATCAAATAAGTTGTGATGTGTTTTCTCCAGATGACCACGTGCCAGTAGAATGACATTTGTTGCTACAGTTCATTGTTTTGAACTTACCCACTGTACTTTTGGAAGCATGGTGGGATGGGGTTAGGTGGTGGTGAGGGGGTAGGCATTTAGGAGATGGTAACTTTGCACTGAAAATCCCGCCGCTGTCAAATTACCTTTCCTCTCACTCCCTTTGTCATACCTACCACATTGGAGAATGGAGTGGGGGCAACAATTGTAGTACTCAATATTGAACTAAGACTTACATTACAGATTTTTTTCCAAGCAGGGTGCCTAGAATAGAAACATAGAAATATAGACAATGACGGCAGAAATAGACCAGATCTCCAGTCTGCCCAGGTTCCCTATAATCCCTGGAAGCTACAATTTCTCCAGGGTACTAACCCTCCCTGTCCTCTTTCTTGTCACCTTCTTGGTCCTGTTGCCTCCAGTAACCACTATTCCATTCATTATGTCCCAGCCCTGCTTGAATCCTCTGACTGTTTTTACACCCACCATTTCAGCTGACAGACTGTTCCAAAGTTACACAACCTTTTCCATAAAGTAGTACTTCCTCACATCTCTCCTGAACATACCTCCTGTTAATGTCCATTAGTGTCCATGTGACCATGAATTGGTACTCAGGCTAAATAGTACCCCGTAGTTCACTTTAATTCATTTCAGGAACTTGAAGATCTCCATCATATCTCCTCTCTCCCTTCTGGTCTCCAATGAGTACATATTTAGTGCCTTGAGGCGCTCCTCATAGGATTTGCCCTGCTGTCCCTGAATCATTTTAGTTACTCTGCGCTGCACTGTCTCCAACCAATTCTTATACTTTCTGAGGTGAGGACTCCAGAACTGGGCACAGTACTCTAGGTGAGACCTCACGAGGGATCTGTAGATGGGAAGTATTACCTCCTTTCTTCTGCTATCGGTACCCCAACCGATGCATCCTAGCATCCTGCTAGCCTTGCTATAGGCCATGGTGCACTGACTCAATTACTTAAATGGTATATTGAGTTGTGGGTGGTGGGGGTAACAACAAGGGGTAGAGAGAGTTCAGATATGAGTTATTTAGACTTAAAATAAGCCACAAAAGTGCACCACTGAGCATACCATAGCCCATGGTTTCTGGGGCCTATTAGACCCAGACCCCTGCCCTAGTAGCAAGCCAGCACTGCAGTAAGTTAGTAGTATACAGTACCCAGCCAAAACCAGCTGCAGACTCTGTATTGAGGTTAAGTGCATTAGAATTTGCTCTCTCTGTATATATCTACCTATATATCTACATATGTAATAGATAACCTACTCTAAGGTGTGTAGTCGTGCTCTGATATATGCATGCCTTGGTGTGCGTTGTTAAGCATGAGTCTGCAGGCCGAGTGCATCAACCACCCAAGGCGTGTGTATATCAGAGCGCGACCACACATCCTAGAGTGGGTTATCTATCTTATAAATAGCAAAATTGTTTTGGAGGAGGGTAAAATGAAGGTAAAGCGGGTCGCTCTGATAGATGCATGGTCATGCGATGTGTTTTATACAATCAGAATGCTGGATTTGTTATTTACTTTGCTTCCCATTTTATAAATACACACACAAACATGCACACACAATCTGAGCTACCCAGATAGTGATAATTGTCCTTAGAGCAGGAGGTGGAGGGAGCTCACAGATGAGTTATTCTGGTTTAAAATAATTTACAAAGTTAGCCACAGAGTATCTAGTACCAAGTTTGGGGCCAAGCAGCCCCAGACCCCTTTCCTGCACACCAGTAGATATAGCTGCAGGTATTAAAACTCATAACATAATATATCTGAGACAATGTCTTGGGTATATTACATTAATAACATCTTGCTGCCCTCCGTACTGAATACATATGTATTCACCCTGCAGCCAGCCAGATAATAATTTTGTTTAGAGCAAGGAGTGTGGAGATCTCAGATATGACTTCTTTAGCTTCAAAATAAGCCACAAAATGCACCACAGAGCAATTCTAGGATTTCATGGCTTCCGGGGTACTAGCGGCCCTAAGACCCACAGCTTTTTTTAAAAAGTTGCAGACTGCATAAAAAGAACCCCCCTTGTGAAAATCCTGGCAACGACCCTGCTATAAAAACGATCACAAATGGTGCCTTACAGTTCCACTTCCCCTTTAAAAAACACATAATCATCACATATGTCACAAACAAATACCTGCGAAAGGGGTCTGGGGCTGCTTGGCCCCAGAAGCTTTGGGGTACTAGATACCTGTGGCTAACACAGACTGTTGTGCTCGCGAGGACTGCTGAACCCCCACGAGAGGTGAGAGGCAGTAAAGGCCCTCCTGCATCGCTGGGAAAGACTGTTGTGCTGCCGGACACTGCAGGATCTACCCCCCAAGCGCGAGGTTAGGTCACGAGGGCGTAAGGAGCCTCCCTCGCATCGCTGGGAAAGACTACAGCTGCCGAGACATCAGAGACCCCCCACCGGAGGGAGGTGAGGGCGAGTAAAGGAGCCCTCCCTCGCATCGCTGGAAAGACTGTTGTGTTGCCGAGACACTGCAGACGACCCCCACCAAGGGAGGTTAGGTCACGAGGGCAAGTAAAGGAGCCCTCCCTCGCATCGCTGGAAAGACTGTTGTGCTGCCGAGACACTGCAGCCCCGCCCCCACCGAAGGGAGGTTAGGTTGCGAGGGCGAAGTAAAGGAGCCCTCCCTCGTATCGCTGGGAAAGACTATTGTGCTGCTGAGGACACCGAGACCCCCACCGAAGGGAGGTTAGGTCGCGAGGGCGAGAAAGGAGCTCTCCCTCGCATCGCTGGGAAAGACTGTGTGCTGCCGAGACACTGCAGACCCCCAACCGAAGGGAGGTTAGGGTCGTGAGGGCGAGTAAAGGCCTCCCTCGCATCGCTGGGAAAGACTGTTGTGCTGCCGAGGACACTGAGCCCCCAGCCGAAGGGAGGTTGGGTCGTGAGGCAGTAAATGGCCCTCCCTCGCATCGCTGGGAAAGACTGTTGTGCTGCCGAGGACACTGCAGACCCCCCACCGAAGGGAGGTGTTAGTCACGAGGCGGAGAAGAGCCCTCCCTCGCTGGGAAAGACTGTTGTGCTGCCGAGACACTGCAGACCCCCCCCACCACCGAAGGGAGGTTAGGTTGCGAGGGCTGGCAAGGAGTCCTCCCTCTCATCACTGGGAAAGACTGTTGTGCTGCCGAGACACCGCAGACCAACCCCCCAACGGCGGAGGTTAGGTCGCGAGGGCGGCGGAAGGAGCCTCCCGCACGCTGGGAAAGACTGCTGTGCTGCCGAGACACTGCAGACCCCCCCACCCGAAGGGAGGTTAGGTCGCGCAGGCGAAGTAAAGGAGCCCTCCTCGCATTGCTGGGAAAGACTGTTGTGCTGCTAAGGACACCGTGAGGACCCCCAACCGAAGGGAGGTTAGGGTCACGAGGCGAGCAAAGGAGCCCTCCTCGCATCGCTGGGCAAGACTGTTGTGCTGCCGAGGACACCGCAGACCCCCCACCGAAGGGAGGTTAGGCCACGAGGCAGTAAAGGAACCCTCCCTCGCATCGCTGGGAAAGACTGTTGTGCTGCCGAGGACCTGCAGACCCCCGAAGGGAGGTTAGGTTAGAGTGATGAAAGAGCCCTCCCTCGTATCACTGGGAAAGACTGTTGTACTGCCGGACACAGCCCCCCCCACCGAAGGGAGGTTGAGTCGCAAAGGGCGAGTAAAGGAGCCCTCCCTCGCATCGCTGGGAAAGGTAGGAATTGGAATTTACGCCATCGCCACAACCACGAGGCAGTAATGAAGGACGCCGGTCCCGAGAGATAGCATGCTGACTTCATAGTGCTCCCATCCCTAGTAGGCCCCGCTGATGCTCCGTGTCAGCTCCCCACCGCCCCCTCCACCACCCTTGGTCGGCTCTGAGCTATATACTGCACACCACGTGGGCGCCCCCGCCACCACCCTTGGTCGGCTCTGAGCTATATACTGCACACCACGTGGGCGCGTGAGACTATCAGCCCACTTTACCATTAGCAGCTTCTCAGCTGCAGCCGCTAGAGGCCGCCAAGTGGGATTCCATAATTCCAATTCAGTCAGTGCAGCTCTCATACTTACTAGTCTGGCATTTGTTCCTGCCATACTGCACAGCACTCTGATGTTAGTAGAAAAGGGACTTACACAGATCTTCAGTGTTGATTTCTTGCTTTCCTGCAGGTAGTTGCTGCTCTCCCCACTGTGAAAGTCTGAATAGCTGAAACCTAGGGAATCCTGCTCCTTAGCACCACTGTCTGGTATTGGAACAGAGGTGCAATAGGATGCTCAGCACAGTAGCCCAACCGCACTCACAGCAGTGCTGGTACTCGAAGATGAATTTGCCACTGGCTAACATTGTAATAATCTCTGTGTTACTCCTATATGTAGCTGCTTTAGGATGGGTGGATGCCAAAATAAGTGGCTGTCCTGACCCCAACCTGCCTAGGGGAGTACAGGATCGACACCTTCCGCACCCCTCACATTGTCACTCTCCCTCAATTTCACTTGCACTAGTTAACAAGCACGGACTTGCCCTAAAGGGAGCCTGTTATCTCATTTTCTGTGACACCTCAGGTGACCGACCAAACGATCCTCCCGATACAGAAGGGGTCCTCCGCCTCATCCTACTTATACTAATATTGAGGGCTGGACATCCACCTAATCCTGGGCCCCTGCCCCTAACTCCAGTACTAGGATCATCCGGGACCCCACATGGTGTCACACCAGGGACTAAGGGTGGCCACATGAACATCTGCAGTCTTCGACCAAAGATGCCGGAGGTACAATCATGGGTAGACACATACAAACCAGATGTGCTAGCCATTTCAGAAACTTGGCTGAAGCCTTACATACTCCCTCATGAAGTGGAACTAGTCCATTACAACTCCTTCCGAAAGGATAGGGAAGGGAAAAAAGGAGGGGGAGTTCTTGTCTATGTGATCTCCTCCCTGACGGCTTCCTTGTCTCCTGTGGAAACGCCAAACACAGCAGGACTAGAATCTATATTCGTCCAACTTGTCCTGGGCAATGCTAAACACCTGACCATAGGATGTATCTACAACCCTCCGTTGGGGGGGTACTGCCGCACTCCAAGGCCTCATCAGCCCAATAGCTGGGGCACGACCCACAGAGCTGTTGGTCCTTGGGGACTTCAACCTAAAGTGGGATCCCACCACTGAGCAAAAACATAAGGCAATACTCCTAGATGCTAACCTGACCCAGGTCATCACCGAGGTCACAAGGCATAACCATAAAACAGGGAATCACTCTATCCTGGACTGGATACTCACTTCAAAACCCACCAACCTACAAGTGGCTGGTGTGATGTCGGACGCCCTAAGCGACCACTCACCCACCTTCTGCATATGGAAAAACCGGCCTCCCAGGACCCCGCCCAAGCTCATAGTAGCCAGGGACTTCTCTGGATTCTCAGCGGAAGCACTCCAGAGGTCCCTAAGAAACATAGACTGGTCTCCAGTGAGACACCTAGGGAGCATAGACAATGCAGCGCACTTTTTCCAGAGCACGTTCTCTGCTGTGGCTAACATGCATACCCCAATTAGAACCAGATGAGCCAAGGGCCATTGCCACAAGTGGATTTCATGTGAACTGAAGGCACTGATGATAGCCCGAGACAAAGCCTGGAAAAGAGCAAGGAGCTCCACCTCCCCTGCTGATCACTCTGCCTATAGATCCCTGAGGAATCAGTGCCAAAGAAAATCCAAGAATGCCAAAAGGGACTACCTAAAATCCCTACAGAGGCAAACTCTAACTGACCCAAAGTCCTTCTGGACAAGTATCAACTCCCTGATAAAAGGCACTAAACCACCCCAGCAGGGTAACACAACACACAATGGAACTTCTCTCAACGATGGAGAGGAGGTCGCTACAGTCTTCAATCGCTTTTTACCAACCTGGGGTGCTCAGACCCAACACCACTTGCAGCTCTCAGAGCCCAACGGTCAATGAAACGCAGGACCCTATGATCACCAACTTCCATTTACGGATAGTGCGTACTCAAAGACGTGCTGACCTCCTTCAATGCTTAAAACCCAATGGATCTCCGGGACCCGATGGGCTGGACCCAAGGCTGCTCAGGGCTGCCGCCCAGCCATCGCACAGCCGTGATGCAATTAATAAACAGATCCCGCAGGAAGGTGCAGTCCCTTAATATGGAAAGGGCACATGTAGTGCCAATTCACAAAGGCGGAGCAAGGGAACCTATAGGAAACTACAGGCCCATCTCCATCCTCTGTCACTTGGCCAAAATCCAAGAGCGGCTAGTTTACAGCCAACTCAGAGATTACCTGGAAGCCAACAGATTATTGGCACCCACACAACACGGCTTTAGACCAAAGCATGGGACTGATACCGCCTCATCAAATTCACCTCTGGTGTCCTAACAGCCTGGGACAAGGGTAACCCTACTGGGCTGTATTCAGAGACTCCTAAGGCCTTCACCTGGTGGATCACTCCTCTTGCTAACAAAGCTTAGTCAACTAGGGCTGGACCAACACTCCCTCAATTGGATCTGCAATTACCTCGTGGACCGCACTCAACAGGTCAAGTGGAAAGGGCCACCTCAACCCTCCCCTAACTGAGTCCCTCAGGGTTCAATCTTAGGTCCACTTATGTTCTCCTATTCACAAATGACCTCCATGAGCACTGCGGTGGAAGCTCCTTAGTACATGCACGAGACGATGCGGTACTCTACAGAACTGGGATCACCCATCCGATCTAGGACCTAGGCTCAAAGCGACTTCACCAAGGCTGAGACTTGGCTAATGGAGAATCGCCTTGTTCTTAACCCACTAAGACCAAGGCCGTTGTTTGGGCCAGAATCCCTGGGCCCTCCAGGGACCATCTCCTGACACTCACTACCTTGGCCGGCTCCAACATAGAGGTGGTACAATCAGTCAAATACCTTGGTCTCATATTAGACCAGGGCCTCACCCTCAAGCCCCAAGTGGATGCTGTAACAAAAAACATCCATCAAAAACTGGGCCTTCTCTATCGCCTTAGCCACAATATGATACCAGAGACTAGACTGGTCATCTCACAAACTATCCTTCTCCCGACCTTAACCTACGCCACTCCCATCTTACTCGGCACCACTAAAACGGACCGGAGCAGACTCATGACCCTATATCACAAAATAGCTTGCTTTGCTTCAAAATCCTGCTCGAGGACCCACCATTATGATGCCCTCACTGCCTTCAACTGGCCATCCCTGGACAATAGGCTCCAGTACCCCTACTAAACTGGACCTATAAGCTCCAGGAAGCCCATCCACCGGCAGGCCTGAATGGACCACTTGCCCTAAAGCTCAAGCCAGACGCATCGCCTCCTCGAACAAATACTCCTGGAGACTCCCGGACCTGTACAGTTACAGGAGAAAACTTTACTCACCTAGCCCCGGAGTCATGGAACAATCTCCCCAGGCGTCTTCAGGAGGCACCAACATTAGCCATCTTTCAAAGGGGGCTACGTGCTCACATTAACAAACCAAGTCCCTGCAACTGCCCCAACAGCTAAGACAATCACACCTAATATCAGTCCATACCGACTAGACACCGCTTCCCTATAAGGGCAACAACTAATGTTGGCTTGAGCTGGCTCACTACCCCTTACGGAACCTCCTGTAGACACAGAAGCACTTATTCTCCTCTCCACCTGACGTCACTGCTGTATTCTATACTATAATGTATTTGTTGCCTGCGTCCACAGAAACTGTATGGTGTATTCATAACCCCGTATTATTTGTCCACAGAAACTGTATGGTGTATTCATAACCCCGTATTATTTGTACTACTCTCAGCGCATCAGCGGACCTTACATGTACTGCTCTGAATTGCTATATCTTGTAACAAATACACTGCACTGTATTATGACTGTACCAACTAATACAATGTACCTCATGCCCTCTTGCACAAAATTGGGATATTGTATACTGTCTTAGCAACTTTGTATTACCCGTATGACTCTGTGATACCTGTCTGTATGTTCAATCCTTATGTACCAATCCCTGGGTCGCCCCTGAAAAAGGGATCTTCGGAGCCCAGCGGGCCTACCCGGTTAACAAAATTTAATAAATAAATAAATAAACACATATTTCCCTGCTTTATTTCTCCTTTACAGTATCTCTCCCACTGGCACACTTGCCCACTCGCTCCCCCGCTCTCACACCATCCAACCCACCGCCACTCCTTGCTATGACCCACTCTGTGCTTTGGCAAAATCACTAACCTGTACTTATTTGCTTACAGCTTGACTGGCTCGCTCTCTGAGTAATTCATTAACTACTGTGCCGAGACACCTTCTGTTGTTCCATATGTCCTCCCTGAGCACTCCATGCATCGGCAGCTTCTCCTCACCTGTACTGCAATACAGAAGTACAACACGAGTTAAAACAAACAGGCATATTAACTGCCATCTCCAGCACTGGATTTTCAAAACGTGAAAATAAAAAACAAAAAGTGTGTGTGTGTGGGGGGCGACATACTGCCATGGCAACCAGTTTAGAAACCTGCAACTACAGATCCCACAGTAGGACAAAACTTCTTCGCCACAAAGAAAAGTACAGTACACAGATGCAGGCGGAGGAACTATTTTATTTCAAATTAAGACAAATGTAACTTTTTTTAACCTACTGCATTGAATTTTCATTTTCTTATATATAAGAATTTTAATTTTCTTATACATAAACAACTAAGGTGCCCATTTCATAAGTGCAATAAGACACTCCGGGGGTGTATGCTAGACACTTCTAGCACACAGCCACGAGCCCAAGGCACTCGGCCTGTGGTCTTGTGCCTTACTACACCCCTGGCTGTGCGCTACAAGTGTCTAGCGCACACCCCATTGTGTCTTATTGCTTACATATACCCATGAAATTACATGAACAGAACCTTTTGGAGTTAATAATATGAACACGCTGTAACCGAACTTTAAAACACATCCTATGGGACTGCATTAAAGCACAACCCATATGGGAGAAAGTCCAAAATATCTTTGACCAAATGTTAGGCCTAGAAGGTACCATCACTGAAGAGAGATACCTGCTGCATCTGGGAATAAACTCCCTATGGTGCGAGAAAATATTCTTTCACCGTTATCAAAATGGCTGTGAAGTAACTTGGCCTACACCATTGCTTAGCTCAAGAAATTCCCATTTTAATAGGGTAACATCAGGAAGTATAGGCCTGAAGTTTGAAAAATGCTTGCCTCAGTGAGGCACAGCTACTTTAGCTTCCGCACTGAGAAAAGCTATAAGATCTCCTGGGTACTGCAGAGACAGGAAATGAGACCATTGTAATTGGAATATCTGCATCATAGGGTACTGTCTGACTGTATGTACCCTTTTAACATTGACGAATGTGATCACCTGTATGGGGAGGGATCAGGGTGTTTGTCTTATGTGTTGTTTTGTAATTGTACTGTGTTGTAATTGTTGTAAAGGAAAATATCAATAAAGTATACTTGCTTGAATTCCAGGAGCCGCACATTCAGAAGTTAGAGTGGATGCTAACGGGTGTGTCCCCACACTAACCGGGTTTGCACCTGGATTTTGGAGTGGGGCCTATATTCAGATACCCCTGTAGCTCAGGTAAAAAACACGTTAGCACCCAGGCGCTAACATAATGATGCACCCTTGCAAATAATGGGGTCCCCTCTTGCATATAGGCAAAGTGGCAATTTCAAAGGCTTATGTCGGCAGTAAATGGCACCCAAAGTGGCACTATTTACTGCCAACAAAAACCTTGACTTAACTGGGTGCAAAGCCCACCCTCCACCCCACTGATCGCAGGATGGCTGTACTGCAGCTGCCCACCCCCCACTCTCTGATCACCTGTACCTTATGGTACACATTATCCCTGGTGTCTAGTGGCACCCCCTACCCTCTGATTGCCCATCCTGCTAATACTATGTATTTCCTAGTGGTATACTCACCCTCTGATGCCCTGTCCCTGGTGTCCAGTGGTACCCTTGTCCCGCGAATGCTGGTCGACACATGCTCTGGCGAACAGTGGTGGTCCAGCAGTCTTCACCCACACCCTGAACACCATCCGTCCACCCCCCCTTACCAGCGTTGCTGGGGACATACAGTAAGTCCTGAGATGGTGACTGGCACATCCTTCCTCTCACCTCCTCTGTCAGCTGTCATATGAGCTGCAGGGAATGTGTGTACAGTACAGTATACTCCATGCATGTTCCCTGCAGCTCATACAGTGGCCAGCCAAGGAAGTGAGAGGAAGGCTGTGCCAGTCACCTTCATGGGAGTTACCGCACATCCCCAGCCATGGTGTTAAGGGGGATTGGATGGGTGGTGTTCAGGGTGTGGGTGGAGGGCTGCTGGATCACCATTGTTCTCTGTTCCATGTGTTAACCAGCATTTGGGAGGGCAGTGGTACCACTGGACACCAGGGATAGTGTAAGGGACATGGGCCGGGTGATCGGAGGTTGGGAGTGCTACTAGACACCAGGGAAACCACATACATCTCCAGGATGGGTGCTCATAGTGTGGTGGGTGCCACTAGACACCAGGGAATACTATGTATTACCGGAACAGGAGATCAGAAGGTGGGGGGTGCCGCTAAACACCAGAGAAATCTTAACATCATCAGAAAAGGTGTGCAGGGGGACCACTGGACACCAGGGAAAATGTTAACATCAACGGGACAGGTGTGCAGGGGTGGTGCCACTGAACATCAGGAAATATATTTACATAGACAGGATTGGTGTGGGGGAGTGCCACTAGATCCCAGGGAATACATTTATGTAGACAGGACAAGTGTGTGGGGGGGGGAGTGCTGCTAGCCATCAGGGCTGACATGGCAGGTGCCCACAGGATGGGCACAAACAGGCTCCTGCTTCCAATGCAAATAAGCCCACAATGAGCAGCTAATGGCCTCCAGAACCTTGCATGTCCAATGGGCTCATTTGCATTTTGTAGCTGAATATTGTGCCATGGATCCCAGTGCTATCCAGTCTGGGGCTAATTCCCTATTGGGCTAGATATAGCCCGGTCCATGTTGGGGCAGCACAGATTGGCTTAAGCGCTAACATTATTATTATTTATTTATTGAATTTTAATAACCGGTAAGCCCACTGAGCTAATACAGTCCCCTTTTCAGGGGTGACCCGGACTGAAACAATACAACATAAAGTACAACATTTGAAGAGAACAAATATAATGAACAGTTTCATACAATGATATACAATTACGGGTACAGTTACAAGGCGATCTTGAGTCAGACCATGTTACAGCATGACAAACGAGCCATTAGGCTAGTGCATAGTACAAATTCTAAGCAGTGCAGATTATCTGGAGAAGTAGATTAGCAGAAACAGGTACAGGGAGGGTGGACAAGAAGATAGCGTGAAAGTTTTTGTTTGAACTGAGTGAGGAGGTAGAGGAGAGAATCTCATCGGGAGTGAATTCCAGGCAGACGTTTGCTGTAAGGCAAATGACCACCTGCCAACTGTCAGATGGGGGTTGGGAGTAACCAGGAGGGGAAAGGTCGTGGAGCGTAGGGTGCGCTGAGTACGTTTACGGTGGTTGAGATCGCTCAGGCAGGGTGGGGTATAACAATGAACCAAATTAAACATAAGGCACATTGTTATATACAGGAATTTGTTCTCAAGGTGTGCCCAGCCTAGGGAGGAGAGAACTCTGCAGTGATGAAGACAAGGGTCGGAACCAAGAGTGTAACGCCTGATCCTTAACTAGAGTTGATTGATACATGCAAGAATTGTTGCCCATGCTCAGAGGAGCAGCGGGGCGCCATAAGCTAGCAGGGGGAGGAGAGTAGATGTCGCTATTTTTAGACATGAGGCCCGAGTCAAGAGGGGGACGGAGGCGGTAAAGAAGACCAAGCTGCTGGTTGAAAGCTTTCATGGGTCAATATTCAGTCGGATAGCACTGGTCTGCTGTCCGACTGAACATAGCAACCTCTGAGTCAGCCACAGGTGCAAGTGCAGCATATCTTAGCACTGTGCTAACACAGGCTCATATTCAGTCGAATAGCACTGATCTGCTATCCCACTGAACATAGCAACCTCTGGGTCAGCCACAGGCGCAAGTGCAGCATGTCTTAGCACTGTATTAACATAGGTTTATATTCAGTCAGATAGCACTGGTCTGCTATCCGACTGAACATAGTAAACTCTGGTCAGCTGCAGTGCAAGTGCAGTGCAAACCTTTGCGCCTGCTTTGCCCATTTTGAATATCAAACTCAGATTTTCACACTGCTGTGTGTTTGAAAATTTGTGATGACAATTTGGCTTATGCTGTTGAGAAAGTGGTGCATCTGACAGCAGATAACTGGGCAAGTTGTCAGCCTGAACCCGTCTATGTTGTCACAACACACTGGACGTGTTTTTTTTTAAATTCAATTTTACTGAGTATTTTCTTTTACAGACAGTATACAGACAAAGAAAACACAGCATAAACAGAAAGCAGCGCAAGTCCATAACTTATCGGTTGAGAAGTCCATGTGGGGAGCAGTAGGCAGCATCCTTCAGAAAGTTCTTCAAAGAAGGCAACAGTCAGTAGTTATGGTCCCCAAGCAGACCTTGTTTTCTTGCAGCGAGCATGATTGACCAGTCCCCAGACCTTCCAAGTGATGTAAAATACGTTGAAAAAGAACAAGTGTCTGGTCACTCTGTACATGTGTACAGCTGATACCTGTAATAAAACCAAGTTTCCACACGTTTGTCTAAGTTTAAATTCAGTTTACCTAGAGCTGAGACTACTGCAGATTGTCGCGAATCTGTAGTTATGAGCATTTTAAGGGACAAAGTGTGGGTTAACGTCCAGCTGGTAAATAACCCAGCAGCACCAGAATTTGTCAGATTTGTGTTCGTGCCTTCTAATATAATATGTTAACCTTTCCATATAATAAGTGGCATTAACTAGCTTGGTCCAATTATCCAATCTGGACAGGTTTTTGGAGAGTCACAGTCTCATCACTGTTTTTTCCTTAGCCATAGTTAGTAAGGTTAATACAAGTTTAAGTGCAGTACCTCTTACCCCAGTAGGTGAGTGAGATCCTCATCAGAACCAGAGAAGGAGTCACTAAGTCTGGTTCCATAAAGACTGACCGCATAACCCCAGCAATTAAAATCCCATAGTTTTGGACAGTGCCAAAAAACATGGCTTTGCCTGGCCCTTGCTTCCCTGCATGCTCTCCAACAACTACAATAAAATGATCCTATATCGTTCATCTGGCTGCGCGGGGTTATAAAATACTGCATTCTGTTTTTCCAAGTGTAGTCTCTCCAATAGGTGGATAATGTGATGCTATAATTCAATACAGTGTATTTTTGCCTGGTTTCTAAGGTGTGAGTAGTCATTTCAGTATTCCATTTGCTTAAAATAGAAGCTGATGTATCCCGGAGTAGCTCCTCCAGTCCCCCATATAGGACCCCAGTTAAGTTGCCACGCATTCCTTTTGATGTGCAATCCAGTCATTAAAAAGTAAATGTGGTCCTTGTGGCAAGGTTTTTAAATCTTTTCGCATCCCTAAGAGAGAGGATCTCGATTGTAAATAATGTATTTTTGCTCTGGTTGGGAGCTGGTATTCCTGTTGCAGTGCACCGAAAGATTTAAAGCCCTGGTAATCATAGCAGAGGTAGACATAATATAGGCCCAACCTACCCCAGGTACGGAGTGGTATATTTGCATTAGGAGGGTAAGATGCATCATATGCCAAGGCTCCCAGTCAAGTAGTGAGGGCCTGGGAATGTACTTTTCACATGTTATTCTCCAGTGTTGTATTGGGACAGCAGTAGACCTGGAGAAGTGTCTGTGAGGTGCTGTTGGCAGGTTACATAGAAACAGAATTTGACAGCAGATAAGGACCACTTGGCCCATTCAGTCTGCCCATTGCTCCCTACCTACACTATTACCACAGACTGTACCCGATCTACAGCCTTTTCTCCTCCCCCCTTGCTTTCCACTATGATTACTTTGTGCGTATCCTATGCATTCTTGAACCCAACTGCTGTCTTTACCCCCACTACCTCCACTGGAAGGCAGTTCCAGGAATTCACCACTCTTTCTGTGAAGAAGTACTTCCTCACATCTGTCCTAAATCTACCCCCAGCTTTATAGCGTGCCCTTTGTTCTTGAGCACCTTTTGTCTGAAAATACTTCCTTCCTGTACCTTATTTACTCCATGAGGTATTTAAAGGTCTCTCTCTATCTCTCTCTCTTCTGTTCCATGGTGTACATATTGAGGTCCTTTACTCTTTTCTCATAAGGCTTTTGATAAAGACCCTGCACCATTTTAGTTGCCCTCTGATCGCTTCCACTCTGTCCACGCCCTTCTGGAGATGTGGGTCTCTAAAACGGAACACAATATTCTAGGTGGGGTCTTACCAGGGATCTATACAGAGGCAACACCACCTCCCTCTTTCTGCTGGTGATGCTCCTCCCTGTGCACCCCAGCATCCCACTGGCCCTCCCTACTGCCTTGTCGCACTACCTGGTCAACTTTAGGTCATGCAATATAATTATCCCTAGGTCTCTTTCCTGCTTAGTCATCGTCAGTACCACTCCACTCATTTTGTACTCCACTCCTGGGTTTCTGTGCTCTAAGAGATATTTTGCATTTTTTCACATTGAAACCCAGCTGCCATACTCTTGACCACTCCTCTAGTTTTCTCAGGTCTCTGCTCATCCTTTCCACCCCTGCTGGAGTGTCCACCCTATTGCAGATTTTGGTGTCATCTGCGAAGAGGCAGACCTTCCCTTCCAGCTCCTCTGCAGTGTCACTTATAAAGACATTAAAGAGGATCAGTCCCAGCAATGATCCCTGAGGCACCCTGCTGATCGCCATGTCTTCCTCGGAGTGAACTCCATTTACCACCACCCTCTGCTGCCTGTCCCCTAACCAATTTCTTATCCAGTTTGCCACCTTTGGACCCACTCCTAAGCTACCCAGCTTGCTTATTAGTTTCCTATGTGAAACGGTGTCAAACACTATACTGAAACCTAGGTAGGCTACATTCACTGCTCCACCCTGATCTAGTTGTTTGGTCACCCAGTCAAAGAAATCTATCAGATTCGTTTGACCTGACCTCCCCTCAGAAACCATGCTGCCTTGGGTCTTATAACCCACTGGATTCAAAGTATTCCACAATCCTTTCCTTTACCAGTGATTCCATTAACTTTCCCACCACCAATGTCAGGCTGATTGGACTGTGATTGCCAGCCTCCTCCCTGCTACCACTTTTGTGCAGTGGAACTACATCCGCCCTCCTCCAGGACCGCTCTTGTTTCCAGTGAGCTTTTAAAGGACAACTAAACAGGGTAAAATGGTAAAGTAGCAATGGAGAAATCCCAAATGACAGAACTGTAAGTTGTACTCTTAGATACAGTAGCATGTGGTCCGTTTGTTGAAAACGGGGATTTAATATTGTTTCGTTATGTTTGAAATATATAGGGAAGCTGTGCTTTGTATTTAAAAGTCCCGCTCCAGTACATGCCTAAAATGACTGGGATGTCATTGCGTAATGACATCATCAGAGCAACAGTGCTCTGAAGTGATCATTCAGTATGAATGGGACCATATAAATATATGTAACCCCCCGGCCCCCCTTCTTTAACTAGCAGGGCTGCTCCTCTCACCACAGACGTCTAGGGGCAAACGAGAGGGGTGGGGATTTACATAAGTGAATACAGATTTGGAAAACAGAGAAATGGCCACCGTTAGGCTAGGTGACCTGACTGTTACACTAGAACAGCCAAACCCAAGTGTGGCTACATGACACACACCTGGGGGGACCAGTTACCATGGCAAGCATCCCAGGTCCCTGGGAGAAAATGTTTGCTCACAATTATGCTAGGTTTGCACTTCTGAGCCAGGGGTACCCAAGTAAATCCAAACACAAGGAAGCAATAACAATACTGTCCAAACCAGGTTGGGATTCTAGAGTGTGGCTTTTATTCATGTAACAAAGTAGGAATAATCACAAAGCGAAGATGGACCCCCATAGGGTTACACATACTGGTATTGCAGATTCTCCAGGGTACAGAAATTCCTGAATTCCCATTTAAGCATAGTAGAAGAAACACAAAACAGCGAACACCCTGGTTCTGAAATGGAGACTGGCACACACAGCCAGACGTAGTACATTTCCCACGACTAGGCACACATGGCCAGTACTAGGACACTTTCCCATATTTCATGAGGAATGAAGGTGGTACACACGACCACAAAGGAGCATATCCAGGCTCAGGAATTTTCAGAACCCACTATACTGGGGTAAACTGAGAGAAAACAACCCACATACAGGGGTAACTACTTCCATTAGACATTGGCCAGATGCACTAAATGAAAAAGTACTGCTGCCCAGACTGAACCCAGAGAGGTAAACAGGGTCACTCCAGATGGGGGGGTCTCCCACCTTTTGCTTCCAAGTTTATACTCTGCCATTCATCTGGTTAATAACACCACACAACTGTAGATGCTGTCTTGAAATGTATATCACATTTAACATACTACACACACACACACCTCAGAGGTGTCAGAAGTTAAAAGTTCTGTACTTGGACGGTCACATAGTGGACTCCAACGTAGGCAGACACATTTAAAACACAGAAAGTCTAGGTGACAGAGTCCCTTTGTCAGAGAAATTCACCCCTAGGTATTGCAGGTGCCCCTCCTGGGCTTACCCAGAAGAAAAGTTGTATCATAACAAATGAAGTTGTCCAAGGCAGCTTCACCAGACAGAATGGATTGAGGGGATTGCCCCTGAACCCTGAAGATCACCCCATCTCTCGGGATGGGGCAAAGGAACCCCTACTTAGCAAGGTCTCCACCCACTTCAGACACTGTCTTCACGTCTTCTTCTTCTTCTAGGGTGAGAACAAACTACCCAAAACTAAAGCGGTAGCTCTCTGTCAGAGCTAAATGAGGAGCTGTACAGCAAGCTGCAGCCTCCTCCTGGGAGACTCACTCACAGACTACTGAACATCCTACTTTAGCTGACAACTGCTTGCCAGAGTGTGGTTTATGCCGCTGCAACAGTTCTAAGATTACATCATCACTCCAGCTCGGCTGAGGCTGAAAACAGAGTGTGACGGTGTGAAACCCATTTAAGTGGCATTTCACAAGCTGCCTTCCCTGCCTGCCACTGATTCTAACTGGGATTGTAGTAACCCCTGGGAACAAGGGGGGGTTACATATACTTATGCTGTCACCTTTACATTGTGTTTCTCGACTAAAATCCTTTAATGTACACCTGTGAAAAGGTGTCACATATGTACATTAAAGGATTTGTTGAGAAACACAATGTAAAGGTGACAGCATAAGTATATTTATAAGGTCCCATTCACTGAATAATCACTTTGGAGCACTGTTGCTCTGAAGACATCATTGCACAATGATTTCCCAGCCATTTTAGGCATGTACTGGAGTGGGACTTTTAAACACATAGCATGGCTTCCCTATATGTTTCAAACATAACAAAACAATATTAAATTCTCATTTTCAGCAAAATGGATCACATGCTGCTGTAGGTAAGAGTACAGCCTACAGTTCTGTCATTTTGGATTTCTTCATTGTTGCTTTACCATTTTACCCTGTTTAGTTGTCCTTTAAATAGAACTGTCAGAGGTGCAGCCAGTATTTCCCTGAGCTCCCTCAGTACCCTTGGATGCACCCCATATGGCCCCATTGCTTTGTTCACCTTCAGATTAGCAAGTCCATTCAGGACTCTTGCCTCCAAAATGGACTAGTGTCTACCTCCTTCTCTCCAAAGCCTTTGTTACTTTTTTGTGGCCCTTCCCCTTCTCCTTCCTCTGTGAACACTGAACAAAAGTATTTGTTCAGGATGTTTGCCTTTTCTTGGTCCTCCTGTGCACGGTCCTCCCCCCCTTCCTGTTTTAACCTTGTAATCCCACCCTTGCTCTTCCTCTCTCTCGCTACATATCTAAAAATGTCTTGTCCCCTTTCATTACCTCCTGGCTATCTCTCTCAGTTTGTGCCTTTACACTTCTTACTGCTTTCCTGCTTCCCTCTGTTTCTGTCGATAAACCTCCCTATCCTCCTCCTCTGCGCCTCCTTACACCTTCCGAACGCTACCTTTAGCTTTTACCTTTTCAGCCACCTCTTTCAAGAACCATAGCGGTCCTCTTTTCCTCTTGCTTTTGTCACTTGTTTGACACAGAGGTTTGTTACCTTTACAATGCTCCCTTTATCTTTGCCCACTGTCCCTCCACTGCACCCATGTCACCCACCCTTGCTAGGTCATCCCTGAGGCATTCACCCATCTTTTTAAAATCTGCCCACCTGAAGTCCAGGACCCTCGTCCTTGTGTGGTTTGATTCCACAGCTGTCCTTATCCTGAGCCACACTGTACAGTTATCACTGGTCCCCAAATGGCCTCCCACCTTGACGTCTGCAACACTGTCCCTTTTCGTGAGTTCCAAGTCCAGTACTGCCTCATCACAAGTGGTCTCACTGATTAGTTGCCTGAGGAATGCCCCCTGTAGAGAGTCCAGGATGTTCCTGCTTCTAGCTGAAACCACTGTTGGGAGGCTCCAATCCACATCTGGCAAGTTGAAGTCCCTCACCAGCAGCACCTCCCCCTTTTCTGCCATCTTGCTAATGGCTTCCACCAGTACCCTATCTAATTCCTCCCTTTGTGCTGGAGGTCTGTAGATCACTCCAGTGCAAATAGTAGCTCCATTCCCAGTCTCCAGAGTGACCCACAGTACCTCTGCCTCCCCCTGGATTCCTTGTATCTCTGTGGCTTTTATGTTCTCTCTCACAGAAAGCACCACACCTTCTCCTTTCCTTCCCACCCAATCCTTCCTGAACAGAGATAACCTGGTATGGCTATGTCCCAGTCATGGTTTTCAGTACACCATGACTCAGTAATGGCCATATACCCAGGTCAGCCTCTGCCATGATGGCGTCTAGGTCCCGGAATCTTATTTCCTAGACTTCTAGCATTCACACACATGGCCTTCCAAATTTTGTTTCCACTCTGCTTGTTGCACCCACTTTTTCCTGTTTGCCCTCCTCCTTCCCATCTCTCCTTAATGCTCCTGCCTTTCCCTTTATCTCTACTACCTGCTTCCTTTATTAATTTGAACCCATGGGGATTCTCTCCCTCGGGTTCTCCTTACCTCTACTTCAGCCTGTGGGGGTAGTTTCTGACTCCTGATTCCTTTTGCCCCCGCTAGTTTAAATGTTCATTGAAGTAACATTTAAATTGTCCACTGAGGACTGGTGTTCCCATCCCGGATGGATGCAGGCCATCACCCCTGTATAGGCCCTTATTCGCCCAGGTGGGTCCCCAGTCCCAATGTAGCGAACCCATCCTCTCTCTGCACCATTCCTTCAGCCATGTCAGGTTAGGTGAACAGTAATTTATCTAGATTTTATAAACCATTACTAGCAAACTCTGTTTCCTACCAATATGACATTGATGTGGGAGAGCTAGTTGTACACAAGGTGCAGCTGGGCTGCCATGCAATAAAGCATCAAATTAGACAAATTAAGACCCCTTCTCCTCCAGCAGCAGCAGTGTGGAGTATTTTATTCATAATCTATGTTGCCCCCATAGAAAAGCAGAAATTGCCCTATTCCAATGGTGACAATAATGCTTTTCGGGAACGAGGGGCAATGTTTGGAGAAAATACAAAATTCTAGGAAGAACATTTAATTGACTCTTTCTACTCTACTTAAGAGAGATGGGGTCCCATGTTGCTAGGTCTTCCTCACTTTTCTGGGTAAGGGGTTCATAGTTTAGTAATTGCAAGTGGTTTAGATGTTTTGTTAATTGTATCCCCAAATATTTCATGGCTCTCTTGTTCCACTGAATTGGTAAGAGATGTTTAAGACCTGGGGAGCAGGTAAAATTATAAGTCAAAGTTTCTAGTTTTAGAGGTTTAATTTAAATCCTGATAGTTGCCCAAATTCTTCTAAAAGGTGACACACCCTGGGAATGGACGTCTCTGGAGAGGTTAATGTCAGAATAATGTCATTCGCAAAAAGGGCTATGTGGTAATCTCTATCTCTGAGGGTGCACAGACTGCCTGGACCAAAGGCTCTATATAAAGAGCAAACAGGAGGGGCGAGAGTGGGTACCCCTGCCTGCTGCCCTTTTAACATTTTGTGCACATGCACTTTGCCAGGAAGTTCTCTTCAGAAATGTTAAAGCATCATTACACCCCATTTCTGGGCCTGGTTGCCAGTTGCTGTGTTACCCATGATAATAAAATTGATGCACTGGAGCTCTTGGTGTTGTGTCTTCTGTCTACCTCTGGTGTGTTGTGCCAGTTTTCCTTTTCTCTGTACTGTAGGGAAGATACCCAAAAACTCTGAGCCAGAGATGTAGAAAACCACTGGGACATCGTTCCACTGTGGAGCGAGGGAAGGCCACTGCGGTACCGAGGGAAGGAACCACCATCCTGATCCCAACTCAACAGGTGGAAAAACTGTAAATACAAACTACCTATTAGTTATATGGCCTTCAGCACACAGGAAAGGAAAAAGTCCCTGTGGAGGAAACCTGAATAACAGGAACGCTGAGAACTGTCTGTGGAGAAGACAAGGAATGCTGGGCAACTCAAATGGCTTAAGCTTTTGTGTAATTGAGGAAGGAACAGGAGATTGGCATACTTTGGGGAAAGTATGAACTCACTGCATCCATCCAACTGGATGTTCATCCTCAAAGGTGTGTCACAGCTGATATCGTATAACTAAAGAGACCCAGAGAGAAGGCTGCACCCTTGGAGGAAGGAGGCTCTGCTCCCATAATGAGGAAGATTAGCCTCCCGGCATGGAGCTAAACTCTGCTTTGAAGGAATGCCCAATCTGCGCACCTGTAGGAAGCTTAAACCTAGGTGGGTGTCACAGAGCTGCAATCATCTGACTAAAGGAACCCTCAGTGCTGGAGCTCCACCCAGTGGTTAGGGAGCAAGATCCCACTAAAAGAAAGGGTACGTGTACACAGCATGTGCAGTGGATGAACCTATGCAAAGCAAATGGGCTTCACAAATACCTCCTGGGTTCAATAGGTCAAAGGTGTCACAAAGTTGCAGTCAAATGACAAAAGGAACCCTTAGAGAGGGTTTCACCACTACACTGGGCTCAGCCTAAAGGAAAGCTAAACTACGTTCGGACTTCAGAACAGCTTGGGTAGATCATTAAAACATAGATAATGATAGCAGAAAAAGACCACAGGTCCATCCAGTCTGCCTGAGTTCTCTATTTTGCCCTGGGACCTTCTGATCCTCCAGGGTGCTGGCCCTCCCATCCTCACCCCCATTCTCCACCCCATATCTGATGCCCCTAGCAACCACAGTATCTTTCATTCTGTCCCAGTTGTACTTAAAACCTCTAATGGTTTTTGTATGCACCACCACAGCTGGAAGCCTGTTCCATGTCTCCACCACCCTTTCTGTAAAATAGTATTTCCTCATGTGCCTCCTGAACCTTCCCGTCAGTTTCCATTCATAACCAAGTGACTGCAGCCAGTATTTAAATCAGTTTCTTGCAGTTCATTCACCCTGTTAATTCCTTTTAGGAATTTGAAGGTCTCTATCATATCTCCCTCCTTCTGGTTTCCAGTGAGTACATGTTCAGTGCCTTGAGGTGCTCTTCATAGACCTGCCTTGTTGGCCCTGGATCATTTCTCGTTACCCAGCGCTGCACCATCTCTAGCCTATCCCTATCTGTCCTGAGGCGACATCTATGAACTACAGCATAGAAAAGAAATCCATCACTTTCACTTATTCCTATGAAACTAGGCGTTCAAGTTACCCTGGAGAAAGCTAGGCTCTAATTGATCTTAGGATGAGTGGAGGTTATGCTAGGAGGAAAAGCACAGACAGAGACAGGTCTGGTATGGGTAGGTCGATACAGAGTCGTATGGGCAAAGTAGTAATCACTGAAGGGGCTCAGTTAGTTGCAGCACAAAGGTAGGAGGGGCGATGCATACTGAATCCTGAGGTTATCATTGGGGTGAAGCCCGACTGTCGGGTGGGTGTTAGCCTGGTAGTAGTGGGGCAAGAGTCAGGTACTATGGAGTGAGAGCCTGGTAGTCATGGTGGCGTAAGCCCACTGGTTTTGAGGTGTGAGTCCGGCAGAGAAAAGGTAGACAAAGGCCAGAGCAATAGGAAGGCCCAAAGAGCCAGAGAAAGCATGGCCACAGCAACAGCCACACAAGGCAGGAGCCCAGCGGCAGGAGGGCCAACAAGGCAAAAACTTTAATATGGGATAGAATGCAGCACAAGAAGGGTAGCGTATAACCCCCCCCGCCGAGGGCATACTTTTACTATCACAGGTGGTCCGGCAGAACAGGAGAACACTCTATGTTAACATTCGAGAATCTGTACATCAAACAGCAGGGAAACAGTTGGTCTCCTACCTGCTTGGCATCTTCACAGCTCTGTACTTTACATCTCTCTGTCTCTCAATTTGATCTCCTCCCCGGGCTGTCCACCGGACCGGGACCTCCCTCTGCACCTTCGGCTATCTCAGAAATCCTTGCGCCCCAACCAGGCTGGATCAAATATTTTGCCATTGGAATGCAACTCATAGTAAAATTAATCAGACTGCAAATACAGCGGAAGAAGGATTGCTTTTGCCTCTCCCCCACAGTCAAACACGCACAAACACTATTTGCTCCCCAAACAGTTTTTTTATTTTCACCTGTACTGCAAATGATTCCAGTGATAGAGGGCCATCATACTTCATTAAAGTAAATAAGGTAGCTCCATGGGGCTACACTTTTACAATACTGGCTGGACAAGATAGGCAGGAGAAACCAATGGATTCAGGCAGATGCAAGCAAGGATTCTCCTCTGCCTACTATCTCTCTCTCAGGTGCTCTACCTGAGACTTACTTAACACAGATCCCTACAATCTCCTGGCTTCTACAGGATCTGGTAAGACAACCTTCACTTTTCTTTCCTCAGGTCACTTCCAGACTGGCTTTGGTTGTCCCCCTTACTCTGGAGCGGGAAAGTGAGTGCCTTACCCACCTGGACTCCTGGGTGCTGTCCCAAACCACAGAGGCATCCAGGAATTTTCCTGATGACCCAGGCCCCGACCCACTTTCAGCTGTTGGCACTATTCCCAGTGCTAAGGCCACATCTGCAACTGTCACTCAGCTCTGCCTCAGTACCTGCCTTACCACACCATGGCCCCAACTCACTCTGGGATTCTATGGGTCTTACCTTCTTGGGGGTCCCTGCCAGGCCCACATCCCTGCTTCATCACCTGGCTTGAATTAAGCTCCAGCACGGGGCTACCCTTCAAGGTCTGCCCTTTCCGCCTGTGACCTGCCCAGACCTCAGTATACCAGCACCCCAGGACCTGTCCTCCATACAGGCCCCTTGTTTTGGGTGAAAGGCTCCCCAGCTCCCTCAACCCCCGAGGCCACCCTGCCACACCAGGTACCAGGGAAACCACTGTCACTGGCTCTCCTGGGAGGGCCTGCCACTGCCCTCCCAGCCCTGGTGACCTGGGATATCACACAAACGAGCTTGCTAAAGCCTCCACTGCCCTAGCCCCCAACGACGCTGGACCTGGCTACCTGTGTCCCCACGGAGCTCCATACCCCACCCTTGCTCTACTACAGTGCATGGAAACTGGCCTGACTGCACTCTTTTGGGTTTCCTATTGGCCCTTCTGGACTGCTGAGCTCCTCACTTGCCCACCTTATCTGCTCCAGAATCTACTCTTCCAGCCTCCCCCACCAGCCCCAGGCCCAATGCCCGGCTGGAAAGGCTCAAAACTTCCTGTCAGTCCCCTTATACCTTTCCACTACTCACTGCTGCCACCTTGAGGCGCCCAGAGCAATATCCCCAGAGCACTGAACCCATTCCCAAGTTGGGGAGGGAGAGGGGAAATGGGATGCTCAGTGGGAATATAAGCCCTTATTTACAGGGGGCTTACAAGTGTTTGTCAGGAGCACAGCAGGTCTGTGGCAGGAAGAAGTCAGCCAGGGTAAACAGAAGGGGGCACTAGGATCTTGGGGTTGAAGGACGATTTCTGAAGCAGTAGCAATGTAAGGTCACTAGGACCCCAGGGCTGTAGTTAGCATGGAGTGATCTGAATGACCGCCAGAGCCCAAGAAAGGCTGCAAGGTAAAGTTTCTGCTGTGGAATAAAGAATGGACCACTAGCTGCCAGAACTGAGTTGAGCCAGCACAGTATCGTGGAGGGAACCACAGCAGGCTGACATGGCATGGAGCAGCAGCAGCCTAGGGGACCACTACCAGAGCCGCAATGTCAAAGCCACCACCCAAACCACACATAGGAGGCAGACAGCATAGCAGAAGCCATGTACAAATAAGGCAGGGAGATGAACAAAGACAAGAAAAGGCATACCTGGAGGCAGCTGTGCAGCAGCAGGTAAGAGGAGAGTTGGAACAGAACACAAACTTGCTCAGGTGCGCTCTTATAGCACTGGGTGGAGGGGTTGGCATGTCAACTGCTGCACCTCCAAACCCCAGGCAATCCTACCAGTTGGAAATCTGATCCTTTGAAATGTTGGAAAGGCAAATAAAATACTGTACATGCACTGCCCTTGAGCAAGTTGTAATGAAGTACATGAATTGCCCTCCAGCTCGCATCTATTCCAAATAATTGTTTGGTTCTGCTGGTAACATTATTATCAACACAGGATCCTGTTTGTAACCAGAACATGCAAAGCGTCTCACATTTCTGAAATTCAGCATTGTCCTCCTTGATTTGAAACATGATTCTTGAACAAACAGAAACATGCTTGGGGCCCTATCCACAAACAGTTTCTTCCATTGTGCTTAGTAAATCTTTGTGAGTACGGCCTTACTTAGTAAATGAAGCATGATCAGTGGCAGGTAAGCTTAGGCCAGGATTACTAAGAATGAGTCACTCAGCAAAGAAAACAACAAAGATAACACCAGTGTGTCTTGAGTCCAGGGCATATTTTGCCAACATCGGCTGCATATCTTATCCCATATTTTGGTGGAATGGGTATAGAATGGATGGTAGTGCTTACCACTACTACTACTATTAGCTAGTCTACAAGTGATGTTTTGCACCTGTAGTATGATGTAATACCACTGTTTGATACAGAAGCTGGCTAGGTTGAATGCTGTTCTTTGTTAACAGTATGCACATCCAGTTTATGCTGCACCAGCTTTTGTACAGAGAATTAGTGTTGTTCACTATTCATTTACCTGTAATGTGCTATAATACAACTGCCTGTCAACTACTGTGACTGGCTGGGCTGCAATCTTATTTTGATCAATTAACTGATACTTGGCAGCAGTTTGCTAATATATTTGTAAGAAAGGATGTAAGGTGTATTTACATTGTTTGGCTGCATTTGATGTCACAGGGTGGTGGGCAGAAAATAACTTGTTTTAAATTAGATTTCTTGTTTTGTTGTTCTGTCTAGTAGATGTCAAAACAGTGCCACCTGTTGGAAATTGCACTACAGTGAACAGTAGTGCACTAGGAGGACATGCAATTCAGCTGTATCACATGGGTGGGTGGGTGGGATCTCACTGCTCATTTGATCATTCATATTTTCTGTGGTCTGTTCCTTGCCAGATCCAACAAAAGCAGAACTCTCTCCAGCCTTAATACCAAAAAAAAAACAGCGGTTGCATCTTTCTGCCTCTCTCTTTAGATTAAAGGAAAACTGTCCACAACTGTGGGGGCAATCACCAGGGCTGCCAAAACGCCCAATTACAACAACATACATGGTTTAAAATAAATGCAGCTAACCTTTCTCTAGTTATTTAGCTTCTTAATAGTTCTCCTGGATGCGCCATGTCAAAACTGCCGCCGCACCGGAAGACGGAGTGTGCCCCTGCATCCTATCCTGTGCTGGAAGGCTTGTACAATGATGAGCGAGTATGATCTACACCAGAGAAAAATAACTATTGTGGCATGTAGAGGTATGTTAATTGAACCTCTGCAGCCAATTCCCGGTGAAAATGGAGCCGTGTAAGGTACTTAAAATCATTCTTAAAGTTGCAGCCACGAGTTCGGTCATGCGCAGTAGCGCCTAGCGCTACTGCACATGCCCGAACTTGGAGCACTAGGTGCTACTGTGTATAGTTCTTTTTCTCTGGTGTAGATGCACCTCGCTGCATTTATTTTAAACCATGTACGTTGTTGTAATCGGGCATTTTGGCAGCCCTGGTGATTGCCCCCACTGTTGTGGACAGTTTTCCTTAAAAGCACTCTTATCATAGGAGTCTTTTGTCCTGTGGATTCCAAAAACGCATCCATGGTTAGCTCAATACAGGGTAACTCCTGAGTTGAGTCCCATCTAGCACAACAGTATTTTAAAATACTGTAGTGTGAGGTCTCGCCTCATCCAGCACTCACAAGGGCCCAGGCAGGTGTGTCCAGGAAGGTCCCGGAGGAACCACGTTGCTGTGTTATGTTTGTGTAAGGTAGTGTGTGTGCATGCATTGTGTATACATGCATGTGTGTGGTATGTGTCTGTTGCTCCAGCTCCTAGTGTACTTTTTATACAGATTATGATTTCAAGTATTCTCTTTGCCCAGCTGTGTTGAATACTATAGATTTGTTCTCTTATTATACACCAACTGCATTAAGTCACAAGATTATAAATAATCAGAACCTGTCAGAACCCCTGTGTTCTGGTTCTAATTAATAAGGGTCAGGCCTTATGGGTTCTGACACCCCTAATAAACACTCCAACCAATATTCATACCAGTTCCCAGCAATACTAAGCATCCCATCTCAGCTCCAAGCTAATACTGCTCACACAGTCATTCTGAATTATACAAGTACAATATAGCAGTCACTCTGAACCAGCGAATCACAAGGCTTTGCTTGTGGTTTAGTGGAAAAGCAGGAAACTGCACCACATCCCTTCACCAAGTACTATTTAGTGTGCAGCCGCAAGGGCCCTCTGGATGCTCACTTTAGTTGCTTCCACCATTCTCCCTTCCCCCTCCATTCTCCCCTCCTCTCCTCCTCCATTCCCCCCTCCTCTCCTCCTCCATTCTCCCCATCTCTCCTCCTCCATTCTCCCCTCCTCTTCCAGCCGTTCACCTCTTTATTTCAGGCATTTTCCTAATTTAACCTGGAGTGACCTTCGTCCTGTGGTCCTTCTAGGGTTCCTATGCTTACTCAGTATCCTAAAGGGTGATAGTCCCTGTAAGGGAACAGGGAGCATGAAATGCCACATGTACATTGCACAAGCGCTGCAACAAAGACTTGTACCAGTTTCCAGCAGTACTATTATTCAGTCTATCATGTCAGCTCCTAGATCATACCTTTCAGCCATTCTGAGTTACAGAAGCACAGCATAGCAAATTGAGTTTGTTTTGTGCATCTCTCAAACTGTATTGTTAGATTTGGGTTTGGGTCTCAGTGGTACAAAATCTCATAAATACTTTCATACCATGAATATATTTGATTACCCACCCACCGTTTACAGGCACACCATCTTTCATTTTTATACACCATTTCAGTTTTTCTATAGTATGGTCCCCAGACTGCAATTTTCCCCCAGTCCACTGTTTTCCAATTTTTGACTAGTGCATCTACAAATGAAGTCCCTTCAGCCAACTTACAGGCCTCTTCTTGCTTGACTGTAGTTTCACTGCCCAGCACAATATTTAAAGGACCAGTCTCACCTGGGGTTTCACTGGTATTCAGGCAGTTGTCCATGCCTCCCTTACACAGACTTCCCTCACTATGACAGTCCATATCACACAGATAACACCTCAGGAATATGGGGAGCTCTGGACAGTCATTACACAATTCAAACCTTTCCGCTGACTCCTGCGTCTGGGTACAGGACTCTGTCTCCTCCGGTTCCTCCTCCTCCTCAAAGTGCGCAGCACCTGTACTTGAACTCTTCTCGACTTCCAATACTTTGTTCTCTGCCTTCAGGTAAAGCCGCTCTGCCTCTAGCCACCTTAGGATCAGCCATGTCATCAAGGCCTCTATCACCCGGAACACCACAGTCAGACCATCTGTCTGTTTCAGTGGACGCTTATCACTGGTACTGGCAGATTGCAGCAGGCTTGTCAAGATGGCCTGCAACTGCTCCACAGAGGCCCTTCAGGCTTTAACTTGGACAGAACCACTGGCTGTAGTCCAGGAAATAATGGCGCACACAGTTTTTCTGCCATGGTTCTTGGTAAGACTCTGCTGTCAGCAGATGGTGACCTTCATCTCATACCAGCACCTCTGCCTTGCTGCTGCTGTACTTCCTGTGACATCTGCCAGGATATCAGGGTGATATCCCTTGGTAACATCTCTCTCTTCTCCCAGCCTAGAAGCACCAGTATCCCACTGCTGACACCAGACTTGAAGGTTAGTGTGACAGACAGATGTACAAACTCAGGCAAAAGGTGTAGAACGCACTTTGAGTTATTTATTAATCCAAAATAACAGAAAAGAAAATAGTAAATGTACAGAAAGGGAATAGGTGATTAATCCTTCAATTCTGCAAAAAACAGTGCACAGTTCCCTCAATGCATAACTTCCAGGCTTAGTTCCAGCCAAATAGATTCATAGCACATGAAAACTTGCTTGTACTATTAGATGCTTCCTCCATGACAGTCAGGCCTCCACTGACTGACTCATCTGTTTTGCATCTCAGGAGGTAGGCTTTATCCTACCTACTGATGATGTCAGCACCATGTGAGCTGTCTGGCTCACAATTCTCCAAGTAAACATAGGCAGGCTGACTCATCCCTAAGTAAACACAGGCAGGCTGACTCGTGACAGAGATCATAATCTTTCTTTAGAATAAAGGTATAGTATGTTTACACACCTAGATTTTATAGCATCTCTCCTCATTTTCTTCAGATCAGTGTTACCTCTAAACTGGCACAAGCCCCTCTTATTCAAATGACATCACATTTTATGGTAACAGTATAAAAGAACTGGCTTTTCATCTGACCGAGTGGTCGGCTCTTCAGCTTGGGAGACAGCTGCATCTCTGTAGCTAGCTGTCCTTTATCTTCATTACCAACCTAGACAGACTACACTGTCAGTCTGTATTTACATCATGCTGTATTTATTCCATCAACAGCTAACTGCTGGACCACAAAATGAGAGGGAGGGGAAAAATAAATAGAAAATAGGAAGTAGATTTAAGGAAGGTCAAAGGGTATGTACTGCAGGTGGCCATCCTGACAGTAGAAATAAAGATTTAGAGATAGAAAAAGAGGTGATGTTGCAACAGGCTTAGAGAGTAGGGGTAAAATATCAAGCAAAAAAATTATGATGTTCCTGAATTCATCAGATAGGGCTTCCCATCACAGGGCTATGCAAAAGAGCATGTGAAAGAGAGGGCGCTATATAAAGAAGCATGTGAAAAGGAGGGGGCTATGTAAAAGGAGCATGTGAAAAGGAGGGGGCTATGCAAAGGAGCATGTGAAAAGGAGGGGAGCTATGTAAAGGAGCATGTGAAAAGGAGGGGAGCTATGTAAAGGAGCATGTGAAAAGGAGGGGAGCTATGTAAAGGAGCATGTGTAAAGGAGCATGTGAAAAAGGGGGCTATGCAAAGGAGCATGTGAAAAGGAGGGGCTGTGTAAAAGAGCATGTGAAAAAGGGGGCTATGCAAAGGAGCATGTGAAAAGGACGGAGCTATGTAAAGGAGCATGTGAAAAGGAGGGAGCTATACAAAGGAGCATATGAAAAGGAGGGGGCTATGTAAATGAGCATGTGAAAAGGAGGGCGCTACGTAAAGGAGCATGTGAAAAGGAGGGCGTTGTGTAAAGGAGCATGTGAAAAAGGGGGCTATGTAAAGGAACATGTGAAAAGGAGAGAGCTATGTAAAGGAACATGTGAATAGGAGGGGGCTATGCAAAGGAGCGTGTGAAAAGGAGGGGGCTATGCAAAGGAGCATGTGAAAAGGAGGGAGCTATGCAAAGGAGCGTGTGAAAAGGAGGGGGCTATGCAAAGGAGCATGTGAAAAGGAGGGAGCTATGCAAAGGAGCATGTGAAAAGGAGGGGGCTATGTAAATGAGCATGTGAAAGGAGGGCTATGCAAAGGAGCATGTGAAAGGAGGGCTATGTAAATGAGCATGTGAAAGGAGGGAGCTATGCAAAGGAGCATGTGAAAAGGAGGGAGCTATGCAAAGAAGCATGTGAAAAGGAAGGACTACTCCTCTGCTCTGCCTTACACAAGTATCTCTCATCAAACTGCTCCTGCCATGACCCTCCCTAACTTCCCATTCACCTATCATAGTCATCACTCCTTACCTGTAACTACCCCCTCTCTGCTGATCCTACCTCCTCGCTTTTGTAGCTACCTTCCTTTACCCCATCCCTTGCAGCCACCCCTAGCCCCTTGCAGGGTTCATCTACATCCTGAGGGGCTCCCTGTGGGCTCAGCTCTCCTTCCCCCTCCTCTTCCTCCTCTCGCCTTTCATCTCTTGCAGTTAATCCCTTCCTTCTCCCCTTCTTTTGCAGCCTCCCTTTGCTCACTTGCAGGGTTCATTAGCATACTGAAGAGGTCCCTGTGGGCTGCACTTCTTCCCTTTCCCAATCCCCTCCTCACTCCTTTTACCCTCCCGCTCTTTTCTGTCCCTGGCACTTTGACTCCTACCTGCCACTGCTCCCACCCCCCCTTGGCACTTACAGCACTCTCCTTCTTTCTCCTCCTGCCTTGTCCACACCCTTGCAGGGTTCTCAATCATCCTGGAGGTGCCCACTTGGAGCTCGGTATCCCTTCCTCCTGCTCCTCCCTCCTCCCTCATCATAAATGGGTCCTCTGGGCTCCCTGTGTCCGGTTTCTCCTCCTGTCCCTCGCCCACCCCTTTTTACCTATAAATTATGGCATTTTTGTGTTACCAATGTTGCCCATCTCACCTCTCCAACTGGCACTTTATGAATCTCCTGTACTTATGCACTTATAGATATACTTCTCCGCCTCCCCTAATACCAATCCCCTCTACCTGAATTCCTCAGTTCTAATTGTACCACAGCTACCCCCACTACCAGTCCTTATTTTTGTATTAGGTTCCTGTTTGTGTTGCTCTCATGTTTCTCCATCCTTGTCTGTTATTGCCAAAAGTTTTTTTTCAATGTATGTAACTTTTTTTGTTACTTTCACCTTAATTGCACTACTGTTGTTACTCCATGTATCCCTCCCCACTGGTCACACCTGGAGATGAGCAACATTTTGTTCAGTGTGCTTTCCTGGTGAAACATTTCAGTAAATAAACAAACAATAAAGGCGCATGTGAAAAGGAGGGGGCTATGTAAAGGAGCATGTGAAAAGGAGGAGGCCACGTAAAGGAGCTTGTAAATTGAATGCTTATGTAGGAGAGCTTTGAAAGCAAGGGAGGAGGAGGAGAAAGAGCAAGTGGAAGGGGGAAGTTTTTCTCGAGGGGGGAAGCATGAGGAAAAGGCAGCTGGCCCTGCAGTGGTTTTCGAGTCAGGGATTCAGAAGGAGCAGGAGTCAGCACATCAGAGGGAAGGAAAGGTGAGAGGAGGGAGGAGTGATGACAGGGAGAGGTCAAACCACAATATGGAAATAAAGGAAGTGAAGTGGGAGATACCTGGTCTGTAGAGGTTTGAGGGAGAGGCTGGGGTAGAGGAGCAGTGATTAGTATGGGGTGACAGTTTGGGCAAACGGCAGAAGTTCATCTTATCGCCCCTTCTTCCATGTGGCGTGGCTATACTCAGTTTAAGTATGGGCACATATCTAATCTTAACAGTCAGAATGTTACCCGACTCTTGCTGTATAACCCTCAGTGCCATTCTCCTGAAGAATCTATGTAGTCATGCTTTAAAAGCTAGAACCTTTGCTGCCTTTCACAACCTCACAGGTTAGGATGTTTCACATATTCACTACCTTTCATTCTGATGCTTTCCAATGCTTCCCTTTTCTGCCTCAGTAAAGATGAGTCAGTGTCAGAGGGAGTTTGGTAGACCTGCCAAAAAACAGAACTTTTGACATCAGAGAAGCCTATGGGAAGTGTTCCGTCTCCCCTTCGATACTTCGGCATTTTGAATAACAGTAACCAACCAAACTATCCCTCTCTAGGTGGCCAGGAGTAGTCTCATGGCCACCCCCTCCCCCACTCCAGTCACTTCCTGCCCTCTGACCCATACCCCTAGACGTTTTTATCATGCAACCAAAATTCTGGCTACTACCACTGTGCCAGGAATCAACACCATCATTTTGGAGACACCCTTAGCCAATCCACCCAGTCTCCAAACCTTTCTGTTTTAGTAAGGGGCCTCCCCTCCTGACCCCTGATCCTGTTTATCCAATATAATATTTTTGAATTTTCAGGTAAACTTAATGTTTGATGCAGTGTAAATTTCATACTTAAGAATAAACCTTCATAAGTAACATAACTAATATAGAAATATGGTATTTTTCATGTGTTCAATAAAGATAAACATGTCAATACTTTTATATCACAATGTTTCTGTATGAAAATAAAGTTGGTTTATGCAAAAGATGCTAAATGTTGCATAAAGAATTTTAAAGTGCAAGTACAAATTAGAGAAGGATAGTTTGGCTGGTTATTGTAATTCAAAATGCCGAAGTATCGACAGGGAGACAGAACATTCCTATAGGCTTCTCTGATATCAGAAGTTCTGTCCCCTCTGATTATAGGGGACTCTGTCATTAAAGGTATCAAGTGGGGGGATAGTGCAGTCTGGGTGGAATGCTTGCCGGGTATGACGGCGTTGGAGGCGATACACCATATCCCCTCATGGGGTAAACAGCAGGACCAAAAATTACGCTTGCTTTTTCACCAGGGGATGAACCACTTTTTTTTTTCTTTTCAATTGTTTGACCAGGAGTGGCACACTGAGCTGAAAGCTTGTTTACAGGTGCAACCTGGGAGCACAGGGAAGTTAAGTGACTTGCTCAGGGTCACACAGTATTCAAGTGGGGGCTGTAGGATTCAAACCCAGGTCTCCAGATTTGCAGCTCATAGCCTTAAACCACTGCACTATACTGCCTCCTCAGGGAGACTTGGCAGGGAGCAGTCTGCTGGAAGTGCAGGCAAGATTTAAGGCTCTTGCGAGGTTTTACGGCAGTCTGTGCTTCTAATCCATAGCCTTTTTGGAGGTGTTACCAGCGCCGAGAGCTAGCACAGATAGAAAGCTAAGGATCAAAGAGTTTAATGAGTGGTTAGCCAAATGGTGTAGACAGATGGGGTGTGCGCTAGTAGGGGTCTGGGGGGCCACGTGGGGGGACGAGAACCTCTTCGCCCCAGACAGACTGCACCTAAACAGGGAAGGTACAGCTGTACTGAAGTGTAGATTGGGGAGTACATAGGAAATACATATAATTTAAACTGAATGTGGGGTCAGGATTAAAGCCACTCCGACATCAGAAGAAATAGGAGGCTTTAGGCCCTTCCCCCAGGATAAGGGTGACATTTTGGGTTCTGACGTACCTCTGGGTAGATGGCCGGGAGAGGAGACTTTGTTTTCAATTAATTCAATTCATTTTAATTTATTTGGTGCCTTTCAAATGCCAAGGCACTGCACATAACAATTAAAATAGCTTCAGCGCGTCACAATTATTATAAATAATATAAAATACAGAACAAGCGATAAAATAATATTCCAATTTTTCGCCAAAGGCCTGAATCCATAAAAAAGTTTTTAGGGCCAGTTTAAATCCCTCCACAGTCATGCACTCACGTAACTGACGGGGTAGAGAATTCCAAAGGGTAGGGGCAGCATGCATAAATGCGTGAGCCCCAGAAGATTTAAACAACCCTTGGAATCTCTAGCAACCCCTCGTCAGTCGAATGGAGTGATCGCCCAGGGCAGTAAGGGACCAAGTGCTCTTTCAGGTAGTCCAGACCCAGTCCATTTAGTGCTTTATAAGTCAGAAGTTCGACTTTGAAGGTGATTCACCACTGTGCCGGCTGCCAGTGCAGTTTGCGCAGCACCAGTGAAATATGGCAGGACCAGGGGGTTCCAGTCAGTAGCCAGGCCACTGCGTTCTGCAGCAGCTGCAAGTGCTGAATATCTACCCCTGGAAGCCCTAGGTATAGGGCATTGCAGTAGTCCAAGCAGGTGGACACAAAGGCATAGACCAGCATGGGAAGGTCACCGGATGAAACAAGATGCTTAACTCTGGAGATATTCCTCCGGTGGTAAAAAGAGGATTTGATGATGGCCAGCACCTGTAAATGTAGTGTTAATCCTTGTCAAAATTACCCCAGGTTTTGCACCTGTTCAGAGGATGGGAGTGGTAAACCCTGAAGAAAAAGTTCAGAGGGTGACCCCACCCCAGCCTCCCTATCCGCCACCCAGGTCCACCACTCAGCACCTCAGTCTTTCCGAGTTCAACCTCAACCAGCTCAACTCATCCACTCCTGGATTTCTATGAGGCAGTTATTAAATACTGAGAAGGCTCTGTCCTGGTCAGGTGTGAAAGAAAGGTAGAGCTGGGTATCAGCAGCATAACAGTGAAACCTCAGCCCATACCTTCTTACAATGTCTCCGAGGGGCAGCATGTACACTGCAAACAACATGAGGTACAACACTGATCCCTGAGGAACCTCACATGATTGCGGAACTGGGTCAGAGGAATAAATACCCGACACCACCCTCTGAGTTCTTCCGGTGAGGAAAGATAAAAACCATCTGAGGATCATACCCGACAGGCCACAGATGAACCTCAGTTGATCGAGGAGAACCCCATGGTCCACAGTGTCAAATGCTGATGAGAGACCGAAAAGAACCAAGATGGAGCGGTTCCTCCAATCTCGAGCCATCAGGAGATCATTAAGCACTCGAACCAGCACCGTCTCAGTGCTATGCCTCTTTCGAAAACTGGACTGGAAAGGCTCATAGGTATCATGGATGGTCAAATGGTTCTCCAGTTGTACGGCCACTACCTTCTCGATCAATTTCCCTGTAAAGGGGAGATTCGAGATTGGTCTGTAGTTCGCATGGCAGTCTGGATCCAAAGAAGCTTTCTTCAGGAGGGGTGTAACCACCACCTCCTTCAGGGAGCTGGGAAACTCACCTGTTTCCAAGGAGCACCAGACTATCTGTGCTAGGATTGGGCCAAGGACCCTGGACCGCTGCATGATATCCACAAGCTCAGGCCAGCTGAAGGTACTCCAGAAGCTGAAGGGCAGTTCCCAAACCCGTCCAGAGCAATGCCCATAGAGTGTACCAGTTGGAGTACTGCCTTGACATCAGCCACCTTAGCCACAAAGACTTGAGCAAGCTCGATGCACTCAATTTGCAAAAACGCTTTTTGGACCTGTAGACAGGCTGGGTTGCACAGTCCATCCACAGTTCTAAAAAGCTGAGCCGGTCGATTCTGAGTGGCCGCAATCTCCCCGGACAGGAACTCTGCCTTCTTATGCGTGATTGCGGATTGATAGGCTTGGTAATGAATGATACATCAATCTACGGTGATCGGCATCAAGGCGGGACCTCCGTCAGCAATGCTTTAACCTTCGTCCCAGTTGCCTCATCTCCCTCAAGGACCCATCAAACCAAGGGGACCGAGGGCAAAGGGAGAGAGGACGAATGTGGACCGGAGCAATGACATCCAGAGCCATAGATATGGCTGTATTATAGGCCACCACTAGGGCTTCTGGGTCATTGCTTGCCAATGGAAGAACCGAAAGGTCAAGCACCGCCGCCAGGCCTACATAGCTTTTATCTCATAAAGGGTGGTACCTGACTATCTCTACAGGGGTAGGCCTGCAAAGGGGGCACAAAAACTGAACCGCACGATGTAGTGGTCGGAACATCTGACTGATTCCACCCCCAGATCTGGGGCTTCAACCCCCAGGAGGAAGACCAAGTCAAGAGAATGACCAAGTTTATGGGTAGCAGTGAAAACAATCTGTGTGAGGCCCAGAGAGTTCCTCAACTGGAGGAAGTGTTGACCAAATTGCGAGAGTTTGTCCTCGACCCAGGCATTAAAGTCACCGAGGACCATTGGCCTGGGTGACACAAACGCCATGTCGATCACGAAGTCCACCATTTCCTGAAGGAACCGCTTCTCATCCCTGGGCGGATGGTAGATGAGGGCGATCCTACATCCTACATCTGCTACCACCGTACATTCAAATGATCGGGTCTTCTCAATTGGTACACTCGTGAGGCCCAGTTCAGTCTTGAAACAGACTGCCAACCCCCCCAGCAATCCAGTCTCGGGCAGTGAATCACGAGTACCCGGCCGGAGTTGCAGCCTCTAGTATGGGGCCAGAGTTCTTGTCCAGCCAGGTCTCAGTGATACATGCCAGGTCTGCTGTTACAACAAAATCTGCAATGATTGCAGTCTTGTTTCTGATGGACCTGGCATTACATAACACTGCCCGAATTGGATGAACTTCCAGGGCCATCCGAGCCACCTGCCTACCAAAACTAGTGGTGGCCTTGGGCATGGAGACCAGATATGGAGGACCACGGTCTGGATTCCATTTTGCCCCTGGGCATCTCCTGGATCTCACTACCCCGATGCGATGGTCCCACTTATTCACCCTCCGCTGTCCACAACCCCCAAACTCCCCCAACACGCAATACCCAACATGCTACAGTGCTGGTAGATGGTAAACTGCAATGGGGGGTAAAGGGGCGGAGGGCGAAGGATGAATAGTGCACAAGCATGGGGGCCAGTCTCCTACTCAGATCAATAACCCAAATAAAACTACACAATCAACTGAATAAAAACAAAACAAAATTAGAATACTATAAAACCATAAATCCTCTACAAAACAATTACGTGAAAGACATAATCAAAATAAATAACCATAAACAAACAGGATTATCTCAATAACAACACAAATTTATATATAAACTAAAACTGTCTCAGTCATCTAATTCAAGCCTGCAGTTTTAAGTTAATCACTGTAAAGGCTTATGAACTGTGGTGAGTGGCTGGGAATTCAGAGGATTGAATCCCAGTGGTCCTTACAGCCCCAAAGGGGATCAGTTTAGAAAGGAAATGTCAGAACTCTCCCATCCTCCAATACTCACTACTTGTAAAGTATGTCTGAACTTTAGTGCCAGGCACAGTCTTACTGTGCCATGGGCCAGAACAGAAAAGGCACTCTCACTGCCTTAACAGACTAAAATTGTAAACAACAAAAGTGAGTCTGATTGTGATCACAAGAGAAGATCCGAAGTGGTCCACTTCAGTAGTCACTGCTCTGGTACTGGGGAAAGCCCTGCTAAATCCTGATGGACAGCCAACCCGCAGGTCCACAGCTGTTGCTAAACAGTCCCCCACCCAGACTCATTTTGCAGCAAGCTCCAGGAAGAAACCCTAAGGGACACTGGGCTAAACTGCTGGTTACCTGGCAGGATAGAACCAGGACCCCTGCACAGCCACACACCGCAGCCAGCCCACCCCAGGATCAAGGCCTTAAGTCCAGATATCAAATTCAAAGCTGCTCTCCAAGTGTCCGCTACTCCTGGGCATGAACCACCATTCCGATAATCTCCTCCGTGATCAAGCCACAAAGCCAATAAATCCAGAGTCCAGTCGAATAAAAATAATCCGCGGATCTTCGCCATAAAAGAAATTGAATCCTCTCTCTGCTTTCCCCTTCTCAATCAGCGTCTACTCCCGATATCCTCACGGTCACTCACAGAGACTGGCAACATAGCTCTATACAGTCAAAATAACCCAGACAGAGTCTGTCAAAATGAAAAGGGCAGTGGCTCTATACATTAGAGACAATATCAGGGCTATGGAGGGGCAAGAGGGAGTAGGGATGACTGAACTCCTATGGGTTATACTGAGCAAAGGAACAGGGGAATCCCTAAGGCCAGGGGTGGTATACAGACCACCTTCACGGGGGAGAAAGAGGACAGGCAAATGGTACAAGCAATCAAAAGGATGGCCCTCAAAGGAGAAACACTGCTGGTGGGGGCCCTAAACCTCCCAGATGTGGATAGGTCCATCCCAGAGGCCACCTCGGCAAGGAGTAGGGGATTTCTGGAGATGCTGCAGGAAGCATTCCTGCAGCAATTGGTAAAGGACCCTACAAGGGGAAGCAACCTGCTGATGTGGTCCTAACAAATGGGGAGAGTGTGGAGGAGGTGGAGGTGGGAGAGGCACTGGGCAACAGCGACCACAAGACGGTTGGTTAAGGGTTAGAGTGGGGAGGAAGGTAAGACACACAATGACAACAGTTTTGGACTTCAAGAGAGTGGACTGTGACAGGATGAGTTGGCTAGTGAGGGAGAAAATGATAGGTACAGAGAGTATAGACAACGTGGAGGAACTATGGGGCTTTGTAAAGAACGGGGTGAGGAAAGCAATGGACTTGTGCATAAGGCAGGTAAGGAAGGGCACAAGAAGGAGGAGACCACTCTGGTTCACAAGAGAGGTGGCGAGGGTGGTAGGGGACAGGATATAAGAGAACACAGAATGAAGAGGACAGGGAAGCCTATAGGGAGAGGAGCAGGCTAGTAGGGAAGGAAATAAGGAGGGCCAAGGCAGAAGCCGGGGAGAGAATAGCAAAACACGCCAAAAGAGGAGACGAGATGTTTTTTAGATATGTGGAGGACAGGAGGAAGGCTAAGCAGGGGATTGCAAGGCTGAGGGGAGAAGGTGGAACTCAAATTGAAGAAAACTGTACTTTTGCTCAGTTTTCACAGTGGAGGGGAGGGCAGGGGGCCAGAGCTTAGGGGGAAGTGGGACAGATGGATTGACCCAAGTCCGTTCAGTGTCAAGAGGGTTAGGGAGGAATTAGGCAGATTGCAGGTGGATAAGGCCATAGGGCCGGACAGTCTGCACCCAAGGGTGATCCGGCAGTTTTTGGAAGAGCTGGCAACCCCATTGACAAGGCTGTACAGCCTGTCTCTGGATTAGGGAAGGGTGCCGGAGGACTGGAGGAGGGTAAACGTAGTACCATTGCATAAGGGGGTTAGCAGGAGTTGAAAGAGAACTACCACTCTGTCAGCCTCACCTCAGTGGTGGGGAAGGTCATGGAGGCACACATTAAGGAGAGGTGATAGAATACCTAGAGGACAATGGGCTCCTAGATGACAGATGGCTTGGATTTACAACGGGGGTCAAAGCAGACAAACCTAGTTGAATTCCCTTTTACTGGGTGACACAGGTAACTCTAAATTGGGGTATGTGAATGTGGCCTACCTGGATTTCAGCAAGGCCTTCACACCATTCCCCACAGGAGGCTAGTTAACAGGCTGGAAAGTGTAGGAGGGTGATAAAATAACCAGGTTGGTAAAAGCTAGAGAGTGGTGGTTAATGGGGTTTACTCAGGGACAAGGCAGGTGACGAGCGGGGTACTCCAGGGGTCAGTCCTGGTTCCCCTCCTTTTCAACATCTACATTAGGGACATAGCGGAAGGACTGAGAGGTTGGGTGGGCCTTTTTGTAGACAATACAAAAATCTGCAATCGGGTGGACTCAACGGGGGGTGGAGGACATGAGACAGGACTTGAGGACTTTAGAAGGATGGGCAGAGGTTCAATGTCAAAAAGTGTGCAGTGCAGTGATGCACCTAGGGCACAACAACCCGAAAGTAGAATACACGCTGGGGAGAGGACATTAGGGTTACAGAGCAGGAGAAGGATTTAGGAGTAATAGTATCTAGTAACCTCAAGGTGGGCAACCAATGCAGCAATGCAGTGGAAAAGCAAATGGATGCTGGCGTGTCTTGGCAGGAGCATCACTAGCAGACAAAGCGAGGTACTGATGCCCCTTTACAAAGCCATGGTGAGGCCACACTTGGAGTATGGAGTCCAGTTCTGAGGCCCATCATGCGTGGGACATAGACCGGCTGGGCAGGGGTTCAAAGGAGGGTGACTAAGGTGGTGCAGGGTATGCAGGGTAAACTAGTGAGCAAAGATGCAGGAACTGGGGCTGTACTCCTTGAAAACTAGAAGGAAAAGAGGAGACATGATTGAAATGTCCAAATATGTCAAGGGATCAACAAGGTAAAGGCAGGGAGTCTATTCCATAGGAAGGATGGTGCAGTAACTAGGGAGCATAGTTTGAGACTACAGTGGGGGACATTCGTGGGCGACACGAGAGGACAGTTCTTCACAGAGAGGGTGGTGGAGGCATGGAACAGGCTTCCAGAGGCTGTGGTGGGGGCAGAATAGTGACAGAGTTTAAGATTGCATGGGACAGACATAATGGGCTGTGTGGGAATGGGAAAGGGGCCGCAGGAAAGGGGGTGGAATAAATAAAGGGGTGGAAAGGGCAGACTAGATGGGCCTTAGGGTCTTTTTCTGCCAGTAAGATTCTATGATTCTACAGGATTTTTTAAATTAAAATTCTCAAAGGAGGTGGAAGCCTTTTAACAATATTTTTCACATTAAATGTTTTTGGTCTGTATGTTCAGCAAAATTCTTGAGCAATGTTTCAATGGACAATATTTTCATTAATTTTCCATGGTACCTTTTACAATTGAAAATGGGAAGTAGGGGTACATTCCAATTTTCCAAAACCAGACTTTTTGTGCAGATTTTTACTGTTGCTAGTACCCTCTGTGCATACATTTCCAGTGGACGTTTGGTAAAGTCATTAAGAATGAAAATGGCGACATCAAGTGGTATTTGCACTAGGAGTGTTGTCTGCACCTCTTGGCAGGTTGTATTCCACCAAGCATTTATCTGAGGGCAGTCCAGTAATGGATAGTACAAGCTACTAATCTGGCTGCATAGGTACCAACATTTGGGATAATTTTTGTAACCCATTTTGTGTAACCTTAGTGGTGTAATGTAACTTCTTGTTTTTTCGATAACTTTTTTTGACTAACTTTTAGAAACTCTACATAGTACTGAGTGTACAGCGCAGTAAGGTGCAATTCTACGATATATATGCAGGTACAATAGATTAGTATACCAAGGTAGGTACATTATTACATTGATCAAGCATAGAAACATAGACAATGATGGAAGAAGAAGACCAAAGGTCCATCCAGTCTACTCTAGTTCCCTATTTAGACCTGGGGCCTACTGTTTCTTTAGAGTCCTAGCACCCCCCACCCTCAATTCCTGATTTTGATGCCCTGAGCAATCACTATACCTTTAATTCTGTCAAAACCATACTTAAAACCACTAATGGTTTTTGCACCCAACCCACCACCTCAGCTGGCATCCTGCTCCATGGCTCCACCACCCTTTCTGTAAAATAGTATTTCCTCACGTCCCTCCTGAACCTCCCTCCTGTTTGTTTTCTCTCATGACCATGTGACTCCGAGCTGGTCTTTAAGTTAAATAGTTCTCTGCAGTTCACCCTTTTAATTCCTTTTAGGAATTTGAAGGTCTCTATTATATCTCCCCTTCTCCTTTCTGGTCACCAGCGAGTACGTATTTAGTGCCTTGAGGCACTCCTCATAGGACATGCCCTGCTGGTCCCGAATAATTTTTTCTTACCCTACACTACTCTGTCTCGAGCCTATCCCTGTCCTTCCTGAGGTGAGGTCTCCAGAACTGAGCACAGTACTCCAGGTGTGGCCTCACCGAGGATCTATACAGGTAAGTATTACCTCTTTTTTCTGCCATCAGTACCCTCCCTACATCCATGCATTCTGTTTGCCTTGCTACACTGACATGATTGCTTTAGGGAGTCATGGATGATAACTCAAAGGTCTCATTCCTCAGCCATGGTACTGAGTCTCATCCCTCCCATCCAGTACTCCATCATGGGGTCCTTGTTCCCTAGGTGTATCAAGTTGCATTATTTGGCATTGAATTTAAACTGCCAAACTCTTCATCACCCCTCCGGCTTTTGCAAGTCTCTCTGCATTTCCTTTATTCCCCTGTCACTTTCCACCCTCCCACAGAGCTTAGTGTCATCTGTGAAGCGACACAGCCTGCCCTGAATCCCCTCACGAATGTTGCAGGTGAACAAGTTGAAGAGGACAGGACCCAGGGCACATCCCTGTGGAACCCCATTTGTGACCTCCCTTTCTTCTGATTTAACACTGTTGACCTCTGCCCTCTGCTGCCTCCCCTTAGCCAATTACCTACCCAATTTACTATGACTCTAGCTGCACCTTGATCCTCCACCTTCTTCAGCAAGCATCTGTGGGCTGCCAAGTTGAAACCTTGCTGAAGTCAAAGTAGAGCAAATCCACAGCATGGTCCCTATACAGTTCTCTCATCACTCACTCAAAGAAAACTATCAGGTTAGTCTGACAATACCTCCCTGTCATGAATCCATGCTGCTTACTATCCTGAAGACCATTACCTCCCAGGTAGTCCACAGATCCCCTTGACCAGTGACTCCATCAGCTTCCCTACAATAGAGGTAAGAATGACAAGTCTGTAGTTCCCTGTTTGTTCCTTGTCCCCTTTTATGGAGCGGAACTATGTTCACCACCACCTCCAATCCTTCTGAACCACCCTGTCCTCAGACAGCTATCGAACAGACCTACTAAGGAATCAGCCAGCTCGCTACCAATTCTGAGTATCCTCAGATGCAACCCATCTAGTCATAGGAAACTTAGCTGATTCCAGAACAGGAGTGACATCTCCAGCATACCAGGTTACATGGGCTGCACCATTCAAATCTCTGATTGTGACCACGTGGATTATTGCGCACTGAGCTTTGCAGTAGTTCACCAGCAATAATGAGCCATAGAGAGCCTAGTTCAGCTGGCTGCCCTCGTGTTGCTAGGTAACGCCTGCAACTAGCTGGGAATAGAAAGCCAGGAATGTAATAGCCAAGGTACAGATAGCTATTCTGGAGAAAATGGATGCTTTAGTGGATCCAGCAGTCATCTTGCCAAGAAGGTGGAGGAAAGATGAATTATCAGGTATATTAGCAATCAGATGTGGAAGGTGGAAAGGACCGCCTCATACTTGTCATCTGCAGAGGGATAGCAAAGAGAAGATCTGTCTTAGTCACTGGATACAAAGGAGGTAAGTAGTGGGTAGAGATGGTCCTGCCATTTGCTCACCTATGGGGGAGTACAGGTGATGTTTGCTTCTGAGCAGAAAGAGCCCTAGATCTTGTTACATAGAACATAGACTTTGGACGGCAGATAAGGACCGCTAGGCCCATCTAGTCTGCCCATTTCCTACCTCCAGGATAGGCGTAGATCCTAGTTAACCAACAGCCTATATCTTCCTGCCCACCACAAGAATTGCCTTATGTCTGTCCCATGCATTCTTGAATTCTCCCACAGTTTTAGACCCCACAACTTCCTCAGGAAGGCTGTTCCATGCATCCACTACCCTCTCTGTGAAATAATACTTCCTCACATTGCCTCTGAACTGCCCTCCTTCTATCTTTAAATTGTGTCCTCTTGTTCTTGCAAGTCTCTTTTTCTGAAAGATGCTACCCTCTTGGACTTTGTTGATTCCCTTGAGGTACTTGAAAGTTTCTATCATGTCCTTCCTCTCCCTTCTTTCCTCAAGGGTATACATATTAAGCTCCTTTAGTCTCTCCTCATATGGCTTCTCTTGCAGACATATGGGAAGTGTGCCCACTGCAGAATGGGGGTACTTTCTCATATTTTGCTGTGAGAGTAATGAGATGTACCCATTCTGAAAAGTTTGGGGGTTCTGGGTCACTCCAGTATCGGAGGATTACTCTTTGGCTGCTGCCAGAGCTCCCGTAGCCCACAGAGTTCGTGGTGAGTGAACAAGTCGAGTCAGGTGGTAGGATTCCCAGTATGGCAAAATGGGTGTCTTTTGTCCTGTAGTGGGTCAGTCTCTCTCTCTCTCTCTCTCTACAGTATGCCAAGACTGTGTCCCAGTAGTGCTCCATAGAAGACAGTACCAGAGAATGTGGAAAGGAATGCTTGGGGAGGTGCACCTCCAGCAGTCCCTGTGTGAGAGTAGGCTAGCCTTGTCAAAACCCAAGTGGGTTCTATATGCCCTGTGGAGTATCTTATACTGTAAACTTTTGAATTGGACCTCCCATGAAGACTTGTAGGTATGGACAGAGAGCATCTCATTCCTCTTAAGGGATGGAGATGTAGAGTCTGTTCTCCCAGGCCTCCTGGGACCTGCAGAAGGAGTAGGCCTCTCAAGGTAGATTGCAGGGCCTTGATCTTAGGAGAGACTTTTCTGTCCTTTTTTTTTTTTACTTTATTTCTTTTATCTCCTTCCCTACTCTCGGAGCCCACTCCTTCCTTCCTCTCATCCCTCCATTCCACCTTCGGTGGGATCTGCCCCTAGAGTGCCTCCTTCTCCCTTCCTGCACAGTGGGGTCTGTCCCTCTTTTTGGTGGTCCGGATGGTACCCGAGAGGCTATCATCTAGGGCTGCCGAGAGGGTTTTTCCATTTTCTCCCCTGATTTTCCCTGCCCTCTGAGACGTCGTGCGCTGGGATGTACATCCCGAGTGGCGTCATGCTGACGCACGGCAAGCCCTCATGCGCCACCGACATCCCCCCTTCCCGCCCGTGAACGGAGCCTCATCCCTCATTGTCGGTGCTTCCACCGGCTGCGAGGGTGATGCAGAACGCGAAGCGCTTTGGTCTCTCACCCCGAGGGAGGAGAGCATCCGCTGGGACGCCGATCCTCCCTCCTGCCGACCTCCGCCACCGGAGTCCGCTCTCGAACCCGGTCGCCGCGTGCTCGAGTGTGGCGTCCAGCACCAACCTCAGCGCCACCGGCCGGCAGGAGAGACTCTTTTAAGGAATGTAGTAGTAGTAGTAGTAATAAATTTTATTCATAAAAAGACATTTATGAACAAGGATAAATGTTACAGCTCAAGTGAGCACAGCTCATTTCAAGGAGGTCCTTAAAAGGGATGGAAGAGTGTCTGCCCAATTCTCTAAATGAGTAGTAGGAGGGACAGAGTGGGTCCGGAGATTTTAACACTCAGTAGATCCTGATCTGGCGATATCTCCAAAAATGGGTTGCGGGTATCATACTTGACAGAGCTCAGTGAAGGAGTATAATACCCCAGTGTGGGGTGGTACAGGTTTCTCAGAGATGATACCCTCTCTTCCAACACTACAATACCAGAGGTTTGTCTTGAATGCAAAGGTCCAGGTTGTTCCAGAGAGGGCAAGTGCGAGTGGTATGAAGGGCCCATCCTAGCTTAGAGACCTAGCTGTTCCAAACCATTTTTTGTGTACTTGCACTGAGTGACACATCTCAGGGCAGTTTCCACTCTGGAAATAGAAGAAAGGAGGAGGGAGGTCTCTGTGCCTGCCCATGATCATGTTGTTTTACACTGAGCAAACCAAAGTCCCCCCCCCCCGCCATTTCATCATGGTCTGCAGTTTTATCTTAGGTTTTTACACTTCCAGATATTGCTGATACTGTAGCTAAGATGGTGGATTTAATCTGGAGTCTCAGGAGACTATGCTAGGGATAGGCTGCAAAAAGAGATTGAGTGCAAAGGGAATTTAGGGGCAGGACCTGAGATTTGTCCCCATTTAGCTTGTATCTGGAGAACTGTGCATATTCCTGGATAATTTCTGTTACTGTGGACAGAGAGTTACGGATGGCAGTGAGGAATAGAGTGATGTCATCCACAGAAAGGGAAATCTTTTGTGGGACACCAGCAAATATAATACCAGAGAAGGTGGAGAAGACTGGAGTTTGAGTACCAAAGGTTCTACCACAAGGAAAGAAGAGGAAGGGGAACCCCGGTCTCATCCCCCTGTGCAAGGAGAAGGGATGGGAGACCACTGAGTTAGTGAGCATAGTGGCAGATGGATTCACATGCAGGAGTTTCAGAAGGTCTACGAATCGGGGAGGGAGGCCAAAATTTGAAATCATGTCAAAGAGATATGCCCACTCTGTCCTGTCAAAGGCCTCTTCAGCATCCAGTGACAGGGTGGCAGTGGGTTCTGGGAATTCTCAACCTGCCAGAGAAGGTCAGTAATGCATCTGGTTCTGTCAGAGCCCAGATGGCCCGGACAAAGCCAACCTGATCTAGATGTATTAGCGAGCCTATGATGGGTTCCAGGCAGCAGGCCAAAAACTTTGTATCTTGGCATCTACATATATTACTGAAATGGGTGGAGTTGTGAACAAAGAATGCTATCTTTGCCCTTTTGGTGTCAAAGGATGAGGGACTGCATGAAGGAGGGAAGTTTTGTCCAGACTTCGTGAAGTCCGGGGAGAGTATAGGTGCCAAGATTTCCACAAAGGCATGGTAAAACTTATGGTAAAGTCATCTGGTCCTGGGGATTTTCCCTTGAACATGGATATGATAGCTTCACTGACTTCCTAAGATGTCATGGGGTGATCAGCTGGGGTGCTTCTGCTGCTATCTGGAATAAGATGAGCTCTTTGGACAAGTGATCCTGTGTTTCTGGGAGGGTCCATTTCAGATGTATACAGGGCTTGATAAAAGCTCTGAAACTCATTGTTTATGAGGACAGGAGGACACAAAAGTGTCATCTGATTTCTGGATGACTGAGATGTAGTGCTCTGACTCCCTGGTCCAGATACAGTGTAATAGGAGTTGCCCCACTTGCTCTTATCACCTACCAGTAGGATTGGTTGAGCCTAAAGGTATTACAATTGCCCCCTCCCACCCCTCCTAACCTCTCCTCCCTCCACTATCCTCGGCGCATCCTGTGCCCTCAGTGCCCTTGCTTTGTAGTCTTCTCCTAGGCCACGTAATGCTTTGCTAGTCTAGACCTCATCCAATATAATATTGTACTCTACTGTCTGTCAGAGACCTGCCTTGCATAGAACTCACACATAGCAGTATGCTGAGTGCCTTTGGTACCACACCTGTAAATTATGCTGCCTTGTTCTGTTCTCAGTATCAAATCTTATGTTGCTATTTGTAAATTATTGTACATGACTGTGCCAAGCCACACCATTCTCACTTGTAATGACTGTACATAGGCTGCTAATGTTGCTACACCTACACCAAATTGTTGTATTGTGACTTGTTGTTGTTTAAACTACCAGGTCCATCTTGTAAATGAGCCCTGCTCAATGGTGTTCCGCCTGGCTAAATAAAGATATTGATTGACTGATTGATAAAGAGTGTGTATTCAGTACAGTGCTTTTAGGAGTCCTCTAAGGCTGCTCTAGCTTCTGATATTTAGGGACGGAATGCTTCATGTCTTTCCCGATAAAGGAGCAAATCGTGTTCTAGCCATTTTAACATCCCTTCCCATAGTCTAGTGAGGTAGCTTCTCTCTTTGCAAAGTTTGGAGGTATAGGCAGTAAGTTTAACTCAAAGGGTGGTTTTCATCACTACCCATTGGGTTTCAGTAATGGTGTCAGGGGTTTCCTTTAATGTATTAATTTAATTCTTGGGTCACCCATTCTTTGAAGTTGTTTTGTTGGAGGAGACTAGAATGAAATTGCCATTTGTTCCTAGGGGCGGATTGTCTGCCCCAGGCTAGGGACAGAACCACTGGGGCATGATCCAAAATGTGGATATTGCCAAGGGAGGCATTCCAGGTACAAGGAATCAGATCTGAGGAGACAAAAATCACATCTAATCGACTACAAGTCTTATGGACTGGGGAAAAGTAAGTAACATCCCTGTCCACCAGATGTATACTCTGCACATGTCATGTACACTAATGGAATTAAATGAAACGAGACATGAGTGGCAATCTAGGCTTCTATTCTCCTGCCCAGACTGGTTCTGTCCAGATAAGGGCAAAGGACAAAATTTAGATCTCCCCTGAGAATAATACTAGCTGGACCCCCCCGGAAGCACCCCTAAAACACTATCAAAGAAAGAGGGGTCTGGGGAGTTAGGGGCATACACACAACCCAGGGTTATAGGTTCTCCTGGATCTGGATTAGTCAGCTTTCCTTATCCACAATTTGATTATGGATTCCTAGCTGGTGTCCTTTTCTGCAGAGGATGGTCACTGTCTGTGACATGAAAAGAAGGAGCTATGGCAGGTTGATCCAACCCAGGAACAGCAAAGATGGGGATTTTCATTATGGCAAATGCCTATTAAATGATTAAATAATTGCTGGCTTTTCCTCTCTGTTGAGTATTTTGATGTTTTATCCATCTCTGGATTGACATATACATTAATGTACCCTGGTATGATTAGAAGGTTTGCCTAGTAAAATAATACAGTGTGTAATGTTATTAAAAAAAATCTTGGATCTCTAAAAAAGGTGCAAAAACTAAGGCAGCTATATATTCTTGTCCTGTTATTTAGGCATTGACCATGATTATTCTGCCTTCTAAATCTTAGTAGCTATCAATAAATTTAAAATGTAAATGTTTTCTTATTAATATAGTACAACCACAACTTTTAGAGGAACCCAGTGACAAGTACTGTATATTTGTCCTAGCCACGCGTTCTTAAGCTTGTTAATTTCATTTTCTTCCAAATGTAATTTCTGTAAAAAAAAAAAATGTCAATGTGTTTTTTATTGGCATATGTTAAAATGTATTTCCTTTTTATCAGAGAGTGTATTCCTTATATTTCACATTGCATATATTGTTAAATTATCACTTTGCATATGAAGTGTTTAAAAATCTCACTTGGTTGATTAACTTGCATTTTACACTATTGTTATACCAAAACCCATTATAACAGACAAACATTGCAATATTAACAAAAAAAAAAACTGCATCTTAACTTCTAACACTTTTGCTGTGAAATTAATACCATTACCCATATTTTAAGCATTTATTCCAAGGGTGAGAATCTTTGTAAGGTTACCTCTTAGGTTGCCTGTGTTTGCCAACTCATTGCTCTCCCTCCAATAGGAGGAATTAAATATCTCAGTCAAAATATATATAAATATGTAAGGGTCATTTTTATCTGTGCTACATCATACATTAACAACTCACTCTCTGAACTTGTTGGGCATGATTTTCAAACGGCTGTAGATCACCGTAAGGGACTTGCAGCAGAGGGTTGGATGCTAGTGGCAACTTGCGGCCAGCACTGGTGCTGGAACGGTCTGAAAAGTGACAGGGCCAAGGATGTAAGGGGCAGATTCTCCCCTAGTAATAAACTATCATGATTGCAAAAACTGATAGGGCCACTTATGAAAGTGGTAGGGCCATGGCTGGCCATAGTGGGCCCCCCCCCGTTCCAGCACCTATGGTGGCCAGTACCGTGGCAATTCCAATTTTACAAAACACTCAGCGCAACCCTGCCAAGTTCTGTGTGTGTCGAACATAGGACTTAGACCTGCTTCGCCCGGCCATATTATGCAGCATGAGGGCAGCAATTTTATAGGACTTGCAGCCAAACCTTGGGTGCAAGCTGCCATAAAGAGAGATTGTCACAGCTGCAACCAATGTACTAAACTGGGCAACAGTTGTGGCAAACTGTTAGGTAGCTGCAGCAAACTTTGTGGTGGATGGTGATTGATGTAAGCCCCAAGCGCTCATCTTTGTAAAATGGGGCCCATTCTGTCCAATAATATATAAGAATATGCTCTAGACCCCCATATACTTATAATAAACCATATAGGACTTATGAATTCTTAATACCCTCTATTAAAGCAGCAGTGCAACGAAATTGGGCAAAGAATTTGTCTCTACCGTTTTTTCACTATAAAAGATTCTAAGCATTTTCTGGTCTTATTTGGTGGCAAAATGTTCTAGTTCTACCAAAACTTGAGTATTTTATAAATGTTTTCATTTAATTTTTTTCTCAAAAAAAAGAGATGGCCAACACATTTGAACTAGAAATAGTACTGTAGATTGAGCAAGTGTAAAGACTGAGAAAATAAAAAATGTTATGGTGCACAGCATAGGCAGTACCTAGAAAAACACAGGTATGCTAATATTTTTATTAATTCTGGCTGAAATCTAGCTTTTTGAAAACATTTTTCGTGCACTGTTGCTTTAAATGACACTGTCTTTAGGCTCAGTTTAATATTAGCACACAGTTATTTCCTATATGTGTTAATCTATATTTGCCTATATCACCACCAATGGATGAGTAACATAACATTTTATGTAGTGCTAGTCATTAACTAGTCATTTAGACACTGGTGGGGTAGAAAAGAAAAACACATTATTTCCCCCAAAAAAATTTCACACTGTTTGGCTCAAATTTTATGATTGTTGTAGTGATAACATTGGCAGTTCATCATTTAAATAACATCTGTGGTACACAACTTCCAAGTGCTTTCTCTGCTTCTTCTGCTGTCAAAAATATCAGCATCTCTGACTGTTAAGAATGATTCATAACCTGGAACTTAACAACATGGAACTTGTAAGGTTGTTTTTGTCCAAAGGAGTGTTTGTTAGTTCTGAAACTGTTTCCTTGCTTGAACTATTCTGAAAGGGAGATCAAGAAATATAGAAATTCTGTTACCATCTGTTTCAGTGTGTCCTTTCCTATACACAGCCTTCATCAAAGTGTATTTTTCCTTTGATTTAAAAAATGTTGCTACTACTGCTCTTGGTGGTTTCTCACCTGATGGTTAGGGTCTTAATGATCGATGAACTCGGCCAAGCTCATACACAGGCGACTTGTTGAACCTGAGTTTCTAGAAAAGTGGCAGAAACAGTATTGACAGATTTTTCCAGTGGTGTACTTCTGTCCCAACTCCCTGGTATACCTACTTATTCAAGCATGTTTGCATCTTGAACGTGCTTCAAATTCCAGGTTCATTTTTGTCTCGTTTACCAATCAGACTATTATCTTTCAACACTGATATTCTCTCCTCCATCTGCTGCGAGTTTAGTTTTATTTCTTGCATGCTAGAAGTTACAATTTGCACTTGGCCAGTTAGATTATGTATTTCTTCTTTGATTTCTCCTCTCGGGACGACAGTTTTTTCTACTGTTGATAGTTTCTCTCCGTATCATTTTGGCCCCCCTGGAGCGTGCTCGTCCTCTGTGCCCCCATGTTTGGAGTATCCCCTGACCCTTCGGGCTCATCTGGCTCCGATATGTCAGAGTTTGTGTCATCAACAACTAGTCACTCTACAGCGGGTACACTAGTCTCAATTTCTGCTTCTAGCAGTCACGGTTCAGAACCTTCTTCTGAACATAAATCCTTCTTTCTAGTGAGATCTGGAGTTTGTTCTTGAACGCTAGCAAGCGTACTTTTTGTGGGCAAAGAATGATCTGATTTACCCAGATTTGGACTTGGATTTTGTTTTTGTGACGTTTTAATCTGGGTAGTTTGTTTTGCCCAGCTAGGCTCTGAGACAGATACTATATGCACTTGTTTTTGTTGGTCCGGTGTACTCTAGCCTAATGACTCTTGCTTAGCACCTTTGACTTTTAACATTTTGTTTGGGCTAGGTACAGCAGACATTTTACTTGTGTTTTAACGGGCAGAAAAATATAAACAGAGTTCCCTTTTATCAGTGACTTTGGGCGGAGTTTCTGCTTTGATGTTACTGCCCCCACAGAGTATGGCTCTTTGTTAAATTGACGTGGTAGTTAAACTCACGGGCCTCACATTGCACAGTGCTCCCAGATTGATTTTGTATGTTCCCTGTAACTCCAGGGTGATTTTACTGTGTTTTTCTGTAGATTTACATTATTTCCTATGGAAGCCAATTTGCTCCATTTTCCTATACAACCAATGCAAATCTATAGAATAATGTCCCCATAGATGGCTCCAAATCCCTGTAAAATACAGGAATCCCCGTAGATCTGGGACCCTGCCACTCGAATCTGTCTGCGTGCTGTTGAAGAGGTAACATTTTACTCTGGCCTTCTGCTCCCAGTTCCTTATTTGCTGCCACTATTTCAGTTTTTTTCCACTGTTACTGCTGGAAAGACGAGTCAGGATTTCAGGCTGGGTTTGAGCATTTATTACCATTTCCTTTGCGGAGGCTTTGACTGGTTCATGGTCCCTGTGCTCAGAGGCTGCTTGGCATTTCCACTGTCTCAGCCAAACTCCTGCTCGTGGAGATGCCAAGTAAGACAGTTTAAAGCTGATTGGTTTGACTGTCTGTTGCAGCCTGTGGGATACATTTTCCTTTTTCCCTGCCCGACTGTTTGGTTTCTTCTTGCGTCTGCAGTTTCTGGCATCGTATAGAACTTGCTGTATTATCGAGTATTTCTTCCACTGCTGAAGTTAGTTTATAGCTTGTGTTCTTTTTAATATTAAGAACTGCTGTAGCAAGCAGCGATAATAAAGAAATTAGGACCAGTGGCAAAACCACAGAAAAGTTCGGAATTGTATGAGTTGCTATTCTGGACTCTTCACTGTTAGTTTGCTCAGCAATTAATGTAAGAGGTATTTTTAAAGAAGTGTGCTTACTCTTTTGTAGAACTTTTTTAGGAGGCATTAATTAGGGCATAAATCTTTCACTGCTTAAGGCTTCAGTTCCCATAGTTGAGCCAACCTGAAGTTACTGCTGTGGAGCTGGAGCTAGGCAGGCGTTAGAGTGTAGCAATGAAGCACAGTGTGTGAATGGAGGTTTTAACCATCCTCGTACCTTACCATGTGCGTGGGGAAAAGAACACCAACAATCTTTTGTAACTTTTTACATCTTAATTGAAAGTTGAGAAATATGAATAGCTTCCATCATAGAGGGCTGCATTTTTAAAGGGTCCTTAGACTGACACAAGGTGTGGTAAACACCCAGCCTGCATCAAATCCAGGTGCATCGAATATTGTGCACTGTATTTTGCAAGAAAAGCATTCACTGTGTCAACGTCCACCAAAATGAGAGGTCCGCTGCATCAAAATTATGATGCATGGGCCAAGAATAATGCAAGCTAAGTCAAAAAGACAATGCGTGGAGTGAAAATGATGCAAGCCGAGTCAAAAAAGGGTGGCAGAAATGCCCTAGACAGTGGCATTTTAACCCCCAAAATGCCCTAAACTAGTCCTGGAGGGCACTTTTAGCTCTATAACCACACCTCTACATAACTTGCCCTCTCCAGTCCAGTCATAGCATTCACATTACAGTATGGACAAGTAATGTATGGGCTTGTCTCTGGAAACAATATTTTACATGATAAAGCATTACGTTGTATACAGTGCAGTACTTATGCAACAGAATGCCATTCATAGTAATGCTTGCCTGCTGTGGGCCTCTTTCTATGCCCTAGAGTCCGCTAGACCAGCTCTGGCTGGTCTAAGCACTGCCTGGACCTTCATGCCTTGAAAATCCCAAATAAGGGGATGGTGCATAATTTTTAACGACGCCCCCGTTTCCAACATGGTGCAGCCGTCATTTTGATGCAAGCAGGGCATGAGCCAGTCTGGTGCATGCAGGCCTGTACTTGATGCAAGAGCCCTTAGAAATTCGGAATTGATGAAAGTTCGGACAGAATATGTCCCTTGGGTCATTTAATTTTGATGCAAGCACTGTGCGTCATTCCCTAGCCTTTGAAAATCCAGCCCAGAATCGTTACATTTCTTGACTCTTTAACTGCACTCAATTGTAGTATAATGCTAAAGGGAGTTTTTACAGGTTGTTTTTCGTGGGCTGGCTCCTGCAGCAACTCAGCACACACCTACCCTTGCAGCTGCCATCTTCAACTTGCTGGTCACCTGACTCCTGAGCCTTGATTTTCAGGGGGCCATAGTAAAATTTCCCACAAACTCCGTTGCTCCCAGTGCATCTGCTCTTTTTTTATTCATTTGTATTTAATATTTAAGAAAAACATCGACAGAGCATTTCCTTGTAATACAGTATACTCTCCATGAGTTACATCATAATGTAATGGTAGACATGCAGATGCATAGATTACTTCTTGTTACTAGGTTTCGGGTGGGATACCCACTAAGTACTTAATGTTAAGGCTAAAATGCCACCAAATGCTTGGTTGGAATACTCAGAAATTACTATATAAAGCACTATGTAACTGAGTATTCCAGTTAGTCTAATAATACCCTCAAACTTTGGTTATCTCCTGGGCCTATAGAGAAACCCAAAGCCCTTGCATGACAAGCAGCAAGGTTAAACTGCAGAACAATATGCATGACAGCAACTTGCAACAGTGATCAATCCCAAACATTACCAGAGGAACCCAGGGTACAGCATACCAGTCATAGATTTACATTTTAGTCTCAGTCTCAGTATTAATTTGCTTAGCGCCAGAAACCCGGCATCCACTTGATTTGATTTCTCTATGTACCCATACATGTGTAGCCCCTAGGTAGTGCTATCCCAAGGGCTACTACCCCTGCCTGCATAGCTAGTTGCAGGTTAAGTGGCCTGGGTACTGAAACGGGTGCCTCCACCCGGAGGACAGGGTTGTTAGTAACAAGGCTAACCTGGGTACAGCCCTCCGGGACACTGTAACCCCCTTTTTCCCCTCTAGTGGCCTAGACAATATGCAACAAACACTTTCACAGTAGCCCTTTTCAGCATACAACCACACTGTTTGCGCTACCATCAGGGCTGGTACCACCAGTTCGATCCTGGGGACCCCCTGTAAAACAAAGTTAAGCACAGCAAATAACAGTAGCACAGTGCTTTTGGTACAAACTGGAACCAGAGTCAGATTAAATGCAAAACAAGTTAGATCTGATTTATTCAGGGGAATTGAACAAGGGAGGAGCGTGATCAGGTTGATTGATTCTAAAACTGATCTAGTCAGGCAATTATGCATGCACTTCTAGTCCCTACACAGTCAAATGCTCTGGGTACCCAGTTAGAAGTAAGGTGGGCTAGCCTGGGACGTTGCCCAGGGTAGGCCGGCGTCGCAGCTGGTTGGGGCCCTGTGATGAAAAGAAAAGGCATGCACAACCACACACAATTTGTAGTCCGGGGCCAGGAGGCTCAGTTCGAGATGATTAGACAAAACAATTAAATCAGATGACACACTTTGATTGAGCTACCCCGGTGTTTACTCAGCCCAGTACGGGACACAGGATGGATGAAATGGAGACTGCAGGATGACTTGCTCGTTTGCCAGGAGAAGCAGGGCCTACACTTTCACCATGGCGCGCTCCTGCTTGTGATGTTGAGCAGGGGGCTGATCCCCAGGCATGTGTCTCGTTGATGGTGTTCTCTGCGCCTGAAGTAGCTGGCTGGGCCAGTGTGCCAGGGCCCAGGCCAGGTAAGACAGTTCGGATATCAGTCCAGGAAGGCTGGATGCAGCTTCCAGCAAGCGTGGCACAATTAAACAGTGGGGAACCAAATCAAGACCCACTAATAGCAAACAGCACATTTATAGTAAAGCAATCACCATACCACAATGTGGATAGCAGTCCGGCAGCAATATCAGTGTCTCTGAGCAAAACCGAGAATTCTGTGATACCTGGATATCCTGACAGGCTGATCGCGTACAGCAAATCTTCTGTCTTCTTCAAGTTTAAATCTGGTCACTCTTCAGTGGCTTTGTCACACTCCAATTCAGATGCAGTCCAATAAATTCACCCTTCCTCTCGAGGGACAGCAGGCAGACCGGTATAAACTCTGCCTTTCCACTAACCTCCCGTGCGAACTGTGCAGGAGCAGCTGCTCGAATCACTCAAGCTGTTTACTCTTCAAACTCTAACTCCAGACTGACTCTTCTGCTCGCTGTGCCTATTAATCGGGGCACAATAAAATGGCTCGGAGACGTGGTCTGAAATAATGCATCTCTTATCGCTCCATGCGGGAGAGCTGAAAGCAGGCAGGCCGAGGCTAGCCTTCCGCCAAGTCCCCATGCTACTGCCGGGCAGTAGCCTCTAGCTGGAGCTGCTTACCTTCCAGCTCCAACTCACTTCTGCCTCACTGCTGCAGGCAGCTGAGAATTCCTTCAGTCCAAGAGTTCGATTCGTTGATTCATCTGTCTGTCAAGCAAGGGCCCCCAGGTGCATTTAGGCGCATAAGTCTCAAAACTACAGTTCCTACAGAAATTGACTCTACAAGACCCCTGGGAACAGACTCCATTTTAGGGCCCCCAAAGGTACTGATTGGCCCATTCTGGCAGTCCAGGACCATGATGGTGGTGATAAACAGAACTGTCCATGCTACAAAGAAGGCAGGTTAGACAAACTACAATATCATTACTATTACAATAGATAATCAGCAAGTAAGCACAACTTCTAGCAGAGCTCCCTCTGCACAACTAGCGATGGCAGAACGGAGCGATTATCTGGCAGCCCGGGCAGGACTCTAGCCTGAAACTACTCGGCCCCTGCCCAGATTAGTTTTACATCACAAATAGGCAGCTCTTAAAGAGACAGTGCACAGAGGCATCAAGGCACTTGCATACAAACACTTTTAAAATGCTAAGACACAGGATACCAGCCTGGCAGTGGGCATTAAGGCACACCCAAGGAAGACTTTCGGGAACCCCCATCTGTAGGGGGGGTTACACACGCATACTGTTGAACTAGTAAGTAGTGCCTCTAGTCTGACGTGAAATAGCGTGAAGCAGTCCCAAGTGATTGCACCATTGTGAAAGTTGGTGTTTTCCCTAACTACTGACGTGCAAAATGCTATCTTAATTTACCTCTTATGGACATACTGGGTATTCACAGCATAATTCACAAATCAAGAACATTTGTTACTCACCCCTGCTCATTATGACTTATAATATGGGAGACCCACCAACATGACAGACCTGGTTATAGGAAATAAGAGGAAATTAGGGAAATAATACAGACATGAGATTAAACAGTTATCCTCTTCTAATCACTGTCCAACAATGTTTCCTCTTCTTCCGAATTACACACTCCCTCCACTACGCCCTCCACAACCCATTCCCAGCTGGTGACACCCGATTCATTCATTCTCTTTAACATTTTAATAACATCCTTTGGCTCCAAGAAAGAGTAAGGGGTCCCATGCACGAAATGGCAGATTGCCTACATGTCATGTAATTGAGACGTGTAAGCAGCCCTAAGTCGGAATGCCATGCAGGGGGGTCCTGCGGATCCCTGGCAGCATTCACAACAGGTGCACAAGCCCCTTGTGCACTTGATCCCCTGGCTGCCCCCACAGCTACCGGGGTGGTCCAGGGGGAGTATCAGGGGTGTGCCCACACTCCATGCCATTCACTAAGGTGCAGAGCACCAGGCATGGGGGTGGGTGCAAAATGCAGCAGAGAGGACCATGCCATAAAGACTATGCACCCCCCTTCATGACAGACAGCTGCTAGCTGTGGTGGGGCAGGAACATCCTCCACCGCAGTGCCCCAGTCCACCAGGCTGATAGGGAGGTTGGGGCAGCCAGTCAGGATGAGCACTCACCCGTAGTCTTCAGAATACAGGGTTCAGTGATACCTCTGCTTGGGTTCATAAGGCATGAGCCTGAACTGTACCCAATTTATCGTCCCATAGGTATACTTGTTTTCACTATCTTACTGTCTTTTTCAACTGCCTCATTGCATTCTTTCAGTCTTTTCTGTCATTGTATTGTGCCATTCATTAACAAGAATTATTGTGGCACCCAGTGTATTTAAGTTATTTAATAATTCTTTTATTTCGTTATCCAACTGTTTGTGCTGCTCCTTATAATGTTGTTTACTTTATGTTAAACAAAAGAGAATGATTTCCTACTTAAAGCATTCCACTATATCATATGCCAGTGAGGATCATGATTATACATCCAGTATTCATTTATGGCCTTCTCCATCATAGCTATATATTTGGGATTGTCTAGTAAGACGTTGTTAGAACTCCGTCGAGCCTTCCCAGGATCCCATGCTCATGCACAGCAGGGGATCTGCTTTAAGACCCAGGGCAGGCATCCAATTGGATACCCGCCTGTGTCCCTCGATCCGGTTCCACGTAGCTGCATGCAGGGGCCATGGACAGGTGACCAGCGTTAGTGAATGCCAGCTGGTGTGTGCCTGTCAGCAGTTGCTGTGCAGGCGGGTATGTGGCTGGACCCAGTTAATGCATAGAACCCAAGTTTTATTGAGGATGGATGGTAAGGTGAAAGCAGGCAGTAGGCAGCAAACAAAGGTTTTTTTTTTCTTTAGGTACAATTCTTTCTTGACTCCGGCAAATGCTTTGCTCCTCTGCCATGTCGTGTAGGATCAGTCCTGAAAAAATAATATTTCTGGGGACATGGATATGTTGTTCATCCACACTTTCTGGCAGGTATCCTTGCCGCTTTAATTCTTGCCGGAAAGTCTTCAAGCTGGCTCCTCCCACCCACCTGGGTGGTAAAACTCTCGGCTCCGCCCGATGACGCCAGATCTTCCTTACCGCTTGGAAGCTCAGGTTCCCTCCTTAGGGCTCTGCGTCTTAGACTGGATCCTAACTCTTCGGTTCGTCCGAAATTGGTTTTGAAGTTTTCTAAACTTTGGTCTTCATCTTCCCTCGCGGCTGCGATGGACAAATCTGTTCCAGGCTTTCGGAGGTGCCCTTGCGGGCAGAAAATGTCCAGGATGGATCCGCACTCCACGTGCGTCTACTGCCTAGGCCTAGATCATGACCCGCAGGCCTGTGAGTTGTGCCGCTCTTTCTCGGCCAACGTTCTGGACGATCACGCTGCCCGATTGAAGCTCGGGCACCCCGAGAAACATTTCCCGACGGTAAAATCTAAAGAGGCTTGTTGGGCGGTGTCCGCGGTGGCTGGCTCGGCTGAGCAGCTCGAGCAGTTGATCGCCCACGAGGAGGAGGCGGCCCAGGCCGCATCTTCCTCCTCCTCGACCGTGGCATTTATCCCGCTCTCTCTGAGTTCCTCGTATACGACTTCGTTCAAGGAGCTTTGTCAGTCCCTTTCCACAAAAGGAGAGGGGCCTTCGGGACATTCTTCTCGGCCCAAGAAAAAGGAGTCGAAAGGTAAGTCCCACCGTCTGCGTTCGTGGGAGCGGGAGAGGTCCCCTTCCCCGGGCAGCCGACTGTCGACTTCGGTCGAGGTTGCGGCTGAGGCTGCTGGCTTCACGGTGCCCCCGTCAGGCCAGCCTGCCGAGACTCCCGTCGACGAAGTCGAGATTTTTCTCGATCCGTTAGACGGGCTGTTGACTGGAGAAGACGACAACCCTCCTTCACCGGTTCCCCCGGTGGATACCGAGGATCTGCCTGTGCCTTCTGGGCTGCAGTCCCCGGCTAAAGTGCCCGAGCCGAAGGAAGAGCGGGTGTCCCCGCCTTCCAGACCCACCTCGGTCCCCCAAAGGTCTCGGTCTCGGACCTCTTCTCGGTCCAGCCGTTCACGCCGATATCGGCAGTCTCGGTCTCGCTATCAAGTAAACGGTGACGCCGTTCTTCCTCGCCCTCCTCGGGTGAGGAGGAGCTGCGCAAGCGCGCCCGCACTACGAGGACCTTATGTGGCAGCAGTTGCTGTTGTCCTGGCTCTGCCGACCCGCCGCCAAGACCCCGGCCATCAAGTGGCTGTCGCCTGAACGTCCGAAGCAACCACTCGTTCCAGTCGAGTTGCCCGCTCCAGGGCCGGTTGCTCGGCCGAAACCAGCTGCTCCACTGATTGTGGTGGAACTTCCGCCTCCACAACCGAAATCGGGGGCACCAACCAAGAATTCTTGGTCGGGTCACGGCCTGCCCCACAGGTTGTCAGTCACCCTCACTCCCAACCGTCCCCAGCAGGTGGAGGGTGGCTCAGGGCAGAGGCAGCTCTTCGCAGACTCTTCAGAATCCGACGACGATTCCTCCCTGTTCTCCAGACAGTTCGATCTGGAGTCCTCCGGGGGCCAGTCTGTGGACGATAGCCCATCGTCCTTCTTGGGTCTGCTTCGACTCATCTCTGGAGTCCACCAGGATGCAGCTCGAGCCCGTGTCCAAATAGGCCAAGTATCCCCTGACGGAGATTCTGGACCAAGGGGATTCTCCCACGGAGGCCTTTCCGGTGGCTGAGGCCATTGTCGGCCCAGCCTTGGAGCTTTGGCAGTGGCCTGCTTCCTGTCCTGCGCCCTTGGCCAGGATGGTCAGGAAGTATGCGGTCCTTACTGGCTCTTTGCCCGGTTTCTCAGAACATCCCTCTGCCGAGGGGTTAGTTACCGACAGTGTTTTCCGGTGTTCCGGTAACGCTCGGGATGTGGATAAGCCCCCCGACAAAGAGTCCAAAAAGCTGGACTTTGCTGGGCACAAGGTGTACGCTGTGTCCTCTCTCGGCCTCCGACAGGCCAGCTCGACCGTGCTGATGGCACACTTCTCCCACGCCCTCTTGGGCTCCCTGGATGAGGTTGTTCCTCATCTCCCACCTGACCTGCAGACCATGGTCCGGCAGGTGCAGGACCAGGGTAGGGCGGTGGCGAAGCAGCAGCTTCAGACTGCTCTGGACATAGGTGATTCCTGTGCCAGGTCATTTGCGGCCGCGGTGGCCATGCGACGCAGGGTGTGGCTGAGGATATCCACCTTCACGGCGGATACCCAGCACAAGTTGGCGGACGTCCCCTTTTTGGGGACTGACCTCTTCGGCCCTGGAGTGGAAGGACACCTCCAGCGGATCGTGAAGTCCAGTGCCACCCTGGACTCTGTCACCTCTGGCCAGAGGGACAAAGGCCGCCGTCAGCAGCAGAAGTCCTTTCGTCCTTCGCTCCCTGCTTCTCGACGGCCCACCAGCAACAGGGCCAGCAGGCTTGCGCTTGGCGTCCCAAACCCAAGCCGGACTTCCTCCAACAGGAAGCAAGGAGGTAAAGGCCCAGGAGGTCCCTCGGCTGGTTCTTCCTCCAAACCTGCCCAGTGACGGGTTGAGGGGTGCCGCCCCCAGCCTCGTCACTTCCCACTGGGTTCCCCCCTTGGGGGGACGGCTCCGCCACTTCCTTTCCGCCTGGTCCGCTATCACCACAGACCGCTGGGTGTTGGAGGTGGTAGGAAAAGGCCTGCCTCTGGAGTTTGAGCAGGGCCCACCTTTTCGAGCCGTCACCCCTCGGGGGGCCACGGGGTCCGCAGCCTCGCTGTCGGCCCGCCGAGCCGATATTGCCCTGCTCCTCGAAAAAGAGGTAATCAGGAAGGTGGCGGATCCTCCTCCAGACCCGGGGTTTGTGTCCAGGTACTTCCTGGTCCCAAAACGGACGGGGGGCTGGCGCCCCATTCTCAACCTGCACGACCTGAACAAGTTCCTAAGGTCTCAAACCTTCAGGATGGTCACTCTGGCTCAGATAATCCCATTCTTGGAGCGAGGTGTGTGGTTCTGCTCCTGGACCTCCAGGACGCGTTCTTTCACGTCCCAATCCGTCTGTCCCATCAGAGATTCTTCCGCTTCAGAGCGGAGGGATCCCTTCACAAGTTCCGGGCCATGCGCTTCGGCCTCTCCGTAGCTCCCAGGGTCTTCACCAAATGCATGGCAGTGGTGACAGCATTCCTGCGGCACCGAGGGGTCCGGGTGTACCCTTACCTGGACGATTGGCTGATAGCAGCCCCCTCCAGACAGGAGGTGGAGCGGTCCAGAGATCTGGCCCTCCAGGTTTGCCCTCAGGTTGGCCTCCTCATCAACGAGGCCAAGTCGGAACTCGTGCCAAAGCAGGTGATACTGTTCATCGGGGCAGAGCTCGACTCTCTGCGAGCCAGAGCACGGCTCCGCGGACAGAGCTGAGGTTCTTTCCTCCTTTGCCCAATCATTTCTGGTTGGGCAATTGTGCCCTGCCCGGGACTTCCTGCGCCTCCTGGGCCTCATGGCGGCCTGCACCAGCGTGGTCCGGTTGGGCCCGTTGGTACATGCGTCCCCTTCAATGGGGACTGGCCAGCCAATGATCACAACGCTGCGGTCCGTTGGACCAGCCTGTGACAGTGACCCAGGAGATGTGGAACGCTCTCAAATGGTGGATCGTTCCAGCACATCTACAGGAGGGCATCCTGTTCGTCCGCCCCGAGCCGATGGTCTCTCTCTCGACCGACGCATCTCTGATGGGTTGGGGTGCCCATCTGGGGGAACACCGAGCGCACGGCCTCTGGTCCCCTCGGGAGTCCCGATGCCACATCAATCTGCTGGAGCTCCGAGCGGTCCTTCTAGCTCTCACCGCCTTCGCTCTGTTTCTACGGGGTCAAGTGGTTCAGGTCCAGACGGACAACACCACGACCATGTACTATCTGAACCGCCAGGGCAGGATGCGCTTCATGCTGTTAAACAAGGAAGCTCTCCGCATTTGGTCCCTCGTGCGCAGCCTGGAGGTGGATCTCCTAGCCATTCACGTGGCAGGAGCCTCCAACACCCTGGCTGATGCCCTAAGCCGGATAGGGGCTGCGTCTCACGAGTGGTCTCTCCTGCCGGAGGTAGTACAAGATCTGTTCTCCCACTGGGGCACGCCTCAGGTGGACCCGTTTGCCTCCAGGGAGAATGCGAAGCTGAGTCTGTTCCATGCCCCCCCCCTCAGCAGAGCTCGCTGCAGGGGATGCCTTCTCGAGGCCATGGACTGCAGGCTCTCTCGCCTTTCCTCCATTTCCCTTGATCCACAAGGTGCTTCTCAAGGCGAGGAGAGACAAGGCGCAGGTGATTCTGGTAGCCCCAGACTGGCCCCGCCAGTTCTGGTATCCAGATCTCCTCAGCCTCAGCTCCAGGCTCCCGAGGCGGCTTCCAGCCCGCCCGGACCTGATCTCAGTCAATCAGGGGAAGGTATTCCATCCGGACCTTCAATCCCTGCACCTAACGGCCTGGTTCCTGAGCGGCTATAGTTCCAGGCTTTGGGTCTTTTCGACGAGGTCTCAACGTCATTGAGGCGTCCCGTAAGGAGTCGACCAGGAAATGCTATGCCTTCAAATGGAAGAGATTCTCCATTTGGTGTCAGGGGAAGGGCTGGACCCTTCCGACTGCCCCTTGGCAAGCATTCTGGACTACCTGTGGTCCCTTTCTCAGCAAGGGCTTCAGTCGACGACCCTTAAGGTGCACCCGGCAGCCATCTCTGCTTACCGGGCGCGGGCCGGCAAGCAGTCGGTAGCGCAGGAGAAGGTGGTCGGGTGCTTTTCAGGGCCTTGACTACTTCCTCCGTGCGGTAGAACCTCCACCTTCGTGGGATCTACTGCTGGTATTACGCTTATGGGCAAGCCATTCGAACCAATGCACAGGTGTGATATTTCACACCTGTCGTGAAAGACCGCCTTCTTGGTGGCTATCACTCAGCCAGAAGGATGGGAGAGCTCCAGGCGCTTTCCATCGAGTCTCCTACCTGGTCTTCCACAGGGACAAGGTTGTCCTCGCCCCCACCCAAAATTCCTTCCGAAGGTGGTGTCGGAGTTTCACCTTAACCAGGTGTTGACTCTGCCGGTGTTCTGCCCCAATCACACCTCGGAGGCCGAGTATAGGCTCCATACTTTGGACCCTAGACGAGCGCTTATTATGGAGCGGACGGCTGAAGTTCGGGAGAGGTTCGCCAGCTGTTTGTCACCTCACGCTGAAGCCGCACCTGGCAGACCTGCAAGCAAAGCGGACGATAGGCAGGTGGATCACCTCCTGCATAGAGCTCTGCTTACAGGTTGGCGGGCATGGAGCCTCCCAGAGGGATAAGAGCTCATTCTACCCGCCATACCGCTGCATTGGTAGCTGCTTCCAGGGACGTCCCTATCCAGGATATCTGCAGGGCTGCTACCTGGAAGTCGGCACATACCTTTATTACCCAGTACCACATCGACCTCGAGTCACGCCGGGATGCTGGTTTTGGGGCCTCGGTTCTCCAGTCTCTCTTTCCCAAGTAAGTATCGGGGGTGTGCACCTTGCCTCCCTCCTCCCGGAGAACTGCTAGGAGTCTGCCAGAAAGTGTGGATGAACAACATATCCATGTCCCTAGAAATACAGGTTACTCACCTGTAACAGGAGTTCTAGGAATGGTATATGTTGTTCATCCTCACGACCCACCCGACCTCCCCGGCTTCGACGCACAACCTGAGCTTCCAGCGGGTCAGATCTGGCATCATGGGGCGGAGCCGAGAGTTTTACCACCCGGGTGGGTGGGAGGAGCCAGCTTGAAGACCTTCCGCAAGAATTAAAGCGGCAAGGATACCTGCCAGAAAGTGTGGATGAACAATATATACCATTCCTAGAACTCCTGTTACAGGTGAGTAACCTGTATTTTATGACATTCAGTGTGAGCAGCACTTGTTTTGCTGCTAGAAAAATGTTGTCTCTCTCTGAGAAAAAGGAGAGCAATATGGTGCTAGGATGTTCTTTATTCTTTATTTCAAGATTTGGACATTACCTTTGAGCAAAAGCTCTTTGACAAAGGTTCCACGTCAGGTACAATAAAGTGTGAACAATTGAGAACAAGAAAACAAAGGAGGGTGGAGCCCCAGTGTAAGAAAATTACAAGGGTGACACATTGCTAACAGAGACATGAGCTATCTGTTAAGTGCAAAGAAACATGACAAGGCCAAACATTGTCAGGTACACAGGTATAATTTACAACAGACAAAGGTATAATCTTCAGTAGTCAGGGAGCTAGATCCATCTACATAGTGGAATTGATGTAGAGAGTTGGGGATGGGGGATCCGGGATCCGGGATGTGGGCAGCGGCCCTACGGGGGCTTTGTTAAAAAGGGTGTGGGAGATGACTTGATCCACGTCGGTTAGCCAGGTGACTGTGTCTTAAGACTTGCAGGGCTGGGAATGCAGTTAACTGCCTACAGCAACAGGCCATGCTTCCAGAGAGGTACTGTTTAAGCGCGACCTTAAAGGCAAGTAGGCTTGAGTTTGTCAGTAGGTGAGTTGGGATCTTGTTAAGCCACAGGGGAGCATGGTATGCAAATGACCGCTGTCCCAGTGTCATTTTTCTGAAGGGGACCACTAGGGAGCCCCGGGAGTGGCCTCTGATCTGTTCTGACAAGCGCTTATTCTTCTAAGTGTAACCACCAGGTGGCGCTATCCCAAGGGCTACTACCCCTGCCTGCTTGACTATTGACAGGTTGAGGGGCCTAGGTTCTGTGGCAGGTGCCTCCACCCAGAGGTCAAGGTTTGTAGTGGTTAGACTAGCTTGGTCACAGCCCTCTGGGACACTGAGACCTCCTTTTATTCCCTCTAGTGGCTCACACAATGCACAGAAGTTACAGTCCCAATACCCCACATGTACACACTGTTCAATCATAAAGTACCACTTACCCTCGAGACTGATTCTGCAGCACATCTCTGAGGGCCCCCTGTAAAGTAAGGTTAAACAACATACACAGTAAATCACAATACTGTTTCCATAAGTACCAACACCACAGACACTATATAGTATAACAACAACAAATCTGATTTATTTAGGGGACAGTAACACAGGAGGGGGAAATCAGGTTAATTAGTGGCATTAAATCACAGTACTGTGCACACATATAGGGTCTGAAAAGTCACACTCTGGGTACCCAGGTTGGGGGGGCTAGCCAGGTCCATTGCCAGGGGTTGGCCGGCAGGTGCAGATGGATAGGGCCCTGTAGAAAAAAGATATGCACAACACCCAATTGTAATCTGGAGCCGGAGGGCTCAGTCCATGAAGCAGTGAAACAACAAGAATTAGATGACACACTTGTGATTGGAAAACAAGCTGCAGGGGAATACCCTGATTTGTACTCACAACACCCAAGCTGGGGATCGGATGGAGAATGTCCACCCAGGCTTGGAGCATTCAGGTAAGCTCCTGAAGACTTTTGGGAACCCACATTTGCACAAAACATGACGGGTAGTAGGTAAACACTGAGGTACAGTGCTCAACAGAGGGCAGGACAGAGGTAAATGGAAAAATAGACAAGGGCAAAAAGAGCAGGCATGGGGGAAAAAAGGGTAAAGCCAACATTACATGGAGGGCAATGAGTACCAATGCCCGTAGTCTGGGAAACAAGCTTCCTGAGCTGGTAGCCTTGATGGAAGATGAACACTTGGATATTGTGGCAGTCACAGAAACATGGTACACGGGGAACCATGACTGGGATGTCAACATACCAGGGTACACAGTCTACAGAAGGGACGGGGGGAGAGGAGGTGGAGTAGCTCTGTACATAAGGGAAGGGATCAAAGCTACAGAACTAAAAGGTAAAGGGGGAGGACAAGAGGCACTCTGGGTCACCTTGGAGACAGGGAATGGCATCACAATCCTCACAGGGGTTGTATACAGACCCCCATCTCAAGGGAGAAATGGACAAGAAAATGATATAGGACATTCTCAAAATGGCTGAAAAAGGGGAGATACTGTTAATGGGGGACCTAAATATGCCAGATGTTAACTGGATGACATGTACTGCAGCCACATCCAAGAGCAGGGTCATTCTCGATGCCCTGCAGGGGGCAGGCCTTAGACATCTAGTGTTGGAACCCACTCGGGAGGAAGCAATACTAGACCTGGTACTCTCAAATGGAGAGAGGATCACAAATTTAGAAGTCGGTAGACATCTGGGAACAAGCAACCACTACAGTGTGCTTCACAATAAGCACAACCATGGAGATAAGCCATACAAAAACAAGCATACTGGACTTTAGAAGGGCTGACTTTGGCAAAAGGTGAATACCTGAGAATACATTGGCAAATGGGCAAAAAGGAAGGGTGGAAGAACAATGGAGAAAAATCAAAACTGCCATCATAGAGGCAACAAGCGTTTGTGTGAAACAGATAAAGAAAACAAAGCGGAGTAAAAAAACACTATGGTTCTCAAAAGAGGTGGCAGGGAAGGTTAAGGAGAAAAAGGCAGCATTCAAAAAGTATAAGGCATCACAGAAGGAGCACGACAGGGAACTGTATCAATTAAAGCAGAAAGAAGTGGGGAAGGCAGTCAGAATAGCAAAAGCCCAAACTGAGGAAAAAATAGCCAAGTCAGTTAAGAAGGGGGATAAAACCTTTTATAGGTACATTAGAGAGCATAGAAAGGTTAGGGAGGAATAGTGAAGATTAATAAGGGAGAGGGGAGGTGGGCAGAGGGAGACAGTGAAAAGGCAGAGATACTGAATGAATACTTTTGCTCAGTATTCACAAAAGAAGATGAGGAGGAGTTACCTAAACCAGACAATAGAAGCGCTCTGGGTAGGGGGGTTGACACCAGTCCGTTTACAGAAGAAAGAGTCCTGAAAGAACTCCTAAAACTCAAGGTGGACAAAGCAATGGGGCCTGATGCGATTCACCCCAGAATCCTAAAAGAACTAAGGAGGACCTAGTGACACCACTGACCACACTTTTTAACAAATCATGGGAGGATGGGGTGGCACCTGAGGACTGGAGGAGGGCAGATGTGATTCCCCTTCACAAAAGTGGGAGCAAGGCAGAAGCAGGAAACTACAGACCTGTAAGTTTGACCTCAGTGGTAGGAAAATGATGGAATCATTTCTGAAAGAAAGACTTGTTGAGTACCTAGAGGCCAGCGGGGCACAGGACCCAAAGCAGCATGGATTTACAGCAGGAAGGTCATGTCAGACTAATCTAATAGATTTCTTTGACTGGGTGACCAAAGTAATAGACCAAGGAGGGCTGTGGATATGGCCTACCTAGACTTTAGCAAGGCATTTGACACAGTCCCGCACAAAAGATTAATAATCAAGTTAGCCAGCTTGGGAGGGGGTCCCAGGGTGGTAGCCTGGGTTGCAAACTGGCTGCACAACAGGACACAGAAGGTAATAGTGAGTGGCACACATTCCGAAGAAAGGGTGGTCACTAGTGGAGTACCTCAATAGCAGGGGAGGTGCTAACAACAAAATGGAATGGGACTTGGGGTAGTCATAGCGGATGATCTAAAGGTGGGTAAGCAATGTGAGAAGTCAGTGAGGAGAGCCAGGGGGATACTGGGATGCATAGGAAGGGGCATCACAAGTAGAAAAAGGGAAGTGGTTATCCCTCTGTACAGACAGTTGGTGAGACCCCATCTGGAGTACTGTGTGCAGTTTTGGAGACCTCATCTATGCAAGGACATAGACAGGATGGAAGCAGTCCAGAGGAGGGCAACTAAAATGGTGCAGGGTCTGCATCAGAAATCATATGAAGAGAGACTGAGAGAGCTTAACATGTATACCCTTGATGAAAGGAGGGACAGGGGGGACATGATTGAAACGTTTAAGTACCTCAAGGGAATCAACAAAGTCCAGGAGGGTAGCATCTTTCAGAAAAGAACAAGGGACACAATTTAAAGATGGGGGCTCAGGAGTAATGTGGGAAATCTTTTTCACGGAGAGAGGTGGATGGTGGAACTGCCTTCCTGGGAGGTTGTTGAGGCTAAAACAGTGGGGAATTCAGACATGCATGGGACAGACACAAGGCAATTGTAGTGGGGTGGCAGGAAGTAGGCTGTTGGTTAACTATAATCTGCATCTTATCCAGTAGGTAGGAAATGGGCAAACTGGGAGGGCCAAGTGGTCTTTATCTGCCGTCAAAGTCTATGTTTCTATAAGGGTGATGCAATATACCCGTTCCAATTGAGGGTGCTCCGAGAGTTTTAGTTCTGCTTTCAACCATTGTTCCTTAAATGCCATAATGTCCACTCCCTCCAAACCCTTGGGTGAACCCAGTAGGATGCAGAATGCTTTCTGCACATAGGAGATTTTCAGAGTTTTCCAATCTCAGTCACACGTGTGCATTTTCTTTTACCAGAGTGTCTGCTACTGCAGGGGGTTTGTCAGCATGGTTGTTGGCATCGGTGGCATTAGCTTTAATGGAGTTTATGTTCTGTTCAACCATCGTCAGCCTAGTGGTAACAGTATCAAGTTTTTTGTCAGTTATGGAGATTGAGGGGCAATACTATGCCACTGTTTTTTCCCAGCACCTCCAATGCTGCACCAGTACGGTCATCCGCAGCAGCCGAGCCTGAAGCCTTTGAGTTCTTAGTGCTGGCGCCACAAGGTTGAAAAACATTTTGTGCTCCCCGTTGCAGCATTGTATTCTTTTGAGGGTTCTATATGTCAGAAAAGTAAAATGTTTGGTATCCAACTAGTACAGACTAATGACAATTCCTGATTACCTGCACTCTTAACAAGAGTGCAGTTAATCAGGAATCACCACAAGTTTTTATTTTCAGTTTCTGCCAGAGTCAGACTGGCCCAAGGATACCTGGAAATTTCTATGTGGATCCCCCTCTGTTGGATTTCTGCCCATTTCCTGAACTCGGAAAAATCTTTGCATTTATCATCTTTATTTCTAATAAAATGGGTATTTGGAGTGCTGTAGGTACATGTAAGATGCACATGCAAAGCTGGTGTTTCAGCTTTAAGTGGTATACCGATATGAATGTTTCACCGTGTGCCCTCTATTGATTTTCCAGGTGGGCACCTGTATCCACATTCCAAGTGGGCCCTCTGTACCCTAATCCAGCCCTGGTTTCTGCAGTTTGTGACATGTAAAGTGGATATTTTAATATGACTGCAGGAGCTCCTCAGGAATGCTGCCACACAGGGTGATGGCTAGCCACACCCCCTATAGTGCACCTGCTCTGTTCCCTCAAAGTTACTCAGGGGAGCAAGCAGGTTTAATTAATTGGATCTGTCTGATAAACATCACCAATGATGCAACTGTTCTTCCCATCCCTCCCGATCACACGCCACTTGATCCATTGATAAGCTAAGAAGGAATGGAGCAATAGCGAATAAGCTATTGAATTCTTCTATTACTGCCCCCCAACCAAGGCTCAGCAGGGCAGAATCAGAGAGTGTACCTACTAAACGTAAAAGTTTGGGGATTGAAAGGATCAGGTTAGGGAGGTGGTTCTCTAAACTGACATGACACTGCCAGTTCCTGTCCCAGTCCCAGGAGCTGGCCTTCTAACTGCAAGGAAGAATAAATCGGGGTTATGGGGAGGGAGAAGAGCAGAAATTGACTGGGGTGGGGGCAGGGATGTATTCCTACCTGTATTTGAGTGTGCTAGACCTCCATACCCTGGCATGACGGACCCACGGTGACTTTGGTCAAAGAATCAAAGCCAAACTAAAGTCAGGGGGCCTGACTTGAAGCTGAACTAAATTTTCTGATGGCCAGCTTCTCCCACCCTTACTCCTCAGTGTAAGTGCATAACAGTCTATGTATTCTTTCCTTCCAGTATCCTATATATATTCCATGTATTTCCACCATTTCTTGTCACATCCCTGCTCTGCTAATCTGAAAATGGTATTGTATTTCTTAAAGTGCAGTGCTCCCAGATTGATTTGGTATTTTCCCTGTAACTCCAGGGTGATTTTTCTGTGTTTTCCTGTAGATTACATTGTTTCCTATGGAAGCCAAATTGCTCTGTTTTGCTGTATAACCAATGCAAGTCTGTGGGAAGAATGTCCCTATAGATGGCTCAAATCCCTGTAAAATACAGGAGTTCCTGTAGATCTAGGAGACCTGAAAGTGCTCTGAGTCTGTGGCAGAGCACTGAACAAAGAAAACGTGGCTCATAACGAGGCTGACACAGAGGTTTGACTGAGAAACCTTGCAGCGCTTGTTCGTCTCCTGCAGTGTAAAAATAGCACCACTAATGACTCTACTAATTATGGTACTAGGTCACGTTACCTTTACTCACAGGCCTTCTAGGTAGTGTTGTGTACCAGGTTGGGGAAGGGCAGTGATGAAGAAGAGAAGAGACACAATCTACTACACCTGCACTACTATAGGCTTCCTGAGAATAACAGCAATTCTCTGAAGAGTGTCGGCCATAGCACTGTTACAGCAATTGAACGTTAGTGCTGGTGAAAGGTGAGGGATTGATAACACTAGAGACAGAAGCTCTGTTTATCCACACAGGGTCAGGTACAGTTCTGCATGTACAGTGCAGCTCAGCCTCACAGTATAATACATTTAATGTTTGTAAAATGTGAGCACTGAGCACTGTAGACTGACTGATGTCTTCTGTTTATCCACAGGGTCAGGAACAGTGTGGGTGGGGTCAGGTACAATACTTGCATTGTTATGTATTCTGTGCGGGTGAAAGATGGATTTAGAGCACTAGAAACTGCAGCACTCTGTTAATCCACTGGGCCAGGCACAGTGCAGGCTTCCCATACCAATGGATGTAGTGCTGGTGAATGGTAAGGAAATTACAGCACGGAGACGGAAGCCCCATGCTTATTCACAGGCCAGATAACAGTGTGGGGCAGATACAGTGCAGGATACCCCACCCATTGATATGAACATACGAAGAAGCCAGCAGAAGAAGTCCATCTGGTCTATCAAGTCTGCTCATATTGCAGGGTCCACAGCTTGAGCTAATGTCCCTGCCCTCCCTCCCCACTCCTCCCATCCTCCCTACCCATGATTCTTACCTTCCCCCTATGCCTATCCTAGCCCTTCTTAAAGCTGCCCACTGTCTTCAACGAGATTACCTCTTCTGGCAGCGCATTCCAAGTGTCCACCACCCTCTCTGTGAAGAAGTGCTTCCTGACCTCCCTCCTAAACCTCTCACCCTCCAGCTTAAGACTGTGCCCCCTTGTGATATGGCTATGATATGGTGACATATTGAGTGCTGGTGAATCGTAAAGAAATGACATACATTATTTTGTATGCATGCTTTTATTGTTAATGGTTTTCATGTTATTGCTGTTCCGGGTTGGACCCGAAAAAGGGCTTGTCCCAGTGTCCCTACCCGGTTAACAAAATAAAAGCAAACAAGCATTAGAGTCTGAAGCCTCTCTTTATCCCCAGGCCATGTACAGGGTGGGACAGGTAAACTGCAGGCTTTTACACACTGTGGTGTATTTAGTGCTGCTGAACGGTGAGGGGGTGCCAGCACTGAAAACTGAAGCCCTCTGTTTTTCCACAGGGTCAGCTATAGTGCCGGTAGGTACACTACAGTTCAAATCCAAAATCAGCCTTCACAGCGTGTGGCATTGGTGTCAGTGTGAAGGCTTTCCCTTGATCGATTATGGCAAGCATCAGGGTGATGGATGAGGAGAGCAAAATAGGGAGAAGTGCTCCCCAGTAATTTATAGTAGCCATTGTTTATCGGTAATGCTCACCTGTCGGATGAATTTTGTTTTTACATGCCAAGTTCTTAAAAAAAAAACACAAACCGTACACCTGGAGATGAAGGCCTGTACTTGGAAATGTTTTGACAGTTACTGCGAATCATTATGGGTGATAGGCACTAGCATAAATCTTGGAAGCACCATGATGCGCAGCACATACAGCTTGCAATGAACACTTACAGATAACACCCCTCCTTCACTGCATTGCTGCCCCAAGCTGATCAGGGCAGTGAGGGAGCGTGTCAGGGGCGGGCTTGTAGAACAAACCATAAATACATCCATTTGGGCTCTGCTGGTCCAGGGTCTGGAGGAATGCTTGGGTTACTTCCACCCAGAGGGTCAGTGTAACAGTTGCACCCCGCCCACCACCACCATTAGTCCTGAAGCTTCAACTAAACACCACTGCTATAAACACGAGCCCTTTCTCCTTACCATGGAGGGGTGAGTGACACTGGACTGGCCTTTCTTTCTCTCTCTTTGTTTTTAACAGAAATAACACAAATCCCTGAAGGGGGCAGGGCAGGCTTAACCCCGGACTGCTAGATCCCACAAGCCTCCATTGTAACCTGGTGTCTCTACTAACTCTGCCCCCAGGTGACCCATTTTCCTCCAAGCTTCTACATGCATGGGTGAAGGGGCTGCTAGTGAATTCCACCCCCACATCCTTTTGGGGCCACCTCTGTAGTGCTGGTATGCATTTTCTGGTGAGCACTTGCCCAGTTAGTGCACAGGCCCATAGTCTTATGATCTGAACTTTTTGTGTATAATGTTCTACAGAGCTTGACTAAACTTTATTTTGTTATGCTCAAGTTAATAGAAACATAGACATTGTCAGCAGAAAAAGACCACTGGGCCATCCAGTCTGCCCTATTTGTTACCTACTGTACCCTGAGACCTGTCACATCCTCTAACTCGCTCCATGTTCCCCACTGTACTGCTAACTCCCTCCATAATTATCCGACCCCTCACTCTGTCCCACCCATGCTTGATCCCATTCATCTTTTTGTTCCCACTACCTCAGCTGGCATGCTGTTCAACGGCTCAGCCACTCTCTCCGTGAAGTAACATTTTCTCACATTCCTCCTGAATCCCCCTTCCCATTGCCAGCTTCCATTCCTATCCCCTTGTTAGTGACCTGCTATTCCTGTCGAACAGTTCCTCACAGTTTACCTTGTTGACTTCTTTCAGGAACTTGAAGGTTTCTATCATGTCACCCCTCTCCTTCTGGCCTTCAGCAAGTACATGTTCAGTGCCATTAGCCACTCCTCATAGGATCTGCCCTGCTGACCCTGAATCATCTTGGTTACCCTTCGCTGCACTGTCTCTAGTCTGCCTCTGCCCTTCCTCAGGGCGGGCCTCACCAGTGATTTACACAGAAGAAGTACGACCTCTTTCCTCCTACTGCCAAAATCCTTCCCTGTACACCCCAACATTCTGCTTGCCTTGCTGTAGGCCTTATTACACTGGCCAGTTTGTTTAAGGGAGTCCCTTATGATGACTCCAAGGTCCCATTCTTCTGAACTAACCGTAGGCTGGTCATTCTGACTCCTCGAGCAACTGTAAGTCAGTCAGTCTTTAATCACGGAGAAATTAATAGAAACCCTGCTAAGGGAAAGATTGGTAGAGTATATTGAATCCAGTGGGCTGCAAGACCACAGGCAGCATGGATTCACGGGGGGAGAGGGAGGTCACTTCCTCCACCCTTGTGACCAGTGGGCAAAGTACATGTCCTGAGCCATATCACACATATCACACAGGTATGGTGTTTTATATGCATTGTAGAACTATGATTGGAGTACTAATGGGGTGTGGGAGACGGGGGTGCATACCTCTGAAGTTTTACCTCCATTATATCATGTGCCTTACTTGGCACACAACATTGTACGCCCTCCGCAAAGTAGCAGAACTGTTAAAAACTTGAAAATACTGTACACATTGCATAGTTATGGGTTGCTTTCTTCAAGACACGACCGGATTTTCAAAACTCCGAGAACACTGCAAGCCCCTGGCACACTGAACATTTGGCGCACGGGGCTTGTGGCATTCTCCCGGCCGGTGATTAGGATTTTCTATCTCGTGCGCCAGTTGGCACAAGTTAGACCAGCTTTTTGTGGTCTAGCTTGCGACAATTCCAAGAGCCTCTTTTACGAGCTTGTGCCAGTTATTTGGTGCAAGCTGCTGTGATCATGGAAATGGTCACAACTCTGCACCTGCGACAAAATTGGGTACAATTGCTGGGAGCGAGTTTCATGACCACAGAACTCATAACATATTTGACTTCTCGCTTCTCCTGGGTCTGTGTGATGGCTGCTTGTGTTTGTCTGTGTCTGTAGCTTAGTTTTTGTGGATTTACATGGTTTTCTGCTTGAAGTAACTACACCATTTTTGCTTACTACGTCCGTGAAAGTCTCCTGGACTGGATTTCTGCAAAACATCATCACCAGGTATCTGCATTTTCTATTTTTTTTTTTTTTTATATTCTGCTATTTTTGGCCCCCTTACCTACCGCCAGAGTTATCTGCCCTGGTCTTGGTGTCTCTGATGCTTCCACCACCTACTAAGCCCTTTCATGCTCCCCTGGCTTACCCCCGGGGGGCGGAGTCACGGCACCGTAGGGGAGACTGGCACCGTGATACCGGTATCTATTTGGGAGAGCGAGGGGCCAGGAGGCTAATTGAAGCCCAGAAACAGGGCTTCATGTAGGCAGTAGGCGCAAGGATTTTTTATCCCCCTTTTGAGCTTAGGCGGAGACGTGCATAGACGCCAGCGTCTGTCCCGCCTTAGAGTTTCTCAATCTTGCATCGGTCCTAGGGTGACAACCCAGCCTCTGCCAGGTGTCGCTTCCTGTGCCAAGCAACTACTCCTCTCGGAGAAGGAGAGCAGTCCAACAGACGCTCAACTTCTCCACCTGGCGGCCTCCGATGACTCGATCCATTCCTGAACCCGGTCGCCGGATCGCAAGCGGAATCCAACCACTGTGCCGGGCGGACCAGCTCCAGGTATCTGCATTTTCATTTTAAAATCAACTTTTTGGAAGCTATCCCAAGCAAAACATAGTGAAGCAACTAAGTCAGACAAACTCAGTGACTCTGGGTGCTGCTTGAGTCCCCATTTTCGTCTGACCTACTCCATGATCCATGTGTGGGCTTTTCAGCAACCTCTTTGAATGACAAAGAAGCATACAGACAAAAGGATTTCACATCCTGCATATGCGTAGGCACAGTTAATCACCTTCAGGAATTCTAACATATTCTGTGACTCTGGACCTCAGCTGTTGATCATTTTTTTTGGCTTTTGACTTAACCACTGGGTATCACTCAATTGACAAACGAATATATGGCTAGCAGCCCTTACTACACTATTGGCGGTGCAACAGGAAATTTCTTCACTCTGAACTGCAAATCTTGTTCCCCTTCTTTTCACAACCTCAACACTGTAGGTGGCAGAGCAATAACAAGCATACCTGCCACCACATTCGCCTGGATCTCTACCTCATCCTATCCTCGAGTCAAGTAAAAAAAAAAAAAAAAGAATACCTCCACTACAGAAGTCGCACCAAACCCTCAACCAAACTTCAAAGACTGTACCTTTATAGCCTTGCCCTCTTGCTACTGATGCTATCGGGAAACATTCACTCAAACACTGGACCTAAGGAGGTAACCCTAATAAATGGGCCCCCCAAACAGAGTTCCATTACGCTGGCCACTATCAACATCTGTAGTTTCCTCAACAAAATTGACACTCTCAAAGTCTGGGTGACCATGAACAACCCAGACATACTCTCAATCGTTAAAACCTGGCTATCACCCAAAGTGCCGGATGCAGTAGTTACATTGCATATCCTGGCAATGCATCGACTGGATAGATCCTCTATGCATGATGGGGGCTGTGCAATATACTTAAAAAAATAGTATTAGAGGGCTGGCGCTACCTCAGGTGGACCTTGGATGCCCTGCACAGGCACTAGCTGTACAACTGCTCCTGGGTGCATACAATAAAACCCTCACTGTATTCTCTGTCTATATATCACTTAAGGATACAACCTCCGGCCTACACAGTATTCTGGACCATCTTTGGGAGGAAAAGCACCTTGCTGAGACAGTAATAATGGTGGACTTTAATATAAACTGGCTGTCATCAGCAAATGGAGCTATAAAGGACTCCTTAGCATCTCTACACCTCACTCAACTCGTCAGCTCACCCACCAGGATAAACTATAAAACAGGTACTAGCACCACCATTGACTGGATCATATCAAGTCACCCTGATCGCATCTCTAATATGAGAGGTCACCCTGACTCCATCAGTGACCACTCCCCTATCAAGTGTAGCTGGTAAAATAAATTCCATTTCCCCCCCACCCCTAACCATCTACAACTGAATGTTAACGCATGGGCATCTAGATCTACTAAAGTGCCAACTCCAATCCCATGACTGGTCCCTCCTGGACTCTGTCAGTGACGTCAGTGTTGCTCTTGATCACTTCATCAAGGTTTTCAATACGGCCTGCGACACCCATGCTCCATTTAGAAAGATGAAGGTCCATGGAACTATTAACTCCTGGATCTCACCAGAACTCATTACCAAAATGAAACAACGTGACCATCTCTGGCTCATTGCCAAGTCAACAGGGAGGCAGCATGACTCTCAGGGCGTACAAGCGGCTAGAAATGCCTGTACAAAGGCGTTCGTCATGCAAAACAAAACCACCATAAAGAGCTTTCTGTCAAACTCCTGGGGTGACAGCAGGAAATTTGGGCAAACATAAAAGACGTGATGGGAAAAGTATAGAAGGTCTCTCAGACTACGTTTAAATCTTGAAGGCAATCCCATTATCGACCTCTCTCAATTGCAGATACTTTTAATACTGCCTTCACTAATCTATCAGAGGTCCTCCCTAAAGACTTCTTTGAAGATGCTCCCCCATTGACTGCCCCGTGCTCAGATGCAGAGAAGCCTGATCACACTCCATTCTACTTCAAACAGGTCTCTGCCGCCCAGGTCAGGAAACTGCTATCCAAAGTACTGGGGAAAACCAGACATAGTGGGGACTCGCTGGACCTCAAACTTATTACACTTACCCTAAAAGAGGTTCTCCTGCCTATAACTAAAATACTCAACTTATCCCTCACTCTGTCCCAGTTCCCAGAAGTCTGGAAATCTGCACTGATCACGCCAGTGCACAAATTAGGTGATCGCACGGAACCTAGCAACTACAGACCAATATTCATCCTCCCTCCACTGTCAAAGGTTCTGGAATGCATAGTAACCAACCAGCTTGTGGACTATCTTAATAAGTACTCCCTGTAATGCACACAGCAGCATGGCTTTAGGAAAAAGCATAGCATGACTACAGCTCTGCTAGAATTCACTTGCTTCATCCATCAGTCCGTCGACAATAGCAGTCTAGTAGGAGCGGTGTTCATAGACCTTACTAAGGCCTTTGACACCGTGAATCGCAAACTCCTCCTTGACCAACTCACAAAAACCGGTCTCTCACCTTGTGCACTAAAATGGTTCAGCAGCTACCTTGCCAACAGGTCACAGAGGGTGAAGATTTCAGATTCCATCTTGGAACTGCACTCTGTCAGATCAGGCATACCCCAAGGGTCCATCCTGGACCCCTTCTGTTTAGTATCTTCCTGAACAACCTACCAAAGGCCTGTCATTTAAGGACCCTCCTTTACGCAGATCCCACCGTGCTTGAAGACAACCTACAACATGGATTCCTTGAAGTTGAAAAATGGCTCTAATCCCACAAGCTAGTTCTAAACTACGAAAAAGCAAAACTTATGCTGTTCTCATCTTCCCACCATAAACACAAATAACATGCCTTCACAGTTAAAAATAACTAAGGAGCCCACATTGAACAAATCAATCAATCGTCTTTATTTATCCTGGCGAACACCATTGAGCAGGCTCATTTACAAGGTGGACCTGCATTACACAAGGTCAAGAATAACACTTATGTACAGATAATAAATAGAAATAATTATATAGAAATAGAAAAAAATACACAGAGCAATAACAAGTATTTTAGGTATAGGGTAACAAGGTTAGGGAGCATGGTATGAGAAGGAATTAAAACATTCTGAAACAGCCAGCATATTAAAACATTTTCAAACAGCACGACATATCATTGGTCAGGACATATACAAACTTAAGGGGCAGATATGGAGGAGAGTTACAGGACTGCAGCTGTTTTAGGAGGGTGCTACGGTAGATGGGCTGGGGACATATATGTTAGGAGTCTGAGGGTAAGACAGGTAGTGATTAGCAGAAAAAGGGGGTATGGGTGAGACAATCAGGGGCCGGGTTAGGTGGAGATGTAGCACTTCAAACCGCACTCAAATACCTTGGAGTAACCCTGGACTGCCACCTTACCTACGAGCCACACATTGATATTGTTGCAAAGAACGTAATGCTAAACTAGGATTGTTTCACAGACACAGACGAAGTCTGACCCCAGAAACACTGGAAACTTGCAATCCACAGCTCGGTACTATCTGTTATTGACTTACGGTTTGGTTATATATGGAGCTGCCACAGCTACATCTCAAAAGACTAAATACTGCCCAAACAAAGCCGCAGAGATTTATCACTGGTGCCGGCTACTCTCACCCATACTTGTGATCCATTCACCCTAACCGGGTGGCTCAGACTACAAGACCGTGATCAAGTACCACTGTATATCACTCTGCTGCCAAGTGTTGCTTGGGGCCCTTCCAAAGGGCATCACCAGTCTTCTGTCTAAGCTCAAAAGTTGCATCACACCCGTCCTCTGTCTCTGAACTCTTTCATGTTTCTTGGATTCGGACCACCCATTGCCAGCGATCCTTCCTTACAGAGCTCCTAACTGGATGAATGGCTTAGCTGTGAACTGACTAGCATACCTCAACTTACCCAGTTCATGCATCTTCTGCATCTGCACATCTCGGCGAAAGTGAGGTAATTTGCTTTAGTCATGCAACTTGCACCTCATCTGGCAACCTGCATTCCCCAGCCTCCTTGACAAGACCCCTGGCTGCATCCTTCCTCCCTGCTCAATCGCCTCTCACCCTCCCTCACCTGTCACGTCCAGACACTCCTACTCTGTACCACTAACTGCCCACTATGACCTCTGACTGACTCTTTTCCACACCTTCATCCTCCCTCCTCTACCCTCCCTCCCCACACCTCACCATCCCTCCCTCTGTCACCTTCTCCTTCTGTGCTTGCCCCTGCTCACACCCGCTCTACCCTTCCTGCCTCACTTAACATGCTTGACAATGCCACCTGGCTGCATCCCCCACCCCATTCTCTGTCCTGCTGCTACTTCTTCATCCTGACTCGCCTCTTCCCGATTTCAAATGGGATTACCTGCCCATTGCTTTCACCTATAAAGTCCTAGAATGCCAAATACGTATCTAATTGCAATCAGCTATGTTTACTATGTTTTGTGCTGTTCTGCTGTTCGCTGTATTTGATATTATCTGTACATGTTATTGTGCTTTATACTCTGTCTGTTTTGTAACCCCCTCCCCATTATTGATGTGGAACCTTTGTAAATGAGCTCCACTGAGCTCAAAGGTGACTTCTAATCCTAGATTGAAATAAATAAATAAATAAAAAAAGTAACATGGTGCAGGGCTTGACGCAAGCTTTTCGCCACACTTTGAAAATGCAGCCAATAGTGTACTTAGAAATAGTCAAAGCAAGTCATATGTTTAGGACATGTACACTATTTCATACAGGGTCTTCTTGTAGCTGAATAAACAAACCCCTAGCACAGCCATGTAGGACAGTGATAGACTCATACCTTGGCCCTGTGTCACCACCATGGTGGGAGAAATCAGTTTCTGAGTTGGTGGTCAGTTCAGCTAGTAGGCTTTAAAATGTGGACCTGCAACTACCTGCTTACGAACATACAAACATACGAAGGTGCCAGCAGAACAGATCTACCGGCATATCAAAGTCTGCTCGATTGTGCAGTTAGCTGCCTAGCAGGCAGCTGCCCATCCCCCCTTGACCTCCCATTATTGTCCTCTCCCCCTCACCCACCCTTACCTACCCCTGTACCCTGTCCCAAGTGTTCTTAAAGCCAGACACATTTTTGCTTGCTATCACCCTTCTGGTAGTGTGTTCTACCTCTCAACTACTCTCTCTCTGAAGTAATGCCTTCTCATCTCCCTACCTCTATTCTTAGCCCGTGCCCCCTAGTTTCCCTCCCCTCCTTAGTTTCAACACCCTTCCACCCATTCTGATACCCTTCAGGTACTTGAAGGTCTCGATCATGTCCTCCTCTCCCACTCTCTTCCAGTGCTGCATATTCAGTTCCATCAGCCTCATCTTGTAGTCCATTCCCTCCATCCCCTGAATCATCCTCGCCTCCTCCTGCACTCCTCCAGCAGCTTGATGTCCCACCTCAGGTATGGCCTCCAGAACTGCACACAGTACTCCAAGCGCAGCCTGACCAGCACCCTGTAGAGGGGCAGGATCACCTCCCTGCGTCTGGATGTGACTGCTTGTACTGTTACATGGCAATGTTCATCAGGAACAGTGTACTTTGTATTTTAGTGCTAATTACTCTGTGTACATTGTCCTTGTTCATTGACATAGAACCTTTGTAAAAGAGTACCTGTGCACAAAGTACATTTCTGAATGACTAAATAAATAAAAAATGTGTTAGCCACTTCAGTATTTTGTGGCCATCATTTTTCAAGGCGCCAAAATCACTGCTTTGCAGGTACCCAGTTGGCTAGAAAGTATGAAATGTGGTAGCAAAACCAGCTGTTTTACTAGCCATTGACCACCTGACCAACTGATTTGCCCCAGCCTGGTCACAAGGGTAGGGGAAGGGAGAGGGGTGAGGATGAAGGTTGCTGTACTCAAATGTTAATAGTTTACCCTGTATGAAGTACCACCAATTGATGTATGGCACTGTACCTGTAGACTGTCCTGGGGTCATAAGGGTAGGGGATGCAGCAGGGTGGGTGGGAGTTGGCCATAAGAACTCTAACATTTCCAAACATTGTGGGCAAGGTGCTTACAATCCTAATAGTTTCTAACCTTTGTGCAGTTTATGCTTGTGCAGTAGCAACCCTAATGAACATTAATGTAGTTTGTTGCCATAACTTTCCTTACTTTATAAAACATTTGTATATAGTATACAGGCGTGGTAGTGCCTATAAATTAGGATTGAGTAGGCATGTAAATGTTAAACCCCAAACTGTGCAAATTAATAATTTTGCACCCCTTTCAATTTATTTATTTAAAATTTGCAATGCATAGGGATGGTTCCAGAATCTCTGGAAAACGTTGTGCCAGGTGGTTCATAGGGGGTAAAGTGTGACATATAGTATGGCCTGTAATCAGTGCATCTGTGATGTATTTGTTATTGTACTATATGTATGTCCCTTTCTCCAGGTTTTAGAAGCTAATGTAACCAAATAGCATTGACACCACTGCAGACATTCTGCTTTATCTCTGTATTATGATTTGTCTCTGTATTTTGATGCAGTTGTCTGTATGTGCCATCTATATGGCCCGGGTTGTGCCTTTAAATAGTCCCAGGGACCAGTGTACTTACCCAGTTACCAAATACATAAATAAAAATTAAAAAGTTACCGAGGGCAAAAAAATCCCAAACTGACATCTATTAAGACCTTTCTGTAGCTCACTTGTAACTAAACAAGCATTGCTGTTGTACCGGGTTTTGCTTGTGCACATTTTTGCTGTATATTTACCCAGGATTTATTTTATTTATCAGAGTTTAGGATTACAATTACCTTTGAGCCAAGGCTCTTTTACAAAGGTTCCATGTCAGGATGAGAACAAACAAGCAGGACATTAATTATTCAGGATAACAGGTTACAGTTGTTTATCATCACATGAGTACATACAGATTAGGTGGTACTAGGGGCTTGCAGAGGACAGGGTAACATTGATAACGAGAACTTGGTAAGACACGAGAAGAAGATGCTGCCAGAGCAATTGTCAAAACACACAGGAAATGCAAGTGGAAAGTGCAAATGGGGGTGTGTGGAGGGGGAGAGTAGTGAGGTGGATGAGAAGGGACAAGTGCCAAAAAGGAAGAGTAGGTTAGAGATGACAGTTGTATGTGCTAGAGGCAGAGAGGAATAGGCGGAGGTTAGATTTGAACAGGCCTAGCTTAAGTAGGAGGAGATGTCCTGGTGAGACCATTTAGCCAGCTGGGAGCTCTGTAGCCAAAAGGATAGACCAGGTGAGATGCAGTATCTCATTTTCAGTGGAGAATTAACCAAAAATACTGTATAGATTGGGCAGCTGGATGTAGTTAACTTAAACCACTGCACAAGGAGAGGCTATTGAGCTGCCATGCAAGATGCTTGCAGCAAATTGTCTTATAACTCCGTCTCATGAGAGGACCCTGTCGCTAAAGTGTTAGGATCTGACAGCTTCTTTTTACGTTTCTGGCAGGGGGAGGTTTGTGAAGCTCCATTGAACCACCTCCATGCCCAATACTCAATGCGGGAAGCATACGGGACTGCCGAAATAGCGATGCAAGGACAGCAGGCCGACCTTCGCTGAGGGGAGACACTTGCCAGACCTAGTAGAAGGCTCCCAGCGGTCAAAGTGAATCCTGCGGGTACCCTAGTGAACCAGATCCCCCTTACAGCCCAGTATTATTACCTGTCTCTTGCATTCCTCCAGGTTGGCTGGTTGAGCATTTTCTTCCAGTGTGCTGCATTATTGGTTGCCCGGTACCCGATGGCCCTCAGTACTAACCGCAGGTGCCTGATTAACCGACTCCCACAGGGCGTGACCTCACTTCGGGGCATTACACCGGGACAGTCAGCAGGCTGCATAGTTACACAGTCATGGGGTCGGCCACTCCACTTGCGCCTGAAGGAGCGCAGGCACCAGTTTCAGACTCACTCAGTTATATCACAAAGATGCTTGAGACTTTATTGGTGCATGTGGACAGTATAAACAGTACTCTTACAGGGAATGTGGTGGATGCTCGAGTTCTGGAGGACCGCATGCACATCTCAGAGCAGCTCACTGATGAGCTTGAATGCCAGTACCAAAAGCTTTTGTCTCGTTTACCTGAACAAGATAGCAAAATTCAAAGATTTTGGGAGAGAGCAGAAGACCAGGAGAACAGAGGGTGCAGGAACAATATGCATATCTTGGGGTTCCTGAGGGGGCAGAAAGCAACAACATAGAGAAGTTTCTAATGGACTTTATTCCCAGGCTGCTGGGGGACAGATGGAGAGGGCCCATCGAGGTGGAAAGGGCTCCCAGAACTGGGGGCAAAGCAGCACCACTGGAGTCCCCACCCCGACCAATTGTCACATACCTGCTGCGCTACTCAGTCAAGGAACAAATATTGCGGATTGCTAGGAGTATGATGACTTTCACTGGAGAGGGGCATGCATCTCTTTCTACAGAGACTACTCCAAAGAAGTTGTTGCCAAGCGTAAAGCCTTCACCCCCATGAAACAAAAACGCAGAGATCTGGGTTTCCGTTATCGCTTTAAGGACCTGGCCAGCCTACATGTGGAGAAAGATGGTAAGGAATGTTTGGCAGACTCACCACAGGACATCGAGCTATGGGCCACGCAATTCTGGCCCACCATAAATCTCCGAACCACATCTCCCAGAAGCCTCTGGTCACCTGCAGGCCCTTCTGCGTCTCATAGGAACAACAGGAGTAGGACTCGCTCTCCAGGGGAATGGAAAAGCAGAGATAGTGGTCAGCCAAATAAGTCCCCCACTACTCTAGAAGCAACAGGAGACCTCCAGGGGCAACAACAGGGGGCCAGCCAATCTGTCCCCAACCCCCCCCAGATAACTCAAGGGAGGCGCAGCGACGACCTGAAATGATCCCCAATGGTTCAATGAAAAAAAGCCAGACACAGATCTAGAAGTCTCAGTTGGAATCACTCTGGAGCCACGACGTTTCCTCTTTCACCTCTGGCTAAGCGTCCCAAAGAGGACTTCTCTAGTGAAGAGGATGATGGGGACACACTAGCCAAACCACTGGATTTTCTGATGGACACTTATGCCCCACCCAAGGTAGGCGGACGCAGTGGACAATACCACTGGAGATACTGCAACAGAAGAGGACCCGCTGCACCTTGCCACATGTATCAAACTCGGACTTAGATTCTTTGCGGAAGTAGCGGCCTAGCACCCAGCCCTGGCAAAGAACAATCAGTTACCCACTACCAACACCCCAGAGGAGTGAATGTTTCTCACCAGGCCACCCGCCTGCTCTTGAAGGTACCTGGACTATATGTGAATTTGTATTTTGCTCACTTTATATAGTTTATACTGTATTTCAAAAAGTTCTGGATTATAATCATCACTCTTGGGAAAGGTTCAAGGTGGCCCCAATGCTTCAGGGACCCCCATGGGGTTGCTTGACTGCCCCCTTTAGTTTCAGACCAGCCCACTGAGCAGTAGATTAGGATGGGTGGGGTCAGGGAACTGAGTGGGTAGTAGGGATGGAAAACCACCTTAGTTTTGCTCTGCTATCCCTTCCCCCTCCCTCTTTAGGACAACCAGTCTATGAGCAGCTGTCCGGATTTAAGTGATGGGGACCCCCTGCTGATACCTCCTGCAGCTCGGGTCTCCATCTCTGACTCTCCCCCATCCCTTTGACCACAGCACCTCTCCCCATCATGTGCCAGAGGGGCTATGGGGTGCTAGGACCCCTAAACCCGGATCACTCTCATTAGTGTCATCCGCCTACCTCCCCATCAACAGGTAAACTAACCTTGCCTCCTACGGCACTTTTCAACGGTCTCTTATCAGAATGATTTGATTTATTAGTTAGCCCTACGGCATTACATTTCACATTTAGGTGAATGCACTCCCTCAAGCTTCATGGTTCAGAGGAGATTCCTCCCCCCCCCCTCGATTTGCAACCTGGTGGTGGGATCCAGGGTAGGATGGGTGCTCTTATTGTAAGACACTCACTCTCCCCATTGGGCACTAGATTAGCGTGGCAGAGACTCACAATACCTGGGGTCTCATTTTGCGCATACCGTTAGTGCTTATCCTGTAATCACTACAGTTTTGTGCTGACAGGCACCGCCCTCAGCACGGTACGACCTGATTATCCAGTGTTATCTATATTTTTCCTAGTAGGACCTGATCAGCTGTGTCATCTTCCCCATCCCCTTAGCTGGGAAAGTGGTAGGATCATCTGATCTTAGTTTCTCCTGTCCACTTAATTATGAGAACCAGTTTATCACATTCAGTTTGTTTTTTTGTGCACTGTGTTATATCGCATTTAATTGGAGGCAGTATAGCACAGTGGTTTAAGGCTCTGAGCTGCAAATCTGGAGACCTGGGTTTGAATCCCAGAGCCCCCACTTGCACACTGTGTGACCTTGAGCAAGTCACTTAACTTCCTGTGCTCCCAGGTTGCACCTGTAAACAAACTTTCAGCTTAGTGTGTCTCACCTGGTTAAACAATTGGCAAATGAAATAAATAACTCACAAATAACGCTATTGTGTTTGTTTGCTTGTTGTTTACTATCTCCTATTCAGCTACACCTGAACTGCACCAACCTTGCTATCTCAGCATAGTACTAGAAAAGCAGCTCGTCTCCCTGCCAGGTAGGACTCTGCCCTTGTGGCTAGCCTCTCTGCAGCATAACAGCTTAACCAGCCCGAGGTAAGTGGAAGCAAGTAGTAGTAGCTGGTCATCATGGCCAACTCAATGCATCAAGGATGGACATGCATCTCATGGAATGTTAAGGGCCTTAATCATGCGGCTAAAAGGACTAAAGTGTTACAACACCTTAAGTCTCATCATGCGGATGTAGTCCTACTGCAGAAGACACACCTCACAGCCAGGACGGTGGCATGGCTCACAAAGCTTTGGGTAGGGAAAGTGCTCCACAGCTCTGCCTCGTCCAAATCGAGAGGAGTAGCTATCTTACTGAGCAAGGCTTGCCCTTGGATGGAAGAGGGGACTAAAACAGACTCACAAGGATGATGGGTGGTAGCTTGTTTTGTCTTTCCAGGAGAGAAGCTAGTGTTGGGGAACATCTGTGCTCCCAACCAGGACTCGGACGACATTTTTCCGCAGGTCAGCCATGCCATAGTTGAGCTCAAGAAGGAGGATGATAGCATTCCAGTTATGATTGGTGGAGACTTCAATCTGGTGAAGGATATCTTCCTAGATAAAACCCAGCCCACCCCAAGGCCAAGGCAGCACTTGTGGTAATGCAGGAGGAATAGGGTTTATGCGACTCTTCTCGCCGGTACATGCCTCATACAGTCATGCATCACTTGGTTGTATTGACCAGGCCACAGTCTAGGTATCTACAACACTGCCATAGAGGCCATCCTTATCTCAGACCATGCCCCCACTTCTATACACTACCTTCCCCCTGGGAGCACCCGGTCCTCTCCCCGGTGGAGGTGCAACCCTCTCCTACTGGAAGATCCAGTTTTTTGCTCCCAAATGGTAGAGGAAGCCAAGGAGTACTTCCAGACAAATTCTACAGGTGAAGTGGACCCAGCAATGATCTGGGGAGCCTTTAAAGTCATGCTGCGTGGGCATATCGTAGCCTACACTGCAACGCAGAATGGGAAAAGGCGTGAGGAACTTGAACGGCTCCACTAGCAGCTTAAACCGTTGGAGGACCAGTTCAAAAGGTCCCCCACTCTCCCTTTACACTTATTACCTGCCATTACAGGGCTGAAATACAGGATCAACATGATTCTCCAGTGTAAGGCAGAGTGGCAGCTCATGTGCTCCAAGCATAAGTTCTGGGGGGGAGGAGACAAAGGAGGCAAACTTCTAGCTTATCAGCTCAGAAAGCAGCAGGCCTCTTCCCAAATCCATGCCCTATGAAATAGCTCAGGAAGGGTGGTCACGGATCCCAGCCTCATTAACACTACAACGAGGGACTTCTATCTCCATCTATATGGCTCTTAACTCCCCAAATTGGGGCAGGAATGGGCACAAGATATGCGTTCTTTCCTGGACAGCACTCCCATCCCACTGCTCTCAAAGGCAGACACGAGATATGCTGGATGCTGACATCTCGATCTCTGAGCAAAAAGCGGCGCTCTCCCAGCTGGCGAAAGGTAAAGCACCCAGTCGGGATGGGATGACAGTGGAACTTTATCAGTTGCTGCAGGACGAGATTGCACTACCCCTCTTGGAAGCCCTTTGGCAGGCTCGCCAGAAAGGGACGCTGCCAACAACAATGAGGGATGCGCTTATTACACTGCTACTGAAAAAAATCTAATGACTATTTGGACTGCACCAACTTTCACCCCATCTCACTAATTCCTGTAGACACCAAGATTATGGTGAAAGTCCTGGCTAATAGGTTAGAAAAGGTACTTCCCTCCCTTAACCATCTGTCCCAGGCCAGATTTACCAGGGGTAAGTGTGGAGCTGATAACCTCCAACAGTCCTCAACCTGAAGCTGATAACCTCCACACAGTCCTCAACCTGAAGTGGTACGTAGCCCAATCCAAGGCTCCCATGGCAGCCCTTATGGTTGATTTTTCCAAAACATTCAATTCCGTAGGATGCAGCTACCTCCACCACATTCTAGAGGCCTGTGGGTTCGGTGGGTCCTTTAGGGGGTGGATTGCTACGATTTTTGCCTCACCCACAGCTAGAATACTTAGCAACAAACAAATCTCCTCTCCCTTTGAGTTGGGTCGAGGAACATGACAGGGCTGCCTGCTGTTGCCATTGCTCTTTTGTACTGGCTCTGGAGCCCCTAACAAGAAGACTTATGGCAAATCCAGGGATACAGGGGATCGAGGTACAAAAAATCTTACCTAGTCAGTGCTTATGCAGATGCCTTGCTTCTCACCATCACCAACCCAGGCAAGTCGTTACCCCTATACTGGCCTCTCTGATTCAATTTGCAACATTCTCAGGCTTGCAAGTTAACAAGAAGAAACCACCCTATCCCCTTAATCTGGCCTACACAAAAAACTGCCTCACTGGTTCAGACCTGGTCTGGGTGTCTCAGGGTTCACCTACCTTGGTATGATGATCCCAACATCCTGAAAAGACTTGGTGGAAGCAAATTTTAACCCTTGCTAGGCTCCATCAATGCCGATTTCAGTGGTGGAAATGACTAAATCTTTCCTTGAGATGCAAGGCGGAAGCTATTAGAATGTTTACCCTACCTAAGATCTCCTACCTCTTTCTTAATCTCCCAGTGCGAGTTCCTCCTAAGGTCTTCGCAGCACTAGACAAGTTTGTAGCAAACTTAGTCTGGGAAGGAAGTCCCTCAGATTTGAAAACAAAGTTCAGGGCACACTGGACCAAGGGGTCTTGGGCTGTCCTGATTTTAGGATATTCCTGGCATACAGGATGGCCCAGGCCACCAAGTGGCTTCTACCGTCCGAACATGGTACACCTCTCTGGGTGCCGATAGAGACTAACCTTGTTGGTGGTCACTGGCTGGGAGCACTGCTACTGGCCTCAAAGCCCCCAAAAGACACAAGTGGACCTATTGTGACTGAGACCTGGAGAGCATGGCAGTCTGGGCTTTTAATTTCCCACACTCCAAAAGGGACCTGGTCCCCACCTTTCAGACTTATTAGCCTTTGGGACAACCCCACCCTACAAATTGGAAAGGCTCCAATTCTCTGGCCCTCCTGGAGTGGGAAAGGAATATCAGTTGTGGGCGACTTATGCGTACCCCCCTCCGAGGTACTCATGTCCTTTCAACAGATTCAAGAATGCTACTCCGTACGTAAGCAAGACTTCTGGAGGTTCTTGCAACTTCAAGACGCACTGAAGTCTCTTTGACAATCCATGGCAGAGACACCACAATGGGACTGGGTCAGCCTTCTTGTACCTGGGAAACAGAAGGATCTCGCTGGGGCCTTCTACAAGGCACTGCGGGATGCATGACCCCCCAACCTGAGCACTGCAGGTCTCGCCAGCAAGAACTAAACACTGTGATATCCCTAAGCTATGGGCACAATGCCTGAAACATGTGCATCCAGTTACAGAGATTCAAGAAGCCAAATGATACAGTTGAAAATACCACATCGTTGGTACTGTACCCCAGCACAGTTGCACCGGATGGGTCTCATCCCCAATGCACAATGCTGATGATGCCAACAAGATCCTGCTCACCTCCTTCATGTCCTTTGGCAGTGTCTGAAAATAACTAAATTTTGGTGGGGGTACAGGAGGATTGCTCCAGAGTGCTAGGGCAGTGTGTCATGTTGACTCCTCCACTAGTTCTGTTAGGAGACACCTCCATGCTGGACCCCCTCCCATCCTTTTTGAAACAATGGGTTGCATCAGTTCTAATGGAGGCCAAGCGTGCCCTTCTCATGAAGTGGAAACAACCTAACCCCCCATCCTTGCTAACTTGGCATGTGACAATAGCAGAGCTATCCATTCTGGAACGGCTCCCTTCCCTTAGTTCACATAAGGGGCCCAAGTATCACCAGAAACGGGATGCATACCTCCACTGCACCTATGCTCTGTACCCTCTACCTCCTGGTGAACCCACCCACCTGACTGTACTGGTACACAGACTCTCCACTGGCTCTCGTTCCCTTACCTCACTGAATGGCTGGTAGTTGACCCTAATATTAAACAAAATGACCATTTAGAGCTGCCTCTTTTAGTCTGATGATGATTTCGCCTGGCAGGACGAGATTAAGTCTCGTTCATTCCCCCCTCCTTGTTCCTTACCAGGTGTACCTGATTATATATTTGTTCTATTAGTTGCTTCTATTGTACTACAAGGAGGATAGTTTCCCTCCTCCTGGAATCAGGAAGGTGATATAGTCTGTATTTTGCAATATTGTCTTGCACACAAGTATTTGTTACTGTGCTGTTTCTGTTTCTGTATCTATAACTTTAACCTGCACAGTATGTTCTGTACTGGTTCCTCAATTTTTGAAAAATCAGTACAATATTTCATGTTAAACCACTGCACAAACTTGTGCTGCTGTACTTAGAAACGATAGTCAGGGAACGTGTAAGTCTGAACTAGATCTACAGTAAAATGAAGAGCAGATATAGTTAGAGAAGCAGAGAGAAAAATGTCAGGGTTTAGGAGACACAACACAAGACATGGGAACTGGGGAAGGATTTTGGGCTGTAACAATTGTGGGGCAGCAGTATTCATGGAGATACTATGGAAAATGGGGGAATGCCCAGTGTGTAGAAACATAGAAAAGCTAAACATGAAGAAGGATGGCTCATTAGGAGTGCAGAGGAATGAAAGGGAGAAGCAAGGAGAACAGTGAGGCAAACTGACAAGGATCGGATACATCATGCATAATAGAATCAAACAAAGGGCAAGACATGAAAGAGGTACACAGGAAATGGACGAATCAGCATTTTAGTTTATACCAAGCTGAAAGTTCCAGACAGGATGAGGGCAGAGGGTAAAAAAAGGGACAGGAATGAGTTATTCAGAGCAAGAAGAGGGAGGCTAGGATATCTCCTCTCTGTGTACATCCAATACATATGGAATACTGGCAGAGGGGAGACAAGATGATGAAGGTGGGACAGGGGCAAGGCACAGCAGGATCCAGGAGTAGGTGGGGGCCACAGGGAGGAAAAGCAGAAAGTAACTTGAGTCGGGCAAGAATTAGACGCCATGAAGGAAGGGGATAGGGAAAGTAGGAATGCAGGAGAGACAAGAGGGAGGAAAGGCAATATAGGAGAAGGGAGCATCAAGGGGAATAGAGGAAAAAGTAGGATGATGGCTGACACTACAAGAGCAGAGAACCAGGAGGGAAAAGGACCACACAGGAATATGGAAACAGGGGGAATAGGAGTTGCTGAAACAAGAAGAGAAAGTATGGTACAGGATAAGGAAAATCCAAGAAAAATAGGTAATTGATACTCAGGGGAGAAAAAGGAAAAGGGGTATGGATACTCTGGAAAAAGAAAAATTATAGTCCTTGGGGATTCAATAATAAAGGGTATACAATGGGAAAGATGTGAGGACCGACACAATAGGACACAGTAGCATGCATGCCAGGAATGGAGGCAGGGAAGGCATCACCAAAGATCAGGGAGCTGATAGGTGAGGCGAGGGAAAAGCCCGACTTGGTGTTGCACATTGGAACCAACGATTTAGCCAGGGAAGAAGAGGCAGTGGTGCAACATAGATTCAGAGACATAGCAATGGCATGCAAACAGTCTGTGAACTCATTGTCCTTTCAGAGATAATTCCTGTCCCAAGGGCCAGCTCAGCTGAAAAAGGAGGATAGTGGAATTTAATGAGTGACTGGGAAAGTGGTGTAAGGAGGAGGGCACGTCTCATGGGGAGACACTTGGTCTGACAAGAGACTCTACAGCAGGGACAGACTACAATCGAGCTGAGAAGGAAAAGAAAATCAAGGTTAGGATGGGGAGTATATGGTAGGGAACTGGGTTTAAAGTGCTGGGGGAGGCAGAAATGGGAAGGCCAGAAAGCTCCACCCTCACAATGGCAGAGATAACAACAAGGGTTGTGAGTTAGAAAACCATCTGGGAAACGGGACTAGAGGAGGGGGGAAGAAAGCCAGGAAAATTAAGTAAGCAAAGAACAAGGGCACTGCAGGGACAAAGTGGAGGGTGGTGTCGCTAAACTGCACACAGTCTTGGGAACAAGATGGCAGAATTGCATACCCTGTTTGCAGAGGGTAAAGTGGATATCACTGCTCATTACAGAGACCTGGACAATAGACACCTTGACTGGGATCTTCAATCCCAGGTTGAAGCTGTACAGAAGAGACAGGGAGACAGTCAAGGGACGGGGAGTGGCAGCATACATAAGTGAAGGTATAGTATGTGCAAGGGAGGAAGACATTGAAAAGGGGAACATTGAATCACTGTGGCTTCAACTCCAGACAAACAGAGAAAGGAAGATCAGGATGAGGGTTGTATACAGACCTCCCAGCCAGGGAGAGGAGATGGACAGGGAATTATGTTCGTAGTTGACAAATGCGGCAGAGAGGGGAGGTAGTAGTGATGGGTGACTTCAACCTGCCCAAAATGGTCTCGATCACTCCTGCCACATCCTGCGCCAGAAGTCAGGAAACGTTGAATGCGATCCAGGATGGCTTCATGACACAGTATGTGCAGGTCCTACCGGAGGAAGCAATTCTGGACCTGGTAATCTCTAATGGGAGCACGTAAGGGACATAGACATTAGGGAACCCTGAATGGAAGTGACCACAGCACAGTGAGGTTCAGCCTGGACATGGGTAAGGTAGACACCCCACAAAAACTAAAGCGCTAGATTTCAGGAAAGCAAGCTTTAATAAAATGAGGAAATGATTAGGAGGACCCAGGAACATAGAGGAAGGCATGGAGGTAGATAAAATATGGGACTCCATTAGAGGGGCCATTCAAAAGGCCATGAACAGTTGCATAAAAATGAGGGGAAAGAAGGCAGGAGCTAGAACACCAAGCTGTTTTAATAGGGGGTGGCCAAGGTAGTAAGGGATAAGAGGGCCGCATACAGGAACAGCAGAAGAACAGCAAGGGTAGAGGATGAGGAAGAATACCAGAGGCTGGCCAAGCTAGTAAAAAGGGAGGGGTAGCAGGCCAAAGTGCAGAAGGAACTCCAAACAGCAGAAGGGATAAAGAAGTGGGATAAGGCCTTCTTTCGCTACATTAAGGAAAAGAGAGACAAGGATGGCACAGTCAGGCTCAAGAAAGGGGATAGATGGGAGGTGGAGGACAGGACAAAAGTGGAGATATTAAATGAATACTTCTGCTCTGTCTTTACCAAGGTAAAAGAGGGTCCAACACCACACGCAGGAAAAGGAAGGGAGAGAGCTGTGGAAGACCCAATAGGGACTGGACAAGTGAAGGAGGGACTTGTGGCATTGAAGGTGGATAAATCCCCAGAACCAGATGAGGTACGCCCCCAGGATACTAAAGGAGTTGACAGAGGAGCTGGCAGGCCCACTGACAATTGTGTTCAATAGATCTCTTTGATTCAGGTGTAGTACCAAGGGAATGGAGAACATGTTGTGCCACTCCCACAAGAGCAGCCCTAAGGAGGACCCTGAAACTAAAGGCTAGTCTGCCTGACCTCGATAGTATGTAAGCTGATGGAGACCATACTGAAAGAGGGGCTGATCAAGTACTTAGAGGAAAATGGTCTGCAGGACAACAAACAAAGACAAACCTGACTGAGTTCTTCAGATGGGTCTCTGAGGCAGTGGACAAAGGTCAGGCAGTAGATATCATGTACCTGGACTTTAGCAAGGCTTTCGACTTGGTGCCACACAGCAGACATAACAAAACTGAAGCACCTAGGGGTGGGTGAGAAACTGGTTAGATAGGTTGAAAACTGGCTGAGTGGCAGGACACAGAGTGGTAGTAGGAGGGAGTTCTCCAGTACCAAGGAGGGGTTCCATGTCAAAACTGTGACTGCGGAATGGCGTCCTGTGACAAGGGCCTGAGCCAGCAACATGACCAGTTTGGGAAATGACTTGTTTTGCGGGGGGCACCCTTGTGGAGGGCTTTGCCTCCCCCCCCCCCTTTGTTTTAGATTACAACCTGGGGGGACACCACTTGGGGATGGGGGAACAGTCAGTCGCACAATGGTGTCGGCACCATGATTCCTTGCAGTTGTCATGGGTCGCCATTTGGCAGTCACAGGTATTGACAGGCTGCCCCAAGGAGGTCACCAGTGGGGTTCCACATGGGTTGGTGTTGGGTCCAGTATTGTTTAACGCCTTTATTAGTGACATGGGGACATTCAAGGCAAGATATGCATGTTTGCAGATGACATCGGGCTCTATGGGAGGGTGGACACCCAGGAAGAGATACAGGAGTTGAGAGAGGATCTAGCCAGACTGGAAAGATGGTCAGGGATATGGTAGCTAGAATTCAACGCCAAAAAGTGCAAAGTGATGCACATCGGGGCCAGGAATCCAAGATCAGAGTACTACATAGGAAAGGTTAAGGTTACTGCATCTGATGAAGAAAAGGACTTGGTGGTGATAATTTCTAGTGATTTGAAGCATTCAACTCAATGCAAAAAGGCAGTGGCAAAGATAACTAGGATGCTGGAATGTATTGCAAGGGGATTTAGTAGTAGGCAGAGCAAGGCTATTCTACCATTGTACAGGTCATTAGTAAGACCACATTTAGAATACGAGGTAAGATATTGGCATCCATACCTGAAGAAAGACATTTTAATATGCGGGAAAGGGTTCAGAGGAGAGCAACTAAAATGATCAAGGGGCAGCAGGATAGAACATATGAGGAGAGGCTTGGAGACCTAAGGATGTACTCCCTGGAGGAGAGGAGGCAGAGAGGGGATATGATAAGAGACCTTCAAATACTTGAAAGGAATTAGCAGAGTGGAATGGGAGGGTCTCTTCAATAAAAGGGACACCACCACCACCAGAGGACACAGCCTAAAACTAAAGGGGGGGGGGATTCAGGAGGGACGTAAGGAAGCACTTCTTTACAGAAAGAGTGGTGACTGCATGGAACGAGCTACCAGAGGAGGTAGTGGAGGCAAGTCAGTGGGATCCTTCAAAGCAGTCTGGGACAAATACAAAGGAAAGTCATGGGACCAAGACGAGGAAAAGCGAAGGAGGTTTGGGGGGAGGGGCACTGGTGGAAACTTGGGCCAGGATCCTGCACTGTTTTTTGAGCAGACATGATAGTTCATGAGGTCTCCTTCTGATGGCTATTTTCTTATGCTGAAGTGGAATGCTGAGATGCATGTGTCACACCAACCCTCCTACTGATTTTCCAGGCGGGCCCCTGTATTCACTTTCCAGCTGAGACCCCTGTAGCCCAGTCCAGTCCTGGCCAGCTGAAGGTCAATAGCTAATTTTCAGTGTGCTCTCAGATTCTGACCCCAAATTTTCAACAATCTTTTTATGACCTGACTGTATGATCAACACAGGTGGAATTTCTTTTAAATCCCGTGCAGAAGGTGATCTTACAGTGCAACTATAAAAACAAGTTTCAGAGGTGATTTGAACACGCATTTGTCAATGCCGAATGTTGTCTCGCTGGCATTGGCATTGGTAGTGCCGGAGTTAAGAGATGCATAATAGGAATGGCAGTGAAGTATTGAAGTGACACCAACCCCACCACCACCCTGTAGAGACTGACAGGCACTGGGGTGTGCCTTTGGGTTTTCAGCTATAACGCTCATGCCATTGTACCTCACCGTACCCTGTAGACACTGACAAGTGTTGTGGTGTGCTTTTGGTTTTCCAAGCTATACTTACCCCCATTACATAAGGAAATACGTGAGGTGGTGCAGTATGAGGAGAATGGGGTGAACTTTGTGGCTGAACACTGCAAGGCACACCACAATGCCTGTCACTGGCTGCAGGGTGGGGTGGTGGAATGGCGTGAGCATTATAGCGTTGATCCCAAGTCACACCCCTGACGCCTGTCAGTCTCTGGGGTGCTACAGTTGAAAACCCTAACACCGTAGTCGTGTGTTGGTATTTTCACTCCAAATTTTCAACATGGGCTTTTGTGACCCCACCTCAGGAAGAGCAGCACAATCAGTTTGCAAGCTGAAAGGTGGTTTTGCACAGCTGCTATGCCATTTGGCGACCCAGGGACGAAAAAACATTTTGGGCAGGAATGTGGAACATGACAACTGTATTGTTCATGAGTAGGCATACAAAAATGGCAACATTCGGGGAGATCACGTGATGCAGAGTGCTGAGTAGAAACTCCTTCAAGAAGCTCCTGCCTCCCGATCACTAAATCGTCTTTTTTGGATGTCTGAATTCCTTAATTTCTTTTGTTTTCGAGATTCAGTGCTGTCTAAACACTTTGGAAGTCCGGTTTGAGTGTAACTTTGGCGGATGGAGGCTTACATGAAGAAAGCCCTGCAGAAGCACACACCCCACTCCAGCTACTCCCAAAAAGGCCTCTGAAAAATCCAGGGCTTTGGGTGGGCCTGAGAGGCCTGATCCTCTGAGTCAATTTGGAGAGCAGGAACCTTTAACGCTCACTAGGTTCCTTGAAGAGTTTAAGCCCTTTCGTGAGGAAATGAAAGAAATGGCAATGGATCTGAAATCTCTTTCTAGAAAACTAGATGAAGTCTCACTATCTGTCTCCGATCATACAGCTCGAATAGTTTCAATAGAGAAAAAGTTGGAAAATCTCGATCCTGATCTGGTCTCTATGCATCAGAAATTATCTCATTTCGAATCCAAGCTCGAAGATCTAGAGGCCGCAGCCGTGGAACACAATGTGATACTCGGGTTACGGAGGAGAAGAAGGCCAACATGTTGTGGCATTTGTCCAGAAGTTGGTGGAGCTGGTGGCGGCCCCTCTCCCTTGGTCCTGGCTATATTATAGAGCGAGCTCACAGGTCCCTATGGCCTAAACCTTCTCTGGAGGACCCGTCCCATTATTTATCGGTTTTTGAACTACTTGGAGAGGCAGCATTTTCTGCAGAAAGTGAGAGCTTTGCAAGAGGTTCGCTGGGAGAACATGAAACTGAGAATATCACAAGATTTGCCTGGCTCGGTTCGCATGAAGCGAAGGGCGTTCCATCCCATTGTTTCCAAGATAATTGCGGCAGGCTTGAAGTTCAGGATAGGATACCCGGCCAGGTTGCAGGTTCTAATAAATGGATCCTGGTCTAACTATGACGATCCTGCAGTTGCCCTGATGAGCCTTAAGTCTACGTTACCAGACCTATTTAAGGATCCCTGAGATGTTGTGCTCGTAGAACGGAGAGCTGTGTGAAGCGGAGAACTGAAACTCTCGTTTTTTCCTTTTTTGGGAAGCTGTTCAGTGCGAAGGCGAGGGGAAATTTCCTGTTTTCTTTGGATTGGGGGATTGGCAGGCCGCTTGCTACTAGTTTCCTTGGCTCCATTCGCAGAGGCCCATGCTGGTTAAGAGCAAAGGACACTTAGGGTCTCGGGCCTGATTACGGGGAACAATATATCTTAGTATTTTCTGTGTGGTAAACATAATAGAGAGGGCTGGTTTTGTTGAGATTTAGATTTGGAGTTATTCCACCTTGATTGGAATTAGGCGGTCTTAGGCTTTCTCTATAGTTCGTTCTCACTTTGTCATGACCTGGAACTGGTCACTAGAGGGTGTATCAAGCATTAGTAATTCACGAGGATGTAGCCCTTTCTTCGAGTGGGATTTCTCCGAATTTTCTCATTAGACCTGAGTGCAGAATTGTTAACTCTCACATGGAGAGCCAGTGCACTTGGAGGTGGGTTATCTCTGGGAAGACGCGTTTTTTCTGCCTTCCCTTCCTGCGGTGTGATTACTATCGTTTTCTCGATTCCTGCTCTCAATCTGTGGTGCAGGTCACTTCCCCTCACTGGGTTCCTGATCTGTTTTGGTCCCTCCATGGTTGCCTCATGAGGCAAGGATGATTTCTGCTTTCTCTCTTGGTTTTGTTTGGGTTTCCATGGTTACATGGGTTGTGCATGGATCTCGCTATGGCCCTTTTCTAACAAGTTCCCAATAGGATAATACTTAGGTGGGATTGTAGTGAAAGCCCAGGACCGTTCTCTCTTTTTTGGGAATAACCAGCACTGTGTTGTTTTCTATACGAAGATAATGGAATGTAAAAGTTTCTATTAATGGGGAGACATTATCGGGATGAAGGAAAAGCACCAGTACTGTGCTGAACGTTGCTTGTGACAGTTTAGAGGGCTGGGGGGCGGGTTAGGGGTATTGTTGGAGGGTAGGGGGGACGGAGGGACTTAATTGTGGGGGTTAGGAGGAGGGTGGGCTTTACTGCAGTAACCATGGGTGTAATGCTTACAGGGTTATGTATCCAGTGTGCTGAGCTGAATATATTAAGTCTAACTACCATTACTGGATGGCTAATGAGATAACTTTCGCGACTTGGAATGTTAAGGGGATCAGAAAGAAGCACAAACAATACCAGGCTCTCAAACATTTAAGCTTACTTAGCTCTCAGATAACTTTTTTACAGGAAACCCATTTATTAAAAGTGGAAGCTTTACAGTTATGGAGACAACAGGTGGGATTGATCTACAGTGCCAAGGGATCTACAAATAGTTGTAGGGTCATGCTCACGATTAACAGGGGTATTCCCTTTGTTTCTACACAGGTTATTAAAGATCCCGAAGGAAGGTTTATCCTTGTCAAAGGTACTCTCTGGTCTGTTCCAATATTATTAGGCAGTATTTATGGCCTAACATAGATGACCCAGGATTTTTATGAGACTTATATCTGCTATTCTCCCAATGCTTCCCATCAGGATTATTTTGGGGGATTTTAACCAAGTACTTGAGCCTAATTTAGACAGACAGGTAGAAGTCTGGGAGGGTCACTCTGGGGCAGAAGGCTTTTAAATATCTATTGGACTAATTCGGGCTCTGTGATGTCTGGCGTGTTTTTCATCCTGATTCTAGGGAGTTTACCTTCAGGTCAATGACACACGGTTCGCAGTCCTGCATTGATTACATACTTACTTCTCAGTGCCTATTACCCGGGGTTAAGACTTCCTCGATTCAACCTGGCCCAATCTCTGACCATTCATTAGTATTATGTACTGCTTAATTTACCTAACAGGGAAACCAGATGGAAACTTAATGAACAACTTCTCAAGGATGTTAAATACTGCAAACTTATAAGGGAGCAAATTGAATCATTTTTTTTATCTAACCTGTTAGTGCAAAGCCGGATATTTTGTGGGGGGCCTTTAAGGCCTTCATGAGAGGGATCCTTATCAGTATGGCGGTTGGTAGGAAAAGGGCACAGGAGAAGGAATTAAAATCTTTACTATCCCAAATTAGATCACTTGAAAATAATTTCTCGATCCTCTAGATGAGGATAGGAGGAAACTTCTAGTGCTGAAAGATAGATACTTGGAGTTACTCCGAGATAAATTAGAATTAGCTATTATTCGTACAAGAGCTAGTTACACCGACCAGGGAGAAAAGGCGGGGCGCCTACTGGCACTGCGTATTAAGCAACAAGAATCAATGTGATTTAGCCCTCCTATCAGGGCAATGGCTGATGGATCTTTAAAGGTATCTCCCACTGAAATAGTTCAAGAAATTGCCCATTACTATACAAACCTGTACAGTGACATGGAGCATCCCCCTTGCCCTGGGAGTACGGAGAGTTACTTGAAAGATTCTCATTTGCCCCCTCTCTCTGATCGACACAAAGACTTTCTGGTTGTTCCCATTTCTCGAGGAAATTGCCAATGTTATTAGTGAATTGCCAGCAGACAAGGTCCCAGGCCCCAATGGGTTTTCCTCCTTATTTTATAAAGTTTTTCGGACCTTCTATTACCAGTACTTTGCTGTTTATTTCAGCATTTTTGCTGGGGCGGAGACAGATTCCCACCTTTTGAGGCTTTGATTGTTCTGCTCCCAAACCAGATAAAGATCTTGAGCTGGTTCAAAGTTATAGACCTATCTCACTTTTAAATCAAGACATCAAAATTCTCTCCAAAATATTAGCCAACAGATTAACGGTAGTTCTTCCTGAGTTAATAGGTATAAACCAGGTAGGTTTTATGAAAGGGCGTTCATCCTCTGACCACTTACTTAACTTATCACATGTCTTCTCGGCTACCAGGGGCCTTGAGTTCCTGAGATTGGTCTCCCTGGATGCCGAAGGCATTCGACCGAGTGAACTGGAACTTTTTGTTCCGAGTTCTGGAGGCTTTTCATTTTCCCTCTCTGTTTATTTCCTGGATTGCCACACTTTATAAAAACCCCACTGCAAGAATTTCTGCGAATGGGGCATTCTGTAAGCCCTTTTCGCTTCATTCAGGTACTAGGCAAGGATGCCCCTTATCTCCTTTGTTATTTAATTTATATTTGGAACCTCTCATTCAAAATATTCTTAATAATGTTTCTATACAGGGTGTGAGAGTTGGGCGACATGAAATTAAAGTCACTGCATACGCGGATGACCTGCTGATACACTTATCTCACCCTGTATCTTCAGTTCCGGCTTTGCTAAGGGAAATAGCAAGATTTAGCAACCTGTCCAATTACAAACTGAATGCTAGTAAATCCCTATTTTTTCCACTAAACCGCAAAGCTTTCAAAAATGACATTAGCCCTTTTGGTTTGTGTTGGACTTCCAGGTCATTTAAGTACTTGGGTATTAAACTTTCTCGTAACCCTCTAACATGGTTTAAGGAAAATCTGGATTCTCTATCGCAGTTGATTGCTCATGACCTTGAGAGGTGGTCTAAACTTCCTATTTCACTATGGGGCCAGATCAACATAATTAAGATGAACATATTTCCTAGAATCTTCTATCCATTACCTCTCCTTAACACCTTTATTCCTTTACTCTGGTTTAAAAAGACACATGGTGTTCACTAGATTTATCTTGGCCGACAGATGTCCTCGGTTGGCTTATCATAAACTGGCAGCCCCGAAATTGGAGGGGGGTTTACGAATTCCCCATCTGGCCATATATCACTGGGCTAGTCACCTTGCAAAATGTTTGAGATGGGTATCTCCCGGCCCAGAAAAAGAGCAACCAGTTTGGCTTAGAATAGAACTGGATGCAATTAAGTCCAAGAACTTGGACCCTCTTACACTATTTTTCCTTAAGTTCCCCCAGGTACGCATGACCGAAGAGTGTCCCATAATAATGACCTCTTTAAAGATTTATTCTCAAATGTGCTCATTTTTACAATATTCCCCTCATCAGGACCTGGTCCACTCTATTTGGAATTCCCCATCATTCACTATTAATAAGAACCAGATTTCCCGTCAATGGTTGTCCCAATTGGGAGATGGGAAGCTTTTTTCTTTTACGGATGGAGAGGGGCATTGGTTATCAGTGGAAGATATTATTAAGAAATTTCTCATTCCGGTTTCTTCCCATTTCAAAGTTATACAATTAAAGCATTTACTTGTAATTACCTTTGGTAATACTCCTCCCTCCCAGACCATCACTTCTCTGATACCTGAGGTTCCCCCACACTCTCTGGATCTTCAGGTGTAATCTCTTATATCAGGTTTTATTTTACAAAAAATATGGGGGTCCATTTGGGCCTTCAAGATTCTGGAATAATTTTTTCCCTCAACATTATTTGGATTGGCACTCTCTGTGGAGATCATGTCATAAATTCATTTCTCAAGATAGACTGCATCTCATGCAATATCATATCTTACATAACTTATACTACACCCCGGTTAAATTACAGAAGTGGGACTACCTGAATTCCAATATATACAATAAATGTTTGCAGGAAGAGGGTACACTTCTCCACATGTTTTGGTCCTGCCCTAAAATCTCCCCCTTGTGGGATTCAATTAAAACTTTCCTGGACCCCCTGCTGGGCCTTCATGAATACTTCACTCCCGAGATCTGCCAGTTAGGGGACTTATCATCTATTAGAGTTAAGGTACGAAAGTTCCACATTTCTATGATTGCCTTATCGGCTAAGAAGCTTATTCTTCGTCACTGGAAAGATAGGTCCTCCCCATCTGTCCAGGAATGGGTAAAAGAAATTTTGTCCAGTCTGCGTACAGAAAAAGCGATTGCTAGTCTCCATAATAGAATGGCAGCATATACTAAAATCTGGGATCCCCTTCACTCTTTAATTTCTCTGGTTCAAGTCTAAGTGTATCTCTGACTATACGGTCATGTAAGACCTTAAGTAAGGAGCTTGGCATTGACGCATACTAGGTTGGGTTACTGCAGTAAGGGGTGGGCTGGGTGGGTTAGGCAGTTATTCCTTTACATTGTATTGGAGTGTCATTGTCACTGTCACTTAAACTGCCTTTTATTGTGAAAAATGTATCAATAAGCTTTAAATTGAAAAAAAAAAGGAACGTTGAAAATCTGGAGTGAAAAAAATAAAATTGGTGGAATCATTAGCATGCATAGAAACTGCGCAACATACTGTACGCCTGTAACCCAGTCATTTGTGGGAGTTTTTTAGCCACATTTTCAACAGAGGTATTTTGGGACCTCCCTCATGAACAGTGGCACTGTGATTTTGTTAATGTGTCCCAAGGTGATTTCTCACAGCGACCATGCCATTATGCGCTACAGCAGCTGCGAAACGCATTTTGGGCAGGCTGTGAAAAATGACAGCTGTACTGTTGATTAGGAGGTGTGAAAAATGGCAGTGTTGAGAAATCTGGCATGAAAAATATTTGCAAATTTGTGAAGTTACAAGGGTGCGTGAAACTATATAGCCTGCAGCTTGCCTACAGTCATTAATGGTCTTTGCCACCAAATATTCAACATAGGCATTTAAGACCTCTGCTCATGAACAGTGCACCGTCATTTCCACAAACTGTCCCGAAAACTGATTTCATACAGCGGCCGTGCAATTCTGCACTGGACATGTGAAAACACATTTCGGCCAGGATATGTAAAATGACTGCTGTACTGTTCATAAGGAGGTGGGGAAAAATGCCAATTTTGAAAATCTGTAGTGAAAATATTACAAATTGATGAAGTTACGAGAGTGCGTGGAAACTGCACAACACATGCTCGTAAAACACTCATTTTATAGACTTTTGTCACCAAATTTTCAACATAGGCATTTTAGGACCTCTGCTAATGAATAGTGTTGCTGTCATTTTCATAATGTGTCTCAACACGGATTTCCTACAGCAACTATGCATTATTCTGCGCATGGAACAGCTTTCTTGGCTGGTACTGTTCTTATATACAGGTACAGAATCATATACACTAAATGAAAACGAAAATGTATAGAGTGAATGAATGGATAGGAGACCCTAATATAAGAATGGATTTGGCAGATGTGTATTGCCATTTGTTTTAAGTAGTCTTACAGCCGCTTTTCACTTGGTAACTTTTAACAACTACTTACCGGTGTATGTGCTTATTAATTATGTGATTAGCTAACAGGGAACGAGATATGTTATTATCTTTGTAGTTTTGATTTGGGGATATACAAGTATATGACTATACCCCTTTGCACTTCCTGTTATAATGCCAAGTGTGTGCTTTTTGTACCTCTTTTGATGAAACATTTTTTTTGTTTATTTTGATTATCAGTCACTATGCACTGTCACTTTAATTAGCACAGGATAAATTGTGCTCACTAGAGGTGCAAGGCAGTCCCTGACGGAGCGTGCTTACGCAAAACCAGTTGGGCCTTGTAGGAGTGGAATCAACACTATATGGCACTTTTCACTTTGTTTTCTTATTTTGCTGATATTTTGTGCAATAAAATGTTGTGGTATATGTTCAGAGCGTTGCATGGTGCCTTTATTTCCTGTGTACCTGAGATTTCTGCTTTGGATGGCACATCAGTGTGTGGAGCCTGCTTTCTGGTATTTGTCAAACATTTCCCAAGTTATGAGTATGCGTTGAAAAATTTCAATGTATGCTCATAACTTTGTTGTTCTTTAATATTTTTACCCCAAATCTTCAGCATAGCCTTCTTATGACACCACCTCATGAACAAGGGCAGAGAAAACTTTCAAATCCTGCGTGAAAGGTGATTTTGTGCAAGGACCTCAAAATCACCTTTCAGGACTTCGGTGATGCCAGGGACCGACATGGTGGATTGACTCACCTGCTCCACTACCCACCAAACATAATCCAAACTAGATCCAACCCTTCAGATGATGGCATCCCCAGCCAAGCAGAGGAGAAACAGCGAGGAAGATATTCCTAACCCCTCCAAAAACTCAAGGCTCTGCTGCAAAGGAAGAGGTTGAAAACCACAATGAAACAGAGACCTCAGGGGAAGCGAGCAGTCCGGGCAGCATGAAGGCCTCCAAGATAATGACCTTATAGAAACTATCAAACAAACAGCTCGTACAGTTTCTAAAATAGACGGACCCTCTCCGATCTCTGGTCCGAGCCTTGGCAGAATCGAGCATAAAACAGATCAAATGGAATTATGCCTAGCAGCGTTTTTCTGAGCAGTCCGATAGGCAAGGTAGACTCTACTGTACCTGTTGGCTCGGGACCGGAGCTAACGCACAAACTATACGACTTGAGGGCAGAAGTCAAGACAGAACATCAGGATTCATGGAGTGCCCAAGATACAGAAGGAGATCCTATAAATACTATAGAATTTACCCAGAGGCTCCTCAGAAAGGCGATAGATCTCCGTGGACCTGGACTTAAGTCTTGACCACGCCAGATTGCTCCTGGCTCCCAAGCCAAGCCAAGTAATCCAGAAGCCAGGCCCAGATCGCTGATTGTCCGTTTCACTAAATATAACAGTAGGAAGAGGTGCTATGGAAAGCCTGGCAGCAGAGCCCACTGGAATTCGAGGGCCATAAAATCTCCATCGACAATAATTACACCTCCGAAGTTCAGGAAGCTCGGAAGGCGCTCTGGCCGATTGTGAAATCACTGAGATCTAAGAATATTAAGGCTCAAATCCTGCACCCAGCCAGACTAAAAATTACAACAGAACAAGGCACTAAAATATTCAAGGACCTTCTGTCTGCCTCCCCTTACCTGGAAGATTTGGGGATCACTACCCCCCCCAATGAAGGAGAGGCTTGAGAGAGATCTTCTGGCTTCAGCCTCGCCTGTGGCCCAGAAAGGAATAGCTAAGTCGGGTTCCACTGGGCGACGCCTACAGACTTCACTCTGTGCCAACATTGGCGCAGTGCTGTGACAATTAGGCGATCCCGCTGTGATGAACAAGAATGCTCCTTATCTACAACAGGCCCTGTCGGTGAATGAGGCAGATGATTCTGGCCTACCGCAGTGCTCGACCACCTGAAGCTACCTTGAGGCGACATCCACACTTTGATCTTTTCTCCTGCATTGAACTGTCCCCTAAGTTACCCCACAGGCCTGTCGGGCCTAGCTGAACTTACCTCGCCCTCGAGGTGATTAAGTCCACGGACTGTCCTCCCATTCTCTCTCCCTTCCTCGGTTCTGAGGGCCGCAGTGAGTAGTTTCATTCATCCGGTGGCGGCCAATCAACCACCTGATGACTTTTACGCTCTCCTGGTGACATTGATGCTGTCCCGACTCAACCTCTCCACTGACTTTTTTGATATTTGATGTTGTTTGTTTACGGGGGCCTTCATGAACCTAATCCGGTCATATCACTCAGTTTAAAGGGCCACAGTCCGCTACAGTGATCGCCCACTTGCTTGCCATGTAAATTGCAGATTGCCTGCTGTCGGGGCGGGGACCGGGGACGGTGTGCCAGTTCTCTGTGATGGATAGGATGGAGGTTAACTCCTACCCACAACAACATCTTGGCTCCGCGTTGTTCTCCTTCTGTATTTCTTCCACATATCTTGTATATGAGCTTATTTCTAGTACTAGGGGTTCCTGTTGGGGTAGGGACAGGGACTTGTAATTCAGCCCTGACTAGCTGAGAACAAAGCCGAGGAGGCCATGTGGTGCCTGGCTGTCCTTACTTTCCTCGCTAGACAGCCTGACTTACCGCCACCCGTGTGAACGGAGGAGCGGTGGGGACGTGGGGGCGGGAGGCGGCTAAAGGCAACATGTTGTGACGCACCAGGCTGGATGCACCTTCCCGCCGGAGGGGCCTCCTGGAGGGAGGGCATTGCTACTGCCTCAGCTCTCTCTTCTCTGTAAGGCTTACAACCCAGCAATCAATCTCTCGACAGGTTGGCGCCTCGGGGAGATGCTTCCCCGGCCTCTCGACCCCGGATTTGCCTTCGTGGGAGGACTAGTTTTAGCCGGTCACTCGCTGCATGGGGGTTTAAGCTTCGCGAGGGTTTAGAGGAGGCGTTCATACCTGCAAGGTGCAACTGGATCAAGACGAAGCTCACTCTTCACTCTCTGGGGGGTACAGGTACATATACCTAATCGAAAGCGGGCATTGGAGGGTGGAGACTGTCTCTGAGGGGGTCCTTGCCACCTCGAGGTGACATCAAAGTGCCCCCCCCTTTGGGGAGGAAACAGGCTATAGGTAAAGGGGACATGACGACTACCTAGCCCATAAAGGCTGGGGCTGCTAACTACAGAATGCCTTAACTATTGGAACCAAGGCGAACTTCAGTCAGCCACTGAGGGGGGTTTCTCTCCCCCTCCTTGGGATTTATTATCCCTTTTTTCTTCCTTTTTTATAGTTGTGGGTATGTTCGAGTGGGTGGGTACCAGGCACTTGTCGGGAATTGTTTTTTTCCTTGTTCCCTATGCAGTCTACTCCTGACAGAAGGGGGCGGGGCCTTATTCCTGGGCATTCCAGGGCCCCTCAGGGAACACTCATTGCACTTCTGAGTGCCCTGACTTGGTCTGTTTTCTCAGACCCTCCTTTGCTGCCAAATATTGGTCAGCATTCCCTTGGAAGCCTTATCACTGATTACTGGGCAACCAGGTCGAAAGGAGCTTCGGCCGAGGCCGCCCATTACTTAAGTCAGCTCATGGCTCAAAAATGGATGAGGCCAGAGCAATTGTTTTCCAGTAGAATAGTTGCAAAAAGTTTTTCTTCTAAGTTTCAAGGTTTATTATATTAATTGTATAGCTCTGCAGATTTGTCATAAACTTAAATTGGTAACGCTTAGAGAATCTAGGTCTCAGAAAAGGAATGTCAATCCTGGGTGGAAGGAACATGGCTAGTTGTACCACCAAGTTTATGTCTCTGAATGTGAACGGATCGTCCAGCCCAATGAAGAGAAAGAGGATCCAGTAATTTGTTGCGTCCCAGGGATGCGGAGGTGTGTTTCTGCAGGAGACGACCTCTCTCCTCAGGAAGCCCAAAAGCTTAAATTCAAGGCCTTCCCAGTGATATATCACCTCCTCTCCAGTGGGCAGAAAGAGGGGTAGCATACTACTGTCGTCGAAGCTACAGTTTCAACAGCAGGAGGTGATAGAAGACCCTGAGGCTAGGTACATTATTGTAATTGGGACCATCCAAGACACAAAAGTAACTCTGGCAAATATTTACATCCCCCCTGGATCTCCTACCAAAGTGTTTTTCAAATATTTTACAGCTAGTGGCCGAAAAGGCTAGAGGTATGTTAATAATGGGAGGAGATTGGAACATAGTTTTAAATAGGGCCCTTGACTCAACCTCCCAGATCCCAAAAGTGGATGTAGCCAAAGCTCGCTCTGTTAAAATCCAGTTTGAACAGATAGGCTTGTGTGACATTTGGAGAGAAAAATACCCGAGAGCACAGGAGTATACCTGCTTTTCACCCAGGTTCAGGGTATTCTCTCGCCTAGACATGTTCTTTACATTTAAGGGTGACTTGAACAGATTTCCTTCTATATGGGTGGGCACAACTATCCTCTCAGATCACAGTCCCGTTACCTGGAGGTGGAGCTGGGACCACTAAACGGACCACACACTGGAGACTGAACACCTCTCCTTCAGGACAAAGGAATCTCTGAAGGAACTCTGGGATTACCTGAAAGTTACCCTTGAGGAAAATATCAGGCAAGAGGTTTCACTCAGATATTATGGGACACTTAAAGCCAGCCTAGAGGCAAACTTATATCAATAGCTTCTCATAGAAAACGAGAATCAATGCAATGCGCAGAAATTAATCTCCAGATCAAGGAACTAGAGGATGCCCAAAAACTAAGTGGAGGAGTCCCGGGGCAGGGATCTCTTAAAGTGCAGGGAGCTCCTACATAATATCCAAAAACTAGAGGTAGAAAAAGCTTTGTTTTATTTAAAACAAAGATATTATGAGGGTGGGTCTAGAGGCACTAAACTCTTAACCTATAGATTACGCCACCATGCAGCCAAAGCTACAATAACTAAAATAGTTTAGCCCCGAACAGGCCAAATGGCTAGACAAGTGACTCAGATAGCGGATTCATTCGTGGAGTACTACTCCAAACTGTATGAGCCAGTAGAAAATACCTCTCTACAAGACAAGCGAAACTACTTGAGCTCTATACCACTCCCTCTTCTCTCCATAGAAGCCACCCAAATGCTGATCAAACCTATTACCCAAGAAGAAATTATCTCTACAATTAAAAAACTTAAGCCGGCCAAATGTCCTGGCACTGACGAGTTTGGAGCTGAATTTTACAAAACTCTAGCCCCTGAAGTAGTTCCCCTTCTCCATAAAGCTTTCTCAAACATCTGGTCTGGGGGTGGTCCCCCTCCCTCCTGGCAATATGCCACCATAACAGTCTTCGTATAAAGAGGAAAAGATCCCGAGGTGTGAATCTTACCGCCCATATCCTTACTAAATCAAGACTACAAGATTTTTACCTCTCATAATAGCGTAAAGACTTAACCCGATACTACCAGAGTTAATTCAGTCAGACCAATTTGGATTTGTGTTGGTCCGACAGGCACCTGATGGAGTACGCTCTGCCTTAGACATGATAGATAAGATCCAACGTACCCATACCCCGGCATGTTTATTAAGCCTAGATGCCGAAAAGGCCTTTGACAGGGTTTCATGGGAGTTCCTGTTTTCGGTACTTGAACATAGGGGGTTTCCCGAGCTTTTTATGGACACCATGAGATCCTTCTATACGGGCCCTCAGGCATATGTCGGGGTAAACAGGGGTCTGTCTAGCAGATTCCACCTTGGCAGGGGTGTCGTCTCTCCCCCCTGTTGTTCGCTCTCTATATCGAACCCTTAGCGGAGGCTATCAGAAGGGCACAGGGTGTGTCGGGATCGAGGTGGGGGGAATACAGAAGAAGAAGATCCTGCTATACGCAGATGACGTTCTTCTGTCTCTCTCTCTCTCTCTCTCAGCCACATAAATCTATAGAACAAGTGTGGCCTATACTGGAGACCTTTGGGAAGCACTCAGGTTACTCTCTAAATAAGACCAAAACAGAGGCCTTAAGCTTCTTTTTTAATCCACCTGAGGGCATTCGCCAACTCCTCCCATTAAATTGGACAGCTGGGGGTATGAGATATTTGGGGGTTCACATTACCAAACACCCATCTAAATTATTTAAAGCAAACTATTCACCCCTGACGACCTCTCTCAAGAAAGACTTTGAAAGGTGGTCCCTAATTAATATGCCTATGTATGCCAGAATTCAAGCTATAATTATGAATGTATTCCAAAATTCTTGTATCTGTTTCAGTGTATACCCTTTATATTCATAAATCTAACTTCCAGACATGGCATAAAATGATCTCTAGATTTATTTGGGCCAATAAGAGACCAAGAATAAGGTTAAAATCATTACAGGCCCATCGTGAGGCAGGAGGTAGGTCACTCCCAGATCTGGAGGATTACTTCCTAATGGTACAACTGAAACAGTCTCTTCAGTGGTCTGGTCCCAGCTCCACCTCTGGCTGGAGGGATATGGAGAAGGGGGGCAGGCTGCCCCTCGAAGACCGAATATTAACTCCTTTCTAAACCCGACTTCAACTGCTGCCCAGGCTTAGCTCGGTAGATGAGACCCTCCACTTGGTTCATAGACTGTGGCAAAAATATAAATTGTTACCTTCACTATGGACCCTTAGGAGACCAGCATGGACTGATGACTTTCCCCCTAACCGACTTGACCGTACATATAAACTATGGAGTAAGATGGGCCTGACATTTCTTGGGCAGTTTACCCAGGGGGATCTAATCTTAGATTTTAATTCACTTAAGAATAGATTCGGGCTTAACGCAGACCATTTTAGGTTCCTCCAGCTCAGAACATATATCACTTCACTTCAGAGGAGAGTGGTGTGTTTGGATGGGGTGGTCTCCCTACTAGCAGCCATTCAACAGATAAAATCATCAGGTCCAAAAGGGTCAGATCTCTATTCTTTACAAGGCTCTAAGAACCATAAGATCTGATCCCCTAACCAAAATTAAAAACAAATGGCAGGAGGAGGCCGGTTTGGGCTTTGCCCCTATCAACTGGAATTCCGCCTTCCACACTGCCAAATTGGCAACTAGATCACCTCTCTGGCAAGAATTTGCCTAGAAGGTAAGGATCCGTTTTTCCTTACACCTGAGGTGGCAAATAAAAGGAACCCAAATCTCCGCTGGCTGCTGGAGAGGGTGTGGGAAGATAAGGCAGACTACCACACATTTTTGGGCTTGTTCTAGACTTAACAGATTTTGGGCTGATATTACATCAGCAATAAAGAGCATTTTGGCCATCACTCAGCCGATGAATTGGGAAGAACTGATCTTAGGGATCCCTCCCCTTGAGGTTAGGGGACCCGATTCACTCTACCTTTGGGCAATTTTAACGACAGCGGCCCATAAGGCGATAACCAGGACCTGGCTTAGTTCCACTGTACCCCAAAAACAAGACTGGATCCTGATTATTAAAGGACTGGCTGAACTGGAGGAACTCATCTTTAAAATAAATCACAAGACCTCTCTTTATGTTCAGAGATGGTCGAGATGGGTAGTCTGGCTTCAGCCAGACGGAGCAACCATGTCAGGGAATTAAGACACAGAACTCCTCTTCCTCTTGGGCTAGGGCGATCCGAGTTGTGAATTTAAATACTACTAAACCCTTAGATCTCTTTTCCTTGGTATAACAATGAAATGGAATGTACTATCGCATCAAAGTATTAAGTCTGTACCTTGATTCTCAAAGTTGTAAACATTTACACTGCAGAGCTTGAATAAAGATTAAAGTTTTAAAACAAGCATTTGTCAATGCCGAATGTTTGCTTGCTGGCATTGGCAGTGGTAGTGTAGAAGTTACAGAGTCGTAATAGGAATGGCAGTGAAGTATTGAACTGAAGCCAACCCCACCACCACCCTGCAGAGAGGACAGGCATTGGGGTGTGCTTAGTCGCCAGGCATAACGTACACGCCATTTCACCACACCCACCCTGCAGACACACGGTGTTCTTGGGGTCTTTGGCTCTATGCGCACTCCCATTTCATTGGAAATATGGTGAGACGGGTGCGATATAGGAGAATGGGTGAAGTTTAGCCAAAGAGTCCAAGGCATACCTCGATGCCTCTCACTGACTGCAGGGTGTGGAATGGTATGAGCATCACAGGCAGAATCCCAAGTCACACCCCTGATGCCTGTCATTCTCTACAGGGTTGGGCGTTATAGTTGGAAACCCTAATACCCCAGGCATTCGTTGGTATTTTCACTCCAAATCTTCAACATGTTTGTTTTGTGACCCCACCTCATGAACAGGGGGAATATAACTTTGTTAGCCGAAAGCTGCTTATGCACAGTGACTACGGCATTTAGCACCACAGGTGCAAAGACATTCCGAACAGGATGTAAAAAATGACAGCTGTACTGTTCATGGGGAGGTAAAAATGGCAGTGTTGCAAATTTGTACTAAAAATATTTAAAAATGGTGAAGTCACGAAGAGACATAGAAACTGTGCAACGACACCTGTAATATAATTAGGTTGGGAAATTTTACAGCAGATTGTCAACTCAGGCATTTTGGTGCCTCCGATCATGAACAGTGTCACTGTGTTTTTCTTTATCTGTGCTGAACAATGATTTCCCACAGCGACCACGTATCTCTGTGCTGAAACTGTGAAAACACACTTCAGCCATGTTGTGAAAAATGACAGCTGTACTGTTCATAAGAAGTGTGGAAAAATGTCACTGGTGAAAATCTGGACTGAAAATATTACAGAGTCATGAAGTAACGAGGTGCGTGGAAACTGCGCCAATGCTCATTCGTATCATAGTCATTTTATGGACTTTTGTCACCAAATTTTCAACATAGCCATTTTAAGACCTCTGCTCACGAACAGTGTAACTGTGATTTTCTTAATCTGTCCTAAACATTGCTTTCGCACACCAACAGCACCATTGTGCGCTACATGTGCGAAAAGACATTTTGGGCGACATATGAAAAATTGCAGCTGTACTGTTCATAAGGAAGTGTAATAAAATGGCAATGTTGAAAATCTGGAGTGAAAATATTGAAAATTTGCGAACTTACACGCGTGCGTAGGAACTGTACAACGACGTCAGAAACAGTCATTTTTGGAATTTTTTCACCAAATTTTCAACATAGCCATTTTAAGACCTCTGCTTATGAACAGTGTCAGTGTGATTTTCTTAATTTGTCCCATACATTGATTTCGCATACCAACTGTGCCATTGTGCGCTATATGGGTGGAAACACATTTTGGGTGAGATTTGAAAAATGACAGCTGTACTACTCATAAGAAGGTGTGGTAAAAATGCAATGTTGAAAATCTGGAGTGAAAATATTGAAAATTCGCGAACTTACGAGCGTGCGTAGGAACTGTACATCGCACGCCAGTAAAGCAGTCATTTTTGGGAATTTTCGCCAATTTTCAACATAGGCATTTTAGACCTTCGCTCATGAACAGTGTCACTGTGATTTTTAATTTATCCCCAAGATATTGACCAAGACACTGACTGCGCCCATTGTGCGCTATATGGGCGGAAACACGCTTTGGGTGAGATGTGAAAAATGACAGCTGTACTACTCATAAGAAGGTGTGGTAAAATGGCAATGTTGAAAATCTGGAGTGAAAATATTGAAAATCATGACCTTCACGAAAGGCAGGAACTGCAGCACCCTCAGAAACAGTCATTTTGAGGAATTTTTCACCAAATTTCAACATAGCCATTTTAAGACTTCTGCTCATGAACAGTGTCACTGTGATTTTCTTAATTTGTCCCGTACATTGAATTCAAGACACCGATTGCGCCATTATGCGCTACATGGGCGGAAACACATTTTAGGTGAGATGTGAAATGACAACTGTACTACCTATAAGAAGGTGTGGTAAAATGGCAATGTTGAAAATCTGGGTGAAAATATTGAAAATTCGCGAACCATTAGCCCGCGAGGAACCGCGCAACGACGCTAAACAAACATTTGATTTTACACATCATGAAGTTTGGGACTCTTCATGAATGATGTCACTGTCATGGTGAAGAGCCATCCGGGGTGATTTCCAGCAGTGACTGCGAAATCACCCTCGGGCCCGAATAATGCCATGACAGTGACATCAATCGTGAGAAGTGGTCCCAAAACCCATGTTGGAAAATTTGCAAAATTCCAAAATGCCTGAGATATGCAACAAAGTTGAAACGCCTCATCTAGCCCATTATACAGCTTACCGCATTTCCTCAGTTCGCAGTCGGCTTTGAAGAGTGCAGACATGTTCTCGTCCAATCAAGATCATCGCTACCGGAGTCCGGAGGTAAGTATGGGGTGAGGGGGTGGGGAGGCTGGGTGCGGGTTGTGGGAGGGTGGGAGACTCGTGGGACGTTTTTCTTTACAGGTAAAAAGCGGACGGCGTGGGGCGTTTGCCATGCTGGGGTGGGCTCCCAAGCGTGGCTCAAGGACGGTTGGGGTGCTCAGCCGATCGGGATTGGGCACCCCGCTGGCCTAAGGATTGCTTGCCATACTGGGGTGGGCCTCTGGCACTTACTACTGGGGGTTAGACAGTGCCGCCCGACTGGCTGTATCATTACTTGCCACTGGGTGGGCACCCAGTGTGGCATTTCAGAAGGTTTGGGGGAGGTGGGGGCATGGCACAGCCGGACGGGGATTGGGCACCTCTGTCATTATATAGCAGTGCAAGGAGGCAGCTATGACGTCATGCGGCTTGTCTGTGGGGCTGCGTGAGCAGCCTTATCTTATCGCTGCTCACCAAACATAGCTCCCCCTTTCAACTGTATGCCACTGCATTTTGGAGCTTGTCATAGACAGCTCCAGAATGCATTGGCTTACAGGGGCCGTGCCTGCCAACACACTGACTGAATTGGAGGAGGAGGTGACACACCTCCGAAATCTCCAATGATGGCACTATGTTTCTTGCACATGCGTGCAAGCAAACATAAAAAATCACCTTTCAGGACAGATTTATGTAATTTCACCACCCTTATTCATGAGGTGGGGGTCCCAAAAGACCATACTGAAAATTTGGAGAAAAATATTAAAAATGACCAAGTTATGAAAACAAGATCAAAACACTCACAATACATTGAACCACATACCTGATTTCCTCAGTTCCTGGTCTGTTATTGAAGAGTGAAGATGTGTCTCTGGTCCAGAGAGGATTATGGTGTTGGACCCCCAGTAGGCAAGTAAGGGGTGGGGTGGTTGCTGAGTGGGATGGTCAGTGGGGGAAGGTAACAGTGGGCCAGTGGTGGCAGCCAACATTGATAAATGTTTTTTTTTTTTTTACAGGATCTATAAAAATAAAGACTATGAGGGATGGTTTTCTTTATTTCAGGTACTGACACTGGGGACTGGGTACTCCAATATCAGTGTTATGTTTGGTGGCACTGGGGGTGGGCTCCCAGGTGTCACACAGTGAAACCGGGCAGGGTGAGAGGTGTCACAAACGCACTCAGCAGGTCAGGCCCTCTGCTCCCACAGTGCCAACCTCTGTGCACAATAGTGTGAACAGGCAACAGACAGTGTAGCCTCCTGTCTGCTTTTGGGTCAGAATCATCTTTAGTCTCAAGTTCTGGGGGATTCAAACTGTGAACCTTATGCTAGCATACCCAAGGTACAAGGCTCAGATATGTACCCTCTTCGGGATTGCGTACAATCTTTCGCCATGGCACCAAGCCAGGCTTCAAAGTGAACCCTTAAAACTCTATAAGAGGCCTTAGGTATAGTCTTACCTTTTCCCAGTTAAGTAACACCATCAAGCCCTTCAGAACAGCTGTCAAACTTAACCACGTATACATCACATGCAAAAAGAACTTGGAAGACACACCCAGGCAGTATCTTGAAAAAAATATTTTACTAAAAGATGATAAAAATATGAAAAATGTAAACACAGAACAATATATCAAACAGCTCACAGTCACATAAAAGAACAAGGGCAAAGTGTAAAACAAAAACTCCCACCACAATACAGTTATACCTTTGCTGTCTAAGGTATTACCTCTGGAGTGCTTATAGTTAGATCAGAGCTGTGTCTCTTAGAGTCCCAAAATATGTCATATTCCCCAGTTACAAGGATACATTTCAACCCCATTTCCACACCCCCTTGGTGAGTCATCTAGCTCCTCCTTTTAGAATAGAAAAAATAGACATGTCCTATCAGGAAGTATATTAAATAAAGTGACAACAGCAAAAACTAATTTCCCAAATTATAAGTCTTTGATCCACCAGTTCCCTTGAGGTTTACAACCCTGCAATCCCTTACCTAGGTGTGAGATAGCCGTGTCCTGTCCTGTAATAAAATGTACATTTAGGTTCCCAACTTCAAAGCAGAACAGGTCATAAAAGGCCATAAAATGCAATTTCTCAAGGAAGTTAATTACATTACAGAGCTCTCCTGGTCAGTATAATATATCCTGTAGCTTCACTGAAACCTGGGAGCACCCATGGAAGCACATCTGTCGTATGTGAGACAATCACACACTATATTTTATTTTACAAATATCATACAACAGTCATAACTAGCTGGCCAAGCATCACAATCCTCCCCACCTAGACTGAATTTGGGGCGTATCCCATGCATAGGATGAGCTCCCTAAGTCAGTTCACTCCTCATACAGACGTGACAAGCCATCTGTGTTCTGATTGGTCGCTCCAGCCCTATGTAAGATCATCATGTCATACCCTTGCAAGGAAAGACTCCATCTTAATAGTCTACCATTAGTTTTTCCCATTTGTGTCAGCCAAACCAGGGGGTTGTGGTCAGTTTGTACCTCAAAATGCTGCCCATATAAGTATGGCTCTAACTTCCTTAGGACCCACACTATGGCAAGACACTCTTTTTCCACAGTGGAGTAAGCCTGCTCCCTGGTAAGTAACTTTTTACTCGGGTGCACTACAGGGTGATCTTTCCCTTGGTTGGATGTCTGACTCAGTACTGCCCCAATACCCATGTCTGAGGCATCAGTCTGGACTATAAAGGGTCTGCTATAGTCAGGACTTCTCAACACAGGAGCACTGCACAGTGCCTCCTTCAGTCTGGTAAAGGCTTTTTCACAGGCGGATTCCCAGGTAATTTTCTTGGGCATCTTTTTCTTTACCAGGTCAGATAGGGAAGCAGCCAGGGCACTGTAATTGGGTACAAATTTTCTGTAGTACCCTGCTGTCCCAAGAAAACTCCTGACCTGTGTCTGCATTTCTGGTCTGGGCCATGCCTTGATCAGCTCTATTTTTACTTGGTTAGGATGGAGCTGTCCCCGGCCTACAACATGCCCGAGGTATGCCACTTCAGCCATGGTCACCTGGCACTTCTCAGCTTTGACAGTGCGCCCGGCCCTCTGTATCCTGCCCAGCACTTACCGAAGGTGGGACAGGTGTTCCTCCCAGTTGGCACTAAAGATGGCAGTGTCATCCAGGTACGCCACATCGTACTCCTCAGCACCATTTAATACCCGGTTCACCAACCTTTGGAAAGTGGCCGGGGTGTTCTTCATTCCAAAAGGCATCACTTTAAATTCAGATAAGCCTATCGGAGTGATGAAGGCTGACCTTTCCCTAGCTCTGTCTGTCAACTCTACCTGCCAATACCCCTTTGTCAGGTCAATAGTCGTAAGGTATGTCGCCCCTCCCAACTTGTCCAGGAGTTTGTCCGTCTGGGGCATCAGGTGGGCATCTGACTTCGTGACTGCATTCAGTCCACAATAGTCCACACAGAAATGAGTAGAGCCATCTGGCTTGGGCACAAGGACTACGGGTGAGGCCTAGGGGTTGTGGGATCTCTGGATTACTCCTAAATCCAGCGTTTCCTCCACCTCCCTCCTAATGTCCTTTTGGACAGCCTCTGACACCCGATATACTGTCCATCGTATGGGTGTCTGTATCCCTGTCTCCACATCATATGTTGCTAATGGGGTTAGTCCAGGCTTGGCGCTAAACAGTGGGGCAAAGTCTGATAAATCCTCCCTTACTTTCTGGATCTTGTCCGGTGCCAGCTGGGGAGACAATTTAACTGCCTCCATAGAGGACTCCCGCTTGCTTTCTTCCAGCAAGTCCAGAAGAGGGTCTCCTTCGTCCGTCCCCTCCCCAGGACTACATACTGCAAACACCATGTCAGCCCTATTAGCATATGGCTTCATCATGTTGACGTGGTACATTCTTTCTGTATGCCTTCTGTCAAGTAATTCTATGATATAGTTCATGTCATTTACCTTTCTGACTACTTTGTATGGTCCTGCCCACTCAGCCTGCAGCTTGTCTTTCTGGATCGGAATAAGGACCATGACTTCCTGACCCACAGTGTATGAGTGAGCTGTGGCTCTGCGGTCATACCACACTTTTGGTTTCTGTTGGGCAGCTGCCAGGTTGCTCTGGGCTGTCCCCATAAGATCCTTCAGCCTTTCCCTAAACCTAAGGATGTAATCCACTATGGGAGTGCCCTGGGTGGCGTGCTTGCCTTCCCAGTCCTCCAGGATCAAGTCTAGGGACCCACGTTCCCAGCGTCCATATAAGAGCTCGAAGGGGGAAAACCCTGTCGACTCTTGGGGCACCTCCCTGTATGCAAACAACAGGTGGGGAAGGTATTTCTTCCAGTCCCTCCCTTGCTGTTCAGCAAACACTTGGAGCATTGACTTCAGGGTACCATTAAATCTTTCCACAAGCCCATTGGCTTGTGGGTAATAAGGTGTTGTGTGCCTCTGCACCACCCCGCACTTCTCCCACAAACATTTCATCATGTCCGACATGAAGGAACCCCCTCGATCGGTGATAACCTCCTGCGGAAACCCAACATGGGAGAAAATCCCAAGTGAGGCATCTGCCACTTTGTCTGTCCTCAGTGAGGATAGGGTGAATGCCTCAGGGTACCAGGTGGCATAATATACCACAGTCAGAATGAACCTCTTCCTGGGGGAGCTGGGGTTATTTAAAGGCCCCACAATATCCATTCCCACCCTTTGGAATGGCTCCTCCACTATGGGCAATGGAATTAGGGCGGCTTGTTTTTTTTTTTTTCCCGCTTCCTTATTGCTTGGCACTGGTGACAAGACCTGCAATACTCCTTCACCTGCTGGGTGAAGTTGGGCCAATAGAAATTCTGGGCCAACCGCTGCATAGTGCAAGACCAGACAAGGGAATATCGTGTGCACTCTTGAGCAACTGCTCACGGTACCCCTGGGAAACGACAAGCTACCTGCCTATCACCCTTCCCTCTCTCTTTACAGCCTGAGTATGCATCAGTCCATTTTCCCAATAAACTTTATGTTTACCGTCACCTCTCTGTGCTCCATCAGAATCTGCCCAAGCTCTCAGCTTTTCTAGACTAGGATCACTTTTCTGAGCAGCTGCAAACTCCTTACACATTCCCAAGGCATGGGACAGGTCCCCTTCAGTCTCTAAACTAGGGTCCCTACCACTAGTATCAGGGCATTTAGGATCACTGTCATCCCTAACCCTCTGACAATGGGTCACCACTCCTTTGGAGTGACCATCTGTAGCTGTGTGGTTAACTGCTGCTGAGGGAATTTCTATCTCCTTTTCATTAGTCTCCATATCAGGGACACAGGCTGGGGAGCCAGCCTCCCAGTGGTTTCCACAATGGCTTCTGTGGTGTCCAGGGAACTACAATTTTCTCTTGCCGCTTGGCTATGGGTAACTGCACACACCATCCCCTGTTGGAGATTGTTGGCAAGGATGACATCAACTGCTAAAGTTTTGGCTACAGCCACCTGTTGTACAGTTTCCCCTGTTTCACCCCAGTCTAGGGGAACACTAGCGAGTGGCAATGATCTCTCCTCACCAGTGAAGTCTTGTACAGTTACAGATTCATTGGGTATAAGCTGACCAGGCTCTGCCGGATCCCCTTTTACCAATGTCAGGAATGCCCCTGTGTCCCTTAACCCTTGTGTCTGTACACCATTCACTGTGACTGGGTGCTTGTGTTCCCTCATGCTCACAGACATGCTTCCAGGGACACACAAACAATCCACTTCTTTCCTAGCCCCATTTGCATATTTGCAAGTTAATTATATTACAGAGATCTCCTGGTCAGTGTAATATCTCCTGTAACTTCACTGAAACCTGGGGGCACCTATGGAAGTACAGCGGTCTTATGTGAGACAGTCACATACTATATGTTTATTTACAAATATCATACAACAATCATAACCAGCTGGCCAAGCATCACAGAGGTACTAGCCAGCACTGGGTATTGGCATCCCAGTGTCAAAAATTAAGAAGGAAGGGGTGGGAGGGAATGAGAGATGGTTTTCTTTATTTCTGGTACTGACACTGGGGATTTGGTACCCCAGTGCCAGCGATATGTTTGGTTGCACTGGGAATTGGTTTCCCGGTGTCACCTAGTGAAAACTGATGCGGTAGGGTGTACTAGCCGGCACCGGGGATTGCACATCCCAGTGTCAGAAAATTAAGAAGGAAAGGGTGGGAGGGATTGTTTTTATGTTGTGGGAGGACTACAGCAGGCTGATCATGATGTTGATTAGCTCTGCTTATTAGCTGGCGTTATACAGATCAAAGGAAAGAGCGCCCTATATGCTTCAAGTGGCTCTTTTCTTTGTGTAACCTAGATGGCGCTATCCCAGGGCTACTACCCCTGCCTGATTTGCCACTAACAGGTTGAGGGGCCTGGATCCAATGGCGGGTGCCTCCACCCAGAGGTCAGGGTTTGCAATAGTTAAACTAACTTGGTCACAGCCCTCTGGGACACTGCAACCCCCCTTTCTTCCCACTAGTGGCCCACACAATATATCAGAATTAAATTCACAGTATACACTTACCCCCAGGTCTGGTTCCGGCACTGGGACCTCCTGTGAAATGAGATACAGTGCAACAATCACAGTACAGTACTTTAACATAGACAAATACCTCAGGCAGTATAACTTTGCTGAAACAAGCAGCTCTGATTTATTTGGGGGATATAACAAGGACAGGGAAATCAGGTTAATTAGCTTATCACTCTAATAATCTACCTATGGCTCTGTGCACAGGCCTATCCCTATCAGTTACTGTCCCTGGGTACCCAAGCCCTAGTGGCTAGTCAAACCGTGGCAGCTGGTAGGGGCCCTTTCACACAGAGAAAGGAGAATTAAACAGTCAGCAGTACAGTAATTCCATTTGGATTTAATGTGGCAATTCAACAGGAAGCGACCCTGAATTAGTACTCACGACCTCCAAATAAGATAGGGTCCTTCAATGTCAGCAGGGCTTACTTGAGGTACACAAACCTCTTCACACATCCATATAAAGAAAGCACTATACCAGGCAGGCTGCATCTGTATCCCGATCATAATTACTGCACAATACCGGGAGAACACACAGCAGATTCAGTTCCTGACAGACCGAGTGCAATTTTCAGCAATTCCTCCAGTCTTCTACAGGGTGAGCCTGGTTTCTACTCTTCAGAGATCCTTTGATTCTTTTCACAGGACGGATTCAGTCCTAACAAGCTGTTACATAAGCTGCAGACCGGAACTCTGGGCCTACACACGTTTTTGACTAAAACTGCACACTGAAAAAGCACAGGGCTCCTTCCTTCTTCACTGCCAAAGCTCAACTGAAACTCCAACCCGACAAAACCGGGCACTTCCTTTGAGTTCCTCCCAGTTCTTGACTGGATTGGCTGTCACTCACAATAGACTGCTGCTGTTGGTCAAAGGCACTGAAGTCTAAACTACATCTCCCAGAGTCATTGCCCATACAATCCTCTTGTGGCTGGCTCAGATTATGAGTCCAAGTTCTGATTCGTCCAAGGCACCATTTTAGAGCTAGCTTACCCACACTGATTGGTCCAGTTCAGCAGTTCAAAACTAGAATGGGGAACTAGCAGACACAGTTCTGACTGCAAAGAAAGAGTTAGACAAACTGTAATTTCATTATTACTCTAAATAATTTCTGGCAAACAGTTACATCTTTCAGATAGGTTCCCTTTGCACTCCTAGTGACTGCAAAATGGAGTGAATTGGCAGCAGCTTGAGTGGTACTCAATCAAAGAAACACACAGTCCCCCATACAAACTAATTATGTCTGCAAGCAGACAGCTCTTAAAGAGACAGTACCAGAGGTTCTAAAAACACTCACTGATAAATGGCTTAAATGCCAAACACCATTCAGGCTTGGAGCATTCAAGCAAGCTCCTGGAAGTCTTTTGGGAACCCCCATTTGCAGGGGGGTTACATTTGAACCACGCAAAGTTTCTGTCCAGCAAAACCAGAAGAGTGTCATGATCAGTCTAGCTGATGATTGGTCTGACACTGTCGAGCCGCTCGCAGACTGCCCTGCATTAGACCAACAGTGACACGCCTCTCAAAATCTACTATCATACTAATATGTTCGCTTTGCACAAGTACAAGGACAAACATAAAAACGTGGGTGATTTGAAATCTAAAACTTGCAGGTTTGATAGCGTATGACCCAAGATACCCACTTTTGTTGTTTTTGTCTCACAAACTTAAGTAGTTTTTAAAATATTTAACAAAAAACTTTCCATTTCTGAGCATGCACAGTTTAAAAAACTCAGTATTCTAAGGATAACTAAATTTCTACAACCACATGAAGTCATGTAGTTGTATTACAGAAATGTGTTCATTTGTCAGCTGCCCCATGAACAAGGGTAGTGAAATGATGTAAATGCGACCCGAAAGGTGATTTCATGGTCACTGTGTGAAATCACCTTTCAGGCTTCAGTCTGGATTGGAATAATTCCACCACCTTTGTTCATGAAGTGGAGTTCCAAAAAGGTCATGTTGAAAATGTGGGCAAAAAATATGAAACAATGACCAAGTTATTAGTGTTCATTGAAAATTTTCTCGTTTGCTAGGATTAAAAATTTTCATCTATTGGATTCATGAGGTGAAGTCATAAAAAGATTATGTTGAAAATTTAGGTCAAAATATTAAAAACAGCAAGGTTATGAAGATATATTTATAATTTTTCTATACGCACTCATAACTTTAGCCATTTTCAATATTTAAACCCCAAATTTTCAACATAGCCATTTTCACTTCACCTCATGAACATAGCAGATGTTGTTTTCAAATCCTGACCAACATGTGAGTTCACACTTGTAGCACAAAATTACATTTTGTCCAGTATTTTATTAAATTACACCTGTCATGATCAGAAAGATGAGATATAAAAAGACTCCGTTGACATTTTGGGGTAAAAATGTCACAAAAAAATTATGATGTAACATTTTTTGCAGGGATTTCCATTGATCCAGTGGGGACCACATTGCCTTCCAGTGCCAGTGACCTGAGTTCGGGTGCAAATTCAGTGAGCTGGTTTACTGGGCCAAGGCTGAGGGAAGTTGTTGCAGTGTGCAGCACTGGCCTCAGCCTGGGGAGTCATGAAGGAGTGTTCTGGAGCACACATGACACCTTGTAGTAGGCTGGGGAGCCTTCCCTCACAAAGTGTTGACTTGTGTTGAGGCCTGATGGGCCAGTGCACTGGTTCAGGACTATCTCCAGAGTTCTATTTATTTCATTTTGCATAGGACCCAAAGGGACCCGTGCAAATGATGATACAATTCCATGATCAAAAAAAGAAGGGAAATTAATTGCAAAAAACTATGTTAATGCAGACATTAGGGTTGAAGAACAGAAAGTGCATAAAGTAGGAAAATAAAAAACATTAGGGTTTGGGGTCTCCAGAGTATTGGTGAATCAGTGGTGTGGTCTTCCTTGGGGTTGTCGATCCTAATTCCCACTCTCACCCCCCCCCCATCTATAGCAGTCTGTTCAAAGCACAGTGTACATCTCAAGACCAGTGTCTCATAAGGCACTAGGTTACAACATTGAAAAGAAATACAGCGTAGTCAAAAACCGCGTACGAACAATGGCAAAATGAATGGTGACGCTACCATGGTGAAAAAAGGAATGAAAAGTTACATTGTGTGTTTGTGGGAAGCAACTCGGGGATGGGGAGGAACTTTGGGGATGGGGGTGAATCGCATTTCTGTTGGGAGGGTGCAGGGGAAAAGTGTAGGGTGGGGGCAGACAAATTAAAAATAAAAGTTGGCAGGGGGGAGAAAACAAAAGAGTTGCAGGACCAGGAATCAAACCCTGGTCATCTACACGTTCCACTGCCCTAGCTGCTCATTGCCCTAACCCCTGCACCACGGGAGCAGCTTGGCAAAGTGCCACGCACTTCACCTATTATTCTTTTCCTCCTGAGTGATGACAGCTACAGGGATAGTGTTAACTGACTTGTGTTACACTATCCCTGTAGCTGTACTAAGTCAAATGCTATTTTTCCGGCACAGATTTTCCTGCACTATAATCCCAGCAACATACTGACCAAGTAGGGTTTCACAGTGGTACACTCTTCAATGATAGAGAAGTATGGCTCACCATATGTTTCCAACAGAAATTTCATTGCTTTCTTCATGTAGGGCCCTGTGTGAAGAAAAGGATCATGTCTGACCTTGTTTGCTCAGAGGAGAGGTAGGCATTAAGATCAACAACCCAAAGGAAGACCTCACCACTGATTCTCCAATATTCCGGAGACCCCAAACCCTAATGTCTTTCATTTCCATACTTTGTTTACTTTGCATTCTTCAACCTTTTTTCCCCAATTGTATAACCAGGAGTGGCACACTAAACTGAAAGCTTGTTTGCAGGTGCGATCTGGGAACACAGGGAAGTTAAATGACTTGCTCAGAGTCACATAGTACGCAAGTGGGAGCTGTGGGATTTGAACCCAGGTCTCCAGATTTGCAGCTCAGAGTCGTAAACCACTGCGCTGTACTGCTTCCCTAGCATGGTAGTGCCATTATAGTTCAGGCTGAAAAGGCTATTTAATGTTAAACCCCTAAGTTTGCAGTTCAGTTGCTTCACCAACATTCAACAGATTTGCACAAAGTTTTGTGTGCACTGTCTTGGGACCAAGGTCTCTTGACTTGCCAAGTTTTGTTCCAGTCAGATATCGAATTCTGAGATCCAGGTAGCAAAAAAGTGAAATAAATTGAGGGGTTGACATTTTTCTTTGCCATCAGCTAGCACCCGGACAGTTTGGAAGTTTGCTCTGAAACTTTAGGGTAGAAAGGGATTGGGCCACAGTGGTGTCTTTTACTGGTTTGGTGAAAAAAATATTAATGTTTTCCAGAGTTATAAGGATTTGAAATGTCAGTACTGAGCATGCTCAGTATGATCTTTTGGATAGCTGTTTCATACATAAAAAAGATTCTGTTTTGTATGCGGGGTAATCTTTTTCCATGAGAAAAAATTATTTTTGCATATGGCTGCCATTTTCTTTTTGGCATAGACACCAACATATGTATCTTGCTAATCGGGCTCCCTTAGGTGAATTCTGTAGTTAGTTTTTGGAAAAATCACCCAGCAATGTGTTTTTAACGCATTTTAAAATATTTTTTTCATGACCCAAATTTCTTTTTTCATATTGCCATACAGAAAAAGAATAGGGCCATACAAAAAAGATTCCCTTCATGTGAAAAAAGAATTTGGACTTAGTTTTTTTTCAGATTCTTTTTTCATATGAAGAAATCTTTTTTCACATGAATGACAAAACCTCACAAAAAGATCCTTCATATAGAAAAGTATTTGGACTTAGGTTTTTTCCACATTTCAACTTTAACAAGCCATAACTCTGTCACTATATGCATTTATGGGACAATCTATCTATCAAAATAAAGGTCTTAATGAGTACTACAACACTAACATTTACCAAGACTCAGAACAGACAAAACCGTAAAGTTTTTTTTATCTTTTTGCTGTTTGCAGGGTGGGGGTGGGGTGTTAGGGTTGGAAACCCTAACACCACATTTCCTTTCTTTTGTCAGTTTAACCCTAACTGGTGCATTAACAAAGTTTTTTGCCGTGAATATACTGTATCTACACACACTATATATAGAGGCACAATTGATTGTTGAAAAGGATTTAAAAATTTTGAGCTAATTTAAGTGCTGGTTGATAGTTGTCAGTCAGTATTTTTGCAGATAAACAGACCTCGAGTTTGGGAGGACAAAATGTTACAAAGGTTACAAAGCATGATGGTGTCCCAGCTGATTAGGAACTTTCGGATCACAAACAGATGCCTGAAATTGCACTACGAGCTATCACACCAAGGTCTAAAACCAGGTGTGTACACTGAAATCTCTTGAAAACTGGGGCCTTTGTTGTGAGCCTGTTTTTCCTCATTGCATTGTGCAGTGCACTGAGTAGGAGCACCCCTATATAACATGTACAGTATAGAATATATTACAGTCCAGTGCTGCAACTACAGACATTGTTAAAGTGCTTGCCTTGCACACCTGGCTTGGCACTGGACAGTGCTGTTGCTCGGTGGTCCACCATTTTGTGGGCAGTTGGGTGACTGCTGCTGGAAGAGGAACTGGCTGCTGCAGGGCCCTGGACTCCCCAGGCAAGCCAGGCAACAGGCTCTCCATACTTTCTTTGGCCTGCTGGTGGTGCAGGGCCACCTGGGCGACCATGATCCACTGGTGCTCAGTGATCAAGATGCATTTCTCACAGGTGCAGTCTTGAAGTGGCATTATCATTTGTGGCCCTTGAGCCAGGACAACATACTCATAGTTCCAGCAGCATGCGCAGCTAGTCTGTTGGAGAAGGACCCAGGGCTGTAAGACTGGGTCCCCCCACGCCTGAGTAGGGAAAGCCTTAGGCATTCATTTCTTCTCCTTCACAGGCTACACCGAGCCATCATACATGCAGCCTGCAGCAGGGTATGGTACTTGAGACCGTGAACTAGGCTACTGTTCCTGCAGGATGTGAATCCTTGCATTACTGGTCTTCGTAGTGAGATGTAAAACCTGAGGGGTGTGGCAGGATCTTGCAAGGTGCGAGTGCTTGTAGCAGAGTATGTTTCCTTCTAGCGGCATGCAGGTCATAGTGTTCTTGTGTGGGTGAGGGTCATGGTAATAAAGAGCAATTATTCTGGCTTGGCAGGATATAGCAGCAGTGGTGAGAGGATACCCTGCTGAGTTGAACTGTGTCCAGGGTGCTATGACAGTAGACTGCACCATGTAACCGATACCTTAGTACATGAAGTGTCTCTTACCATCTCTCTCTCTGACAGCAGAGGAATTCACTCACAGCTAGCCAAACTCCAAGCTTCAGCAGCAGTCTCCTGAAAGTTGATTGGCCCTCCTCACTATATTCATTATTGTTCCTCTCTCATTGACAGCACCTGATCTGTCTGCCTTTCAGCTGTGCTGGCCGTGGGGGTTACCTTGGTATCCTTGTTGGCTCTTACAACTCATGCTCTCCCCCTCTCCACTGTGATGTCCACTGCAGCTCCCAATCAGGTGTTACTACTACAGGAAGATGTAATTTCATTCATCTTACCCAAATGAAGAAGTGTGCAAGTTGCTCCTCCATAGGACTGCTTATTTCAGTTAAACTTAAACTTTGGGTACTTGGGGGGTGGTTGCTAGTGAGTGTGTCAGGAAGGGGGTACTTGTAAAATCAGGCTGAGTGGGTAGGGTACTGTGGAGGCTTGTGCAGGGGGGTGATTAACAGGGGGAGAGACTGTCGCTCAAAGTGTCAAATGAGAAAAGCAAACTAGTACTCCACCGTTGGGACCACTTTTTTTTTTTTTTTTAAGTTAAACTTTGAGTGCCGGGGGGGTAGGAGGGAGCTGGAGGCCAGTTGATGTGTCAGGAGCGGAGGGGGTACTTGTGAAATCAGGATGGGAAGCTATTACCCTGAAGGGACTGTGCCGATCTTCCCCTTCCCAGAGGATGGTCAGCTTCATTCACTAGACTGCACAATGCAGCTCAGCTCTTCTTTGAAATGCCCTTTCTTTTCATAGAAGTGCAAGCCTTTGCTCACGTGGCTCACATTCTACAAAGTTTAAAGAGCAGCTGACACCTTCAGGACAACTTTAGCAAAACATCATATTTAGACACAGTTCATTTTGTATGTCACATTAGATCTTACTTCGAGAGGGCTCTTGCAGTAGGTAATTACATATAGGCAGGGCCCTGAGTTTTCCAGCGATTCAGCGGATCGGTCAAACCGCCAGAAATATCCAGGAATTTGCCATCACCCACGCAGATTCGCGGCCGCCCAGCGGAACAAGCGTCCGCTTCATTTGCCGGCCAGGGGTGCCCAATCCCCGTCGGCTTCATATCCCCTCCAATGCTTACATGCCACGCTGGGAGCCCACCCCAGCGATGGCAATCAATAATTTTGCAGAAGGGGTGCCCAATCCCTATCGGCTGAATGCCCCCAAGGTCCTTGTGCCACGCTAGGAGCCCACCCCAGCGTGGCAAGCGTCTCAATATTTTTTTTGCAGCGGTGGTGCCCAATCCCGTCGGCTGAGCGCCCAAGTCGTTGTGCCGCTGGGAACCCACCTCAGCTTAGCTGGACTCCACAACATCTTTTTTTTTCCCCTGAAAACAAAAACTGTCCGCCAGCGGTCTCCGAGCCCCCTTCCCATCCGCACCCACCCACTGCGCTCCAGCCTCCCACCCCCAACCCCATGCACCTCCGACCTCCGGTAGCGGCGATCTTCGGTGGACGGGAACACTCTGCACTCTTCAAAGGCGACGCGAACTGAGGAAATGCGGTAAGCTATATAATAGGCTAGATAGGAGGGTTCAACTTTGTGCATATCTCAGGCATTTTGGGAATTTTGCCCAAATTTTCAACATAGGGTTTTGGGACCCCTTCTCATGAATGATGTCACTGTCATGGCGTTATTCGGGCTCGAAGGGTGATTCGGCGCGGTGACTGAGAAATCACCCCGGGACCGAATACCGCCATGACAGTGACATCATTCATGAGAGGGGCCCAAAACCCCATGTTGAAAATTTGGTGCCAAAATTCCAAAAAATGACTGTTTAGGCGTGGTTGCGCGGTTCCTACGCAGGGCTCGTAAGTTAGCCAAATTTCAATATTTTCACTCCAGAGTTTCAACATTGCCATTTCACCACACTGTCTTATGAGTAGTACAGCTGTCATTTTCACATCTCACCCAAAATGTGTTTCCACCCTTGTAGGCGCAGAATGGCGCGAGTCGATTATCTTAGGAAATCAATGTCTGGGACAAATTAAGAAAATCACAGTGACACTGTTCATGAGCAGAGGTCTTGAACTGGCTATGTTGAAAATTTGGTGACAAACACCCATAAAATGACTGTGTTACGAGCGTGCATTGTGTCAGATATGGCAAAAAAAAACAAAAAAGGAAAAAAATTAAGGGTAAAAATGTGCCGCAGAATTGCCGCAGAAATTGGTGTTGAGTGCCGCAGAAGTTCTGCGGCAAATGAGAACCCTGCCGCAGAACTTTGCTCCGATGTGCCGCAGAAAAATCGGGGCCCTGCATATAGGACTGAAGCCGGCAGGCGTCAGGACACCATGGAAAAATTTCTAGCTAGCAGTCTCTGGCGGGGGACCACCCCCACATCAGGTGTCTGGTGTCAGGTGACGTCAGTATAAAGGGGAGGTCCCCCACGCCCACCTTCCAGTTCTTTCCACCCGTTGGCTTGTGAGGCGCCTCGTGGTTAAGTTCCTACTCTTCATCAGTCTGTCGTTGGTTATTTTTACAAATTTTTCCGTCTCTCGTTATATTTGTTCCAGATTGCCATGTATGTCATCCCTACTCCCTCCGATTCACAAAAAACAAGTGCAACTAAATGCGGCGCCCAGCTCCGCATAAGGACGGTCATTCCCAGTGCCTATTCTGTCTAGGCCGGATCACCCTATGGAGAAATGCCAGCACTGCCAACAATTCAATGCACCACCCGCAAACAGAGGAGTAGTCCCTGGAGCCCACATTTTAAAATAGATGTCGTCCTCCATGGAAAGGAGCTGAAGAAGCTCAGGCAGGCCTCAGCTTCCCTGAGGTCACCATAAGAAGAAGAACCCGGGACCGCATCGCGTCTCCCGGAGACCGACCTTGACAGCCATCTTGCCCAGGTGTCCAAGCAGGCGGCCCTCCCGTCGAGCTGGTGCTCGGGCCCTAGGAGCCTCTGGGACAAAGGAGGCTACTGCTTCCAGGAAGGCCGCCACCGTGCAGCCCTCTGGATCGAGCGGGTCCGTTAAGCCGGAATCCAGTGCCACCGACGTCCGCCCGGACAGGGCTGGTAAGGTGCCCGCCCCTTCGGGGGAGCGCGCGGTCCCAAAGACACCTGCCAAGGCTGCTCCTTCCATGCTGCCTTCTTCAGATATCGGATCCGAAAGTCTGATGCCGGATCCTCTGACGTCTGCCCGGATCCTGCCAATAAGGCGAACATCGACCCCTCTAATGCTTGCACGTCATTAGAGCCAACGCTGGACCCTGTCGACTGGTCCACCATCCCTGGCTCACTGCTGACAACTGAGGCTCCAGCATCTCCCCTGTTGGACCCCGGAGATTTCAGTCCTCCTTCCCCGGGCAACACAGAGGATGCTGGTACGCTCCCGTCAGGTCTCCCTCCTGTAGGGCCGGATCCCCTGACACTGGACCCTCGGACGCCGGCTCCGACGCCTGGCGACATCCCATTACCGGACACCGTCCCAACGCCAGACCTGATGCCCGTGGGGTCACCTGTTCCTGGCCCGCCCGCTGGGCCACTTCCAGGGCCTTCTGCTCCAGCAGAGCCCCTGGTTCCCGGGTATCCGACTCCATCCTATCCGACGCCATCCTACCCAGGACCACAGTATCCTGCGCCGCAGTACCCGACGCTGGCCTACCCTACACTGCAGTACCCAATGCCGGGCTTCCTGCTGACGGGCTATGGATACTCACCCTATGGATACTCTCAGTATCTGTATCCCCCTCCTCCTCCTCCACTGCCCCTCCCAGCCACCGGTGGACTTGAAGGAGATTCTGGCTGCCTGGTGGGCTGAGGCCAAGGCTCAGCTCACCAGGGAGGTGGACAGCCATCTGCCAATGCCGGATCCGGTACCAGATCCCCGTCGCCGGAGACGAGAGACTCCCTCCTCCCTACCCGACACCAGAGGTGAGCCCTCAGGTGCCAGGATTGGGGAGGACATGCTTCCCCGAGGGTTGCCCAAGGGGTCTATTCCTCCCTCATGCCAGGAGAGGTCTTCATCCTCTTCGTCGGAGACCTCTGACTCAGATACCGAGGGGTGCTCCTACCCTGATGACGAGCCATGCACTCCAGACCGTCCCAGGCCCAGGACTCCAAAGTCTCCTCCGGAAGATCCTTCCTTTCTGGAGTTGCTGAGAAAAATCCAGGAAGTCCACCAGTGGCAATCTCTGGAGCCAGATCCATAGCAGAAGAAGCTCACTGCCCATTTGGATCTGCCTGAAACTGCTTCAACATTGATTCCACCCTGGATCGAGCCTCACGCCAACCTTGTCTCCACCATTTGGAAACTGTCCATGTTAGCCCCCCTTCTGAGGAAGGCGGATAGGCTATACCAGGTTCCTGAGGGTGTGGATTCCTTGAACACACACCTGAAGGCTGACTCAATCAGGATTAGCGCCGCTCACGGCCGGTCAGCAAACCCAAAACATCTCAGCTCGTCTCTGCCTGACAAGGAATCCCGTCTTCTGGACCAGTACGGGAGGATGATGTATGCTGTACGCTTCTTCCACTCTGGGGATCAGGGCCCTGAATTATGTTGCACATATGGGGGACTACCAAAAGACTATCCTGAGTCAGGTGGAATTCAAATTGGGCTCCCTTCGTGAGTCTCAGACCAAGCAGAAAGTGGCTGATCTTGTCCGTTCTGCTCATTCAGCCAGTTGGCACATGCTTTGTGCCACGTACGGCGCAGTGAACACAGCTGGTCGGAGCTCAGCTTTCGCCGTAGGTCTTCGGCATCATGCCTGGCTCCGGGTGTCAGGATTGGTCCTGGAGTTGCAATCCGCTATCCAAGATGCACCCTTCAGGGGTTCTGTGCTGTTTGGTGGAGATGCCAAGGACATCATCACCGACCTGCAAGAGAAGGGCACTGCACTTAAGTCTGTTGACTCTTTGTATAAGCCCCCTCAGGGACAGCGTCACCCTTTTCACAGACATTCTTGGCCTAAAGCGAAACCTCAGGGCAAGCAGGCCAACAAATGTCAGGCCCCTCTGGCTGCCAAGCCCCCCCCCAAAAGTGGCGGGAGCTTCAGCCGCGACATTGCCTCACACCTCCTGACTCCTTTCCTCTCCCACAGCCTCTGGACCTCCCAGAGGAACCAGTAGGAGGGAGGTTCTCCTTCCATCTACTGGGTTGGGAGAGGATTACATCAGATGCTTGGGTGTGCCAGCTGATAGCAGCAGAACATACGTCGAGTTTCTCCAGAAGCCACCCAGATAACACTCCCCAGGTCGTCTTACTCCCCAGAACATCTTCCTCTGGTCCTAGAAGAAATTTCCTCCCTTCTCTCGAAGGCGGCGATAGAACTTGTCCGGCCACCTTTGGGAACAGGTTACTATTCCCATTTCTTCCTAGTTCCAAAGGAAGCGGAGATGTGAGGCCTGTTTTAGACCTCAGCTCCCTGAACATGTTAAGGAGTACAAGCGTTCAGAATGCTCTCCTGCAGAGCCTTCTGCCGCCTCCCTTCGCAGGAACAGTGGCTATGTGCACTGGAAATGCAGGATGCCTACCTGCATATTCCCATCCACCCTTCCCACTGTAAATTCCTTCATTTTTCATTCCAGGGGGACCACTACCAATTCAGGGCCCTCCCATTTGGTCTTTCCTCGGCTCCCCAAGTGTTCACCAAATGTCTGTCTGTGGTGGCGGACCACCTGCATACCCAGGGGGTACAGGTATTCCCATACCTGGACGATTTGCTCCTGGTGGCCCTCTCCAGGGAGGAACTTCTGCACTCCCTCTCCCTTATCCTGCAGGTTTTCACCAGCCTGGGTATCACCATCAACCAGGCCAAGTCCCATCTGGTCCCTTGCCAAAGGCTCCAGTTTATAGGGGCAATCCTGGACATGACCCTCGACATGGCCTTTCTGCCCCTGGACAGGGTGGATATCCTCCAGACTCATGCAAGCCTGCTGTACAGTTGCAGACGGGTCAGCGCCTGGTCAGTCCTTCGCCCACTCAGGCTCATGACGGCTGCAATTCCGACAGTCCCGCACGCTCGGCTCCATATGAGGATCTCTCAGTGGATGCTTCAGTCTCAGTGGGACCAGGACACTAGACAACCTAGACCAGGTAGTTCTGGTCTCCGATCCCATGGTCCGGGTCTTGCAATGGTGGTTGGTGCGAGAGAACCTTTGCCAGGGGGTTCCCTTTTGCCTCAAACCCCCCTCCCAAACATTGACAACAGATGCCTCAGAAGAGGGCTGGGGGGCCCATCTAGGGTCTCACAGAACTCTGGGCTCCTGGTCCAGACTCGAGCAGACTCTTCATATAAATGTGCTCGAGCTCAGAGCCGCTCTGTTTGCTCTCCAGGCTCTGAACTCTTACATCCTTCCTGGCCATCTGACCATCAAGATGGACAACATGTGTGTAGTCTGGTACATCAACAAACAGGGAGGAACACATTCCTACCCTCTGTTCAGGGAAGCAATGAGAGTTTGGAACTAGGCTGTTCAACACAGCCTTCACCTGATGGCAGTTCATGTTCCGGTAGTTGAGAACACGCTGGCAGACCACCTCAGCCAGTCCTCAGCAAAGGCCCATGAATGGGAACTGGATCAAGGGTTGGCAGATGACATCTTCTAGTGCAGGGGAACCCCTCAGGTAGACCTGTTCATGTCCCCTCAAAACATAAAGCTTCCTGCCTTCTGCTCGCTCACTTCAGGGCAAGGCATTTTTTGGCGAGACGCTCTGTCTCTCGACTGGAAGGGCAGATTCGTCTATGTCTTCCCTCCGATTCCCTTGATTCTGAGGGCCTTACACAAACTCAGCTTAGAAGGAGCTCAGATGATCCTCTTCGCTCCATTCTGGCCCATGCAAGTTTGGTTCTCTCTTCTGCAAGAATTTTCAGAGGAACCTCTGCTTGCTGTTCCTCTTTCACAGCATATGCTTACTCAGGATCAGGGGACCCTGATTCATCCAGGTCTCAAATCCCTTCAGTTGCATGCGTGGCTCCTACAGATGTAGCCCAGGCCCAATTCAGGGTTTCTCCACTCGTGGCCGATATTCTAGTGGAGGCCAGAAAGCCTTCCACTAGGTCCACCTACACCATGAAATGGAAGCGGTTCTCGATTTGGGCCTCTTCCAAAGATTTTGAGCCATTCTCTCTCCCCAGCAGAAGAATCCTGGACTACATGCATCATCTCTTTGACCTGGGTCTCAACCATTCCTTCTTGAAGGTTCATATGGCGGCTATCTCTGCCTATCATGTCCCTTTTGGAGACAGAACTTTCGCACAGTTGGAAGTCTCTTAAGACTTTCCTTTGAGGGGTTCTCCATTTACGACCCCCATTCGCGTTCCGGACCCTCCTTGGGATCTGAACTTTATTCTAGAGAAGCTTACCCTGCCTCTCTTTGAGCCGGCAGCCTCAGCAGACTTGAGTTCCTCTCATGGAAGACTCTTTTCCTAGTGGCCATTACTTCAGCTCGAAGAGTTTCCAAGCTTCAGGTCTTGATGTGTAAAATCCGTATTTTATTTTCCACAAGGAACGAGTGGCTCTGTGCACTAATCCTAAGTTTCTCCCTAAGGTAGTGGGAGAATCTATGCTGAATCAATCCATTGAACTACCTGCCGCCTTTACACAACACTCCAATCAAGGGAGTGCTCTTTGCAAACTTTGGATGTTCACAGAATACTGAGATACTACACCACTAGGACTAAGGATCTCAGGAAGTCTGATCAGCTTTTTGTCTCTTTTGCTCACAAAAGGGAAGGCAATGCTGTTTCTAAGCAATGCCTATCAAAATGGTTGGCTCATTGTATCACTTTCTGTTACAACAAGTACAATAAGACCCTGCCGGGTCAGGTCAGAGGTCACTCCACCAGAGGAGTAGCCACCTCTGCAACTTGTTTCAATGTGTCAGCGACAGACATCTGCGCAGCCGCAACTTGGACTTCCATCCACACCTTTACGGAACACTACAGTTTGGACATTGCCTCTCGCCGTAGAGCAGGCTTCAGATTTGCTGTTTTACAAGGTCTTCTTTCCTAAGACCCTTACAGCTGGAGGTTTATTGGTTGGTAGTTTCCTCCTCCTGAGTGCTTTTCTTTTTCCAGACTGCTTGGGACTCAGTCTATATGTAATTACTACTGCAAGAGCCCTCGAAATAAGATGGTACAATTATGTAAGAACTTACCGTAGAGTAGATCTTGAGAGAGGCTCTTGCAGTGGCTATCTCCCCCTTCATCCCCTTAGCTTTTCAGCTCCTTTTCCAGGAAGGAAATGTCTGCTTCTCTCTCGTCTTGCCTTTTTGGCCCTTGGCAGGAAAGAACTGGAAGGCAGATGTGGGGGACCGCCCCTTTATACTGATGTCACCTGACACTGGTCACTTGGCGTGGGGTGGTCCCCATGAAACTGCTAGCTAGAAATTTTTCTGTGGGGTCCTGACGCCTGCCAGCTTCAGTCCTGTAGTAATTGTCACTGCAAGAGCCTCTCTCGAAGATCTACTGTTACGGTAAGTTCTTACGTAACTGTACTCTATTGCTCTTCCATATTATTTACTACTGAGGTTATTTGCATTACAACAAAATCTTTGTTCCTGAAAAGTTCAGCTATTCCTGTTGCTTTCTTCCTACCTGAGGTCATAATGCACTGCTTGTGACATCACAGTTTCTCTCATACTAACATATTGTAATGTCACAACAGAGGATTATGACTTGAAGTAGGAGCAAGCTACAGAGGCAGATGAACTGTATAGGAACTCTAAGGGATGACAATCATGTATTCATGCAGATTTTCTCGGTAATAAATAATGGGGAAGAGAAATATATAGAATATGTATGAAATGCAAGCTAAATTTTATCTAATTATTATCTTGTTTAAAGTTTTCTTTGAAGGGTCAGTACCTCTTTAACTATAATTAAAATAAGCAGTCCGATGAAGCAGCTTGTGCTCTTTTTCATTCAGGTAAGTTGAATGAAATTACATCCTCCTATAGTAGTAACACCTGATTGACCGACTGTTGGCAGTCAGGTGTTACTAATATAGGAGGATGTATTCATTCAACCCATAGAAACATAGAATGTGATGGCAGATAAGGCCCCTAGGCTCACCTAGTCGGACCATTTTTTTAACATTTTTTCTGCAGACCCTACTTAGTCTATGGCACAATCTCTTGGCCCCACCACCACCACCACATACACACCTTTCCTCTATGATAACCTTGTGCCCGTGGCTGGCCTTTTTATTCATTTATTTATTTAGTTGTCGTTGACCGGGTAAATGCACTAGACAAATTCTGCCTATTTTCAGGCACAACCCACGGGGAGGGGGATACAGATGAATGCCAACTGACCTTGAACCAGATTAAGCTGTTGGTGGTATATATAGTGAAGGGGTTGGGGGGAGATTTGGCCAGGGCACCGGGGAAATTCCCCTACTCTGCCAGTAGGGGGAACCTTGGTCCCAATGTCCGAGATGGCCACTTTGCTAGAGCCAGAGGAGAAGATGGATGCTTCTGAGGCAGGGGAGCAGGCCTCCTTCCCTGACCTGACTACTCTTGAGTCCGTTGAACATACAATGTTAATGCAGAAATTCGGCAAAATTGGGGTAGAGCAGGAGATTTTTGTCTCCACAGAAGATTTAAGTACTCCAAAAGACCTTGGAAGGAACACGAGTGAAAACTGCATTGAATAGATAAAGGGCTCTGAAGAGGCAGAACCTGTACAGCAGCTTATTCCTAAATTGAAGGTTAGTATGCAAAAGTAGACTGTGTTTTGCAGGAAAAGCCCTGCTTCTTGCGGAGCTCTGGCGGTGTTATCAACCTCACAGGCAGTTCCTGACAAACAGCTGGGAGAGCAGTCAGGAGCAGCCAGCTGAAAGCCCAGTGACTCATTCTGAAGCTATACGGTGTCCAACTCAGGTGGGGAGTTCGCTCTCAAAGAGCGCGGCTGTCAGGGAATTCAAAAGCTAACCGAGTGCCAGAGCTAGCTGGACTCCAAAAGAAACTTTGCTGTTGCTGCAGTCTGTCGCAGATTGGGTCCTAGACTGCAAAAACAAACAAACGCCAGAGGTTGGAGACCGAACCAGTTAAAGGCCTCACTCAGGTAAATTTTACAGTTCCCACTGAAATCTCAATTACAAGTGCAAAATGGAAACTGTATATTCTTTTTCTGACTGCAAGGCTGTTAAAAAGTACCCTGATTATCTTCACCCGAGTTGATCCCCGGAGCATGCTTTAGCGGGAGTGGGATGCTTACCTACACCAGATGGGCAATGGGTCCCTGATCTTAAGGATCCCACAGTGGAAAGGTATGCTATTCTCAGCAAGCAACAAACTAATATGGTAAATAACGCACCCATTCTTGATAAAGTTAATGAAAATGTAAATACTGTTCCAGTTACTCCTAAACCTACAGAGATTGCTCTGCAAGATTTATCTCGGAAGCTTGTTCCTAGTATTCATCATCAGGGTGCACCCTTATCTGATGAACAATTGAGTATGGGCCCAACTGAAACAGTCTTAAGAAATCCAGAACAAAGAGCCTGGCTTGCACCCTGTTTAAATTAGCAGACTTGTTTCAAAATACAGGGGAGCCGGCTCACAGAAAAAATGCAGTATGCCTCATCTACAAAGGAGGTTTGGAAGAGCCACCAGAAAAACTATATTGCCAAAATGCTTTTGAAAGGGTCTTTGAGGTTGTTTTCCTCAGAAATCTTTGCTTTGATTTATGTGGTAAATGCTGATTTTGATGTTGGCTTAAAAGTGTTACTAACTTGGACAGATTCTGTACACAGTATCACAAGTTAAACAAGCATTTGTCAATGCCGAATGTTGGCTTGCTAGCACTGGCATTGGTAGTGCAGAGTTAGAGATGCACAATAGGAATGGCAGTGAAGTAATGAACTGACACCAACTAACCATACCATGCAGAGTGACAGACACTGGGTTGTGCCTTTGGGTGGGTTGGCCATGACCTCATGTCATTTCACCTCCACCCTACCCGCTGAGACTGACAAGTGCTGCAGTGTGCCTTGGGGTCTTCGGGCCTTACACTCACCCCAGTCCATAAGGCAATATATTGACAGGGGTGCAGTGTAGGAGAATGGGGTGAACGTTGGGGCCGAAGAGTCTAAGGCACATCTTGACACCCGTCACTGGCTGCAGAGTGGGTAGGAGGGGGTGGAATGGTGTGAGCATTTCAGCAGACAATGCTAACTCACACCCCTGATGCCTGTCAGGCTATACAGGATGGGACATCGCAGTTGAAAACCCTAATGCCAAGGACATTGGTTGGTATTTTCACTCCAAATTTTCCACATGGACCGTTTGTGACCCCACCTCATAAACAGTGGCATTATGAGTTTGTTTGCTGAAAGGTGATTTTGAACAGCAGCTGGATTTTGGTGGCACAGGTGTGAAAACACAGTTTAGGCAGGATGTGAAAAATGACAGCTGCACTGTTTATGAGGAGGTGTAAAAAAAAAATAGCATTGTTGAAAACCTGGAGTGAAAATCTGGAAAACTGGTGACATCCTGAGTGTGAGTAGAAACTGCGCAATGCACAGCCATAACGCAATTATTTGGGGGATTTGTTTAACCAAATTTTCAACATAGGCATTTTTGGAACTCCGGTCATGAACAGTGCCACTGTGATTTTGTTAATCTGGCCCAAACATTGATTTTCCACAGCAACCACGCCATTGTGTGACACATGCGAAAACACATTTTGAGCAGGATGTGAAAATGACAGCTGTATTGTTCATAAGGAAGTGTACAAAATGACAGTGGTGAAAATTTGGATGAAAATATGAAAAATTGGTGCATGAATGAGCATGCATAGAAACTGTGCAGTGCACGCCTGTAATGCAAATTATTTGGGGTATTTGTTTTACCAAATTTTCAACATAGGCATTTTAGCACCTCCACTCATGAACAGTCTCACTGTGATTTTTGTTAACGTGTCCAGAATTACTGATTTCACACAGCGACAGCACCATTGTCGCGGCACATATCAGGCTTACATTTCAGCCAGGATGTGTAAAATGACAGCTGTACTGTTCATAAGGGGGTGTGGGAAATGCCAGTGTTGAAAATCTGTAATGAAAATATTACAAATTCACAAAGTTACGAGTGTGTGTGGAAACTGCGCAACGCATGCTTGTAAAACAGTCATTTATTGAATTTTTTTCACCAAATTTGCAACATAGACTTTTTGAGAGCCCACCTCATGAACAGAGGTACTGTCATTTTGTTAATCAGTCCCGAAAGGTGATTCCATGCAGTGACTGCAAAATCATCTTTTGGGGTCCGAATTACGCCATGACAGTGACTGAATTCATGAGGAGGGGTCCCAGTAACCCCATGTTGAAAATTTGGTGCCACAATTCCCACAAATGCCCGAGATACACACCAAAGTTGGAAAAGCCCTATTTATGCCATTATACAGCCTACCAGCATTTCCTCAGTTCTCAGTCGGCTTTGAAGAGTGCAGACATGTCCTCAGTCCACTGAAGATCGTCGTGCCAGGCTCTGGAGGTAGGTATGGGGTGATGGAGGGGGGTGTGGGGAGGCAGGGTGCACAGATGGTGGGCGTGGGTTTGAGGAGGGTCAGGAGGAGGCTGAGGGACGATTTTTTTTTTTTAACAGGTTTAATAAAAAAAGACAATGAAGTCTGTATTCTTTTTTCGGGTGTTGTTTGGTACACTGGGGTGGGCTGCATTTTTGGGAGGGGCCAAAGCCGATGGAGATGGGGCCCCCGTCATCACAGAAATGGGTGGGGGAGCCCGCTATAATGCCAAAGGAGATTGGGCATCCCCGCACACAGCAGAAATGGGGAGACATTATGCTGACAGGGTGGGCTCCCCATCAGCAACTGGAACTGGAGAGAGACTGAAGCCAGTGGGGATTGGGCCCCCGTTGGCACAAAGCGTGGGGGGGGTGCCATGATGCTAGCAGGGGATTGGGCACCCCTCAGCACATAATTGAAATGGGAGGGTATTATGCAGACGGGGAGTGGACTCCCCATTGGCAAATGAACTGGGGCGGGGCATGCAGATGGGGATTTGCACCCCTGAAGTCGGCACTGTGTGCGGCGTCAGTCAGTGCCGCCATGTTTATTGAAATGCTTCACCAGTAAAAGCATGTCGGGAGGCGTGTTATTGTGCCACTGCATGAAGAGCTTGACCACTTTACATATTCCTGGTGTCAGTGTCTGCATGCTGGCTATTGGAGAATGAGGGACGCACCTATTGATGTGTGCCCCACATTCACCCACAGTGACCACACAGGTTGAGGGGCTTAGGTCCAAAGGTGGGTGCCTCCACCCAGAGGGCAGGGTTTGCAGTAGTTAAACTAGCTTGGTCACAACCCTCTGGGACACCATGACCCCCCTTTGGTTCCCTCTAGTAGCTCGCACAGTACACAGGAGTAACAACCCCTATACCCCACATATACACACTGTTCACTCATAAGGTACCACTTACTCTCGAGACTGATTCTGCCGGACGTCTCTGAGGACACCTTGTAAAACAAGGTTAGGCAATATACACAAACACAATGCAATGCTTTCTCTACATGTACTGATACTACAGACAGCATATAGTTCAATAACAACAAATCTGATTTATTAGAGGGGGGCAGTAACAAGGAGGGGGCCAATCAGGTTGATTTTGGTTTGGAACTATTCAAATCACAGTACTGTGCATGCATATAGGGTCCAAAATGTCACTCTCTGGGTACCCAAGATGGTGGGGCCTAGCCAGGGTCGGTGCAGCTGGTTGGGGCCCTTTGATGGAAAGACACATGCACATACAAATTGTAATCCGGAGCCCTGGGGCTCAGTTTGTGAAGAAATGAAACAGCAACAATTAGATGACACACTTGCAGTTTGATAAACAGATTGCAGGGTGCTACTCAGTATTGAAACTGGATGGATGCAGGTTGTCCTGGTTTGCCAGGAGAAACAGAATAGCTGACCCAGCCCTCGTGGCAGGACTCACTTGCATTCGAAAAACAGGCCAATTCAGTCCGAATCGAGCTGAGTTATGCTTCCAGCTTCAGCACACAATTCGCAGTACCGGGGACAATAAGATCACGATTCCCCACAAGCACCACGCACATTCATATGTAAAAGGAAAGTACTGTACCAGGCAGACTGCTCCTCGATCCCAATCGCAATTACTGCAAAATACCCGGGAGCACACACAGCAGCTTCAGTTCCTGACAGACCGAACGTGATTCAGCAATTTCTCCAGTCTTCTACAGGGTGAGCCTGGTTTCCACACTTCTAGTGCTTCTTTCTCCTTACAACTCAGATTCAGTCCACACTGGTACTCACAAACAGTTGTAGGCTGAACTTCAGAGCCCCACACGAGCTTCCCGCATGAAAACTCAACAGCGCAGGAGCCTGGAGCTCCTTCCCTTTTCACAGTCGCAACTCATCTGATCTTTCCAGTAGACAGAGCCGGGCATTTCCTTTGAGTTCCTCCCAGTTCAGTTGGCTGGTTTGGCTGTCACTCACAATCAGAATTCCCACTGTTGGTGCAAAAAAGGTGCCGAAGTCCAAACTACAATTCCCAGAGGCATCTGCTATACTCTCCCACTGTGGCTGACTCCAGAGGAGAGTCCAAGTTCTGATTCGCCCAGAGCAGGCTCCATTTTAAAGGATCCCCATACTGATTGGTCCCATTCAGTAGTTCAGAACCAACATGAGGGGGCTACTCTGCACAGTCCTGGCTACAAGCAAGCAGGTTAGAACAAACTGCATTTTCATTATAACTTTAACAGGTTACAAGCAAACAATTACATTTTCTGAAAGAACTCCTCTGCGCATATAGCGACCGCAGAAATGGGCGATTTGCTCAGTGGCCCAGGCGGGACTCGAGCAGGAAACTCACAGACCCCATTTCAAAGTAATTATCTGCAGTTTGGCAGCTCTTAAAGAGACAGTACATGGAGGCATTAGGCACTCTCACTCAATTATTTTTTCAATCGGCTGAAATACAGGACACCAGCTCTGTGCGAGGAGAGCATTTAGGCACACCCAAAGAAGGCTTTAGTAGTGGTCCCCATTCGTAGGGGGGTTACATACATATTATTGTTGTAAATAGAATTGTAATGTAGCCCTTTTTTCCAAATAAAAATTCCCCTACTCTTTTCAAGAAGTGATATGGGATCTTTAACATCCACCTGAACAGGCAGATGGGACCTCATTTTTAACATCTCATTTGAAAGACAGCACCTCAAGAGTGCAGCACCCACCCATGCTGTACTACAGTGTCAGTATTGGGATTTAACCCAAGTGACTGGTGTGGGAATAGAACCCACAGCCTTCTGATCTCCCAGCCTCAGAGGCAAGTGTACTACCTGCTGAGCCACTGACACTGCTGTAACCCCAGGAATATTCCTTAATACCGCTTATGCTGATACAGGACTAATTTATTTAAAGGGTCTTTTGAAAAGTTTTAAAAGTCTCACTTAACAAGGGCAAAGTCAAGAATATAGACAAATACAAACAAAGACATGCCAGTGATTAGGTACATTAAACGTGATAGGAAATAATAATAATGTTTTACTGCCCTAAATTGTTTGTAGAGTAATTGTTCTCACTTTATGACTCAGTATTTATTTTATGCAATCATTCATTAAAAATTCTGGAGAGTTGTGCCTCTGTATGTGAACAGTTTTACTGAACAGTGAGAGTCTGCCTTCAGGAAGAGCACCTAGGCTGCGAGTAATACATCCTAAACTGTGGCAGATAAAAGAAGGTGGCAGTTAAAGGGGAGACAGCATTTCTAGAAAATGGCACAGGAGCTCACACTGACATTAAGAGAGGGTGGCAGATAATGGGGTGGGGCAGTTAAAAGACTTTGCTTACATCATTAACTCCTTCTGCTGTATGTAGGCCAAATCCTGATATGACTGCTGAATCTAATGTGTTTCTGACAAAGCTGACTAGTATTCTGTAGGAGACTTACATGGTTTTCAGGTCAAAGACTCATAACTTATCTGCATCGAGGCCTTCCTTTGAGAATTCAGTTTGAGTGCACCAATCTGTACCATTGGTTGGAGAAGTGGGCAAGCCTGAGGCTGTCAGATACATTTCTGAATGTGAATCACGTAATAAATGGTCTGAGAGAGACTCTGGCAGTATTCTACATTAATTTGTCAGCTCATGTTTGTAAGGTTATTAGTCTGTCTCATACTTTGTGCATAAACTGCATACAAATAAAATGACTTTCACATTTTAGCATCCAAAACTTTTCTCAGAGGGAATGTGATGCTGTGGTGCTGTGTTTTGTTAAGGAATGCCACTTGGGTTCAGACTGATTTGTCAGAGGTTTGGTATCTTTTTATAAGGAGCTGACATGTATTCTGCCATATGTTTCTATTCAGAGAAGAAAGTGCACAAGGACATTGGAATATAACATGAAAGGGAAAGGGGAAATTGTTTAACCAGGAAAGGCACACTAATCCGAAGCTTGTTTCCAGGTGTGACCTGGGAGCAAAAGGAAGTTAAGTGACTTGCTCAAGGTCAAACAATATGCAAGTGGGGGCTGTGGGATTCAAACCCAGGTTTCCAGATCAGAGCCCTGAACGTCTGCACTATAATGCCTCCTTAGAGGCTGGAGTGAGGGAGGCCTAGGGGGAATGCTAGGAAGCATTTTTTCACAGAGAGGGTGCTGGATCCATGGAACAACCAGCGGAGGTGGTGGAAGCGAAAACAGCACAGGGATTCAAAAGTTCATGGGATAAATATAAAGGCACCCTGCTATACAGCAGAGCAGGGGAAAGGTGGTCCATATAAGAGTAGGGATTGCCAAACCAAGTAGGGAAATGGGCAGACTTGGTGGGCTGTATGGTCCTTATCTGTTGACAGTTTCTATGTGAAAAGCTCATTTTATTTCTCTGTACATTTAATTTTTTTGTGGCAATTAGATTGTGAGCATGTGTTTTGGGTTGTGGGGAGGGAGGGTTCACGAGTGTGACTACATCAGAAGCAGTGCTGCTTACATAGAAACATAGAATTTGACGGCAGATAAGGACCGCTTGGCCCACCTAGTCTACCCATTTCCCTACCTAACGGATAAGCTGCAGATCCTAGTTAACCAACAGCCTACTTCCTCCTATCCCCCACTAGAATTGCCTTATGTCTGTCTCATGCATTCTTGAATTTCCCCACTGTTTTTGACTCTACGACCTCCTCAGGAAGGCTGTTCCATGTATCCACAACCCTCTCTGAAGAAATACTTCCTCACATTACCTCTGGGCACGTCCCCATCTATCTTCAAATTGTGCCTGCTTTTTTGCACATCTCTTTTCTGAAAGATGCTACGTCTTGGACTTTGTTGATTCCTTTGAGGTATTTGAAAGTTTCTATCACGTCCTCTTCTCCCTCCTTTCCTCGAGGTTATACATCTTTAGTTACTTTAGTCTTTCTTCATATGTCTTCTGATGCAGACCCTGCATCATTTTGGTTGCCCTCCTCTGGACAGCCTCCACCCTGTCTATGTCTTTGCGGAGATGGGGTCTCCAAAACTGTACACAGTACTCCAGATGTGGTCTTACCAACTGTCTGTAGAGAGGGCCAACAACTTCCTGTTTTCTACTGGTGATTCCTCTCCCTATGCATCCCAGTATCCCCCCAGCCCTCCTTACTGCCTTCTCACATTGCTGGCCCACCTTTAGGTCATCTGATATGACTACCCCCAGGTCCCTTTCCATTTTTGTTGTTGTCAGTATCTCACCCCCCATTGTGTACTCTTCCCCTGGTTTTTGTTTCCCAGGTGCATTACTTTGCACTTCTTTGCATTGAATCTAAGCTGTCATACATTTGACCATTCCTCCAACCTTGCCAAGTCCCTTTTCATCCTTTCCACCCCACCTTGCATATCAACCCTGTTGCAGATCTTTGTGTGATCTGCAAAGAGACATCTTTCCTTCCAGTCCCTCTGCAATGTCACTTATAAAGACATTAAAAGGACTGGCCCCAGTATTAACCTTGCGGTACCCACTAGTAACCCTCCTTTCTTCACTGTGGGCTCCATTTACTATTACCGCTGTGTCTTGTTGTCCAACCAGTGTTTTACCCAGGCTACCACCCTAGGAGCCACTCCCAGGCTGGCTAATTTGTTTATTAATCTTCTGTACAGGACTGTGTCAAATGCCTTGCTAAAGTCTAGGTAGGCCATGTCCAGCCCTCCCTGGTCTACTGCTTTGGTCACCCAGTCAAAGAAATCAATTAGATTTGTCTGACATGACCTTCTCTCTGTGAATCCATGCTGCTTTGGGTCCTGTGCCCCACTGGCCTCTATGTACTCAACAGTTCTTTCCTTCAGAAGTGATTCCATTATTTTCCCTACCACTGAGGTAAAACTGACAGGTCTGTAGTTTCCTGCCTCTGTCTTGCTCCCACTTTTGTGAAGGGGAATCACATCCGCCCTCCTCCAGTCCTCAGGTACCACCCCATCCTCCCATGATTTATTAAAAAGGATAGTCAGTGGTGTTACTAGTTCTTCTCTTAGTTCTTTTAAAATCCTGGGGTGAATCCCATCTGGCCCCATTGCTTTATCCACCTTCAGTTTTAAGAGTTCTTTCAAAACCCTTTCTTCTGTGAAAGGACTAACATCAACCCCTCTATCCAGAGTACTTCTATTGACCGGATTAGGTATCTCCCCCTGCTTTTCCATTGTGAATACTGAGCAGAAGTATTCGTTCAGTATCCCTGCTTTTTCACTGTCGCTCTCTGCCCAACCACCTTCCTCTTTGTTCAGCCTCAGTATCCCTGCCTTAGTCTTTCTTTTCTCCCTAATGTACCTATAAAAGGTTTTATCCCCCTTCTTAACCGAGTCGGCTATCTTTTCCTCGGTTTGGGCCTTTGCTTTTCTGACTGCCTTTCCCGCTTCCTTCTGCTTTAACTGGTACAGTCCTCTGTCTTGCTCCTTCTGTGTTTCCTTATACTTCCTGAATGCTATATTTTTTTCCTCACCTTCCCGCCACTTCTTTTGAGAACCATAGTGTTTTTCTTTTCGTTTGATTTGTTTATTTGCTTCACATAAGACTTGTTGCCTCTGTGATGGTGGTTTTGATGTTTCCCCATTGTTGCTCCACCCCACCTTCTTGCCTGTTTGCTAGTGCTTTTCTGAGGCACTCTCCCATTTGACAAAGCAGCCCTCCGAAGTCCAGTACCTTCACTTTTGTGTGGCTTTACTCTACAGCTAAGTTTATCGTGAACCACACTGTTTGGTGGTCGCTTGTTCCCAGATGGCTACCCACTTCAAGATCAGAGATCCTCTCTCCGTCCCCATTTGAGAGTACCAGGTCTAAGATTGTTCTCTCCCGAGTGGGTTCCAAACCTAGCTGTCTGAGGCATGCCCCCTGTAGGGCATCGAGAATGGCCCTGCTCTTGGATGTGGCTGCAGCAAAGGTACCCCAGTCAACATCTGGCATATTCAGGTCCCCCATCAGCAATATCTCCCCTTTCTCTGCCATCCCAAGGATGCCTTCTATCATTTCCTTGTCCATTTCCTCCCCCTGAGATGAGGGTCTGTATACAACCCCTGTGCGGATTGTGGAGCCATTTCCAGTCTCCAGGGTGACCCACAGTGCCTCCTCTCCTCCCTGTTTACCCTTTAGGATAATAGAGAGTGGGTAGGCAATGGCTGGGGCTGAGGGGGATAATAGTTTAGGGTCAAGGCCATCTGGGGGGGGGCCTTTTGAAGGATTGATCACTAGCAGGACATTTAGGGTGTCATTTAGGGAGATGGTAGTGAAGGAGAAAGGGGAATCAGAAGGGGGATCATTCATAGGCAGTAGGAAGGGGAGAGGGACGGGAGTAGTTTGGGAGGGATTGTAGTAGCTCATCAGCATGTGGTGTAATAGGAGTTGAATTCAGTAGCAACTGCAACTGGATCGGAAACGAGGGTGGTATTTATCTTAAGTATAGGGGTAGGTGGACAGGATGGGGGGTAAAGAGGGTGTGGACCACTCTCCAGTACTTGGAGGGGGAGATGATGTTTGTCGCGAAGGTGGATTTGAAGTACTCTGTTTTGGCTAGCCTAGTAGCCGGTGCAGGCATTACAGAGTTTTCGGTAAATAAGATCATTTGGAAGCTGGGAGAAATTATGCCGTTTCCAGGCCCAATCTCTGGCTCTGTGGCAGGCTAGTAATTCAGGGAGGTGATAACCTCTAACCCTTGTTTGTTTTAGGGGTGTGAAGGCATTCGAATTTGCTAGAAAGATGTCTTTAAAATAGATTAGGGCTTTATCAACCAAGGAGGTCATGCTGGGGGACCAGTCTGAGAGGGCAAGACTATGCAGGAGAGGTTCCAGTTCTGAGGGATTTATAGGTCCGTAGTTGTAGGGTTTTATGTGGGGCTTTAGGGCTTTGAACTTTTCTGACCAGGAAAACAGGGTTGTGGTCGCTGAGAGCATCAGGAAAGGATGCCGGAGGTGATGATTCTATGGGGATGGGAAGTTAGGGCCCAATCAAGCAGGGAGTGGTTTTGGGTTTTGTGATTAGGGTGGGTGGGTTCTGTAATTAGTTGTGTGAGGTTGAGGGCACTGATAGCATTACTTGTGGTAGATTTGTTGGGGATACCCAATTTAAATTGAGATCACCAAGAATAAGCTCACCAGATTAAGAGAGGAAGTAAGGGAAGTTAGGAGATTAAGGAGACAGTGGGCTGGACATTTGGACAGCAACAGATACGACTACTAATATAGGGAGTGAGAAAGGGAGGATACATTGATGGCTAAGATGTCATGGGTTGCTGGGTTGGAGGAGGAGAAGACTGGGAAGTATTGGAGGGAGGTGCAGATATACATGCCACTCCACCACCCCTGCCTGCTCTGTCTAGACTTAGGATGGAGTAACCGGGGATAGAGACCGAGTGGTCAGAAATCGGGCTCTTTAGCCATGTTTCTGTTATACTTAGAATGTTTGGTTTCAGGGCAGCAACCATGGCTTGCAGGAGGTCTAATTTTTGAAGTAGGCTACGAATGTTTAAGTGTAATATCTTGAAACCCTTTATGAGGGCTGTTGGGGTAGGGGTATGGGCAGCGGCAGTGGGGGAGATGGAAGGGGTTTTTATTCCCAAGTGGAGGTACAGATATAACAGGCTAGATGCAGGACCCTATTGTAAATGAAATGTAGCTAAACTGGGCTATATGGGATAACAAAAATTGTAAAAAAAATAAATTAATAAGTATAAATGGGTTTAAAAAGCCTTGGAATAAAGACAGAGGATAATGCACACGTGTCAGTGAACAAGGAGATGGTAATTTCATCGAGTGAATCTGGTGCCAGAATAAGCCATGAGCCACCCACCTTCACAAGATGAGATTACCATCAAGTTGTTCACTGGTGCCTATGTTTTATTGGTTATATTACATGGTTTTAAATATTGCACTAAGAAATCAAGAGTCATTGATCTTCTTCTTCAAGGCAATCTCTTGCAGCAGGTCATAACTAGTGGGACTCAGCCACAGGTGTCATCTCCTTCGGATGATTTTCACAGCAGTCGACCCTGGGACCTCTCCCTAGCATCACCACTTGGTATATACCTGGCAGGTATAAAAGGGGAATGTCCCAGTCACTCCTCAGTTCTTTTCAACCATGACCTGCATGCAACAAGTCCTCCTTTGGAGTTCCTGCTGTACAGTCATCTTAAGAAAAGTTCTACGACCCACAACTTTAAATTGTTTTTTATTTTAAAAAATATTCACTACTGATGTCTTCGAAGCCTTTAATGTGTATCGGGGTGCATTATCTCTTTCCTGGACAGGAAGATTTCTGTATGCCTTCCCACCCTTTCCACTCATTCAGAGAGTACTACTCAAACTGGTCCAGGACAGGACGTCTATAATTCTCATAGTGCTGTTCTGGCCAAGACAGATTTGGTTCCCTCTGCTTCTACAGCTCTCAGACATGGAACCAATCTCTCTGCCTATTTGTTGAGCCTTACTGCCCCAGGCATACGGCTCCCTGTTATGCCCGGGCCTTCGCTCCGTCCACCTACATGCCTGGCTCCTGAGAACGTAGCTCTCTCATGCTTCCAGGTGTCCCCGAAGGTGGTGGAAGTCCTCCTGGCTGCTAGGAAGCCATCTGCTCGGTCTACCTTTTTTCTGAGGTGGAAACGCTTCTCTATTTGGTTGTCCGCTCTGATCTTGGATCATTATGAGTGTTTCCCTCAGTGCATCTTAGATTATTTGCTCTCCTTGTCGGAGAGTGGACTGAAATATTCCTCTGTGATGTTGCACCTTTCAGCCATAGCCACATTTCATTTGCCTGTAGACAACATTCCTTCGTCCCAGTTACTGTTAATTCAAACCTTTTTGAAAGGTATTCTGCACCTACATCCCCTATTAGGAATCCAGTCCCTGTCTGGGATCTGAATTTCGTGCTTGAAAAATTGACCGTGAGTCCCTTTGAGCTCACTGAATCCAGTGACCTCCAGTATCTCTCCTGGAAAACTGTTTTTTTTGCTCATCACATCTGCCAGACGGGTCTCGGAGTTGCATGTACTGATGTGCAAACCTCCATATAATCAGTTTCATAATGACCAGGTGTCTTTGCACACTAACCCGATGTTCTTGCCTAGGGTTGTTTCTGAATTTGCTTTAAATCAGATCATCCAGTTGCCAGCATACTTTGCTGTGCTTCAGAATCTGGGGGAAGCCTTGCTTCATACTCTTGATGTGCATAGAACATTGAGTATTTACCTTCTCCACACTTCACAGTTGCGTAAATCCGAGCAACTTTCTGTTTCTTTCACCCCTGGAAACCAGGGCGTCAGTGTTTCTAAGCAGTGCTTGTCCACATGGTTGGCCAACTGCATTATGTGTATTCATGCTAAGTACAACGTAGCTGTTACAGGTGTTGTCAAACCACACTCTTACCAGAGGCATGGTTACCTCTACGGCTTGTTTCCGGGGCGTTTCGACCTTGGATATTTGTGAAGTCGCCATGTGGTCTACTGTACATACCTTCACTAAAGGAATAATGCATGACAGGGTGTATGTCGTGCTGGGATAACGCCATGCCTGGGGGAGTTGGGCACGAGGCCGCATGTCGAGTGCGTCCAGTGCTCCAGGCGTGGCGTTATCCCAAACAACACACACCCTGGAGTGCATTATTCCTATTATACAATGGCTTGTTTTTATACAGAATAAAAAAATAATTTTAAAGATGTTTTGTGTGGAAAAATATTTTTTGTTTTTAAGAGCAGATGAAACAATCCAGCTCAAGATCATCTCAGGTTCACAGTGATGCTGAGACTAGACCTGTGGTGTCGTGCTGGGATAATGCCATGGGTCTAGCCCAAGACTGACCAGTCACAGTCCAAGATTCTTTCTTGCCATTGTATAATAAACATTACACTCTAGATGTCGCTTCTAAGAGGTGAACCGTTTTTTGATGGGCCATCCTCCACAGCCTCCTGCCCTGAACATTCATGATTCGCTGCCTCCTCCCGCTGGGTATAACAGCTGCTTGGGAATCTTCCCATTAGTTATGACCTGCTGCAAGAGATTGTCTTGAAGAAGATAGTATAGTTGCGTAAGAAGTTACCGTAACAGTAGATCTTCGAGAGCATCTCTTGCAGCAGGTCATGCAGCCCCCCCTTCCCCCCTTGCTGTTGTTCCAGAAGGGTTCCTTACTCCTGTCTCTAGTACTTCATGAGCTGCTGCCTTAATTTCCCTCCTCTGTTCCCATCGGAGACCCTAAGATATGGTTACACATACGGTCGCTGGTATGGTTAAAGAACTGAGGAGTGACTGGGACATTCCCCTTTTATACCTGTCAGGTGTACACTATACTATGTGGTGGTGCTAGGGGGAGGTATCAGGGTCAACTGCTGTGAAAATCATCTGAAGGAGATGACGCCTATGGCTGAAGCCCACTAGTTATGACCTGCTGCAAGAGATACTCTCGAAGATCTACTGTTACGGTAAGTTCTTATGCAACTGTACTTTCTGTATAGATATGTCACAGCTGTGAATAACAGCACCTCAGACATGAACAACAATATAGCTGATTTTGAGCATAATCAAGGGTATGACGTCTCATCCACCTCTACTGTGGTTAACATTTCTCATGTCACTGAAATCAGTGGCTAATAGAGGCAAATATATATGTATACATAGTGTATGATGAGGGCTTATTGTGTATGGAAAACAGCGGCTTTAAAAATGTTGTATGACAGTTCAAAGGTCACTGAAAGTTGTTGTAATATCGTTCTGATGTCACAACGATACTACAGCAACTTTTGCACCTTGACGTGCTACCTGACTGGCAGAAATAGCGCTTCACTCATCACAAAACATTACTGACTAAAATTGCGGTGCCACTTAGCGGTTGGGCGAGCAGTTATTCAGGCCAGTTTGGACACAATTGCCATAGTCAACTCCATGTTTCCAAACTATCAGTTTGTCAGTTTATTTTAAATTACTGCTGCCTTGAATCTTCAGAGGGTTGGAAGCAGAGCGGGACTGCAGCAAGGACCAGGAGCAAGGGAGAGCATGAACACAAGGTAGGAAACCTTGTGAAATTAAACTTTTTAAATTTTGGGGAACCATGTACTATATAAAACAGTGTGTAGGGGACCATACACAACAAGGATGCGTTTCCATCTTGGGGATGTAATGCCATCATATAGGCCTCTTGAGCTTTGCTCTCAAGGTCTGTATGATGTCATCACATGCCCTTGACGGAAACATAGCCTTGTTGTGTATGGTCACCCATACAGTATTCTGTATATATAGGCTAGCAAACTGTGAATTACAAGGGTATAATTCAATTGGGGGATTCAAGTTCACATTACAAACCATGATTGTGAAGCTCAAGTAGTTTCTTTCTCTCCAGAACCCTGAGATTTATCTATAGCCTTGTAGTTTTGAACTGATCATTTTAATTCTCTATGTGACCCCTGGATAGTGGAGTTCAGGTTCACACCTCTACAGGGTGACTGTACAGGGCCAATCTGGCTGAGGGGTTGGGTTCTTTCTCTTTCCTGCAGTAGTTGTCCTTGAAAAGATAAGAAATAGCACGGTGCCTGCACACAGAGAGAATAAGTGGGCTAGATGTTTTGTGCAGTTCCTACCCACCTTCCTGCACTGGACTGGACTAACCACTGGGGAACCAATGAGACGGTAGTTACCTTCACCAATTAACAATGTAAGCAGGTTACACAAAATGAGTAACATACAAAACTAAAGCTCAACAGATTAACAGTGTCTTTAATGTGCAGCACAGGGCTGAAGGCTTGAAGAAGAAAGGGGTTAGCCAATTGCAAGTCACTTTAAACACTCCCAGCTGGTAGCAGTACTCTCTGAGAGTCACTGTACTGTTAGCCAGGACCATCCCCTCTGATGTCACACAATAAACTGCAGTTTCCCAACCAATCAAAGGGCATGCTATGATAACTTAGACTACACAGGATGTGGTATACTTTTAAGCTTAGCTGGTACCAATACTAAAACTATACTTGCAAGTACAAAATAGCAATAAATGTCAAACAACTGGTACAACAACCCACAAGAGACAGGGCTATCCTAGATCTACTACTGGCTAACAGGGAAAGGATCACAGATCCCCAGGTAGAAAGTCACCTGAGGGCCAGTGACCATCACATGATATGGCTCAATTTGGCCACTAGAACTAAATCATCCCATTCCAAGGCAAAAATATGGAACTCCATTTCATCTATCCTGTGTCCTGTACTGCGTAGCGTGAGTAAACACCAGGGTAGCTCCCTGCAACAACAGCTGAATCAAAGTGTGTCATCCGATTTAATTGTTTTGCCTAATCATCACGAACTGAGCCTCCTGGCTCCGGATTACAAATTGTGTGTTGTTGTGCATGACTTTTCTTTTCATCACAGGGCCCCAACCAGATGCGATGCTGGCTTACCCGGGCAACTTTCGAGGCTAGCCCACCTTACTTCCAATTGGGTACCTGGAGGGTGTGACTGTGGAGGGACTAAACGTGCATGCATAATTGCCTGACTAGATCAGTCAACCTGATTACACCCCTCCCTTGTTCAATTCCCCTGAATAAATCAGATCCAACTCTTTTTGCATTTAATCTGACAGTGATTCCACTTTGTACCAAAAGCACTGTACTGTTATTTGCTGTGCTTAACCTTGTTTTACAGGGGGTCTCCAGGGTCAAACTGGTGGAACCAGCCCTGGTGGTAAGTGCAGACGGTGTGGGGATTCATATGCTGAATAGGGGCTACTGTGAAAGTTTGTTGCGTATTGTCTAGGCCACTAGAGGGGAAAGAGGGGGGTTACAGTGTCCCAGAGGGCTGTACCCAGGTTAGCCTTGTTACTAACAACCCTGTCCTCCGGGTGGAGACACCCGTTTTAGTACCCAGGGCCCCTTAACCTGCAACTAGCCACGCAGGCAGAGGTAGTAGCCCTTGGGATAGTGCCACCTAGGGGCTACACTAGGACTGCCTGATCTGAACATATGAGGCCAGTGTTGCAGGAACTGTACTGGCTACCAGTACATTGGTGCATTAGTATGTACATGGGTCAGCTCATCTACAGATTCCTACACAGTTCAGGCCTGGACTACGTGAGAGAATTCCTTGTCTCATATACACCTGGTCACCCCTTCCACTCCACTGAGGCTGGGCTTCCGAGGGTTCCACGTTCCTGCCTGACTCAGTCTGGAGATTGGGCATTTGCAGTGGTGGCCTGGATCTTATGGCACTCCCTGCCCCAAGCTCTGAGAGAAGCCCCCCTCTGTGGAGGCTTTTAAGAGGGGTTTAAAATTCTGTGTTCTATCACGCCTATCCAAAGAATATTTATTAATCTATGGTCAGAGAAATGGCCTGTATGCCTTTGCTTTATATTTGGCTGTTTTATCTTGTCGATTAAAGCTGAGTAAATTCTCCTAACTTTATTTTTGGATTTTCCATAAAACTGTGTATTTGTATTTTCTGTGTTTAAATGTAAGGGACCCTAAGCCCAAGCGATATGGCAGTATATGTTTATTATTACTACTAACTGACTTGGGGGCAGAAAACAGAGGGTTGTGATGGACAAGTGCTGTTCTGAGCAGAGAGCGGTACTCAGTAGCATTCTTCAGGGATCACTTGTTTCATCAGTTTCATCAGCTCTCTGGAAGCTGGGGTCTACAGCATGCTGCTCAAGTTCTTTGATGGCGAACAGGAAAACCGGGCTGTTTGACTCCCTTGAGAGATATGCATGACATTTAGCAGGATATAAACTAGGCAGGAGACTGGTAGGACTGCTGGAGCCTCAGATACAAAGAATCCAAATGCAAGATACTACACTTGGAGAGAACACAGACCTACACACTCTGTGGGGGAGTCCTTGCTCGGGGAGGACCTGGGGATCAATCGACAAGAGGCTGACACTTGACAAAAGTGCACAGTGCTGTGAAGAGGCTGGAAGAATGCTATGGTGTATTATAAGGGGGTTGACCAGGAGGTCAGGAGAAGTAATCCTGCCACTTTACAAGGCCATAGACAGGCCACGCCTGGAGTACTGTGGGCAGTTCTGGGCTCCCCAGTACAAAAAGGACATTAGTGTGTTCAAGAGGGTGTAGTGCAGGCAGGGCCACCAATGTGATCAGTGGCATTAAGGGTAAAGGCTATGAGGAGAGGTGACAGACCCTTAACATGTTCATCCTGGAGAAAAACGAGACTGAAGGGGAACAGATTGAAGTCTTCCACATACTCAAGGGTATTGTTGAGATCGAACAAGCAGAGATATGAGATCTGGTATTGCCCAACAAGATGTGGGAATATGCCCTGAAGTTAAGAGGAGGTAAATTTAGGGGCATTATTCAGAGACACTTCTTCTCCCTGAGGGTGAGGAACTTACAACAGCCTACTGGTGGAGACAAACAATATTTATTTATTACACGGAGCCAAGGCTCATTTCCAGTTGTGACCTGGGAATTTGAAAACAGTACAAGGCAGAGGCCTTCGGGGAAATCCTGGACACATTTCTGTTTGCCAAGGGAATTACAGGGTACTCTGAAAAGTAGGGTGGTTGGAAAATACCTACAAATTACTGTAGAACTTGAAATTTTCACTGTAAAATTATTTCCACTATTTTCACTGAAGTACCCATTTGTGTGAAAATAAATCTGCACTAACTAGCACTTTACTATTTTTCCATTATAGTGAATGTGTTGGTTGTGACTTAGCGCTAAAATAAATTTATGCAACTATGGTTTGCATTTGTGTTTATTAAATTTGCTGCGATGAAAAAAACAAGTTCTACAGTAGTAAATGTTTACATAGCTTATGAAGTGGGACAGGAGGGATCTGATGGGCCTAGAGTCCCTTCTGAGCGTAAATGACAAGGTTACACAATTAGCATATATTTCATATGTTCTCTGTATTTAGTTTCCTTCTTTGTATTTGCATAAAAACAGGATCCCTGTCTCCTAGGCTTCCACTGCTCTGGCAGCCTGTCTACACCTCATGTTATCACCCCCTGTTAATGACATTCTAATAATTTCCACAGCAAAAGACAATGGTGTGCTGATGATAGGTCTCTGGTTCATCCTCACCTGGAGTACTGTGTGCATTTTTAGAGTCTGCATCTGAAGAAAGAGAAGGAGAGAGCAGAGGTAGTGCAGAGGAGGGTAACCAAGATGCTCTAGGGATGGCTGGAAAGGACATATGAGGAGGGGTTGCAGATCTGTACACATCTGAAGTGAGAATGGAGAGAGGGGGACATGATTCAAACTTAGATACCTCCATGGGGTAAATAAAGTGGACAGTGGGGAACTGTTCAGACTGAGTGGGAACACAAACATCAGGGGCAACTCCACTAAGATGGGGGAGGGGGGGCAGCGAGTTTGAGTGATACCAGGAAGCAGTTTTTCACAGGGAGGGTCATGGAGGGGTGGACTACGCTGCTGGAAGAGGTGGTCTGTGCAAAATCAGTGGAGGATTCAAACATGGGTGGGACAACATACAAGGGCTTGGGAAAGACCACAGCAAAAAGGTAGTTGGGAAGGGGAGAGTGAAGAGCTGCTAGAACTTTTCTTCAACACTAATTAGGTAGGAATGAACAGACACAATAAGCCAGCTGGCCGTTTCCTACTGACAGATTCTGTTTTTATACTTCTGCGCACTGAGCCAGTGCAGAAGACGTCTAGGGGATCATTGATTCTGTTTTCATATTAATGTGTCTAGTTATAAAGAAAGCAGTGGAAATTCAATAGGAATAAAACCTAAGATGAAATGTGTCTAAAAATTACGTTTTTTCAAAATGTTCCGTTAGGTGGCTGGTATTCTTTAACAAGCTCAGGAAGACCTACTTGTAACTTTGGGTTACCACAAAGTCTTAATGTTTTATACCACCATAAAAAAAATATATATATATATATATAATATCTCTCTCTCTCTGTGTCTCTCCTTTTCCTGTTACAGGTCCTTCAAGCCTGACTTTGTCTTGATCCGACAGCATGCTTTCAGCATGGCAAAGAATGGAGACTATCGGAACATTGTGATCGGACTTCAGTATGCAGGAGTGCCCAGTGTCAACTCTCTCCACTCTGTCTATAACTTCTGTGACAAGCCCTGGGTGGTGAGTTCAGATAAGGACTTAGGGGGGGGGGGCACTGTCAGGGTGCAGCTAGGGGTAGCTAGGTGTTGAAGCTGAGACCCCTATGATTTGTTTTCAGCCCCTATGATATCACCTGTTACCCCCAGAAACCCCTAAAACAAAGTTTTCCTGTGGTTTTGTTATATAAAATGTGGTTAGTGAGGAACTTTGCAATCCTTATGATTCTACTAAAATCAGGCTTTCCAGTCCTTAGGATTCTGCTGGAATCAGACCTTGCAGCCCCTATGATTCATTGTCTTTTGCAAGCCCTATGATTCTGTAGAAATCAAACTTTGCAAACCCAGAATCTGCTGAAATCAGGTTATGAAACACCTATGATTCAGCGAAATCAGACTTTCTAATCCCTGATTCTGCTGATGTCTGTCTTTGCACCTGCTACGATTCTATTGTAATCAGGCTGTGTAACCCCTATGATACTATTGATATGCATCTTTGCAACCCGTAAGATTCTGCTGAAATTGGGCTTTGCATCCCCAGTGATTCTATTAAAATCAAGTTTTGCAACCTCTATGATTCTGTTAAAATCAGGATGTGCAATCCTTTTGCTTCTGCTGAAATTAGGTTTTGCAATCCCAATGATTCTGCTAAAATCAGGCTTTGCAACCCTAATGATTCTGTTGAAATCAAGTGTTGCAACCCCTGTGATGCTGCAGAAATCAGGCTCTGCAACCTCTTGATTCTGATAAAGTCAAGCTTTGCAACCCTTTGATTCTGGTGAAATCAAACTTTACAATCTCTGTGATCCTGCTGAAATAAGGCTTTGCAACCCCTTCAATTCCACTGAAACTGTCTTCCCAGCTGCTACGATTCTGCTGGAATCAGGCTTCACAACCCTTATGATTCTGTTGAAATGGCACCACTGGGGACAGACACTGAGCGGTGCTAAACTAATGTCTGTGTGATGTTGAACAAATCATTTGGCCTCTCAGTACTTCAGCCCCTGCCAGATGTAAAGCTGAGTAGAAGCATGAACCCACCCCCTCCCAGAGTACCTAAAATATGACATCATACACCTCAGCTGTCCCACATCGTGAGACACATCCCTCATTTTACTACTCAGAACCTCCTCTGTCCCATGTGGGGATGGTTCTGTCCCATGCGATTCAGTGGGTTTATACCAGTTAACTGTCCCACCGTATCAGGAACATTCCTCATTTTACCGCTCGGAATCCCTCTGTCCAACATAAAGAGAGTGCTATCCCACATTGTTCAGTGGAATTAATACCTCTGAACTGTCCCACATCAGGAAGGATGTCCCTCATCATTTTACCACTCAGAATCACCTCTGTACCGGATGTACAGTAGCTGGATCTATCCCACGTTGTACAGTGGGATATCATACTTCTCAACTGTCCCACATTATGAGGGATGTCCCTCATTTTGTCACTTCTGAATTTTCTCTGCCTCCTTTGAGAAGATGCTGTGCAGCAGGATTCATACCTCTCAACTGACCAAAATTAGGTTTGATGACACTCATTTTACCCCTCGGAACCCCCTGATCTACATAGAGTATACAATCCCACATTGTATGGTCAGATTGTCATATTTGCTGCATCATGTTAGTATGGCCATCCCCAGCTTTGCTGCTCAGAACCCTCTCTGCCCCTTATGGAGAGGGTGCTGTCCCACACTGCACAGTGGGATTAATGCTTTCCAGTTGTCTCACGTTAGTATGGACATCCCACATTTACCCAACATAAGACAGTACTGTCCCACATTGCACACTGAGATTCATACCACTATACTGTGTTCCATATAAAGATATGAAGAGTGATATCCCTCAGATTACCCCTCAGAAAACTCTCTGTCTCATATGGAGAGGGTGCTGTCCCACATTATACAGTGAGATTCATACCACTGTACTGTCCCACATAAAGAGTAACATCTCTCAGATTACCCCTCAAAACCCTCTGTGTCTCATATGGAGAGGGTGCTGTCCCACATTGTACAGTGAGATTCATACCACTATACTGTCCTATATAAAGAGTGACACCCCCTAGTTTACCACTCAGAACCCCCCCCCTTCTGTCCCATATGGAAAGGGTGCTGTCCTACATTGTACAGAGAGATTCATACTGTTATACTGTCCCACTTAAAGAGTGATACCCCTTAGTTTACTACTCGGAGCCCCTTCTGTCCCATATAGAGAGAATGATGTCCCACATTGTATGGTGAGATTCATACCACTTTACTGTCCCTCATTAGGAGAGACATCCCTCAGGTTACCACTCAGAACCCCTTCTGTCCCATATGGAGAGGATGCTGTCCCACATTGAACAGTTAGTTTCATACCACTTTACTGTCCCACATTAGGAGAGACATCCCTCAGTTTACCACTCGGAACCCCTTCTGTCACGCATGAAGAGGGTGCTGTTGCACATTGTACAGTGGGGTTCATACCACTCAGCTGTCCCACATTAGGAAAGACATCCCTTAGTTAACCACTCAGAACCCTGTCTGTCCCATTTGCAGAAGATGCTGTGCCACATTGTACAGCGGGATTCGTGACATTCCTCCCAACAGTCTCACATTAGTATGGATGTCTCTCATTTTACTGCTAATGACCCTCTCTGTCCCACATATAAAGGATTCTGTGACACATGGTGGAGCTGGATTCATACTTCTTAGGTGTTGAGCATTAGGAGGTATATCCATCATTTTACAGTTCAGAAGACCCCTTCCCCCCATCCCACACAGTGAGGGTACCGTCTCACATTGTACAGTGGGATTCATACTTCTCAACTGTCTCATATTTCAAGGGACAGCTGTCATTTTACCACTCAGAACCCCTTTCTGTCCCATATGGAGAGGGTGCTGTCACAAAACGAACAGTGGGAATCATACATTTCAGCTTCCCACGTTACAAGAGAGGTCCTCATTTAACCAATCAGAACCATCTCTGTCACACATACTGACTTTCCATACTGTGACTTGCCATACCACCCTATAGCATACAATATTCTACCCTAACATATTTTCCCAGACCATAACATTTATTACCATATTCATACAAGCTAAAAAATACCTTACTACACCATACTGACCCATACAAAGACTTTTCATACAGTGACTTGCCGTGACAAACCATTCTGTAAAATAGCATAGCACAGCATAGCATAGCTTAGAAAATGGCAAAAATCCTGGACTCCTGATTGGCTGGCAACATTCCAGAGGTGTGCATCTATTTCCAATAGAGCCCTCTGAAAAACAAGTGCTAACCATATGCCACAAATAGTAACTGGTATCCTTGTGCCACTCTAAAATTGAAACTTAATTAGCCACCACCCCCCTTCTTGGTAAGCGCATGACAGACTGAGGAAGGCCCCCTCCCCCAACGGGGAGAACTCCCTTCCCCACAACCCCGTATACCCAAATTATATATGCTGAAAAAAAAAATCTTCTTAGAATAAAGTAAATGTTTAAAGAACACACTACAGTGCTATTCAAAGACATTGTTACTCGCAGCTCTTGCTCTGTCAAAATCCAGCTGCACTAGTAGATGGAGCAAGCTGGCAATCACTCTGCACATCCAGGCATCAAAATTAAAGAAACTCCGCTCCTCAGTCTGCGCTCCTGTCATGGCCAGCAGCAGTAGCGATCGCTTTCTTTACCTGCTCTGCCAAGAAATCACCCCAGCAACATATGCATGACATTGCAAGAAAAAAAATCAAATCCAGGTGGAGGAGTTATTCTGTTGCAAAACCAACATAAAACTAATTCTTTAAATGTTTTCATCAATATTTTTCTACAGTACCATATTCTAAGTGCAATAATACCCTCCAGGGTGGGTGCTATTGGGGAATACCAGACCTTCCAGGGGCTAAGGTCCTCCACTTGTGGCGCCGGACCTTATTACACCTGGTAGTCTGTGTATTCCTAATACTCACCCTTTTGAAATATTATTGCTTATCTACTTATCATTATCATACCATTTCTAACTTTGCAGTACTATACCATACCATATTTATTTAGCATTCTTTGGCCTGGGGGCACACCGAGCTGTGGACAGCTCATTTCTGGGTGTGTCCTGTTAAAGGGAAATTGGTACATAACAACAATGCATAGAAGGAAGAACAGTGCAACAAAAATGAACACAAATTAAACAATGCTCTAAGCAACCAGCACAACAAGCAACACAAAACTCACAGGGTCAACACATCATATACCAGATACCTGGCAAGCCAGCAACTGAGGAGAAAAAGAGGGAGGAGCAGATGCAAGTGGGTGGAGGTTAGTGGCAGGAACAGACATGTGTGGTACATTCATGGAGCAGAAGGGCGAGGCAAGGCTGGACCAGGGTCTGTGTTGCCTGTACAAGAAGGCAGCCTGCCAAGCAGAGGTCTGAGGGCAGAGTAGAGAAAAGGAGTGGCAGTCGAAATTAAGCAGAGTATGGGAGGGGAGTGGAGAACAAAGAAAAGAGTTAAAGGAGAACTGCACTGAACCCAAAAGTCATTTTTCCCAAAAGAAGCTTTTTTTTTTAGTACTGGTTCAAATCCTGTTATTGTTCCATCTATAAATGTAAATAATGAGGCCTTTAAAGTGACGTCAGTGCATGTTTCCACTTTACAGTCTGCTGGTAAGTATTATTTTAGAACTATATGATGTAGTCTGTGTCCCTAACAATGGCATTTGTGGAGAACGTTGGACCGCTCTTGCGTTTTTCTGACAACACCACACACTACGGTGGGGATGCGACCGCGCAGTCATGAAATCTAACATCCTCCGCACAGTTGCAGTTAAAAATGAAATAAGAACACCGCGTACAGAAGAATTATAAACAAGAACAGGTTATTACACCACCGCCCAAACAGACATATTTACGTTCTGGAATATTACACAAGCACACCTGCCGACTCCAGCAAACCTGACACCACTGCTATTCTAACTGTGCTCAATTAGCTGTGTTTTTGACCATTGTCCATGTGATGTGGTAAGTTTTGTGGTGTGAATGTGTTCACAGGTTACAAAGCAATGCCACCTTACTTTGATGTGCATTTACAGTAATGCTTTTCAGTTTTGATATTCTTTCTGTGGGGTGCTCTGCCCCCGTGCACAGATGAAGTGTAGTTTTCGCAGGGGTGTGGGGGGTGGGCGCCCCACAGAATGAATTATATCACGAAATATTACAAAACATAAAGCAACCTTGCAACTAGTTAGGCAGTTAAATTATTGCGGATCCTCAATTTCCTCATTCTTCTCTGCCTGGAATTTGAATTATTGTAATTGTTGTTATTGAGGCGCCCCCACACCTAGCAATAATTTAATAAATAATAGCTTCAGTTAACATACCAAAATATCAATTAAATTATTGACGGGAGTTGTGGGGGGGCAGAGCCCCCCATATATCAACAATTCAGATCATCTGCGGGGATTACAAAACTGTGCATCTCTGTGTGGGACTTTCAACAATTCTCATGTACGTATAGACACGCTCTTCATGTAAGTAACCTAATATGCGCCCGCGGACGGTCCAACATTCTCCACAAACGCCCTAACAGCCACAGCTTTCTATAGTAGAACATGGGTACATTATGCCAACAATGGAAGAGCAGAACAGGGACATAAACTACATCATACAATTCTAAAATGGTTCTTAGCAGCAGCATGTAACTAGGAAACATCCACTAGGATAACTAAAAAGTCTGTATAGCTAGAGCAATAACAGAATGTGAACCAGTATTAGAACAAGCATTTGTCAATGCCGAATGTTTGCTTGCTGGTATTAGCATTGGAAATGCAGGTGTTGAAACAGATGCAGAGTAGGAATGGCAGTGAAGTACTGAACTTCCGCCAACCCTATCTCTAACCTGCAGAGATGGACAGGCATTGGGGTATGCGTTCAGGTTATGCGCCCATAACGTTCATGCCATTTCACCTCTCCCTATCCTGCAGACACCGACAAGTGTTGAGGTGTGCCTTGAGGTATTCGGCTTTACAGTCACCCCAGTCCATCAGGACATATGCTGAAATGGGTGCAATATAGGAGAATGGGGTGAACTCTGGGGCCAAAGAGTCCAAGGCACACCTGGATGCCTGTTGCTAGCTGCAGGGTGGGGGTGTGGGGGTGGAACGGCATGAGCATTACAGTCGGCAGTGCGAAGGCACACCCCTGATGCCTGTCAGTCTGTACAAGGTGGGACATTATGGGTAGAAACCCTAACGCCCTGGGCGTTTGTTGGTATTTGCAGTACAGATTTTCAACATGGCCTTTTTGTGACCTCCACCTCATGAAAGCATTTGGGACCTCTTCTCATGAACAGTGGCACTGTGATTTTGTTAATGTGTCCTGAACTTCGAGTTCCCACAGCGACCGTGCCATTGTGCACCAGATGTACAAAAACACAGATCGGGCAGGATGTGAAGAATGACAACTGCACCATTCATAGGGAGGTGTGAAGAGATGGCAATGTTGAAAATCTGTAGTGAAAATAATAAAAATGCTCAAACTTCTGAGCATGCTGCGGAACTATGCACATTGCGCACAGTCATTTAGTGAAATTATTTCACCACATTTTCAACATAGGCATTTTGTGACCACTGCTCATGAACACTGTCACTATGATTTTCTTATTCTGTACCGAACATTGATTTCCTACAGCAACCACGCTTTGCTGCGCCAGATGTGTAAACGCATATTTCGGGCAGGATGTGAAAAATGACAGCTGTACTGTTCATAAGGAGGTTTGAAAAAAATGCCAATGTTGAAAATCTGGAGTGAAAGTACTACAGATTTGTGAAGTTGCGAGGGTGCGTGGAAACTGCACAACGCAAGCTTGTAACACAGTTATTTTATGGACGTTGGTCACCAAATTTTCAACATAGGCATTTTAGGACCTCTGCTCATGAACAGAGTCACTGTGATTTTACATATGAATGTACATAAGAACATACGAATCAGCCAGCAGAACAGACCAATCGGTCTATCTAAGTCTGCTCGATTGTGCAGCTAGCACCCTAGATTGCAGCTGCCCAGCCTCCTCCCCTCAGTTCCTCCCTGCTTGTCCTAGCCCGGCCTCCTGACTCCTCTTCTTGCTTTATCACTCCTTCTTAAAGCTATTGACTGTTCTACATGTTACCACCTCCTCTGGCAGCACATTCCAACTAGACACCACCCTCTCAGTGAAGTAGTGACTCCTCATTTCCCTCTTGAAACGTCCCTCTTCCAACTTTAGTCTGTGCCCCCTCGTCTCTCTTCCATTCATCAGTTTAAACACTCTCACGGTGCTAGGTTTATTTACCCCCCTCAGGTATTTAAATGCTTCAATCATACCCCCATCCCTCCTCTCCTCCAGTGTGTACATGTTCAGCTCCTTCAGCCTAACTTCATATTCCTTTCCTTCCATCCCCTTTAACATTTTTGTTGCCCTCCTTTGCACCCCCTCGAATAACTTTATATCTCTCCTCAGTATGGCCTCCAGTATTGCACACAGTACTCCAGGTGCGGTCTGACCAATAATCTGTAGAGAGATAGGATCACATCCCTGTGTCTGGATGAGAAACCCCTTGAATTGCACCTCAGCATTTTGTTTGCCTTCGCTGCTTCTCTCCTGCATTGGGCTGAGTTGTTCATGCTCCCAGTTACCAGCACCCCTAGGTCCTTCTCCTCCTTCTCCTCCTCCTCCTCTGTGATCCCCGACCTCACCCCTCCAACCAATAGTCCCTCTTCTGGTTCTCAGCCCAAGTGCATCACCTTACACTTCTTTGCATTGAATCTTAGCTGCCACTCCACCAACCATGTCTCTAGTTTGGTTGGGTCCCTTGCAGTTTTCCCATCCGTCCTCTTTGTCCACCACTGCCCCCAATTTGGTAACATCTGTGAACAGACTAACCCTGCTCCCCACTCCATGTGCTATATCAGAGATAAAGAGCCCAATAGCACCAGGCTCCAGCACTGACCTCTCTGGTACCTCTGCTTGTCACTGCTCTGGGTGCCAAGAGCTCCCCCTACCACCACCACCCTCTGCACCTTCCCCTGTAACCAGTTCTCTATCCATTTAGTCAGCTTTTTTCCCACCCCCACCGCCATCAGCTTCCCCCCTAGTCTCCCATGAGGCACTGTATCAAAGGCCTTACTGAAGTCCAAGTACATAACATGTACCGCATGGCCCCTGTCCAACTCCCTTGCCACCCAGTCATAATACTCTATTAGGCTGGTTTGACAAGACCTCCCTGAGACGAACCTGTGTTGCCGGCCATCTTGGAGGTCATTACTCTCTAGGAATGCCACCAGCCTCTGCTTCAGTACTGCCTCCATAAGCTTACCCACTATGGATGTGAGACTGACCGTCCGATAATTTCCTGGTTCCTCCCTAGGCCCACTCTTGTGTATGGGCACCATATGGGCCATCCTCCAGTCCTGGGGCACACACCCGTTTCCAGGGAGGTGTTGAACAGATCTGCCAGTGGCTCAGCCAACAGCTCCACCATCTCCCTCAGCAGCCTGGGGTGGATGCCATCGGGACCTGGTGCCTTGTCCACCCTTACTGCCCTCAGCCCCTCTAGCACCCTACTCCCTGTGATCACTTTGTCCGTCACCTCCTCCACCCCTTCCCCACCCCCCAGCCCATGCTAGTAGTGGACTACCCTCTCCTTAGTGAAAATGGAGCAGAAGTACTCATTTAGAATTTCCGCTTGCTCCTCCCTCTTTTCCACCCAATCCGCTCCCCTCTTTATCCTCAAAATATGTTCTTTGCACTTCCTCTTTTTCCTGACGTACCTAAAAGAGTCCTTTTCCCTCTCCCTTTATGCCCTGTACTAACCTTAATTCCCTGGAGGCCTTAGCTTTTTTCACCCTCCTGGCCACCTTCCTTGACCAACTCCCGTAAGCCTCCTTATCCTCTCCCTTCCCTGTTCTTCTGTACTTCCGGTGTGCAGCCTTCTATGCCCTCACCCCTTGCAGCACTTCCTTGTTCAGCCAGCATGGTTTCTTGGCTCTGCTCTTCTTACTCCTGGCCCTGGTGCAGGCTACTGTGGCCTCTGTTAGCCCAGTCTTTATGACTCCCCAGTTTTGTTCTGCATCCATCCCAGGCCTTATATCCTGGAGTCTCCCTCGCAGTATTGCTCCCATCCTCCCAAAGTCCACACTACTAAAATCTACCACCTTAGTGCCCATGCCTCCTGTCTCCCTGCCCAGCGTGAGAACGAGCCACACTGTTTGGTGGTTGCTAGCCGCTAGTGGGTCCTCCACCCTTACCTCCTTCACCACTTCCCCATTTGCCAGTACTAGGTCCAGAGTGCTAGCAAGCCTTGTAGGCCCACTTAAGAATTGTGTCAGAAGGCCATCCTGGAATGCATCAAGGAGCACCTGCTCCCTGGTACTGCTAGTGGCTGGGGTGCTCCAGTCAACCCCTGGTAGGTTAAAATCCCCCACTATCACCACACACCCTCCTTATCTGCTCTGCCAACTCCCCATCCAGTTCCCCAGATTGGGCTGGTGGTCTGTACACCACTCTCAGCCTCAGCTTTCTGCCCTTGGAGTCCAGGAGCTGCACCCAAAGTGCCTCTCTCCTTTTCTCCCTCGTCCCTTATCCATTTGATCCCTTCCCTCACATAGAGTGCAAACCCCCCTTCCAACCCCGGTCCCTGCTGTATATCCTGTATCCTGGGATTGCCAAGTCCCAGTCAATAGTACTCTGTCGCCCAAGTCTCTGTCACTGCAGCAGTGTCCACCTTCCCCTCTGAAAGGAGCACCTGAAGCTCTGCAATTTTGTTCCTCAGGCTTCTTGCGTTGAGAGAGAGACCACCTTCCACCCGTACCCTTCCTTCTCCTCACTATTCTCCTTGGCATGTGTCCCTCCTCCTGATAGTCAACCCTTTCTCCTCGTTATTCTTACCAGGTAGTGGTGCCTTCTGTATTACACTCAGAGCACTCTGCCCTTCCCCTCCCAGGGTTACTATGCCTCCGCCTTTACCTATATCTAGGGGGGTGAGCTCATTAGGCTCCTCTGTCCAAACCTTTTTACCAACCTCAGTCTTTTGGCCACATCCCCCCACTAGTTTAAATCCACCTTAGTAGAGATATTCCCCTCTAATCCCACCTTTAATACTCCCATCCCTTCCCTGCTCAAGCGTAGCCTGTCCCCGTGTACAAGTTACTATTCCCCCAGACTCTACCCTAGTTGGTGTGGCGCCACTCGTTGAACTCCTCGATCCTACCCTTCCTCCCCATGTATGCACATGGTACCAGGAGTACCTCCGAGAATGTCAGCAACTACCCCACCCTCGCACATTGCCTGCCCAACACCTAGAACCTCCCCCTCACTACTTCCGCAGTCTCCCCCGCCAAGTCGTTTGTAGCCACATGCAACACTAAATGAAGTTTCTTCCTCCCCTCGCTGCACATTTGAGCAGTGCCTGCCTACACCTCCTGCAGTCAACCCGGGATAGCTTCAACCCAAATATGGCTGTGCCTTCCCCCTTCCACCCCATCTCACCCCTTTCAGTATAGAATCCACCAGAACGAGTACCCTCCGTCCCTTACCCCTTTCCTTCTAATGCCCTTCCACCACCCCAGTATTCATTCTTCCTCCCCTTACCCCCGCCAGCTGCACCCTCTGTGACTTCTGTATCTACACCCCCTACTTCTGCCTCACCCCTTTTCTCTACCTTATTCCTCCCATCCCCCTTGAACCCCTTCCCAGCCTGACTACTGCCTACTGGTCTTCCCATGTCGACCTCCCCTGCTGATTTCCAACCCCTCTCCTATCCCCGCTGTTGTCGATTTAGAGCCCCCATTCCCTTCAACCCCGATAGTGACGCCCCTCCCATCCTTCCCCCTTCCCGTAGCCTTCTCTCCTCCAGTCACCCCCTCCTTCCTTACTAGCCCCCCTTTTACCCTTTAGTCCTCGCTATCTCTTCTCCTACCTGTTGCCATCCTCTCATGCCCGCTTGTCCTCCCCCCTTCAGTATGTTTCTGCTCCCCTCCTATAGCAGAGGCTCGAATCTATTCCTAGTCAATACCCTCCTACATCTCTTCCCCTATTGGTTCCCCCTCCTACTTGTTCCCTCCATGGCCCCTGGTCCCTCCCTACCCATAGCCATCTGCTCTCTCCCTGGTACTCCTCGTGGTCTCTTCCTCCCCATCAGCAGGCCCCCGTCGCCTCGGGCACCCCTCTCTTCTCCTGTCTTTTCTGCTAGTGCCTCTGATACTGGGGTCAGTTTCAGTCCCTAGTTGTTCTTCCCCGTCCCCCTTGCCATCCCCTGTTTTCCCCCAGACAGGATGCCTACAATACTCATCTGTCCTGCCACTTAGACTCCTCCCTAACCTCCACAGTTCCTCCCTCAAACTAGCCAGTTGTCTTCAGACCATACACCCCCCATCCTCCAAGCCCAGTCCAGTATCATAGCGGACCCACACGCTGTACACCCCACCACCCTTTTAAAGATGCCCACCCTATTGACATGCGGCACATGCTCCATTTTGGTCTCCATCTTATGTTACGGGCTCTTACTCCTGGTTTCTGTACCCTACTGCAACTGTTAGGGCCCTATTTACCCAAATTCTTGTTCCCCACACTAGTCCCCCTACTGCCCCTGCTGACCGGGTTAATTCAGTCTCAGATCTCATCTGTTAGATACTCTATTACTGTAGCAATCCTAAAGCCTCCTTGTCCATTTTTCACCCCTCAGCTACCATACTTTTTGTTCTCAGCCCTCATAGTTTCACTTAACCCAGTTAGAAATTGTATTGCACTCCAAGTATTACTCAGCTCAGTTAGAGAAATAAACAGAACAAATAAATATGTATTATTACAGCAATCCTAACAGTATAGCTCAGTACTTAGCTCAGTCAGAGAAATAAACAGAACAACTAAATCTCTATTATTACAGCAATCCTAAAAGTATCCAATCATTGCTCTGTCTCCTCCCCAGAAACCCTGCTGTAATATAGGACCACACAGGACCCTGGGCGGTTGGGTGGACAACTCTAATGTCCTGACAGAGCTCCGTTGAGCTCACTCACTCACTCCCCCTCTCTCACTCGCTCATTCTGTTTCTCCCTGCGCTGCAGTCTGCCCTTTTGTACTGGGCTCCTGCCTGCATTGGCACCTTTTTCTGCCCACAAAGAAATCTGCAGCAGTCCTGATAGAGCTCCATTGAGCTCACTCACTCCCCCTCTCTCACTCGCTCATTCTATATCTCCCACCACTGCAGGCTGCCCTTTTGTACTGGGCTCCTGCCTGAGTTGGCGCCTTTTTCTGCCCACATAGAAATCTGCAGCAGTCCCAACAGAGCTCCATTGAGCTTGCTCTCTCTCTCCCTCTCTCACTCGCTTGTTCTTAATCTGTCCCAAACATTGATTTCCCACTGCGACCGTGCTATTCTGTGCCAGAAGTGTGAAAACACATTTCGGCCAGGATGTGAAAAATGACAGCTTTACTATTCATAAGGAGATGTGAAAAATTGCCAGCGTTGAAAATCTGGCATAAAAATATTGCACATTTGAGAAGTTACAAGGTTGCATGGAAAATGCGCAATGCACGCTTGTAACACCATCATTTTATAGACTTTTGCCATCAAATTTTCAACATAGGCATTTTAGGAGCTCTGCTCTTGAACAGTGTCACTGTCAATTTTTTAATCTGTCCCGAAAACTGATTTCCCACAGCGACCGTGCTATTCTGCGCTGGAATCATGAAAACACAATTCGGCCAGGATATGTAAAATGACAGCTGTACTTTTCATAAGGAGGTGTGGAAAAATGCAAATGTTGAAAATCTGGAGTGAAAATATTAAAAATTCACAAAGTTACGAGCTTGCATGGAAACTGCACAACGCATGCTCATAAAACAGTAATTTTTTTGATTTTTTTCACCAAATGTGCAACATAGGTTTTTTGAGAGCCCACTTGATGAACAGTGGTACTGTTATTTCGTTAATCGGTCCTGAAAGGTGATTCCGCGCAGTGACTGCGAAATCACCTTTTGGGAGCGAATAACGCCATGACAGTGACTAAATTCATGAGGAGGGATCCCAATAACCCCATGTTGAAAATTTGGTGTCAGAATTCCCAAAAATGCCCGAGATATGCACCAAAGTTGAAAAAACCCTATTTATGCCACACTTACCGCCATTTCTTTATTTTGCGGTCGGCTTTGAAGAGTGCAGACGTGTTCCTGGTCCACGGAAGATAATTGTGCTGGGCTCTGGAAGCAAGTATGGGGTATGGGGGGTTGAGGAGGTGGGGTACGTAGAGGGTGGACGCAGGTTGGGGAGGGGCACTGGACACGTCAAGGGACCGTTTTCCCATTTTACAAGTAAAAAAACAAAACAAAAGACAACACAGGTCGGTTTTCTTCTTTTGCAGGTGTGTTTGGTATACAGGGGTGGGCTCCCAGTGTGCCACCTGCATTTGTGGGGAGGGAGACCAAAGCCAACAAGGATTGGACCCCCCGTCAGCACAGAAATGGGTTGGGGGGGGCACATGATGCCGAGGAGACTAGGCACCTCCTTGGCACACAACAGAAATTGGGGGATGGGGACATTATGCCGATGCGGAGTGGGCTCCCCGTCGGCAAATTGAACTGGGAAGGTGAGACTGAAGCCGACAGGGATTGGGCCTCTGTCGGCAAAGAAAGATTGTTTGGGGGGCACATGATGTCGAGGGGATTGGGCACCTCCTTGGTATGCAACAGAAATTGGGGTGGGGACATTATGCTGATGGGAAGTGGGTTCCCCATCAGCAAATGAAGTGGGTTGGAAGCATGCCAACAGGGGATTGGGCACCGTTGGCTTTTATGAGGCTCAGAGGCGGCGGCATAGAAGTGCTATGTTTCTGATAATGTTACATCAGGCAAGGTACCGCCCTGCAATGATGGGTCGCTCCCTCATTGCAGTGGAATTGCTGGAGCTGCAGTGATGAGGCGGCCCCTCATTGCAGCGGCCAAATCATTTTAAGTTGGTGGCACTTCTGCAGAACCAGTGTCATCAGGACACTGGGCCTGCATTGGGTGCACAACGCCAAGCCCACAAATGCAGTGCTGGCATTGGCCACCACACTGCCGCACCTCCACGACCTGCTTCTCTCCTAAGCTGCCGAATATTGTTTCTTGCACATGCTCGCAAGTAAAACCAAAAACAGCCTCTACTGGGAAAGAAATGACTTATAGATTCAGTGCAGTTATCCTTTGAGAGCAGGGGTCAGATATTCAAAAGTTAGTGTGGCTGCTAGCAGGTTTTTGCCCACACTATCTGGTTTTATTTGTTTATAAAACTGTATTCATAAAATAGATTATGAACAGGGATAATAGCTCTATTGAGTAAAGCTCCCTTTGTCGCTATCTAATGGTTACACATTAAATACACAAATTTACATCGATATATACTTAAGATTGTACAAAAAGGGTAGGATATATAAATAATACTTTCACATTCAGTAAGTTACTTAGCAGATTAACTCATCATGTTGATCCATTTAGGCAGTATTTCATAGGTACTACAGCCCTGTCAGAGAACCATTTTTTTAAAGGGCCCTGGCAAGTACATGAAATTAATCCCTGAAATAAAATAGGCATAGAATTCCATAGGACAGGTCCCCTGTATAATACAGAGGACCTCCCAACTCCTAGGTTACATTTTGGGACTACGAATTCTATGCCCTGTGCAGATCTCAGACTCTCCCTTATTTCTCTGATTCTAAATGTGTCTAATGTATATCTAGGCAATTCTTCTTTTCTTACTTTAATCGTAAAGGCCAGGAGATGCCAGTCGCTCGATATCACAATGGTGTGTTCTCCTTGTGTTATCGAGGATGAAGCGATCCAGCCTATTAGACAGCATATCTGGTCTGGCCAGCTCCGTCCCTGATGCCCCAGCATACACCAAATCCCCATAGTCCAGAGCAGGTAAGATCATTACAAGTCTTACATGTACATCAGTGGACATAAAATGTTTTAGCCTATACAGTATTCCCAATTTTCTGCTTAAACATTTAACTAAACTATCAAGGTGTACATCACATTTTAATATATTGTCCAGCCATACTCCCAGGTACTTGTATTTTGTAACTTCTTGTATAAGTACTCCTTCCAAAGTGTAAATTTCCAAAGGGGGTTATTTCTTTTGCCATTTTCAAAAAGCACTGTGCTGAGGTTTTTTGCATTCAGAATTAACAAATGTTGCCCTAAAAAAGTCTGAAGTTGCAGAAATGCTTCCCGTAGTTTACTAGAGATAGTCTCAATTGAATTTACCTCCACGTAGATTACGTGTCATCTGCGTAAATATGATACTTTATCTCTGGATCCCCAAAATACAAGTTGTTCACATATACAGTATATTAAAGAGGAGAGGGACCAATATTGACCCCTGGGGACTCCTGATTTTATAGGAACTGTAATAGATTTGAAGGTTTTGCGCCCATTTTTGGAGTAGGGTCCATAGTCAGAGGCCCCTATAGTGCTGGCTAAACCTGTTAGCACCCAGGCGCTAAGATAGCACTGCACCCATTCCAATGAGGGGGTCTTCTCCTGCATATGGGTGCAGTGGCAGATTCAAAGGTTTGTGCTGGCCGTAAGTGACACCCAAAGCAGTGTTATTTACAGCCTCTGACAATCTTGACTTAACTGGGCCCTAAACCTGTGCCCCCACCCCACCGATAGCAGGACAGCTATACTGCAGCTGCCCTCCCCTGTTCGCCTCTCCCGTGACTGTCAGATGGCTCCCTGATATCTAGTGGAAGCCCCCTCACCCATCACCCATCCAGTATGTTACTTGTTTCTCTTATGCCCAGTGACACCACACCACCCCCAATCACCCATCCCATAGAGAAAAACCATATCTCTGGTGTCTATTGGCACCTCCACCCCCGATCTCCTGTCTTGTACAGTAGAACCGTATCCCTGGTGTCTAGTAGAATCCCCCACCCTCCACTCCCCATTCTGGTTCTGATGCACTGTTCCTGGTGTCTAGTGGCACCCCCTGCTCCCGATCTCCTGTCCCATACAGTAGACCCTGATCCGTGGTGTCTAGTGGCACCCCCACCCCAATCCCCCATCCCAGGTAGTGCACTGTATCCCTGGTGTCCAGTGGCACCCCTGCCTCCCCCCAATCTCCCGGCCCATGTAACCTATAATATTTCTGGCATCCAGTGGCACCCCTGCCCCCACCTCCCAAATGCTGGTCGATAAGTGGACCAGTGAACATTGACATTGACGGTCCAGCAACCACCCACCCTGCCCACACCAACAACACCAGCCATCCAACCCCCCCTTACCAACAAGCCTGGGACATCCTGATATGGTGACCAGCACAGCCCTCCTCTCACCTCCTTGGCAGGCTGCCATCGCTCATATGGCAGCTGGCTGAGGAGGTGAGAGAAGGATTGTGCTGGTCACTGTGGCAGGATTCTACACATGACCTGGCTTGTTGGAAAGAAGAGTTCAATGAGAGGTGTTCTTGGTGTGGGCAAGGGGGCCACTTGACCACCAATGTGCGCCTGTCTGTTTGACGACCAGCATTCAGGGGGTGGGGCAGATGTATCACTGGTTGCCAGAGATATTAGAGGTTACACAGACAGGGAATCAGGGAGTGCCACTGGACACCAGGGAAAGGTGAACTATACCGAATGGGGGATGGGGTGGGGTGCCACTGGACACCAGGGATGTGGTGCACTATACAGGACTGGGGATCGGGGGTGGGGTAACACTGGACACCACAGATAAGCTGTATTATACAGGACAGGGGATCAGGGAAAGGATTCACATATACAGGATGGGTGTTTGGGTGGTGGTGGGGGGTGCCACTAGACACCAGGGAAAGGATAACAGATACAGGACAGGTGTTTGGGGGGATGGGAGTGCCACTAGACACCAGGGATAAGGCTCTACTATGCAGGACATGCACTCAGGGGGTGTCACTGGATGCCAGGGTCATCTATACAGTGACGGGATGAGTGCTTGGGGGAGTGGAGGGTAGTACTAGACACCAAGAGAGGCAATAATAATAACCGGGATGGGTGACCAGGGGGTGGTGGATACCACTAGACACGAGGGATATGATTACCATATATGGGATGGGTGTTCAATGGTGGGGGGGATGCTGCTAGACACCAGAGAAGAAGTGGTAGGCTTCCATAGGATTGGGCGGAAGCAGGCCTCCAGTCACCATGCAAATTAGCCCACAATGGGCATGCAAATGGACCCTTAGCACCTTGCATGCCCAATGGACTCATTTGCATAGTGCAAATGAATATCACACCATGGCTCTGGGTGCTATCCATTCCAGGAACGCAATTCTCTGTGGGCTGAATACAGCCCAGGTCCATGTCAGGGCAGCACAGATTGACTTAGCGCTGTGCCTACATGGCCCGATATTCAGTCAGAAAGTGCCAGTCTGCTCTCTGATTGAATATAGCAGCCTCTGGGTCAGGCGCAGGTGCAGGCAGAGCACAAATCTTTGTGCCCCGCTTGCACCTGTTTTAGAATATCTAGCCCCGGGGATGGAAACGAAACAGGAACTTAGGGATCAGGGAGACACAGCATGAAAGGCACCTACCCACATTAGAGAAAAAGGAGAGGACAGAGTAGAGGGAGTATGATGGGTTCAAGGAGGGCAGGGTCAAAGTGGACTGTGGGACACTAAAGACCATATCTTCATAATCCAGTTTTGTGATGATCATTTTCAGAATGGGTTTCCAGGGCACAGAAAGGAGAAGCAATGATTTGTTCTGATAAGGGCACAATTGAAAATGAGCCTCGGTTCAGTGCTTTGTAACATCATTCTTTGATTTTCCAAGAAGCACAAATGCTGCTGATGAGGAGGAAGATGATACTGATGATAGTGTAAGTAGGCACCTTCAGTGGATGGCATCAAGGTGGCAGGAAAATTCAAGGTGATGGCAAGTCATATTCTCAGATATTTAACAATGGATATAAACTACCAAGGGGAGTCATCTAGGGTTTGAAAGACCAGACGGGACCAGAGACTGGTCAGTTATTGCCTAATGCTAAACCTCATAGAGACAGTTTTTTTGTTGGCGTTTAAAGTGTGTTGGTTAGTGCATTCTGGACTGTACTAACAACTTAGAAGCTGAGCTGCTGCAGGCAGAGCTTAATGAGTTATCTGAATTTAAGAGGAGGCATATGTTTTGGGGAGGTCATTTTGAACAAGACAGGACCAGTATGGAGCGTTGTGGAACACCTGATTCAATAGGGGGAGTCGGTCTCCTACAGAGACTACACGTGACTTGTAAGAAGTAAACCAATTAATGGCAATGTCAAAGAGATTAACTTTAGCAATTTTGCCAAGCAGGAGCAAGTTGGAAACAAAGCTGAAGGCCTTTGCTAAACTGACAATAATGGTGGTGGTAGCTTATCCTGATCCCGTCCCTTCAGAAGGCTGTTAGTGAGCCTGGGGAGAGAGGTGGCTTTGGAGTGGGTCTTCCTAAACTCACACCAGAAGGGGCTGGGAAGGGTTATGAATCAATGAACAGGGAGTGTTGGGAGAGTAAAACCTTTTCCTGCAGTTTAGCCAGAAGGGGTGTAAGGGAGCTGTGGCAGTAGTTTCCAGGCACAGAGAGGTCTCCACCCATAGGAATGCAGAGAATTTAGTGCTTATCCATGTTCGAGGGATAGTGTAGATACAGAAATGTCAGAAATTGGGGCGGATGTAACAGGAGTAACTGGCTATAGAAGGTTAGTATCAGTCCCATTTGGGCTGCTGCTCATGTCTGGATTTGTTTATTTATGTATTTGTTAAAAGAGTTTTACCAGGAAAGGCCTGCTGAACCAAAACAGCTCATTTCCAGAGGTGTCCTGAATTAAGGACTACTAATGCCAAAATGGTAGCAGCAGAAGAGATGGGGTAAAGTAAATGGTGGAGGTAGGAGGGAAGGGGAAGGAAGGAGAGCAGGAATGGAAAAAGGAGGGAGGCGAGGGGAGCAGGGTGGTGGAGGGAAGAAATGACCAGGTACAGGTAGACAAGAATACATTAAAGACAAAGGCTACCTTTAAAGGGTCAAATATAGTATAACTACCTAGATGATGGTGGATTGGCATAGCTGACGGTGGGGGGATTGAATAGGGAGTGGATGGCCTCCAGACAGACCATTAAACTTAGACTGGAGGGTGGAAGTATTCAGACTTGACCAAGCTGGTTGCTTTGGTGCAGGTATTCCAAAGCTGTTGTTACCTAGATAACACTAGAGTGGAACCTGTAGACTTCTGCAAGTGCTAAGCTGAAACTCCAGCTTTTTTTTTTTTCCCCTCCCCCCTCTTCCATTTTGTTGTTTAACCAGGTATAGCACACTAAGCTGAAAGCTTTTTGACAGGAGCGACCTGGGAGCACATGGAGGTTAAGTGACTTGCTCAGGGTCACACAGTATGCAAGTGGAAGCTGTGGGATTCAAACCCAGGTCTGGTCTGCTGGATGTCACCAGATTTGCAGCTCAGAGCCTTAGACCACAGCGCTATACTGTCTCTGCTTTAAAGCAGGTTCATCAGAAACAAAGGTGAAATAGGAACCCTTAAACCAAACCCTACGAATGTGGATACGGTTGTCCCCAATGGCAGTGAATTTGCACTGGATTATACTGAGGTCAACTTCAGTGTCAGAGGATAACAGGATGAAGGACAAGTCACTGTTAGAAAATCAGCAAAAAGGTCAGACTGATCAGTGGGCCTAAAAGATTATGTATCACCTCGACCCAGTGCTTGAGAGAAACATACATGGCTACACACACCTTCTTTTGCTACGACTGGAAGAGTTAATGATCTTGGGGGTATACACCACTCCAACACAGACTTTCAAATCAGGTATCTGAAACTGTTGCACACTAATGCCATCAAAGCAAACACAGCAAGAGTTTGGCAGGGCTGTTCCAGTGCTTTTTCCCACAAAAGCATCTAACCTCTGCTGTTGATCATAAAACCACAGGAATATTGGAAATGCTAGATGAAAAAAGGCCAAAGGTCCATTGTGACCACGTGTTGCCATCCAGACAGACTGAGCACCGAACATTAGGTAAAAAATGGAAACCTCAGGCCCCCCTGATGAATTAGATACTGTATTAAGTAATAATGTTCTCTATTACAAAACGAATCTGACTTGGGATTAAAAGATACAACACTCCCCTCTTGCACTTTTTCTTTTGGGAGCTTGGTCCATGAGTATAAATGCTCTTTATGTGGAGCTTTCTTGAGGTTTGGTGCATTGTCTCCAGCTGTTGTAGAATGCAATGACCCAGAAGATATCGGGTACAAGCACTTATTATACCTGTGTTGCATGATCTGCACTGGTTTCTGGTTAGATGGTGTACCACCTTTAAGATTTGCTTGTTGGTCTTCGCAGCCCTGCACAATTTGGGATCTGGCTACATTAAAGGCCTCCTGCACCCCTATACTCCATGTTGACCTCTTTCCTCCGCTGATGAGAACCTCTTGGAGGTTCACCTGGCCCACCTGAAGTCTTCTGGTGATAGGGCTTTTGAGGTGGTGGCACCCCAGTTATGGAACTCCCTACCTCTTTATCTATGGAATATCTCCTTAGTGGAGGCCTTTGTACCCTGTAGCTCATTTTGCAGCCTGAACCATCCATTGCTTAACGTGATACAAATGGCCACCCAGGATACAATGAGTCAAATGGGCCTTAAAGAGCCACCAATCCCACAAGGAGGACTTTGAAAAACAAAATATTTGGACACAAAGCAGCTTATTTTTCTCATTAGCTCTGTATTTCTTTTCCCCATTATTTATTACTGAGGTCACATGCATGAAAACAGGATCTTTTTCCTTGAGAACTCATCAGCTCCTATTGCCTGCTCCCAACCTGATGTCATAATGCTTTGCTTATGACAGCACCGTTATTCTTATGGCAACAGATTGTGACATCACAGCAGAGGATTATTATTTCAAGTGGGGAATAAGTTGTAAGGACTGATGAACTCTAAGGCATAAAGATCCTGTCTTTGTGGAGACTTCCTTTGTAAATAAATTCCTTAGTAAATAAGAGGGAGGAGAACTCTGTTGAAGGTAAATTAAATGCCAGCTGAACTGTGTCTGAATATCGTGTTTTCCAAAGTTTTCCAATAGGCATCAGCAGCTCTTAGTTATTCTCTCTCTGATGTTAATGAAGTTGGTTAACTGTTTTGTTTTATTTCATGCACTGCATAATTTTTTTAACTGATGTCTATCCATTTCTATTTCTTTTGTGGTTTTATGTACAGCACCCAGAACCATGGGGTCCTTTGTAAATAAAATTTGCTTGCTTGCTTGCTATTATTGTCTAGTAGAAAAAAAGTTTCCTCACATTACCCGTAATTCTGTTCCCCTTAAGTGTTGTGTATGCCTTCTAGTTCTGCTGTCCCAGCAAGACAAAATCATTTCCACTCTTTCCCATCACCCCTCTATGGCTTTCCCCCTATCCATCCCCCCCCCCCGTTATATCTCCTGAGCTGCCTTGCTCACATTAAAATGCTTTGTCCCATACTTCTCACCTCTGACGAGGCCCCTGGGCTGATGCCATCCCTTACCTTGTTGATTATTAGATATTAGGCTGAGTCTGTTCTCATTTTCCTGTAAAGGGTCATTTCATAAGACCCCACCCCCTCTAATATGACCCTTTGAATTCCAGGTTTGCACCTTGGCATACATTGTACAATGCCACATGTATTGGAACTTCTCTAGTTATACACTCTTGTAATGTCTTGTATAATTCCTTGTTTTGTTTGTTCTCCGTCTCATACTTTCCCAATATGTATTGTTCGTCTGACGTGGAACCTATGAAATGAGCTTGTTCTCAAAGGTGTTAGCTGAAATTTCAATAAATAAATAAATAAAAATAACTTTCCCTGAGACACCCTATCCAATCCTTTTAAAATTATACAAACTGAAGTTGTATATCCTCTCATAGATACATAGATACATAGACAGTGTCTGCAGATAAGGGCCTGTGGCCCACCCAGTCTGCCCATTTGAGCTTGTAAGTTCAGTTTGTTTTCCTAGAAGTCTGTTTCCCCTTACCCCTGACCTCTAGAATTCCTTTATGTCTATCCCATGTATTCTTAAATCCCGTGATTGTTTCAGCCCCCACCACTTCCTCTGGCAAGGTGTTCCACTTGTCCACCACCCATTCTGTGAAGAAATTCTTTCTCATGTTTCCTCTGAATCGTCCTCCCTCCAACTTCATCCCATGCCCTCTAGTCCTGGAACATCTTTTTCGCTTAAAAATAGTGTTTTCCTGCACCCTGTTTCTCCCTGTAAGATACTTGTATGTCTCTATCATATCCCCTCTCCCTCCTCTCCTCCAGGGAGTACATGTTCAGTTCCTTCAACCTGTCTTCATAGGACTTGTGATGCAATCCATGCACCATCTTTGTTGCTCTCCTCTGAACCTTCTCTACCCTGTCTATGTCCTTACGTGGGTATGGTCTCAGAACTGTACACTGTACTCCAGATGGGGCCTCACTAGTGTCTTGTATGGCGGAATTATGACCTCCCTTTTCCTGCTGGTGATGCCCCTGCCTATACATCCCAGCATCCTATTTGCGTTACCTGATGCCTTGTCACACTGTTTCCCTACTTGAGGTCATCAGAGATGACAACCCCAAGATCCCTTTCCTGCTTGGTGCATACTATATCCTCACCCCCAACTGATATATTGTGCCAGGGTTTTGTGCCCCATATGCATTATCTTGCACTTCTTTGCATTGAATTTCAACTGCCAAAGCCTTGACCATTCTTCAAGTTTCTGCAGGTCCCTTCTCATTCTGTCTACACCCTCTGGTGTGTCTACTCTGTTACAGAGCTTTGTGTCATCAGCGAACAGTGAAATTCTGCCTTCTAGATCCTGCGCAATGTCACTGATAAAGATGTTGAATAGGACGTGCCAGCACTGATCCCTGTGGTACCCACTGGTCACTCTTCCTCTGTGGAGTGACAGCCATTTACCACCACCCTCTGTGTCCTGCCACCCAGCCAGTTACCTACCCACCACACTACTGTCCTGCCCACACCCATATTCCCAGTCTGTGTAATAGTCTCTGTGTGGCACAGTGTCAAAGGCCTTGCTGAAGTCCAGATAGGCCATGTCCACTGCCCTCCCTGATCCACCTCCTAGTCACCCAATCAAAATTCAATGAGGTTGGTCTGACATGACCTCCCCTGGTGAAACCATGCTGCCTTGGGTCCTGTAGTCCATTGACAACCAGATGTTCCACCAATCTCTCCTTCAGTAGTGCTTCCATGATCTTTCCCACTACCAAGTGAGGCTGACTGGTCTGTAGTTCCTGCTTCCTCTTTGTTCCCACTTTTGTATAAGAGGACTACATCTGCTGTCCTCCAGTCTTTGGGTACCTCCCCTGTTTCCAGTGATTGGCTAAACAGGATAGCCAGAGGTTCAGCCACCACCTCTCTAGTTCTTTAAGGACTCTGGGTGCACCCCATCTGGCCCCATTGCTTTATCAACTCTTATTATTTCCAGTTCCTTTAGGACCCTTTCTCGTGTAAAGGGGCTTGTGTCCATTCTGCACCATTCTCACCCCTGTACCTCTTCAGACCCATTACCCTCTTCCTCAGTAAAGACTGAGCAGAAATACCTGTTCAATATGTCAGCTTTACTGTTGTCATCCTCCAGCGACTCCCATCCTCCCCTTCAGTCTCACTATCCCTCCCTTTGTCTTTCTTTTTCACTTATATACCTGTAAAGGTTTTGTCCCCTTTAACCACTGATTTTGCAATGTGTTCTTCTGTCTGAGCTTTGGCTTCCTCACTGACTTCCTGCCTCCCTTTGTTTCTCCTGGTACTTCTCCTATCCCTTCTGCCTGTGTCTTTTGTATTGCCTGAATGCAATCTTTTGGCTTTCACTTTCTTTGCTACCTCTTTGGAAAACCATAATGGTCTCTCTTCCTTTTCCTCTTGCTAACCTGCTTAATGCATAATTCTGTTGTTCTTATAATCCCCATTTTAAATACTGCCCACTGTTCCTCAACCCCTGATTCCTGTCCCATTCCCTAATGCCTCTTTCAAGTATCTCCCCATTTTCCCAAAGTCTGCCCCCTAAAATCCAGGATACGTGTTTTTGTGTGGTTTGGTTCTGCTCTTTCTGTGATTTCAAACCACAATGACTGGTGGTCACTGTTACCCAGGTGCTCCCCCACTGTTACCCTCATCACACTCTCATCCTTCTTTTTTCTCAGGAAATCTAACTTAGCTGTCTAGACGTTCCTCATAGCTTAACCTCTCCATCTCCCTTGATCGTATTATGCTTTATGATGTACCCGATTGCTGCAGTGTCATTTTTGTACTGTTGCCGCCAGTACTAGACATAGTACTCTCAAGAGTGGCCTTACTAGAGTAAGTGTGACCCTTAATTCTCTACCTCTTTCAGTTTGGCCAGTTGACAAAGCTGTACAAGAAGCTGGGTCCAGAGGAGTTCCCCCTGATCGACCAGACATACTACCCAAACTACAAAGAAATGGTGAGTGGCCTGTTTGAGATATGCAATATGGAGTACAACACAGAGTGTTTCCATGACAACAGCATGCTGATCACAAAACATTCAACTTTAGCCTGGGACCAAACTAAAATGAGTTTGTGGGAGCAGGCTACTAATGCAGCCCCTGATTATTGATGAGAAGTTGAGTATCTCGATTGGATTAATGACCAGTGAGTAACATGGAAGACCATGATGGTGTGATAGTAAAGGGTACATGGCTAGAATTTATAATGTAGTACAAGTCTCTGAGGAAGTAGACGTTGAGTGCTGATGACGTTAGCACATAGTGTTTGAGCATATAACCAGTGCCAAAAAGAAGTCTAATTGGGTGTTGTGGGGTTATTCAATGGTATTGCTGTTTATTGTTATTAAGGTAATTACTGGGTGTCAGTGGGGTTACAGCATATTATACAATGGCAAGAAAGAATCCTGGCTTCTGATTGGTCAGTTGGCTGTCACAGCAGGGTTGTTATCCTGGCGTAACCCCATGCTGATTGTTTGTTGGATTTGGATGATTTGGAGGATAATTCCATCCTTCTCTTAAGAAACAGAAATATTTTTACACACTAACAAAAACATTCTTTAAAATTATTTTTTTTATTAAAACAAGAAGCCATTGTATAATAGGAATAAAGCCCTCCAGGGTGGTTGTTATGCTGGGATAACATCCCTTCCCGGGTGTTGGACGCCCTCGGCGGTGGCCTAGGGCCCAACCACACCTGAGGTGGGATGCTATCCTACATAACACCCAATTCGTCAGGTATTATTCCTTTAGTATCACTGTTTGTTACTGTTATTAAACAGAATGTGATTACTGAGTGCCAGTGGGATAACGGCATAGTATTGATGTTTATTACTGGTGTCAAACAGAGGCTGTTTACTGGGTGTCATTGGGGTTACTGCATGGTATTGCTGTTTATTACTGTTATTAAACTGATGATGATTCCTGCATGTCAGTGGGGTTACTGTGTGATATTAGTGTTTGTAACTGTTACTAAATGGATAATATTTACTGGTTGGCATCGTTTATCACCTGCTGGCAGTGGCTGGAAAACTCCATTATTCGCACGTGTGAATAATGAACTGTGAATAATGGAGTTTGCCTAAGCACTTTCCACAAACCTTGTGCCAAGCTACGAGATGCCAGCTGAGCAGCTCCACAGCTCCCTTCCCTTACGCTCTCACCTTGCACCGCTCAAACTGTGAAACTGCAAACAGCTTACTTCTCAGACGCCACATTAAAATGGCACAAAACTACTTTAAATACATCCCACAAACCTTGTGCAAGGCTACAAGATGCCAGCTGAGCAGATCCGTGGCTCCCTTCCCTCGCACTCTCGCCTCATGCCACATGAAACCCGCAAATGGCAAACAAGTTCCTCATCAGTCACCACAGAAAAACGGCAAAAATCAACTTTAAATAAATCCCAGGGGGAAAAAAATGGCAACCTCTTCCCGCTTTACACTGCGCACTGAATCCTACCACCAAAAATTCATAAAACGAGCAAGAGAATAAAAACACAACAAAGAAAACGAAAAGTGACATCCAGCTCTTCACAAAGTTCCTGTCAGAAACCGGTGAGTCAGCAGATTTCCTTAATATGCCAATGCTAGAACTGGACATTAAAAAACTGTTTCTTTTGGGAAATTACTTTAAACTCTTTCTTATGGGGAAAAAAAGTATATTTTTTGTGTTCAAATAAACTGGCAAAACAGTTAAACACTGCTATGTCACTTATTACTCTAACTACATTTTTCAAAGAACCAGTAAATATAAAAAAATAAAACATGGGAAAGTCTGGAAAATTCTGATCCAAGGCACACCCTTGGTACGTGGTGCCCAGATAAACCCCTCGGGCTTTGCCCTCTGGGTTTATGGGCATCACACCTCAGTGTGCATAAAATCATTATTAACCACACTTTCCCATGCATTATTCTATATATAATTATTGGGTTTAGGTGGGGTTACTGCATGCTATTGATGGTTATTAATGTTATTAAAAGATGATGATTACTGGGTGATGGTGGGGTTACTAAATGGGCACTAGGTCAGAAGCGCATCAACAATAACAGCGCTGTCCTGAACAGCGCAGCATAAACAGCGCTGACTACGACTAAGGCAGTGTAAAATGCTGTAAAACGAAACAGCGTCAATGGTAGTGGTCGGAAACCACACCAATGACTGCTACCATTAGGAAACAACATGCTGTACACTTTATTTTTGTGAGGGGCTCTGCCCCACACACCCCACAACATGGGGGGCTTTGCCCCCTGCACCCCCATTACTAAAATAACCAACTCCGAGGAGGGCAGAAACTTGGGGATGGGAGGAGTTTCAGATATCACATCAAAACAGCGAACCAAACTGAGCAACTCATGAATGAGCTACTCAATTTAGTCAAAGGAGTGAGGGTTGGAAATAGCGATGATGGTGGGGGGGATATGGGCGACGAAAGGGAATAGTGACAGAGGAGGGAGGGAATGAGGAAGGGAGGGACCAGGAAGGGAACGAGGGAAGGATTAGGAAAGATAAGTCAGGAAATGGAGCCTGGTGCTGCTAAGCTGCCCGCCTAGCGTGGTGGGTAAGGACACTGCCTAAGGTGCTGGTGGTCCCGGGTTCGAGACTGCTAGTAGGAACATTTTTGTTTGCTTTTACAGGGTGTTTTTTTTTTTTTATGGCGTTCCCATCATTGGCCCACCTCCTCTGTTCTTTTTTCTCCAGTGTGCACCTCTCCGAGATGGTTATTGTAGTATGAGGGTGCAGGGGCTTCCTCCCCGCAAAGAAGTGTGAGGCATCCCCCACGTTCATACTGTACATTTGCACTCAGTTTGTGTTGTGCGCGTGTCCTATGTGATGATTTGGTTTTGGCAGAATCCACTCGCTGTTTTGCAAGCCAATATTCTGCTGTTATGACATGGAACCGAATTCTGGACCAAAAACGCACACAAAAAACACTAACATCAGCCAGGGGAAAAAATTGCTACTACATGTGCCAGGAGACCAGAAACAGAACCCTGTTCTCTTGGGTTGCATGTGCTGGCCGAGCTGCTTGTGCTTTAGACCTCTGCATCATGGGAGCAGCTTGGCTAACCTTCACATTTTTTCCCTACTTCTCCTGCCTTCCCTTCACAGCCACAGGTGTAGTAGTTAGTACCGTTCAGCATTCTACAGCCATCACTGTTGAAGGGAAACGTGCTTTACACCATGCACTTCTAGCTGCACTGTTCTAGCTGTGTGCTTCTGACCTGGTAGGACTAAATGACATTGCTGTTTATTTCTGTTATTAAACAGATACTGGTCACTGAATATTGGCGAGGTATTGAATATCAGTGTTTATTTCTGTTAGTAAACGGACAATTAGTGGGTGTCGGTGGGGTAACAGCATGATACTGCTGTTTATTTCTGTTATTAAACAGATACTGATCACTAAATATTGGTGAGGTACTGAATATTTCTGTTTATTACTGTTAGCAAACAGACAATTAGTGGGTGTCGGTGGGGTTACTGCATGATATTGGTGTTTATTTCTGTTAGTAAACAGATCCATTGGTGCCATAGGTTATTTATAAGCCCAATAAGCAAAATTGCCCTTTATGGTTTGCCTTGATTCAAAGGTTGTATTCCATTAAGTTATTTGCTTGACAGTATTTATCTAGTGAAACTTGGAATTAATCCATGTTACCATACCTCACCACTTCAATTGGTAAGCTGTTCCATATGGTAAACACTCTCTGAATGATCCACATGCCACATCTTTTAGTTCTACATTTCTCCTTTTAACTGGAGGTCATGTGTTCTTGTAGCATAATGTAAAGCCTTAAGTTCTAATTTTAGTATATCCCATAAGTCCTTGTAAAATGCCCTGTAAGAATATTTGTTTAGCCCTGCAACCATCTTTGTTGCTCTTCTTTGCACTCCCTCCAAGCATTTAATGCCTCTTTTTGTGTATGGTAACCAAAACTAGCTACAGTACTCCAAATCTGGCCTCACCAGTGAGCCATGCAGGGGCATCAACACCCTCTTATCAGTGCTTGTGACATGTCTTTGGATACACCCTAACATCCTGTGACATTTTGTACTTGTCCCTGTACAGTATTTCTCAAAGGTCGGATCTTCTTGTACCAGAATTCCTAGGTCCCGTTCAGATTTTACCTCCTTTAGTTCTTGTTCTGAGATTAAATATTTTACTCCGATGTTATTTTTCCCCAAGTGCATAACGCCACACTTCCCCATGTTGAACTCGAATTTGTGTTAGGAGGCCCGTTTGTAACCTCACTTTTTTCAGTTTAGTTATTGGGAAGGAAGTTAGTAGGCGCAGGGGCGGGTGCAAAGCTGGTGAGATGGGTAGGAAACTGGCTGCAGGGAAGGCAACAGAGGGTGGTGGTGGGTGGGGAGCTCTCACACCCAAGGGCAGTGACGAGCGGTGTTCCACAGGGCTCGGTGTTGGGACCAGTGTTGTTTGGGATATTCATTGCAGACATATCATGGGACATCAAGAGCAAGATCAGTCTGTTTGCTGATGATACCAAGGTAGGCGCGGTGGTGGATGACCTAGAGGGGTGGCAGGGGTTGCAGGATGATCTGGAAAAGCTTGAAACCTGGTCAGACACCTGGCAACTGGGCTTAATGCCAAAAAGTGCAAGGTGCTGCATTTTGGGATGAAGAACCCAAGGAGGAGCTACCAGCTAGGGGAGTGCAGCTAGCCCAGACAGAGGAGGAGGAGAAGGATCTGGGTGTGCTCATTACAGGGTCAATGAACAACTCGGCACAATGTAGGAAGGCAGCTGCAAAGGCCAACAAAATACTGGGTTGTATTGCAAGGGGTATATCCTCGAGGAGGGAGGAGGTGATTCTGCCACTGTATAGGTCATGAGTTAGACCACACCTGGAGCACTGCGTGCAGTACTGGCGTCCGTATCTGAAGAGGGACATTAAGTTACTGGAGGGAGTACAGCGCAGAGCGACAAAGATGATCAAGGGGCTGGGGGACTTATCATACGAGAGGAGGTTGAAGGAGTTGAACATGTACTCACTGGAGGAGAGGAGAGGAGAGACAGGGGTGACATGATTGAAACCTTTAAATACATGAAAGGAATAAACAAGACGGGTACAGAGGGGCTGTTCAAAGTAAGGGAGGGGAGGGCCACCAGGGGCCATGATATGAGACTGGAGCGAGGAAGGTTCAGGAGGGAGATGAGGAGACACTTTTTTACAGAGAGGGTGGTGGCTGGGTGGAATGCGTTACCTGATGAAGTGGTATGCAGTAGAACAGTGGACTGCTTCAAACGAGGATAGGACAGGACAAGGGGGAGGGTTAATGAAGGGGAAGGGTGGAAGGGAGGGGCAGCTGCAGAATAAGGGGTGCTAGCTGCACATTCGAGCAGACTTGATAGACCTCTAGGCCTTTATCTGCTAGCAAATTTTGTATGTTCGTATGTTCGTATTGCCTCTTCAGAATCAACTACAAAGCCTAGCTTGGCATCACTGGCAAATTTTGAGAGCCACACACCCTCCCTACATTGCATGGATGATACATAAATGGTGAACAGAATTGATCCCAGGACCGATCCCTGAGGTACCCCACTGGACACTTGTGACCAGACTGAGTGACAGCATCTCAGTCAGACTTTTTATTTTCTCTCCCTCAGCCATGATTCTATCCAACTAACCAGTCTTTTATTTTTACCAGTTTTTATGTTGATTGTGCACAGCGCAAGAAACATATTGGCACAGCTTGCTGAGAAGCAGGCTGTGGAGGCACGGCACTGTTGTGGCCAATGCCCCCACAGCCTGCAAAGGCTTGTCCTGCTTCCCCCAATGCGTTGCAGGCTGTTGGTGACACAAGTTTGGAGCATTCGCACCAACTTGTGACAATCAGCGCTGCAATCAGGGGCCACCTCGTCATTACAGCGTAAGTCAACCGCTACAATGAGGATGACCGTCATTGCAGGAAGCCGGATCTAGCAAAGCCTGATATTGTTTGTGAACATGGAGGCAGGTTGCGCCCTGTTCACAAACAATATACTTCCCACAATGTTTATCTGCCAACGGGGAGCCACTCCCTGTTGGCATAATGTCTCCCGTTTCATTCTCTGCGGTAGGTGCCCAATCCTGTCAGCAAAAGGAATTACCCCCTGTGTTGTTGCCAATGGGGTGCCCAATCTCCATCGGCAAAGAGGATCCCTCCTTTGTTATTTGCCGCAGGTGACCAATACCCGTTGGCAGAAAGAATCCTCCTTTTATTGTTTGCTGGCGGGGTGTCCAATCTCCGTAGGCTACAGCACCCCAAAAGCGAGACTTCAGTGGCATGCTGGAGCCAACCCAGCATGCCAAATGCCCTTTGAAGTAAAAACCATCCTATGTTGTCTTTTTTTTTTTTTTTACCTGTAAAGAAAAACGGTCCCCGCAGTCTCCCAGACCCCCTTCATAACCCACACCCACCCACTGTACCCTGCTTCCCACAACCCCCCTCACCCCATACTTACATCCGGAGTCCGGTGCGACGATCTTCGGTGGACCGGGAACACGTCTGCACTCTTCAAAGCCGACCGCGAACTGAGGAAATGCTGGTAAGCTGTATAATGGAATAAATAGGGTTTTTTCAACTTTGCTGCATATCTCAGGCATTTTTTGGAATTTTTTCATCAAATTTTCAACATGGGGTTTTTGGGACCCCTCTTCATGAATGCTTCAACTGTCATGGTGTTAATCGCTCGAAGGTGATTTCCACGGTCACTGCGGCGGAATCACCTTTGGGGGCGATATCAACGACAGTGCCAGTGTTCATGGTGGGCCTCAAAAGCCTATGTTGAAATTTAATTAGGCATCCCAAAAATGACTGTTTCTGGCGTGCTGCACAGTTGCTACGCACACTAAGTAACTTCGTGAATTTGCAAGATTTTGACGCCAGATTTTCAACATTGGCATTTTACTAACATACTAACATACTAAAATGCCAGCAGAATAGGCCTAATGGTTTTTCGTGTCAGCTTGTTTGGTCAGCCCCCACCCTGGGTGCTGACCTTGCTGCCCCCCTCGCCTTCTCTGGCTTCTTCCTTCCCAGTTCCGGATATTCTTGCTGCATTGGATTTTGCTTCCAGAACCCTTCCCCTGTACCTGTCCCACTCCCTCTTGAACCCCTCCACTGTCTCTGCCTCCACCAGCCCCCTAGGCAGCGCATTCCATGGCTCCACCACCCTCTCAGTGAAGTAGCACCTCCTCCTTTCTCCCCTGAATCTTCCCCCCTCCAGCTTCCACCCATGCCCTCTAGTGGCCCCCTCCTCCTTCCTTCGAAGCACCCTGACTGTTCCTCCCTATTTACTCTCTTCATGTACCTGAAGACCTCTATCATGTCCCCAGTCCTTCTCTCTTCCAATGTGTACATATTTAGCTCTTAGCCTCTCCTCATAGGTCCTGTCCCCAAGCCCCAAATCATTTGGTTGCCCTCCTCTGGACCCTCTCCAGGAGGTTAATGTCCCTCTTTAAGTGTGGCCTCCCAAACTGCACGAGTACTCAAGGTGCGGCCTCACCAAGCAGTTATACAGAGGAGTATCACTTCCCTCCTTCTGGAGGTGATCCCTAGTGATGCATCCCAGCATCCTGTTGGCCTTGGCTGCTGCCCTCCTACAAGTCTCAGAGTTGTTCATCTTGACATCCACCACCACCCCAGGTCCCTCTCAGCCATCGAGACTTGTAGCATTTCCCCCAGGGTACACTTGGCCGGGTTTCTGGCCCCCAGGTGGAGTACCTTGCATTTCCTGCATTGAACCTCAGCTTCCACTTTCTAGACCATCTTTCCAGAGCCTCCAGGTCCCCTGTGGGCCACCCTCCCTCCTTCCTATCCACCACCGCCCCAGTTTGAGTCATCCATAAAGAGACTTATCTCACTCCTGATTCCTGTCCTTATGTCAGAGGCGTAGGCGATGAACAGAAGGGCCAGAGACTGATCCTGTGGGACCCCACTCATGACCCTCCTTGGGGATGAGACTATCCGCCAACTCGACCCTCTGGGTCTGGTCCTGAGCCAATTGCCTATCCATCTGATCATCTGGTTCCCCCCACATTTCTCCCAGCTTATCCAACAGGCCTCGTGAGGAACAGAGTCAAATGCCTTGCTGAAGTCTAGAAAGAGGGACGTCCACTGGTCTACCCAGGTCCAAGGCACTCGTCACCCAGTCATAGAACTCCACCAGGTTTGTCTGACACGATTTCCCGGATGAATCCATGCTGTCTATCGTCCAGGCACCCTGACTTATCCAGGTCCCCCCTAGCCTCTCCTTGACAATGCCCTCCATCACCTTGCCCACCACCAATGTCAGGCTGACAGGCCTGTAGTTCCCTGCCACCTCCCTTGATCCCCCTTGTGGATAGGCACTATATCGACCTTCCAGTCCTGGGGCACCACCCTGTCCTCAGAGAGATGGTGAAAAGCTCCGCCAGAGGTTTCGCCAGGACATCCATAAGTTCCTTCAGCACTCTGGGATGTAATTTATCCGGCCCAGTACTTTCTTTGTCTTAAGGGCTGAGGCTTCCCTCCTCTCTCTGCTGTGATTCCACTTCCTGTACCTCTTCTCCTGCTTAGCCTCCCCCTCCTGCCAGTGATGCCTCCCCTCTCCCCAGACCGCTGATCGGTGAGGGTCCCCCTCCTCAATATCTCCTTGTAGAACAGTACCTGTCATTGGTTCATATCCTGGTGGAAATGTGTTTCGCACTTCCGGTAGAGAATAAGCGGGTCACTGTTGGAAATTAGTGTTCAGGACAGATTAAGAAAATGACAGTGACACTGTTCATGAGTAGAGTCCTGAAATGGCTATGTTGAAAATGTGGTAACAATACTCCATAAAATGACTGTATTCTGACGTGCATTGTAGGTTTGCATGCTGCCTTTCATAACCAGCGAATGTATAATATTTTCACTCCAGAGTTTCAGCATTGTCATTTCCCATACCTACTTATGAACAGTGCAGCTGTCATTTTCCCATCCTGGCGAAATGTGTTTCAGTTCCGAGCAGAATAGAGGCGGATCGCTGTGAAATCACTGTCCGAGACAGAGTAATAAAATGACAGTGACACTGTTCATGAGCAGAGAGTCCTAAAATGCCTATGTTGAAAATTTGGTGATGATAGCCCATCAAATGACTGTGTTACAAGTGTCGTGCACACTTTCCACCTGCCTTAACTTTGCAGATTAAATAATATTGTCATGCCACATTTTCAACAATGGCAATTTTTCACACCTCCTAATGAGCAATACAACTGTCATTTTTCACATCCTGAGTGAAATGTGGTTTCACAGTTGCGGCACAGAATATCACAGTCGCTGTGGGAAATCAGTGTTCGGGACAAATTAAGAAAATGACAGTGGCACTGTTCGTGAGCAGAGGTCCTAAAAATCACTACGTTGGAAATTTGGTGTCAAAAATCCATAACATGACTATGCTACAAGCGTGCGTTCAGCTGTTTCCACGCACCCTTGTAACTTAGCAAATTTGTAATATTTTCACGCCACATTTTCAACAGTGGCATTCTTCACACCTCCTTATGAACAGTACAGCTGTCATTTTCACATCCTGGCTAAAATATGTTTTGCACTCCTGACAGAGAATAACCTGCAGTGCTGTGGGACATCAGTGTTTGGGATAGATTAAGATGGAATGAGTGAGAGGGTGACCGAGCTCAACTGAGCTCTGTCAGGACTGCTCTGGATTTGTTTGTGGGCAGAAAAAGGCCCCAGTGCAAGAGGCCAGTACAAAGGGGCAGCCTGCAGCACTGGGAGAAACAGAACGAGAGAGTGAGTGAGGGGGGGTGAGTGAGCGAACTCACCGGAGCGCTGTCAGGACTGCTGCAGATTTCTTTTTGGGCAGAAAAAGGCGTCGGTGCAGGCAGGGTCCCAGTAGAAAGGCCAGCCTGCAGCGGTGGGAGAAACAGTACAAGTGAGTGAGACAGGGGACTGAGTGAACTCAGCAGAGCTCTATCAGGACTGCTGCAGTTTCTTTGTTGGCAGAAAAAGAAGGCGCCAATGCAGGCAGGGCCCGTACAAAGACACGCTTGCAGCACCACAACACACAGAATGGTAGCGTGATGAGGGAGACTGGCGACCTCAATGGAGCTTTGTCGGGGCTCAGCTGCAGATTTGTTGTGGACAAACAAAAGGTGCCAGCGCAGCCAGCAGCCCAGTACACAAGCACAGCCTGCAGCGCCAAGAGAAACAGATTGAGTGAGTGACAGAGGGTAGTGAGCGGAGCTCAGTGGAGCTCTGTTGTGATTGCTGTGGATTTCTTTGTGGGCAGAAAATGCGACAACACAGGCGGGAGCCCAGTACAAAAGGCCAGCTTGCAGGACGGGCAGAAACGGAATGAGTGAGTTTGACAGGGGAAGTGAGCGAGCTCAATGGAGCTGTCGGGACTGCTTCAGATTTCTTTCTGGCCAGAACAAGCCACCAGTGAAGGCAGGAGCCCAGTACAAAAGGGCAGCCTGCAGCGGCAGGAGACACAGAATAAGCGAGTGAGGGAGGGGGACTGAGTGAGTTCAACGGACCTCTGTTGGGACTGCTGCAGATTTGTTTGTGGGCAGAAAAAGGCAGCAATGCATGCAGGGGCCCAGTACAAAATGGCAGCGTGCAGTGGCAGGAAAACCAGAATGTGAGAGTGGGAGTGAGCGAGCTCAACGAAGCTGTATTGTAACTGCTGCAAATGACGGTAATGCAGGCAGGAGCCCAATAGAAAAGGGCAGCCTGTAACGCCACCAGAAACAGAATGAGCGAGTGAGAGAAGAGGACCGAGCAAGCTGAACGGATCATTGTCAGGACTGCTGCGGATTTCTTTGTGGACAGAAAAAGGCACCAACAGAGCCAGGGCCCAGTACAAAAGGGCAGGCTGTAGTGCCAGGAGAAACAGAATGAGTGAGTGACACGGGAGTGGCGCCCTCAACAGGAGTTCTGTCGGGACAGCTGTAGATTTCTTTGTGGGCAGAAAAAGGTGCCACACAGGCAGGAGCCCAGTACAAAAGGGCAGCCTGCAGCGCTGGCAGAAACGGAATGAGTGAGTGAGAGAGGGGGACTCAGTAGGCTCAACAGACCTGTGTTGGGACTGCTGCAGATTTCTTTGTGGGCAGAAAAAGCCACCAACAGAGGCAGGAGCCCAGTACAAAAGGGCAGTCTGCAGCGCCAAGAGAAACAGAATGGGGGAGTGAGCCACCTCAATGCAGCTCTGTCAGGACAGCTGCGGATTTCTTAGTGGGCAGAACAAGGTGCCAATGCAGGCAGGAGCCCAGTACAAAACAGCAGCCTGCAGCACTGGGAGAAACAGACTAAGCGAGTGACAGAGGGGCAGTGAGCGAGCTCAACACACCAGCGCAATCAACATTCGGCATTGACAAATGCTTGTTTACAATGTGGTAATAAATTCTAAATGTGGTATGGTGTCAAAGGCCTTGCTGTAATCAAGAAATATTATATCCACAGATTTAGTCATATCCAGAGCCTTACTCAGTTTATTTAAAAAGCTAATTAAATTTGTTTGACATGATCTTCCCTTAGTAAATCTGTGGTGTGTCAAATCTCCAAGGTCTCTGTCTTGGATCTCATTCTCCAGTTCTTCCTTAATTATGCCTTCTAGGACTTTCCTTAACATGGATTTCCAACTGATGGGTCTGTATTTCTTGTAATCTGTTCTGTCTCCCTTTCTATGTTGGCATGCGCAGCCAACATCTTGCGGTAGTAGCAGATTTGGATGTGTGGTCACTGTGGGCGAATGGATGGCATGCATCAGTAGGTGCGTCCCTCATTCCCCAATAAGCCAGCAGCAGGCGCTGACATCATGCATAGCTAATGTGGCCACCAGATCTAAGAAAAGGTCCGCTGCAATGAGAGTGAAGCTGTCATGCAGTGGGACCACAACACAGCTCCCGATATGCAAGCAACATGGCGGCAGTGACTGCTGCCGCCGCGGTCAAAATGCTGACAGGTGGAAGCCCACTCCCTGGCAGCATAATATCCCTCCATTTCCGCTGTGTGCTGAATGGGTGCCCAATCCCCTACGCATCATGCACCCCTAAAAGTCTTTCTTTGCGATGGGGGCCCCAATACCTGTAAACTTCAGTCCCCCTTCCCAGTTCAATCTGCCGATAGAGGAGCCTCCCCTTTTGATGTGTGCCGAGGGGTGCCCAATCCCCAACCGACTCTCTCGCCCACTGGTGTTGCCAGCAAGGTGCCCAATCCCCATATCTACAGCTCCCCCAAAAAACAACTCAGGTGTACGCTGGGGCCACCCCCAGCATGCCAAATTACCCTGTTTAAAAAAAAAAAAAAAAGTCCTGGGATGTTGGTCCTTTTTTTTTTTTTTTTTACTAAGTAAAACAGCAGGTTCCTCGTGGTCTCCTGCCTTCCCCAACCCACGCCCACCCTCTGCACACCCTGCCTCCCACACCCCCCACTCCATATTTACCTCCGAGCCTGGCGCAACTATCTTCGGTGGACCAGAAACACGTCTGCACTCTTCAAAGCCAACCTGAAACTGAAGAAATGCTGGTAAGCTGTATAATGGCATAAATAGTGTTTTTCAACTTTGGTGCATATCTCAGGCATTTTTGGGACTGTTGACACCACATTTTCAACATGGGGTTATTGGGACCCCTCCTCATGAATTCAGGCACTGTCATGGCGTTATTCAGACCCGAAAGGTGACTTTGCGGTCACTGCGCAGAATCACGTTTCGGGACTGATTAATGAAATGACAGTGCCACTGTTCATGAGGGGGGCTCTCAAAAAACCTATATTACAAATTTGGTAGAAAAGTCCAAAAATGGCTGTTTTACAAGCCTGTGTTGCACAGTTTCACATACACTCGTAACTTATTGAATTTGTAATATTTTCACTCCAGATTTTCAAAATTGGCATTTTCCACATTTCCTTATGAATAGTACAGCTGTCATTTTCACATCCTACCTAAATGTGTTTCGCACCTGGCGGCGAAATTTGGTTTATCAGGCAGAATACCCGGTGGTTGTCTTGAGGAAATCAGTTTCTGGGACAGTTTGAGGAAATGACGGTGACACAGTTCATGAGCAGAGGTCCTAAAATGCCTATGTTGAAAATTTGGTGACGATATTCCATAAAATGATTGTGTTATGAGTAATGGATTACACGCAATTCCATGCACCTTTGTAACCCTAAATTTGCAATATTTTCATCCCAGATTTTTCAACACTGGCATTTTCCACACCTCTATGAACAATACAGCTGTCATTTTTCACATCCTGCCCTAAATGTGATTTTGCACCTGTGGAGCACAATGGCGTGGTCACTGTGGGAAATCAATGTTTAGGACAAATTAACAAAATCACAGTGCCACTGTTCATGAGGGTAGGTCCCAAAGTGCCTATGTTAAAAATGTGGTTAAAAAAAATCCCAAAAGTAATTGGGTTATGGATGTGTGTTGCACAGTTTCTATGCATGCTCATGACTTCACCAATTTTTCATATTTTCACTCCAGATTTTTAACGTTGCCATTTTTTTACATCTCCTCATGAACCATACAGTTGTCATTTTCCACATACTGCCCAAAATGTGTTTTCGTGTCGCCAAAATGGCATAGCCGTTGTGCAAAACCACCTTTCAGCTAACAAACTGATAGTGCCACTCTTCATGAAGTGGGCTCACAAAAAGCCCATGTTGAAAATTTGTAGTGAAAATACCAATAGCACGCTCTGAGTATTACGGTTTGCAGCTGTAGCACCGCGCACGGTAGAGACTGACAGGCGTCAGGGTGTGACTTAAGATCATCGGCTGTAACTGTTCACGCCATTCCACCTCCCACCCCCACCCTGCAGCCAGTGATAGTATCGGTGTGCCTTGGAGTGTTCGCCACAAAGTTCACCCTATTCTCCTATACTGCATCCACCTCAGTGTATTTCCTTATGGAATGGGGTAAGTATAATGTCCAAAGACCCCAAAGCACACCACAAAACTTGTCAGTGTCTACAGGGCAAGGTGAGGTAAAATGGCATGAGCATTATAGCTGATGACCCAAAGGCACACCCCAGTGCCTGTCGGTCTCTACAGGGTGGCGATGGGGTTGGCATCACTTCAATACTTCACTGCCATTCCTATTGTGCATCTCTAACTCCAGCACTACCAATGCCAATGCCAACGAGACAACATTCAGCAGTGACAAATGTTTGTTAAACAAAGGGGTGAAAATGGCTTCTTAACAACAATTCACCACCTCCTCATTATTCAGAGAAAACTGAAATATAGCAGTTGCAGGACCTGCTAGTATCTCTGCTAAATCTTTAATGATTTTGTGGTGGTTTCCATCCAGGCCAGGGGCTTTATATTGATTCATTTTGGCCAGCCTATCTTTTATTTGACTCTCACTTAAAATTACATAAGGGCTGTCCACAACATTTTTTAACTAGTATTTTCTGTATATCCTTTTTCCTGAAAACACTGCAAAAAGCTATTCAGTATATTTTTTTCATCACTCACTGTATTCCCTTTGTTATCAGTTAGTGGACCCACCTGGGACTTCATGTTCCATTTGTTATTTATGTGATCGCAGAATGATTTAAAATTGTCTTTCACTCTAGTGCCTAATTCTAACTCTTGTTCTCTTTTGACACTTAATATATATATATTTTTGTTATTTTTTATTTATATATTTTATCAATGTTCTGCACATTACATATCACTGATGAAGTACATACAGATTTAAAATTATACACCACTGAGGACGCCACCCCTCTTAATACATACATAGGAGTTTGATTAGAAAGTCGGTACTACATCTTTAAGATACATCATCAGGGGGTACACAAAGATTTACCTTACTTATTAATTGTATTTAGCCCTAAGATCAGCTGTGACAAAGAGCCCATGAGCTGCATGAATATATCTATCAAAGAACAGCTCCCTAGCCTATGGCTAGATTATTAAATAAACTCTGTTTCTTATATAAAGAAAATGAGTAATCATGCTTTATCATTATCTTGAGTACCTCAAGGCACTAAAACAAAAAAGGATTACGCTCTGTCTTTTCCAACTTAAGGCATTCAGATTAGCAAACTATCTCCCAGACATAACATCCACCTAACATTAACTTAGAAAGAGGTTTTCTAAGGACCAAATACAAAAAAATATAGCTGTGTCCATCTAGATTTTAATTGGCAAACCGATTTGTGAGCTATAGTCCACTATCAGGAAGTTCACAGCAAGTTGTAAATCTTATGAACTAAAAGTTCATTTGTTCTCTCAGATAATGTTCTTACTGTGAATAGGCAGTAATCAAGTTTCAACGGTAGCTTCTTCTTCCTCCTCTGAGGAGGATCGAGACGCAGGCTCTCGAAGGCGACTGGCTGGCACATGTCTCCGGGTCCACTTCAGGGCTTCTTGAGGGTCAGTGAAGATATAGATCTTCCCCTGGTGCGTAATTCGCAGGCGAGCCGGAAAAATCATGCTGTGCGAGATTCCTGCACCTCACAGTATAGATCGCACCCCATCAAAACGCTTTTTTTTTTGTCGGGTCGCATAACTAAGATCCGGTTAAATACTGACCTTCTCCCCCTCGCACAGTAAAGTCCTCTTCTGCCTGGCCAGTGAAAGAAGAAAATCTCTAGTTCCAATTCCGTCTAGGACTAGCACAATAGCCCTATGGACTTCCAGATTTACTTGATGACCCCTTGTTGTGACTCTATAGGCCTTCTGAATGGAGATCTTATGCTCTGCTAGGTGTTGCTCAAATTGTGATTCTAGCCATTCCTGCATAAATAAAGACAAATGGTTTGTTTGCTCAGGGATTCCGATCACTCGCAAATTATTTGCTCTTGCCTGGTTCTCCAACATTTCTAGCCTTGCTCAAGGATGGGTGTTCTCTTTCACTAGCTTTGCAGACACTCCGAGGGCTGATTCCGACCCCTTCCCAGCTTTCTCCATCTCTATTTTAATAGTTGAAACATCCGCTTCTAGTACAATTACTCTGCTGGTCAGGGAATCAAATCGGGACGTCAGACCCTCTACTGAAGAGATTAAACTATTCATTTTTACTCCCAAACTTTGTAGAGTTTCCTCATGAGGTGTCTCAGTTTCTGAAGTAGCAGGGCCTTGAGCAGACCTCGTGGCGAGCAAGGGAGCGTTTTGTTTGCTCTTTGCTCCCTCCTGGCCGGACCTGTCCTTCCTTGGATTGCCCATAGCGATGCTGCCGATCTTCCGATTGTCAGTCCAGCCGTCTCCTAAACTTTAGCTGCCTTGTAAAGCATAAAATTTTGACTTTTAAATCGCAAATCGCAGAGCTGCTAATCCTTGCGACCATCTTTCTCGGGCTCCACAGCGCCCTCCCAATATATATTTTTTGCATAGCTTAACTTTCTTTTTGTACCCGTTCCAAGCTTTGATAGCATTTTTTCTGATGGCTAAGGCCACTGATTTACACTGACTAAAGTAATGAAACTCCGTTTTCAAGACTTGAAATTCCGGGAATGGCACAGATGACTTAGTCTAATTTTGGGATCTTATCAGGATTCTACTGTCATTCTTTTAGTATATGTATAAATATTCAGAATAAAAGAAGGCATAACATACAGAGCATTAAATGAATAATAGTACAGGCAATAATTATAATTTACTAATCTGGTCTAAAATGCCAAATTCTGTGAAATTCTTTGTTTTTACTAGTGTGCAGATGCTCCAACCAGTGGGCTTGCTGATGGCTTTTCTACAAACCTTTCTCCTTTTATTATGTTGTCTTGCGCAGCGCAAGCGACATTTTGTGGCAGCTTGCTGGAGTAGCAGGTTGTGGAGGTGCGGCCGTGTTGTGGCCAATGATGACACTGCTTTTTTGGGCTGGTCTCTGTGGCACTAATGAATGAGCATGCTGTCTATGACAGCAGTTGAGAAGCATGCCACCAACTTGAAAGTAATTCACTGCCGCAATGAGGGAGTGCCCCGTCAATGCAGGGCATGCCTTGCCTGCTGAAACATTTCAATAAACATGGTGGTGGCTGTCGCCGTCCGCTGCTCACAATCCTTAGAAAGCCAACCAGGAGGGTGCCCAGTCCCCTGTTGGACATGTTTATAACCCCCAAGATTGTGTGGCACACTGGGAGTGTTCAGAAGCCAACTGTGTTGGCATGTTCCTCTCCCCCGCCCACCCCATTGTGAGCCACAGGGAGCCCACCCCAGTGTGGCCAACATCACCCAAAGTCATGGGGCACACTGGGAGCCCACCCCAGTGTCCCCAACATTTTTTTCATACACCTGTAAAGACAGAAAGCGGTCCCACTGTTCTTTTTTATTTTTAGTACTTGAAACAAAAACAGTCCTCACTGTCGGCAGGGCCCCTCCCCAACCTGCACCCACTTCTCCCCATACACCCCTCACCCCATACTCTGCCTCTGGAGTCCAGCGCCGCGATCTTTGGTGGAGTGGGAACATGTCTGCACTCTTCAAAGCTGACCGCGAACTGAAGAAATGCCGGTAAGCTGTATAATGGCATCAATGGGGGAGGTTTCAACTTAAGTGGATATCTCTGCCATTTTTTTGACTTTTGACTCCAGATTTTTAACATGGGGTTTTTGGCACCCTGCCTCATGAAATCAGTTACTGTCATTTCATTGTTCAGCTCGGAAAGGTGATTTCGTGGTCACTGCGTGGAATCATCTTCCGGAACTGACTAACCAAATAACAGTGCCACTGTCACTGTTCATGAGATGGGCTCCCAGAAAGCCTATGTTGCAAATTTGGTGAAAAAATGACTGTGTTATCAGTGTGCATTGCGCAGTTTCCACACGCTCGTAACTTCAAGAATTTTTAATATTTTCATTCCAGATTTTCAAAATTGCCATTTTCTCACACCTCCTTATGAACAGTATAGCTGTCATTTTTCACATCCTGCCCAAAATGTGTTTTTGCACATCTGGCGCACAATAGCGTAGTCGCTGTGGGAAATCAATGTTCAGGACAGATCAAGAAAATCACAGTGTCACTGTTAGTGAGCAGAGGTTCCAAAATGCCTATGTTGAAAATATGGTGAAAAAATTCCAAAAAATGACTGTTATGAGCGTGCATTGTGCAGTTTCCACGCATGCTCATAACTTCGAGAATTTTTAATATTTTTACCCCAGATTTTCAACATTTTCATTTTTTCACACCTCCTTATGAACAGTACAGTTGTTAATTTTCACATCCTGCTCGAAATGTGTTTTCACACGTCTGGCACACAATGGCGTGGTTGCTGTGGAAAATCAACATTCGGGACAGATTAAGAAAATCACAGTGGCCGGCCTGTCGGTGCAGCGGTTGGATTTCCATCTGTGATGCTGGCGACCCGGGTTCGGGAACAGACTCGGGTCACTGGAGGGCTGGCCAAGGGGGGAAGGAAAGGAGTGTCCCAGGATGGCTCGCCTTCTCCGGGCGGATGCCAGGAGCACAGCACAGCTGCCTTAGCTGAAAAGAGCTGGGGGTGGTGGACGTCAGGCGTATGCCATGATGTCAGTGCAACACCACTCCTGGGAAGAAAACCCAGGAAACTGTCCTGGCTGACCAGATGACAGTCCCTCCGGTCTCCCGCTGCCACCGAGCCCTGATAGCTGGTCCTGCCTCAGTGGTATCCTGAGCCAACTTGGAATAGTGTGCTGGATCCCGCCACTGGTGCCTTCCCTCTTGGAGGAGGGGGGCCCATCTGGCAAAAGGGATACGCTGGATTACCCAGTAGGAGCCATAATGTGAGGTAAAGAGGCTAGTGAGAGGACGGGGAAGCAGATGGGGAAGACCTTGAGAGGGACCCGAAGGAGTGGCCGACCAGGGGCGAGAAGGATGGATAAACAAATCATACAAAAAAAAAAGAAAATTACAGTGACACTGTTCATGAGCAGCAGTCTCAAAATGCCTATGTTGAAAATTTGGTGAAAAAAATCAAAAAAATGACTGTGTAATGAGCATGCGTTGCGCAGTTTCCACACACGCTCATAACTTTGAGAATTTTTAATATTTTTCACTCCAGATTTTCAAAATTGCCATTTCTTTACACCTCCTTATGAATGGTACAGCTGTCATTTTTGACATCATGCCCGAAATGTGTTTTCGCACATCTGGCACAGAATGGCATGGTTGCTGTGGGAAATCAACGTTTGGGACACATTAACAAAATCATAGTGCCACTGTTCATGAGTGGAGGTCCCAAATGCTTTCATAAGGTAGGGTCACAAAAAGCCCATGTTGAAAATTTGGCGTGCAAATACCAACAAACTCACGGGGCGTTAGAGTTTCTAACTGTAACATCCCACCCTGTAGAGACTGACAGGTGTCAGGGGTGTGACTTTGTATTGTCAGCTGTAATGCTCACACCATTCCACCCCCACCCTGCAGCCAGTGACAGGCATCAAGGTGTGCCTTGGACTCTTAGGCCAAAGTTCACCCCACTCTGCTATACTGCACCCACCTCAGCATGTTCCTTGTGGAATGGGGTAGCGTAGGCCGATGACCCAAGGCAGAACTTCCCCGGCCTTGTCAGTGTCTGCAGGTGAAGTGAGGTGAAATACATGAACAGTTATGGCCGACGACCTCAAAGGCACACCTCAATGCCTGTCAGTCGCTGCAGGGTGGGTTGGGGTTGGTGTCAGTTCCATACTTCACTGCCATTCCTATTATGCATCTCTCTAACTCCTGCACTACCAATGCCAATGCCAGCAAGACAACATTCATCATTGAAAAATGCTTGTTTAATCTCCTTTTAACTTTTTGGGTTAGCCAACTTGGTACCCTTCCATTTTTATTATATTTGATTCTTTCTTGTACATACTTAGTCTCTAACTCCAATATCTTTTGAGATAATAGAAATATAGAAACATAGAAATTGACGGCAGAAGGGGACCGCAAGATTGATCTAGTCTGCCCAATATGGATAACTACGTCCCCCCTTCTATCCTTTCTGTGAAATGATACCTTTGTACCTGTCCTAGGCATTTTTGAACCCGTTTACCATTTTGGCCTCCACCACTTTCCAGGGCAGGCAGTTCCATGGGTCAACTACCCTCTCAGTGAAGAAGAACTTCTTAATAGTGCTCCTGAATCGCCCACCCTTGATCCTCATATCGTGTTCTCTAGTTCTGATGCTTTTCTTCTCCTGATGGAGCTCCTCTACCTTATTTATACCCTTGATACACTTGAATGTCTCAATCATGCCCCCCGCTCCAGGGAGTACATGTTGAGCTCCCTCAACCTATCCTCATATGCCATTTGATGCAGACCCTGAATCATTTTTGTGACTCTCCTCTGCACTGTCTCAATCATATCGATGTCTTTCCTAAGGTGCGGCCTCCAGAACTGTACACAGTAGGGCAGCACCCTGTAAAGTGGCAGCACCACCTCCCTTCTGCAACTCGTGATCCCCCCAATGCAGCCCAGCATACCACTGGCCTTAAGCGCTGCATTTTCACACTGCTCCCCACCTTTAAGTCTCTGATATAATGACTCCTAGGTCTCGCTCCTGGTTGGTGCATGACAGCTGCTCCCCTCCCAGGTAGTATCCCACCTTGGGATTTCCTTTGCCTAAGTGCATGACCTTGCACTTTTTGGCATTGAACTTCAGCTGCCAGGCAATTGACCACTCCTCAAATTTCTTACGGTCTGATTCCATGTTCTTGATTCCTTCTGGGGTGTCCACTCTGTTGCAGATCTTGGTGTCATCTGTAAACAGACATACCTTCCCTTCTAATCCATTGCTGATGTTGGCTATGAACACATTGAAAAGTTGGGGCCCCAGCACCGACCCCTGAGGCACTCCACTAGTCACTTCCCTTTCTGTTGATACTACTCCATTTACCTGCACCCGTTGTGTTCTTCCCTTCAGCCGGTTGCTCACCTAACCCGCCACTTCCTTACGTACGCCGATGGTCCAGCTTCTTTACCAACCTTCTGTGTGGGACCGAGTCGAAGGCCTTACTAAAGTCCAGATACACCACATCCACTGCTCCCCCTTGGTCCACTGCCTTTGTTACCCTGTCAAAAAAGTTGACCAGGTCTGTTTAGCACAACCTTCCAGCCATTAAACCGTGCTGTTTTGGGTCCTGTTGCCCACTGGATTCCAGATGTGCTACTATTCTTTGCTTGAACATTGTCGCCGTCAGTTTTCCTACCACCAATGTGAGGTTCACTGGATGGTAATTTCCAGCCTCTTCCCTGCTCCCTGATTTGTGAAGTGAGACCACTGTCACCCTCTTCCAGTCTTAAGGCACTGTCCCACTTTCCAGTGATTTGGTGAAGAGCTCCACCAGGGGAGCTGCTATCACACTCCCCAATTCCTTGAGAACTCTTGGGTGAATCTCATCTGGCCTCATGACCTTGTCCACCTTTAATTTATTTAGGGCTTCCAAGACTTGTCCTTCCATGAAGAGGCTTGAGTCTACCCGGTCCCTGGGTGCAACTGCTTTGCAGGTTTGGGCTATCCCTGCATTCTCCCTAGTGAATATGGAACAGAAATATTTAAATCCCACATTTCATTGTGGTTCTTGCCCATAAACTTGGTTTTCCAATCCCATGTACTGATACCTTCTTTCATTCATACAAAATTTATCTTATTAAAACATTTAACTCTAGAGCTTCCACTGAGAGTAACTTTAGTATTCATGTTAATTTGAAATGTAACAGTTTTATGATGCTACCGCTTAGTGGTTCCCTGGTCTTGCTATTTATAATTTCTTCATCTATATTACTCAAACTAGGTCAGGTATGTGGTTCCCCTGATGCCATCTCTCACATACTGTTCTATATTAAGTTGTACAGTCTATAAAATCTATCTTCAGAGGGGTTTTGACGTGTTTTTTTTTGGTCCATTCAATACGAAGTATGTTAAATCCACCCATAAATATTATGTTATCTTCAATTTTGAGGTTATTTAATATGTCCAACAATTGATCATTTAATTCCTTAGTAAGTGATGGAGGCTAATGGGTTCCTCCCAGAAATAAATGTCTTCCCTTTCAGTAGTGTAATCTCAATATTTGTTCAAGAATTTGATATTTCACCATTCTGACTTCTTCTACTTTAATACTGTCCTACTATATACGGTCACTCCTCCATGTGTACCTTTCCAGTCTTTGTTACACAAAGTGTAACATTGTACATATTTGTCCCAGGTGTCATCCTGTTGCCACCAAGTTTCAGTAACTCTACAAATATGGATACCTTCATTAATCAGTTTGTATTCAACTCCCCTTTTTCTTGCATGAGGCAAAAACTCTCCCTTCTTCCCTCCACCCCCACATTCCACACTATTGATGGGACCCCCTTGGAGGCTTGTACATCCTGCAGAAACCTTGGGGTTTGGTTAGACCAGCACCTTAGCTTCAGTGAGCACATGGACCCTCAAGAAACTGCACCCCATGCTGGGTGCTTTATACCCCAACAGAAGTTGCATCCCTCTGCCAACGCGCAAGGAAATTGTACAAAAAATGATCCTCCCTATACTGGACTACAGGGATGTAGTCTATAGTGCTGCTTCCAAGTCTGCCGTAGCCAGGCTAGATCCACTCTTCCACTCTTTCTGTCATTTTGCCCTGGCCTGCCCTCCCACAACCCATCACTGCGACCTCTATAGGGCCTTACACCTCCCATCACTCCAGGATCGGAGACTGACCCACTGCACCAGAACTACAGAGAAAAAAATTCTGGGCACAGGCCCTCCCCACTTACCTCATGGCAACCCTAGCAGCTCTACCCCTGCCTGCATACTCGCTCAGGAATATAGACTCCCAGCTTCTCTATGTCCCACATATGTCCACTGCTACAGGCCAGGCTGCTTTCAGCTACCGCATGCCTAAATTATGGAACTCCTTGCCGTCTGACATTAGGCATGCCGCCAACACTCAGCATCTTGACTCCCTCAAGACTCATTTCTCCTCCACCTGCACCTGTGTCTAGCACCGCGGAGGGCCCAATATCTCACCCCTCTCCAATTTCTGTCCACCTTCAGTGTGATGCACTACGGCTCCTTATTTGTGTCCTCAGACCCCTAGCCATGCTGTTATAAACTTGAGGGTCTTAAAGGGGCAGTTATTTGGAGGATTGTTAAAGATAAACAGGATGGCTGGCGGTTTTGGGACAGCTACTCTCTGTTCTTGGTACTTTACAGACAACATGAAAGGCGCAAAGTTCATAATGAATCAAGGCACATTGTGAGTGAGAGAAAAAAATTGAAGTGGGAGGGTGACCTGGAAGGAAGAGGGAGGAGGGGGGAGGTAGAGACATGACAGCTATTCTCCAAAACTAGTCAAGAATATAGATCATTAGAACAGACCGGAGATTATGATCATGGATAAGATAAAGACCAAAATAGTTTCATTGAACATAAATGGGATAAAGAACCCTATAAAGAGAAAACGTCTCCAGAAATTCTTAAAGAGACAGGCATGTGAAATACAATTTATACAGGAGACACATGTCTTCCCCACTAAGGAAATTCTCAAACTTAAAATCGAGACTTCCCGAATATCTATCACGCATCTCTGCCACTGGAAGGAAGAGGTGTAGCCATTCTGCTCTCAGCCACGCTTCCATTCGTGGAAGAGGTAATAAGGGATGAGGGGCTAGATCGTGTTGGTGGTGAAAGCATCCAGACCTCCAGATATCCTTGCTAAATGTATCGCCCCCTCTGAGTGCGCATATAACCTTCTTTGCAGACTTATTTAAATTAGTGGCCGAAAAGGCAAAGGGATGCTGATTGCAGGGGGACTGGAATGTAGTACTGGATAGAGCCTGGATACTACCTCAAACATCCCTGCCCCGAATCAAAAAGTCTCTGGGTTTTGAAGAGACTTATGAAAGACACGGTGTAACGGATGTTTGGAGGAAAAGTACCCTAGGGAAGAGATTACACATACTACTCCCTAGATACAACATCTTCTCGAGAATAGATATGTTTTCACATATGGCAAAGACATGTCAGTCTTTGATTCAATTTGGGTAAGTACTGAAACCATATCAGACTATAAACCATTGTAAGCCAGGCTGGACCTCCAACTCCCAAAATACCACACTGGAGGCAATATAAGCCTCCTTAGGAACAGAAGATCAGGAGGAAGTATGGGAAATAATAAAGAACACTATACAGTCAAACGAGGCTTCAGAAGTTACCCTCAAATCCTTTGGGATACGGTTGAAGCCCTGATAAGGGGAGACTGATCTCAATAGCCACCAAAAAAAAGATAGGGAAAAACAAAGAGAACAAATCAAACAGAAACTGCAAGATCTAGAAAGACAACAGAAAATAAAGTTCAATGTAGAAAGAAGGGGGAATGGGACCTTGCACAAAGACTTCAAGGATACAGCTCTTAAAACTGAAAAGGCGTTACTCACCATAAAACAGACCTACTACGAGGGATCAAGAGCCACCGCCTTCTGGCTTACCGACTTAAACAGCAGTCGGCCAGGGCAAATGTCACAGGAATCAAACACCCAGTCACGGACGACATTCTACACGGGTGGGAGCAAATAGTTGATAGGTTTGTCGCATACTATAAAACCTATACCATCCTCAGCAGAATACAAGGCCTGAGGAGGCGAGCATTTTAGAGGCCCTGCAGTTGCGAGACTACTGAAGCCCACAGACAGACTTTGGAGCACCCAATCACACAAGAAATCTCAGATACAATAGGGAGGCTAAAGGCGGGCAAATGTCCGGGCCCTGATGGATTTGGGGGAGAATTCTATAAAACATTTCAGGTAGACCTGAACCCCATTTTAAACACAGTTTACAACCAGGTGTGGCTGGAAGGAGCTGTAGTCCCCCCATCATCGAATTATACCTCCATCACGGTGATCCCGAAGGAGGGCAAGGATCCGAGGGAGTGTGGTTCGTATAGAACGATCTCCCTACTTAATGTAGATTATCAAATTTTTACAGCAATTATAGCAAGGCGCCTACAATCTTTTCTGAAGGACTTTATACACCCAGATCAAACGGGATTTGTGGAGGGTAGACAGGCCCCAGAAGGAGTGAGAAGAACCATTGATATAATTAATAAAAGAAAAATACCAGCCTGTCTTATGAGCCTGGATGCGGAGAAGGCGTTTGATAAGGTTGATTGGAACTTCCTTTTCTAGTTCTTAAGAGAATGGATTCCATCGGCGTTCCTGGAAGCGATTAAAGCCCTGTATGCCTCTCCACAGGCTTATGTAAAGGTTAACGTCGGGCGTCTCAGAGATTCACCTGGGGCGGGGCACGAGGCAGGGTTGCCCTCTGTCTCACTCCCTATTTGACTTATATAGAGCCTCGCCCAAGCAGTAAGGGAATCAGAGAGATTAAAGGGTGAGACATGGGTGGGGAAGAACATAAAATATCCTTATACGCAGATGACGTTCTCCTATATATATCTAACCCAAATGGATCCATCCCAAAAATTTGGGAACTCATTGATAAATTTAGCCAATACTTGGGATACACACTTAATAAAAATAAAACAGAAGTCTTAAAATGTCATTACTGCCCCTCAGAGGATGTTATTCAGTCTTTGGATACACAATGGAACAGGAGGAAAATTAAATATCTGGGCATTCAAATCCCCAAAAACTTAACGATGTTATACGCAAGCAACTTTGAACCCATAACAAACCAGATTAAACAGGTTATCAAAAGGTGGGAGACCCTCAACTTGCCCCTGTACTCAAGGATACAGTCAGTTTCCATGAATATACTCCCCAAATATCTTTATATGTTCCAATGTCTCCCCATTAAAATACATAAGAACCAATTTCAGGTTTGGCAAAGAATGCTCACAAGATATATCTGGAACAATAGAAGACCAAGACTTAAAGCCTTGGCCATGCAGGCTAATAAAAAGCTGGGAGGTCGAAATGTTCCTAACCTGGAAGATTATTTTCTGGCCACACAGCTAAAATGGGCCCTAATATGGTCCAGCTAGCTCATGTAGGCGAGATGGAAAACAATTGAGATAGCCCTAACAGATGGAACATCCATTAGGAGCCAGAGTTATGAGGTCAGGGACTCAAAACAGAGATCAGGACATTGCTTTAATGGCAGTCAGAAATACACTGGGTTCCCTTAGAAGACTATGGAACAAACATAAAGTGGAGAGGGAGACTTGGGTGCTGAGATGGTTTGCTTGGGACCCGGACTTTCCTCCATCTAGGCAAGATCTTACTTTTAAAAACTGGGGCAGACTGGGGTTATATTCCCTAAATCAGCTCCTCCAGGGAAATGTTGTCTCAGAATTTGCCCGAATTAGAGAGGAATTTTCCTAAGACAAGCAGACTATTTTAGATACCTCCAAATAAGATCTTACATACACTCTACAAAATACTTACATACACCGACCTCACCAACAAGGCTAAAAGATACCATAGTTGATATAATAAACTCAACAAGGACCAAAGGTCTTATTTCAGCCCTATATGGAGCACTGAGAGATAGTAGAGGAGACCAAACTACACACATTAGGAACAGATGGGAAAGGGAGACAGGAACACCTGGAAGAGGAGCCTGGACCTCCACACCTGGCCATGGCCCTCCGCACCGTCCTCTCCTTATTGGAGGGAGTACAAATGGAAGGTACGGGTGAGGTTCTTCTATACCTCAGAAACACAGAGTAATTGGGACAAGAAATGCTCAGGGTCATGTTGGCGGGAATGCAGAGCAAATAAAGCAGACTACTTACATGTGTTCTGGTCTTGTCAGGCACTCACACAATACTGGACTGACGTACGACACAAGATAAAAAGGGTACTCTCCATACAATCTAACTTAAGTTCAAGGAATCTGATACTAGGGTTGATACCAGAAGAGATTAGGGGAGCAAATAGAATATACTTGTGGAATATTCTACTAGTGGCCTCCCACAAGGCTCTGACCAGGAAATGGCTCACCCCAAACCCACCGATAAATCACAAATGGGAGTCAACTGTAAATGAAATTAAGGATATGGAGGAAGTAACATATAGAATAAATCTGAGAACACAGATATGGGTGGAGAGATGGACTCCTTAGCTATTGTCATCAGATACTAAGGAGGAATAGAAAGGATGAAGGAGAGGGAAAGCAAGAAGGGGGAACTGTTTAAATAAGTGGATTATAGATCTGTCAGGTCGCCACCTACATGATGATTTACATGAAGTTATACAAAATGATAATCAGAATGAAATACAATACTAGGGATAAAAATATAGTAGATAAAGTGAAGGGGGGAAGTAAGTAATTGTGAATCTGTATTACTCTTACAATGTGCATATGCTGGAAAATGAACTGTGATGGATGCTTACAAGTGCCAAGTATGCAATAAACTTGAATATAAAAAAAAAAAAATAAACTTGAGGGTCACACTAACTTGGACCCACTGCGTCCTCTGATGCCAGGCTATAAGTTTATATTGTAAATTATATTGTATATTCTAGGTATGGCTAAGTTGTTTGTATATACTACTGTATATTCTTTGTATACTCTATTGTATGGATTGCTACTTGTATATTCCACTGTACTTTCTACTGTGTATTTCTCCTCTCCCCCACACCCCCAGGTCGCATCTGGAATCGAGCGGTACTCCGTTCAGTATGCCTGCCTGGTAAAACTCTTAAATAAATAAATAAAACTAGACTTCTTGCATTGGTTAATAATAGTATTCAGTTGCTACCTCAAGATTTGTTATTCCTATTATTGCTTTTGGAGTTAGAGCTGCCTATTTTACTATTTAACTACACATCTGTTTGTGTCCCCCAACCCCTTGTGTTCAGTTTGAAAAGCTGCAATACTGTAATTTATTCTATCTCCCAGCATTCTGGCACCATCATGATTTAGATGTAGATTGTACAATGGTGTGTGAAAATCCTGTAACTTCATTGGTCCAAACATGTCACATGACCGTAGGTAAATCCTGTATTACCCGGCTGAAATGCATTTATAAAAAACATAATTAAACACATTTTACATTTATTTTACACATTGGTCCATTGTATAATCACAATAAGTTACTCCAGGGTGTGAGTTATTGGGGATTTACCTACTTCTTGTGTAGTTAAGTCACTCAACTGTGCCTCGTGACACACCACACAAGGCGTGGGTAAACCCCCAATAACCCACACCCTGTTGTGCTTTATTGCTTAACTATCTAAGCTGCAAAGTTTAGTGTCCCCTTCAAACTTGTCCCGGTGTCTTTGAAACTTAAAACCCTCTCTCTCACATCACATCCATATCTGTCCATTTGTTAGACTAATTTCCTGCATTCTCCTTTCTGCTCACAGAACTAGGAGAATTTCAGATGATTATTGTGCCACATTCATTGTTTTTCAGAATCTTGCCCACTTCTTCAAAAATCTCTCTGTATATCAGTTGTTTTTCTCCTACTGGCATTGTTTTTCCCAGCATGCAGTACCACTATTGCTTTGTTTGAGTTTTCCCCTGTACTTTTTTTTCCATTTATCATCTGTAGTTATACAGTTATGATTACCTACCGTTCTATCCAGAATTGCTTCTTGCCTATTTGCTTTCTTTCAAAAGCATACCTGTGCTGTGTATAAACTGTTTGAGCTTACTCATTTCTGCCTGTAAATCTAATTGATGTTTTAGATTTTACTCTTCTCTTCTCTTTTCTCTTCTCTTCCCTTCAGCCTAGACATGTAATTACACTTCTCACATGCATAGTTTGTTCTTTGCTCCTTTTTGGTTAACATATTGCATAGCATGCACTGCACAGTTACTTCCCCTTTATTTAGGTTACCTTGTAGTAATTTCAGAGATTAAACTTGAACAAGGGTAGGCCCTTTGTGCCTTCTGTCCCAGCTGCTCATGCTCAGCTGCCACTTGCAGAGGCACCAAGATTTATGGGTCCAAACCTGGAAGCACCCCACTGGTAGCACAGTGCGCAAATCCTATAAGAGCTATTAAACCACTTAAAAGGTACTAAAACACCATCTAGCCTCCTAAACCGATTAGGTCAAGCCCCTCTAAAATGTCTGCACTACTAGTGTGAAATTCTATCTATACTGCTGGTTTTGTAGTCCCATTATAGTGTTAGTGGAACTACAACTCCCAGCAGCTGTAACCACTGTTAAGCAGGGATAGAAATTCAAACCTAGTCTTTTACTTAGATAGATAGACAGATAGATATAATATGTATTTTTGACATTTTATACTTCACAGCACAGCTTCACAAACACAGAGCAGGGGATTTTGAGAAAAGGGTAATCATCGGCACACAGAGAGCAATTTCAACAACTTTGCTCTCTGGTAGCTGTTTCAACCCACCACAGCTGTTGCCCTCCACCATTGCTACTCCTGATGATGATTACTGGGTGTTTGTGGGGTAGCTGCATGATAGCAGTGTCTATTGCTGTTATTAAGCAGAAGGTGATTATTGAGTGTCTGTGGGGTTACTGCATGGTTTTGGTGTTTAGTACTGTTAGTAAACAAATTATGATCACTCGATACTGGTGTGGTTACTGTATACTATCAGTGTTTATTACTGTTATTAAACAGATGGATCTTACTTGAGACACAGCTCTTGCAGCAGGTTACACCATTAGGACCGAAGCCGCCGGCGCCAGGACCCCGGAAAAATTCTATGCTTCTTCTGAGGACCTCTTGTCGGATCGCCTCCGGCGTCGGCGTGGTACAAAGAAGCGGTCCACCCAGATTCCCCAGTTCTTTTCCCCGCCGTCGACTTAGCTACCTGACCCCTTCGGTTACCAGTCTAGACGCGAATATGAATAGTTTTTTTTAGAAAATCTTCAGAATCCTCTTCAAGCAAGAGATCTTGATGTCATCACCAACTTGGGCCATCCTGATGCGCTTGTGGAAAGCAGATCCCGTTCAAGGACCCCCACACGGCCCTCGTCCGGTGCTAAGCCCAGACCACGATACCGGGCCTGTCCTTCTTGCCAAGGGTTCAATAGCCATCCGGATCCGGCGTCAGAGGGCTTTGCAGGCGTTTCTTCTGGAGGAACAACTGAAGACCATGTCCTCCAAGGAAAGCTCCAGGGTCCACAAGCACGCGGAGAAGAGGAGAAGGCCCTTCCAGGTCCCTTCTGGGGTTGAGTCCTGTAGCTCGGTTGAAATCTCCCCGGCTGCAATCAAAGAAACCTTCATCTCAGGAGAAATCTGCCCAGGCCTTCCTCCTTCCAGGGCCTTGGCAGGTCCGGGAACGACACCATCACCACCGCCAGTCGGGTTCCGGCTCCTCGGTACCCGGCGTCAGGTCTTCGTCGGTGCCTCACGCGCAAGGCGTTGAGCTCACGCCTTAAAAAGGCCTGAGCCCAGGCGCCCGTGCATTAGCCGTCAACCGTGCGCCCTTCTTCCCTGGAGCCGCCGTCGGCCCGGCGACCGACGCGGCCGTACATCAGCGGGCGCCCGGTAGAGGACGACGCCCGCCCCTCCTGAAAGAAGAAGGCCCTGTTGCCTCCGACCGACATCGGTCAGGAGCCTCTATCGGAGGAGGACCTAAACGGCCGAGGACCAGACTGACGGGCCCGGTCCGTAGGTACTCCCAGGGATCCCTACGCCATTACCAGAGCCCCTGTGGGCCGGCGCGGGACCCGGCGACTGCCCACGGCACCGGCCGTCGTCAGGCCTCTCTATAGTGGAGGTGAAAGATCTGTTCACCTACTGGTGGGATACCATTAAAAAGACATGGTCGTCCCCCTCCTACTCCTCCTCCTCCTACTCCGGTTCCTGCCCCCTCGCCTTGAATTGGGCAGGCGTGTTCCTCCTCCCAGGGAGCCTAGAACCCCTCCCAGGAGACCTGATAGCGGAGACCTCCGTCGAATTCCTCTTCTGGATCACCCAGCCCCAAGAGATCCAGGAGGCACCCGGCGATTCGCCTTCAGCGGAGGACACGGGATCAGACTACTCACCTCTAGATCCCCATCTCCACTCTCCATCCCTTCTCGGACCCACGTGAGATGCCTAGATCTCCTCCGGATGATCCTCGTTCCTTGATATTATGAGACATATACAAGAGAACATGGGATGGGATGCTGAAGACTAGACCCGAAAGAGTGCGACTACTCCAAATATCTTGACAAGGACCCCAAGCCTGTGGTGGTACCACCCTTGGTTGACACTTCGTGGGCGTCACCAAGGCTCGTGGGCGTCACACTCGCTCCAGTGAGACCCGGCTGCGATCGCAGTGCAAGGCTCCTAAGGATCACCAGCACTTGACGCAGCATCCTCAGGCCGATTCTCTGGTCATCACAGCTCACATGACCGGGTCACAGAGGCCACAACATTTGAGCACCCTGCCACCGGACCCAGAGTCCAACAACTGGACGCATTGTAGGCGCGCGTGTCTTCGCTACCTGCGCCATCAGATCCTGAACTATTTAACCCCACATGGTTCAGTTCCCAGAACGCTTTGTGGGAACAGGGGTCGCAGAGCGGCTGAAAAGATGCCAGGTGAGCAGAAGGAGGAGATGCTTCAGCTCCTCCGCGCGAGTTCAGAGCGTAGGGGGACCCAAGTGCTAAGAGCTGCGTATGACTCGCGGACTCATCGGCCGAGCAGCAGCTTCTGGCGTTGCCTCCGGAGACACTCTTGGTTGCGGCGTCTCGGTTTACCCCAGACGTCAAAAGAACATCTTGGACCCCTTTTGAGGAGAGAAGTATGTTTGGTAATCCTACAGAAAAGATCGCCCACCAAACTCCAAGAGGCAGGGAAGGCGGTAAGAGTCGGTTCAGGCCATGTACCGACCTAAGCTTGGTTCCTTCGCAGGGACAAAAAGCCGTTTCGTCTTGTGAGACGCAGAGCAACAGACCCACTCACTGCACCTCAGAGGGGTTCTGGTTTCGTGAGGCCCAGGGCAAACACCCGCCAGCAGGCCAGCGTTCTCTAAGGCGAGCCCAGCCAGCGGGTCCATCTGCAGCCACAGCCTGACTCCTTTCGGCCCCCGCCCCTCAGGATCATGAGGAGTTTATAGTCGGGAGTTGCATTGCGAACTTCCTGCCGGGATGGCAGGCCATTACCACCGACAGGTGGGTTCTTCAATTGGTCAGTCGAGGCCACTTTATGGAATCTAAAGCCACCCTCGAGGCCTCCTTTGCTCTCCTGGTATCAGGGTCAGCACAAAGCCTTGATCTGGCAAAGTACTCGCACTACTACGAAAGGGAGGCGATGAAGTCGTCCCAGAGAACCAGAGGACTGAGATACTATTCCACTTCTTCCTGGTTCCCAAGAAAACAGGGGACCTCCGTCCAATCTTGGACCTCAGCGACCTCAATAAGCCGGTCACTTACAAGAGATTCCGCATGGTGACCCTTCCGGTCTTATCCCCATGCTCAAACAGGGCCTTTTTGGCGTCTCTGGACATACAGGATGCCTACCTGCATCCCTATGGCTCAGGCGCTGGGAGGTTCTTCGGCGGGTTTCTCGACCACCACCTTCAGTTCGAGCCCTTCCTTCCGGACTGTCTTCCGCACCGGGTCTTTACCAAGTGCATGGCAGTGGTGGCAGCGTCTCTGAGGAGACAGGGCCACTAGTGTTCCGTACCTGGACGACTGGCTTCTCATGGCCGCCTCAGAGAGGCGTTGCTTCTTGCAATCAAGAGCACCCAGGATCTGTTCCCGACCTGGGCATCCTCATAAGTAACGAGAAGTCTCTCCTGGGCACCGTCGCGAAACTGCAGTTCATACGAGCAGTTCTGGACACTGTTGGGGAGAAGCCTTTCTTCCGGCCGACAGAGCGGGGCGCATCAGATCCCTCATAAGGGACCTGTCACTAAGCAAGGTTGTACCTGCCAGGTCGGTCCTTTGCTTGCTCGGACACAGCTGCGGCCATTCCTACTGTCCTTCGCAGACTCACATCGCATTACTCAGTGGATGCTCAAAGTGCAATGGGACCAAAGGCAAGACCACTTGCAGCATCGGTCAGACTCCGCAGATTCAGTGATTCAAGACTGGCAGTGGTGAGCTGGTCAGGATTCGCTCTCATCAGGCGTCCCGTTCATTGCGCCGTCCCGAGGTCACCCTCACCACAGGCGGCTTCCGGTCTTGGGTGAGGCACACCTGGACGGGGTAAAGTCCCAGAATGCGTGGACCCAGATGGAAGCTCACCTTCACATCAGCGTGCTGGAAATGAGGCGGTCCTCTATGCCTGCAGGCCTTTCAGTCAGTTATCCCACCGTGACTACTCTTCTACTTCAGACAGACAACAGGCGGTGATGTATTACCTCAACAAACAAGGGAGCACACTCTTACCCCTTTGCAGGGAAGCCATGAGTGTGGGATTGGGTAATCAGACCGGCGAATCTGATCACTGTGCACGTTCCCGGAGTGGACAACCGCGGTTGCCAGGCGGCCTGGTCGTTCTCAGGCCAGAGTCACGAATGGGAACTCCTTCAAAGGTAGCAGAGGATCTGTTTCTTCGATGGGGAACTCCAGATCTAGACATTTGCCTCCCCATCCAGCATAAAACTGCCCAATTTTGCTCGCTAGATCCAGGGCCTGGTGTTTTCTGGCGAGGCAGCGTTATCCCTCTCCTGGGCCAACAGATTCCTCTGCTTTCCCTCCTTTCCCGTTGATCCAGAGTTCTTCTCAAACTGCATGGGAGCACACAATAATGATCCTAGTAGCTCATTTTGGCCAGATAGATTTGGTTCCTTTGTTGATTCAACTATCTGGGAACCCCGCTCCCGTTAACCGCTCAGCTCCCACTTACTGTCTCAGGAGAAGGTTCACTTTTCACCCGGACCTACGTTCCTTGAACCTGCATGCTTGGCTCCTAGAGACATAGCCATTTTGCGTCCACGGGGTCCATGAAGAGGTTGCGAAGTCCTTTCTGCAGCCAGAAAGCGACAGCACGCATGCGACGTCATGTAGTAAAACGCCGTTTTCAATGTGGCGGTAGCATGACCTTTCCCCACTAGGTTGTCCTGTGGGAGTAATATTAGAATATTTGCTCTCCCTCTTTCATTCGGGTCTAGCCTACTCCTCTATTAAAGTGCACCTCTGTGCCATTTTGACTACACCTCCGGTGGGAAATCGTACTGTGGCTCAGGTGGGCGCCTCTCGAAATTTCTTGGGGGTGTTGCACCTAGGCCTCCTATTAGAGACCCTGTGCCTCCATGGGATTGCTTTTTGTCCTTGAACAGCTCACGCTTCCCCCCTTTGAACCTGGCAGTTGCAACTACGTTTTCTATAGTGAAAACGTTGTTTTTAATTGCTGTTACCTCGGCAAGAAGAATTTCTGAACTCACGCTCTCATGTGCAAAGAGCCTTATTTAGTTTTCCACGGGACAGAGTATCCCTGAGGGCGAACCTAAATTCTTGCCTAAGGTGGTTTCTTCACTCACTCTGAACCAGGATATCGACCATCCGGTCTACTTCGAACTACTCTAATAGAGAGAGGCTCTGCTCCCATACCCTGGATGTTCACCGAGCCTGAGGTTTTACCTCAACAGAACTCAGTCCTTCGTAGTTCTGAGCAGCTTTTCATTTCCTTCTCTGAGAGAATGATGGGCCAATCAGTATCAAACAGTCCCTTTCTCGCTGGCTTGTCCAGTGTATTTCTCACTGTTATGGTATCAAACAAAAGCCTCCGGGTACAGTCAGGTCATTCCACTAGAGGGTGGCTGCTTCCTTTGCAGGCTCAAAATGTTTCCACTTCTGCTATATGCTGCACGCGGAGTTCTGTGCATACCTTTATCAGGCATTATAGCCTGGACCTCGCCTCTCGGCGAAGGGCTGGTTTGGTTTGGCCGTGCTTCAGGGTCTCCTGTCCTGGGTTCAGGACCTGGTTTTAATCCTTTATTTTCCTCCTCCTGGATTTTCTGACAGCGTTACTGCTTGGAATCAGTCTAATGGTGTAACCTGCTGCAGAGCTGTGTCTCAGTAAGATAGTACAGTTACGTAGAACTTACCGTAACAGTAGATCTCGAGAACAGCTCTTACAGCAAATCTATCCACCACCTTCCCCTTGGAGGAAGCATGGCTCAATCTTTCTGAGCAGGAATTGTTATCTTTCTGTGTCTTCTGGCGAATCCTAGGTCTCCCATTTTGATGTCAGCCTGCGGCAAAGTCTCGGTAGGAGGGAGGGGAATCTAAGCGGGACCGCCCCTTTTTGCCACGCCTAGACGCCGGAGGCGGGATCATTGACGTCAAGGTCCTCACAGTTAGCTAGCTAGAATTTTTCCGCGGTAGTCCTGGCGCCTGGCGGCTTCGGTCCTAATGGTGTAACCTGCTGCAAGAGCTGTTCTCGAAGATCTACTGTTACGGTAAGTTCTTACGTAACTGTACTTTACTTGGTGTCAGTGGGGTTACAGCATATCAGTATTTATTATGTTATTAGATGTTTACTGGATGTCGGTGGTGTTACAAAATTATATTAGTGTTTAGTACTATTATTAAACAGATGACTACTGGGTGTCGGTGGGTTACTGCACTGTATTAGTGCTTATTACTGCTATTAAATAGAGGATGATTACTGGGTGTTGGTGGGGTTACTGCATAGTATTTATGTTTACTACTGGTGTCAAACAGCTGGTAACAGCTGGTGAATACTGGATGTTAGTGTGGTTACTGTATAGTACTGGTGTATTACTACTGGTTAAGTTATTTAATAATTGGATTGACTGTACTTTCAAATTGCATAATAACCAGTTTTTGCCATAATACACAGCTGGTTATTATGGCATAGCTGTCAGTCAAACCCATTCAAGTAAAGAAAACACTTTTTCCTTGTGCATTTTTAAGCCAAATAAATTGTTGTTTCTTGCTGTTGCATGCTACAGAGCTTCTGTTCTCAATACAAAAGCCTTTAAAGAATTGTCACAAAGTTTGTGAAGTACTGTACCAGAAAATAAAATTATCTCTTGGTGGACTTACTTTTCCTTTTGGTTTGTGTTCATTGGTACTTGCAGCATTTTCAGTATGAGTCCCTTCAACCAAAAAAAAAGTTTGCAAGTGTGTTTTTTTTTTTCCTCAGAGACATTTTACAGAATGCAGAAATGTTTGTGTTTATGCAATATACTCATCATTAAAGACAGTAAATGGCAAAACAAATAAATTATTTAACCTTCCAAAATGCCTTTCCAGCTGCTTGTTTAAGAAAACAGCAGCTATGTGAAATAAATCATGGGTGTTGACATTATTTGTTTTTTTACACACCCTCAGTGTGTTATGGTTTATGTGGTAAAATACACCTTAGGTGTGTAAAAAAATTCAAAATGTACAACACCCCATATAGTACATTATTCTATATTTATTTGCTGTTATTAAACAGATGTTGATTACAGGGTATATCGGTGGGGTTACATTGTGATATCAGTGTTTATGGGTATTGCTGGGGTTACTGTTTGATGTTGGTGTTTATTACTCTTATTAAACAGATGGGGCCCAATATTGAGATATGTGCAAAAGCACAGTGCAAAGGTTTGCTCTGCCCTTGCCTCTGCGCCAACCCTGAGGATGCTATATTCAGTTGGATAGTACACCAGCGCTATCCAACTGAACAAAGGACCATGATGGGGCAGTGCAAAGTCAAGTAGAGCTGCTTCCAGGATGAACTTGAGCTGTATGCAGCCCATAGGGAAGTTAAGAGAACTACGCCCCCAGACCAGATAGCGCCAAGAGCCCATGGTGCAAATATTCAGAAGAAAAATGAAAATGAGTCCATTGGGCATGCAAGGCACTAAGGGGCCATGTGTATACCCATTGTGGGCTCATTTGCATGGGAAGTGGCAGCAGGTTTGTGCCCCTCCTATATCCACCCGCCATGTCAGGCATGATGGTGAGTGCCCCCGACAGCCCAAATGCCCGTCTCCTCAGTTTACATGAACTCCCTGGTGTGTAGTGACACCCACCCCCCAACCAACTGATCCCTCATTGACCTGCTTCATTCGTCCCTGGTGTCTAGTGGTACTCGCCATCCACTGAACATCCTTTCCCATAATATTAGATTTTTTCCAGGTCTAGTGGCACCCCAACTTCCAATTGCCTGTCCCCATAATAGCTATGTTTTCCCTGGTATGTAGTGGCACCCCCCACTCTCCGATCACCTGCCACCATGTTCATATTGATGTCCCTGGTGTTTAGTGGAACCCCCCTACCCACTGATCCTCCACCCAACCTGCTTCATTCATCTCTGCTGTCTGGTGGTACCCCTCCACCTGCTGAGCATTTGTCCCGGTGCCACCTTGCCTACTCAGTGGCTAGCGCACCCCCATTCTGCCTACGCCGAGAACACCACCCAGTCACCCTCCCCCACGTAGCTAAAGCAGCTGTGCCACATGGAGGGTCTGATATGGTGACTGGCACTGTCCTCCTCTCACCACCTTGGTTGGCCACCATATGGAATGACAGCGAGCATGCAAATAGTATACAGTATACTGTACATGCGGTCCTTGTCATCCCATACAGCAGCCAGCAGAGAAGGGCTGTGCCAGTTGCCGTATTGACCCTCCATGCGGCATGGCTGTTTAAGTACATGGGAGGGGTAGTCAGGTTGTGTGCTTGGTGTGGGTGGTGCAAAGGGGCACTAACTACTGGAGTGGCAGAGTGGCACCAGGATGGGTGCTCAGTGGGTGAGAGGTACCACTAGACACCACGGATGAATAAAGCAGGTCTGGCAGGGGATCAGAGCGCGGGGGTGCCACTAGACAGCAGGGCATCCATCATTTCAATGGGCCAGGGTTCAAGGGATGGGGGGACAGCTACAGTAACACTGCCCACCACCAGGGCCTTGCATCCTGTTAAGTCAGGGTTTGCAAAGGCAGTAACTTGTGCACATTTGGGTGGCAGCTGCCACCTATGCAAACCTTTGAATTTGCCACTGTGTCCTTTTGCGGAGGTTGACCCCTCATTTACGTGGGTGTTGTGGTAAGTTAGTGTTCCGGCAGCAACGGCTTTGCCTGCACTGTGGGGGGTTCTGAATATAGACCCCCCATGAATTAGGTGCAAAACCCAGTAAGCACCAGCAAGCACCCCTTAGCATGCAGCCTAATTTTTGTATATCTGGCCCATGATTATGTCTGGGTATCAGTGGAATCGCTGCATAGTATTGGTGTTTATTACTGGTGTCAAACAGAAGGTAATAACTTAGTGTCGGTGGGTTCCTGTACAGTATTGGTGCTTATTACTGGTGTCAAACAGATGATTACTGGGTATTGGTGGAGTTACAGATTAATATCAGTTTAATTACTGTTATTAAACAGATGATGACTACTGGGTGCCAGTGGGATTACTGTATGATATCAGTGTTTATTATAGTTATTGTAAAGTGCAAGGTCATTCACATTGTAAGCTAGAACCCCAGGGCCAGGTAGGAGGTGTGACTGTCATGGTGTCCTAGCAAGAGAAAGACTTGGGGATTGCAATCCTGAGCAATCCAAAACCCTCTATGCAATGCAGCAACACAGCAGCAAGAGAAGTAGGGTCTGGGCTGTATAACAAAGGGGTACTCCAGCAGAAGGAAAGAGGTCATACTGCCACTATACAGATCTATGGTGCAACCTCCCTGGAGTGTTGTGTGCAGTGCTGGAGCCCTACTACAAGACATCAACCAGCTGGAGGTGGTACAGAGGAGAGCCATGAAAGTGATCCAGGGTCATCCGGGACTGTCATATGTGCAAAGGCTTGTTGTCTCTGCAGATGGTCCCGTCTCTCCCCCTCTCTCTCTCTCCCACGGCAGGACGCAGCTAAACATCATTATTTAAAAGCTTGGCAGTTTAAAGCTGTGATCTACAATAGGAAGCAGGCGACTGCCCATGTCTCTGTTGTCATGAGACCGTGCAGAAGTAGTTACTTATACTCACTGCAGGGTCAAACAACGTCCCCTCTACCAGGGCGCTGAATTCCAGTTGTCAGGGAAGGGTCATGCACAGCTGGGCTGCAGGAGCACTATTTCCCCCTCACAAACCTGCCCCCCCCCCAGAACAGCAATACAGAGGAACAGAACAGAGCCTAATAAGACGTCCTGTGACCCTGTTGGATTTTGCAATGTAAAGATTTCAATTTACCATATGGAGCAGTCATCAACTCAGTTTCCCATCTCCATGGGTCTCCAAGGGTGGAATCGGTAATATTCGCCACGGGTACTAGTAGTTTTAACTGTTAGTTTTCTCTGCTGGTGTTCCCCTGTCCTCCCTCCTCCCTTCCCCCCCCAGTGGCGAGGCATGGGAGAACGTCCCGATTTATTAGTTACTTAGTTTGAAGGTACCATTTACAATTAGACCTTCAAGGATCCAATACCCTGTTGCCACAGTTCCCCAAAATTGGAATTAAAGAAGAAGGCTCACCATGCTCATGTCCAGGAAAAGCCGCCGGGGCTCCCTGCAGGCATCCCCCCCCCCACCAAAGCATAGCCAAGAATCCCCATCTTCTAGCTGTGGCAGCCGTGCAGATCCAGTTCACTGCCGTGGGCAGCCAGGAGTTCGCCCCTCCGTTGCAACATATCCACATAGGATGAGCTGTGCACACCCACTGCGGAGCCAGCCGACTCCACCAGTATCTAGTTATCGGGACTCAGGCAGCCGTCGCAGAGGTCCCAACAGCCGGTGGGGCAGCAACACGGCCCTGGGTCTGCGAGAGCCACGATGTGCCATCGGCTCTGCAAGACCGCCATCTCTCCCCCACAGGGAAGCCCCCCTCTCCCCCCGACAGATAATGCACTACTTGTGACATCACAGTTACTCCCATGGCAACAGACTGTGATGTCATAACAGAGGATTATGACTTAAAGTAGGGAGTAAGCCACATGGGGCCGATAAACTCTAAGGGATAAGGATCATGCATTCATGCAAATTTCCTCAGTAATAAATAATGGGGAATGGAAATCTTGAGACTATATGGAGAACTCAAGCTGAATTGTATCTAATTATTATGGTTTTCAAAGTTTTCTGCAAGGCTTCAGCAGCTGTTACAGTCACTGCTGAGTACTGAGGTTTATATCGTCAAACAGGAGGGAATTACACACAGGTTAGATTATTGTTATCAGTGAAACTGGGAATCCCAATCCCAGTAGAGCCACTGGCTCGCTTAGTGACTTTAGGCAAATAAGTCAACCCCCCCGCCGGACTTTAGTGCCATACTAGCTGTAATGCTGGACTGAAGAACTAAAACCAGCCCTGGTAAACATGATGTTCAGGGTCACTGGTGTATTGTGAAGGAAGTCCTTGAAGTCCATTTCCAAGATTTGGAATTCTGGGATGGTGCCGTTGATTGCTAGTCTAATTTCTGAATTTTACTGTGATGGTACTGTCTAGCATTCATTATGTACATAAACATCACGACCTCACGTTAATTGCATATAAATTATATTCTGTTATTGAATCTTATTCTTTCTTTTTTACATCTGTGCCCATGCCATGGACCTTTTTTTAAGCAAGAGGGGTTGTCTTTATTCATACTGAAAAAGTCATAGAAGAGCTCTTACTGGTATAGAATGCACCATTAAGAGTTAATTACCTCTATCTGAGCCTAGATTGACATAATCTGGGTCATTACAACACACAATGCCAGCAGCTCTGAGCCTCATTAAGTACCTCTATTTGAGTCCAGACTGACTTAATCTGGGTCATTACCACACACAATGGCAGCGGCTCTGAGCCTAAATCAGGGTGAATAAAGCTCTCAGCAGTTTAATCAGCTCCTGGTTTAAAGGTGAATGCTATAGTTTAATATGTTCCTTTCTATTAGAAAGAGGCCTCTTAAATTGGTTTAGACTGGCTAGGTGTGACAGAGCACTGGTGAAATGTCAGGGATAATAAAAAGAGTCACTGTGGATACCACATGTCCGAGCTCTGTGTCATTATGGGAACCCAAGACATCCTATAACTGAGGCTGCACAAGGGAGAAACTCTCTTCTCTCAGGGGGTTAGGTTACAATCACAGACAGTGTTGTATAACCATTGTCTCCAAGAGACAGTCCTTCATCAAACTGGTATTTGGGAATCCCTTTTGTGAAGACCTGTGTGGAAAGTCTATTTTCAAAGAAAGATCTATAAGGTGAGAATTCAGACTTTAGTTTAACCTGTTTTCTAGCTTCTATTTTCCTACCATGTAATTTTAGTGGTCTGAACTCAAATGTTAATGGTTGTTGTTAAGTGATTCATGTCCACTTTATAATAGAGGATGTTGCTAGATGAATCTGGAAGGAGAGGTGAGGAGCAAACTCGGGGATCAAGATGAATTTTATTGCAGGAAAGGATGAACACACAGATAGTTGAACAATAGTGAATATCTATTTTGAGCGATACTTTAACTATTACTCTAAAAAGCTTCAAATATGTCTTAAAACTGTAAAAGGTTTTTAATATTTTAAATGGATCATATTACTTTAAAAAGGGTATGCCCTCCGAACAACGATGACGTCATTCTATGGTGACATGTGTCAATATCAAAAACTGCGCCATGCCACCGTAGAAATGCCGCTGGGACCGGGCAACCCCTCCCCAACCTACACCCCCTCCCCAAACTAACTCCGACCTGTAGTTAGAATCAATAGTATAGAGAGTGTGTGGGGCAGCAGAGCCCCACGTGAGGGTGGTGTGAGGCAGAGCCTCGATTAAAACACACACACCAATGTGTACGGCTCCATGACGACTGCAACTCATGGTCGACATGGAGCCTGGCGCTATGATGCTGGTCAACGTGTTTCTTGTCGAACAGGCATCATAGAGCCCTTTAAAAGGATCTTATCACTCTAAAAAGATCTTAATGTTCTAAAAGGACCATATCACTAAAAGGACCCTAATGCTCTAAAAGGATCATATCACTCTAAAAGGATCTTAATGCTCTAAAAGCATCGTATCACTCTAAAAGGATCTTAATGCTTTAAAAGGATCATATCACTCTAAAAGGATCTTAATGCTCTAAAAGGACCATATCACTCTAAAAGGATCCTAATGCTCTAAAAGGACCATATCACTCTAAAAGGATCCTAATGCTCTAAAAGGATCATATCACTCTAAAAGGATCTTAATGCTCTAAAAGGATCATATCACTCTAAAAGGATCTTAATGCTCTAAAAGGATCATATCACTCTAAAAGGATCTTAATGCTCTAAAAGCATCTTTATGCTTAAAAAGGATTGCTATTGTATCCCTCTAAAGGGTCTTAATGCTCTAAAAGAATCATATCGCTCTAAAAGGACCTTACCACTCTAGAAGGTTCTTACCACTCTACAAGGATCTTATTACATTAAATGGCCTTTAGTGGATCAGTGCAAGGGTGACTGAGTCCTTGCTGGTACCAAAGATAGTCAAGCAGCTGCTGATGTCCTCTAATCTTTGAGTGCACTCCAAACATGACTTGAGCTCAAGCTTCATTTGGACCAGGATGTGAACCAAGAAGGCTAACCAGTGGAATCTTTGAATTTAGCAAATTGCAAACCACAATGAAAACTGCAAGAGAATGGTATTTGTAATCCCTGAAGAGAAACTGCACAGGAATGGAATTTGTATTCCACAAGGAAACTTCAGAAGACAGAAATTGGTAATCCACAAGAAAGATAATCAAACTTGACTATCCTCAGTGCAGGGCCTATAAGAGGCCACTGGAACATTATGCCTGCTTGAAATGTTGAACCCTGGTTGTCCTCAACAAAGGACATGTAGAAGGCCACTGGACCATCAATCATGCTTCTTTGATGTTGAACCCTGGCTTTTCTCTGCAAAGGACCTGTGGAAGACCACTGGAATGTTGTGCCTCTCCTCTAACCTGGAACCCTGTGTAAGCAAAACCCCAACCTATTTGAAACCCCCCCTTTTGGGGCGGCGGGCATACCTGGTCGGGGCTACGGCCCCGTGGTGTCCCTGCTAGTGGCTTCTGGTGGGATTCAGGCCAGTGCACCCACCTTGTTCCCGCATCTGTGACTGCCGATATCTTGTGTTCCTCAGCCCCATGCCAAAAGGAGGAAGAGGTCCAAAAAGTATTTTTGTGCCTCCAGGCACCTGTGGGGGGCTTCAGTCACTGGTCTGAGGAGCTGCAGCGAAGCAGACCAGCCAAATGTAAATTAAAAAGATGGCTGCCTGGTGCCGCATGCACATGCACGGCCGGTGAGGCGAAAACATTTTTAAGGGAGTTGCAGCTCCAATTGTGCAGCAGCCTAAAAGGCATGAATTGGGGTTATATGTTTCAGCAGCCCGGGTGGCAGAAATGGGGCTCCCACAAATAAAATAAAAGGTATCCTGACTCTATCAGGCAAATTGGAGCCAGGACAAATAACTTGTAGCCCCTGAAAGGACTTTTATTAAATATAATGGAGCAAAGTAATGGGGCATAAGAATGTAAACAAATATGGCAGCCCTCTGGGACTCTGCAGCAAGGAGGGCTTCTGGGTAAAATATTAAGGGGCATGGGAAAAGCCTGGGAGAAAGGCAGCCAACCAGAATGTGGGACTCGAAAAGTTATTTAGGGGACTGTTTGCACACCAAACAGGAGATTTTGGCAGATGATCCAGAGAGGGAGCAGTGCCAGAAAGACTGTATGGGCTGCCCAGTCCTAAGGCCTGCCTGCACCCAACGGCCTATGTGGACCCAGCTAAGTAAGCAATAAGACATGACAGGGTGTGTGTTGAACAGATATTACCGCATGCCCAGGGGAGTAGTAAGGCACGAGGCCACCAGCCGAGTGTCTTCAGACCCTGGAAGTGCGGTAATATCTGTTCAACACACACCCTGGAGTGTTTTATTGTGCTTATAAAATGGTTCTCTCTTTTCTTTTTTTTTTTAATATATTTGTCACCTTAAAGAATATTACTAAACTGAAAAAAAATGAAATCATTGTGTTAATTTGAGATAAAATAGTCTTTCCGCCTACTAGGTGATGACATCATTGTCTTCTGACACATTAACATTTGTGCTGTTGTGGCCCCCGATCAAGAGAACAAGTGTGGTTAGGAGAGGAAGTAACAGGTTCTCCCCGACAGGTTGTGAAACTGTACCTCCATAATAATTGCCTAGCATGCTGTTTAACGTGTAATTACCTCTCATCCTGAATACCCATTGGGTATTCTGGGCGCTGTAGTTCATTCAGTAGCGAGTTTCCCGTCGTCACTTGCCAGCGTCCCGGCCAGATGAGAACTACAAACCCCATCCAGACGTGGCAGCAATATTATGGCTCCTTTTAGGCAGCGGCACTGGAACGGGAGGTGGATGGTGAAAATGCTGCTCTTCACAGTGCTGGTGAGTAGCCAACGCTTTTGTCAGAGAAAAAAGCTCGCTGGGAAGGGGGAGTTGCTACAGTGTGTCGCTTTTTACAGGACGGAGTAATTCATCTCTGACCTTTCAGTCAGTAAACAAATTTATAAAATGGGCATAAAAAAAAAGCTCAGTGATTGGCAGAGTAGCCGAGTCATTGGCATCAGTCGGTCAACTTCTAAGACATTTACTCCCTCGCATACCGAGACTAAAAACAATGGCGGCTTTTGAAAAGCGAACGTTCCATGCCTAGCTATGAACATTCCATTTAGGGGCATTGATATCTTTGCCTGTACTTTTTTTATTCTATGTGTAATACAGATATTACACTGGTTTTCCAGCCAATCACTGAGCTTATTTTTTCATGCCCATTTTTTAAATAATAGGCAGAGCACCTGAAAGATTGTGCTGCAGCAAAAAAGAGTGTGAGGTCCAGCAGCTGCAAAGAGAGTCTGGAGCATTGCTGTCAGAAAGAGAAAAAGAGGTCTTGGAGTTGGCTGCAGAGAAAGAGATCTGAAGTTTTTCGGGACAGAGAGAGAGAGAGAGAGAGAGAGAGAGTTTTGCAGTAGAGAACAAAGAGCTGTGCTGCAGAAAATACAGCTTTGTAGGAGGGGACAAAGAGATTGGCAGACAACAGTTAAAGAGACTGAGCCACTGTGTTTCCCCACAGAATGGCTCGAGTGATTAGAGATGGCTGAACTGCGGCCAGCCAGAGTAATTGTGTGTGCTGGTGCTAGAGACTGAGCCAAAGCCCAACTGAAAGTGCGTGGTATAGAAGTTATCAGCTAAGCAGGAAAGTCTCGGGGACCAAGCCTGCCCTGTCCCCAGACCACTGAAGAGGCACCAGAGAGGAAGACGTTGAGAGGCCTGTCAGGTGAATACTGTCCACAAAGGCCTTAAAGGTGAAGATTTCAAAGGCCTGACAGGTGAAGACCAGCATTCTTCAGTTCTTCCAGCTAGCTGCTGCCTCCCAGTGATCTGCTACTGTGGTGCACCTCCAGCAGACCTCTAATACCAGCACAGTACCGTGAAACAAAGGCCCTTGGAACGTTCACAGACAGAATGTAGTGCCTGCAAGGCAGTTGGCACACTGTTTTTTTTAAATAATCGTGATGCAATAATTTTCTTTGTAGACAGTCACTTTATGTCACAAACACAATGCCTTGGATTGTTTATTTATTTAGTTATTTTAAAATAAAAATAAATATTTAATTAGCTTGCAGTAAAACACTGGTTCCTGTTTCTAGTACAGTGCAATTTATATTATTCTGCTCAATCACAAACTAGCACTTTTGCACTTTGGGAGCAGTTCAGTCAAATTAATTCAGCAATTGCATTTTAAATTCTTAGCATTCTACAATGTAATTCTTCACTTGCACTTTAAAATATCTAGCAGGTCAGTTCAGCAATTGTACTTAAAAATGTTCCACAAAGTAATTCACCATTTGTAGTTTCTGAAACAGGAATGTCTTTAGCTATTCTATTTTTTATGTTTGCTTGTGCACATGCACGCAGTGCATGCGCAATAGACATCTTGCGACAGTACAACATTTCAGAGGTGTCAGTGTTGTGGCCAATGCAGCGGATGAGGCCAATGCAGGACAGAGTGTGTCAGTGTTGTGGCCAATGCAGCGGATGCTATACTGGGCACATCCGTCAGCCACTAATCAAGGGGGAAGCTGCCGATGACAGCCGCTTCAAAGAGAGCCAACGAGTTGAAACAAATCTGCCGCTGCAATCCCAAACAGTTTCATCTCTGCAGTGGCACCTCCCCCTCCCTTGCAACCTTGTCGGCTCCTGCCACCCAGCACTCTGTCCCTGGCCCTTGCTCCGCCAACAACTTGTTTGTTCTCTGTGCCTTTCTGGTGAAACAAGTAATGAGCTGCGGCTCCTGCCACCCGCCACACACTCCAAGGAAAGCCGACATTGGGGTGCCCAATCCCCGTGTCGGCATGTATCCCCCCCCCCCCATTAATGTGGCACACTGGGAGCCCACCCCAGTGTGTCAAAATGTTTCTGACACCAGGATGTCCACTCTCGGTGTCAGATGCACCCTCCCAAAACTGGTCTGTAATCTGCCAACATCAGGATGCCCAATCCCTGTGTCGGCATGCCCCCCACCACCACCACCACTATGTGGCACACTGGAAGCCCACCCCAGTGTGCGAAATATTTTTTGTTAAACCTGTAAAAGAAAGAAACCGTTCCCAAGCGTGTTTTTTTTTTTATCTGTAAAAAAACAGGTTCACCGTTGTCTCCCCAGTTCCCCCTCCCTCCTCCCACTGAGCACCCACCTCCCCACACTCCCCTTCACCCATACTTACCCTAAGGAGGTTGGGAACAGCAATCTTCTCTGGACCAGGACACATCTGCACTCTTCAAAGCCAAACTGCGAACTGAGGAATCAGGTAAGCCTGTGTAATGGGAGTCATGGGGGGGGGGGGTTCAACTTAGGTTGATATCTCAGTCATTTTTAGGAATTGTGGCCCCAAATTTTCAACATGGGGTTCTTGGGACCCCAACTCATAAACATGTCACTGTCATTTCCTTACTCTGTCCCAAAAGGTGATTTCGCAGTCACTGTGCGGAATCACTTTTCAGGACCTATTAACAAAACAACAGTGCCACTGTTCATGAGGAGGGGTCCCAAAAATCCCATGTTGCAAATTTGGTGGAAAAAGTCCAAGAAATGACTGCAGTACAAGCGTTTCATTGAGCAGTTTCTAGGCACGCTTGGAACTTCGCCAATTTTTAATATTTTCACTCCAGATTTTCAACATTGCCATTTTTTCACACCTCCTCATAAACAGTACTGCTGCCATTTTTCTCATCCAGCCTAAAATGTGTTTTCCCACCTGTGGCGCAGAATGGCGTAGTCACCTTCTGAAATCACCTTTCGGGATTAAGTAACGAAATGATAGTGCCACTGTTCATGAGGTGGGGTCCCAAAAAGTCCATGTTGAAATTTGGAGTGAAAATACCAACAAACACCCGGTCATTAATGTTTCAGGATACCTTACCCCTGTGAGACCGACAGGCATTGGGGTGTGACTTGGTCGCCTGCCATAATGTTCATGCCTTTCACCCCACCCCACCCTGCAGCCAGTGACAGGCATGAGATGTGCCTTAGGGTCTTTGGCCCTAACGTTCACCGCATATACCGTACCCATCTCAGCTTATTTCCTTATGGAATGGGGTGGCGTAAGGGCTGAAGACCCTAAGGCACACCGCGACACCTGTCGGTGTCTGCAGGGTGGAGTGAGGTGGAATGGCGTGAGCGTTATGGCTGATGACACAAAGGCATGCCCCCAACGCCTGTCAGTCTCTGCAGGGTGGGGTTGGGGGTTGACATTAGTTCAATACTTCACTACCATTCCTATTATGCATCTCTCTAACTCCTGCACTACCAATGTCAATGCCAGCAAGCAAACATTTGGCATTGACAAATGCTTGTTCAACATTAGAGTTAACACTGTCTCATTAAATAAATAAGAGCCCCAGTCAGATTAGGTAAAATAACAGGGTGGCAGTCTTTAACAGGATGAGTAAAAGTGGGCCCACTTCACAGAGCTACACTCAGGTCAGCTACTTGTGACAGGTTAATATCGATTAGGCTCCTTAGCTTGAGCCACTGGCAGATGTGTTGATGCTTTGTGTCCACCCCTCTTTCCTTATTGTGGGGAGCTGTACAGTTAAAATGGGTCTCTATGCCCTTGTTCCATCTTTTGGGGGTACTCTGTTATTTAAATTAGCCCCTTATAATTGTGCTGGTCTTTCTGCCCGACTCTGCCTCTCAGGGGAGTTCCTTCCAAAGTGCCTAGTGGTTCCCAACTGTTGCGGCAAGGACCACTGCTCTCTATCACCTGTCGGTGCAGTGGCAATAAAAAAAAAAAAAAACTTTCTTTGGGCTTTTCGCCCACTCATTGCCATGGCCTGGGAATTATTGTTGCTTAGGGTCTGGGAGTTGTTGATCCAGAACTGCTGCTTGCTGTTGCTGGCAGGGGTCATACTGACCGTTGAACTGATGCTCTTTCAGAGGAGCCACGCTGACCAAGACTGTAGCTGGGAGACAAAGAGGACTGCACCAGGTGCCAATGGGTACTTTCCCTAATCAAGCAGGTAACCTTTCTGTTCTCCATTGCTCCATTCATCCATCTCCTCCCTCAGCTGGTGTGCCAACTGTCTTTTCTCAAACCTAACATCAAGTAAGGTATGCTGGCTAAGCGTCCCTAGCAATGGCATGGGTTCCAAACTGTCAGCTGTGAGCCAACTCAAAAAAATTTAAAGCTGTAGGGCTTAGCCTGCTTGCACTGGGGACTCGGACAACAGTCCCAACATGCCAGATCCCCTGCTCGGGCTGCCACGAGGGGACGTGAACAGTACAACATTGGCAGGAAGGATCTCTAGAGGGATAGGCCACTACATAACATTCTTTATTTTGATTTCCTTACTGTGTTATGTGTTTCCCATTAGTTGCCTGTATATATTGTACATTCTAGTCATTTTAAATATGTTTATATTTCTAATATATCTGTGACAGTAAAGTCTTTTCAAACGGTACTGGTAATTTATTTTGCTGGCTATTCTGTGACCCACCTCTGAGGGCACATACTGAATCTGTGTATAGCTGCTTCTAGTACAGGAGTAGAGTGATGGAATGCCTAGAGTGAACTGGAGGTTTCTAAGTCTAGAGGCCATGCACTGAAGGAGCAAGGACCTACAGTAGGATGAGAAGGTAACAGCTCCATGTGAGTTTGTACCCAGGCTAGTGGCAGCATTGACGAAGTCAAGTGATTTAAGCCAGTTGTCAGGTTGTCATCCAGGTGCACTGTGACAAATATAATATATATATATATATATATATGCATATAATATATATAGAAAGAGAGAGTGAGCGAGAGATGATGGCAAAGTGTGCTACACAAGGAAATAATACCATCAAGGGGGTTTGAACAAGCCATAAAGTCACAAGCCCAAAGAGTGAGATGTCTTTATGAGCTTGTTCAACCCTGAGATGGTATTATTTATTTCTGTAGTTATAAGTTTAATTGTTTTTAAAGAAACAAAATACATAAAGTAGGGATACTACTAACCGCAGTATTCAGTAAACAATATCTATACAGAAATCACAAGTCCATGTCAGAAGGGAGAACAAATAAAATAAAAAGAAACATCCATTTATAAGACGTTAATAACTTAAGCATGCGTCATTAAATTACATGTTATTATTTCATGAGTACACCAATCTTTGCCATAATTGATTTTATATAATGTATAAGTTTGGTTTGGTTACTGTGTCTGCTGTTTGAATTTTTTCTGGGTTGTGTGGGTTTTTCATTAGGTTTTACTGTTTTTCCATAGGTAGTGTTGTTCTCTAGTGTAATGGTGTGGGTGTGTGCAGGTAGTGTTTTTTTGTTAACGTAATGATTTTTCCATAGTGTAGTGGAAACACATACGTTTTTACATGCATGTGCTCATTCTAGCCTTCCCCCATACAAGGGGAGTAGTTTGGCAGCACTTTCTTTCAGGGTAGCATTTGACTGGCCTGGTGTGTGTGCCCACTTTTTGGTATGTCCTGTGGTTAGAAGCGGCAGTTTGACATGGCTGTGTAGTTGAGCGCAGCAGTCTGGTGCGGTTGTGCAGTCAGGAGCAAGCAAGCAATGATTCTGAGCGTTGGTCCAGAGGAGATTCTGGGAAGAATACATGTGTGGAGCAGCTTGAGTGAGGAAGCAGCACAGAGGGCTTGGCATCTTTAGTGGATCCTGGAGCATTGAGGTGCATTGCTGTGTGGTGAGTTATACTGGAGGGAGGTTGTGCATTGCTGTTTAGGTTAGGGACAGATTCTTTTTAGGTTCTGTGCTGGTTTTGTTGGGGCTACACTAAGAAAGACTGTTAGAGTTGTAATGTGTTCTTTTAGGTATATTATTAAGGTGCTTGTTACATTTGTTAGTTATAAGGATGTTATACGGTAATTTGTAGTGTGTTTGTTAGGTATTAATGTGTTATTCAGGTGGTAATAACACATTAATAAAATGGTAATATATACATATAGAGTGTAAATGCTAATTGGGTACTATCATATATGGGGAAATATATGATGGCCTTTTCTACGGGGATGTACAGGAAATACTTTATTGCAATATACAGTACATGTAATGTAGATACCTGGTATGGCCCTAGTATAAAATACCAAATTATGTAAAGTTCTGTGATTTGTTTATTGCCCACCCTCAGTCTGAAAAGTGCTGCCACCATGCCACTGACTGCTCTCACTGGCCATGGCATCCCATTCGCAAATGATCCAAGCTAACACACGATCTTACTTCGAGAGGACTCTTGCAGTAGGTAATTACATATAGGACTGATGCCGGCAGGCATCAGGACCCTACGGAAAGATTTCTAGCCAGCAGTCTCTGGCGGGGGACCGCCCCCACGTCAAGTGACCGACGTCGTGCAACGTCAGTATAAAGGGGTGGTCCCCCACTCCCACCTTCCAGTTCTTTCCTGCCGTTAGCTTGTGTAAGCACCTGCGTGGTTAAGTTCAACCTTTCGTCAGTCTGTGAGTGAGTAGTTATACCGCCGTTTTCTTGATTTCTTGAATTTTTAAATCAGTTTCTCTGTGGTGTATGTCATCCCCTACACCCTCCGAGCACAAGAATAAGTGCAACTCATGCGGTGCCCAACTCCCGCACAAGGACGGACACTACCAGTGCCTTTTCTGTCTAGGCCCAGATCACCTCGTGGAGAAGTGCCAGCATTGCCTGAAGTTCAGTGCTGCCACCCGCAGACGGAGACAGCAGTCTCTGGAGGCTCACATCCTTAAAAGGAAAATGGCTTCCATGGAAAAGAAGCTGAAGAAGTTTTGTCAGGCCTCAACTTCCCCCCGAGGGTCACCGTAAAAAGTAAGACAAGGAGAAGGACCGGGACTCCTCTTCCTTGGCCACCGTGACTTCAGCTGGAGTCGCCGTGCTCAAGGTAACGTCCCCTCTGGGGGACCACTCTGCAACGGCCGTCTTGGAGGCTTCCAAGCCGGCATCGACCCACCCATCTGGCTCATGCTTGGGCTCTTCGGGCACCTCCGGGTCAAAGGAGAGGGGCAGCACACTGCCCCTGAGCTGCCCGACCAGGCTGCACCCCCTTCGCGGCCCCCGTTGGGCGATGGTTCCACTAAGTCGGATGATGGCTCCTCCAACATCCACACGGACTCTGCCGGTAAGGCGTTCCCAGCTTCCCGCAGCATTCGCTGCCCTCCAAGGCCCCAGCGTCTCCTCAGCTAGACCCCGGGGATTTTAATCCTCCCTCCCGGGCGATACCGAGGATGCAGGTATGCTCCCATCAGGTCTCCCTCCCGCTGGGCTGGATGACCTGACGTCGGCCCCTCGGACGCCAGCGTTGGTCTTACTGACGCCAGGTGACATCCCTCTCCCAGATGCCGTCCCTGCCCCGGGCCTGTCGCCTGCCAGGCCTCCTGTTCCAGGCCCGCCCGTTGGGCCTTTTCCAGTGGCTTCTGCTCCTGCAGACCCCCTGCCTCAGTACCAGACACCAGGTTACCCACCGTCGGGGTACGGATAAGCACCATACGGATACCCTCCTCCTCCTCCTCCCCCTCAGCCGCCGGTGGATTTGAAGGAGACTCTAGCCTCCTGGTGGGCCGAGGCCAAGGCTCAGCTCATCATGGAGGTAGAGAGCCATCTTCCGACGTTGGTCCCGGTTCCAGACCCCCTATGTCGGAGATGAGAGACTCTCTCCCCACCTCCGGATACCAGAGGCGAGCCCTCCGGTTCCAGGGCAGGACACACTTCCCCAAGGGCTTCCCAAAGGGTCCATTCCTTCCCCGCATCGGGAGGAAGAGTCTCCTCCCTCTTCATCCTCCTCGGACACCTCAGATGAATCCGATGGTCATTCCAACTTCGACGATGGGCCCCGCTCTCCAGATAAGCCCAGGCTGAGGACTCCTCTGAAGTCTCCTCCAGAGGATCCTTCTTTTCCGGAGTTGCGCAAAATCCAGGAAGTTCATCAGTGGCATTCCTTGGAGCCGGATCCACAGCATAAGAAACTCGCTGCGCACCTGGATCTGCCTGAGACCGCTCCAACCCTGGTGCCACCCTGGATTGAGCCTATGCCAAACTTGTTTCCACCATTTGGAAGAAACCGTCGGCTTTAGCCCCGCTTCCTAGGAAGTCGGATAGGCTTTATCAGGCTCCCGTGGGTGTAGATTCTTTGAATTCGCACACTCAAGCTCATTCGGTCGTGATTAGCGCCGCTCATGGCCGGACAGCTAACTCCAAGAACTTTAGATCATCACCACCCGATAAGGAATCCCGCCTTATAGACCAGTACAGGAGGAAGGTCTACGCTTCTTCCACTATGGGTATTAGGGCCCTGAATTATGCTGGTCATGTGGGGGACTACCAGAAGGTGATCCTTAGCGAGGTGGAGGCTAAATTGTACTCCCTTCCTCAGTCTCAGACAAAGCAGGAAGTGGCAGACCTAGTCCAATCTGTGCGTTCGGCCAGTCGGCACATGCTTTGTGCCACGTACGACGCAGTGGACACTGCTGGTTGGAGCTCAGCTTTCGCCGTGGGTTTGTGGTGTCACGCCTGGCTCCGGGTGTCAGGTTTGGTCCCGGAGGTGCAGTCCGCTATCCAGGATGCGCCCTTCAGGGGTTCAGTGCTGTTCGGTGGCGATGTCAAGGACATCACCGATCTGCAGGAGAAGGGTACTGTACTTAAGTCGGTTGACTTTCTGTACAGACCCCCTCAACCTTAGCGTCATCCCTTTCGCAGATGTCCTTGGCAAAAAGCGAAGCCTCAGGGAAAGTGGGTCAACACATGTTGGGCCCCTCCGGCTGCCAAGCCCCCCCTGCCCAAAAAGGCAGCGGGGGCTTCAGCTGCGATGCTGCCTCATATCTCCTGACACCTTTCCTCTCCTACTGCCTCTGGGCCTTCCAGAGGAACCGGTAGGAGGGAGATTCTCCCTCCATCTGCCGGGTTGGGAGAGGATAACTACAGACACTTGGGTGCTCCAGCTGATCGCAGAAGGACACTCAGTAGAGTTTCTTTGGAAACCTCCTTGAAACCCCCAGGTCATCTTACTCCCCAGAACATCTTCTGGTCCTGGAAGAAATATCCTCTCTTCTGCTGAAAGAGGCAATAGAGCCTGTACCCCCACACCTTCAGGGGATGGACTACTACTCCCATTTCTTCCTGGTCCCGAAGAAGTCAGGAGAGGTGGGGCCGATTCTCGACCTCAGCTCCCTGAACTTGTTTGTGGAGTACAAAAGGTTCAGGAGTCTTCTGCCCCTCCTTCGGCCGGGACAGTGGTTGTGCACTCTGGATATGCAGGATGCTTACCTGCATATCCCTATTCGCCCTTCCCACCGCAAATACCTGCGTTTTGCTTTTCAGGGGGACCACTACCAGTTCAAGGCCCTCCCATTTGGTCTTTCCTCGGCGCCCTGAGTTTTTACCAAATGCCTGTCGGTGGTAGCGGCCTACCTCCGTACCCAGGGGTGCAGGTTTTCCCGTACCTGGACAATTGGCTCCTGGCAGCCTCATCCAGGGAGGAACTCCTGCGCTCCCTTTCCCTTACCCTGCAGGTTTTTGCCTGCCTGGGTATTACCGTCAACCAGGCCAAATCCCACCTGATCCTGTCCCAGAGGCTCCAGTTTATTGGGGCAATCCTGGACATGACCTCCAGCATGGCTTTTCTACCACTGGACAGGGCGGCCTCAATCCAAGCTCAGGTCAACCTGTTATCCAGCCGCAGGCGGGTCAGCACCAGGTCACTCCTTCGCCTCCTCGGGCTCATGGCAGCTGCTATTCTGACAATCCCTCGCGCTCGGCTTCACATGAGGATCTCTTGGTGGACACTTCGGTCTCAGTGGGATCAGCTGGTGGACAACTTGGATCAACTAGTTCTGGTCTCCAACCCTATGGCTTGGGACTTGCAATGGTGGGCAGTTCAGGAGAACCTTTGCCGGGGAGTTCCCTTCTGCCTTTCTCCCCCCTCCCAGACGCTGACAACAGACACCTCGGGAGAAAGTTGGGGAACCCATCTCGGGCCTCATAGGACCCAGGGCTCCTGGTTCCAGCTTGAAAAATCTCTCCACATCAGTGTGCTCGAGCTTTGGGCCATGCTTCAGGCTCTGCATCTTTATCTGCTTCCCAGACATCTGGCTGTCCAAATGGACAACATGTGTGTACACATATGTCAACAATATGTCAACAAACAGGGAAGAACTTGTTCCTACCCTCTTTGCAGGGAAGCGATGCGGGTTTGGGATTGGGCAGTGCAGCACAACCTTCACCTCATGGACATTCACGTCCCGGGGCTCAAGAACTCGTTGGCAGACCACCTCAGTCGGTCATCTGCTCACGCATACAAGTGGGAACTAGATCAGGGGTAGCAGACAACATCTTTCTACACTGGGGAACCCCTCAGGTAGACCTATTTGCGTCTCCTCTCAATGCAAAACTTCCCGCCTTCTGCTCGCTCGCTCCAGGGCGCGGCATTTTTTTGGAGAGACGCTCTGTCTCTAGACTGGAAGGAAAGATTCGTCTATGCCTTCCCCCCGATCCCCTTGATTCTGAGGGTCTTGCGGAAACTCTGTGTGGAAGGAGCTCGTATGATCCTCATCGCTCCTTTCTGGCCCAGGCAAGTTTGTTCTCTCTTCTGCAACAGTATTCAGAGGAACCTCCGCTTCCTCTTCCTCTGTCGCGAACTTTGCTGACCCAGGATCAGGGGACACTGGTTCATCCAGGCCTCAGGTCCCTTCAGTTGCATGCATGGCTCCTGCAGACATAGCTCAAGCCTGATTTGGGGGTTCCCCCTGGGTGGCTGAGATTCTGGTGGAAGCCAGGAAGCCATCCACTAGATCTAGCTATGCCATGAAATGGTTCTGTATTTGGGCCACTTCTAAAGATTTCAAGCCTTTCTCATGCTCTGTTGGGTGGCTTCTGGATTACTTGCGATACCTCTTTGATCTGGGTCTCAGTCATTCCTCCTTGAAGGTTCACATAGCGGCCATCTCGGCCTACCATGTTCCTTTTGGGGACAAGACGTTTGCACAACTGGAGGTCTCCAAGACCTTCCTTAGAGGGGTCCTCCACTTGAGACCCCCTGTTCGGGTTTCTGCTCCTCCTTGGGATCTGGATTTTATCCTTGAGGAGCTTACTCTGCCTCCTTTCGAGCTGGCAGCCTCAGCAGATCTGAAGTTCCTCTCATGGAAGACTCTCTTCCTTGTGGCCATCACTTCTGCTCTAAGGATTTCTGAGTTTCAGGCCCTCATGTGTAAAATCCCGTATCTGATTTTTCACAAGGAACGTGTGGCTCTGAGTACCAACCCTAAGTTTCTCCCCAAGGTGGTAGCGGAATCTACGCTGAATCAATCCATAGAGTTGCCTGCTTTCTTCATAGCACTTCAATCAAGGGGAGTACCTCTTGCATACTCTGGATGTTCACTGGATTCTGAGATACTACCACCAGGACGAAGGATCTCAGAAAGACTGATCAACTGTTTGTCTCTTTTGCTTGTAAAAGAGAAGGCAATGCTGTTTCCAAGCAATGCCTATCTAAATGGTTGGCTCATTGCATCACTTTCTGTTATGACAAGTACAACAAGACCCTGCCGGGTCAAGTCAGAGGCCACTCCACCAGAGGGGTCACTGCCTCTGCTGCTTGTTTCAAGAATGTGTCAGCGGAAGACATCTGTGCTGCCGCTACTTGGACTTCTGTCCATATCTTTACAAAACATTACAGTTTGGACATTGCCTCTCGCCATAGAGCGGGCTTCAGGTTGGCTGTTTTGCAGGGTCTCCTTCCTAAGACCTTCACAGCCAGAGGGCCTACTTTTGGGAAGTTTTCCTCCTCCCGTTTGCTTCTTCTTGTTTCAGACTGCTTGGGACTCAATACTATATGTAATTACCTACTGCAAGAGCCCTCCTGAAGTAAGATAGTACAGTTACGTAAGAACTTACTGTAACAGTAGTACTTCGAGAGAGGCTCTTGCAGTAGGTAGTATCTTCCCGCCCTCCATCCCCCTCAGCTTTTTTCAGCTCCTTTTCCAGGATGGGAAATATCTGCTTCTCTCTTGTCTTGCCTTTTGGCCTTTGGCGGGAAAGAACTGGAAGGCGGGCGTGAGGGACCGCCCCTTTATACTGATGTCGTATGACATCAGCCACCTGACGTGGGGGCGGTCCACCGCCAGAGACTGCTAGCTAGAAATTTTTCCTTGGGGTCCTGACACCTGCAGGCATCAGTCCTATATGTAATTACCTACTGCAAGAGCCTCTCTTGAAGATTTACTGTTACGGTAAGTTCTTACGCAACTGTACTATCCTGAGTCACCCACATCGCAGCACGATGCTCTACTGTGGCCATTGGATTGGGACCAAATACTGTGAGTTCCGTGGATATGCAGACAGTCAAGTTCCATGATTTTTACCACTTTTGGTTCCTATGTTGTAAAATCTAAAAACAAGTGGCCCGGTGGTGCTGAGGGTTGAGGTGCAGGACATCACGCCTCGCACTACACCGGCGACCCAGGTTCGGGAACGAGCCCAGGCCATCGGGGATTGGCAGTGATGGGAGAGGATCGAGCATCCAATGGACAGCTCTCCTCTCCCGGGAGGGGGTGGGGTCTTGCTCGGTGCTTGCCTGGCCTCTAGCGGAAGCTGGAGGCACAGCAAGTGTTGTAGCTGACTCAAGGGGTTGGGGAGTGGCAACATCAGTGGTGATACCATGATGTCTGGTGCACGCCACTCCCCCAGAACACCTGAAAAACCAGTGCCCGGTCTCCTAGATGACAGAGACCACAGCAGAGACCTTGATTGCTCGTGCCTGCCTGACATCCCAGTGTGTCCAACACTGCAAGATGGTCGGGTGCAAGAACCCCACCCTGTACCCTCCTGGGGGGTACAGCCACAGCTTGATGGGGGACTCACAGGGGTAGAATCAGGCAGGTCGTGATGCGGGGAGACTGCTATATGTGGCTCCAAAAGGAGTGGAGACTGGGCACAAGAGGAGGAGGAGGCATGAAAAATAGTAATTTAAAGAAAACAAAAATCTAAAAACAAATTCTGACTTGGTCACTCACTTTATCATCACACAGATGCGCAGCACTCAGCTCCCAGGGCCGTGTTTGAACAAGGGCAGAGGGAGACTCCGAGGCAATGTGATACAGCACACACACACACAAAAAAAGAATTTAAAAAGATTATATTTAGCCCAGTCATACATAATTTATGAAAGTCTGAGAATGAGTTCTGTCTGCTTTTTGCATAAATCAATTTCAGTTTCAGTAGGGAGCATAAATTACATTCCTCACTGACATTGTAGCGCAGTCGACTCACTCAGTTTTTTAATTATTTTTCTTTTTGTCCTTGGTTTTTCATTTCTGTATCCCTGTGATCCTCCACATCGATGTCTGGTTTAACCATAGCTGCACACTACCACTGGCTGGGAGGGCAGATGAGCCACTGGCTTCCTGGTCAGCTCCGTGCCGCTCTATGGTTTATTGGCTGGGGTGTGAGAAAATGCCTGGTGGCCTCAGCGTGCCATCCACCTGCGTTCAGTGCCTCACCTCCATCGTGTGTATGCCCCCACAGCCTCAGCAATAGATATATGGGGCTTGAACTCTGTTCTCTGAGTTCGGTGTGACATACAGCAGAAACAGGAAAGTCCGGCTCCAACTCATCATGTATAAAAGCACATCAAACTACGTTTGTGCAAATTTATCTTAATTATTTTTTCAAAGAGCAGGTTAAAATATGTCCAGTCGGGAATATTTCAACCTGCGGTTTGAAAAAATAATTAACATAAATTTGCACAAACATGGTTTTAATATGCTTTTACACACAGTGAGTTGGAGCCAGATCTCCCTGTTTCTGCTCTTGTACATTCTCCTGTGTGTAGCCGGACTTCCCTGTTTCCGCCCTTATACATTCTCCTGTGTGTAGCCGGACTTCCTTTCTGCTCTTATAATTCTCCTGTGTGTAGCAGGATTCTCCTGCTTCATGCTTGTACATTCTCCTGTGTGTAGCTGGACTTCCCCATTTCTGCTCTTGTACATTCTCCTGTGTGTAGCAGGACTTCTCTGTTTCTGCTCTTGTACATTCTCCTGTGTGTAGCTGGACTTCCCCATTTCTGCTCTTGTACATTCTCCTGTGTGTAGCTAGACTTCCCCATTTCTGCTCTTGTACATTCTCCTGTGTGTAGCTGGACTTCCTTGTTTCTGCTCTTGTACATTCTCCTGTGTGTAGCCCAACTTCCCCATTTCTGCTCTTGTACATTCTCCTGTGTGTAGCTGGACTTCCTTGTTTCTGCTCTTGTACATTCTCCTGTGTGTAGCTGGACTTCCCTGTTTCTGCTCTTGTACATTCTCCTGTGTGTAGCTGGACTTCCCCATTTCTGCTCTTGTACATTCTCCTGTGTGTAGCAGGACTTCCCTGTTTCTGCTCTTGTACATTCTCCTGTGTGCAGCCGGACTTCCCTGTTTCTGCTCTTGTACAGTCTCCTGTGTGTAGCAGGACTTCCCTGTTTCTGCTCTTGTACATTCTCCTGTGTGTAGCAGGACTTCCGCGTTTCTGCTCTTGTACATTCTCCTGTGTGTAGCCCAACTCCCCCATTTCTGCTCTTGTACATTCTCCTGTGTGTAGCAGGACTTCCCAGTGTAAACCCCCTGCAAATGTGTGTTCCCAGAAGTCTTCCAGGAGCTTGCTTGAATGCTCCAAGTCTGGAGTTGTTCAGCGTTTAAGCCACTTGAGTGTGAGTGCTTTTAGAGCCTCTGGTACTGTCTCTTTAAGAGCTGCCTGCTTGTGACCATATTTAATTGAGGAGGGGGGACTGTGTGTTCTAATGCCCGAATCCCGCCCGGGCTGCTGTCGATTCGCTCCGTTTTTACAGTCACTAAGAGTGCAAAGGGAGCCCACCTGAAAGCTGTAACTGTTTGTCTGTAATCATTTAGCAGCATTTGTGAGATTGCAGTTTATCTAACCTGTTTTATTGCAGCTGGGACTATGTGTGTGTTCCCCCCGCCCCCCCATGTTGGAATTGAACTGCTGAACTGGCCCAGTCAGCATGGGGGACCTTTAAAATGGAGCCTGCTGCTGGCAGATCAGAACTTGGACTCTTAAGTCGAGCCAGCCACAATGGGACTGTGTGGCAGATGCCTCTGGGAATTGTAGTTTGGACTTCGGCACCTTTTTGCACCAACAGGGGGAGTCTGATTGTGAGTGACAGCCAAACCAGTCAACTGAACTGGAAGGAACTCAAAGGAAATGCCCGGCTCTGTCTACTGGAAAGATCAGATGAGTTGAGACAGTGAAGAGAGAAGGAGCTATGAGCTTCTGCGCTGTATAGTTTCACGCGGGAAGCGCATGTAAGGCCCTGAGTTTCGGTCTGCAGCCTGTGCAAGCACCCGTTCGGACTGAATCCGACCTGTGAAGAGAATCAAGGAGATCTGAAGAGTAGAAACCAGGCTCACCCTGTAGAAGACTGGAGAAATTGCTGAATCGCGCTCGGTCTGTCAGGAACTGAATCTGCTGTGTGTTCTCCCGGCTATTGTGCAGTAATTGCGATTGGGATAGAGAAGCAGCCTGCCTGGTATAGTACTTTCCTTTTACATATAAATGTGTGTAGTGCTTGTGGGGAATCTCGTTTCAAATCCCCTGTTCAGTGAATTGAGTGCCTGAAGCTGGAAGTAAACCCCAGCTTAATCCAGACTACATCCATTTGCTCTGAACTGCAGTGGGGTCCAGTCACAAGGACCTTGTCCACATGGTCTGCTCCTCCTGGCAATCCAGGACAATCTGCCTTCCATCCAGTTCCCAGCATTGAGTTTGTGAGTACAAAGCAGGGTAGCTCCCTGCCATCTGTTTATCGAATGGAGTGTGTCATCTAATTGTTGCTTTTTTCATTTCTTCACGAACTGAGCCAACCGGCTCCGGATTACAATTTGGGTATTGTGCAAGTGTTTTTTCCATCACAGGGCCCCAACCAGCTGCACCAATATTGGCTAGCCCCCTTCCATCCTGGGTACCCAGTGAAAGTGACAATTTGGGACTCTGAATATGCGCACAGTACTATGATTATTAATGTGTTTAACCTAATTTCCCCTGTCCTTGTTACAGCTCCTTAAATAAATCAGATCTGTTTGTTTCAGCAAAGTTACACTTACTGAGGTATTCGTTTATGTTAAAGTATTGTACTGTGGCTTTTGCACTGTACCATCTTGTTTTACAGGGGGTCCCCAGAGTCCAGTCGACAGATCCAGTCCTGGGGTAAGTGTACATTGTGAAGATATTCCTGATGCATTGTGTGGGCCACTAGTGGGAAGAAAGGGAGGTTACAGTGTCCCAGAGGGCTGTGACCAATTTAGTTTAACTACTGCAAACCCTGACCTCTGGGTGGAGGCACCCGCCATTGGACCTAGTCCCCTGAACCTGTTAGTAGTTAAGCAGGCAGGGGTAGTAGCCCTTGGGATAGTGCCACCCAGGGGTTACACCTGTTTCTGCTCTTTCACATTTTCCTGTGTGTAGCTGGACTTCCCAATTTCTGCTCTTGTACATTCTCCTGTGTGTTGCAGGACTTCCCTGTTTCTGCTCTTGTACATTCACCTGCGTGTAGCAGGACTTCCCTGTTTCTGCTCTTGTACATTCTCCTGTGTGTAGCAGGACTTCCCTGTTTCTGCTCTTGTACATTCTCCTGTGTGTGGCCGGACTTCGCTGTTTCTGCTATTGTACATTCTCCTGTGTGTAACCGGACTTTCTGTTTCTGCTGTTGTACATTCTCGGAGCTCATTTGGGGTCCTTGACTCCATAAGTGTGACATATGACCATAGCACAACGGGCAGATCATCATTAAGTTTTACTGCAGAATCCTTTTCAGCCCGTATACATCTCTGACAGTGACATGTCGACATTGACTGACACTGCAGCGACAACAGCACCAGGTCGCAGTAGTGTCGGTGCTGGACCCCAGCACTGTTTTCTGGGGGTCATGCACCTCCTCTCTAATAAGCTCTGACTCAGAGTTGATTATTCTAAGTGTGAGGGGGCACAGCCTCCGCTTGGGGGATTCAGAACCTGAGAAACTCCCGAAGAAAACATGGAGAAAACAGTGACCACCTTTATGCCGACTCACAAATGTGGTCAACATAAAGATTTGCTCCTACCGTCGGTCGACAAAATTTTTGTTGCCGTACGGTCATAGATCCTTTTCAGCCTCCTGTCTCCACTCCTCAGACTGCATTAGCCAAGTGCCAGTCTGTTTGCCCTTTTGGACAAGGAAAAGACAGAACTGGTTCTGAAAAAAGAGACTTAAAAGACACTTGGAACCTTCCAGGCTTAACATTTTAAACCAAATAAAAATTACATTAAAAAAAAAAATCAGTTGTGATGGTGTGAGTAAAATAGTTATTAGTCTGCTGTTAGCATATAATTAAAATGCAAATTATAGGTTGGTCAAAAAGACATTAAGGAACTGATGAGGTTGTCTCTAAAACTGGTTCTAAAGGGGTCGCCTGATGGCCCAGCGGGTAGTGCACTGCACTCCCACACCTGCAGCCCAGGTTCGGGAGTGGATCTGGGAGCTGGATCAGGAGGCCAAGGGGGTTGGGGATATGCTGCTGCGTGACAGTGCTCCCAGTCAGGGAGGGACAGTGTTGGGTTCTGCTATTGCAGTGATCCCTGCGGTGGTCCGGGGAGCCTGTCTTCTTTGCAGTGGTTTGTTGCATGCGTGCGAGGCCTGATGAGGCACTGCTCAGTATGGGGGTGGTGAGTAGGACTTGGGAATGAGAAGAAGATGCTGAAAATGCACCGTTTTCCTTGCCCGCCTGTATGACAGCTTCTGGCACTCTTGGGTCCTGCTCCATGTGTTTCCCCACTGGTCTGTTAGTGCCAGGAGTCGCTGATGGTGCTGGGTGGTCGATGGAAGAACCCGAGGGTTAGGCAGAGGTGGGGGGCTGAAGACAAAAAACTGTATGCAAAAAAAAAAAAACAAGTTCTAAACTAGAAGAAGCTGGGTTGCTTCTGCTCTGGACAAATTGCTTCTCCTAGGTGGTTAGGTTTAGCAGTAGGGAACAATGGAGGTTAGGGTTACCATGAGGTAATCGCCCAATCTAGAGTACCTTATCCTTACTTTGCCATTAGGGTTGTATTACTAGCTGCTAACACCGCCTGCCTGGAGTTCCCTTATTGCCATTATAAAATAGTAAGGTTTTTAAATGTATTTTAAAGTTTAAAATGAAAATATTAACTCATAGCTTCCTCCTGCTCATGCTGCTTTAGACAATGATGAGGTGTTTTCAGCTAGTGTGAATACCACGTAATATTCACAGGGCCTCAGTCAGTCCTGTGCAATGTTTTATTACTGGCAATGTTTCAGCATGGTGGAGCACCTCTCATCTGTACATCTGTAGGAGGAGGAATTGTCACTTCGAAGAGGTGGGATGCACCCATAGTACGCCATAGACGAAATTGACAAAGAGGCATAAAGTTGCATCCAGTTTTGGAAGAAGAGAGGGTAAACCAAATTCCTGTGAGTTCCTACCTAATTTAACTCTACTTTCTCCTGTAAGACAGGCACTTATACTGTTTCCGGGGCCCACAGCAGCAAGAGTAGCTTGGAAAATGCAGTTTGTGCAACCTAACCCTGTTGGCTGCCATTACATTTATGTAAATAAGCTTATGTGCAACCCATTAGTCAAGTACCCAAAACTGTTCTGGAGTAAGTGTCACAAACCACTGTAGCCCCATTGTATTTTACATGTGTATCGTGCAAGGATCAAATATTGCATTTATTTGGCACACCAAGCACAACAAAAATTGTAGCCAGAATACAGTATCTGGCTGCTGGTATTCCATTTTGAATATTAGGTTTAAAGGAAGTTTCCAATTGAAGGTACTGGGCTTCATAGCCCAATACCTTATGCAAGCATGAACTGGTTTATGTTCAAAGTATAATGTTGAACTCAGTCCATCTAGATTGGGAAAGGATTGTACCTGACTCCGTAGCCAGCAGATCCCTTCCAGCTTCCTAGTTTGTCTGCTCTGCCCCCACGTTCTGAGATTTTGTGACATTTCAGCAGAGTGAGTGCAGAGGCGCACCTCATACAAGTCTATGGGGTGGTTTTTCAGTGCAGTTTTTCAAAACTCTAAGCAATCTTAGAGGGAAATGAAAGTCACTGCTCAACTTATAGAGTCCCTATTAGTTGAGCGATGGCTTTTATTTTCCTCTAAAGATACCTGAAATTCAAAAACAGCATAAAAAAAATACCCGTGGACTTGTGTAAGAATGCACCACCATCTCTCACGAAACATCACAAAACCTCGGAGCGTGGGGTGGAGCAGGCAAACAAAGCGGTTGGGCTTTGGTGATGTATGTTACAGTGCAGAAAAAGCTGTATTTATCCAGAGGAAGTATACAGTATCGGACTATTAGACAAAATGCTAAACTTAGAATTGTAGTGTTCCATCTGAAACACCAAATTTGAAACAAAATGCCAAGCCTTGTATTGCATTTAGCAGTTCAAATACAGCACAAAATCAAATTATAATGACAGAAAGCAGGAAAAGTGGATGTGACCCTAATTTATGTTGTTGACCCTCAAAAATAAACACCACAAACATGCATGGGGTATGCATTCCTGTACCCCTGCTGCAGCCTGCATCGAGGAGAGACTGGTTCACATGCCAGAAAACTGAATAGTCGAGAGAATAGTGCATGCTATGTGGATTTGGGAAAACACTAGCTGAGTAGAGTAATGTGGCTTGTCCCATGAATATGAGAAAGCACAGGTCATCCAGGAGAATACTGCTTAGCCTTTAGATGTGGGAGAGCCCAGGAGAGGAACGCTTGCCCTGTGGATATGGAAAACTACTGGGAAGCCGAATACTGCATGCCCTGTGGATATGGGAGAGCAGTGAGCATGTAAGAAAATAATGCATGTCATGTGGATATCGAAGAGCACTGGAAATCCAGAATTTATTTATCTATTTATTAAACACTAGGATTACAAGTACCTTTGAGCAGGAGCTGCTCATTTACAAAGGTTCCACGTCAAAGGAAGGGGGAAACATACATACAAAGGTTGGCAATGGTATACAAGCATAACACAGACATGGTTGACATTTATTTATTTAGCTTTTGTTGACCGGGTAAGTACACTAGACAAGTATCATGCCTATTTTCAGGAACGACCCGGGAGAGTACAACATAGGGATACAGACATTATTTACAGTAGAGAGTAAGTACAGCATGACAACATGTGGGAAATAGTAACATAGTCCAGGGGTATGGACGGTCATAATACAACTTATAACTGTTAAGGTTAATGTACCCCCGGGGTGAGTAGGTCACCTACAGATTACAACAAAAGCATATACACATTTTTCACGTTAGAGACAATTTAGAAAGGCAATGTCCAGGGAACCTTGGCATGGGCAGTGTGCCCTAGGTCGAGTACCCTGGTAAAGTGGTAGAGTCAAGGAAAACAGCAGGAGTTATCGGGTAGTATCTGAGGGAGGCAAACTTTGAAACCGGAAGAGCAACCGTATTGAGAAATTCTCTAGGGAGGCTTAGGGCAGTCGCACGCTGAGGCAAGTTTCAGGAAACCTCAGAGGGAGTTACGGAAGCACAGGTGGGAGGAGGACAAATGGGTATGTACAGGAAGAGAGTTCCAGAGTCTGGGCGCATATGCGGCGAAGTCCCGGTCACCCATGAGGGTACGGGTGGAGGGGACCATGAGCATCCCAGGGGCCTGGGACCTAAGGTGGTAGATAGTAGTGTCAGTTAGCGGCAGGAGCAGTGCCAGCTCTGGGGGGGTGCCAGTTCTGGCCACTTTGTCCGTGAGGCAGCCCACCCTGAAGTCCAGGTACCTAGCTGGGGAGAGCCATCGAAGTTTATCGTATAACTCACAGCGATGGGTGAGGCGGGGGACAGCAAGGGCAAAGCAACAGATGTTGTATGTTGTGTGCCACCGAGTAAGATGAGTCTGGGGGGAGCGAGCGAATAGGTGCAGCCCATAGCTGAGAGAGGGAAGAAGAACACCTTTCGCAAGGGCTAGTCTAGCCGCTGGTGTGAGGTTGAACTTGGCCCTGTAGGCCAGGCCCAGCTTGCAGTTATCTGCCCTACAGATGTTTAGGATGTGGCTACCCATGTCGAGTTGGGGGTCAAGGGTGACCCCTAGGTATTTGGCAGAGTTCACTACGGGAGGAGGATCCGTCAGGACAGGAAATCTTTAACAAGGCCAACGAGGTTTTGAGTTTGGCTGTTGAGCCAAAAGCATGGCCTGTGTTTTCAGGTTCAGGACCAGTTTGTTTTCGGTGATCCAGGTTTGAACTTTGTTAAAGCCTTCGGACAAGAACCTTGTTGAGAGTAGCGACATCTCGAGGCGTGCGCCAGGATCACCAGGTCGTCAGCATAGAGGGTGGTACTGCAGGTGGAGGTCACTACGGGTAGCTGGTTGATAAAGAGGAGAGGGCCCAGTACCGAACCCTGAGGGACACCGGAGGTCACTGGAAGGGACTCTGAGAGGACTTTATTGAAACTGGTCCGCTGCGTTCTACCATGCAGGTAGCCCATAAGCCAATTCATGGCTAGTGGGGAGAGACCGAGTGACCACAGTTGTGAGCCAAGCAACGTGTGGTCAACAAGATCAAAGGCTTTGGACAGGTCAATAAATAGGGCTCCGGAGAGTTTGCCCTGATCCATGGCTGATCTTATTCTGGATGTGACCGGGATCAGGGCAGTGGTGGTGCTGTGACCCTTGCGAAACCCGTGCTGGGCCGGGGACAGCAACTCCTGGGACTGGATGTGCTCCGAAATCTGTTCGGCCACTACCTTTTCAAGGAGCTTACTGAGGGATGAGAGGATGGCAATCGGGCGATAATTATCTGGTAGTTTAGGATTGCCTTGTTTCAGTACTGGAACAATCCTGGCCTCTTTCCAGATATCGGGGAAGGTACCGCTTCCAAAGGATAGATTAAAGATGTGGGCTACTGGGTGGGCAAGGTGGACAGCGCCAAGCTTGAGGAGCTTTGATTCAAGGTTATCTGGGCCAGGACTGGAGTACTGGGAGGCCGGCCAAGTGCCTCTGGGTGTCAGTACAGACACTTCCCTGAGGTTAACGTTAACCGAGGGAGACCCTCCCTCGAGCCGTGGGGGAAGGGAGGGGCGAGCTCTTGTTGGACGAGAAGAGTGCAGTGAGGGCAGAGAGATCTGTGAAATGTGAATTTAGGGAGTTGGCAATGGTGTGGGGGTTCGTGCAGGAGACCCCATTGATAAGCATGTCGGATACCCCTGATTGGGAGGATCCGTTGACAAGAGTTTTTATGTTCCTCCAGAAACTCTGGTTGTAAAACACTTTAGAAATAAAAGACATTACTAGAGAGCAACTTAAATAGGCAGCTAGATGATGCAACAGAGTAAGGGAATTAAGAAGCAAGTGGATTATAAGCTTGAGATTGAGTAGGAGGGGGACAGAAAGTAGGCAGGCTGAGGCGCCGTTGTTGTAGGGAGGGAGAGAGGAGGGGGTCAAGCACAGGGGAATATGGTTATGAGGTTTGAAGAGTGGTGGAGGGTGTGGGGAAGGAGAGGAGGGAGGAGGAGGAGGGAGAGAAATGGGTCATGTAGAAAACAGGAGCCAGAGAGAGTAATGCACAGATTGGAGGCGGGGCACAGGTTTTGAGCAACTAGGTGGTGGTTGGAGCAGTCCTTTAGGAGAAGCAGTTACATTGAGTGGTAGAGATGAAGTAAAGTCAGAGATTCCGTTTAAAGGGTCCAGGTGTTGCAGCGGAAAGTGCTTCTTTGTTGAGGGTATTGAACCAATGTGGAGCCCTGTAGGTGAAGGACTACTGACCCATGGAGGTACAACATCTAGGAACCTGGAAGGTTTGGGATTGGGCACTACGTGTATGCTGATTACCACTGAAGGCAGTGAGGAGCTTACCAACACCTGGAGGCATGAGACCAAGGAGAACCTTTTTGGTTAGCAGGCAGGTCTGGTATTTTATTCTGTTGAGGAGTGGTAGCCAGCAAGCCTGTGCGTAGAGGTCACAGGTATGTGTATATATCGGGCAGAATATTGCATGCACTGAGGATATGGGAGTGCAGTAAAAATCTAGTAGAGTATTTAATGTCCTATACAAATGGGAGCACAGTGAAAATGCACTACCAGTATCTAATTCACTACAGCACTCTGGAATACAGGGGGTATGAGAGGTGCTACAGTATATGCATCCAAATTCCTTCTCTCCTAATTCAAAGCAGTACATGGGAAGTCAATCCAAACCCATGCTCAAAGTCTTTAACCAATACAAAAAAAATAACTTGCCCTTCTAAGCTCCAAAGCAAACTGAAAGTGGGGTGGACGGCATGCTTGGATGTAATGTAACTTTATACCGAGGGGGTCAGGAATGTGTGAGAGTATTACAAGAAGTCAGACAGCTCCAAATCAGTGCTAGGTTTTCTTAATAGACAAATGGAAGCGACATAGGACATGATGTAATCACCCAGTGCTTCAAGGCAGTCTGTCTCTTTGTCATGGGAGGTGTCACACCATAAGAAGACCACCAGTGGAGTAAGGTGAGCCTAGAACTGCCCTAACAAAGTTACTCTGGGCACTTCCCAGACAATATATATATATGTATGTGTGTGTGTGTGTGTGTGTGTGTGTGTGTGTGTGTGTGTGTGTGTGTATGTATATGTATATATATATACACACACACACATATATACATATACATATCGGCCCCCGCCACCACCAGATTGTTGTTCCACATAAAACCTGGGAAACTGTATATTTTGTTTTCATCAAGGTTATCCTCCTTTCTTTGGCCGAGTGTCCCACCTCAAGTTTCTGCTAGCGACCATCAAGCTCTAATAACTCCCTTACCTGCTCCTGTTCTCCGTGGATGTCACCATCCTTGACAGAGCCATCAGGGAGACACGTCCTCTCCCCTGCTGACACTTGGACCTGAGTGTGTGCCGGTGCTGCCCTTTTTCCTCCAGCTTTAACCCCTGATCCCTACTGTACACACCAGCCGTGGTGCCCTGTACAAGCTGGGGGTCACAGCAGCTACAGCAATTGACCCTGGTGCCAACCCACTTTTGCCTATCACACCCTGCCATGGATAGTACTCTCCTAAGCTGGTCACCTGATTGCAATGCTAGTATCCCAAATTCATTTCTGAACCTGCGATGCTGGGTACGCAGGTGGCCTGGGAAACCATTATAGGAATCACAAAAGAGAAAAGCTGGCACCTGTCTGCTGTAGCTACCGCACTAAACAAAATCAAGCAGCCAATGAAAGGACGTACTGTCAAATGCAGCTCTTTGTTTTTTGAAAATAAAACTCCAGTTTAAGTTACTATGGCCTCTGCAGGATGTCTTGCATGGTATAATAGACTCCAAGTGTGAGGTTTAGGGAGAAGAGTGTGAGGTGAAGCGTAGCAGTTCTGGCTGTCCAAACGTTATGACAGGGGTCTCTTATACCAGAACAGCTACCCGACAGAGGCCCTATTAACTTATTATAAATCACTTGAGTTAGGAAGAGCGATTTAAAATAAGTTAATTTCTTACTGTACACCAAGTGAAGCCATCCTCCCCCCTGGCTGTGAAGTGGAATGCTCCATTCCTAACATTTCTGCACAGCAGACTACTGTACACAGGATAAAAGGTGCAGTGGCTCTGTGCACTGATTGAAGCTGAATAAGTGATTTGCATAAAAAACATAGAAACATAGACTTTGACGGCAGATAAGGACCGTTGGCCCATCTAGTCTGCCCATTTCCCTATCTACAGGATTGGCCGCAGATCCTAGTTAACCAACAGCCTATTTCTTCCTACCCCCCACAAGAATTGCCTTATGTCTGTCCCATGCATTCTCGAATTCTCCCACAGTTTTAGACCCCACAACCTCCTCAGGAAGGCTGTGCCATGCATCCACTACCCTCTCTGTGAAATAATACTTCCTCACATTGCCCCTGAACCGCCCCTTCTATCTTTAAATTGTATCCCCTTGTTCTTGCGTCTCTTTTTCTGAAAGATGCTACCCTCTTGGACTTTGTTGATTCCACTGAGGTACTTAAAAGTTTCTATCATGTCCCCCTCTCCCTTCTTTCCTCAAGGGTATAGATATTAAGCTCCTTTAGTCTCTCCTCATAGGGCTTCTCTTGCAGACCCTGCACCATTTTAGTTGCCCTCCTCTGGACTGCCTCTATCCTGTCTGTCCTTGCGGAGATGGGGTCTCCAGAACTGGACGCAGTACTCCAGATGGGGTCTCACAACTGTCTGTACAGAGGGATAACAATGTCCTGTTTTCTGCTGCTGATGCCTCTCCCTATGCATCCCAGTATACCCCAGCCCTCCCTACTGCCTTCTCATTGCTTGCTAACCTTAAGGTCATCTGATATGATTACCCCAGGTCCCTTTACTTTTTTTTGTTACTACCTCCCCCATTGTGTATTCTTCCCCTGGGTTCTTGTTTCCCAGGTGCATTATTTGCACTTCTTTGCATTGAATCCTAGCTGCCATACTTTGACCATCATTCCTCCAACCTTGCCAAGTCCCTTCTCATCCTTTCCACGTCTCCTTGTGTATCAACCCTGTTGCAGATCTTTGTGTCATCTGCAAAAAGGCATACTTTTCCTTCCAGTCCCTCTGAAATGTCACTGATGAAGACATTAAAAAGGACTGGACCGAATACTGAACCCTGTGGTACCCCACTAGTAACCCCTCTTTCTTCAGAGTGAACTCCATTTACAATTACCTTCTGTGTCCTGTTGTGTAGCCAATGTTTTCCAGGCTACCACCCTGAGTCCACTCCCAGGCTGGTTAATTTGACTATTAATCTTTTGTGTGGGACTGTGTCAAATGCCTTGCTAAAGTCTAGGTAGGCCATGTCCACAGCCCCTCCCTGGTCTACTACTTTGGTCACCCAGTCAAAGAAATCTATTAGATTCGTCTGACATGACCTTCCACTGTGAACCCATGCTGCCTTGGGTCCTGTGCCCCACTGGCCTCTAGGTACTCAACTATTCTTTCCTTCAAGTGACTCCATCCTTTCCCTACCACAGAGGTCAGACTGACAGGTCTGTAGTTTCCTGCCTCTGTCTTGGTCCCACTTTTGTGAAGGGGAATCACATCCGCCTTCCTCCAGACCTCGGGTACCACACCATCCTCCCATGATTTATTAAAAAGAATAGCCAGTGGTTTCACTAGTTCCTCCCTTAATTCTTTTAGAATTCTGGGGTGATTTCCATCAGGACCCATTGCTTTGTCCACCTTTAGTTTTAGGAGTTCTTGCAGAACCCTTTCTTCTGTGAAAGGACTGGGATCGACCCCCCTATCAAGAGTGCTTCTGTTAATTGGATTAGGCACTTCCCCCTCCTCTTTTGTGAATACTGAGCAGAAATATTTGTTCAGTATCTCTGCTTTTTCACTGTCCCCCTCTGCCCACCCACCATTCATTCTATTCAGCCTCACTATCCCTCCCTTTGTCTTTCTACGCTCGCTGATGTACCTATAAAAGGTTTTATCCCCCTTCTTAACTGAGTTGGCTATCTTTTCCTCAGTTTGGGCCTTTGCTATTCTGACTTCCCTCCCTGCTTCCTTCTGCCTTGACTGGTACAGCTCTCTGTCCTGCTCCTTCTGTGTTTCCTTATACTTCCGGAATGCTATCTTTTTCTTCCTGACTTTCACAGTGATTTATAATGTGCAGACAGAGTCTGTGAGGTGCATTCCAAAGCATCAGTTTGTAGTAATAAGACTTTGCATGTAAAGCAATGCTTTGCTAAGAGGTCCTCTGATTTGTGGCTTTGCACAAGAACTGAAGGGGCAACCTTATTGTGCCTCCTCTGCAGTCTCGTTAATAAACTCCTTGATTCAAATAGCATTTTAGCTTATGTAAGTTCTTCTTCTTGAGTGTACTCCTGTGTGACTTGTTGAATGAATGAATGACTGCGCCATTTTGGGCAACTTCTCATAGCTTTAGTCCTCCATACTCCAGATCGTTTGGTATCTGGTCAAAACCCCGACCGCACATACGCATGGTCAAAAACCACGCAGGCATAAATGTGTGCGCAGTCTTGGAGTTTGTTTATATAATCTAGTGCAGTTTTGGACCACACGGCAACATTTTTGCCAGCACCATTTTTTCTTGCGGCGTTTTGACATGGTGACGATCGTTTTGGCAGCCCCAAGGCAGCGTATCTTAGTGGTTAGAGTACAGAACTGTAAACTTGGTTCCCCAGGTTTGACTGTCACCACTGCATCTTCCTTTGTATCCCTGAGCAAGTCAGTTAGCTAAGGGTGCATAACCTCTCTCTCACTGCTTAATCCTCCGTCTCTTTTAACTTCCTGGTTTTGAATTCTCAAAACATAAAGGTAATTTTTTTTTCTAGGGAAAAAAATGTATCTACTGATTTCCCTTTAATCATTGGTAGAAAAGGTACTAGAATTGAACTTGTTTCAGTTTTTAAATACTTAGGTATAACTTTGGACAATCAGTTTTCCTTTGAACCACACATTCGGAATCTTAGGAAAATCCTCCATCAGAGATTGGGTATCCTTTATCGAGCAAAATTTGTTTTGACTCTTGAATCAAGAAAGCTATTAGTTCATAGCTTTCTGTTTTCTATACTCGATTATGGAATATTAATATACCTCTTCATGTACCAATGTCTTGAGCCCACTTAGAGTAATATATCATTCAGCTCTGAGATTCTGGTTAGTTTTACCTTTTCAAACACATTGTGCTGATTTGTATAAAACAGTCTTAATCCCTATCCTTTGAAAATCGAGTTCTTTTCAAAATGGGTACTTTTTTATTTAAAGTAAAACACAACCTCCTTCCCCCGTTCTCTTCCATAATGTTTCCTAGGGTAACAAATGCATTGTCTACTAGGTCCCAGTTTAATTTTAAATTTAAAATACCACTATTCAAGACTACTTTTGGGCAAATATCTTTATTATTTAGAGCCCCTTCTTTTTTCAACACGTTAGTAATTGTTGAGAGTAGTCTTATCCAGTGTTTCAAGAAAAGGTTAAAATATTGGGTTGTTTCTAAAACTTAAGGGCCCAGATATTCAAAAGGGTTGCTCCATGCGCAACAGGGTTGCGCATGCACAAGTCCTACATTGCGCCATTCTGCAGTATTCAGCAGGAGGCAGTTGCGCCACTGAAAACAGGCTGAGCAACAGCGCAATGCAAATGAATGCATGCTCAACATGAGGGGGAGGAACCATGCATAAACTGCACAACCCGATATTCAGTTGGGCTGTGCAGAGTTGTGCAGGCGCAACCCCCAACCTGCGCCTGCACAACTTTGAGCCAAAAAAAAAGGATCAAGTTGAGGGCCACCCACAGGTGAGCTGCTGTATTGCAGGGCGCAACACAGCAGCTGCCACCCCTGGCTGGCCCCCAACTCGGTCCCTGTGCCCCCCCACCAGCCCGATCGCGGGCATAGTAACATACCCCCCCCACACATCTCCCACAGCCCGATCGCTGGCAATACAGTAACATAGCACCCCCCCCTGCCACATCTCCACAGCCCGATCGCCCAGGGCAATACAATAATATGAACCCCGCCCACACATCTCCACAGCCCGATCGTGGGCAATACAATGTTATGAACCCCATCCACATGTCCCACAGCCCGATCGCGGGCAATACAGTAACTTTATGAACACCCCGCCCACATCTCGAAGCCCGATCGCGGGCAGGCGATGTCAACCCCGTGCCCGATCGCTATCAGAATGTAAACCCCAACCGAATATCTCCCTGGTGGTCCAGTGGACCGTAAAGCCCGATCGTGGGCAGAATGTCAAGTTACAACCCCCTCCCAAAATATCTCCTGGTGTCTAGTGTCCCACCCACGAGTCCCTCACCCGCTCCCCGCGGCGGCGGGCGACAGCATCCACCCGCCTGCCGCCCGCCGACTGACTGTCGGTAGGGCTGCGCCCATTGGTGCAGAGCTACAGCCAATGGGCGTGCAGCCCATACCGTATGACGGTCAGATTTGTGAATGAACATCATTCACAAATCTGGACTATAATATATTGTATGGGCTGCATGCCAGTAGCTCTGCAATGAAACGCAGATACGAGCTTTCGGCAATCGGCGAGGCAGGCAATGGAATACTGCGAAGGCAAGTGGAGAAGCTTCGTGAGTAAAGAATGAGGACACTAGACATCAGGGAGATGTTTGGGGGTTGTAACGACATTCTGCCCGCGATCGGGCTTACAGTCCACTGGACCACCAGGGAGATATTCGGGTTGGGGAGGGTTACATTCTGCCCGCGATCGGGCACTGGGGGGTTGATACACGTTCTGCCAGCGATCGGGCCGGAGATGTGTGGGGAGGTTCATGTTACTGTATGCCGCGATCGACTTCGAGATGTGGGCGGGGTTCATGCTACTGTATGCCCGCGATCGGGCTTCAGGAGATGTGTGGGCGGGGGTCATGTTACTGTGCTGCGATCGGGCTTGGGGGATGTGTGTGTGTGTGTGTGGGGGAGAAATGTAGACACAGAGATACTGCCCGCGATCGGGCTGCAGGGTGCGTCGGTCCCCGACGGCTGCTGCCTGGCAGGGCGGCCAGGCGCAAGTCCTCGGGGATCGGCGCACCTACATGCTAATGGCATGCAAATGGGGCCATAAATAGATGCAAATGGCCCCCCCTGCGCCTTGCATAAATTATGGCCCCATTTGCATGTCACCTTTTGAATATTGGAAATTTGATCATGGCGCAATGGTACTTGCGACCGCAAAGTTAATGCTCAACTCTGGCAGCTGCGGTGGGGCAAGTTCACTGCGCCATGCCCAAGCTGCTTGTGGCTGGGGGTGATATTCAAAAGGGTTACTAATTAGCGCAACTCCTTTGAATATCACTTGACTCCTACTCTTAACTATTTGAGCAGCGCAGGGGCTTGCGCCTCAGAATGGCGCAGTTTGAATATCTGGGCCAATGTATTTGCTTGCATTGCACTTTATTGATTGTATAGTCTGCTCCTATGTTGTATGTTTGTATTTTTATACTGTGTTCTTAGATTGAACTTGTCTCCAATGAAAACGGGCAATTCTGCTCATCTGGATTTACAAGTATAAAAAATAAAAATGAAATGAAAATGAAACTTCCATGTTTTAAAGTGCTTTACTGTATGTTTATTTGTGTAGTCTGTGTACCACTTGTGGCTAAAAGAGTGCATTCTTGAGTTCTTTTTGTGAGAGAACTAGGAAGAGGAGCCAAGTAGTTCTGGCACACAAAGGACTTGAGAGAAGAAACTCCTAACCAAAGAGACACAGCAACTGTACATATAACCATATTATACATCATGTTGAAAGACCATTGTTTAAAAAAGGAATTTGAATTTAAAATCAGAAAGTTTTACTTTGCAGCATATTAGAGAATCCCTTTTGTGGGAAATGGACTGTGCCAACTGAACTTAGAACGTCAAAATCTTAGAACTGTTTGTATGAGATACCCTCTTATAAAGGTACCTGGATTGTTTAGAATTTTGCAGTCTTGGCTGGCTAAGAATGTTATCTGCAAGCAATAATACCTGAAAGGGTGGGTGGGTGGTACTGGGCAATACCAGACCACCCAGGGGTGGCGGCGGGCCTTATGGCCCCTGGAAGGTCTGGTATTGCTCATACCTCCCACCCTGGAGAGTATTATTGTGCTTAGAAAATGGGCTTCTGTGTAAATTTTAATTAACTGATAAAATAAGTGAGGAAATGAGTTTAAAATGAATACAAACAGTATAAAAAAAAAACTTTGGGGGGGTAAAACAGTCCCTCCAGTTCTGTGCTGTTCCATCTCCCGTTGCCCCGTCCCCCCACATACAGAGCCATTCTCTTCTGCTTATCCCCCTTCCCCCGCATGTGTAAGAGGAGATGGAATTACTCTGTTATGAAGGTGGAAATTTCATCCCAGCAGTTTGTTGCCATCTTGCATGCAACATTTTTTTATCTCTTGCGGGTGGGTAGATTCGGCTGTTAGGTGCGTGGCTGTGCTTCCTTGAACCAGGAAGTAAAGCTCCACAAGTACAGTGTGGGGCAGCAGCAAGCTAAATTATTTTTTTCTAAGTTTGACCGGCACCGCACTGAACTTAAGCAGGAGCTCTGTTATGAAAGGAGGCAGACCGGTTTGAGTGGCTCAGCCGTGGAGCAAGAATCAGATGCATGAGAATGGGACGTTGCGGGGCCTTGAAATGTCTGGTGTGCCGTGTGGTTTTTGGATTACATCCTTCCCAAGGTAAAAAAAAAGTGTAGCATGCTACGCTGTGGAATAGAAGGCTCTGTACGTTTCACAGGAGGCAGTTCGTTTGTGAGGTTCTGAATAGCGCTTCCGTGTCTTAGGGGGTTGGGCAGAATCGGCATATTTGTGATCGAAATGCAGTTGCGGTCTGGAACAGAAAAATGGTTGGAAATATAAGAGGAATGTATTTTTATACCCCACAGTAGCGAGTGTTTTATGGTTAAAGAGTTTGAAGGTAGATGCCATGTAAAAACAAGTAGCAGGTGTGTCAACACCATCACTAGTAACTCGCCACTAAGTGAGAGAAAAAAAGTGGCGGCACATTAACTTTGAAAATTGTAGCACCATGATACCACTGATGGGGTTGGCACCCCTGGTACTTGTTTTTTACAGTGCTCTATTGAGTTATAAAATCCATGAACAGTTGACAGCAGGACTGCCGGGCAGGGTTGGATTGAGGCAGCCTGCGCCCCAGGACATTTTGAAGCTAAAGGCCCTTCCACCCTCACCCCTTGCAGCCACCTTCCACAAGACATTACAAATAGTAATATGAATGACGTCTTGAGCAGTAAGTATAATCATGGCTATATTTTTCTTCTCTTACCTCGCATGCAAGAAACAACTTCGCCTCCTAACACCTCCCTCTTGTCTCTGTCCCAGGTGAGTCTGTCACCACTTCCTGTTCTCACTGGACCATGCACTCTGAACTCACCTATTTCTCCTTTCACTCGCCTCTCATCTCTCCTCACGCATTTGAAATGTTCCTGGCATGCTTTCTATACTAATTTGTACTCTGATGCCCTCTGAACACATATCTTAACCTGAAATGTGTCAACCTCTACTGGATCTGTTTGTATTTCAATATATTAACTTGTAAATAATGTGTTAATAGTCTGTCTTTGTTACCACTGTATGTACTCCAATCCCCACGAAGTCCTCAGTGTACCTATTCTGGTCAACAAATGTTTAAATAAATACATTTTTTCATTAACTTAATTGACTGCCTCTTCCAAAATGCTCTTGCTGTAATCTGGAAAATATTAACTGTACATCTATCCTCATCAACTATTTTGAAACATGAAAAATTCGTAAGTGGTTAAATTGTAAATTGAAAACCTACAGTGAAGGGAACATTTGCATGGAAAGGGAAACTGTCCTCTGCAGGAGAAGGTACTAACATGCAGAGCTTGGAATAAAAAAGGGAGCAATAGGGGCAGAAGATCTTCATGTTATTGGCAGGGGTTAATTTGGGCAGGAGCTCACAGGAACTTAGTTCCACCACCTCTTAAAAAATTGTGCTGTACGACAGTTCCATCACTTCTGTAATCTTCCTTCATTGACTAACATAGGAGAATTCCACCACTAAACAAGCATTTGTTAATACTGAATGTTGCTTGCTTGTATGTGCTGTTTAGGTATTTGGACGTGATAGTACCATTCCTAAGAACTGTCATGTGCCTCCCCAAGACATCCACTGTGTCTTTCTGTTCATTATTCACAGAAGGGGGGGAGGGGCAAGGGCCACAGCAGTACAGCAGTTGCCAAGGTGGTGAAGAGGTGGACAATAGTCCATTCACAGGCAAAGAGTCCTGCAGAAGCTCACTAAATTGAAGGTGGACAAAGTGATGGGACCAGATGGCATACACCCAAGGATATTAAGAGAACTGCGAAGGAAGATAGCAGTACCTCTGGCAGCCATGTTCACTGAGTCTTTTAACACTGGGGTGGTACAAGAGAATTGGAGGAGGGCACATGTGGTCCCTCTACACAAATCCGGCAGCAGGGAGGAGGCGGGAAACTATAGGCCGGTCAGCCTCACCTCAGTAGTGGGGAAGATCACGGAGTCATTGCTTAAAGAAAGGATAGTGGGGCATCTAGAAGCCATCGGAGCCCAGGACCATAGGCAACATGGATTCACAGTGGGGAGGTCATGTCAGACAAATCTGGTTGATTTCTTTGACTGGGTGACAAAGGAAGTAAATCAGGGTGGGACAGTGGACAACGCTTACCTTGATTTCAGCAAAGCCTTTGACACCGTCCCACATAGGAGGCTGAAAAACTAGCTGAGTAGGTTGGGCATGGGGAAAGGGTGGTAAAGTGGGTTAGAAACTGGCTAACAGACAGGAGGCAGAGAGTGGTGGTAAATGGGGTGCAGTCTGAGGAGAGGGGGTGACCAGTGGGGTGCAGCAGGAATCGGTCCTGGGGCCAGTCCTGTTCAATGTCTTCATTAGTGACATTGCAGAAGGGCTGACGGGAAAGGTATGCCTGTTTGCAGATGACACCAAGATCTGTAACTCAGTGGATACCCCAGAGGGGGTGGAGAAAATGAGGGGGGACCTGGGGAAGCTTGAAAATGGTCTGAGGACTGGCAACTGAAGTTTAATTCAAAAAAAGTGCAAAATGATGCACCTGGGACACAGAAACCCTGGGGAAAGCTACAGTATGGTGGAGGGGAGTTGCTGACAGTCACAAAGAAGGAAAGGGACCTGGGGTTCTTATTTCAGATTACCTGAAAATGTCAAAGTAAAGTGCTAAGGCAGCTGGGAGGGACAATGACATGCTGGGGTGCATAGGCAGGGGTATCACCAGCATAATGAGGGACGTAGTGATGCCATTATATAAAACCATGGTCAGGTCTCACATGGAGTACTGTGTGCAGTTCTGGAGGTCACACCTTCGTAAGAATATTAACAGGTTGGAGAAGGTCCAGAGAAGGGCGAATAAGATGGCACAGAGCTTGCAACACAAGACTTATGAGGAGAGATTAAGGGACCTCAATATGTACTCACCAGAAGAGAAGAGGGAAAAAGGGGACAAGATAGAAACATTCAGGTACCTCAAGGGTATAAACAAGGTGCAGGGGGGGACATTTTCCAATACAGGAGGAGCACAAGAACGAGGGGGCATGACATGAAATTGGAAGGTGGGAGGTTAAGAGGGAATGTGAGGAAGTTCTTCTTCACAGAGAGGGTGGAGGACGTGTGGAATGGTCTACCTCAGGAGGTGGTGGGAGCGAGCACTGTGTGGCAGAGTTAGGCTACACCCTCTTCTGTGACTGATGGACCACTTTTCTATCTCCTTATTTCCTAGCAACAATTAACGCTTTTCTCTTTGCTTTTCTTCTTTTTAATAAATAATAATAATAATAATAAAGTTTATTTATAGGGCGCCTTATCTATAACCAAGGTGCCTCACAATTTAAAAACAGAACAAGCATCAATAAAATTAGCATTAAAATAGCAGTACACCAAAAGAAAAAAGAAAAAAAATAAATTGCTGAATGCCTGGTGCCACAAAAAGGTTTTTAAAGATTTCCCCCCTACCCTAGGTTGGCCACCTAGTGTAGCTCTTTAGTATCCCTACTAAACTTCCTACTAGTTCTCTCTTTTCATTCTTTTTCCATTTCCATTCATCTAGTCCCTGGAATGATGCCAAACACCCGGAGGGGTGTTGTGTAAAGTGCATAAGTGCATTTTGTGTACAAAAAACATGAAGGCTGTTTTAAATAGGAATGAATACAGTTAGTAAAGCCTTTTTTAAAGAAAAAGGAGTCAGAAGTCATATAAAACAATAATAATGTCATGATTAGTACAATTATAAGAAATCCTAAAGGTATTTTCACAAATTTACATTATAAACTTGTTACTGTATAAGGTTCTATGTATAAAAAAGATTAGTCACTGTGGATCAGAGCTATAGAGAGTCAATATCTGTGGCTATATACACTGTACCTTTAACTGAACCAGGAAGTCCCCTGAAATAACCCCTCCCCCTTTGGTTTTGAAACAAAATGTCCAGACATGTAACTACAGAAAGGGCTTAGTCAGGTGACCCCCAACAAAAGATATAAAAACCTCTTTACTAAGTTCACTTCAGTTCAGCCCAGAGGGTCTCAGCCCTAGGAGAGGAGGAGGAGGAGAGGTTCTGCTGTTTGTGCTGACAAGCTGTTGAATGCAGATGAGAAGGGTCTTAGGAGCTCTGAGATCCAGGACTCTATTGGGGGAGAAACTACTGATGTTAAGTAGTGATTTTCTTTGCAATTTTTTTGTTTTCATTAATTATTTTTCGAACTTTTGAAAAATAAATATCACACATGGTGTGTTTGAAACCTGTAAATTTACCTCGTCTGAAGTTTATTCCCACACGCTATGACAAACTTGGTGTTAGAAGTGGGATAGTACTGGTTGTCCGGAGAAACAAGTGGGAGACCAGTACACAGATATCAGCCCTGGTATTCAGACATAGAGGGCAAAGAGCAGGATGGCATATTGACAGGATCTCGTGGATGCCAACGATCTGTTGGAGAAGGGGCTTACTGGTATGCATACCAGAGCTCAGGTGAGGAGAACTGGAGAGGAGCTATTGCCTGGTTTGGAGTTTGATGGAACGCGGAGGCAGACCGGCGCTGGAGAGAGGTGGAGCACCGCTGTCAGGCGCTGATGGAGGATTCCCAACTGGAGGATTTCATAGTGGAGGCAGAGGACCAGGATCCATGGACTCTAGAGGAGGAGGACCCCCTGATGGAACCTGTTGCCAGCCACTTTTGAGATCTCGTTGTTCATTTTTCCAGGCTGCTGCTGCTTAAAGGGCGATGAGATGAAGTCCCCAGGTAAGACTGTTTCAGGACATTTGCAGACTGGGGAGAAGACTACAAACAACAGGGAAGACACCATGGTGGTTGAATGGACTTTCCCATGTTTTGAACCCCCTGTGATATTGTATGAAATGTATGAAACATGTAGGGCGGGATATGCAATGGGGTTGCACATGACGTAACAGGATGTGCCATGCGCAACCCCCCTCCCATGCGCTCCAGCACCATATTCAAAGGGGTAAGGTGCATAGCGCAACCCCCGATGCACCGGGGCACATTGGTAATGTATGCGGCACAGATGTAGGGGGCGTGCCCATGCATATGCGGCACATCCCGATAATCAGCCTGGGATGTGCACACTGGTGCTCAAAGATGAGCCACAAATCACAGGCTCAAATGCTGGCCACCCACAGGCGGGCAGCTGCAGTGCAAGGCGCAACACAGCAGCCACCAACTGTGGATGGCTACCTGCCCAGCAGGTACACCGTCCACAAGCACCCAGACCCCTGTTAATCGAGTAGCCCCCCCGCCCCGCACGCCCAATCGCAGGCATCTGTAAGAAGTATAGTACTCCCTGGTGGTCTAGCGGTCCCGACCTATGCCCAATTGCAGGCATCTGTAATTGTTACATTAATCCCTTGTGGTCTAGCAGTCCCCTCCATGCCTGATCGTGGTCCGAAGTAAATGGAAATAAAAATGCCTGGTGGTCTAGTGGTAACTCCCCAATGCGCCCGTTCTCGGGCTGTTGTTCAATACAGAATTACCTGGTGGTCCAGTGGTACCCCCCTCACCCACCCACCCACCCACAGAGGTCCCCTAGTCACCCAGCACCCCCCTCCATCATTACTGGGCAGCAGCACCCCACCCGCATGCCACCCGGCCACCATGAATGATTGAGCACAGCTATCTATCTAGAGTGCCTATTGGTCCACATCAGGACCAATGGGCTTGGTAGACCATACTGTACTACACAGACCAGATATGTGAATGAAATGTAATACAAAAAGAAATGTCTATGTAACCACCCCCTACAAATGGGAGTTCCTGAAAAGTCTTCCTTGAGCGTGCTTAAATGTTCACTGCCAGGCTGGTGTCCTGCATTTTAGCAGTTTAAATGTATTGTCAGAGAGTGCCTGTATAGCCTCTGTGTACTGTCTCTTTAAGAGCTGCCTGGATTGCAGTCATAATTAATCTGAGAGGGAGTTCTGTTAGAAGATGTACTTGTTTGCTGATCATTTGTCAGAGTAGTAATAATATTGCAGTTTGTTCTAACCTGCCTTCTTTGCAGCATGGACAGTTCTGTTTGTTTCCATCATCTTGGTCCTGGACTGTCAGAATGGGCGAATCAGTACATTTGGGACTCTAGAATGGAGCCTGCCTACAGGGGCTTGGTGGGGCCAAAACTTGTAGGAATTGTAGTTTTGGGCTGTTGGCACCTAAAATAACCTGGAAGAGGCGCCCTTGTTGTGACTGACAGATCAGCCAACCGAACCTTATGGATCTTGGGGAAAGTCCCACACTGCTTGTAGTTTCAGTTAGATCTGAGTTGGGAAGTGAAGACGTAACAGCTCGAGATAGTTTGAGCAGCAGTCCATAGTGGATTTGTGCGGGAGAACTGTGAAAAGGCCTGAGCTTGGCCTGCATGCCTGCCTGCTGTTCCTGAGAGGGAACTTGTACATTTTTCGGACTGAATCCGAATTTGGAGAATGAATTAAGCCACTGAATTGTGACCAGGCTTTAACCTGAAGAAGACCGAAGATTTGCTGAATGTGATCGGCCTGTCAGGACTTCCAGCTACCTCTGAACTCCTGGATTGTGCAGAGACTCTGTAATTGCGACCGGAGAGCCATTTGCCTGGTACAGTGGAATTTCCTTACATGTGAATGTGCTGTGTGCTTATAGTGGGTCATGATTTGGTTCCCCACTGTGTGTCTGAACTGTGTTTTGCTTGCTGGAGGCTGTATCCAGCTCCATGGACTGAATCCGTTTCCATTTCCGTTTGCCTGGGCCTTACTACACTGGCCCAGCCAGAATACCTGCTACGCAGAGAAAGTCATTGATGAGACACCGTCCTGTGGATCAGCCCCCTGCTCAACCCCTTGAACAGGAATGATGCCTCAGTGATTCGTGCGGGCCCTGCTGCTCTGGGCACTCCAGCTCAGCAGCTTGCAGTCCCGATTTCGTCCTGCCTGTGTCCAGTATTTGGTATCGTGAGTAAACATCAGGGTAGCTCCCTGCAACAACAGCTAAATTTAAAAGTGTTGTCATCTGATTGTCTTGTTGCCTTTTCTTTCACGAACTGAGCCCTCTGGCTCCGGATTACAAATAGTGTGTGTTGTGCATGTTGCTTTCTTCCAACACAGGGCCCCAACCAGCTGCAACGTTCCTGGCTAGCCCGCCGTTTTCCTACCTGGGTACCCAGAGTGTGTGACTGTGTAGGGACTCTGAACTGCATGCATAACTGTCTGATTAATATAGCTTTTAAGCAAATCAACCTGATTACACCCCTCCCTTGTTCAAGTCCCCTGAATAAATCAGATGTAACTTTGTTTGCATTTAACCTGACTGTGGTTCCAGTTTGTGCCAAAAGTACTGTACTGTTGCTATTTGCTGTGCTTAACCTTGTTTTACAGGGGTCCCCAGGGTCAAGTTAGAGGAATCAGCCCTGTTGGTAAGTGCAAACAGTGTGGGTAATTGCCTGGTGAATAAGGGTCATTGTGAAAGTAATTATTGTATATTGTTCAGGCCACTAGAAGGGAAAGAGGGAGGTTACAGTGTCCCAGAGGACTGTGCCCAGGTTAGCTTGACCACCAACAACCCTGACCTCCGAGTGGAGGCACCCGTTTCATTACCCAGGCCCCTTAACCTGCTACTAGCTAAGCAGGTAGGGGTAGTAGCCCTGGGATAGCGCCACCTAGGGGTTACATCTATACTGTGTGATATAAAATGAGGAACCTAGGGTCATGGAGGATCTAGGTATGGGGTGGAACCTATGATTGGGCTCCCTGAGTGGAAACAATGCCAGGTGATGGGTGTGGAGGAAGCTCAAAGTCAGCATAAAACTGCTGTGTATTACTTCCTCTTTTTTAATGTACTGATGAAGGTACGATAAGTGTGTGTACAGGGCTGAAACTATGCCAAGTGATGGGTTCTGAAACGATGTCAAGTGATGTGTGCTGAAACTATGCCTATTGATAGGTGGCTGATATTACATATGAAATGTCTGAGTTGTAGTAACCAGAGTGAAATAGTTAGGGGGTAAACAGTCACTACAGACTGAAGTCCTCTGAATGCATAGATGAATACTGTGCTAAACTGTATGACAGCCCCAGGGTAATGTTGTGAAAGTATTGTATTGCAGTAACTTGGTGTGGTGGACAATACTAAAAATAGCTGAATTAAGGGACCCTGGGGTGAAGCTTTCATAGTGGGTGAGAGAAAGTTTCAACCAACTCCCATTCTACTGTTTTGGTAGAACATTTATGACTGAGAGGAGGTTCTTGAAAAAAACAGTATAGTTTTGAGAATTGTTTTTTTCTTAAGGAGGGAGGTATGTGGCAGTGTTAGCTACACCCTCGGCTGTGACTGATGAACCACTTTTCCATCTCCTTATTTCCTAGCAACAGTTAACACTTTTCTCTTTGCTTTTCTTCTTTATTCCCCCCTACCCTAGGTTGGCCACCTAGCGTAGCTCTTTACTGTCCCGACTAAACTTCCTACTAGTTCTCTCTTTTCATTCTTTTTCCATTTCCATCCATCCAGTCCCTGGAATGATGCCAAACACCCGGAGGGGTGTTGTGTAAAGTCCATAAGTGCATTTTGTGTACAAAAAACATGAAGGATGTTTTAAATAGGAATGAATATGGTTAGTAAAGCCTTTTCAAAGAAAAAGGGAGTCAGAAGTCATATAAAACAATAATAATGGCAAGATTAGTACAGTTATAAGAAATCCTAACGGTATTTTCATAACTTTACATTATAAACTTGTTACTGTATAAGGTTCCATCTATAAAAGAGCTTAGTCACTGTGGATCAGAGCTATAGAGAGTCAATATCTGTGGATATATACACTGTACATTTAACTGAACCAGGAAGTCCCCTGAAATAACCCTTCCCCCTTTAGTTTTGAAACCTCTCCAGACATGTAACTACAGAAAGGGCTTAGTCAGGTGACCTCCACCAAAAGATATAAAAACCTCTTTACTAAGTTCACTTCAGTTCAGCCTAGAGGGGCTCAGCCCTAGGAGAGGAGAAGAGGTTCTACTGTTTGTGCCGACAAGCTGTTGAATGCAGATGAGAAGGGTCTTAGGAGTTCTAAGATCTAGGACTGTATTGGGGGAGAAACTATTGATGTTAAGTAGTGATTTTCTTTGCAATGTTTTTGTTTTCATTTATTATTTTTTGAACTTTTGAAAAATAAATATCACACTACGGTGTGTTTGAAACCTGTAAATTTGCCTCGTCTGAAGTTTATTCCCACACGCTGTGACACTGTGGATGGATTCAAGCATGCTTGGGACAGGCATAGGGGAACCATAGAGGAACAGCAGCGAGTTGGTCAGAAGCAGTAATCTAGTACAAGTCTTATGGGCAGACTAGATGGGCCAGGCAGTTCTTATCTGCTGACAATGTCTATGTTTCTATGTTTGTGTCTCTTTCTCTTATGAATTACAGACAGAGACACACGAGCATATGCCACTTGCATGTGCTGCTCCCCACTATGCCCTCCCTAACATACTACTATCCACAGACACACAGAGAGAGGACACAACACACATTGTCTCTTCAGTGCTGCTCCCCTAGTGCCTCTGTCTTTCTCTCTCTCTCTCTCTCTCTCACTGTTACTCTCCCTGTCTCGCTTTCTCTATGTCGCTCTCTCTAAGCACTGAGCTCCGTTCTTGAACGTCTGGGCAAAAAACTCAGTTGCGCTCTCACTGGGATGGGGGGGGGGGTTTGGCAGAATGGGACACAGAGAACTTGTTGTATGGGAGGTTGGAAAGCAGCACAGAGGTTGAGAGAAAAAGAGAGAGAGGGAGAGAGAGAGAGAGAATGAGAATACACACACAGGTCTTTCCTGCACACAAACTGTAGCACTGTTCTGTACCGGGGAGGACACAGACAACAACATCCCAATGTTTACTCTCTTGCTGTCTCACAGGACATTTCAGCCATGGTGCAGGTGTGGAACAGTGATGATGGTGTCTCTCACTCTCTCTATCGTCTGTGCACTGAGGGTGGGGAAAGGGCAATGGGGCAGCCACAGTTGGGGGGGGGGGGTGCCAGGAAAGGAAACTCCGGGTGGCCATTGTCATGCTTGCTCTCTCCTCTGCTCTCCTGTATTACAGCCTTCACAGGGCTCTATACTGCTGATCATTGCTTCCACTGTTTCTGCGGACAGAGACATAGACAGACAGACAGAGACGCAACACATTATCGCAACTTTGGTACCTTCTGTCTCCCACTGTCTGTGTGTGTCTCTCTCTCTGTCTTACACGCCAGACCGCATGGCCGCTGTCACTCCCAGCTACCTCCTTGCCCACTTGGACTGCTGATTATCTGCAAACTGGACAGGGTAGTGGCAGGCGGAACACACACAGATGCACTGTCTCCGAGCTCACAGGCTACACAGCTGCCACGTGCATCTCGCTGCCTTGCACTGTGTGGTGTTTGTGTCCCCTAGCCACAACTTGTCACACAGACATGAGATTGCTGTACCATTGCCTGACATTGTCTCTGTCCTGGTCTCTCTCTCTCTCTCTCTCTCTCTCTGCGTCAGACTGCACAGTGTGATCACTTCACCCGGATTGTCCCCATTGCACTTCACCAACTTGGGGACATAATCTGTCTGTGCCACTGGACTGCAGTCTGAAAATGCAATCTGACTGCACACAGCATGGACTGGGGCCTCAGAAGCTACAAATTGTGCAGGACGGTACTGATTTCACCGTGGGCTCGGTGCCCGGTGGTCTGCGGGGTGGCTGCATGTGTACACAGACATTGTTAACTGTGCTCTGGTTGCACAGAGGTCTGCATTATCGCACTGTCAGGTGCTGCCACACAGTCAGTCAAATCAATTCAAAAGAAGAAGTGTACGGATTCGCTTTAAGAAAAAAGTGTATTCTTAGAGTCGCAGGAATATTTGGAGCACTACTGGAGTATTCTGCTATTCACAAAATGCATGCACAGTCTGAGTTAGCCATCCACTCTGGCTCTCAGAGCTAATCAGGTTTCAGCTCTTACAGCAATGCTTGTCCCACAGAGCACTAGGCAGCTTTGTGGTGCACCGTTTAAGCTAAAGCTTCTCTGGTTTCTCCCGTAATTTATGAGGCTGATAGCAGCACAGCTTAGCCGGTCACGTTAGCATGGTCACTGGAGCCTGGCTCGAAGAAATGCAAAACATGAGGAGACAGGAGGGTCAGAGGGACAACAAGGGAGAAATGAGGTATGGGGAACACATGAGACAAAAGGTGTGTGCAGGGGAGGATGGAGAGACAGCAAGGAAAACGGAGCGATGGAGTGGGGGGGGGACGGCTTTATGTATATGAAACGGAAGAAGTGTTCTCTCGTTGGAGTGCTTTATTTGTTTCAAGTACACAAAGTTTCCACCCATAAACTGTAAACCATTGTCATACTTAGCTAGCAAGATAATTGGTCGGTCAAGGATGAGCCCAGTGCAGCGTGACCTGCATTGGGCTAGTCAATGACACACCCCTGCAATGCCGTTCTCTGTAGCAAAAAACTTCTTGTACAAGTGCAAGCAACGTAAAAAGGAAGAGAGAGGCAGACAGTGGATGTAATTAAGGAGTAGATTCAGTATTCTGAAGCTTTGATAGGTGGAGGAGGGGAAGGCCCCCCTGCCTCGCAGATACCGCACAGTTCAAACCGATACCAGTATGTTTGCTTGACTTGCAAATGAACACAAGCATTTGTCAATGCCGAATGGCTGCTTGCTGGCATTAGCAGTGGAAGTGCAGGCGTTAGACAGATGCAGTATAGGAATGGCAGTGAAGTATTGAACTGATGCCAACTCCAACCCCACCCTGCAGAGATGGACGGGCATTGTGGTGTGCCTTTGGGTCGTCGCCCATAACGGTCACAACATTTCACCTCACCCTACCCTACAGACACTTACAAGTGTCGAGGCGTGCCTTGGGGTGTTTGGGCTTTATACTCATCTCATTGCATAAGGAAATACGCTGAAATGGATGCAGTATAGGAGAATGGGGTGAACTGTGGGGCCAAAGAGTCCAAGGCGTACCTCGATGCCTGTCGCTGTCTGCAGGGTGGGGGTGGAATGGTGTGAGCATTACTGTCGACAATCCCAAGTCGCATCCCTGACGCCTGTCAGTCCCTACAGGGTAGGGCGTTATGGTCATAAACCCTAACGCCCTGGGCGTTTCTTGGTATTTTTACTTCAGGTTTTCAACATGGGCTTTTTGTGACCCCACCACATGAACAGTAACACTATCAGTTCGTTAGCCGAAAGGTGATTTTGCACAGCGACTGCGCCATTTGGTGCCACAGGTGTGAAAACACATTTCGAACAGGATGTGAAAAATGACAGCTATACTGTTCATGAGGAGGTGTAAAACTAATTGTAATGCCGAAAATCCGGAGTAAAAATATAAAAAACTGGTGAAGTCACGAGCATGCGTAGATACTGCACAACGCACACCCGTAATTATTTTGGAGATTTTTTACACCAGATTTTCAACATAGGCATTTTGGGACCTCCGCTCATGAGCAGTGTCACTGTGATTTTCCTAATCTGTCCCGAACACTGATTTCTTTTTTTTTTTATATGTTTATTCTGCTTTTTCTGGCAGGACTGTTCTGTCAAATTTGGCCCTGGTCACAGACCCCGGGAATCCCACCTACTGCCAATTACTGTCGCTACTCCTGGTCACCCCCAGCCTACCCCCAGGAGGGCGGGGCCGTGGCACCAGTCCCTGGTATCCTGATGCCACGGGATTAGTATCCAATTGGGAGAGCTGATGGCAGAGGCTAATTGAAGTCCTGGAGAGGGCTTCACGGAAACAGGGGTCCTGCCATGTTTTTCCTTCCCCTGTATACTGGGGCAGAAACGTGCAATGATGTCCAGCGTCTGTCCTGCCCCAGAGAGCATCAGTTCTGGCGTCACGTACAGAGGCGAGCACTCGGCCTTTGCCAGGTGTCGCTCTGTGCGATCCGCGTGTCCTCCTGGAGAAGGAGAGCAGTCCCAAGGATGCTCAATCCTCTCCCTGGCGGCCCTTCGATGACCCGGGTCCATTCCTGAACCTGGTTTGCCGGGCCGCAAGCAGAGATCCCACCGCCTGGCGCCGCGGCCGCCCCAAACACTGATTTCTCACAGCGACTGCGCTATTCTGCGCCAGAAGTGCGAAAACACATTTCGGCCAGGATGTGAAACATGACAGCTGTACTATTCATAAGGAGGTGTGGAAAAATGCTAATGTTGAAAATCTGGAGTGAAAAATATTACAAATTCGTGAAGTCACGAGGGTGTGTGAAAACTGCGCAATGAACTCTCATAACACAGTCATTTTACGGACTTTTGTCACCAAGTTTTCAACATAGCCATTTTAAGACCTCTGCTCATGAACTGTGTCACTGTGATTTTCTTAATCTGTCCCAAACATTGATTTCGCACACCAACGGCACCATTGTGTGCTACATGTGCGAAAACACATTTTGTGCAAGATGTGGAAAATGACAGCTGTACTGTTTATAAGGAGGTGTGGTAAAATGATAATGTTGAAAATCTGGAGTGGAAATATTAAAAATTCTCGAAGTTACGGGCGTGCATAGGAACTGTGCAATGCACGCTCATAAAACGGTAATTTTTGGGAATTTTTTTCTCCAAATGTTAAACATAGAGTTTTTGGGGGCCTACCTCACAAACTGTGACACTGTCGTTTTGTTAATCAGTCCGAAAAGGTGGTTCCGTGCAGTGACCGCAAAATCATCTTTCGGAACCGAATAACAAAATGACAGTGACTGAGTTCATGAGGTGGGGTCCCAAGAACCCCATGTTGAAAATTTGGTGAACAAATTCCCCAAAATGGCCGAGATATCCACCTAAGTTGAAAAAATCCTATTTATGCCATTATACAGCTTACTGGCATTTCTTCAGTTCACGGTCGGCTTTGAAGAGTGTGAGCGTGTTCCGGTCCACCGAAGATCGTCCTCCGGCTCGGAGGTAAGTATGGGGTGAGGGGGGTGTGGGAGGTGGGTACCAAGAGTGGGTATGCGTACAGGTTGGGGAGGGGGCATGAAAGACCGCATGACAGTTTTCTGTTTTACAGGCTTTAAAGAAATAAAGAGCGACATGGGATGCTTTTTGCATGTTGGGGTGGGCTCCCAGCATGCCAGCACACCTGGGTGTTTCTTTTGGGGGGGCTGGAGCCAGCGGGGGATGAACCCCCATATTCCTTGGTGTGCTTGGGGGTGTGTGCATTGGCCGAGGATTAGGCACCCCTTGGCATACAACAAATGGGGGGGCGCATCATGCCGATGGGGATTGGGGTATCCCGTCGGCAAATGAACTGGGGAGGGGGCATGCTGACAGGGGGATTGGGCTCCCCCGTCGGCTTTAAGAACTGGGAGAGGCGGGCGGCGGCTTTCCATTGGCTTTGTGGGAACTGTGAGAGGCCAGCGGAGAGCATGGGGACACCACACAATGCAGCTTGTAATTGGCTGCTGCAGTCAGGGACACCCAGCAGCAAAAACAGCTGATTGCATAGTGACTGGGTACTCCCTGATTGCAGTGGCCGAGTTTCTTTGAGCATGGTGGCATGCTTATTAACTGCCATCATCAACAGCATGCTCCTCTATTCATCGTGGCAGAGACCATCCCCAGAACAGACTGCTGCTATTCAGCACAACACTGCCACGCCTCCACAACCCGCTTGTGAAGGAAGCTGACGCAATGTGTTTCTTGCACATGCATGTAAGCAACACAAAAATGGCAGTTCCACCACCTGGTAGTCTGGATGTGTTAGTTCCCCCACCTAAACATTTCCAATTTAACCACTGATTATTGACGTTACACTTTGAGTTTTGGGAACTATAGGTTTCTTATCCTTAAACAGAGCTCCTTGTGCATTACATTGTATGTAAACTCCTATGTTGCATCATCCGCAGGGGGCTCATACCAGTACTATGAGGGCTTGAGCACATTTCGGACACCTTTATCAGTAATTCCATGTGTTGTGAATGGTTTACCCATGCCGCAGCAACAGACTTAATGGAGACATCCCCGACAGCGACAGCCGCTGTGCCGACTGTCGGCATTGCTGTGCCGGGGATGCCCTCTGTGTCGCCGAGCTTGCCCCGATATACCCTCCATGTAAGTTCCACCCCCCACACACCGGTTTCTAGGATTCTAACTCCGAGCCTGGAGTTGGACCGGGGGTGGGGAACACCCAGCGAGGCAGTCCTGCTTCGTTACAGAGACCACCACCAAGGTGGATTTTGCCCGATTCCTGTCGCTGTGGTGGTCTTCGCAATTTGGGAGTTGCTTCGGCAATGGTATACCGTTATGAATATAGGGTTTAAACGTTTTGCAACAACTTTCAATATACCTTATAAAGGAACTGCCTATGCCCTTTTAGGGTATAAACTAAGTGGGATCAAGTTCCAGATAATACCTCTTACCTCCTCTTGATCTGAGGACTTATTTGCTGACTATCTATACCAACACCAGTGGGAATCATGTGTCTAGGGATATTACTAAGACCTACCATTAAAGCAACAGCCCAGGCCAACATAGGTATAATGGTAGATACACTCACTAAAGACCTCCACAATTGGAATAACAAATATCTCTCTACTTTGGGACCAGTGAATGCACTAAGAATGACGGCCCTTCCTAAGCTCCAATACATTCTTAATGACCTCCCAGTGCCCTTCCTTTCTCCATTCTTTTCGCAAATCAATTCAAAAATCTCTGCGTTCATCTGGGAGAATAAAACTCTGAGAATAAAGCTAAGCACTTTTCAACTACACTGAAACAAAGGGGGTTTCAGCCTCCCAAGTTTGAAGCTCTCCCATGACAGTAGCCTTATTCAACAAGCCATCATATGCGTAAAAACAGAACTGTTACAACCCCCCCCCCCACATACACATACACACAATGGGTAGCTATTGAAATACAGCAGGCGGCAGTCCCATTCTCACAAGCACTGATCCACCTGGAGCCCACCACTTTATCATGGGTTCTGTGTCATAACGGCGACCACTGAAAGGCGATATGAGCAAACCCACCCCATCCGGTCACCCTACCTCATCAGTAGCCCCCATGACATGCACCGTGATTGAGTCGCCATTTTTGGTTTCGCCCAGTCGCAATTGCGCATGTCACGGGCTACCTCACCATGTACTAGACACACCAGAAAAATCTGGATGGCACACGCTACCCAACTGAACTGGGTTAGCAAAACTTCCGGACTCTTCCCTATTTGACAGAGTCCCCAGCTCCAGCTAGGAAATTGACCCTTGCAGTATCCCCATTGGCAATCTAAGGGCATTTTCACCTTAGCCGACCTCTATTACTCAGACACTGGAGACCTGAAATAATTTGAAGACCTCTACACAATGCATGCCATCCCTCGCACTCACTTTTGGAGATATCTTCGGGTCAGGGATCTTCTTAGAATCAAGGTAATGCCCCAACATCTCTTACCAAGCGCCACAAAATAGGATCCATGGGTAGGGAATCTGACCTAATTAAATCATTTGGCCAGTCGTTTTCTAAAACTGCAACATAAAGAATTGCCTCACCAGCTCCCCCAGAATCCCAAAACACATTGGGAACAGGAACTAAAGGAGGCAATCCGCCAGGAGGAGTGGAATAGAGTCTGGCCCACGGCTCATTCCGCTAATAGAAAATTGCAAGCTAAAAACGATGCAATTTAAGATACTGCACAGAGCATACAGTACTACACCATGGCTCTGCAAGGCCAAACTGACACAAGACAGTGACTGTTGGATGTGTTCTTCCCCCCTCCAAGGCCTCACTAACACACATATTATGGACCTGTCCAGCCATAGACAGATACTGGTACACAGTCTGGAAAGCATGTAGGCAACTTGTCCCCCTGTCACCAGTTAGGAAGCCTAAACTAGGCATTTTAGGTATACCCACTGAGACTGACTCCATCAACTCCTCTCAGCTGCAGTGGACCAAAGGGGCTTTGACAGCAGCCAAAAGAGTGCCCCTCTGACACTGGAAAGAACCAGACCCTCCAGCTCCCTGAGAGTGGCAAGCCCTATTGATCTTAACCTCAAGATATGAATGACTCACGCATGCAGCAGTAGGCAAATTCAGCAAATATTGGAAGGATTGGGACCATACCTAACCCTAAGCCTTTGAGACTCCCTACTATCCAGTCAGGCACGTAACAGTTGTAGCAGACTACTGAGCTTTGAACTGAGTACCTTCAGTGAAGAAAGAACCGCAGCGCCCAAAAAGAACTCACTCGTCAGTATCACGCACTCTCATTTTAGCACACCATGTAAAAGATTCCCAGACATGGGATACGAGAATAAGTGAATGCACCATGACCTCCATAAATTCCAAGGTGCCACTACTGGTAACAGCATAGGAGAAATCTGCCCTGTAGAAATTGTACCGCAGGGATTTATTTAACTCCAAAAATTGATTAGCGTTTTGCTCATAAAAGTGCTAAAACGCTTTGAAAATGCATACAACTTGCCTTACTGTGTTTAACAAACATAACACTTCTAGAAAACCTATATAAATACTTTCTGTACAGTTAGCATTGTTCCAAGAAAAAAACTGCTAATCAATTATTTAAAACCCTGTACCGTTACCTGAACAAGGCAGGGATATAAAGCAATGTTGGGTCACTTTATGCTTGTTTAGGATACTAATTTGTGGAGATACTGTATAGCCTAGATAAGGTTGACTGTTTAGACAAATGTATACTGATGTAGAGCTGGGAAATAGATTTAAGAGACTGCATAACACTCATCAGTTGCTGCATAAGTACCTTGTTTGTATCTGCCTTAGGAAATAGTTGCATTTACTGAGTTGAAAGAATGTATAACATTATATGTATACTATGTCCACCTGACTTTGAAAATTCAATAAAAAACTTTTATGGAAAAAAATTAAAGGAACTGCCTATTCAAGTGTTTAGCCTTTCTGGAAGTAGGCTGCCTTTGGCTCTCCACACTGCAATAACACAACTTTAGCCCAATATTCAAAAATGAGCATAATGTTTTACGCTGTGCTCTGCCAATGCCCAGGATTCCAAGGATGCTGTATTCAGTCAAAGAGCGCACTGGTGCTGCCCAACTGAATACAGGGGCATGACGTCGCAGCACTAAGTCAAGCAATGCTTCCCTAACAAGGATCCTTGCTGTGCAGGGAGTAGCAGCACCAGACCCAATTGTGCCAGTATCTCCAGGCATGATGTTCAAGAGACCCATCCGCATGAGCTCATTGAGCATGCAAGGTGCTAAGGGGTCAGCTGCATGCCCATAATGGGCTCATTTGCATGGAAAATGGTGACAGGTTTTCACGGCAACACCCCAGCCCCGGTTGCCTGGTCTCAAAAAATACAAGCAGCCCCTGTTGGCTAACAGGATTCTTCGGACCACCTTCCAGACAACCGCCGGGGTCTCCGCTCCTAAAGCGGCGCCTCCAAAAGAAAAGCCGCGCTCCTTCAGATCACCTGTTGCCAGGGGCCGCATCCAACCGCTAAAGCCGAGGAAGGGAACCAGGAGCTCGGCCGCTCCCTGGTACCTTGTGCCGCTGAAGGCGCAAAGCCCGCAAGGTACGTCCCTTTATCCTCCCTGCCGCCGGCTCTCTTCTGCTGGGTCGGGACTCTAACCAGTACCATCCCTCACAGAAAGTGGCTGTTCTTGCTTCCTTTTTCTAAGGTTAGCTACCACTCTTTTGAACCCTTGAGACTGTGAGGCGCTGCGCCCGCGGCGTGAACAGCTCCTTCATAGTCACTCTTCCCGCGCGCTGCGCCCGGCTCCCACCCTCCCCCACCTCACCCAATTCTGTCGACCCTTTAGCTATATAGTCTCCTGTCTGTCATATGACTAAGTGTCTACTTTTCCATTGGCTCCTTATATTCCTCTCCCACTAGGGGCAGCATCCTATCCCTGCCACGCCTCTGTGCTAACTTGCTTTTGTACTGTAGTCTACCGTAACCTGAAACCAGCTATTAACCTAGCCATATCTAGCCATATCTCGACCCATCTTCCCTTGGACAATCCACCTTTGTCCTCCCCCCAATTTGCTGGAATGGCACCTCACACCGGTCTCTCCACGATGAACCTACTCTGTACCATTAACCACCCTAAACTTGTCCCTTTCTTGTGCCTATCTCTCCTATTTTTTTTTTTTTGAACTGGATTACTGTGTCTTTCTCCATTACCGAGGACTGCTGCGCTCAGTACACAAATGACTTTAGATTCTCCAATCTTCTCCTATCCTCTCATGCTAATCTTCCCATTACCCACCTTATACTACTCAAAAGGGGTTGTACCTACCTATCCCTCCACTTCTATCTCTTGGGCAGTCGCAAACCTAAAATTAAACCAGGCATGTTCCCTGTAGACATGTTTATACACCTGGCTCAGAGGCTCCTCCTGCTATCTGGTGATATTGAATCTAACCCTGGTCCCAAACTCTGCACCCCTCTCTACCTCAACTAGCACTAAAAAGGCCTGGTACTTGCCCATATGAACATTAGAAGCCTCCTGAGTCACCTGGCTGAACTTGAAGCCTGGGCTAAGTTGGTAGATCCTGACATACTATGCCTCACGAAACTTGGTTGAAACCTGCTGTATCCGATGCTTCCTGCCCTACCTGGGTATAATATTCTTGAGAGATCGATCTGGGTCCAAGAGGGGGTGGGGTCGCTATTACTATAAAAGTCATCTGTCTCTTAGCGTCCTACCTAACCTGATTCCCTCATGCTATGTGAGCGCTGCATGCAACCCCTGACTTTCGGTCGAAACACTTACATATCGTTTGTGTGTATAACCCGCCAACCAGTGGGCTGAATGGTCTCCAGAACCTACTGCAGTACAGTTTCAAACTGTAAAACAAATGAAACACTCCTCCTCGGTGACTTGAACCTGAACTGGCTGGGCCGCATCACAATCTCCTTGAATCTTTGATCCAGAAGCACAATTTTTACCAACTTATAACTATCTGCACTAGAACCACGTCTTCACTATCGGGTTGTTATGGACTGGATCCTTACAAATAGACCGGATCATGTTTCAAAGCTACCGTCCTGGCTGACTCACTTACAGATCACTCACCAACGCTCTGTCACTGGCGCCCTGCCCACCGCCTGCTCCTCAACCACGACTGATTACCTTCACGAACTATGCTGCCCTCGATACACAGCCTTCTTATCTGACATATCTGACATAGACTGGACTGACGTTTTCTCCACCTCCAATGTTGACACTGCCCTTAACATATTTCTCACCGTTTGGCTAAGTACAAAGAAACACCTCCCAAAGGTAAAAGAAGAGTCAGAGGTCAGCAGTCAAGATGGCTAAATAAAGAACTCCTATGTAGTTAAAGTCCGAGATAAGCAATGGAAACAATACAAAAAATCTGGGCTCCCTCTGGATCTTATCCTGTACAAGCAGTATAGAAATGATTGCAAAAGGCGCATCAGGCAGGCTAAAAGCATATACTGTCAAAACCTGCTGACTAACTCCTCCAACGACCCTCGAAAATTTTGGAGCCACACTAAAACTTTTTTAGGATCTACGCAAGCTGTCACCCTCTCTGAAATGGTCCTGCAAGGTGTCCACTGTAATGACTCCTTCACTATTGCAAACGCGTTTAACCAGCAGTTTTCTCCACCTATCTGCCTACACAGCTTCCTTCAATCTCCTGCTACACAACTGAACTCAACATTCCTTGCGATTCACCTACCTCATCTAGACCATTCTACTTCAAAGGTCACCAGGCATCAAGTCTTCAAGCTGCTCAAGGCTATCTCTGACAATACCAGCCCCGACTCTGATGGAATGGAACCCCGTCTATTAAAGATGGCTCACCTCATATCTGGACCTATAGCTAGAATCTTCACCCTATCCCTCTCCAAAGGCTCTGTCCCTGAAATCTGGAAGCCGCCAGAATTACTCCGTGTTTAAAAAGGCAGCAAAAATGACACGACCAACTACAGACCAATTGCTATACTATCAGTCCTTAGCAAGATCCTTGAAATTGGTCTCTATTCAAGTAACTCAATTGGATTGAAAACCAACTTACTCAATACAGCACTGTACGGCTCTAGAAAACACCACAGCACTCATGACTGCACTAGCAAAATCTCCTCTGACATTCTTACCAACATGGACAAAGGGAAGCTAACAGGGGCTGTTTTCATCAACCTCACTAAAGCGTCTGACCTTGTTGACCATCCTTACTACTTGCCTCCTCAGAAATCTGGGCTTCTCCCACCCTGTCACTACCTGGTTCAGCAGCTACCTTGCCAACAGGACTCAAGCAGTGAAATTCAACTGGCGATCTCCGACAGTGCTGTTATCAATATTGGCGTCCCTCAGGCTCCATCCTCGGTCCTCTTCCTCACTATATTTGTAAACAATCTCCTTGATGTAGTAACCTCTGGCCCTCACTACTTTATGCTGATGACCTGGTCATCTATGCCCACTCTGACAATATCACCAACCTGGATGCTGCCCTTACCACAGACTTCCGCTTGGTGCAGCGCTGGCTACACACCAACGCCTTGTCCTTAACTCCAATAAAACTAAAGCCATGCTATTTGGATCCCCACACAAATTAAGAACCTGCTCTTCTTCTCTCTCTGTGCCTGACATTAATGGTAACCCTCTGAGTCTGTTAGCTCTTTTTCGCTACTTGGGCATTCACCTTGACCAAAATCTTGACCTAAAGCTGCACATCCAGGAAACTTGTAAATCTGTCAATTGTAAGCCAGGGGCTGCTTACAGGACTAACTACCTGCTTACCCCTGCCGCTAAACTGGCAATTGCTAGAGGAATCCTGTTACCAACCCTCTTCTCACGATTGCTCCCATCCTAACCATGGCCAGCAAAACTGCTCTGCACCAATGGGATACCACCTTCAACAGTGTTTGCAGGTATGCGGCTAAAGCACCGCACCTGAAGCACCATTGTCAGCTATACAAAGACCTGGCTGGCTATCTCCCTCCTCCACCAGGCAATATTACCTCTGCAACCTTCGGACACCATCATCAGAGCATCAAAGCCAGCTGAGCTCTCAAAACTACTCCAACCGGTTATACCTTCACGGACCTTAGATCCTCTGACAAGTCCTTACTGAATATTCCTCTGCCAGACAAAAAGGGCTCGGGAGCCTTCAGTTATGCTGCCCCTCACTTTGGAACTTGCTGCCCAGGAACTAAGAAATGCTCCTTCTCACGATGCATTTAAGCACAATCTCAGAGCTTTCCCCACCTCGATGGACAAATGTGTTTGTTTTGATCCCTCTTGAATCCCTTGCTCTAACCTGTTCTCCTCCTCCCTATTATGTATTATAGGCACTTCGCTTTTTATTCTTGGTTGTTTTGCTTTTATGTTTCATGGTTGTTGATACTGTATAACATTGTTGTTCTGATGCCAATTGTAAAGCTCTCTAATTATTGCCTAGTCACTTAACTTGCCCTTGCTCCTGAGCTGTCTTCCCCCACCTTCATTCCTTAACCTGCACCCTCTGTTCCTGTAACACCTACTTTCCCAGCCCCGCTCTCTTCCCTTCCCACTTAGCCATTTCTCCAGCACCCCCTGTCATTACCCCCTCCCTTTTTCCTGCCCCTCCCCTCTCCTGCTCTTTGCCGTCTTTCGATTCCACCGGCCTGGTAACAGGTTGCTACCTTGTACCGCTAATGCCGTAACTTGCCGCCACCCTTCCTACCTTTCTTTCACCTTTCTGCCCCTCTCCCTGCCAGCTTTCCCCTCCTTCTTTATTCTTCCCTCTTCTCCCTATGCTCAGTCCTCACCCCCTCCTCTCTCCTATTTTATCCCGCCTCCCACCAGTTTGCGTGACTGTGACTCCCTCTCTCTCCTGCCGTCTCAGTAGTTCCACCGCTTTCGGCGCAGGTTACTACTTGCCCCGCCAATGCCTGCTTTCACCGCCTCGCCTCTTGTCCTCCTCCTCCTCCTTCTGCTCCGCCGTGCTCTACTAGGTGCACTCTATCTCCTACCCCCACTCATTTCCCTATCTGTTCCGTGCCTCTTCATCCCTTCCCCCTATACCCTGCCCTTCCCACCCTACCCTTCCCTCCCCATTCTTTTAGTTCAAATCCTCCTCACCCTTGCACGAGTCCCCCACTGCCTCCCTGCACATCACCCTCTCACCCTCCCTGTTTTTTGCACCATAGCTTCACTGTCCTGTTCCCCGACCTCTCCGTCTCTCTTGCCGACTCCGGGTTCCACCGTCCCGGCCACAGGTGGTAACCTTCTCCCGCTAATGCCGCACTCATGCCTTAACCTCCTCCTGTCCTCCCTTTTTACATTCTACCACCCCGTCTCCGCCTCCTGCCCTACCCTTACACCTGTCCCCTACCACCTCTCCCCTAGTTCACAACAACTGAATACATGTAATTTTATCCATATTGCTATGCTTGACTACACTGTGTGACTTTGTCCTTTGCAAATGTATCCTGCTCTGTGTAATTTCTTGTGTATCCTGCAAATGTATCCTGCTTTGTGTAATCTCTTATGTATCACTGTGTTCTGTAACTGTACCTCCCGGGTCGTGCCTGAAAATAGTCACTTGTTGGCTAGTGCACTTACCCGGTCAACAAAAACTAAATAAATAAAACAGTCCCTCCCACCCTCTGATTGCTGGTCCACATATCCTTATAATGTGCCTTGATGGCTAGCGTTCCTCCCATCCTCTGATCGCTTGTCTGTGTCTCCCTGCAATGTGTCCTGGTGGCTAACGGTTCCCCCCATCTTCTGTTTCCCGGCCGCGTGCATGACAAGTGCCTCATTGGCATCCAGTGGTTCCCACCACCCTCTGATCTCTGGCCCCGTGCATGACAAGTGCCTCCTATTCATCCAGTCGTCCCCCCTACTCTCCGATCCCTGCCTGCATTCCAAATGCACAAGTCCTCTGTTTTTACTGTAAATGCGTGCAGTCACAAAAATAAAAGTTGTATTGAGAATGAAAACAGAAAATATTCCCCGGTGTCCAGTGGTACACCCCCCCCCCCACACACACACACACCAATCATTGTGCCCTTGCCATTATATGACTCTCTGGCATCTAGCAGCCCCCCCTACATCATTGCACTGAAGCCCACCTTGGCACCCCCCCCCCAGCTGAAGCGCTGGTGCCGCATCTCAGATACAATGACTGGCACAGCTCTTCTCTCACCGCCAGTCATGATATGGAAATACAGAGAGAGCATGTCCTATGTACAGTACAGGGCTTGCATCCTTTGTACTGTATAAGGAGTGTGCAGCCAGTGTACTGTACAAAATGCATGCACTCCTTGCACAGTACACAGGCCGTGCTCTCCCTGTACAGTACAGAGGATATGCACTCTCTGGATTTCCATACGGCAGCCAGAGGTGAGAAGGACTGTGTCAGTAACCATATCTGAGCTGTAGTACTGGTGCTTCAGGCGAGGGGGTGTTGCCAGGGTGGGTGTTCAGGGCACAGTGATCGGTGGGTGGGTAGGGTACAACTGGGCACCAGAGAATATATTCTGTTTTCATTCTCAGTACAACTTTAGTTTTTGTGACTACACACATTTACAAATGGAGGACTTGTGTATTTGGGATGTGGTCGGGGATCAGAGAGTGGGGGGGACCACTGGACAACGAGCAGATCTTACTTTGAGTAGAAGCTCTTGCAGCAGGTTCAAAAAATGAGGACTGGCACCACCTGGCGGCGTTCCAGCAACTTTTTTTTTTCTCTAGCAGTACCAACGCCGACTTCGGCTCCACCCCCGACACCGCCCTATATAAGGGAGGCGTTCCCCACGTGCTCCATTTCTTTCCCGCTGCATGGTCAGGGTTATTTCAGCATTTCGGCTAGTACCGATTGCTCTTCTCCACACGGTAGATTTCTCCTCAGAATCGGAATTTTGATACTCTGTCATCTCATTCGAACAGGTGCACTTGTGGGCGACAGATTCCCATGAAAGACGGACATTCTGCATGCCTGTATTGCCTGGGGCCCGACCAGCTCACTGACGCCTGCCCTCATTGTCAGGCCTTTAATTCGTGGATGCGAATCCAGCACCAGAAGTCCCTTGCGGCCTTTCTAGCAGAATCAAAACTCGCCGCTATGGAACAGGCCTCTTCGTCGGAATCTGAACCTCAGCATGCCCACAAGCACCATAAAAAACATCGGAACCAGGACAGAGGGAGGTCCCACTCGAAGCATCGGTCCTCGGGATCGAAGTCTGGATCATCGGGCCATGAATCCCGCCTCACGACAGTCAAGCCTTCATCGGTGGGTTTTTCTTCTTCTCTTACTTCCCTCCAGCCTTTGAAGGTCTCTCAGCCAGAAAAGCCCAAGGGTTCAGGTAAGAGCTCCTCCCGCTCGGCTTCCTCCTCAAAAGCCAACTCCCAGGAGTTGAGTAAGGCCTCTGGGCCTTCGACCGATAGGGCTTCCTCGCTCCTACCAAAATACAAGGCCTCGGACCGACGCCAGCCTCCGGCTGTTGACCGGCACTCAGCCGAGAAAACCTCAAGCGAAAAGCCCGACCGTTGTCCGTTCAAGGACAAGGAACGACACCTGTTGGGTCACAGGGACAAGCGGACGCCAGACCCTTGTTCGGCCACTACCTCATCAGCCCCGGTCCTGGCGAAGGTTATTCCGCTGCCGGTAGTGGTGAAACCGACACTGGTCTGTCCGACGCTGGTTCTGTCCCCGACGTTAGCTTGGACACCCCTTCTCCGTGGTCGCCGGTCTGCCTGATGCCAGACCCTGATGACGGTGGTGCTGACGCCACCCTGAAGTCCCCCCTTAGGCCGATGCCAGTCGACAAGGGTTCGGACCAGACGCCAGCCCTCCCGGACGATGGGGCCGGTGCCGGTACGGGCTCGGGCGCTCCTCAGCCTACACCTGACTCTCCAAAGTTGCACCTCTCTCAGGTGAAGGAGCTCTTTGCCCACTGGTGGAACACAATTAAAAAGGACCTGCCAGCTGGGGCGCCTCCACCCACTCTGGAGCCGGTTCCTGACCGAGTTGAACCAAGCGGTCAGAGGGATGGCATGCCTCCTCCAAAGAAGCACAACAGAAAATGTAAGAGGGACCGTTCCTACAGTTCCTCCCATTCTCCCTCTCCTCCTCCAGAAAAGAAGCCGAAAGGGAAGAGGCGTAGCCCCTCTCCCTCTTCCCCCACCACCTCCTACGTAGACTCAGACTCCTTCTTCTCAGTCTACTTGGAGCCAGGCACTGGAGACATGGAAGGGCTTCCTATATCCCCTCCAGATGACCCCAGTTTTATGGAGGTAATGAGGCACATCCAGGCCAACATGGGCTGGGACACTAAGGCCCTGGACCCTGAGCGCTTGCGGTTGGCAAAGTACCTCCGCCAAAAAGGTCCAAAGCCAGCTGTCATCCCTCCCATGGTCGACACCTTTGCTGATGTCTCCCACGCGACCTGGAAGTGCCCTTATTCCTCTCCTGCTGTGCCAAAAAAGGCCCACCAGCTCTACCAGGTGCCTGCTGACCATCCCTTTTTAGCCGAACCACCCGCTGCGGACCCAGTGGTGATTTCAGCAGCTCATGATCGTTCGCAGAGGCCCAAACATCTGAGCACCCAGCTGCCTGATAGAGAATCAAAACAGCTGGATTCCATAGGCCGTAAGGTGTACTCTGCTGCCACCTGTAACATAAGGAATTTTAACTTCTTAACCCACATGGTCCAATTCCAGAATGCCCTATGGGAACAAGGATTGGACTTAGTGCAGAGCCTGCCTGATTGTCCTCAGCGGACTGAGCTCGCCAAGCTACTGCAGACTGGCTCAGACGTGGGTACCCATGTTCTGCGCTCGGTCTATGACTCTGCGGACACCTCCTCTAGGGCGGCCGCCACTGGCATTTGCCTCTTACGCCATGCTTGGCTTCGGGTATCTGGGTTCAATCCAGATGTGCAGGTCAACCTTCTGGATGCTCCCTTTAGAGGCCCCGTGCTCTTCGGCGCGGACACGGAGCGAGTTATTACCTGGCTGCAGGACTCCGGAAAGGCTGTCCGTTCCATGCAGTCCGTGTACCGCCCGAAGCAGGGGTGAGCCAGAAAGCCTCGTTTTCATGGCCGTGGGGGACACCAATTGCAGCAACCTCGTTTTCAGCAGCATGCTCAACAAGGTGGTTTTGGTCATAGGGGCAGAGCCAGAGGTGCCTCGGCATCTGCCTCTAGACCTCCCAGAGCAGTCACTACCACCCTCCCTCCCCCACGCAATGCCTGACTACTCAGGTGACCCTCCTCCTCTGGTAACTCCACCAGGGGAGCCGGTAGGAGGATGCTTTTCACTCTACGTGGGTGCGTGGGCTCAGGTGACCTTCGACCACTGGGTTCTAGAACTCGTGGAGTTCAGGCATTCCATAGAGTTCACTTCTGTTCCACCAGACAGACCACCCCCCTCATCCCGGTATGCAAGGAAACACAGAGCCCTGATCAGACAGGAGATATCCTCCCTTCTGGAAAAAGGGCCATCGAGCCGATTCACCGGCCGAGTCAGGAAAGGGTTTTTTCTCCCACTTCTTCCTGGTTCCCAAGAAGTCGGGAGATCTCAGACCCATTCTGGACCTCAACGATCTCAATCAGTGGGTCTCATACAAGAGATTCGGGATGGTTTCTCTTCCCACTGTCCTCCTTTTCATTTCAGCAGGAGACTGGCTAGCATCCCTGGACATACAGGACACTTACTTGCACATCCCGATTGCCAGAAACCATCGGAGATTCCTCAGGTTCAGGTACGAGAACGAGGACTATCAATTCCGAGTCCTCCCTTTCAGTCTTTTCTCGGCCCCGAGGTTCTTCACGAAGTGCTTGGCAGTTGTAGCCGCAGCACTTCGAAGATGAGGCCACTTTGTGTTTCCATACCTGGACGACTGGCTCTTCCTGGCCCATTACAGGCCCCGCCTGTCAGAGACTCTCAAGGATTCCATCTCTCTGTTTCAGGGTCTCAGAATCACCATCAACAGGGAGAAATCCCATCTGTCTCCATCCCAGATACTCCAGTTTATAGGAGCCTCTCTGGATACCACTCTCAGGAAGGTTTTTCTTCCCTGTGACAGAGTGGGTCGCATTAGAACCATCGTGTACCAGGTCTCTTCAGCCTCAGAGGTGCTGGCTCGCCTGCTCCTCAGGTTGCTGGGACACATGGTGGCTTCCATAGTGTCGGTTCCTCTGGCCCGTCTCCGTATGCGGACCATCCAGTGGTCCCTGAGGGTTCAGTGGAACCAGACATCAAACGATCTGGATGCCCTGGTCAGAATATCAGAGCCAATCTGCTGAGAGCTTTGCTGGTGAATATTGTCCAAAAACCTCCTAAAGGGCATCCCATTTCAGCTGGGGCACTGACCCAGTCCCTCACAATGGATACTTCGTCCCTGGGATGCAGGGCACACTTGGGGAACCATCGCACATAGGGTACTTGGTCTCCCCTAGAAGTGAATCTGCACATCAGTGTCCTGAAAATGAGAGCAGTGCTCTATGCCCTTCAAGCCTTGGTATCGGTCCTTTTGCCAGGCCATCTGTTGGTACAGACAGACAACGCCGCAATGATGTTTTACATCAGCAAACAAGGTGGCACTCATTCCTACCCCCTTTGCAGGGAGGCAATGCGGGTATGAGACTGGGCCTTGGAACACCATCTGTTCCTGACAGCAGTACATGTGCTAGCAGATACACTCAGCAGGACACTGTCGCAAGCTCATGAGTGGGAATTGTGCTAAGACGTGGCAGATCACATCTTCCGCCTGTGGTTGACACCAGAGGCGGATCTTTTCACGTCTCAATATAATGCAAAACTGCCCAGTTTTTGCTTGCTAGGTCCAGAGCCTGGTGCTTCCTGGCAAGACGCATTATCCCTCTGTTGGAGCGGGAGGTTCCTCTATGCCTTCCCTCCTTTCCCTCTTCTTCAGAGGGTCCTCTTCAAGGCCCAGTCGGAGTCATCCACCATTATTGTAATCGCCCAGTTGTGGCCTCGCCAGATTTGGTTGCCATTACTTCAGCGTCTAGCAGCAGTGCCTCTGATGCCTCTTCCTCTATCCTCGCATCTTTTGTCACAGGACAACGGGTCTCTGTTACACCCGAACCTGCGTTCTCTTCACCTGCACGCCTGGCTCCTTAGGACTTAGCAAAGGTCCATTTTGGGGTGTCTGATCAGGTTGCCCAGGTGTTGGTTGAGGCTAGGAAACCTGCTACTAGGGCCACTTACCTTTGAAATGGAAGAGGTTTTGCATCTGGGCCACAGCGAAGCAGGTGGACGTGTTGGTCTGTCCGGTTAATACTGTCCTTGAATACTTGCTCTTTCTTTTTGAGAAAGGTCTTAATTACTCCTCCATCAAGGTACACCTGGCTGCCATCTCCGCTTACCATTCTTTCGTGTCGGGTAAGACGGTGGCTCAGATGGAGGTTTCCAAAGCTTTTTTATGTGGCATTTTGCATATCAGACCTCCCATCTGGGATTCTGTTCCTCCTTGGGATCTCCTGTTCATCCTGGAGAAGCTCTGTCTTCCTCCCTTCGAACCAGCTATGAGTGCTGAGCTGCGTTTCCTCTCCTGGAAAACGCTGCTTTTGGTGGCTGTCACTTCGGCTAGGTGCATTTCTGAACTGCAAGCCCTCGTGTAGGGAACCCTATCTGGTCTTTCACAAGGACAGGGTTGATTTGTGCACAAATCCAACATTTTTGCCAAAAGTGGTCTCAGAGCTCACTTTAAATCAGTCAGTTCAGCTCCCAGTTTACTACCTGGAGCATTCCATTAGGGGAGAGGCCCTTCTCCATTCTCTGGACGTCCACAGGGCTCTCAGGTGTTACTTGGCTAGAACCAAGGGGATCAGGCAGTCTGATCAGTTGTTTGTTTCCTTTGCTCCTCAGTTGGCAGGTCTCCCGATCACCAAACAGACGCTTTTGCGCTGGTTGGTCCATTGCATCTCCTATTGTTACGAGACGCACCATAGATCGACTTTGGGGCCGATTAAAGCTCATTCTGTGAGGGCTATTGCTACTTCGTTCGTAGCTCTTAAAAGAGTTCCGACGGCAGATATTTGCGCTGCCACTACCTGGAGCTCTGTGCATACCTTTGCTAGGCACTACAGCTTGGACATCGTTTCTAGGCGCAGAGCAGGGTTTGGCCTTGTGGTCCTGCAGGGTCTGGTTTCCTTCCTCTCTTTTTTTTCCTGCTCCTGTTTGTTTCCCCCTCCCAAGGGGTTGTCATAAGTTTATACTTCTTGGGACTTAGTCCTCATTGTTTGAACCTGCTGCAAGAGCTTCTACTCGAAGTAAGATAGTACAGTTACATAAGAACTTACAGTAACAGTAGACCTTCGAGAGAAGCTCTTGCAGCAGGTATATTTCCTGCCCTCCTTCCTCCAGGGATCAGGTCCTTTTTAGATCGGCATAGTTCTGCTTGAATGGTCGTCTGTGACTACCAGTTGTCGCTTTTGACCTGCTGGTTTCCTTGCCTGACGCGGGGGTCCAAGAACTGGAGCACTTGGGGAACTCCTCCCTTATATAGGGCAGCTTCGGGGGTGGAGCCAACATCAGCGGGGGCATTCCCCATGTCGGTACTGCTAGAGAAAAAAAAAAAGTTGCCAGAACCGCCTCCAGGTGGCACCAGTCCTCATTGTTTGAACCTGCTGCAAGAGCTTCTTTCGAAGATCTACTATTACGGTAAGTTCTTACGTAACTGTGCTGTACTTGTCATGCAAGTGGCTGGGGAATGGAGGATGGGGGCTCCACTAGCCACCAGGGCACATTGCAGGGATATATGGCAAGCGATCGGAGGGTGGGGGAGACCACTAGCCATCAGGGCACATTACAGAGATATGAGAGATGGCAAAAACAGCTCAAGCTGCCAAATGGTGTGTGCAAGGCGCATAGCAAAGTACCGTAAAAAACAACAAGCCAGCATGGGTGGACTCCACAGCCAAAGAAGACAGGAAACAAACAGAAAACAAACAGTACCACTGATAAAATAAGAGGAAACATTGCAGAAATATTTATTGAATGTGCTGTAGGATAGCTCAGTTTTCCTCAGTATCCTTTTTTGTCATTTACTAATTCATTAGTTTGTAAATATTGTTTAATATTAATTTTGTGTTCTTTTTAGTAAGAGCTCTGTTTTATTCACACTTTGTATATAGCATGTTGAAATGTATTGGGTTGCACTACTGCTTTAAGAGACTACTATAAGACAATGGATGGCAGAAGTAATGTTCTGTCCCCCTGATGACGCACTAGGTACGAAACCGGTCGGGGTACTGTTTGTTTCCTGTCGTCTTTTGGCTATGAAGTCCACCCATTCGGGTTTGTCTATTTTATTGTTTCAATAAAGCCTAATGACTCAGCCTTGGTGTGGTGCTGGCTTGTTGCTTTTTACACCACATTACAGAGATGCATGGACAAGCAATTGGAGGGTGAGGGGGAATGCCAGCCACCAGGGCACATTACAGGAATATATGGGCAAGTGATCAGAGGGTGGAAATACCACTAGCCACCAGGGCAAATTACAGAGATGTACAAACAAGCAATCGAAGATTGGAGGGAACCACGGACCACCAGGGATGTGCTTTGTGCACATAGGGATGGGACTCTGAGGCCGGGGGAGACCACTAGGCACCAGGCCAGGGCATCTTTGGGTTGATGGGCTGTGGCAGGTGGCTGCAGCACCTTGGCCGGACACCAGGGTCTTACACCCCATTAAGAGGGGGTTTGCAGAGACAATAATTTGCACCCATTGGGGTGGGAATTACCGCCTGTGCAAACCTCTGAATATACCACTGTGCCCATATATAGTGAGGACCCCCCCTCCATTTGCATAGGCACAGCAATAACTTAGCCCTCAGGCACTAATGGGCTTTGCCCACACAGTGGGGGTGTCTGAAAATGGACCCCACCCACACATCAGGAGCATAGCCTGGTTTGCGCAGGCAAATCCCCATTTACACCCATGCTAATATTTGAATATCTGGCCCCAGATCTTCAAACAGCAGTTAAAAAATATTTTGCTTACCAGTTCATGTTGCAAATGTTTTTAGCCTCTGTTGCCGAGTGCCATTATCTTAAAATATGTTATGCATATTGCAAGATGCAGTTTACTGTATTGTACATATTTATGATTGTAAATTGTGTTACCAACTGAGGCTGCTTTGTACTGTGACTCTGCACCTAAAAAGGGTCTTTGGCTCGATGTGTCACCCCAGAAAACAAATGAATGAAATGAGGCTATGTTGTGAGTACACATCACAGTACTGTGTACTTTCAGGAATACACTAGTGCCGGGCAAATTGAGATTCCAGAAATTTAGCATCAAGGATTTTTGTGAAATTCTGTGTAATTATTATTCTAGGGACATGGATATGTTGTTCATCCACACTTATTGGCAGGTTCCTTGCCGCTTTAAATCTTGCCGGAAGGTCTTCAAGCTGGCTCCTCCCACCCACCCGGGTGGTAAAACTCTCGGCTCCACCCCATGACGCTAGATCTTCCTTACCGCTTGGAAGCTCAGGTTCCCTCCTTAACTAAGACTGGTTCCTAATTGGTTCCTAATTCTTCGAAAGTTCAACATCAAAAGGTTTTTTGCTAAAAAGACTTCGGTCTTCTTCTCCTCGCGGCTGCGATGGACAAATCGACTCCTGGTTTTCGGAGGTGCCCTTGCGGGCAGAAGATGTCTAGGCGGATCCGCACTCCACGCGCTCACTCGCCTGGGTCTTGAGAGCACCCACCCACAGGCCCGCGACTTGTGCTCTTCCTTTTCAGCCCACGCCCTGAAGACCGTGCTGCCCAATTACAACTGGGCGCCCAGAAAAGAATTCCACCAGTGAAATCTAAAGAGGCCCGACATGTGTCCAGGCGGCGGCCTCGGCGGATCAGCTTGAGTAGATGATCGCCCTCGAAGAGGAGGCGGCGCGGGCCGCTTCTACCTCGGCTTCGGCATTTGTCCCACTCTCTCTCGGTGCCTCGTACTCGGCTTCTTTTAAGGAGCTTTGTCTGACCCTCTCGACCAAAGATGAGGGTCCAACTTCTCGGACCTTTTCCAGGTCCAAAAGAGCAAAGTAAGTCTCTCCGTCAACGCTCTTGGGAAGTGAAGATCCCTTCCCTTGTCGACAGTTGACTTGGTCGACCCTCAGCTCGGCCACTGGCTTCACGGTGTCCCCGTTCAGGCCAGTTGACTGAGACTCCATCTCGACGCGGTTGAGATTTTTCTCGACTCGCTAGACGGTTGTCGGGTTGGAGAAGCTGAGAACCTCTCGTTCCCCGGTGGAGTTGAGGATCCTGGCCGGTCGCCTGTGCCTCCGTTCCGAGCCTTCGTGGGATCGTCCGAGCCGAGGGAGTGCCGATCCGACACTCCCTCCTTCCCTCGGCCTAGTCGAGACTCTCGGTCTCGGTTCGGACATCCTCGCGGTCCAACGATCCCGCCGCCATGGCGGTCTCGGTTGCCGCGGTGCCGCCCGCCTCCTCCTCGACGAGGAGGCTTCGCGCAGCAAGTTGGGCCGGAAGTACGAGGAACTCCATGTGCAACAGCTCCTTGATCGGGAACAAGCCGACCCAGTAAGTCGCCTTCCTCAGCCATTAAGTGGTTGTCACCGAGCAGCCGAAACAACCCTCGTTGTAGTCAAGGAGCCTGTTCTCAGGCTGGTTGTTCGCCAATTCCAGCTGCCCCACCGATTCTGGTGGAACCTCCGCCCACAGCCATTAGTTGGGGCTCGACCAAATACCTCGGTCGGCCTTGGGTTTGCCCCATAGGCTGTCTGTCACCCTCACTCCTGATAAACCTCGGCAGGTGGAGGTGGCTCAGGCCTGAGGCAGCTCTTTGAGGACTCTTCTGAGTCCGATGATGGTTCCTCCCTCTTCTCCAAGCGCATGGACTTGGAGTCCTCGGGAAGGCAGTCAATGGACGATAGCCCTTCGTCCTTCTTAGGGTTGCTTCGACTTATCTCGGAGCCCACTGAGATGAAGCTCGAACCCGTTTCTAAATGGGCCAGGTATCCCCTCACGGAGATTCTGGACCGAGGGGATTCTCCTACGGAGGCCTTTCCGGTGGCCGAAGCCATAGTGGGTCTGGCCTTGGAACTTTAGCAGCATCCTGCTTCCTGCCCTGCGCCCTCGGCCAGGTTGGCCAGGAAGTATGCGGTCCCTACCGGTTCCCTGTCCGGTTTTTGAACACCCTCGCCGAGGGTTGGTTACCGACATGCTTCCGCAGCCAGGAACGCCAGGATGTGGACAAACCTCCCACAAGGAATCCAAGAAATTGGATTATGCCGGGTAAAAGTCTATGCTGCCTTCTCGGTCTTGCCAGGCCAGTTCGCCGTCCCTCATGGCACATTTTTCTCACGCCCTGTTGGGCTCCCTGGATGAGCTTATCCCTCATCTTCCCGCAGATCTGCAGACTACGGTCAGACAGGTGCAGGACCAGGGCAGGGCAGTGGCCAAACAGCAGCTCCGGACTGCGTTAGACATCGGGGACTCATGTGCCAGGTCTGTGGCGGCCGCAGTGGCCATGCGTCATCGGGCTTGGCTGAGGATATCCAACTTTACCTCGGATACCCAGCACAAGTTGGCGGATGTTCCCTTTTTGGGGACTGACTTCTTCGGCCCTGGGGTGGAAGGTCACCTGCAGAGGATCGAAGTCCAATGCTACCTTGACTCGGTCTCTTCCGCCAGAAGGACAAAGGCCGCAAGCCACAGCCTAAGCCCTTCGTCCTTCTGCGCCCAGCGCGCGCCTGCCCAGCAACGCAGGCCAGCAGGCTCGACCTTGGTATCCCAAACCCAGCCATCGGCTTCCTCCAACAGGAAGCAGGAGGTAAGGCCCAGGAGGTCCTCGGCGGTCCCTCCTCCAAGCCTGCCCAGTGACGGGCTGAGGGTGTCGCCCCATCCCTGTCACCACCCTGGTTCCCCCCGTGGGGACGGCTCAGACACTTCCTTTCCACCTGGTCCGCTGTTACCATGGACAGGTGGGTACTGGAGGTGGTGGGAAAAGGCCTACCTCTGGAATTCGAGCAGGCCCCGCCCTTCAGAGCTGTCGCACCTCGGGGGGCCTCGGGGTCCGCAGCCTCACTGGCGGCTCGCCGAGCCGACATCGCTCTCCTCCTCCAAAAGGAGGTGATCACGGAGGTAGAGGACTCCCCTTCAGACCCGGGGTTCATGTCCAGGTATTTCCTGGTTCCGAAACGGACGGGGGGCTGGCGCACATTCTCGACCTACACGACCTGAACAAGTTCCTAAGGTCTCGAACCTTCAGGATGGTCACTCTGGCGCAGATAATGCCATCTCTGGAACACGGCGTGTGGTTTTGCTCTGGACCTACAGGACGCGTTTTCACGTCCCTATCCGTCTGTCACATCGGAGATTCCTCCGCTTCGTCGGGAGGGATCCCTCTTCAGTTCCGAGCCATGCCTGGCTTATCTCCAGCTCCCAGGGTCTTCACCAAATGCATGGCAGTGGTGACAGCATTCCTAGACGGCGCTGAGGGGTCCAGGTGCCTTACTTCGGGACGATTGGCTGATAGCAGCCCCTCCAGACGGAGGTGGAGTGGTCCAGAGATCTGGCCCTCCAGGTTTGCTCTCAAGTTGGCCTTCTCATCAACGAGGCCAAGTCGGAACTCGAGCCGAAGCAGGTGATCCTGTTCATCGGGGCAGAGCTCGACTCTCTTCGAGCCAGAGCACGGCTCCCGGCGGACAGGGCCGAGGTTCTTACCTCCTTTGCCCAATCATTTCTGGTTGGGCAATCGCGCCCTGCCCGGGACTTCCTGCGCCTCCTGGGTCTCATGGCGGCCTGTACCAGCGTGGTCCGTTGGGCGCGCTGGCACATGCGCCCCCTTCAGTGGGGACTGGCCAGCCAGTGGTCACAATGCTGCGATCCTTTGGACCAGCTAGTGATAGTGACCCAGGAGATGTGGAACGCTCTCCAGTGGTGGACCGTTCCATTCCATCTGCAGGAGGGCATCCCGTTTGTCCGCCCCGAGCCGACGGTCTCTCTATCGACCGATGCCTCTCTGATGGGTTGGGGTGCCCATCTGGGGGAACACAGAGTGCACGGCCTCTGGTCCCCGCGGGAGTCCCGATGCCACATCAACCTGCTTGGAGCTCCGAGCGTCCGCCTAGTCTCACCGCCTTTGCCCGCTTCTCTGGGGTCAAGTGGTCCGAGTCCAGACGGACAATACCACGACCATGTACTACCTGAACCGCCAGGGCGGGACGCGCTCCATGCTTCTGTGCAAGGAAGCTCTCCGCATTTGGTCACTCGTGCGCAGCCTGGAGGCGGATCTCCTAGCCATTCATGTGGCAGGAGCCTCCAACACCCTGGCCGATGCCCTGAGCCGGATAGGGGCTGCATCTCACGAGTGGTCTCTCCTGCTGGAGGTAGTACAAGATCTGTTCTCCCACTGGGGCACACCTCAGGTGGACCTGTTTGCCTCCAGGGAGAACGCGAAGCTGAGGCTGTTTCATGCCCGCCCCCCTCAGCAGGGCTCGCTGCAGGGGGATGCCTTCTCGAGGCTCTGGACCCCGGGTCTCTTTTACGCCTTTCCCCCATTCCCTTGATTAACAAGGTGCTTCTCAAGACAAGGAGGGACAAGGCGCAGGTGATTCTGATGGCCCCAGACTGGCCCCGCCAGTTCTGGTACCCAGATCTCCTCAGCCTCAGCTCCAGGCTCCCGAGGCAGCTTCCAGCTCGCCCGGACCTGCTCTCAGTCAATCAGGGGAAGGTGTTCCATCCGGACCTTCAATCCCTGCACCTGACGGCCTGGTTCCTGAGCGGCTAGATTTCCAGGCCTTGGGTCTTTCCGACAAGGTCCTCAACGTTGTTGAGGCGTCCGTAAAGTCGACCAGAAAATGCTCGCCTTCAAATGGAAGAGATTCTCCATTTGGTGTCAGGGCAAGGGCTTGGACCCTTCCTCCTGTTCTGTGGCAAGCATTTTGGACTATTTATGGTCCCTTTCTAGTCAAGGGCTTAGGTCGAGCGACCCTAAAGGTGCACCTGGCAGCCATCTCTGCTTACGAGCGCGGGCGAGGAGCAGTCGGTAAGCATGAGAAAAGGAGTGGTCGGGCGCTTTTCAAAGGCCTTGATCACATTTCCTCCGTGCGAGAACCTCCACCTCCGTGGGATTTACTGCTGGTACTGGCAAAGCTCATGGGCAAGCCATTCGAACCAATGCACAGGTGTGATCTCTCTCACCTGTCATGGAAGACTACCTTCTTGGTGGCTATCACGTCAGCCAGAAGGATGGGAGAGCTCCAGGCGCTTTGCATCGAGTCTCCTGACCTGGTCTTCCACAGGGACAAGGTTGTCCTGCGCCCCCACCCGAAATTCCTTCCGAAGGTGGTGTCAGAGTTTCACCTTAACCAGGTGCTGACTCTGCCGGTGTTCTACCCCAATCACACCTCGGAGGCCGAATATAGGCTCCATACTCTGGACCCTAGAAGGGCGCTCGCTTATTATAAGGAGCGCACGGCTGAAATTCGGGGAGAGGTTCGCCAGCTGTTTGTCACCTACGCTGAAGCCGCACCTGGCAGACCTGCAGCCAAGCGGACGATAGGCAGGTGGGTCACCTCCTGCATAGATCGCTGCTATAAGTTGGCGGGCATGGAGCCTCCCAGAGGGATAAGAGCTCATTCTACCCGTCATACTGCTGCATCAGTGGCTGCTTCCAGGGACGTCCCTATCCAGGAAATCTGCAGGGCTGCTACCGCAAGTCAGCACACACCTTTATTACCCATTACCACATCGACCTTGAGTCACGCCGGGATGCTAGTTTTGGGGCCTTGGTTCTCCAGTCTTTATTCCCTAAGTAGGGGGTGTGCGCCTTGCCTCCCTCCTCCCGGAGAACTGCTAGGAGTCTGCCAATAATTGTGGATGAACAACATATCCATGTCCCTAGAAATACAGGTTACTCACCTGTAACAGGAGTTCTAGGAATGGTATATGTTGTTCATCCACATGACCCACCCGACCTCCCCGGCTTCGACGCACAACCTGAGCTTCCAGCAGGCCAGATCTGTGTCATGGGGCAGAGCCGAGAGTTTTACCACCCGGGTGGGTGGGAGGAGCCAGCTTGAAGACCTTCCGGCAAGATTTAAAGCGGCAAGGAACCTGCCAATAAGTGTGGATGAACAACATATACCATTCCTAGAACTCCTGTTACAGGTGAGGAACCTGTATTTTTGGTCATTACTCAGTCATTCTTACAGCAAGAGATCTGGGCACTGCCATGCCTACTTGTAAGGTGGCCTGGGGGAATGCTAGATTTCACGATACCTGATTAAGTAGTCTTGAACTCACAGGGTGCTTAAAACCTGGCAATTTATTTTATGCAAAATCTTCTGAAAATATTTCTCTGCTTACAATGCCTCCCTTTGGAGCCAAATAACTGAAAATGTGCATGCATAATCACCTTCTTGGAAGGGTCTTAAAATGACTAAATATGGAAAGGTTTAGTTAAGTACATTTCTCTTTTAAGTTAAAGTGGCTTGTCATTTTACAATTTCATTCTTATTTGTGAAATTTTGTAAACATTTTCCAAAACTGTTGATGCTTGTAGCTCAGCTCCTATTGTAGGTATGCTCCTAACATTTGGCATGCATGCACAATGTCATTTGATCCTGAAATCTACAAAAGCTGTAGAAATTTGGATTAGTAATTTAAAATGTACAGGGGAAGTACTGCAAATTACTAATTGGTAAAATGTTCTCAAAAATGAATACCGGTTGTCAGACACTGGTACCGGATCCTGTGAAGACAGTGTGTTGTATCGAATTTTGATGGCCACCAGAAATTACGAAAATACTTTGTGTCCATCTTCTCTGCAGCAGCATGCAAGGTGACAGGTGGCCCCCCAGTGGCCACATGTGTGTCCGAGCCAGAGCGTCCATCCCCATGGTAACCACCAGGGACATGTGCCGGCTCGCTTGTGACCCCCGGATGCAGCTGCTGCACTGGAGGTGGGAACGTGAGATGAGCAGCAGGCAGTGATTATTGTGCAGCACTAGCCGGGCAGGAAGACTGTGAGAGGAGGGTGCCACTGTGTGAGCCCTGAGTCGGCCACAGGGAAGGGACCCTCGCTACCCACCCATGGTATGAAGTAACAGAGACCGGGCAGGAGAGGGCTTGGTTCTCAGACAACAAGTTACCCCGCGTTGTGGGTTGGATTTGGAAGGAGAGAGAGTGAGAGAGACTCTGCTGTTTGCTGTGGGACCCCATGGACCCAGTCCCCATACTAGTTTGGGCCACTCTGGCCGGCATCATGTTCTGCAGCTCGAGGTAAGGAGAGAGGGACTCTTATTATGTAAAGGGAGTGTTGCACACTTAGGGAGGGTGTCACAGTAGTAGTCTGGTGAAACTGACACCTATCCTGAAAAAAGTAGATGCTCTTTCAGGGCCTTTTCCATACTTTCTCTCCCAGCCGAAAATTAGCAGAGCAGTAAAACGATTAGTAACCATTGAAACAGGAGCTAAAAGCTCAGCTTTGCCAAAGGAAGAGGTACTTGTTGAATATGTAATACAAACAAGTAAACTTTGGGTGTAAAGTGTTGCATAGTGTTTAGGGATTGTTACACAGGCCCCTGAAGGTGTGGAACCCTGGTCGGAAGCTGTGGGACATTATTTTCTTTCACTACCCTATACATGGGTAAAAGTAGGGGTGCTGAAGTTCAAAAGGGCACAGGCCAAAAAAAGGTAGTTTGTGCAAGCAAACAGGCCCTTGGAATACTCATGGGCAAAAGTGGGGGTACTACCCCCCACCCAGCCCGCTCACTTAACGTAACACAAGCGTGTACCTATTTTCATTAGTCAAATGTTGGAGGGTCTGTGGTAGTGTAATAGGTAACATAGGTGCCAGAACCAATGGGCATAGGGGGAAGCAGCCCCCCCCCACAAACACTTTTGCCCTCCATTCTTCAAGGTGCCCATTTAGTAAATGCAAGCTAAATAGAGAAGCAATGATGGTTTCCTTTGCATCTTTGTGTGTGCACTGCAGCCCAGTCTCCAGATGAAATGGAAACTCCCAGCAGGCTAGCAGTGTGGGCCTCAGTCAGGTGGTCAAGCTCGCTGCCAATGACAGGGCAACTGCTGGCGTTGCCTTGATATGAAGCAAAGATTGACCATTTGCTTTCATTTGTATTCATGGAACCACAAACTCCTGAAATGACTAAGATTTGCTTTTGTGGTAAGTATGATACATTATTTCTTGTATTTTGCATTTGAAGCTGTGCTAATTTCTGTGTATAAAAACAGTGATTTGCACAAATTGTCTTTTGTATTGTGCCCTTTTGAACTTCGCCCCCCTCCACCACCACCACTTTGCCCGATGTTCCAGCACACGCTAGGTAATGACAGCAAAATTCCACTTGTGGAGTTTTACTTCTGCAGAGCATGCATCGTCACCGCATTTAATAAACTGAGCCAAACTGTTTGCAGTTCTTTAGTTCCTTCCTGTGTGTGTCCCTCCTCCCCGTCTCTTGGCTTGAATAGATGGATTCAGTGGAACTGTCTTCCTGATAGTCTCTGTGTCAATCACAGTGACACACTCCCTTAAACAAGGAGCCACCTACTTCTTTAACTGTCAGGCAGGACTAGCTGGCATTCATCCTTGAGCCCTTTCCTTACCTTATTAGATTGCTCTGAGTGCCTTTCAGTGCTGGCCATCCAAGAACATCAGTCTCTCTGGCTAGCCAGTGATCCAGGGTAAGATTTCTTCATAACTGCTGTAAAGTCAGAATTGGTGTTCGCCAGCCCATTGGCGCAGTGATAGTGTTACCGCTTGCGATGCTGGTGAACCAGGTTCAGTAGCTACCCTGAGATGTCAGAGACCAGCCAGGGGAGGGGAAGAGGGTCAAGCCTCCCAAAGGATGTTATCCCCCTCCGGGAAGAGTGGGAGGCCACTGTCACCATGTGACCTCCACCTGGGTAACCACAGGTGGCGGAGCAGACATGAGTGCACACAAGGGTGAGGAAGTGCTGATTGGCAAAGAGGGGCTTCACGCACTACATGCAGATACCTCTCTCAGCTGGCACTTCCATGAGGAGGGGAGAAAAATGGAACAAGTCTCTCAGCTGAGTAACGTTATGACCCTGCTATTCAGCAGACCCCACACCACCTGACCTGACTCTTTCCAGGCAACGATAACTGAAGACTCTGAGAGACCTGGCTCAGCCCAAGGACCCCATCATGGTGCTTAAACCACGAAGGAAATGCAGGGAGATAGGACACATCAGGAGATGGTGGGTTAATGGTGTCGGGGATACACAGGAGCCTGATGGTGGGGCCAGATGCCAGCTGAGAGAGGCAGCAGAAACAGAAAATAAAATAAAAAATTGTTTTCTAGGATCGTGGATATGTTGTTCATCCACGCTTATTGGCGGTCCCTTTCCCCTTTATGGATCGCCGAAAGATCTTCAAGCTAGCTCCTCCCACCCGGGTGGTATTCCCTCGGCTCCGTCTCATGATGCCAGATCTTCCTTTCCACTGGAAGATTCAGGTTGCCTCCTTCGTGCTTCCGCATTTTGTAGGCCCCGGCTTCAAAACCTTTGGTTATTCCAAAAATTCGCCTTGTTCGTATTAGCGATTATGACTATTTTTCTTCGACTATGGAAGACAAGTCTTCCCCTGGATTTCGCCAGTGTCCGTGTGGCCAGAAAATGTCACGCACCAACCCGCACACTGCATGCCTCTACTGTTTGTGTGTCAACCATGACACCTCGAAGTGTGATTTTTGCCTTACATTTCATCCTAACGTCCTCGACGACCATCTCGCACGCCTTAAGTTGGGGAGGCCTGAAAAACGGAATCCTCCTGTAAAATCCAAAGAGGCCTGGTGGGCGGTTTCCACTGCTGCAGGACCGCAGCTGCGAGATCCGCCAAGTAATTGGAGCACATGCAAGCCTTCGAGGAGGAAGCGGCTCACGCCGCGGAATCTTCCTCTCGGAGCTTCTTCGTTCTGCTCAACCTGGGCTCCACTTTCTCGGGTTCTTTTCTAGAGTTGTGCCAGTCTCTCCTGACTAAGGGTGAGAGTCCTGTGGGCACACACTCCTCTCGGTCCCGTAAGCAGGAAAAGAACCCGGGACAGTCTTCATCTCGGTGAAGACGCTCTTGGGATGGGGACAGATCTCTGTCCCAGGAACCGGCCATTTCGACCTCAGTCAAAATTGTCTCTTTGGCCACTGGCTTCTCGGCCTTGCCGCCTGGCCAGTCGACCAAAATGTTGATCAACAATGTTGAGATAATTCTCAGCCCGATTGACCTTGTGTCACAGACTCTGGTCGACGACTCTCTCTCACTCTCTCTCTCTGACTCCGGTCCTTGCTTTCCCCAGCGAGGAGACCCAGCCCGCTGGGAATCCCGTCAAGGAAGTGGTCTCCAACCCCGGGAAAACACCGTTCCCGCCAGTGTCTCCTGATCGACTGAGTCAGCCTGCCCGATCTCGATCGAGGTCCAGGACCCCCTCGCCTGACAGGCCAAGGAAGAGCCATAAGTGCTCTAAGAAGAGACAACACCATCGGTCATCCTCATCCTCCTCCTCGGATGAGGAGAGTCTCTGGTGGAAACTTGCTGGTGCTGTGAGGACCTCATGTTGCAACAGCTGATTTTTACTGCGCACAAGCCTACCCCGGCCATCATTTGACTCTCGACCGCAGACCGAAGCTGACTCCTTCGGAGCCAATCAACTCGGTTCCTCCGCCCGCGGAGTCAGTGAAACCCCTGGTTTGGCCTAAACCGGTCTCTCCACTGATTGTGGTGGCACAACCTACCAAGCAGCCTGTGGAAGGGGCTCCTTCTAAGGAAGTTAGACAGGACACCAGGCTTCCCCAGCGTCTCTGTCACGGTCATCCCGGACCGCCCTTGGCGGGTCGAAGGTGACCTGGGCGGACGACCATTGTATCCGGATTCTTCGGATTTGGATAAAACCAGCCTCCATTCTCATCCAGAGGATGACGAATTGGCTGGTGGGATAGAGATGGAGGAAGGTCCTTCATCCTTTCAGAGAATTCTTCGCCTCATCTCTGAGTCTACAGGGCTGCCCCTGGAGCCTATCCCGAAAAAGATGGAGTACCCTCTCATGGACATCCTCAAGAGAGGAGATGCCCCAACAGAAGCCTTTCCTGTGGCCCAGCCTTAGAACTTTGGCAGCACCCTGCCTCTTGTCCAGCTCCGTCTGCCTGCATGGCCTGCAAGTATGCGGTGCCCATGGTGTCCCTTGCGGGGTTCACAGAGCACCCTTCAGCCGAGAGCCTTGTGACCGCCTCTGTGTTCAGGCGTACTAGCAGTTCTGCCGATACTGACTGACCTTCCAAGAAGGAATCCAAATATTTGGATCACTCGGCTCGGAAGGTCTATGTGGCCTCGTCTTTAGGCCTGTGTCAGGCAAGTTCAGCCGTCATCATGGCACACTTCTCCCATGCCCTCTTGGAGTCTTTGGGTGAAGTCCTCCCACACCTCCCCATGGACATGCAGACCACGGTCAAGCAAGACTGGGACCAGGGCCGGACTGTTGCCAAACAGCAGCTTCAGATGGCCCTGGACATTGGGGACTCTTGTGCCCGCTCGTAGGCAGCCACAGTTGCCTCTCACCACAGGGCTTGGGTGAGGCTCTCCTCCTTCCCAGTGGATACTCAGCACAAACTAGCTGATGTGCCTTTCCTGGGCACCAATCTCTTCAGCCCAGGTGTGGCTGCTCACCTTCAGTGTATTGAGCAGTCCAGTGCCACCTTGGATGCCACTTCTGCTAAAGGGTCTTCTGGTAAGGAACAGCAGAAGAAGCCTTTTTGGCACTCCTCCCCTGCGGTCCAGCAGCAGGCTCAAGCTTGGTGATCCCAGCCCAAGCCTGAGCCCTCCCAGGTCCACAAAGGAGGCCAAGGTTTGGGTCCTGGATCCTCCTCTTCCAGGTCTGCTCAGTGATGGGGCGGGGGGCTGCCCCCCACTCCCGTCACGCCAGCTCTGGGTCCTCCCATGGGGGGCCGGCTCCACCACTTCCTTTCCGCCTGGTCCGTTATCACCACAGACAGGTGGGTCTTGGAAGTGGTCGGCCAGGGACTGCCTCTGGAATTCGAGCAGTACCCTCCAAGCCGAGCCCATGTCCCACGGGAGGAGAGGGTGTCTGCCCATACTCAGTCTGCTCTTCAAGGTGACATTGTTCAGCTCCTCCTCAAAGGGGCAGTAGCTCCAGTGGCTGATCCTCCAGCAGACCCAGGCTTTATCTCCAGGTACTTCCTGGTTCCCAAGCAGAAGGGGGGGGCTGGCGCCCCACTATAGATCTGCATGACCTGAATCAGTATCTCAGGTCACGTACCTTTCGGATGGTCACTCTGTCCCAGATCATACCATCCTTGGAGTGAAATATGTGGTTCTGTTCACTGGATCTACAGGACGTGTTCTTTCATGTCCCAATCTGTCCATCTCACCAGCGATTCCTCTGCTTCAGAGTCGAAGGGACCCTATACGAGTTCTGAGCCATGCCGTAGGCCTGTCATCAGCCCCACTGGCCTTCATCAAGTGCATTGCAGTGGTGGCTGCCCATCTCAGGTGTCGAGGGCGGGTCAGAATGTACTCCTTCCTCAACGATTGGCTCTTAGCAGGTCTCACCCAAGAGGAGGTGGAGAGGTCCAGGGTTCTGGCCCTCCAGACCTGTTCTCAACTTGCCCTCCTGATCAATGAGGCCAAGTTGGAACTAGTGCCGTCTCAGGTGATGTGCTTCATCGGGGCAGAGCTCAACTCTCGTCAAGCTAGAGCTCGGCTCCCAGTGGACAGGGTGAAGGTTCTCTCCTCCTTTGCCCAATAATTTCTGGTTGGGCAATTGTGCCCTGCCTGGGACTTTCTGCGCCTTCTGTGTTCCATGGCCGTGTGCACCTCCATGGTTCATTGGGCCCAGTGGCACATGCACCCACTTCAGTGGGAGGTGGCTGCCCAGTGGACTCAGTGCCACAGTCATTTCGACCAGCTGATCACTGTAACCCAGAAGGTGTGGGACGCTCTCCAATGGTGGACTGCCCCAAACTGGTTGCAGGAAGGGATCCCATTTATCCACCCGAGCCGACGGCCATCCCTACGACCGATGCCTCTCTCATGGGCTAGGGAGACCACATGAGGGACAACAGAGCTCACAGGTTCTGGACTACCAAGGAGTCCCATTACCGCATCAACCTGTTGGAGCTCAGAGCAGCCAGACTGGCACTGTCAGCTTTCGCTTCTCAGCTCCGGGGTCAAGTGGTTCAAGTCCAGATGGACAATACCACGACCACGTACTACCTCAACAAACAGGGTGGCACACATTCCCGTCTACTCTGCAGGGAAGTGCTCTGCATCTGGACACTTGTGAGCCATCTGGAGGCAGATCTCCTAGCCATCCATGTGGCAGGAGCCTTAAACCATCTGGCGGTTGCTCTCAGCCACTTAGGCGAGACATCCCACGAGTGGTCTTTCCATCCAGAGGTAGCTTACAGCCTGTTCTCCCACTGGGGCAAACCGATGGTGGACCTGTTTACCTCCAGGGAAAACACCAAGCTGAGGCTGTTTCATGCCCACCCCCCTCAGCAGGGTTTGCTGCAGGGGGATGCCTTCTCGAGGCCGTGGACCCCAGGCCTCTTCTGTGCCTTCCCTCCATTTCTCTTGATTCACAGGGTGCTCATCAAGGTGAGGAGGGACAAGGCGAAGATGATTCTGGTAGCCTCAGACTGGCCGTGCCAGTTCTGGTATCCAGATCTCCTCAGCTTCAGCTGCAGGCCCCCAGAGCAGCTTTCAGCATACCCAGACCTGATCTCTCTCTCAATCAGGGGAAAGTATACCATCCAGACCTTCAATCCCTGCACCTTATAGCCTGGTACCTGAGCAGCTAGAGTTCCAGGCTTTGGGTTTTTCCGAGGGTGTCATCACCGTGTGGAGGCATGCAGAAATGAATCGACCAGGAAATGTTACGCCTTCAAATGGAAAAGGTTTTCCATTTGGTGTCAGGGCAAGGGCCTGGACCCTCTGTCCTGTCCAGTGGCTAGCATTCTTGACTACATTTGGTCTCTCTCCAAAGGTGATCTTTGGTCATTGACCCTTAGGATGCACCTGGGAGCTATCTCTGCTTACCGGGCGTGGGCTGGTCAGCCGACGTTGATGTAGGAGACAGTGGTTGGGTGGTTTTTCAAAGGCATAGATCACATATCCCCTCAGATGCGTGAACCTCCACCTCTGTGGGATCTATTGTTGGTACTGGAAAAGCTCATGGGCAAGCCATTCGAACTGATGCACAAGTGTGAGCTCTCACACTTGTCGGGAAGATGGCCTTCCTGGTGGCTATCATGTCTACAAGAAGGAGAGGGGAGCTCCAGGCGCTCTCGGTGGACTTCCCTTATCTGGTCTTCCACAGGGACATAGTTGTCCTGCGCCCCCACCTGAAATTCCTTCCGAAGGTGGTGTCAGAGTTTCACCTTAACCAGGTGTTAACTCTGCCAGTGTACTACCCCAATTACTCCTCGAAGGCCGAATACAGGCTCCATACTTTGGATCTGAGATGAACCCTCTCCTATTATAAGGAGAGGACAGCGGAAATTCGGGGAGAGGTTCGCCAGCTGTTTGTCACCTATGTTGAAGCCGCTTCTGGCAGACCTGCAGCAAAATGAACTATTGCAAGGTGGATTACATCTTGCATCAGCCTATGCTGTGAGTTGGCGGGCAAGGAGCCTCCCAGAGGGATAAGAGCTCACTCTACCCGCCATACTGCTGCATCAGTGGCTGCTTCCAGGGACTCCTATCCAGGAAATCTGTTGGGCTGCTACCTGGAAGACATCAAAATCCTTCATTGCCCATTACCACATCAACCTTGAGTCACGCTAAGATGCTGGTTTTGGGGCCTGAGTTCTCCAATCTCTGTTTCCCAAGTAAGTATTTCTGTGGAGGTGTGCACCTTACCTCCCTCCTCCCGGAGAACTGCTAGGAGTCTGCCAAGAAGTGTGGATGAACAACATATCCACGATCCTAGAAAAACAGGTCATTCACCTGTAACAGTAGTTCTAGGAGTGGTATATGTTGTTCATCCACACTTATTGGCATGTCCTTTTCCCCTTTAAGGATCGCTGGGTGGTATAACCCTCGGTTCCGCCCCATGACACCAGATCTTAGCCCACTGAAAGCCAGGTTCATGTGCCCGCAACCAGGGAGGTCGGGTGGGTCTGTGTGGATGAACAACATATACCACTCCTAGAACTACTGTTACAGGTGAGTAACCTGTTTTTTCTTTGCTCCTTTGCTCCAACTGGGTGTCTACTACACGCTAGGTGAACCCATGCATATAACCCCTGCTACCAATGACCCCTGTACTAGATGCTTCCCCAACCCTATCCTTTAGTTAAAATTCCCCTGTCTGCCAAGTCCCTTGACGTGATCAGTTATCAGTACCCCCTCACTCTTGGCAAAACTACAGCCCATCTTGAGCATTCAGGTATTCCTTGCCCCAGAATGCCCTCTAGTTGGCCAGAAGATTGGAACACCCACTCTCTTAAAGCAAAATATTAGTGAAATACACAGTTAGCTTGTCTAATTAATGTCACTACCATTGCTCACAGACCCCAGTACCATTGAGAAGATCCCTTTTAATATCTTTCCCCTTAGAAACATCCCTAATTCAATAAATGACCATATCATGTCCTCAGAAGTTGTACTCCGTGTCACAATGCAGATAAAAGTCGGATCCTTCCTCTAGCTGCAGTGCCTTGCTGTTGATCACTCTTGTTTGACCTGTAAAGCAGGTCGGCAAATCCATTTACCTGCACTAGCATCATGGTCCTGCAGTGTCCCTTCATCTCCACTGCTAATATTATAGTGGCGTAATCTATGAATTCCACCTTACTATTCCATCTTTTTCCTTTCTTCTCCATGGCAGGTCAAGTGTATGGATAGGCAAAATTCATAGATATAGCTTCCACAAAGTTGTCACAAAATTCCACAATTTTCACAACTCATGAAATTCAACTGTAAGCACTGATGTTATTTCATAGAAATATTTGAATTTACCGGCAGATAAGGAACACTTAGCCCACCTAGTCTGCCCATTTTTCCCTGCCTATACTATCAGCGCAGATCCTACTTGATCTCCGGTCCATTCACTCCCCCTTCCCTTTCCCTAAGATTCCCTAATACCTATCCCATGCATGCTTGAACCCATCACTGTTTTCACCCCCACCACTTCTGCTGGAGGCTGTTCCAAGAATCTACCATGCTTTTCTGTGAAGAAGTACTTCTTCACGGGATCCATACTACTACCCAACGTGGTATTGCCCCACAGCAAATAACCCGAAACCTCCCGAAACCTATCTCCCGACAGTGTAAGGTCCCGACATTTCAACCTGCCGAAATATATCATCTCAACTAGGCAGAGTGTTGTTATCACCGCTTTCTATTAGAAACACAGCGTGCAGCAACAGCAATTACTTTTACTGCTTTAAAAAATACATCAACACTCCCGACAACAAAGAGTCTTACTATTAGAAACACTAGGCAGAGTTTTAAGAGTTTTACTTCTTTAAAAAAGACATCATACCAGGGTACACAACCTACAGGAGAGACAGGGAGGGCAGAAGAGGGGGAGGAGTAGCTCTCTATGTAAAGGAAGGGATAAAAGCAACTGAACAAAAGAGTAAACAGGGAGGAGAGGAGGCACTGTGGGTCACCTTAGAGACTGGAAATGGCACCACAATCCGCACAGGGGTTGTATACAGACCCCCATGTCAGGGGGAGGGAATAGACAAGGATATGATAGAAGGCATACTTAGGATGGCAGAAAAAGGGGAGATACTGTGGATGGGGGACCTTAATATGCCAGATGTTAACTGGAGCACCTTTGCTGCAGCCACATCCAAAAGCAGGGCCATTCTTGATGCCCTTCAGGTGGCATGCCTCAGATAGCTAGTTTTGGAACCTACTCGTGAGGGAGTAACCTTAGACCTTGTACTCTCAAATGGGGACAGTGAGAGGATCTCAGATCTAGAAGTGGGTAGCCATTTGGGAACAAGTGACCACCAAACAGTGTGGTTCACGATAAACTCAGCTACAGAGTCAAGCCATACAAAAGTGAGGGTTCTGGACTTCAGGAGGGCTGACTTTGGCAAGATGGGAGAGTGCCTTAGAAAAGCACTAGCAAACAGGCTAGAAGGAGGGGTGAAGCAACAATGGGGAAATATCAAAACTGCCATCACAGAGGCAAAAAGCCTTTGTGTGAAGCAAATAAACAAATCAAAACGAAAGAAAAAGCCACTATGGTTCTCAAAAGAAGTGGTGGTGAAGGTTAGGGAGAAAAATATAGCATTTAGGAAGTATAAGGAAACACAGAAGGAGCAGGGCAGAGAACTGTACCACTTAAGGCAGAAGGAAGCAGGGATGGTAGTCAGAATAGCAAAGGCCCAAACTGAAGAAGAGATAGCCAACTCGGTTAAGAAGGGGGATAAAACCTTTTATAGGTATATCAGGGAGCGTAGAAAGACAAAGGGAGGGATAGTGAGGCTGAATAGAATGGATGGTGGGTGGGCAGAGAGGACGGTGAAAAGCAGGATACTGAATGAATACTTCTGTTCAGTATTCACAAAAGAGGAAGTGGGGAGGTGCCTAATCCAATTAACAGAAGCACTCTGGAGAGGGGGGTCGATCCCAGTCCTTTCACAGAAGAAAGGGTTCTGAAAGAAGTCCTAAAACTGAAGGTGGACAAAGCAATGGGGCCTGATGGAATTCACCCCAGAATTCTAAAAGAATTAAGCAGAGAACTAGTGACACCACTGACTACCCTTTATAACAAATCATGGGAGGATGGTGTGGTAACTGAGGACTGGAAGAAGGCTGATGCGATTCCCCTTCACAAAAGTGGGAGCAAGACAGAGGCAGGAAACTACAGACCTGTCAGTTTGACCTCTGTGGTAGGGAAAGTGATGGAATCACTTCTGAAGGAAAGAATTGTTGAGTATCTAGAGGTTAGTGGGGCACAGAACCCAAGGCAGCATGGGTTCACAGCGGGAAGGTCATGTCAGACAGATCTAATTGATTTCTTTAGGTGACCAAAGTAGTAGACCAGGGAGGGGCTGTGGACATGGCCTACCTAGACTTTAGCAAGGCAATTGACATAGTCCCACACAAAATAGTAGTCAAATTAACCAGCCTTGGAGTGGGTCCCAGGGTGGTAGCCTGGGTAAAACATTGGCTGAACAACAGGACACAGAAGGTAATTGTAAATGGAGTCCACTCTGAAGAAAGAGGGATTACTAGTGGGGTACTACAGGGTTCAGTACTGGGCCCAGTCCTTTTTAATGTCTTTATAAGTAACATTGCAGAGGGACTGGAAGGAAAAGTAGCCTCTTTGCAGATGACACAAAGATCTGCAACAGGGTTGATACACAAGGAGGCGTGGAAAGGATGAGAAGGGACTTGGCAAGGTTGGAGGAATGGTCCGTAGTACGGCAGCTTGGATTCAATGCAAAGAAGTGCAAAGTAATGCACCTGGGAAACAAAAACCCAGGGGAAAATTACACAGTGGGGGGAGGGAGTAACAACAACAAAAAAAATGGAAAGGGACCTGGGGGTAAGCAATGTGAGAAGGCAGTAGGGATGGCTGGGGGGATACTGGGATGTATAGGGAGAGGCATCACCAGCAGAAAACAGAAAGTTGTTATGCCCCTGTACAGACAGTTGGTGAGACCCCATCTGGAGTACTGCATCCAGTTCTGGAGACCCCATCTCCGCAAGGACATAGACAGGATGGAGGCAGTTCAGAGGCAGGCAACTAAAATGGTGCAGGGTCTGCAAGAGTAGCCATACGAGGAGAGGCTAAAGGAGCTTAATATGTATACTCTTGAGGAAAGGAGGGATAGGGGGACATGATAGAAACGTTTCAGTACCGCGGTAGAATTAACAAAGCCCAAGAGGGTAGCATCTTTCAGAAAAAGAAATGTGCAAGAACAAGGGGACACACTTTGAAGATAGAGGGGGGACAGCTCAGGGGCAATGTGAGGAAGTATTTTTTCACAGAGAGGGTGGTGGACGCATAGAACAGCCTTCCTGAGGAGGTTGTGGGGTCTAAAACTGTTGGAGAATTCAAGAATGCATGGGACAGACATAAGGCACTTTTTGTGGGGGGTAGGAAGAAATATGCTGTTGGTTAAATAGGATCTGCAGCTTATCCTCTAGGTAGGGAAATGGGCATACTAGGTGGGCCAAGCGGTCCTTATCTGCCGTCAAAGTCTGTGTTTCTATTTTCTATCAACACTGCCGTCTAGAAACTAGGGCACGGCAGCCGGCAACAGCAATGCAGACAGGGCTTGAGTGTTAAAACAAAGACAAGGATAAATTGAACATAAAAGTTCTGCATACCTGCCGTTTGTTATTGATTCCTCCCCCTCCTTCCTTTGTGGACGATCAACTAATTAAAATCAAAATCCATTCTTCATTAGAACATGCTAAAAACAAGTATAAAGTCAGTTTTTCAACGTTAGATTTGTAGATTGTGAGCAATCCCTCGTACGTACTCCAAGGAACTGCGAGCTGCTCTGTCCCTTATTATGTTGCACATTTTTTCTTCCTGTTTGGCATACTTCTTTTTTAGGGGCGATTTTGGTAGGCCTCTTGTGATTTTCTCTATCATGCACTCTGTGTTTATTTGCTGTTTGTGGAGCTCCTGAGCAGATCTGTGCACTCCTACGTGAGAACCCCCGACAAGTGCACCAGGTCGCCGGTGCCACGTCTCAACATTATTTTGCGTGCATTTGAACCCTAGTTCTATTTGTTCATGTACTGACCAGAATGTTGGCAGGAAAAGTGGTGGGCTTCGAACAACAGTGTTGTTGCACATTCATCTTCTTATACACCCCAACACATAGTTTTCTTCAAACCAGGGTGGGGGCTGACCAAACGAGCAGATACGAAAGACCATTAGGCCTATTCTGCTGGCATTTTAGTATGTTAGTATTCAATTATAGCATGACAGGATGGGGGCATTTCAAGCTTTAATTCAGCAAATGCACCAGCTATGTCATTCAAGTTTATTGCAGGAAAGATTCCGTTGAGCAAGCTCATTCACAAGGAGGTCCTGAGGCACATACACATACAGTTCGCAATTACATAGACAGGAGATATAAAATATAGAATAACAAAGAAAAAAAAAAGTATATAATACAAGAGGTATACACAATAGAAGTCCTTCTAGGGACATGGATATGTTGTTCATCCACACTTATTGGCAGGTATCCTTGCTGCTTCAAATCTTGCCGGGAGGTCTTCAAGCTGGCTCCTCCCACCCACCCGGGTGGTAAAACTCTCGGCTCCGCCCCATGACGCCAGATCTTCCTTACCGCTTGGAAGCTCAGGTTCCCTCCTTAACGCTCTGCGTATAAGACCGGTTCCTATTTCTTCGGTTTACCCAAAATTACTTTTAAGGTTTTCAAGACTTCGGTCACTTATTTCCCTCGTGGCTGCGATGGACATATCGACTCCCCGGTTTCTGGAGGTGCCCATGCGGGCAGATGATGTCTCGGATGGATCCGCACTCCACGTGCGTCTACTGCTTGGGCCTTGGGCACGACCCGCAGGCTTGCGACTTGTGCTCTTCTTTTTCGGCCTACGTCCTGGAAGACCGTGCACCCGTCTCAACTTGGGCGACCGAAAAGGTTATCCTCGGGTAAAGTCGAGGAGGCCCGGTTGGCAGTTCTCCGCGGTGGTGGGCTCCGCAGAACAGCTTGAGCAGATGATCGCCCTCGAGGAGAGGAGGCGGCGCAGCCGCATCTTCGCTCCTTCCTCGCCGCGGCCTTTATCCCGCTTCCTCCTGGGATCCTCCTATTCAGCTTCTTTTAAGGAGCTCTGTCTGTCACTCTCCACTAAGAGAGAGGGACCAACATCTTCAGGGCCTTCCTCCCGGTCCAAGAAGAAGAAGGACCACAAAGGTAAGTACCTCCGTCGACGCTCTTGGGAGAGGGAGAGGTCCCTCTCACCGAGTAGTCGACCATCGACTTCGGTCGATCCTTCAGCTTCAGCCACTGGCTTCACGGTGTCCCCGTCAGGTCAGTTGACCGAGACTTCCGTCGGCGCAGTCGAGATTTTTCTCGACCCATTGGACGGGCTGTCGACCAGTGAAGCCGGAAACCCTCACTCCCCGGTTCCCCCGGCGGTGGTTGAGGTGTCCATGGACTTGCCCATGCCTCCGGTTCCGTAGTCCACGATTGAGCCCTCCGAGCCGAGGGGAGAGCGGGTTTCCCCTGCCCTACCTCTGTACCCTCCTCGGAAAGGCCGAGGTTCTCGGTCTCGGACTTCTTCTCGGTCCAGCCGATCCCGCTGTCATAGGCGGTCTCGGTCTAGGCACCGTGGCAAGTGGCGTCGCCGCTCGTCCTCCTCCTCGGACGAGGGGAGGCTTCGACGCAAGTTGCGTCGACGATACGAGGACCTCATGTGGCAACAGCTTCTTCTGTCCGGGAGCAAGCCGACGTCGTCGCCTTCCCCGGCTATCAAGTGGCTGTCACCGGAGTGGCTGAAGCAACCCCTCGCCTTAGCCAAGGCACCTGCTTCCAGGCCTGTTGCTCAGCTGAAACCGGCTGCCCCACCGATTCCAGTGGAACCTCCGCCTCCACAGCCGTTGTTTGGGGTTCCGACCAAGAGTTCTCGGTTGGCCCAGGGTTTGCCCCATAGGCTGTCTGTCACCCTCACTTCCGATCGCCCTCGGCAGGTGGAGGGTGGCTCAGGCCCAAGGCAGCTCTTTGCGGACTCCTCTGAGTCCGACGACGATTCCTCCCTGTTCTCCAGGCGGGTCGACTTGGAGTCCTCAGGAGGTCAGTCACTGGACGATAGCCCTTCGTCCTTCATGGGTTTGCTTAGGCTCATCTCGGAGTCCACTGGGATGCAGCTCGAGCTCGTATCCAAGCAGGCGTATCATCCCCTCACGGAGATATTGGACCGAGGGGATTCTCCTACGGAGGCCTTTCCGGTGGCCGAGGCCATTGTAGGCCTGGCCTTGGAGCTCTGGCAGCGTCCTGCTTCCTGCCCTGCGCCTTCAGCCAGGATGGCAAGGAAGCATGCGGTCCCTATCGGTTCCCTGTCTGGTTTCTCAGAACACCCCTCAGCCGAGGGGTCGGTTACTGACAGCGTCTTCCGGCATGCCGGAAACGCCAGGGACATAGACAAACCTCCCGACAAGGAGTCCAAGAAGTTGGACTACGCCGGGCGAAAAGTTCACGCTACGTCCCTCCCTGGCCTTCGGCCAGGCCAGCCTCGGGCCGTGTTGATGGCACATTCCCACGCCCTGTTGGGCTCCCTGGACGAGGTAGTCCCTCATCTCCTGGCTGACCTGCAGACCATGGTTAAGCAGGTGCGGGACCAGGGCAGGGCAGTGGCCAAGCAGCAACTTCAGACTGCTTTGGACATTGGTGACTCATGCACCAGGTCAGTCGCGGCCGCAGTGGCTATGCGCCGTCGGGCATAGCTGAGGATATCCACCTTCACAGCGGATACCCAGCACAAGTTGGCGGATGTCCCCTTCCTGGGGACCGACTTCTTCGGCCCTGGAGTGGAAGGTCACCTCCAGAGGATCGAAAAGTCCAATGCCACTCTGGACTCGGTCTCATCCGCTCAGAGGGACAAGGGCCGCAGACCGCAACCTAAGCCCTTTCGTCCATCTGCGCCCGCGGCATGTCCGGCCCAGCAGCGTCAGGGCCAGCAGGCTCGCGCATGGCATCCCAAACCCAAGCCCGCGGCTTCCTCCTCCAGGGAGGTAAAGGCCCAGGTGGTCCCTCGGCCAGTCTCTCCTCCAAGCCTGCTCAGTGACGGGTTGAGGGGTGCCGCCCCCAACCTCGTCACCTCACCCCAGGTTCCCCCTGTGGGAGGACGGCTTCGCCACTTTCTTTCCACCTGGTCCACTATCACCACAGACTGGTGGGTGCTGGAAGTGGTGGGGAAGGGCCTGCCTCTGGAGTTCGAGCAGGCTCCGCCCTTCAGAGCCGTCGCACCTTGGGGGGCCTCGGGGTCCACAGCCTCGCTGTCGGCTCACCGAGCCGACATCGCTCTGCTCCTCAAGAAAGAGGTGATCAGAGAGGTGGTGGACTCTCCCTCAGACCCGGGGTTTGTGTCCAGGTACTTCCTTTATCCAAAACGGACGGGGGGCTGGCGCCCCATTCTCGACCTGCACAACCTAAACAAGTTCCTAAGGTCTCGGACCTTCAGGATGGTCACTCTGGCTCAGATAATACCATCCTTGGAACGCGGCGTGTGGTTCTGCTCTCTGGACCTGCAGGACGCGTTTTTTCATGTCCCTATCCGTCCGTCTCACGAGAGATTCCTTCGCTTTCAAGCGGAAGGATCCCTTTTCGAGTTCCGAGCCATGTCCTTCGGCCTGTCTCTTGCTCCCAGGGTCTTCACCAAATGCATGGCAGTGGTGACAGCATTCCAGCGGCGCCGAGGGGTCCGGGTGTACCCTTACCTGGACGATTGGCTGATAGCAGCCCCCTCCAGACAAGAGGTGGAGTGGTCCAGAGATCTGGCCCTCCAGATTTGCTCTCAGGTCGGCCTCCTCATCAACGAGGCCAAGTCGGAACTCTAACCGAAGCAGTTGATTCTCTTCATCGGGGCAGAGCTCGACTCTCTTCGAGCCAGAGCACGGCTCCCGGCAGATAGGGCCGAGGTTCTTTCCTCCTTTGCCCGATCATTTCTGGTTGGGCAATCGCGCCCTGCTCGGGACTTCCTGCGCCTCCTGGGTCTCATGGCGGCCTGCACCAGCGTGGTCCGTTGGGCCCACTGGAACATCGCCCCTTCAGTGGGGGCTGGCCAGCCAGTGGTCTCAACGCTGCGATCATTGGACCAGCTAGTGACGGTGACCCAGGGGATGTGGAACGCTGTCCAGTGGTGGATCATTCCAGCTCATCTGCAGGAGGGCATCCCGTTTGTCTGCCCCGAGACGACGGTCTCTCTATCGACCGACGCCTCTCTGATGGGTTGGGGTGCCCATCTGAGGGAGCACAGAGTGCATGGTCTCTGGTCCCCGCGGGAGTCCCGATGCCATATCAACCTGCTGGAGCTCCGAGCATTCCGCCTAGCTCTCACCGCCTTCGCTCCGTTTCTACGGGGTCCAGTGGTTCAGGTCCAGACAGACAATACCACGACCATGTACTACCTAAACCGCCAGGGCGGGACGCGCTGCATGCGTCTGTGCAAGGAAGCTCTCCGCATTTGGTCACTCGTGCGCAGCCTGGAGGCGGATCTCCTAGCCATTCATGTGGCAGGAGCCTCCAACACCCTGGCTTGGTGCCCTAAGCGGATAGGGGCTGTGTCCCCAGTGGTCTCTCCTGCGGAGTGGTACAGATCTGTTCTCCCATTGGGGCACACCTCAGGTGGATCTGTTTGCCTCCAGGGAGAACGCGAAGCTGAGGCTCTTCCATGCCCGCCCCCCTCAGCAGGGCTCGCTGCAGGGGGATGCCTTCTCGAGGCCGTGGACCCCGGGCCTCTTCTACGCCTTTCCCCCATTTCCCTTGATCCACAAGGTGCTTCTCAAGGCGAGGAGGGACAAGGCGCAGGTGATTCTGGTAGTCCCAGACTGGCCCTGCTAATGCTGGTATCCAGATCTCCTCAGCCTCAGCTCCAGGCTCCCGAGGTAGCTTCCAGCTCGCCCGGACCTGCTTTCAGTCAACATAGAAACATAGAAACATAGACTTTGACGGCAGATAAGGACCGCTAGGCCCATCTAGTCCACCCATTTCCCTAACTACAGGATAGGCCGCAGATCCTAGTTAACCAACAGCCTATATCTTCCTGCCCCCCACAAGAATTGCCTTATGTCTGTCCCATGCATTCTTGAATTCTCCCACAGTTTAGACCCCACAACTTCCTCAGGAAGGCTGTTCCATGCATCCACTACCTCTCTGTGAAATAATACTTCCTCACATTGCCCTAGAACCACCCTCCTTCTATCTTTAAATTGTGTCCCCTTGTTCTTGCAAGTCTCTTTCTGAGAGATGCTACCCTCTTGGACTTTGTTGATTCCTTGAGGTACTTGAAAGTTTCTATCATGTCCCCCTCTCCTTCTTTCCTCAAGCGTATACATATTAAGCTCCTTTAGTCTCTCCTCATCGGCTTCTCTTGCAGACCACGCTTCCATTTTAGTTGCCCTCCTTTGGACTGCCTCTATCCTGTCTATGTCCTTGGAGATGGGGTCTCCAGAACTGAACACAGTATTCCAGATGGGATCTCACCAACTGTCTGTACAGAGGGATAACAACTTCCTGTTTTCTGCTGCTGATGCCTCTCCCTATACATCCCAGTATACCCCGGCCCTCCCTACTGCCTTCTCACATTGCTTGCTAACCTTAAGGTCATCTGATATGATTACCCCAGGTCCCTTTCCTGTTTTGTTGTTGTTACTACCTCCCACCCATTGTGTATTCTTCCCTGGGTTCTTGTTTCCCAGGTGCATTATTTGCACTTTTTGCATTGAATCCTAGCTGCCATACGTCTGACCATTCCTCAACCTTGCCAAGTCCCTTTTCATCCTTTCCACACCTCCTTGTGTATCAACCCCTGTTGCAGATCTTTGTGTCATCTGCAAAAGGCATACTTTTCCTTCCAGTCCCTCTGCAATGTCACTGATGAAGACATTAAAAGGACTGGACCCAATACTGAACCCTCGCGGTGCCCCACTAGTAACCGCCTCTTTCTTCAGAGTGGACTCATTTACAATTACCTTCTGTGTCCTGTTGTCCAGCCAATGTTTTACCAGGCTACCACCCTGGGACCCACTCACAGGCTGGTTAATTTGACTAATAATCTTTTGTGTGGGACTGTGTCAGATGCCTTGCTAAAGTCTAGGTAGCCATGTCCACAGCCCCTCCTGGTCTACTACTTTGGTCCCCAGTCAAAGAAATCTATTAGATTCATCTGACGCAACCTTCCGCTGTGAACCCATGCTGCCTTGGATCCTGTGCTCCACTGACCTCTAGGTACTCAACTATTCTTTCTTTCAGAAGTGACTCCATCATTTTCCCTACCACAGAGGTCAAACTGACAGGTCTGTAGTTTCCTGCCTCTGTCTTGGTCCCACTTTTGTGAAGGGAATCACTCCGCCTTCCTCCAGTCCTGGGTACCACACCATCCTCCATGATTTATTAAAAAGTAGCCAGTGGTTTCACTAGTTCCTTCCTTAATTCTTTTAGAATTCTGGGGTGAATTCCATCAGGACCCATTGCTTTGTCCACCTTCAGTTTTAGGAGTTCTTGCAGAACCCTTTCTTCTATGAAGGACTGGGATCGACCCCCTATCAGAGTGCTTCTGTTAATTGGATTAGGCACTTCCCCTCCTCTTTTTGTGAATACTGAGCAGAAATACTCGTTCAGTATTCCTGCTTTTCACTGTCCCCTCTGCCCACCCACCGTTCATTCTATTCAGCCTCACTATCTCCTCCTTTGTCTTTCTCGCAAGCTGATGTACCTATAAAAGGTTTTATCCCCTTCTTAACTGAGTTGGCTATCTTTTCCTCAGTTTGGGCCTTTGCTATTCTGACTTCCCTCCTGCTTCTTTCTGCCTTAACTGGTACAGCTCTCTGTCCTGCTCCTTTTGTGTTTCCTTATACTTCGAATGCTATCTTTTTCTTCCTGACTTTCACAGCCACCTCTCTTGAGAACCATAGTGGCTTTTCTTTCGTTTTGATTTGTTTATTTGCTTCACACAAAGGCTTGTTGCCTTTGTGATGGCAATTGATAATTCCCATTGTTGCTCCAGGAAGGTGTTCCATCGGACCTTCAATCCCTACACCTGGCGACCTGGTTCCTGAGCGGCTAGAGTTCCAGGCCTTGGGTCTTTCCGACGAGGTCTTCAATGTAGTTGAGGCGTCCCGTAAGGAGTCGACCAGGAAATGCTATGCCTTCAAATGGAAGAGGTTTTCCATTTGGTGTCAGGACAAGGGCCTGGACCCTTCCTCCTGTTCTTGGCAAGCATCTTGGACTATTTATGGTCCCTTTCTCAGCAAGGGCTTGGGTCGATGACCCTAAGGGTGCACCTGGCAGCCATCTCTGCTTACGGGCGCAGGCGAGAAGCAGTCGATGGCATGAGGAGAAGGTGGTCTGGCGCTTTTCAAGGCCTTGATCACATTTCCCCCGGTCCCGAGAACCTCCACCTCCGTGGGATCTACTGCTGGTACTGGCAAAGCTCATGGGCAAGCCATTCAGACCAATGCACAGGTGTGATCTCTCTCACCTGTTCGTGGAAGACCGCCTTCTTGGTGGCTATTCGTCAGCCAGAAGGATGGGAGAGCTCCAGGGACTTTCCACGAGTCTCCTTACCTGGTCTTCCACAGGGACAAGGTTGTCCTGCGCCCCCCCGAAATTCCTTCCGAAGGTGGTGTAGATTTCACCTTAACCAGGTGTTGACTCTGCGGTGTTCTACCCCAATCACACCTCCCGGAGGCCGAATATAGGCTCCATACTCTGGACCCCAGAAGAGGCGCTCGCTTACTATAAGGCCTGCGGCTGAGATTGAGGAGAAGTTCGCCAGCTGTTTGTCACCTACGCTGAAGCCGCACCTGGCAGACCTGCAGCCAAGCGGATGATAAGCAGGTGGAGTCACCTCCTGCATAGATCTCTGCTATAGGTTGGCGGGCATGGAGCCTCCCAGAGGGATAAGAGCTCATTCTACGCCATACGCTGCATCGAGTGGTTGCTTCCAGGGGCGTCCCTATCCAGGAAATCTGCAGGGCTGCTACCTGGAAGTCAGCACACACCTTCATCACCAACTACCACATCGACCTTGAATCACGCCGGGATGCTGGTTTTGGGGCCTCGGTTCTCCAGTCTCTATTCCCTAAGTAGGGGGTGTGCGCCTTGCCTCCCTCCTCCTGGAGAACTTTTAGGAGTCTGCCAATAAGTGTGAATGAACAACATATCCATGTCCCTAGAAATACAGGTTACTCACCTGTAACAGGAGTTCTAGGAATGGTATATGTTGTTCATCCACACGACCCACCCGACCTCCCCAGCTTCGACGCACAACCTGAGCTTCCAGCGGGCCAGATCTGGCGTCATGGGGCGGAGCCGAGAGTTTTACCACCCGGGTGGGTGGGAGGAGCCAGCTTGAAGACCTTCCCGGCAAGATTTAAAGCGGCAAGGATACCTGCCAATAAGTGTGGATGAACAACATATACCATTCCTAGAACTCCTGTTACAGGTGAGTACCCTGTATTTATGCTATATATGCAGTACATTCCGGCTTTAACCTTGCCCTAAATTATGCAACACATTTCAGCTTAATAAGTAGAGGGCCAGTTGGTACCTAGGAAGTTGACTTGGCGTTGGGGGCCTAGTAGCACCTACATATGTCTTTTAATTTACAGATAGCTAGTGTTTTGTAGGAGTTAATTGATACGATGCTGGTTAGCTTCAGCATGGCTTGTAGTTGGTTCCAAATGTTTGGGAGGCATATGAGACAGCTCTTTGGCCAGCTGTGAGTACGTGTCCTGGGAACATCTACTAGGATAAGGTCAGATTTCCTTAGGGAGTAAGCCTATGTGAGATGTGTATGGAGGCGTTAAATAGACAGGCAGTTTGTGGAGTAGTAATTTGAGGGTCCAAATGCCAGCATGCAGGAGGCGTCTGGTGGCAAGAGGTCCACCCAACTGCTGCATAAAGATCACAGTGGTGGGTCCTGTCATGAGAATTAGTAATGAAGTGAAAACCACGGTGATAGAGTACATCCAGTTTAGATAGGCTCAAGGTTGGGGAGGAGATAAAGATAATGTTCAGTAGTCAAGCAACGGAAGGAATGTTGCTTGGACAAGTCTTTTCGTCATGAGAAAAGAGGGTCCTATTTCTAAAGAAGATACCCAAGCGTGGTTTAAGCCTCTTTGATAGATCCTTGATGTGGTCATTGAAGGAAAGCTTGTTGTCTACCCACATACCTAGATATTTAAATTTAGGTACGACTTCCAAGGGTTCACCTAGGAGGTAACTATGAAGTTTTTAGGTGGGGTAGGTAGGGCACCAGACAAGGCAAGTCTCGAGAAAATCATTGTCTTGGTTTTTGGGCATTTAAAGAAGCTTGGCATTGATAAGGTTGCTTTCTAACTGGATAAAGTCAGCTTGGAGTGCTTCCCTGACTTCAGTTAAGGACGAGCCTCATCGTGTATCAAAACAGTATCGTCCATGCAAAGAAATGTATGCTAGAGTTCTTTATGTGGGAGTCGAGGTTGTTGATGTACAAGGAAAAAGGTTGGTCCTAGGATGGAGCCTTGAGGACTCCTCTGGCAATTGGAAGGGGGCAGATAGTAGGCCATCAGCTTTGACTTTTTGTATCCTTCCCGTGAGATAACTGTTAAACCACTGTAAGGTAAGTGGAGTGGCACCTATGTAGGCAAGACAGGTGATTAGGAGGTGATGGTCTGCAGTGTCGAAGGCCTTACTGAGGTCTAGAAAGACTGCACCAGTAACCTTCTTGGTGTCCACATCATGGATCCATTCATTAGAGACTTTAGCCAAGGCTGAGATGGTACAGTGCTTTGACCTGAAGCCAGATTGGGCCGGGTTTAGGAGTGAGTGCGCTTCGAGGTGATTTTTTAGTTGGTTGTATATAAGTTTTTCCAGCACTTTGGAGCGAATAGGCAAGACAGAGAGAGGACGGTAGTTGTTTAAGTCACAAGGATCTCCTGATTTGAAGAGAGGAAGAATATGGGCAGATTTCCAGCAGGATGGAACAGTGGCTGTGGTAATAGAGAGGTTGAAGATGTGAAGGATGGGGGCTGTGAGCTGTGCATAGCCTAACCGCAAGAAAAATGATTCAAGGCCATCGTCCCCTGCACTTTTCTTGGTGTCAAGGCTAAGAATTATGTCTTTGACTTCTTTGTAGCTAAACAGGCACAACTGGAAGGGATGAGGTGGAGTAGCATGTGTAGTATCTGGGCTAATGTTGCTATTCACTCGGCTAGTGTATGGGGAGGAGTCGAATGCCAACCCGGCAGTGGCAAAGTGAAGGTTAAGTTCTTCAAGGATTCGCAGTTTATTTTCAACCATCCCGTCCTTGGCCAGAATCTTGGTGGGAAGGGAAGAAGCAGCAGGATGGCCTTCAATCCTTTTGGCCTTTTGGCCTGCTCTAGAGTGGAGATGTAGAAGTTTGCTTTAGTAGCACGTACACTTTTAACACAGGCATTTCTGGCAGTTCTAAACACCTGCCAGTCTGCCGGGTCTTTTATGTGCCTGGCCCTAGCCCATAGCTTGTCTCTATTGGTAAGTGCAGTTTTGAGCTCTTGGGTGAACCACAGATGTGAGATTTTCTGCACCCTCATTTTAATAAGAGGAGCATGCTTGTTAATTAGGGTGGTGAGTTTGTCATTTAGGACAGAGACAGCGGCATCAGCAGATTTGGCAAGATATAGGTCTTGCCACCTGATCGTAGCTAGATCGGTTAGGAAGTTTACTGAGTTGAATTTACGGAACGAGCGTTTGATTCTGAATTTAGGGTGCTGCTGGGTTTTAGATTGGAATCTTGTACATACGATACTGTGGTCGCTCATGTCATTATGGAAAACTACAGAATTTGAGATTTTATGGGGATGCGAAGTTAAGATGACATCTAAGAGTGAGCTGTTGGCAGAGTTAGAAGCATTGATTCTTGTGGGTTCAGTTACTATCTGTGTAAGACCCAGGTCATCACAGATGGTTTTTAGGGAGTGGGATTTAGCAGTGAGCCAATCCATATTGAAGTCCCCTAAGATTATTGTTTCTGTGTTAGCAGCCAAAGTTATGGATTTCAACATGTTTAGAATTTCTGTGCCTCCTAACGGAGGTCTATAGCCACCAATGATTGTGATGCACTCCTGAGGATGGAAGGTAAAGTTTAAGCGAGACAATCTCATATTCCTTGGGCTTAGTTTTACAGGAAATGCTGCTAACATCAAATTTTGATTTGGCGTATACACCCACTCCCCCCCACCGAATCCCTATCAGCCCTAAAGAGCTTGAAGCCCGGTATAGTAATTTGCGGATCAGTGTTGGTCTTTTTTAGCCATGACTCAGTAATTATAATCAGATCTGGGTCAGTGTGGGCTGCCCAAACTTGAAGATGATCAAGTTTTTTGAGCAGGCTTAGAATATTGACCATCATCAGTTTCATCCCAGGAGCAGCTGCAAACTCCAACGGAGAAGTGATTTGAGTTGGGGGACCTGGATTTAGTTCGACATTGCCTGAACAGAAAAGGAGAATTAGAAACATTTTCTTGAGTGCATTTATCAGGTAAAAGTGGGCTCTTTTCGTATGGGTTCTTGTGTGGTGTTCAGTCATTGAGGTATGTCTAGCCAGGGCATAGGAGATGCTGACATGGCCATTCAAGGCTAGCAGGGGAAGTGCATGGAAAGACATTGGTGAAGGGAGGAGGGCCAGAGGAGAGGGATGAGAATTAAAATGAAAACCAGACAGATTAAGAGTGGGGAAGCAATATGAAGATGCAGCAGGAACTATGACTGTGGGTTCCCAGGCTGGGATGACTTCTGACTTAGCATGGATCGGTGCTTTATGAGTCATACGTTTTGCCAGGATTAGAAGTAGAATGATAATGCAGGCCATATTGCCCATGACTGAGTACAGTGATTTGTGTAGAAAGACCAAGAATCCCTCTAGTGTCAGGTCTGTATAACCTGCTAATGGGAAACTAGCCACTTAAAGGAGGCAAAAAAGCTAATGACACAATATGTCTTAGTTTGAGACTGAGTTCAGCATCGGAACCATAGTCTATTGCCATGCCAGCACCTTGTATTTTTCTCTAATTTGTCCCAGATGGAATAATCAGCCTTTGCTTTGGGTCCCAGGGAATTCAACTTTGCATGCATTAACTGTTGCCTGCTCGAAATCAGTTAAAATAAATCTCGAGGCCAAAGTCAGATTCTGCTCATCTGCCTCGTCCTGCAGGTCTTGAAACAGGCGTATGTAGCTGTCCTGTGACTTACTGGACATCAACGCATACACAAGGGGCACAATTCTGGCATGCTCTGCAGCTCCAGCTGGCACATGTATGGAGTAAAGTTGTCTAAACAACGATGGCGCAGTTTTGAAAGTGCCATCCATTATCCAGAAAGGGGCCATGGACAGCTTCTCAACGTTTTTTGCTGTAGTGAATATGAGACTCCTGTCTTCACCTACAGAGGATTCTTTGGCTAGAAATTCCGAACCATTAACATACTGCACTGTCTCAGGAATCACAATAGCGTCAAGTGTTCGCGGCTCTGCTGGTGCATTTTGTCTCCTGGCACTTTTTACAATTTGCTGCAGAACTTTTCTATTTGGTATGTTCTGCCTTATTTCATCACTTAATTGCGAAGTTTGTGATTGTATCAATTGTGCAGGAGTTTCGTTTGTTGCTTTTGCACAAGATTTAAGGGAGGCAACAGCGAGAGCTATTGGTGCATCGGTTGCTTCTGGGGTATGGTTGTGCTGACCTAATTTTCGTAAATGGTGTTGTCCTCCAGCTAAAACAGTTGATGCTCTCCCCAGACACTGCAGGGTCTTCCTGCTCTGGCAACACCAATAGTAATGCAATTGACAGCACCCTCACATCACAGGCCCTCCAACTGTACCGGTTTGGCCGGTACAATACCGTTTTAAACAATGGTACGTATCCTGAGTCACTGGTACCATGTACCAGTAATCAACAAAACCTCGAGGTTCCCCTTACTTGACTTTTTTTGACTTTTAAAAGTCAAAAGTGGAAAGTAGAAAACTCGAACTTATTCTGAGCCCTTTTTTTTTTTTTTATATCTGACATGCTGACTGCTGCTACAGCACAGTCCCAGAATCGTGGAGCTTCCTCGCTCGCTCGTTCCCATGGTAACCATCGGACAGATGAGTGGTTTGCTGGTGCGTTACTAGGGTGTACCCTGCAGAGGGTGCCTTACAATCCCCAGGACAGTTCCTGACCAGGACCGAAGTCCGCTGCTGACCACTCACTGCTAGTGTTGACAGAGTCACTGGCAGGAGAACGAGCAGCTCTGAGTTAGGTACTTGCGTGACGCCCGCGTGCAGCCCTGAGGTCAGTGACTTAGATGCACACAGACAAGTAGTAAGTGGCAGTCAATGCACTCTCCAAAGCAAATAGCAGTTCTGCCTGGTCTGAGCTCCAGCATTTATTTTAAATAGCACAGCAGGAACGTTTAGCTCTGAGTCTGGCAAGGACTTCAGTTCTCTCCACTCAGCACATCTGTCTTTTCCAGATGCCTGAGCAGGACTGCCTGTCTGAAACCCCTCCTAGCTTGTGGTAAAGTTCCAGTACAGGAGGTCCCAGACATTCTAACTGCAGACTGGCTATAGGCTGTAAGACAGAGTTCCTGGCTTAGGATTGGTGCAAAAAGGGTGCCAAGCACACTGCCCCTCTGGCTCCCAGAGTGCTTCAAGTAGTTCCTCTGTGGCCCTGAGGCTCCAGTTGGCTAGTTCTGAGGTATAGAGTCATCAAGATGGCAGTGACCAGGTTGTTACAAGAACTGAATTGCATAATTACTTATTTCAAACAGTTTCTTGCTCAAAACACTGGCAGTCTGTTTATTGGAGTTAGCCTTGATGATGGCACTGATGTCTGGTGCATGAGCAACAACATCAGTGGTCCAGTCAGATATTTCAGAAGATGTCCTCTTGGAGCGCAGCGGAACTCCTTTCATCAGCAGTGGGACCTTATCTGCTCCATTGTTCTACTTCACCACCTGGTCCTCAACCACAGTTCCAATTGGAGAACACATGCAGCAGTGGTGGACCCCCCCCCTTAGCATATGGTGGCTCAAAGGTAAGCCCCACAATGGGGGCGGTGTAACATATTTTTACACTGTCTGAGGGGGAGGCTGGGTTTGGGTGCTAAGTGGGCTGGGGAAATGAGGTACTTTTAAATTATTATATATGACTATGAGTGGGAGGCAGGAGGGTGGGATAGGTGCTTGGGGGGAATACATTTGCACTGAATACATCAGTTGTATATTCAGAGTACAGCTATAATGTGTTGGTTGGGAGGAGGAGGAATGCTATTACATATTGATTTTAATTGTCTTCACTGATTCTCCTGTGAATGGAATGTGGAAACAGACGAGTGTTACTGCTGATGGTGTGTGGCACTGGAGAGTTCACAACACACACTCAATCCCATTATAAAAAAAAAAAAATACGGGCACATAAGCCCACCCACAAATTAGTGTCCATGTGCTGAATCCATCCTCTGCATCTATTTAAAGGTGACTCGAATAATAAAGCTTGTTATCCTTTTACTGAGGACACAGACCCCCTTTCACAGCATTGTAAAGCGAATAAACATCTTTATTTAGATACATCAAAAAGAACAAAAGGATGCCTTGTCACCCCCCAAAGAAATATTCCCTACCAGAGCAGACTCAATAGTACCAGATAGTGAGAGAAACTCCCAGTAATGAGTGTAATGTGAGTGCTTCACTTACTGTTATTGCTTATCAAACGCTGCAATGAATAGCAGATGTGAGGACTGAGCACCTGCTACCCCGACTTGAATCTGACTTGTTTGGACCATAGGCAGCAAACTGAGCACATCAAGCTCCACAGGAATTTTTTACTTAATTTCTTGAAATATTGTGCTGCAGCCCCCAGACTACTAAAGAGTTCCTATTCATCCACCTAAGTCTTACTGCCTGACATCCCTGGGGGCCTGCTTGGCCCTGTTAGCAGCCCACCCAATGAGGTAAAAAGAAAACTAAGCTGAAAAAGGATGCAGCTGGGACGGCAGCTCTGGGTGGGTGGCAGAAGGGCCAGACAGGCAGCATAAAGGTAGCAATATCCTTTTCTGCACGGTTTACTATAGTATGACATCCCACCCAGGCCCTCCCTGCAAACAGCACTCCTTCCGCTGCTGAGATGACAGGAATGTCACTGTTCACGGAGCTGTAGTGCAAACACAAGATTCCTGGCACTAGTAGATTTGTGGACCGGGGTACTGAAGTTGGCCGGATGACAGAAAATCTGTCCATGTCAGCCTTTCTCGCACAGTAGCAAGCCAAGCTCAGCATCAGCAAACCCCCACTCACTGTAAACACAGAAGTGTACCTGATAAGGAATTGCTAGTTTAGTAGGTAGGCTAGCAATTCATTTTGTTGACAGAGAAGTTGACTGTATTAGTCTGTGGAAATGTTAGCAATTTCTAAATGTTAGGAAGTGTGAAGAGGAAAGCAGAAAAGACTATATACAAATAAAAACAGAAAAAACAAAAGTGTGGTGATGGCAGCCAGGATTTTGTACCTTGTGCCACTAATTGAGGTTGATTTGCTAAATGGGTGGGGGGATCTTGGGAAAGATGCCTCAAAAGTGTGTTTTATCTTCAATAAAATCCCCCAAAACTCACCACAGAGCATCTAAACCCCCAGAGATTCTGGGTGCCTGGCGGCCCCCAGACCCCCGGCTTTAATATGCCCCCCCACTCACTGAAACACAGAAGTGTACCTATTTTGACTAATGAAATGTAGGATGGCCTGACATCATCATTGCTCAATGACAGTGATTGCTGACTCAGATGCTGACGAAAAAAATGAAATGAACTGCATGTTAACTGAAATTCTGCTGTCTTTTGTTGCTCTCTGTGGACCGATTTAAGAACTGCATTTGCTGCTTTTTAAAGCCCAGAGTGACATGACGCATCTCCATTTTCATCTTGTCAACTCACAGAAAAACAGTAAGAACAGATAATTCTCAGTACTCTCAGGAAAAAAACAGCACTCCCAGTCTTCAGCATCAATGCTCCGTGCACCAAGAGCATCGCTCAGTGGTAGCTGCAGCTAGGAAAAACAGAAAACTCTTCCAAATGTAGCCATAAAAAAATTTAGATCAGCCAAAAATAATAAAATTAAGCTGAGCAAACTGAGTAGCATACCAGATAGAGACGTTCTGTGTGCATATCTTATAAATGCCCTCTCACCATGTATCCACTGTCACAGACATACGAGGGCAGAGTATGCACCATCTCTATGATATGACCATCCACAATCGACAGTCAGTCTGCAGTTTCAAATAGTGACGGGAGAGTGATAATGTTGGGCGATAGGCACAGTTGGGAACAGGCTTGTCTGCAATAAATTGTCGGGCGATCAAAAGTTGGGCAGTTACTGTTTGGAAAGTCGTACTAGATCCCATAATACTCTGATGAAGCCTGGCAGCATGCCGGGGGAAACATTAGTTGTTTTTAATCTGTTGTGAGCCACCATTTTTTACCAGTTCTTGCACTTTCAGTCATTAAATATGACCTAATTGGTATTTTTCTTGGTCAGTGTGCTTTTTGTTCGAAGTAATGGGTGCTTAAGACTTCCATTTGCCTTGTTTCATTTATCGGTAGCACTGCAACAAAAACTTACCCGGTGCTTGGTACTTTTTGCATGCATGGCTCCAAGTGAAGCGATGCAACACTACAGCATGCGACCCCCCTCGCAGATACTCCGGAGACTGCTGCGGTACTGAATTGTGAGGACACACAGACCTGGGGCCGTCGCGCAGCCTTCCGTTCTGGGACTCACAATGGGGTCCTACCGATCAGATGGACTCGATTGAGCGACATATTGGATGTGGAGTTTTCACCTCATGCCCTGGTTACAGTCCATTCTAAGCCGCATTTGGGTGGCTACCTTTCATGGACTTATCTCCCGAGAGTCCGATGGCGAATGCTGAGATTCGTTGCGTTGCAGTTAGCCGGTTTGGCTTTTGGGCATCCGAAGATGGCGGAAGATGAGGAGAATCTCCTCCTTCATGGGACAGAATGAATGTAATTTTGGCAAGTTTGTGAGCATACTGGTGCATAAAAATACTATAACAGTTATGGGGGCTCCTTGAAATACTTCCTGAGGATTTATTGGACTGGGAATCATGGCTGGTGGGTTAGTTGGGAAACCAATACGGTATATTTTGGGATGGGAATCTGATGCAGGTCATTTTATTCCCAATGGTGGATTTTTCCACCCTCTGTGTCTCTTTTTGTCTTCCCCGGCCTGTTTCAGCTGTGTGGACATCAGTTTCCCGAATCTCTGAATAGTAAGCTCTGTGTGCTTAATAAGCTGCATTACTGTCTTACTGTTTAAGTATCAAGTTACTATTTCTGAATCTAGACGTTTGAAAGCTGACAGTGTATTATTTTTCCAGTTGTCTGTAGAGCTGTGTGAGAATTAGCATATATTTCCTATTTTTCACTGTTTCCTGGACTAATAGCAGTCAGTTAGACTGCATTTAAATGACTCTGTAAGTTCTATCTGTCAAGGACATTCCATGGCCGTTGAGACAGCTGGCATTTCTGGGACACTTTGCTAAGAACAATGCTGGACCCCCATTGTAACAGCTTACAGGAGGTCATCTCATGATTATCACCTTTATCCAATACTTTGCCTACTACCCTGTATAAGGTATTTGAATGTATGTGTATACATGAAAATTATAAAAATAAAGTATAAAAAAAAAAGAGAGGTGCAATAAGTTGAAATTATTATTCTTCCTTGACAGAGCAGTGATTATGTAAGCACCCTGCCTCTCTGTCCCCAGCATACAGTGGCCAAGCAATCCTTGTACATGCGCACAGGTTTATCCAGGTGATGAAAGTATAAAACTCACAAGAGCAGCAACACCAGCAAAATGTACCTTCTGTGGTTCTCAGTGTGCTCTCTTGCAGCAAGTTCTGTGGGGTGGAGGACCCCTCTGTTGGGGCATGCCCTGATATCAGACAGCTTGTGGCTTGAGACACGCCAGCTGTTGATGCTATATTCCAATTGTGAACAGACATAATGTGGCTAGGAGGAAGCATTCAATCACCCAGAGAGTGGTAATCCTATGGCACAAACTCCCAAAGGAAGCAGTGCAAATGAGGAGTGCTGAATCTTTTATTCCCAAGTTGTTTTATTAATCTGGACTTTGTTGCTCCCTAATATCCATAGCAACTGCCCCACTCAGGATAGGAACCCCACTGCACACGTTGACCCCCTGAGCTTCTCCTGCTCTGTATTCATCTGCCTCCATCCTGCTCTGGAATGCCCCCCCCCAGGTGGGGTTGGGGTGTGGGGGATGTTACGTACTCCCAACAGCATCCATTATATCAGGGGGTGGTGCAGCAGAGGCACGGGACCTGGATGTACCGGGTTCCCTCATCTACAGGCATCAGGGCCATTTCACTGTACTAATCCCTTCCGTCTGCGATGCCAGCCATGATGATGGTATGTGCATGCACGCACACGGAGTACACGTCTGCATGATGTGGCCAGTGTCCCTTCCCTCAAAGGCGTGCCTAACTTTATCACCCCCTGTGGTCACCCAAATGGCACTAGAGTAACCCTGCCATACAGCCTCCCTCCCCAGACAGGGAGAGTATCTTCCTGAATGCTCGATCCCCAACCCCCACCACAGCCAGCCCCAGGTGACCACTGCTCGTTTCTGAAGGGGAGTCATGTTCACCGTGTTGTTGGCTGTAGCCCTACCATAGTGCTGACAGGCTAACATCAGTTCCTCCTGGAGAATAACAGTGCTGGGTACGGCACTGAATTCATTGGGGGAAGGGAGGGTCACATGTATGGAGAGTAATTCATAACAGAATTTGAATGTCTGAGAGAGACAGATGGCTGTCTTGGCCCCATTTCCTAGAAGTATCCAATACCAGTGTTTTTTCTCTCTGTGCTGTCAAAGTCCATAACACTGGCTGCCACACGACCAAGAGGCCTGGGCTGGGGAGCGACCTCATGACCTGGCGATCATGGAGCTGGGGTGGGTAAGCACTTGTAATGACAGAGCTCCTCAGCCAGACGGAAAGGTGGTGGCATTTGCAGTGCCACAGCAACACCCTCAGTGAAGGGCCAGTGAGCTTGCTCTGCAGAAAAGGGGACGCTGCATGTGTATCTGCATCACGCCACAGGAGGACTGCACCAGACTGGGATAGAAATGGCCAGTTGGGGAGAAAATGGGGAAAACCCCCCTGAACCATTTAAAGGAAGGTTGCTGGCACTCTCAGGCCCCTCTCTGCATTTATTGCCATTGCCGGGACAGCAAGGAGAGTGACTGATGGGGCTGGATGGTTGTTGGGTGCCACAAGCAACGAGCCCCCACCTGAAGTCCAGTTGCACCATTACTGTGGGAGAAAAAGCCAGCCTGGAAAATAGTCTGCAATCATTACTGGTACCATTTCCTACTTGACTACTGGCTAAAGCTATCACATGTTACAGAGTGCTGCAGCTGTCTGATGGAAGGAGATGAACATGATGGACCCTGTGATCTTTTTTTTCTCTTTTACTTTCTATGTTCTTATGAGTGGTGCCTTACAGCTTCGCAAAAGAGGCAGTGACAGCTGTTTTTCAAGGAGATGTACGAATCAGCTGGGCATCCTTCCCTCCCTTCCTAGAATTGAGTGTCAGTTCAACACAACACTCCTGCTGTGAATAACCTTTCCTTCTATGTAGCTGGGAAGTAACAGTCAACAAATCCAGTGCACAGCGAGGTGCTGTGGCTAAAGATTCCAAAAACGGTGCACATCGAGGATCTATGAAGGCATTTATTTATTCTTTTTAAGAAACTTACTATAACTTTCCCCATGACAGCCCAATTGAGATGCAGCATCTCATTTACAGTGGGGTCCTGCATCTACTCCAGTGTTTACAGCTGGCATTTGGGAGGGACTAAAGCTCTGAGAGGTTATGTGACTTGCTGAGGGTCACATAGTAAGCTCAAAGTGACCTCCAGGTTAAAAGTGCTATGCTGTCCCCACAATTCCACGTTATCTTCCCTAAAATTAATTTTACTAACAGTAGAGAATGGTCATTGAAGGAAAGGAATGTGGTTATTCATTACTTGGGTCACACAGTTACCAAGTGGCAGCTGTGAGATTGAGTTGGAAAAGCTAGAATGGGTGAAAGTAGATAAATCTGTGGGACCTGATGGCATATATCCAATAATACTAGAACAGGTAGAAGGGGTTATAGCAGGGCAACCATCAGACATTTTCTGTTGCTAGCCACATGGATGGTCACTAGGGATGGGAGGACAGTGGATGTGGTTCCACTACACAAGAGTAGGAAGAGGAAAAATTATGGAGTCTTACTGAGAAGGATCTGGTGAACTTCCTTAAAGGAAATGGACTGCAGGACCCCAGCCCAGACACCATGAGTTCACAAGAGGAAGGTCCTGCCAGATGAATCTGGTTGAGTTCTTCTGGGTAACCATAGCAGCAGACAAGGGGCAGGCAGTTGATATGCTGTGGTATACCCGGACCTCAGCAAGGACTTTGACTCAGATCCCCACAGTAGGCTAGTCAAAAAGATTAGGAAGCTAAGTGTAGAGAAAAAGAAATAGCAGATTGGGTGGGGAGCTGGCTGAGGGGTAGAGCACAAAGGGTGGTAGTCAATGGGGAGCTTTCAGAGGTGAGGGAGGTGACAGGCAGGGTACCTCAGGGTTCAGTACTAGGACCAAACCTCTTCAATATATTCATCTGCGATATAGGTGAAGGTATCGAGGGTAAGATCTCCCTCTTCTCAGATGACACAAAGATTTGTGCAAGGTTGGACATGGAAAAAGGGAGAAGTGAACAAAGGGAAGATTGGTGCAGGTGGAAGAGCTGGTCAAGGATTTGGCAGCTGGACTTCAGTGCTAAAAAATGTAAAGTGACGCACACTGGGAAAAGAAACCCAAGGGTGCAATACAAAATAGGTAGGTTGGTATTAGATAGCACTACAGAATAAAATGATTGAGGGATAATGTTATTGGAACCCCTAAAATTGTCTGCACGCTGCAACAGGGCGTTGAGCAAAAGAAACAGAATGCTGGAATGCACAGGGAGGGGAATAAGCTTTAGATGTTGGGAAGTGATCCTCCCACTATACAGGTCACTGTTACAGCCGCACCTGGAATACTATGCAAGGCACTGGAGCCCAAACCTGAGGAAAGATTCCAACAAGGTGGAGGCAATACAGCACATGGCAACTAAGATGGTTCATGGCCTAGGGGAAGTGATGTATGAGGAGAGGCTGCAAGACAAACACCTACACCCCTGAGAAGAAGAGGGAAACGGTGATCATGCCTGAGACATAAAGGTACCTTTGTGGGTTAAATAGATTGGATGCCAAGGAACTCTTCTCCCTGAGTTCAAATGCAGGGATAAGAGAATTTGCTAAAGCTGGCAGGGGGCAGATTCAGAAAGGATGCCCTAAGGAGTTCTTCATGGAAAGGGTGGTGGGCTAGTGGATAAGCTACCTGAGGAAGTGGTACAGGCCAAATCAATTAGCATCTTCAAGCAGGGATAGGATAGGCATGTAGGTTTAGCTAGAATAAGGGGAGCGGGTGCAGTAACAAAGGGGAGGACTGCCACTCAAGCTAGGCAGACTAGTTAGGTAGAGTGGGCAGACTGGATGGGCCCAAAGCCTTTTACTGCTGTCATTGTCTACGTATCTCTTCAGGTTCTCAGGTCCATGCTCCAAATGCTAGGCTAAACTGCCTCCCTAGAATCTCTAAATAAACTCCAGTGAAGCGTTTGCTGAATCTGAACCAATCCACACACTGATCAGGTTGAGATTAGACCTTTTTTACTTTAATTAAAAAAAAACAGTTCTGTACATCAATGTGCTCAATTTAAAACAGTAAAACAATAGCCAGACACTGCAAATTCTGCACTGTCAGAGTTGCCTTCCTTCAGATTAGATGTTAAACTGAGTTTTCTGGTGCATGTCCAAAAGGATGGTAAATACTCCAGGCCACTTTTTGAAAACTTAATCACCTGTGTCCTGTTAAGCTTCTTCTTGGTGAAGTGAAGCAGATCTGCAACACTGCTGTCTCCCAGAATGACATCACTCTCTGATTCAAGATTCCAGGAAATGGCTGCGGATTCCAATCAGAAGAGGGCAGACTTAGTAACTGCTATGTCTAGAGTCTTGCCACCTACAGGTGGATCCCATATCTTATGTTAAGGAGCTGTTCATGTACATTTACACTCTCAAAGAGACCCTGTTTATAAACATTCCCCTTTAAGGGATGCCTGACCACCTACACTGCATCAAAGGACGTCTGATAGAGTGAAACCTCAATCCAGTAAGCTATTTTCTAAGCTTATGTTGCACAACATCACAGACATTACCCACATCGTCTTTTGAACCCTGCATAATAGTAATCAGTCATGTTTAAACCATGCTTACTAGTTATTGTCTAGACTAGACACAACAGCCAGTCAGGAATTAGTTTGAATTTCTGTTGATTTTTCAAGCTACTGATGCTTCCACAAGTAAGCCAAACATTGGTAGTATGACCTGGATACCCATGGTGGGAAATCGATATCCAGTTCAGCTTCTAGGAGGCAATGCTGCCTAGCAGTCAGAATGCTGAACTGTGAACCTGGATACCCAAGTTTGAATTCCAGCACTGCCATTACTCACAGTGTGACCTTAAGCAAGTCGGTTAAACTGTCAACCTTCTCCTCCTCTTTCTCGCTCTCATTCTTTCTTTGTAGCTAACACCTTAAGCTTTCAGCAGGCCTTGTGGTGCAACTGTTCTGCTACCACTTGTTGTAATACTGGTGATCTTGGTTCAGAACTGAGTCAGGGTCATCTGGAAACAGCTGGGAGGAGGGGGCGGGGGGACAGAGCATCCCATCCCCAGACTCCACTACGCCACTGACGCCTGGGTGACCTTAGATGGTAGTGCAGCAGTACTTTCTAATGGACAAGACAGGATGTCTGTCAGGCTCTACGACAACATGTTTGTGCGTGAACACACACTTTAAGCCCCACATGCTTGGACATCCACAAGGGCTGGGATATCCTTAAAGGGGCACTGTCAGCTTTTACCCTCTGTTTTTGGTAACCTCCAAGCATTGTGCCTTTTGGCACACACCTACGTCATTTGTACTGTACCATACCCCCATAAAACTAAACAAGCATTTGTCAATGCCGAATGTTGTCTCGCTGGCATTGGTAGTGCAGGAGTTAGAGATGCATAATAGGAATGGCAGTGAAGTATTGCACTGATACCAACCCCACCCCTACCCTGCAGAGACTGACAGGCGTTGGGGTGTGCCTTTGGGTTGTCAGCCATAACACTCATGCCATTGTACCTCACCCTACCCTGTAGACACTGACAAGTGGTGTGGTGTGCTTTGGGGTCTTTGGGCCTTATACCCCATTCCATAAGGAAATACACTGAGACAGGTGCAGTATAGGAGAATGGGGTGAACTGTAGGGCGAAACACTCCAAGATACACCTCGATGCCAGTCACTGGCTGCAGGGTGGGGGTGGGGGTGGAATGGTGTGAGCATTACAGGCAGTGATCCCAAGTCACACCCCTGACCCCTGTCAGTCTCTACAAGGTGGGACGTTACAGTTGGAAACTATCGTAGGCGTTTGTTGGTATTTTTGCTCCAAATTTTCAACATAGGCTTTTTGTGACCTCACCTCATGAAGAGCGGCACAATCAGTTTGTTAGATGAAAGGTGGTCTTGCACAGCAGCTATGCCATTTGGCGACACAGGGACGAAAACACATTCTGGGCAGGATGTGAAAAATGACAACTGTATTGTTCATGAGGAGGTGTGAAAAAAATGGCAACATTGAAAATCTGGAGTGAAAATATGAAAAATTGGTGAAGTCATGAGCATGCATAGAAACTGCGCAACACACGCCTGTAACCCAATTATTTTTGGGAGTTTGTTAGCACATTTTCAACATAGGCATTTTGGGACCTCCCTAATGAACAGTGGCACTGTGATTTTGTTAATCTGTCCCAAAGTTGATTTTCCACAGACCACGTCATTGTCACCACAGGTACAAAAACACATTTTAGGCAGGATGTGAGAAATGACAGCTGTACTGTTCATAAGAAGGTGTGGAAAAATGCCAGTGTTGAAAATCTGGGATGAAAACATTGCAAATTTACGAAGTTACAAGAGTGTGTGGAAACTGTGCAATGCACGCTTGTAACACAGTCATTTTATGGACTTTCGTCACCAAATTTTCAACATATGCATTTTAGGACCTCTGCTCATGAACAGTGTCACCGTCATTTTCTCAAACTGTCCCGAAAACTGATTTCTCACAGCGCCCGCGCTATTCAGCGCTGGAGGTGCGAAAACACATTTTGGCTAGGATATATAAAATGACAGCTGTACTGTTCATAAGGAGGTGTGTTAAAATGGCAGTTTTGAAAATCTGGAGTGAAAATATTGCAAATTCACAAAGTTATGAGCATGCGTGGAAACTATGCAACGCACGCTTGCAAAACAGCCATTTTTATGTTTGCTTGCACGCATGTGCAAGAAACATAGTGCCATCATCGGAGATTTCGGAGGTGTGTCACCTCCTCCTCCAATTCAGTCAGTGTGCTGGCAGGGCGCGGCCCCTGTAAGCCAATGCATGCTGGAGCTGTCTGTGACAAGCTCCAAAATGCAGTGGCATACAATTCAAGGGGAGCTAAGCAGTGAGCAGCGATAAGATATCGCCTGCTCATGCGCAACTCCCCACACCTGCATGCGCGGGTGTGCGTGCCCTCCGCTTGCCCGCACACACTGTATAGCCGGAGTGCCCAATCCCCGTTGGCTGTGCTGCGTTCTCCCGCCTCTCCCCCAAAGCCTTCCAAAATGCCATGCTGGGTACCCACCCAGCGTGGCAACTAATATTATGGCGCGACGGTGCCCAATCCCGTCGGCTCTACTGTCCTCAGCCCCAGTAGTAAGTGCCACGCTGGAGCCCACCCCAGCGTGGCAATTCATCTTAGAACCGGACGGGATGCCCAATTCCCGCTGGCTGAACGCCCAGTCAGCCCTGAGCCACGCTGAGCCCACCCGCGGCAAACGTCCCATGTCCTCCTTTTTTAACCTGGAAAGAAAACGGTCCCACATAGTCTCCTGGCCCCTCCCACAACCCGCACCACCACTGCGCACCCTGCCTTCCCACACACCCCCCTTACCACATACTTACCTCTGGACCTTGGCGCAACGATCTTCGGTGGACCGGGAACACGTCTGCACTCTTCAAAGCTGACCGCGAACTGAGCAAATGCCGGTAAGCTGTATAATGGACTAGATAGGGGTTTTCAACTTTGTTGCATATCTCAGGCATTTTTTGGAATTTTTGCACCAAATTTTCAACATGGGGTTTTTGGGACCCCTTCTCATGAATGATGTCACTGTCATGGCTCGGGCCGAAGAGGTGATTACATGATCACTGCGCGGTCGCTGCGAAATCACCCGCCGGGCTACACGCTCATGCGCATGACATCATTCATGAAGGGTCTAACCATGTTGATGATGCCAAATCAAAAATGACTATTCTGGCGTGCGTTCGCGCGGTTCCTCGCATGCTTTCGTAAAGTCCCGAATTTTCAATATTTTCACTCCAGATTTTCAACATTGCCATTTTACCACACCTTCTTATGAGTAGTACAGCTGTCATTTTCACATCTTACCCAAAACATGTTTCCGCCCATATGGCGCACAATGGGCAGGTCGGTGTCGCGAGATCAATCTCTGGGACAAATTAAGAAAATCACAGTGACACTGTTCATGAGGTGAGTGTTAAAATGGCTATGTTGAAAATTTGATTAAAATATTCAAAAATGACTGTTTCTGACGTGCGTTACAGTTCAGCTCGTAAGTTCGGAATTTTCAATATTTTCACTCCAGATTTCCAACATTGCCATTTTGCCACACCTTCTTATGAGTAGTACAGCTGTCATTTTCACATCTCACCCCAAAGCGTGTTTCCGCCCATGTAGCGCACAATGGCTGAGTCGATTGTCTTGAGATCAATGTACGGGACAAATTAAGAAAATCACAGTGACACCGTTCATGAGGTGAGGTGTTAAAATGGCTATGTTGAAAATTTGGTGAAAAAATTCCAAAAAATGACTGTTTTACGAGCGTGCATTGTACAGTTCCTGTGCATGCTCGTAAGTTTGCAAATTTAATATTTTCACTCCAGATTTTCAACATTGCCATTTTATTACACTTCCTTATGAACAGTACAGCTGCGATTTTCCTATATGCCAAAATGTGTTTTCGACATGTAGCGCACAATGGTGCTGTTGGTGCGAAAGCAATGTTTAGGACAGATTAAGAAAATCACAGTTACACTGTTCATGAGCAGAGGTCTTAAAATGGCTATGTTGAACATTTGGTGACAAAAGTCCATAAAATGACTATTACAGTGAGCATTGCGCGAGTTTCCCGCACCCTCGTTAGTTCATGACTTTGTAATATTTTCAGTCAGATTTTCACTAGTGGCATTTTCCACACTTCCTTATGAACAGTACAGCTGTCATTTTCCACAACATGGCTGAAGTGTGTTTTCACAGTTTCAGCGCAGAGATGCGTGGTCGCTGTGGGAAATCATTGTTAGGCACAGATAAAGAAAATCACAGTGACACTGTTCACGATCGGAGGCACCAAAATGCCTAAGTTGACAATCTGCTGTAAAAATCCCCCAACCTAATTATATTACGGGTGTGCGTTGCACAGTTTCTATGTACACTCGTGACTTCACCATTTGTTTTAATATTTTTACTACAGATTTGCAACATTGCCATTTTTTACACCTCCCCATGAACAGTACAGCTGTCATTTTTTACATCCTGTTCGGAATGTTTTTGCACCTGTGGTGCTAAATGCCGTAGTCACTGTGCATAAGCAGCTTTCGGCTAACAAACTGATATTCCCCCTGTTCATGAGGTGGGGTCACAAAACAAACATGTTGAAAATTTGGAGTGAAAATACTCGAATGCCTGAGGTATTAGGGTTTCCAACCATAACGCCCAACCCTGTAGAGAATGACAGGCATCAGGGGTGTGACTTGGGATTCTTGCCTGTAATGCTCATACCATTCCACCCTGCAGTCAGTGAGAGGCATCGAGGTATGCCTTGGACTCTTCGGCCCCAAACTTCACCCCATTCTCCTATATCGCACCCATCTCACCATATTTACTAATGAAATGGGGTGCGCATAAGGACCAAAGACCCCAAGGAACACTGTGTCACTTGTCAGTGTCTGCAGGGTGGGGTGTGGTGAAATGGCGTGGCCGTTATGCCTGACGACCCAAACGCACACCCCAATGCCTGTCACTCTCTGCAGGGTGGTGGTGGGGTTGGCTTCAGTTCAATACTTCACTGCCGTTCCTATTACGCAGCTCTGTAACTTCTACACTACCACTGCCAATGCCAGCAAGCAAACATTTGGCATTGACAAATGCTTGTTTGGATTTTTTTTCACCAAATTTGCAACATAGGCTTTTTAGGAGCCCCCCTCATGAACAGTGGCACTGTTGTTTCGTTATTCGATCCTGAAAGGTGATTCCGCACAGTGACCATGAAATCACCTTTTGGGACTGAATAATGCCATAACAGTGACTGAATTCATGAGGAGGAATCCTAATAACCCCATGTTGAAAATTTGGTGCCAAATTTCCCCAAAATGGCCGACACGTGCACCAAAGTTGAAAAAACCCTATTTGTGCTATTATACAGCTTACTGGCATTTCTTCAGTTCACGGTCGGCTTTGAAGAGTGCAGACGTGTTCCCGGTCCACCGAAGATCATTGCACCGGACTCGGAGGGTAAGTATAGGGCAAGGGTGTGTGGGGAGGAGGATACATGAAGGGGTGGTAGCGGCGTTGTGGGCAGGAGAGACCGCAAGGACTGCTGCTTTACAGGTTCAAAAAAAAGGCGAGGGTCAGTTTCTTTTTTGAAGGTGTTTATTTGGTGTGCTGGGGTGGGCTTCCAGTGTACCACCTGTATAACAGGGGAGGGACCGCAGCTGATGGGGATTGGGCCCTAAATCGACACAGAAATGGGTGGGGGGGGCGCACGATGCAGAGGGGGACTGGGCATTCCCTCGGCACACAGCACACATCGGGGGCTGGGGACATTATTTTATTTATTTATTTAAAATTTGGTGACCGGGTAGGCCCACTGAGCCCCGAAGGTCCCTTTTTCAGGGGCGACCCGGGATAACAATACATATTTTCATACAGAGAAAGACTTGGGTTACAGAGTAGTTTCAGATGTGTGAGCAGGTTACAGCCATGGTTATCATCATGCATCAGTCCTTACAAATATCTTGACAGTAGAATTAACAAAAGGTGCAGAAGAAATGTAATTTTACAAGGTAAGCTCATTGTTTACTACTAGCGTGCTTCAGTGGAAAGTTAGCTGTGGTCCTATGCCTAGAGGGAAGCACCGTGGAACCTGATAAGGTGCTTGGAGGATCTGGATATTAGGAGGATAGAAGCAAGTGGTGGGGGGATCATGAGCCGTGGCAATGACAGGTGCTAGTATCAGATATGTAGGCTTTAAGTCTGGTGCGGAAGTTCATCAGTGAGGAGGCTTCCTGCACTAGGGGTCGGAGTTTGTTCCACAGGTAGGGGCTGAGTAGGAGAACGACCTGCTGCCAGCATTAGTCCTGATTCTGGGAACGTCAAGCAGTGTATGTCCAAATGTCCATAGGCTCCTGGGGTTATGTTTGAGTGCAATAGTTCCAGCGATGCTGAGTGGAGCTGAAGGGCTGAGTAGCTTGAAGGTCAAGCAGAGCAGGGGGTAGTGGAGACGAGAGGTCAGTGAGGGCCAGCGTAGCTGGGCAAGTGTATCACAACGGTGCCTTCATGAGTGGTCCTGGGTAGCAAACCGGGCTACCTTGTTATACAGGATTTGCATCTTAGTGACCTCCTGCTTGGCCATGCCCTGTAAGACTGGAGCAGTGTAAGTCAGGGTGGGGAGGAGGACACTTGTGGCGATTGAGGTCCTGGCCTCTGGGATGAGCTGGTCTTTTAGCCGGTACAGAGTACCAAGTTTGCGGTCTATGGTCTTGGTGACCTGATCCACGTGGTACTTGAAGGTAAGGCAATGGTCCAATGTTAGACCTAAGTATTTTAAGGAGGGCACAACCTCAATGTCGTTTCCCAAGAGAGCATTGAGTTGCAGAGATTTAGACCTGTTGTGTCCAAGGACATTGCATCCGAATAGCATCGCCTTAGTTTTACCTGCATTTAGGACCATTCTAGTTGCTCTCAGCCAGGCCTCGAGAGATGCTAGGTCGGCTTGGAGAAGGGGACCAAGAGCTGCAATGTTATCCAGGGATCGGTAGATGATGGTGTCATCTGCGTACTGAACAACCAAGCTTCCCCACAGTAGAGGCTTAGGTCGTTAATAAATATGGAGAAAAGGAGTGGGCCGAGGATCGAGCCCTGTGGTACTCCCTCTGTAAGGGGTAGGGGACCCGAGGCAGCACCCTTCCAGATGACCCTCTGGGATCGGCCCGATAGGTAACTCCCAAACCATTTGAGGGTGAGGGGGTCTAGGCCAATTTTATCCAGTTTTAGTAGCAGGAGTTTGTGATCCACAAGGTCAAAAGCCTTGGACAGGTCTATAAAGATGGCGCCAGTGGGTGTTCCATTATCCAGTGCTCTGAGCAAGTCATTCGAGAGATGGATGAGTGCTGTGTCAGTCCGAAGGTTAATTCTAAAACCATGCTGTGAACATGCAGTTAGCTGATGGAACTCCAGGTAGTCATGGAGTTAGCCATAGACTAATCTTTCCTGTAGCTTTGCAAGTGTACTGAGCAGGGAAATAGGTCTGTAATTGCTTATGTTTTCCCTGGAGCCACCCTTGTGAATAGGGACCACGTTGGCCTGTTTCCACTGGTCTGGAGCAGTCCCTTCAAGTAGGGATCTGTTTATGAGCCAGGTCAGGGGTCTGGTGTGGGGGAGTGGGCTCCCCCATCAGTAAATTAAACTAGGCAGGGTGGGGACTGAAGCCGACGGGGATTGGGCCCCCCGTCGGCAAGGGAGGACTGTTGGGGGGCACATGATGCCGAGGGGGTTGGACTCCCCCTCGGTACACATGAAGAATGGGAGGGGGGCATAATGCCAATGGGGAGTGGGCTTCCCCATTGGCAAATGAAGTGGCTGTAGCAGTCAGTGCCACCATGTTTAGGTTAGGGAAATGCTTCACCAGCAAGGACATGTCGGGAGGTGCCGCTGCGTGACGAGCATGGCTGTCATTGCAGCAGACCTTTCCTTAGATGTGCTCACAACATGCTTTTGTGGCGCCTGCATGCTGCCTTATTGGGGAATGAGAGACGCACCTACTGATGCATGCACTACATTTGCCCACAGTGACCGTGCCTCCATATCTGCTACTACTGCAACATGCTGGCTGGCTGGCGCGCAAGCGCAAGCTAACATAAAATTAAGCGATTATACCTGTTTTTGTATTTTGTAGTAACATCTGGTTTTACCTTGGTCTGAGGTTAAATAATGTGCCACCGGAAGCATATCCTTGTCGAGGATGTGTGTCAGGCGACAGCGCGGTCCCGAAGTGGCATTTTATAACATGCCCACTCTACAAACATGCTGCCCCTGTAAATTCTAGAACTGCAAACCACTCCTGGTACTGTAGAACCCAAACTAACCACTGCGACTGTTGCAATTAACATTTTCTAACTGGAGGCGAAATACCATGCATGCGCGGAACAACCTGTACAAAGATCCCACGCAGCATGAGCATTTATGGCCATGCACAGGATTTTGGCTCCAGTTAGAAAATGTTAATTGCGACAGTTGCAGTGCTCAGTTTGGGTTCTACAGTATCAGGAGCAGTTTGCAACTGTAGAATTTACAGGGGCAGCATGTTTGTAGACTGGGCATATTATAAAATGTCACTTCGGGACCGTGCTCATGCTTGATGTGCGTCCTCAACCAGGATATGCTTACGGTGTTGTGTGATTGAACCTCGGACTGAGGTAAAACCAAATGCTACTACAAAATAAAAAAAATAGGAACAATCACTTATTTTTTTAGTTCTATGGGGGTATTGTACAGTACAAATGACGTAGGTATGTGCCAAAAGGTACAATGCTTGGAGGTTACCAAAAATGGAGGGGAAAAGCTGACAGTGCCCCTTTAACAAGAAGAAAAAAACAGCATGGGCAGGATGACAGGACACACTCTGACCCTGACCCAGGCGACTGGCCCCCCTACCAACCTTAGAGGTCCTTAAAGAAAGGCCCAACAGCTCAGTAGGCAATAGCCAGGCCTGGTGAGCCTCACCTCAGGGGGTACGCCAGGAGGCTTAAGGGGGAGTAAGTGCCAGATAAGTTGCGGATATGTGGCAGGGAGGATGCTGCCAGAATGGGGCCATGCTGGAGAAGGAGCATAACAGTACATTAACAAGCATTTGTTAATGCCAAACGTTGGTTGCTTGTTAAACATTTTTGGTTTTTGCAATTCTGAGCCCAGATTTTGAAGATTTCAACTCCTGCCCGAAAGGTGATTTTTGTGCTGCTTTTGCCAGCCTGCTCTTGCCCTGTGCACACACACACAGCACACTTGGGCCAAGAATAAAATTTATATGCGATTTCTGTGACTATAACATTTCTCTTTGGCCCCCAATAGTCTCTCTCTCTTTCTCTCTCTCTCTCTCTCTTTCTCCTCTGGATGGTGGTACAAGTCAGAGATTTATTTTGCCAGCCTGCTCGTGCCCTGTGCGCGCACACCACACACACACACACACACACACACACACACACACAGCCACACTGGGGGCAAGAATAAACTTCATTTGTAATTTCTGTAACTATAACATTTCTCTTTGGCCCCCAACAGAAGAAGACGCAGAATCAGCATTTATATAGCGCTTTTCATACCTATTCCAGAGGCTGATGTGCTACCAACTAAGCCCCCACTGATGCCACGTTCCTCTGTGGCTGGAGCTTGGGGGTTGCACTGTTCCCTTCCTTAAGCACTTCAGTTCGCTGGGTTCGCCATGGAAATTTATGGAAGGCCCCCAGCTGTTTAGGGAGGATTTGCCCCTTCTTTCCAAAAAGATTTAGAGCCAGTTTTCCATCACTAGAATCGTCTTTTGAGATTTATGGAACATTGTGGATTTTTTACATAGGAGTTCCATGGAGTTGGGACCTTCAGTGTTTTTACCAGGTTTCATTTCAAGGGTATTGAAGGAAGACTCCACAGCCAGAACTGCCCCCCTCGAAAAAAAGGTTCTTGTTATCAACTCTAGCTATTTGCAGACATCTGTACATTAGTAATATGAAAATTGCACAGTAGTTGATTATTTGCATACTGGAGATCAGCCACTTGCACAAGTCAATTGAACCCAGTTGAGAAACTGCTCCATTTTGCTCAATGCACTGTACAGGAGCAGCCCGGGCAAGTAGTATAATTCTGCTTCTGAAATCCTTTTCACAATTTCTTTTGTTATTCCTCAGAATTCTGAAAAGCATTTCTATGTTAACTGCGGAACGTTATGCTGAGATTTATGTAATCAGTGGAATATTATTTTACAGATTGTGGAAAATAAATCCCTAGTTTATGTAATCAGCTGAATACTGTTTCAGTGTTATGTAAACTGTGGATTACGAATCTGCAGTTTTTAAGAAAAAACATTCCACTTTTGGAAGTCTGCTTCCTCCAGAATTCTACAGAATTCAGCAGAATGTACAAAATTCTACAGAATTCCAGCAGAACCAGAATTTTAAAATGATGCCCAGCTCTGTGTCAGGAGCCACTGGCTGATTGCACCTTGTGATGTCTCTGGTTGGGGCACCTGTAACGGTGCGATAAGAGAGCACGCATACTGCGCTGGAGTGAAACCCCAGGCAAACAGAAAACAAAAAGAGACATATACGTACAGAGAATAGGGGGTAGGGAAGTATGACATGGGACTGCTGCTATGTATTCCTGTCCATTTAAAGGAGTGATTGGGGGGGCATTCATCATCCATCTAGTCCTACCTTTGTTGATCTTGTCCCCTTCCTGCACCTTACGAACATCAATGGAACACCCACAAGACTTCCTGGCATTACCCAGAAAAGCCCCTGTCGTCATTCTATGCTCCCTGGGTCACCGGTGGGAAGGGAAGGGCAAGGGCAGAGTGGTGTAAGAAACCTACCCTAACTCAGAAAATGACAGCTCCTGTCTGGAATGCCCACTTCTCCCCACTACAAAGATACTGGCTCAGCCCGTGAACCAGGGTCGTCAGAATGAGACAACATTTTTTTGACAATATTTGCCCCCACTATCAAAGAACAGAAAAACAGCCAACACCCCAAGTCTCCAGTAGTTGTTTAGAAGGGTCTTTGTTCTATCAACAAAAACTATTCTGTCAGTAGCTTGGTGTTTTCAGCTTTTCCTTTTACTAGAAGAGATCAGGCTACTGGCAAAATGTCCTTTTTTGTTTGATATAATAAAAGATCCGCACTTTCTGTTCTTCTTTTTTTTTTGTTTAACCATTGTTTTGTTCTCTGCCTCCGCCACCTCGATCTTACCTCCTCTTCCTAACTGCTTCAGGCTGCTGGTCATTGTTTGCCACACACACTCCTGCTCTATCCTGGAGCTGTACCAGTTCAGATCCTTAGAGAGTAAGCAATTCCACCCTGTAATAGTGGGATGGGTAGGTAGTTGGCTGCTAAATAGGCAGCAAAGAGTTGGAATTGGGGGTATTTCTCAAAGTTGGGGGAGGTGACCAGTGGGGTCCCCCAGGGCTCTGTACTGGATCCCGCATTAATATACTGGTATCAGAAATGGAAACCTCAAGTCATGTCTGGATATGTAAGTATGCAGATGATAGTAAGGTGGGCGCAGTAGTTAACAACGAGGAAGCAGCAAGAACTTTACAGGAGGAAATAACAAATTTGGAACATTGGGCATGTAGAAATAAGCTGAGATTTAATCAAGAAAAGTGCAAGGTGATGCACCTGGGGCAGAAAAATAAACAATATACTTATAAATTGAATAATCAGATCCTACAGAAGACTGATACGGAAAAGGACTTGGGTGTAACAGTCACAAACTCCATATCCTTTGACACACATGTCAAAGAAACGGTTAAAAAATGCCAGAGAATTATATCTTGCATCTTTAAACATATAAAGAGTAGGGAGTCCTCTACACTTATGCCACTCTATTTCACGTTGGTCAGGCCTCATTTAGAGTACTGTTCTTCTTTCTGTGGACCACAAAGTAGGGGTGGAGACCAATTAGTAGAGACAGTGAAGAGAAGAATGACTAAAGGGGTTAAAAATATGAGGTAAATGACTTATCCAGAGAGATTAACGGAACTGGGCCTGTATTCATTAAAATATAGACGGTTACGTGGAGATCTGAGTCTGGTTTTCAGTGCAGATAGGAATGAAGGTATGTGGGACACTGTTGGGCTTATTAGACATCCTAGCTAAAGGAACACAAGGTCACATAATAAAACATTAACAAAAGAAGTAAGCAGAACATCCAAGAGAGATAAATGGTTTAGCCAGAGGGTTGTAAGTGAATGGAATTCATTACCTGAGGTAATCGTTAATAGTAAAACTATGGCCATGTTTAAGAAATCCTTAGATTTGTACATGGGTTTTGAAAGATGTAGGGCTTTCCACGGATCGTGGCGCGCAACATATAGGTCTTTGACCTCAATAGCTTGTATAACACCTCTGAACCCAGGAGGCACTTGGCGAGCAGACGGTCCATTTCCCTTCTCCTGGAATCTGCCTCCAGCAGCCCAGGGTGGGGGAGTCAGGATCGGGGATCGACCAAAGGACCCTTGTAGTCAGTGAGAGAGCTCACCACTGATGAGCCTCCTGAGCTGGGCCTCACTTGTGGTTATTGTATTTTCTGATAGACTGCAGTTGCAACAGGGCACAAAAAAGTAGTTAAGATGGACTCCACCAGATTTTGCCTCAGCAACCCACAGTACGCAGACCAAGTAATTGAAATGCATAAAAAAAACTTGAGAAAGGACAGTTGGCGAGCGACTATTTTCAACATACTCTTGAACGTTTCCCTACTGAGCAACAAAGAAAACAAAGGGCCACAGCATCTCGTAAAAAGAAACAAAAGTCCTTTAATTTCATCCAAATACTATAGATGCAATATCTCTTGTCTTCTCTTTTATAGTAAATGATCCCAGAAAATACCATAGACTTTTATATAACCATAGAAAAAATAAAATAATAATAATAATCTGATATACAGTTTCTAGACAACCAGGTGATTTTATTTAGTCCTGTACTTTGTTTTTCGTATGTGTTACATAATCAGCAATTCTTATTTATTTTTTATTCTGTCAATCAGTTTGGATGAGAGAGTGAGAGGCTATGTATGTACAATGCGTTTTACTCTGGCAGGATGGGACATCGGGGTTGGGGGAATACTTGGCATAAGGGTGAGTGGCTGCAGTTCAGTTGCCTGCCTTCAGGGGTGGGAGCATGGCCTTAGTGCCCTGTTTAATACATGTTTTTTTGGGCAACAGTAAGCAGCACCGCCCTGGGGGTTGTTTAGTGCTGCTGCAAATCTTTGGCTATACCACTGCGCTAGTATGCATGAGAGACCCTTTCATTTGCATAGGCGCAGCAGTATGGGTAGCAACTTGGCTCAACCAGGTTAGGGCACTGCTCTGGTGGGCTCTGAATATGGCCCTCCCAGATCACCAGTGCATACCCAGATTAGTGCCAGCACTACCCTATGAATATGAGGCCAATAGTTCACTACTTTTTAAAGTTGAGAATTTCAGGCAGTACACCAGCTCTTTAAAGGAGCACAAACTCCATATACTGTACATAAGATATCTCTCTCTCTCCCTCTCCTCTCTGCCACCAGCAAAACAAAGTCACAGTTGACATCATTATAAATTGACATGGCTGCGTCAACTAACTGGCACTGGGATTCACGTATGCGTAAGGATCTTTTAAACCTACTAGAGGATGTCAGATGCTAATTTTTTTTTAAGTAGACATTTTTAAGGGGAACAGAGTTATTTTGTCAAAAAGCTTTTTGACACATAAAAAATTCTGCAAATCAGACATTTTGGAAAATATTAATACTGATATAGAGGTGTCTTAACTCTCTTTAAAGAGTAAGGAGCATCAAAATAGCTGGCAGGAATGTTAGTAATCTTAAAATGAGTTAGTTGTTCCTTTTTTATTTCTGAAGTATTTTTACTTTTTCCCATTTGCTCAGTAGAAGGTCTTCTACCTGATAGCATTAGGCGTGATGTGAACAGCAGTACCTTACCTGGAGACTGAGTAATCTTCCACACAGCGCACCAAATACTGTCAGGTAAAATGTTTTCTAATCAGCAAAAGGAAAAAGAAAAAAAGTACTTCACTTTTGAATCATAAAATTAATTTCAGGCAGCACACTAGCTCTCTTTATGAGTGTCACCTTTTAAGTTTCATTTGGCTTACGATTTCTTACCTAAAGAACGCACAAGACAGTGCCCTTGAACAGTGTAGAGACACCACAGAGTCCAGATTTACATAAAATAAAACTCTGATATACAACATCCCTCCTCACCCAAAACTGAATTTCAAGTCAGTCTCTGCTTTATTAAGGATACAGATACATCGAACTTGCCAACAGATGAAGACTCAGCAATCCATCTAATCTGCCCATATTCCTGCCTGACTCCGTGTCCAGCCTAATGCCAGACTGCATTTACTGAGCGAATAACCCTCTACATGACACCTGGATTTTTGTCCCTTCCTTCGTACTTACAGTTGAGGTAGAAACAGGAGTTGAAGTCATAATGCTCCACTTGTGGCATCACATTCTGTTACTGCAGAAACGACTGATATCACAAGCTGGACATCATGACTTCCAGTCCTGAATAAGCCTCCGCTGTGAATGACGTGTCAGGGACAAAGTGTCGATTCTCATTTAAATTGCTTTGGTAACGAAGAATGGAATAGCTTGAAATGAAAGGGTTTTTTAAAGAGCCGGTAGCACCAAAAATAGCAGACAGAAAATGTTTATTAATTTTTAAAACTAGTCCGCTCTTGCTTCTTATTTCTAAAGTATTTTTCTTCTTCCATTTTCTCACTGAAGGGTTTTCTACCTGTAGGGTTAGGTGTGATGTAAGCAATCAATAAGACCCAAGAGGGTGTGTGGATATTCCCCAACACCGCACACCCTGAAGGGTTTTATTATGCTTAGAAAATTAGCTGTGTTGGCCAACACAACCCATTCTATAGCTACAATAGGATAGGATTTTAAAGTGCTGCAAGCAGTGCCATGCTGAGCTGTGGCAGCCAGCCGGTAATGACTAAATACCCGCCCCCATTGTGACTACTGTCAGTCAGTCAGACTACTTAATTTTCATAGTCCATTTTCTAAATAGCAGCACTTTACCTGGAGACTGAAATATCTAGTTCTGTTCCTTTTTATAACTCATCAGCACTGTGACCTCACTTCTGTGACATCACAAGTGATTGATCTTGCAGTAGGTGATTGGCTCTTCTTGGCTACTTGTGATGTCACAGTCAGTGAAGTTATTCTGATGATGACATATGAAGAGGAACAGAACTATGTCAACCACCGGGCAGAGTACTGTTCCAAACAACACACCAAGTATTGTCAGGTAGAAAATCTTCTAATTAGCAAAAGGGAAAAGAACAAAAAAGACCTCAGATATATGAAGAAAGAAAGTGAATATTAACTCCAGGCAGTACAATACACTAGCTCTTTACATGTTTCAACTCATGTATCATTTGGGTGTCTGAACTGCTCACCTTTGGCTTAAAGTCCCCTTACCCCCAGAATGCACAAGGCAACAAGCATTGTAGGGACACTGTAGAGTCCAAATTTACAAATAATAGAACTCTGATATATAACATCCTCCCCCCACATATCTAGAATTGAATTTCAAGTCATTATCTGGTTTATTACTAAAGAACTGGTAGCACCAAACACAGCAGGTAGAAAATGTTAGTAACTTTAAAAAGTAGTCCCTTACTGCTTTTTTTATTTCTGAATTATTTTTTTTTCTTTGTACTCATTAGATGTTCTTTTACCTGATGTGTTGTGAAAAGCAGTGCCATATCTGGAGGCAAACGTATCTAGTGCTATTCCCCACACTACATCATCAGCATGCGACCTCATTCATTGTTACATCACAAGCCCTGCTGCCTGACTGGTAACGTGCCACAGGTTACCAGTCAAGCACCAGGAGATTGGCTCTTTTTGGTTACTAACATTGCCCCAGTCAGTGAGGGCACAGTGCTGATGATGTACAGGGAGGAACATAATTGACGATGTCAGCCTTCAGCTAGAGTGCTGTTCCATATGTCACACCGAGTATATTGTCAGGTAAAACTCTAATTAGCAACACAGAAAAGAAAAAAATACTTCAGATACATGAAGTGATAGCTGACTACTTCTAAACATGATTTTCCAGGCAGTACACTAGCTCTTTAAGGACACAGATACTTGTGACAGACTGGGTGGGCCACACGGTCCTTGTCTGCCATCAAATTCTGTTTCTACATCAAACTTGCCAGCGGATAAAAACCCAGTGGTCCTGGCCCATACAGTCTACCCACATACTGCCTGACTCCATGACCCAGGTAACGCCAGGCCAGATTTACTGAACCAGTAACCCGCTACACGACACCTGAATCGTTGTCCCTTCCTTTGCACTTACGGTTGTGGTAGAAACAGGAGCGGAAGTCATGATGCCCTGCTTGTGGCATCACATTCTGTTGCTGTGGAAATGACTGTGATATCACAAGGTGAGCATCATGACTTCTGCTCTTGAGTAAGCCTCTGCTGTGAATGGTGTGTCAGGGACAAAGCTCCGGTTCTCAGTTAAATTGCCTCAGTAATGAAGAATGGAATAGCTTGAAATGAAAGGGTTTTTAAAGAGCCAGTAGCAACAAAAATAGGAGGCAGAAAATGCTACTAATTTTTAGTTCTGTAGTCTGTTGTTAATTGTTATTTCTGAAGTACTTTTCTTCTTCCATTTACTCATTAGAAGGCTAGAGTAGGTGTAATGTAAAGAGCAGTACTTTAGCTGGAGGCTGAAATTTCTTTCTATTCCTTTTCATGCCTAATCAGCATTGTGACCTCACTTCTGTGACATCACAGTTGACTGATCTTACAGTAGGTGATTGGCTTTTCTTGGCTACTTGTGATGACACAGTCAGTGAAGTTATATTGCTGATGACATATTTGCAAAAGGAAAAAAAACAAAAAATATGTCAGATACAAGATGCAAGAGTTCACCACATTTGAAAGTTAATAATAACTTTAGGCAGTACACTAGCTCTTTAAACATATTGCTACATGGCTTAATTGGGTACCCAAACTGCTCACCTTTGTCCTAATGTCTCCTTACCCTAGGATCACACAAGGCAACACCCTTCAGCAGTATGGGGACACCTTATAGTGCATATTTAAAAACAGAACTCTGGTATACAGTGCCTTCCCCCCACCCAGAATTGAATTTCAAGTCATTCTCTGCTTTCTTTTTAAGGAGCTAGTAGCACTAACAATAGCAGGCAGAATATTTTAGTAATTTTTAAAAGTAGTCCTGTACTGCTTTTTTTTTTAATTCTGAAGTGATTTTTTTTCTATGTACTCATTTGATGGTATTCTACCTAATAGTATTGGATGTGATGTAAAAAGCAGTGCTTTACCTAGAATCGGACGTATCTAGTTATTTTCCTTACGCTGCATCATCATCAACCTGTGACCTCACTCATTGCTACATCACAAGCCCTGCTGCCTGACTGGTAACGGGCGTCACAAGTTACCAATCAAGTGGCAGGATACTGGCTCTTCTTGGTTACTAATGATGTCTCAGTCTGCGAGGACAAAATGCTGATGATGTACAGAGAGGAACAGAATTCACAATGTCAGCCCCTAGCTAGAGGGCTGTTCCATACATCACACCTAGTATATTGTCAGGTAGAAAATCTAATTAGTAAAACAAAAGAAAAGAAAAAAATACTTCAGATACATGAAGTGATAGCCGACTACTTCTGAAAGTTACTACTAATTCCAGGCAGTACACTACCTCTTTAAAAACACAGATACATCAAACTTGCCGGCAGATAAAACCCAGTGGCCAGTAGCAACAAAAAAAGCAGCAGAAAATGTTATTAATTTTTGGTTCTGTAGTCAGTTAATTTTGATCACTGAAGTACTTTTCTTCTTCCCTTTATTCATTAGAAAGTGTTCTATAGTATTAAGTGTGATGTAAAGAGCAGTACTTAACCTGGAGACGGAACTATCTAGTTCTGTTCCTCTTTATACCTAATCAGAATTATGACCTCACTTATTGTGACATCACAAGTGATTGATCTTACAGTAAATGATTGGCTCTTCGCGTCTACTTGTGATGTCACAGTCAGTGAGGTTATACTGCTGATGACATATGAGGAGGAGTAGAACTATGTCAACTACCAGGCACAGTACTGTTCCAAACAGCACACCAAGTACTGTCAAGTAGAAAATCTTCTGATTAGCAAAGGGGAAAAGAAAAAAATACTTCACACATAAGAAGCAGTAGTTAATTATTTTTGAATGTTCCTTTAATTTCAGGCAGTACTCTAGCACTTTAATTGTGTAACTTGACTTCTTCTGATGCCAACTGTGAGTCTTTTTGCGGCTATCACACCACTCTTTAAGGGAAGTAGGAAAACAAAAGCAGACATGTTGCTTATCCTTACTCTCCACACTGCCATCTCACAACATGCAGGATGAAAGAGCAAGGTAAGTGTGGCATAAAGCCAAGATCTGCGTGTACAAGCTTTGTTTGAGACCCAGGCGAATGAGATAATGCTGCAGTGTGATCCATAAAGCAACAGCTGTTTTCTGAACCAGTGTTAATATTTTAAACAAAACGAGTCTCCGGAAAAAAGCTTCGGCCCCAATGCCAGGTGCAGCAACAGGTGACGGGATAGCGTAAGCGGGACAGGAGCGCAGGAGGATGGGTGCTTAATGGAATTTAGCCTTCATGGAGTTCGGGAAGCCACGTGGTTTCTGGTACTCCCAAGTGCAGGTCCCACTGCCGTTGTGAACGCAGGCAAAATTACGGGCCTGGTTGTCACGCCAGCTCCGGTTCAGCAGTCCGTCAGTCCAGAGGCACTCGTTGTCTGAGTTGACTGAGCAGGGCAGGCTGTGGCATGGGATGATCTGAGAGAAGGAAAGAGGGAGAGAAAGCACATTAGTCTTTGAAAAAGAAGGCAGCAGCTGCCACTGAGTGCAGCACAGTGATTATCACATTAACAGCATTGACTCTTCTACATTGGCAGTCACTGGACATATGATTCTGTACAAGTCCTACTGTAATGAGGACCTCAGAAACACTAAAGCTATTATATCACTCGACTGCCTGTATTTATTTTAGCAGCCAAAAAGGCAAGAACCAGACGTTGGCATTCCTTAGTTATTCCAACAGTTTATGATTGGAGAGGATTGGTAGCAGATATTTATAATATGGAATCCCTGACCACAAAAATTCACAACAAACAAGCGCAATTCGACCTCTGTTGGAGGCCCTGGGTGATATTTCTCCATATGCAACCCTGATTTTGTCCCTTAAGCCTATCCATGTATTGAGGGGTGGGCTAGAGGTGGGGGAAGATTTGAGGTTCCAATGGACTTGGGGAGTGTGGGCCAAACTTCCCTTTATTGATCAGTGGCCGAGGGGAGACATTAACTTGCTATGATAGGGAAACACTATGTCATAACAATTAACACTCGGGTATGGACTATCTGATGAGACATTACTGTAGATAAATGTATATTGACTTATTCTGATTTTTAACTTATACTAAAGAAACATAAGTAGTCTTTAATAGACACATGTATTAGAGCTATGCCTGAATTAATTATTTATATACATGTCACCTCTACTCAATAAAAAGAAAATAAAAAAAAAAAACTGTCATACCAGATTAATTATTATAATTTGCCTTGTTTTTCCTCCCTGGTTACCCTTCCCCTCTCCTCCTGATGCTCAGGTCTGCACCCTTTTCGCCAGCTGGAAGCGGCTGCCTGTCACAATCAGTGCCAGTGTGGTTCTCTGGTTAGCCAGTAGGGGTGCACAACTGCCTGTCCACCCAGGTTTTTCCTCCCCAGAAGCTGTGTGTGTTACCTCCATGAATTGCCTGCCTCCTTCCAGTCCCAAAATAACCAGTCTGTGGCTCTAATGTGAATCTTAGTGTTCCAGAAGATGGCAGGATATGCTGCTATAGCACAGCTACTCTGGCCAGATTCATTTAAAAAAATATATATATTTTCTTATCATTGACCCCCCCCACCCCACATTTTCCTTGTCTCTCCACATCATTAATTGTGGTTGCACGATCTCTCCAGACTGGCTAAATAAAAAGTGTGGCATGGTCTTCACGGAGACCCCCTGCCAAACTTGATTGTAGGCCAGCCAAGTTGGGTGCTGACAGCAATGCACCTAAACGACCCCCACACACACACACACACATACACCCCAGATAATGAGTGTGTCAGCCCGTGAGTGCATGAGTCATTATCCATCTCGTATTCGGTCTTTGGCCTTTCAGCACAGCTTATTTTGGTTAATAAAATTATTTGTCTTGGGTAGGCCCACAAAAATGAGGGTCAGTCCCCAGTGAAGGAGGACTGAAAGTGTATCGGCGTTGCTGTTCAAGAAAAAGAAGAAAAGGTTTTGCATTTCGGTAGTGCTTTTCATACAAACTGTATCCTAAAGTGCTTTACAAGCTTTGAGAGTAACTGATAGTGACGTGTCTGTAAGTGTGCAATGGCAGCCATTTCACTCATCAGCCCCTACGCACAGCTGTGGATAGTTGCCTGAACCTGTTTTGTGGGAAGATGATTGTGGTCCAGACACTGGGGAAAAGCCCCATCTCTTAAAGAGCAACTTTCTAGCTGGTGCCTCCAAAAAACACAAATATCCCTTACCTGCCCCCAAATGAAATCCTGTAAAAAATTCTGTTCAAAAACGTCCCCATTTTGGAAGGAAAGGGATCGTAATTTTACTCCGTGGAGCTCTGCTGTGCTGATCCCTTCCACTTTCTGGTACCTGTGCCTCGACTGATCCGCCCCCGATAAATCAAGGCCACCGCTTAAATAACAAGGCCCTTGTTATTTAAGCGGTGGCTATGATTTATTCCGACTGGTCATCTAAACTACCCAAATTTACCTTTTTAAAATAGCCCCATTCAATTCAGTGGACACTCGCCCCCGCGCTACTCAAACAGTGATGTCACAAAACGTGGTAGCTCGGGGGAGGATCAATCGAGGCACAGGTACCAGGAAGTGGAAGGGATCGGCGCGGCAGAGCTCCACAGAGAAAAAATACGATCTTTTCCCTTCCAAAATGAGGACATTTTTGAAAATACATTTTTGCAGGATTTAATTTGGAGCCAGGTAAGGGTCTTTTTGTGTTTCTTGGGGGCAATTTAGAAATGAGCATGATAGTTGCTCTTTAAAGGAGAACTGCATTGAATCTGTAAGTCATTTCTCCTAGTAGGAGCTGTTTTTTTAAATACTGGTTCAAATTCTGTTACTGCTCTACCTATCCAGGCCTTTTAATTATCCTAGGGGGTGTTTCTGATTTACATGCTGCTGGTAAGAACCATTTTAGAACTGTATGATGTAGATAATATCCCTGTTCTGCCCTTCTATTGTTCGCACAATGCACCCATGTTCTATGTTAGATCTCTGCGGTTGAGAGGGACATCATCAACTACATCATACAGTTCTAAAATGGCACTTAACACCAGAGTGTAAAGCAGAAGCACCCACTGAGGTTACTAAAAGGCCTGTATAGATGCAACAATAGCTTAGTTTTACCAGTACTGAAAAAAATAACTTCTGTTGGGAAAATGACTCCAAGGTTCAATGCAGTTCTCCTTTAAAATATTGGCTTGCTTTATTGCTGTTTTGTCTGAGTTCTTCAATAAAATCCCCCATTTCTTACAAAAAAGTGCCTTAGGTTCTTTTGTTTTTACCTGGACACCCACCAGGACAGCAAAAGAGAAGGGACCTCAGTTTAACAACTCGTCTGAAAATGGTACACCCTGGTAGTACAGCACCCCTCTTACTACTACACTGGAGGGTCAGTGTTTGGGGACTGAGCCCAAGTCCTAGTGTGGGACTAGAACCCACAGTCTTCTGGACTAAAGGCAGATATACTGCCAAGTGAGCCATGCTGGCGAAGTCCAAAGTCCTATACAAACAACTAATAACTAACAGAATTACATTTCTTGTGCCAATAGATTACTGTACAAACTGAACCATTTGTAGTGCCGCCAAATGTCCCGGTGAGTAGTGAGTCACCCTCCCATGCTGTCGAACCAGAGGTAGGCAGACTTAGAAACTGACTTGGGTGGCCAGAGGAGCTTGGGTGCAACAGGCATTGGGCTGTGCCACCACAGTGACCCCTGCAGTGTTCCAGGGAGCCTTGATCCTCTGCATGGGCATTGCTTTGTATGTGTGTGGCCTGTCGAAGCACTGCCCAGCATGGTAGGAGGGCCTGAGGGAGAAAAATTCGGACAGTCCTTGGGCTATCTGAATGATGGTTGCTGGCACCCTCAGGCTGCACCCTTGGGGTCATCCCAGGCTTGACAGTGGGGGAGTGGTAGTCGGTGCTGGGAGATTGCTGGCAAGTCTGGCAGAGTAGTTGGAAGATGTGCCTGGAGCAAAAAACTTGATGGAGGAAAATAAATCCTTTGCAGCAAAGAGCATTACAGCAAATAAATAAAGAGAAGTACAATTGCAATAATGGACGAGTGTACAGTAACTTACAAAGAGAAAAAGAAGTGCCCCCCGCCAGCGCAGCAGTCGTGCTACCACTTGAGGCTCAGATGACTCGAGTTCAGGAATGAGTGGGAGGGATGACTGGGGGAAGGGGGATTGAGTGACTGCTGGACTGCTCTCCTCCTCTGGGTTGGGGGGCATGGAGCTTGGTGCTTGACTGGCTCCTAGCAGTGGCTGGGGGACAGCGCATCATGACCAGGAGAGTGGAGCAGACGAGTGGCAGACACCCAGCGTGCAGTGCATAGGCATGTGTGCTGTATTGCCGCTGGTGTCATTGCACACCTGGTCCTCTACGACAGGAGGGCATAAAAATGGAAGAAATGGTTCCAGGAAGCTAGATGACTTCCAGCCACCTGCAGGCCCCGTACCCAATGAGCACCTAGGCCCCATTGTGGTAACATGATGGGAAGTCCTGGTGGAAGGTCAGGTGAGGGGGCTAGAGTGTCTACCATGATGGTAGGGCCACCTGGACCAGTAGGAGCATAAAGAAAATGAAGGATCCATTTTAGATACTGCCCGTCGCAACACAGAACAACAAGCAAATCTATCAACTTGAAACAGACTTCCTGAGCTGGCATTTGTGTCATTTGCTAGAATTTTTTTCTTGAGTTCTATTCAGTTAGTTTAATGAGGGCAGGAAGTTTGTGCTAATTTACAGCTTCTTGTAATAAATCTCATAGCATAAATTATATTCATACCTCCATATGATCCACATTTCAGAGTAGCTAAACTGTATTTTGAACGTTTTTGTTTTCCCATGGGCAACATTCTATACTGTTCTCTGCATGGAACCAGTAATTTGGAGTTTCTGCTATGTCAGGGCATGTGTACAGAATGTTAAGTATGAGCTGTTGCCCTAACAGAGCAATGCTTAGAGTTCTGTATAAAAACTGTGACCGTGTCGGCTCCAAATTATTGGTTCCTTGAAGCAAAAATATAGTGAATGTTACCCATAAAAAAACAAAAACAAAGAAACTACACAAACTACCATTTCTCACATCAGTTACGTGGCATGATGGGGTTGGGTTACTATGACGTCATGCACCCCATGCCCCTGCCCACCCAAGCCAATTAGAAGGCTGGAATTCTCACCCCAGGTTGATGTCTTTTATTAAAGTATAGTTAAACATAGATCATTTGTAAGTAAATGGTTATCAAATAAATAAATAAAACAATCACTTCCTAAAACAAGTACCTTACAAGCAGCTGCAAATAAAAAAAAAAATCTCTGTTCTCTTTGAACAAGCATCTGTTTGCAAGAATAATGTAATGAAGTCTGTTGGTAGCGTGAACACAACTTCTTGTCCAGAAAGGTTTGGTACACTTTTACTGAAGAAAGAAAGACACATGGAGCATCCCGTCGACAATGGTGATAGATACCATTTGAAATACACCACCTATGCATACAGTTCCATATTGGTTAACAAGACAGGTTAGAAGAAGCCCATTCCAACTTGTAATGTTCCTTAAATGTTGTTCCTGAACATGTGAAAGCACCTGATATTACGTAATGGGGGAGGTATCTGACGTTGCCAGAGGAAGGAGAAAGAGTTCCATGAATAGGTTGAGGTTTAGCTAAGTGACAGCCTTCCAACCTTAGCTGTAACTTTGGCTATTCAAAACAAAAAAATCTTTTTTCATCATTATGAGACTAGGTGCTATTCGTCCTGAGTAACAGCCAAGTGTAAAATCTCTTAATGTTTGGTGACCATGTGGCCACTAAGCAAAATGGTCAAAACTTCTGTAATGTGGGCCACCCCAAAGGCCCAGTAGCAACACAATGCACTGCTGTGTAGGCAAACTAAGTTTGGAGGTGGCTTGGAAGCCACATCAGGAAGCACAACATGGCAGCTGTCACTCACCAGTGGACTGCAGTCAGAGAGGGTTGGCATTGGGTAATGGTGGCACAGCAACACCTGTGTTTGGCCAAGGAAGCTTGCTCCTTCTGCAGGGCTTACGCGGTGTGCAGCCAAAGCCACCAAGAAGGTTCTGCCCACGTTAGGGGAGGAGGTAGGGAGAAAGAAGGGAAGTACAATAAAAACCTGCACACCAGCTACATGATGGCTTGAGGTCCTGAGAAGCCTTTGAAGTTTCGCAGTCAGGGTTTGCACCGGATCCTTGTCCATATATGGACTGCGCCAGAAAAAACTGCCCTTCTCCTGCCATGGAGGGAAAGCCTTGGGGGAAGTCATATCCCAGGTAATGGGGAGAGAGAGAGAGAGGGATGACGAGGACTAGAGACCTGATCAGAGCATATCCCTGAAATGGTGGAGATCCCTGAAGGACAAGCATATGCTGGGAGGGAAAGCTCTATGGGAGGAAGAAAACTTGTAATCGTGCTTATTTCATGAAATAGTACAGGGAGATACCCAAAACATCACATGGCCACTTAAGCATAATTTTAGTTGCCATTTTAAGTGGCCACTGTTGTAAGTGATCATTGCCACCTGGCCGCTAAATCAATCTGTGTAACATGCTTGACAAGTAGGGTGCAGTCAGTTACTTTTTCCCCACAATTTCTAGCCAGTTTGCCTCTGTGGTTTGAGTTAGCATTGACTATCCTAGTTATGATAGCACTCCCATCTCAAAACAAATTAAGTTACAGTATTCTGTTATATAAAATGCCCCTTGGAGGGCTACCTCTCAACCTTTTGTCATTGAAATGTTGGACACTGACACTCAAGTGTGGAATAATGTTGGACATGGGCCCGTCCCCAAAATGTGGGACACTTCAAACATGGCGATACAAGCTCGATACACTGTGGAAATGAGTGTTTTTATGTTGCAGCAAGCTTTGTTTTGATTTCGCATTCTAGGTTATTTTGCTTTTAAGTCTGAGATTGCAGTGTGAGACAGCACCATTTCCATGTCGAGCAGAGTAACTCTGAGTAGCAAAATGAGGGCTGTCCTTTGTAATGGAAGTCTTTATGGGGGTGTTTTAGGCTGTATTTTATTATGCAGTGTATTGATCTTTTTATCATGTTGCATTTAGTTAGGCTATTCCAGGTAAATACGTTTGCAAAATAATACCAGAAAAAAAGAGCAGTACTGTAGAAAACACACACACACACAAAAATCAACGTCACCCATCCTACTTACGTTGCAGTCACAGCCAGTTTTGTAGGTGTACATGAGTCCCTTCTTTTGGGCGCTGGTGAGTGTGTTCCAGAGTTCAATGAAACTGCAACTTGTTACCATGACGCGGCCATCAACCAGTTGACCTGTTTAAAAGTTCAGATGTGGGGAGAGCTGATTAGAAATACAGGAGAATATCTCACAGAAAAACACCATGCATAATAATCCCACCTTCTCTACATGCTCATCACTGACTGTGACATGGGGGGCAATAAGTGGGTGCAGAGCAGTTGGTACAAAAACAACCATGGTCTGCGAACTGTGCCATGCTGGAAAACCCACACTTTTATGGACTACCCCAACCAGTCCAGTACTGTGTCAAAAAGATGCCTCCTGTGCAGCTCTGAACCAGTTACATCTACCCCCTCTGGTGCGGCAGATGCCGCTCCAGCCCTTGCTCAGAGTCAAACCTGGATCCCTGATTTCTGAAGGCCGCAGCTCTAACCAGTCAGCTAATGAGAAACCCATACTTGGAAGACTAGAATGTTCCTTTAACTTTTGTACTTGATATCCTGTTAGCCACCACTAAAAACCTCTTTTGCTCTTATACTCGGCTCTGTAGGACACTTTCATTTGCAGCTGCACCTGCTAGATGGCGCTGTTTACACAGAATGCCTTTTCTCATATACTGTGAAAACAAAGAGCGGAATTCTCCTGCAGCTGCTTACCTGAAATAACAAACTCCTCCCGGGTTGAGTTGGGATCGTGCTCAAACCCACAAAGGCTGCTCTCAGGGGGTGTATACAGGAACTGCACATCCTGAATCAGCTCAAATCCCTTCAACATCTGCAAAGAAAAGACAGTCACTGGAGAGAGAGGTCTTTGGGGCTGGGGGAGGGGTCATGTTCCCACATCAGTGAGAACAACTATACAGTGGAGGTGAGTATGAATCCACAGGATACAGTGTTGGCTAAACTTTGTTAACCTCTCCCCTTTGCTCACCACCAGTGGGTTGATCCCAACCTAAGGCACAGCTGTGGGCTTTCACCCATTCAGTGGGGGGTTGTTAACCTAGCTTTAGCCACAAACTCCAAAGTGTGTTATACCACTCTTAAACCCTTTTTAGTTTTGTTCACAAGAATTAGACTCTTATATAGTTTTGCTTTCTTTGAGGAAGGGAATAAGGTACGTTATCCACGTGTCTTTAATTGCTGCAAATTTTCGCCCCACCCTTCCCCCAACTCTTAATTATATGCCCTGATAAATCTGATTGACAGGAGCTAAACACAGGGTATAGTAAGAGGTGTGAAGTAGGAGGGGCATAAGGGGGAAGAAGACCACCCTCAGCACGACAAGTGTTTTGACTCATTTATTTATTTATTGGTTTCTTTTTCCTTAAAAAAATATATATATATCTGAGGATCAGTTACAGGATTTTTAGTACTGTAAATAAATAAAAAGAGAACTAAGAGAGCTTCAGTAGCAGAGAAGTAGTGGAATTGCAGTATAATGTGGGGAGTGATGCAATGCAGTGGCTGTGGGGCAGCCATATTCAGGCAGACCTTCTGGACACTGAGGTGCTGCCCTATCTGCATGCATCTCTCGGGACTGCGGGACGAGGTAGCCAGACTCAGAGCGGAAGTAAACTGGGTCAGGAGTACCATCACCCCTATCCAGGGACCAGCCAGTCCAATGCAGCTGCCTCAAAGGATGCCGAGAACGAGGAGCACTTGGATGACAGTGGGCCCAGGGAGGGTTAGAGCAGTCAGGCAGAGGCACATCCCAGATCCTATTCTCTCAAGAACTCATATGCCACACTGGCAAATGAGGACAACCAAATAGAGGTACCCAGGGAAGTGGAAGGAAAGGATGTGGAGGTTAGGCAAGGAGGTGACCTCAGTGGGGAAAGCAGTGGACCCAGAGGAGGAGGAGGAAGCGAATCCTGGTGGGGACTCCATCTAAGAGGGATCCAGCTAGGAACACAGGAGGGGAGGACAGGGAGGGTGAGGTGCTCACCAGGTGCCACGGCATGGAGGGATGGAAAGAAGATACTGGGGATCACTGGGAAGGCAAGACGGAGGGTGAGCTGGATGTCATTATCCACCTAGGTACTAATGACTTGGCAAATGGGTAGCCAAAGGAAGTTCAGGAAGAGTTTAGGAAACTGGGGAGGGGTCTCTAGCAAGTAGCTACTTCTGTCACTTTCTCAGAAGTACTACCTGTGAGAGGCAAGGGAGAGCATAGAAGTGCATGCACCAGGAACTTTAACTCATGGTTGAAGAACTGGTGCTGTGAGGAAGGGTTTGGATTCATTGGTGACTGGGGACCCACCTGGAGGGATGGAGGTTTGTTCAAGCCTGACGGCCTGCATCCATCCTGGAGGGGAATCCAAGCACTCAATGATAAGTTTAAATGCTACATTGACAAGCATTTAAACTAGCAAAGGGGGGTGGCAGGCCAGCAAGGACGGTACCTACTTGCTCACCCCCCACAGCTAGTAGTGGAACCAGTGAACCAGAGGAGTGGCTATCTCTGCAAAGCAGTGCAAAAGATGGAGATTAGTGTCCAAAAGGTGGATAAGCAGAAAAGGGGCAAAATTCAGCAGAAGGGCAGACAGCAAGGAGAACCAGGGATAAATGACAACCAAGGAAGGGCTGGAGTAGAACAGTGAAGCAGTCTAGGAGGTCAAATCATGGAAAGCCATGTGTGCAAATGCCAGGAGCCTTAGCAACAAGATGGAAGATCTGGAGGCTGTCATGGTACAGTCAGACCTGGACATTGTGGCCATCACTGAAACCTGGTGTAATGATAACCATGACTGGGAGATGGCCATACCTGGCTACAACATATTCAGAAGAGACAGAGCAGGCAGGAAGGGAGGAGGAGTGGCACTGTATGTGAAAAATGACATAAGGGCCACACAGATCCAGGAGGAACAAAATGGGGGAGAGATACTGTGGGTTAAGCTGGAAAGGAAAATGGGGCCAGCATCCGCACAGGTGTGGTCTATAGACCACCAGCCCAGGAGGAAGAAACAGATAGGGAGCTGATGCTAGCCATCCAAAGGATGGCAGACAAGGGTGAGGTAGTACTGGTTGGAGACTTCAATATACCAGATGTGGACTGGAGCATCCCAGCAGCAGCATCAACTAGGAGCAGATTTATCCTGGACTCCTTCAGGGTGCCTTCCTCAAGCAACTGGTCATGGAACCAACTCGCAGAAGGCAATAGTGGACCTTGTGCTCACAAACAGGGACAGTGTGATGGGGCTAACAGTGGGGAGCACCTGGGTAACAGTGACCACCAGTCATTGTGGTTTGAAATCACAGAAAGAGCAGAACCAAACCACACAAAACACGATCCTGGATTTTAGGGGGGCAGACTTTGGGAAAATGGGGAGATACTTGAAAGAGGCATTAAGGGAATGGGACAGGAATCAGGGTTGGGGAACAGTGGGCAGTATTTAAAATGGGGATTATAAGAACAACAGAATTATGCATTAAGCAGGTTAGCAAGAGGAAAAGGAAGAGGAGACCATTATGGTTTTCCAAAAGGTAGCAAAGAAAGTGAAAGCCAAAAAGATTGCATTCAGGCAATACAAAAAGACACAGGCAGAAGGGATAGGAGAAGTACCAGGAGAAACAAAGGGAGGCAGGGAGGTCAGTAAGGGAAGCCAAAGCTCAGACAGAAGAACGATTGCAAAATCAGTGGTAAAGGACAAAACCTTTACAGGTACATAAGTGAAAAAGAAAGACAAAGGGAGGGATAGTGAGACTGAAGGGGAGGATGGGAGTCGCATGGAGGATGACAACAGTAAAGCTGACATATTGAACAGGTATTTCTGCTCAGTCTTTACTAAGGAAGAGGGGATAATGGGTCTGAAGGAGTACAAGGGGTGAGAATGGTGCAGAAATGGACACAAGTCCCTTTACGAGAAAGGGTCCTGAAGGAACTGGAAGTAATAAGAGCTGATAAAGCAATGGGGCCAGATGGGGTGCACCCAGGGTCCTTAAAGAACTAAGAGGTGGTGGCTGAACCTCTGGCTATCCTGTTCAGCCAATCACTGGAAACAGGGAGGTACCCAAAGACTGGAGGACAGCAGATGTAGTCCCCTATACAAAAGTGGGAACAAAGAGGAAGCAGGGAACTACAGACCAGTCAGCCTCACCTCGGTAGGGAAAGATCATGGAAGCACTACTGAAGGAGAGATTGGTGGAACATCTGGTTGTCAATGGACTCACAGGACCCAAGGCAGCATGGTTTCACCAGGGGAGGTCATGCCAGACCAACCTCATTGAATTTTTTTGCTGGGTGACTAGGAGGTGGATCAGGGAGGGCAGTGGACATGGCCTATCTGGACTTCAGCAAGGCCTTTGACACTGTGCCACATAGAAGACTATTACACAAACTGGGGAATATGGGTGTGGGCAGGATAGTAGTGTGGTGGGTAGGTAACTGGCTGGGTGGCAGGACACAGAGGTGGTGGTAAATGGCTGTCACTCCACAGAGGGAAGAGTGACCAGTGGGGTACCACAGGGATCAGTGCTGGGACCGTCCTATTCAACATCTTCATCAGTGACATTGCACAGGATCTAGAAGGCAGAATTTCACTGTTCGCTGATGACACAAAGCTCTGTAACAGAGTAGACACACCAGAGGGTGTAGACAGAATGAGAAGGGACCTGCAGAAACTTGAAGAATGGTCAAGGGTTTGGCAGTTGAAATTCAATGCAAAGAAGTGCAAGATAATGCATATGGGGCACAAAACCCTGGCACAATATATCAGTTGGGGTGAGGATATAGCATGCACCAAGCAGGAAGGGATCTTGGGGTTGTCATCTCTGATGACCTCAAGGTAGGGAAACAGTGTGACAAGGCATCAGGTAAAGCAAATAGGATGCTGGGATGTATAGGCAGGGGCATCACCAGAAGGAAAAGGGAGGTCATAATCGCTATACAAGACACTAGTGAGGCCCCACCTGGATACAGTGTACAGTTCTGGAGACCATACCTACGTAAGGACATAGACAGGGTAGAGAAGGTTCAGAGGAGGGCAACAAAGATGGTGCATGGGTTGCATCACAAGTCCTATGAAGACAGGTTGAAGGAACTGAACATGTACTCCCTGGAGGAGAGGAGGAGAGAGGATATGATAGAGACATACAAGTATCTTACAGGGAGGAACAGGGTGCAGGAAAACACTATTTTAGCAGAAAAGATGTTTCAGGACCAGAGGGCATGGGATGAAGTTGGAGGGAGGACGATTCAGAGGAAACATGAGAAAGAATTTCTTCACAGAACGGGTGGTGGACAAGTGAACACCCTGCCAGAGGAAGTGGTGGGGCTGAAACAATCACGGATTTAAGAATGCATGGGATAGACATAAAGGAATTCTAGAGGTCAGGGGTAAGGGGAAATAGACTTCTAGGAAAACAAACTGAACTTACAAGCTCAAATGGGCAGACTAGGTGGGCCATAGGCCCTTATCTGCCGACACTGTCTATGTATCTATGTAACCCCATGTGACCAGAGCTTTAACCTTCAGATGGTAGGATTTTCAAGACCCCATTTTATGAACATATTTCCCTCAGACCCTGTTACCTGTCATTTCTAGCATTGCAGTGCCATCAGGCATTGTGACACTGCTCTCCTATTAATCAAGTATTCCATTAGGATGGGCCTTAAGTGAAATAAAGGTTTCTGTGGCAGTAGAAATAAGCATTTGTTTTGTAACTTTAGACTGTCAGTAAATGACAACAACCAAGTGAGAGAGCATGTGTTTGACCTACAGTTGTTGAAATCAGGCAGAGACCATGCTTTCTGAAATTACCCTGCCTTGAGTACAGAGCACTCCTGCATTATTTTTGAAGGAAAATCTTGAGTTGGCTGCCCTCAACTCCTGGGGGTATAACTGAGGAGCTTGAGATACATGCTGCATTTTCAAGTTAAAGATGCACATTCTCTTTCCGTAGGGACTGCCATGGGATGCCCTCATACTGTGTGGGGATTGAAGAGTTCTAACGCAGTGGAACTGCATACTGAATTTTCCATTAGAAGGGACACAGTCCCTTTATGTTATGAGCACTGAATGTCCTAATAGGGTGCAGTGATTGAGGAGTTGTGAGAGGGTGCCATTACGTACTGGAGCTTAAATTAAAAGGTACACATTGCCTTTCTGTGCCCTGGGCTTGGCCTCCAGCCTTTAGCAACTCAGTCGGTCCTTGCCTGATTGCTAACTGGAAATTTCAGATCATTGCTGACAGAAAATGACTGCCTTTAATAATTACTCCCTGAATCCCTTCCCCCCACCACCATGACATCAACTTGCAAGAGAGTTCCCATCCCAGCCTCACCTGCCTGGATAAGTGCTATTGACAACGTTTCCTTTTGGTGATGCCACTTAGTTTAACGTAATGGACAGGATAAATACAACGCCCAGTGATGGTGGTTGCATCTGAGAATCCGTTAACTACCTCACAGGTTTTTAGGATGAGTCATAGTTGCTGTTTATTTCCACCTAAACCGATGTCTGAAACTTACAAACCTCATCTCTACCACTTCAGAAGAAAGCATTCATCTGACGTTGGCAGTCTGGTTGGGACATCAGTCAGTGCTTTATCAGACAGGTTATACAAGTGGGTCTGAAGCTCCCCACCTGATTAGCAAAGGTTTTTTTTTTGTTAATTTAACCTGTTATTTCCCCAGGATAGCTTAAGGCTGCTGATTGCCCAGTATTCTGAAACACATTTTTTAAATACACTGAAACTTGTCTATTAAGGATGCCGTCAGGACCCAAAACTCTGTCCATAATATCAATTTCTCCTTAATATACTGGTTGCTCATTACTCATAAAATTGCATTCGGGACTACAAGAAATGTCCTTACTATCCTTCTGTTGCTAATATTGTGACATCCTTAATAGGCAGTGTCTGTCTCTGCTAGGCAAGTTTTAGTGTACTGTAAAAAATGCAGACGCAATTTAGCTAATATTTTGTAATTTTATGTATTTATCTCCCCTAATGCTTTTTTACTGAGAACAGCAGAATGGAAACAGGATATTTGTTCTTTAGTTCCCTCAGTTATCCACTGCTCCTTCTGTTCTTCCTGTGACTTCACAAACTGCTGCAGTGGCTGTCAACCCAATTTACCCCCTTAGATCTAAAGACTTATTTATTTATTGAACTTTCGGAATTTCAACCTTTGAGTTAGCGACTCATTTACAAAGGCTCCATGTCAGAGACACAACAACGTATATAATTACAACAATATTCAGGTTACATGGGATATAATACAAGGGATTGTAAAATACAGGAAGAAGCACAAAAATGCTAGGTGCAATAAACATAGGAGTACAAAATACAGTACCATAGGTACAGGTGCAATGGCAGACACTAGGAAAAAAAAAAAACAAGCAGTAAGAATGCTATCACAGGTGGCAGTAGGTGGGGGGGAGGTAGTAAATGCAGGGGAAGGAGAAAGGTGAGGGCGCAGTCCAGTAGACCTTGTTAAGTTTTTTTTGGGGGGGTGAGACCAAGGGAGGTGGACAATCTATGAGCAGACAGAAATGAACTTGTCTTAGCTAGGTTGCGCACTAATGGACTGAAGCGAACAGCCAGAATGCACAGGGATGGAAGAAGCTAAGAACAATCACAGTGGCCAAAGGCCAGGAGATGGTGCCGAAGTGAGAGTTTGAAAGGGCCAAGTTTTTGTATGGAGCAGACTTCAAGGTGCAGGCTATTTGGCCAGTATGGGGCCCTATACAAGAAGGTCCTCTGCCCCATAGAGGTCCTGCAAAAAGGGACCTGGAAAGCAGTTTTTGCAGAGCTTCTGGTAGCCCAAGGGGGTGGGAGAAGGCTTTAGTAGATGGAGAGTAGCAAAAGGGTAGAGACCAGTGGATATCTTTTTAGCTAGGAGGTATGTCTGCTAGGTGAGACTACCCGCCAAGTTTAACCAGTTCGCACGCTGATATAAATCGCAAATGTAAGTCAGCCTGTCACGACCAACCACAAGGTGACAGGCTTTGTTCAGGGCAACTTTGATGCAAGCTAATGCTGTATCAACTGCAGCGCCGTAGATAACTATGTCATAGTCCACTGTGGACAGAACAGAGCAGATCACAGTGAGGCGGAGGGCACTGAGAGTTAGGCAATTCTGGTGGCGACAGAGAAGGCCAGTCCTGGTATTTACTGCCTTGCAGACTAGGTTGATATGTTCATGATAAGAGGGTGGAGTCAAGGGTGATACCAAGATATTTGAAACTTTGAACTTGTTCCGGGGTTGTTGCTGACTATTCAGAATATGTAGGGGCTGGCTTTTGTATTTTTATGAGTGTTGTCAAACAGCATGACTTTACTTTTTTTAGAGTTTAATATGAGTTTGTGTTGAGCGAACCACAATTCAGTCTCGGAGAAGAACCATTGGAGATTGCAGTCAAGGGGGGAGGGGTCAGGGTGACTGGAAAAGACAACCGCATCATCCACGTAAAGTAGCAACTGACCAGAGCAGGCAAGGGGAAGGGTGTTAAAGAAGAGAGTGAAAAGGAGAGGGCCCAGGATAGGCCTTGGGGAACTCCAGAACAAACCGTAAGGGTGGAGGAGAAGGTGTCTTGAATCTTTACCCGCTGGGATCTACCACAAAGGTAGTTAACAAACCAGGAGGTGGCTTCATGGGACAGGCCTAATAATGAGAAGAAATCTATGAGGATAGAGTGATTTGTAGTGTCAAATGCTTTGGTTAGGTCCATGTACACAGACCCAACAAGTTGGCCACAGTCGAGGGCTTTATGTATGTAATCAGTATATTCTAAAAGGGCTGTGGTGGTGCTGTGACCCTTCCGGAATCTGTGCTGCTGTTGTTGACACAGTATGTTGTGTTTTGAAAGGTAGTCAAGAGAGTTGGTCACAGACTATCCTCTCAAGGGCTTTGGAGATGGGAGGGAGGGAGGATAGTGATGAGACAGAGACTCATCGGTGTTCCTTGTTCCTAAAACCCGTACGTTGATGGGTAATCAGGCCTTTGCTGTCTGTGCAACTAGGTTATGGAACTCTCTCCCAGTACATACTCACTGTGCTACCTCCCACCACAGTTTCAGAAAGTCCTTATGGGATTACTTGAAATTTATTTATTTTATTTATTTATTGAAATGTTTCACCAGGAGGGCACACCGAACAATAAGTTGCTCATCTCACAGTGCAACCTGGGGGGAGGGGTTACAGAGGGTTGTGAAGGTTGATCATTTACAATAGTATGTGGGTAGTACAAACAATACAACATTGTAAGATTGTGCAACAGTTGGAACACAAGGTATTGTACAACATACAGTAGTGGAACATTGGGTAAATTACAGTACATGTCCAAAATCATACAAAAGAACATATGAACGTACAAAACAGTAATAATGCAACAGGACACTTTATAGTGCATGAATGTACCAGAAGCAGGCTCGAGGTAGTATGCAAGTGCTATTGGAGTAAAAAGGATGGGATTAGGTTGTGCACATTGGTGAGCCAGAAGGGCAGGTGGAGAAGAAAGGAGGGAGAGGCAAGAACTGAATATGAAGAGAAGGGGTAGCCATTTCCCGATTTCCCCCCTTCAGGATGTTGAGAACCCTGCTGGGGGAGGGATCCATTCACATATCTGGAATGTGTAGTACGGTACGGGCTGCATGCCCATTGGCTCATGCTGTGGACCAATGGGCATACAGCCCTACCTACGGTGTCAGTCGGTGGGCGGCGGGCAGCAGGTGGTGAGGTGCTGCCGCCCGCCACTGGACCGCGGGGAGCGGGCAGTGGGGCCCAGGGCGGTGGGGAAAGGGTACTGCTGGACCACCAGGATACGTTGGACGTCATTTGTTTTTAATATGAATGCCCGCTATTGGGCTACAGTGTCCACTGACCACCAGGGATATCCAACTTTATTTTATTTATACTTAAACCCGCGATCAGGCTGACAGTGGTCCACTGGACCACCAGGGATACAGGACTTTATTTTACTTTACAAATGCCCATGATGGGGCTGACAGCGGTCCACTGGACCACCAGGGATACAGGAATTTATTTTATTTTACAAATGCCCATGATGGGGCTGACAGTGGTCCTCTGGACCACCAGGGATATAGGGCTTTATTTTATTTTACAGATGCCCGCGATCGGGCTGACAACGGTCCACTGGACCAACAGGGATATTTGACCTTATTTTCTTTATACTTAAGCCCGCGATCGGGCTGACAGCGGTCCACTGGACCACCAGGGATATAGGACTTTATTTTATTTTACAAATGCCTGCAGTCGGGCTGACAGTGGTCCACTGGACCACCAGGGATATAGGAATTTATTTTATTTTACAAATGCCCGCGATCGGGCTTACAGCGGTCCACTGGACCACCAGGGATATATAGGACCTCTTTTATTTTAACTGCAGCCCACAATCAGGCTGCAAGCGGTCCACTGGACCACCAGGAATATCTGACTTTATTTTATTCATACTTAAGCCCGCGATCGGGCTGACAGCGGTCCACTGGACCACCAGGGATATTTGACCTTATTTTCTTTATACTTAAGCCCACAATGGGCTTGACAGCAGTCCACTGGACCACCAGGGATATAGGACTTTATTTTAGTTTACAAATGCCCACAATTGGGCTGACAGCGGTCCACCGGACCACCAGGGATACAGGACTTGATTTTATTTTACAAATACTCGCGATCGGGCTGACAGTGGTCCACTAGACCACCAGGGATGTTTGACCTTATTTTCTTTATACTTAAGCCCTCGATTGGGCTGACAGTAGTCCACTGGACCACCAGGGATGTAGGACTTTATTTTATTTTACAAATGCCCACAATCGGGCTGACAGCGGTCCACTGGACCACCAGGGATGTAGGAATTTATTTTATTTTACAAATGCCCATGATCGGGCTGACAGCAGTCCGCTGGACCACCAGGGATATAGGAATTTATTTTATTTTACAAATGCCTGTGATCAGGCTGACAGCAGTCCACTTGACTACCAGGGATATAGGACCTCTTTTATTTTAACTGCAGCCCGCGATCGGGCTGCAAGCAGTACACTGGACCACCAGGGATTTTGGAGAATCATTCTTCTACGTATGCCTGCGATCGGGCATGGGGGCACCGCCAGGTGTAGCCGAGTTCAGGTGGCACCGCCGTGTTACACTTGCAATATGGCAGCTCACCTGTGGTGGCCAGCCTTGCTTTTTTTTTGGTCATCAGGCATGAAGTGGGTTATTATGATGAGTTGGACCCAGCACATCCCAGGCTGAATATCGATGTGCAGAGTATGCATGGGCACGCCCCCATCGGTGCCACATACATTACTGATGCGCTGGCACATCGGGATTTGTGCCAGGCACAACCCCGCTTGAATATCGTGTTAGGGCGATCAGTGGGTATGCGCATGGTGCAACACTATGCACCATGTGCAACCCTTTGAATATCTGGGCCACTGTATGCAGGTATTGACCATTTCTTGTACATATGCTGGATTATTTATTGTATGCAGGTGTTGCCCATTTCCTGTGTTGGAATACATATTGTATGCAGGTACTGTTCATGTCTTGTACATATGTTGGAATATTTATTATATGCAGGTATCGTTCACTCGTTGTATATACTGTATGTTAAACTTCATTCCTTAACTTAAATTCCTCAGAGGAATAGGGAGCCCAGGTGGAGGAGTGGCAAGTGGTGAGGGGAAGGGTGGGAATGTGAGAGTAGCATCAGGGGAGGGAAATTCTAAAGGGGTGCCTTTATTCAATAGATTTGCACCACTGTCTAGAAGGAGGAGGGGCAGCAGGAGGTGAGGTAGGAGGTCAGGTTGAACCAGGGTTGAGAGTAGGAGTACAGAGAAGGGGTAGGAAACTAATCAGGGTGGGAAGGGAAGAGGAAGCAGGCAGAACGGAGGAGGAAAGGGGAAAGGAGAGAAAAGGAAAGGAAGAGGGGAGGAGGGAGGAGGGAGGAGGGAAAACTGAAAGCAGATACAGGTTGTCAAAAGGTGAGGGCAGACTGGGAGATGGAAAAACAGTTAAGGGGATAAATTGTGGATATGGAGATAAATTTACCAGGGTGCAGAGGTTAGAAGAAGTGTTAGGTGGGGAAGCAACTAGTACCAAAGGTAAGAAAGGAAGGGCGGGGAGCACAGATGCAGTGGATGGAAGGGTGGCAATCATAGGGGACTCCATAATTAGGGGTATTCACTGGGGAAGAAAAGGGGACCCAAATGCAAGCAGGAGGGTGGTTTGTATGCCAGGGATGACAACGGGGAAGTGGGCCCAAGAATAAGGGAAATAGTAAGGGGGTTTGAGGAAAACTTAATTTAGTTATACATTTGGGAACCAGCAACCTAGCTGGGGAGGAGGTGGAGGTAGTGCAAAGTAGGTTCAGGGGGTAAGGAAGTTCACTGGCCTTCTCAGAGGTGATACCAGTACAAAGGGCCAGCACAGCCAGGAAAAGAAGAATAGAGGATTTCAATGACTGGCTGAGGAAATGGTGCAGGGAGGAGATGTTCATCTGTATTGGGGACTGGGAGGAGACCTGGTCAGACAAAGCACTCTTTTCACCAGACAGGTTACACCTCAGTAGGGAGGGTTGGGGGGTACTCAGGGACAAACTGGGGAATACATAACCACTACACTTAATTTAAAACTACGGAAGGAGAACAGTAGGCATGCAGGCACACAGACTCTGAGAGGAGGAGGTCAGTACCCCACAGTGATAGAAGAGGTCTGGAGGGAGGAGGTGGAAGGGGCAAGAACACAGCAAAGGGTGGAGGGGGTGAGGAACACATAACAAGGGTACGTGGAGGGGTGGACACAGAGGGGATAAATGTGAATAGAAGAATAGAGAGACGAGAAGGAAGGTCAGATTCTAGGTGGAGGGTGGTGTCTCTAAATGCACAGAGTCTTGGAAACAAGATGGAAGATCTGCAGGCACTATTACCGGACAGGAGGGTGGACATAGCCGCAGTAACTGAGACTTGGGCAACATCACACCATGACTGGAACCTTGTAATCCCTGGATATAAACTATACAGGAGGAACAGGGTAGTCGGGAATGGGGAGGGGTGGCAGTTAATATCACGGAGGGAATAACTTGCACGAGGGAGGAGTTGGAGGAAGGGAAGGTGGAGGCATTATGGGTTCAGTTAAGGTCCAATAAAGGGAGAAAGGTGAGGTTGGGAGTAGTGTTTAGACCACCCAGTCAGATGAGGAGAGGGACAAGGAACTGAGTTCACAATATTGGAAGCTGCGGGGAAAGGAGAGGTGGTAATTGTGGGGGACTTCAACCTGCCCAAGGTGGACTGGAGTATACCATCCACGACATGTGCTAGGAGTCAGGTGATCCTAGAAGGACTACAGAGTGGGCTCCTGACTCAGGGTCTCACTGAACCAACAAGAGCTGAGGCAGTTCTTGATCTGGTGCTCACAAATGGGGAGCATGTACAGGAAATAATGATCAGAGAGCCACTGGGAGGAAGTCATCATTGCACAGTGTGGTTCAGTTGGATATGGGCAGGGACAGAATCCCGACTAAGGCCAAAATCTTGGATTTCAGGAGGGTGGACTTCAGGCAAATGGGAGAAGTGCTAAGGAGCCATCTGGTTGGCATCAGTGCAAATATGGGGGTGGACCAAAGGTGGTCCATCATTAAGGAAGGAATACTGGTTGCCACAGATGAGTGCGTTAGGCTCAGGGGTTAAGAAAACAAGGACCAAAGCACCCTGCTGGTTCAGTTCTGAGGTTGCCCAGGCAGTAAGGGAAAAGAGATTGGCCTGTAGAAAAATTCAGGAAGACCAAGAGAGAGAGAGAGGTAGATATGGAAAATTACCTAAGGTTGTCTAATGAGGCAAGTAAGAAAGTCAGGCAAGCAAAGGTACGTAAGGAGCTGCAGATAGCTGAAGGAATTAAGAAGGGGGAGAAGGCTTTCTTTTGCTATATATATAAGTGAGAAAAGGTACAAGAAGGAAGGGATTGTTTGGCTTAGGAAAGGGGTGGAGTATAGTGGGGGAAAATCAGAGATACTAAATGAATACTTCTGTTCCATATTCACTAGGGAGAAGGACAGACCAGTGCCTTCAGGAGGGAAAAGAGGAGCGGGGGGAGAGGAACACAGATGTAGTGATAGAGGGGCTGCTGGCATTGAAGGTGGACAAATCACCAGGCCCGGACAGAGTACATCCAAGGGTACTAAAGGAACTGGCTGAGGAGCTGGCAGGGTCACTGGCCGACCTGTTTAACAGTTTTCTAGAGACAGGCATAGTACCACAGGACTGGAGAACAGCACATGTAGTGCCGCTCCACAAAAGTGGTCCCAAGGATGACCCAGGGAATTACAAACCAGTAAGTCTGACCTCCATTGTGGGCAAGCTCATGGAGACCATACTAAAGGAAAGGTTGGTGGAATATCTAGAGGAGCATGGTCTCCAGAATGCAAGGCAGCATGGGTTCATTGGGGGGGAGGATCATGATAAACAAATCTGATTGACTACTTTGACTGTGTCACTAAGACAGTAGACAGGGGCCAAGTGGTAGACATGCTCTATCTTGATTTCAGCAAGGCCTTTGACTCTGTGCCCCACAAAAGGTTGATCAGGAAGTTGGTGGATCTCAGGGTTGGGGAAGAGATGGCCAGATGGGTGGAAAATTGGCTGAAGGACAGAACCCAGAGGGTGGTTGTAGGGTGAGAGTTATCTGGCACCAGAGAGGCAACCAGTGGGGTCCCACAGGGCTCGGTGCTGGGGCCAGTGTTGTTCAGTGTCTTCATCAATGACATTAAGGGGAAAAATGTGCCTATTTGTGTAAGACACCAAGCTCTGTGGAAGAGTGGACACAGCTGAAGGGATACATGACCTATAGGAAGATCTGGAAAAGCTAGGGAGGTGGTCCAGGATCTGGCAACTTGGCTTCAATGCCAAAAAATGCAAAGTTATGCGCATTGGAGCCAAGAATGCTAGGACACAGTACTACCTGGGTGCAGTCCAAGTATCTGCATCATAGGAGGAGAAGGACCTGGGAGTGATGATCACTAGTGACCTGAAGCACTCCACATAGTGCAAGAAAGCAGCAGCAAAGGCAAACAATATGCTGGGATGCATATCTAGGGGGATCAGTAGTAAGAGAGAGGAGGTTATACTGCCCTTGTACAGGTCACTGGTAAGGCCACATCTAGAGTATGGAGTTCTGTACATGTGCCTACACCTCAAAAAAGACATTAATCTGCTGGAGAAGGTCCAGAGGAGGGTTACAAAGATGATGGCCGGTCAGCAGGTAAGGCATACAAGGAGAGGTTGAGGGCACTGAACATGTATTCCCTGGAAGACAGGGGAGAGAGAGAGAGAGAGAGAGAGGGGACATGATTGGGACCTTCAAGTACTTAAAAGGGATAAATAAGGCTGATAAATAGAGTCTCTTTAAGTTGAGTGGCAACCATAACATAAGGGGAGGCACAGTCTTAAGCTGGAGGGTGGGAGGTTTAGGAGGGAGGTCAGGAAGCACTTCTTCACAGAGAGGGTGGCGGACATTTGGAATGCGCTGCCAGAAGAGATAATCTCATTGAAGACAGTGGGCAGCTTTAAGAGAAGCTGGAACAGGTAAGGGTCATGGGTAGGGAGGATGGGAGGAGTGGGGAGAGGGGGCAGGGACAGTAGCTCAAGCTGTGGACCCTGCAACACAAGCAGACTTGATAGACCAAATGGCCTTCTTCTGCTGGCTTCTTGGTATGTTCGTATGTTGAAATATTTATTGTATGCAGGTATTGGCCATCTCCTGTATATACGCTAGAGTATGTATTGTATGCATGTGCTGTACATTTCTTGTATGAATGTTGGACTAGTCAAGCAATCAAAATTTTATTTGTAAGGGCAATTCCATCAGACCAAAGCACTTTACATCCTAAAACAGATTAAAATTAACACATGCATCAATAAATAAAAACACAATATAAACATCTTAATAAATATCAATCAAATAGCGGTACAACTGGGCTTAACCTCAGCAAAAAATGCCTGGCTGAACAGATATGTTTTTAATTCAGATTTGAAAATGTTGGCAGTCAGGCACTCTGTACTCCGACGAGGTAGACAGAGCATTCCACAGGGTCAGGCTTCAAATGTGCGCCCCTCTGAAGTCTTTAACTGGTTCCTGGGAACCTCTAGCAATCCCTCATCAGCGGAACAGAAGGGGGCAGTAGTGATGCAGACCTTGCAAGTAGCTAGATCCCTGTGTGCAGATATTGTCCATTTCCACTGTATATGTTGTAATGTGCATTGCATGCTAGTATTGTTCATTTCTTGTTTATATGTTATTTATTTATGTATTGTACAATCGGATTTATAACCTTTGAGCCAGGGGCTCGTTTACAAAGATAACTCGTCATAGAGAGGACATACAAAGTCACATACTTACAGAATACAATCATACAGAATAACATAGTTTTACATAGTTGCTAGAACATGATGAATAATTAGAAACATTTCAGAGTGACAGATTTAGTACCAGCAGGTACCAGCAGTGGGAAGGAGGCCATGAAGGAGTGGTGTTGGGGTGGGGGGTGGGAGTTCAGCCCAGAGGCTACGTCAAGAGTGTCTTGAGAGTAGCTGAGCATCTGTTAGAGACAGGTGTAGCAGCGGGTGTTGAACAGTAGGTTTCGAAGGGCAGTTTTGAAGGGGGCAATTTTGGGAGTGCTGGAGATGGCTGCAGGGAGTGAGTTGAACCAGGACGGGGCTCTGTAGCGGAACGACCTCTGTGCCCGGGTGGTCCAAGTTCTGGGTACTAGTAGGGTGACCTTGTCAGTGGTTCGGGTAGAGACTGTGGAGGGTGTAAGTTGGACGGAGGCAGAAACCCCAGGGGGGGATAGCCCGAGCAGAATTTTCTTAGTTAGAAGGCAAATTTGGTAGTGGAGACGTTCATCGACGTTAAGGAGTTTGGCCATGTCATAAAGTTGACAAGTGTGGGTGAGCCTGGGGGCATTGGTCACTAGTCTGCAAGCCTTGTTTATGGTGAGTCGAATCTTATTGAGGGCCATGGAGTCAGCAGCACCATTATTATAATATTTATTGTTGTAAATATTATCAATTTCTTGTCTATGTGCTAGAATATTTACTGTGTCCATTTCTTGTATATACTGTATGTTGGAATTTTTACTGCATGCATGTTTTGTCCAATTCCTGTGTAAATGTTGGAATGCATACTGTATGCAGGTATTGTCCGTTTCTTGTTTCTATTACAACAGTTATTATTATGCTGGTAGTATTCATTTCTTGTGTACATGTTGGAATGCTTATTACATGCAGGTATTGTTCAATTCCTGTGTATATGTTGGAATATGTATTGTATGCAGGTATTGTCCACTTCTTGTATATAATAGAATATTAATTGCATGCAGATATTGTCCATTTCAGTGCTGCAGTACACTTTCAGAGCAGGTGTGGTATCAGCTGATACTTTTAACTATTTTCAAGGTCAGATTAATCAAGTACTCTGAAGGAAAAGGGGTGAAATTCTGACAGAGCTAGTGATTGCGAGGAACTCCATGAACCAACAGTCTTCTTTCCTTCCAAAAGATACATGTATGTACATGCCACAAATTGCTCCCCTGTTGTGCATGGTACCCAATGTTTTGGGAGCTGAACCTTGTACATCATTGTATCACTGTAATGTGCTCTTAGTATAGTCAGAAGTAGCAGTAGAAAAGGACGTTTGCAAGAGAGAAGTGTGTAGGATGCTTGAAAGGATGCAGAAAGAAAACATCTGTCCAGATCATTTTGTGTCTCTCTCCCAAACACACACATACATGCACTCTAAAGCCTATATTCCAGTGCAAAGCATCATGGAGAGCAGTATGCAAATCCATATGTAGTGCAAGGCTGAGAAGGCCTGCTTGAAGCTGGGCCACTTGTTTGCCTAAGGAGTTATCCTATCTAAAAATATATTTTTTAAATGTGATTTTCCAGTTTCCTGCAAAGAAAAAAATATATATATTACACAGCTGATAACGGTGGGACTGAACTAAGTTACTTGCTTGAAAACAAGCTCTTTGCCCTTGAGACTTCATCTGTTCCCCCTGCAGTTCCTGCCCTGAAGTCGTAATTCTCTGCTCTTGGTATCAGAGTCATTTTTATGGCAACAGGACGTGATGCCATAAGTAGAGGATTATGGCTTCACAGCAGGACTGAGCGATGGAAACAGATGTAGTTTAAGGGGGAAACAATTCTGTTTTAAAGGCAAACTTCTATGGAGTCCTTCAGTGCAGCAGCAGCTGCAGAAATGCCCGATTAGGGCTTTTAACATTAAAGAAATTTTTTATTACTTGATGCCCCAGATTTTAATGGAAAAGATTCTTCCGCTCCATAATGGCAACAGAGCTCAGGCGCGATCTGCCAGACTCGGTGATTTACCGCGAGCTGAGGCTAACGAGGGCAACCAACATCTGCCATTTGTTGGTAGCCTCATTAGTATAACCTTCGCAGAAGTCACCCAAGGTGCGCGAGATATCCGCCTAGGGCTCTGTCGCCATTATGGAGTAAGCTAATCTTTCTATTAAAATTTGGGGCACCAGGTAATAAAACATTTTCTTTATGTTAAAAGCCCTAACTGGGCATTTCTGCAGCAGCTGTTGCACTGAGGGACTCGATAGGAGTTTCCCTTTAATAAAAAGATCAAGTAATAAGAACTGGAAGGCCCAATTCAGACATTGAGGGAAATTTTGCATAACTGAATTCTGCTGATGGCAAGGCCATCTGTGAATTTCATTTTGCTGGAAAATGGAAAATCTCTTTCAGAAATAAGTATAATTAAAAACAGTGTGATTTATTTTCTGCAGCAGCTGGCACAAAAAGACAGTGGAATATTTCAGTGGAACAGACCGTCTGTCTTCTCTGTTCAGCGTGTGAGGCCATGTGACTTTCTTTCATGTTTTAAAGTAGTTTTGTTGGCTATTATGCTGGTCAGCAAAGAAAAAACAAGTGTGTACAGCCAGGCTGCTTGTTTCATCTTGAGACAATAGCAAAACTCAAAACTGAAATGACAAAAAAAAAAAAAAGGAAAATGGAGAAGAAAGGACAATCTGTGGCTCCTCTCGTTTTTTGCTCTGCCCAAAATTACTGGTTTGCCAGCCCCAAATAGCAGCCTCTGGGTCTGGAAATAGGTTTGTTTACTTTAGGAAAAGTGGCTGGAAAGCTAATTAAGGCTGTTTAGAAAGCAAAGGCAAAATACAGGCAGGCAGACAGAGGTGCCTCAGCTCAGGGTGTGACTTCGCTTTAAATGCTTTAATTGTTGTTTCCCACAAAAGATATCTTTGTGACTCTCCCCTCCTTACTCTCTTTTCAGCCCCCACCCCTTGGCCTGTGTGTCCCTCCCACCTCACAGAACAGCCAATAAAACAATGGCTACAGCTGGTTCACACATAGGATTGAATACTGCAGCCACCTGGATGTCAGGAGACCAACGAATGGGCCCTCAGTCTTTTTACTCTAACATTTCCTGTGTTCCTGTGGATTGCCCCAGTTGACCTCATAATTGCTTTTTGTGACCTCACAGCAGATTCCAGAGCAAACTGCATGATATCATATGCAAGAGCACTGTGCAATAGTCATGGGTTGGGGGCAGGGTTGTACAAGCATTTTGAATAAGCTACCAGGAAGTATTATAAATCCTGGAAAGGGGAAACTGAACATTCACATGCAAAATATGTAAGCAATAAAATGCAATGGCATGTGCATTACACTGTTCTAACCACCCGCTCAGGAGTGTAGGAAGGCACAAGTCCACAAGCTGAGTGTCTTCAGTCCCTGATAGTGTGGTTAGAACTGCCTGATTCACACCCTGGAGTGTCTTATTTTGCTTATAAAATAGGTAATTCTTAACATGGCTTTTATTTGACTACCATTAAATATACACCTCAAATGTATCTTAATATACATTGTATAATTTTGTTTAATTTTTAGGTTGATTTTCTTTTTTTTCGCTTTGGGACATTTATCCTAATGTGGCCACTGTAGTTATAGCTTTGCGTGTATCGTTCTGTAGTCTGTACCCCCTTCCCTTCCCCAAGGCCCTGTTGAGCCTGATTGGCTGCTATGATTCATTACTCTGTGGAACCTTTTACCAGTTTTATCATTATTATGTTTTTTACCAGTTCTATTATTTTTTTTAATCTGACATCCCCTCCTGATTCTATTGTTGACTCTCCAAACAAGGATATCTTCAAAAAAAGCTGTGATAATAACAGAAGGAATGGATGGGTAGAAGTTTTTTTTTTTTGATTCTATACAGTGGCTCAGTGATTTAGTTGATGTTCTGCATCCTGATTGACAGAACTTGTTTTGACCTATGCATTAGACAGATCTATTGCACGGGTATCAACCAATCAGGACACATGATTTTCCCTACCCATTTTATAATCTCTAGTAAAGTATAATAACTAAAACTTTTTTTTTACTTTATTGTTATTGCATTTTAAGCAAATTACAGCTAGAAACTGTTTCCAAGAGAAGTCAATATATATGCAAACTATCATTTCTCTTTCCATTAACGTAGGGTAAATGATACTCATTCTTTTTTTTAACCACTGTGAGGGCAATCCTAGTAAAGCTGTTCTACATATTTAAAGCACAGGCTAGTATAATCAAGCCGTCTGGCTTATCTTTTTGTACTACTTAATAATTAACTACAAAATAGGTCTTTTTCGTAACTCTGATTTGATTTGAAAACTGAAGGATATAAAATCCTCCTTCCATAACTTTAACAGATACTAAAACTTTAGTGGTATACGAATGCAGAAAAGAGGTTTTACTGTACCTTACTACTGTATAAAGGTATTAAAAAGTTGAGTTGGCTCAAGGGAGGTCTATGAATTTACAAGAAGGAACCACAGCGTGGTAAAATATGTGCATCTGATTACCCTCCAGGCCATCCGAGCTGCCTCAGGCTCCAGGAGTGGGAGCTCTCAAGCCAAATGATTAGACCAGCCACCATACCTGTTGCGCAGCACTAATTCCACCAGCGCGGGTCTCCACTATTTTCTCAATAGTTGCGATATGTTTTAAAGCACAAGCTCAGTAAAAGACAGCAGGAATTACAGCAGCAGAAAACTCTGAGCATTGCCTTACCCTGAAGATACATAGAAATGTAGACATTGTTGGGAGAAAAAGACCATTGGTCCATCCAGTCTGCCCTATTGTCTTACCCTCACATACACATAACCTGTTGCTAGACAGAGTTTTTGCCCCATTCCTCTGCCCCCTCATATTGCTATCCCCATGTGTCACTATCAGACCCCTTACTCTGTCCCAGCTGGGCTTAAACCCATTTATGGTTTTCACTCTTACCACTCAGCCTTCCATGGCTCAACCACTCTTCCATGAAGTAAACATTTCTCACACCCCTACTTAATCCCCCCTTACCCTCCACCACTCACCAGCTTCCTTCCATTCATGCCCCCTTATTAAGTGGCCTGATATTCCGGTTGAATAGCACAACTCACAGTTTACCGTGTTTATTCATTTCAGGAACTTGAAGATCTCTAGCATGTTGCCCTCTCCCTTCTGGCCTCCTGTAAGTATGTGTTCAGTACCCTTACCAGTTGCTCATAGGATCTGCTCTGTTGGCCTTGAATCATTTTGGTTATCCTCAAGTTTCTCTCTCTCTTTCCTGAGGTGAGGACTCTAGAACTGTACACAGTATTTCAGGTGGGGCCTCACCTTTGTTGTGTACATATAAAGGTAGTATTATTTCTTTACACCAGATGGGGCCTCACCAGAGATCTACAATATACAAAGGCAGTACTGTCTTTTTAGTATCGAAATCCCTTCCAAAGCACCCCAGCATTCTGGTTGCCTTGATGTAGGCCATATTGCACTGGCTTGTTTAATTAAGGGAGCTGCTTATGATGACTCGCAGGTCCCACTCTTCTGAAGTAGTAGCCAACCTAGCCCCCTCCCTTTTGATATTCTGCCCTAGGATTCCTACTCCCTATGAGCATCACTCTTGCACTTTTGGTCTTGAAGCTCAACTCCAAACCTTAGACCATCTTTCTAACCTTTGCACATCCTGCTGCAACTCCCTCACTCCTCTTCACTTTCTACCCTGCCACAGAGCTTAGTGTCATCTGCAAAGAGACATCTTGCCTAAATACCTTCCCTGTGTTGCTGGTGAACCTATTGGAAAGGACTGGTTTCAGGACTGATCCCTATGTCATCCCACTCATGATCTCCCTTTCCACCAGTTTGACCCAGTTAACCACCCCCTCTGCTGTTTCACCCGCCTACTTCCCACTCATTTAACCAGGTCCTTCAGTGCTCCCAGGCAGGGCCCTAGTGTTCTGCAGTACTTTGCCCTGATTTCTGCAGCAGGGCTCCATGACTCCTGGGGCAGCATCTTTGAATTTCTGTGGCATAATTTAATCATTCCTGTGGTAAAATGCAATTCTGCCATTGGCTAAAATACGATGTGGTGTCATCAAATGATATCATGTGCTAAGCATAGAGGAGGGCCTTCGTGATAAATGAGATGGGGAAGAGAGCCAGGCACTATTGGAAAAACTGTATATTTGAATGAAAAATTCACCAAGAACAACGAATTCGGCAGCACTACATGTACTCTGCGGCATGATGCAAATTCTGCAGAAAATTCCATGGCTGTGGAATCACAGAATTCTAGGGGCCTTGCTCTGAGGTCCTCTACGTTCTTTAGCAGCCTTCTGTGTGGCACTAAGTTGAACACCTTGCTGCAGTCAAAGTACAGTATCTCTATTGCTTGTCACATATCCACTGCCCTCGTAACCCAGTCAAAGAATACTATCAGGTTGGTCTGACAAGATCCCCCTGCAACAAACCATTGCTGTTTGCTATCCTGGAGCCCATTGCTTTCTAGGCAGGTCTCCAGGTCCTCTTTGACTAGTGTCTCCATCAGTTTACCCACTATGGAGGTAAGACTGATGGGTCTGTAATTTCCTGGATCCTCCTTTACATGTTTCTTGTGCAGCAGAACCAAGTCCACTATCCTCCAATCGGTAGGAACCACCCTTGACTGCAGCAGTCTATTAAATGGCCTTGCCAGGGTCTCAGCCAATTCAGTTCCCAATTCCCTGAGCACCTTCAGGAGAATCCCATCTGGTCTTGGTGCTTATCTACTTTCAGAGCTGCACCTTATCTACTTTCAGGACTCACTTTATTATTGTTATCTTCATCAGCCCCATTTCTTGAATCACCCTTGCTGCTGCCTTTATGGCACTTTCTGGTAGAGGCCCGCTATCCTTCACTGTGAATACTGAGCAGAAGTATTTATTCAAAACAACTCCCTTCTCCTTGTCATTCTCTATTATCCTCTCCCCTCCGCTAGCCTTACAATTCTCCCATCATCTCCCTTGCCCCTGACACCCCCCCCCCCTCCACAGTTTGAAGCCTTGTTTTAGTCTTAACATCCCTGACCATTTTCTTGGCCACCTTCCTATTAACCTGGTACTCAGGTGAAGAGGAACTTGTGTACTCCCATATATGAAACACAAAAAAAGGAGAACACCAAGTGAGTAAGTAGATTTGCCATGAAAATTATTTACAAAAAATTCTGAGCATTCAGCAGAGGCAGTAGTTTTAGAACTTGTAGACCACTCTCCTACTAAAATGGGTGTATAGCCCACAAATCATTTCGTACTGTATGCTCTTTTTATTGGCCTGGATCTTCAGGCCCCAGAGGTGGGAGTACAACCTACTGAACCACTGTCACTGCCGATTCTCTACTCCTCTGAAAATGGGGACCTCAATCATTAAACCCTGACATGGAGTCCTAGGGATAATAAGAGGGAAGAGACTGTGCCATAGATCAAGTAGGGTCTGCAGCAAAAAATGAAGTTTTTCACAAAATGGGCAGACTGGGTGGCTCCAGTGGCCCTTATCTGCTAGCACATTCTATGTTTCTATCAACATCACTACTAATAAGCCAGCAGCAGTCTCAGAGACTCTGGTCAGTGTGGAATGGGAAGCAGGAAGTCATCGGGAGACAATCTGGTGATGTGGCTGGAAATATGCCCATGGCAGACAGTCCACCTACTTTGTTACACTAATAAAAAAATAAAAATAAAGATGTGGCAAAGACTAGAGAACAAGATGGTATGAGGAGGTAAAAAGGGGGCTCAAAGAAAGGAAATAAAAACATACCTTAAGGAAATAAAACATACCTTTCTCTGTTTGACTCCTACTGCAGCCAGTCTCCGAAGGAGTCTGTATTGTTAAATCAGACTCACCCTCTTTGCAGAGACTATTTTGCCCCGAATCACTACAGACAAAGAAGGACAACACATGTCACATGCTAAAGTTCGGACTGGCCAGGAGACAGTAATTAGCAACACCCACACCTGGGGTGCGTGGTTACAGGGAGTAAGGGTACTCCCCAGCTAATGCTGGTTGGCTAGGGCAAGCGTTACCACAGGCTATGGTGGTAGAAATGCTGCCTGTAGGCCAGCCTGATGACAGGAGATCCAGAGAGATGTATCCAACCACATGGCTCATGATCTGGATGGGGGAAATTCAGTAACATTGCAGAATCCAGCAATGATTGGGATGTGTCTGCCGCACTAACAGCCCTGCCTCCACACACTCTTTCCCCAACACATTGGCCGTTTTCCATACATTATTACACTGTGCCCCCCCCACCCCCCGTCTTCATCCTGATAATAAGGTTGGCCAAGGCAGCACCTCATTTCCAGGAGAGAGCACCATATAGCTACCTCACGGCCAATGACATTACCTCCCCTTGGTTGCCTGGCTGGGGGTGTGTGCCTGATAGCCAGGTAGCTTGGGTCCTTCATCACCAGGAAGCAGATTGCCTTACTGTTGCCATGTGCCTGTCCCCTCCCAGCTGACCCCAGCATGGCATTCCAGAGCACACACACGAATCCAGCTCTACTTCTGGCTCTTGGCCAGCCTAGAGTGTGTATTTGAGAAGAAAACAGATGGACACCCCACTGTCCCCTCTTCTTGGGTCAACACCCCTTTAGTTCTTGCCGGTAAGCAATCCTTAGACCCTGTGTGCTGAAGGCAGCAGCTCCAACCATTCAGCTAAAGGGACCCCCCCCCCCTTCCACCACCACCACCACCACTGGCTGGTAGGTTGGACAGAGCCTTTCAAATCACTTTCATGTATTGCAGTCTCATGGGTCACAACTAGAGGTCTATCTGCCATTACAATTTCTCTGCCCTGTAGCAGCCTCACACTTGATGGTGCTGCTTCTGACAGACTGACTTTTATTTTGCATGTTTGTTCATCTTAGTTGCAACAAGAAAAATAATGTTAAACTATTGGTCTTCAAATACAGTTGAAAATATGGATTAAAACCTGGAGGCAGTCGTACTTAATGGAACTTTGCTTTAATTATTGCAAAACTTGTATATAAAAAAAAAAAATACTAAAACAGACTCAAATAGTCACCAGATGGATCATGGCTGCCAGTCCACTTGGGCACCATGCCACATATGCTGCAGCCCACTGTCGGACCCTGGTTGGGCCAGGGGATGGCCCTTCCTTGGTCTTCTTTGCCATGAAGGGCAAGCCATGATGGACAGCAGCAGTGACAAGTTTTTATTTGCTTTAATAATAATGCTTTAGTGGGGGTTTACAGGTCACAACTCGAATGGATGCCACGGGAGGAAGTCAGAAAGAGAATGGACAAAAAAAACATATATGAAAACAGTGGGGAAAATGGCAGAAAACAACAGTCAACAGTGGAATAAAAGGCTTTGGTTAACTCCATATGGAAGTACTTGATTTCAAATATAAGAAAAAAGTCCACACTTTGGGGAGGTTGACTTTCAAATAGGAAACAAGAAAATTATGTGATTTCAGTGGAGGCATGAAAGTGCAACATGGTTAGTTTTCAGAACAAAATCATATTTGACAAGTAATATTTTGTATCAGCTTCCAAAACTCTTTATCATTTGACAACTTAGACCTCCAAATTTGGGACCTGGGACATTTTTTGACTTCCAAAAAACTGAAATGATTTCCAGAGCTGGAGCCATGGAAGTGTTTGAGTTCCACAGAAATAAAAATGAAGTGAACCCGTGGATAGAGGTGCATAGATACATACTGTATGTATTTATGGTATAGGTACAAAATATTTTCCATAACATGGGGCTGTTGCTTTAAATTCCAAGTCCCTGAAATCTCCTATAGGGTCTACCATATACAGAATAATGGACAATAAGTTTTGTGTTTGAGTGCAGTGATATTATTTTGCAGGTTCACTATGTACAGTATTTAGCATTTAAGTAATGCAGACTGCACCTTAATCGGCCTGTAGTCAACTGCATGCTGTCTGTTCTCAAACATGGAGGGGAGGGGAGGCAGGAGACAAAATATTTTGTTAAAGAGCAGGTTTCTACATATGACCACCCTCTCCCCACTTAGCTGGTTTAGTAGCTTACCCTCCGGTTTAGCTATCCTTCTGACAGTGTAATTTTATAAGCAGTATTTTTTTTTTCTATAATCCTTGTAAAATCAGATCGCTAGACCTGCAGCCAAAACACCCTGACTTCCTATACTGGAGGCACGCCCTCACGCTGCCACGTTTCATGACGTCAGCACTAGAACTGCGTGGAGGCATGCTCCATAGACTGTATAGGGGCTGTTTTTTGACATGAATTATTAAACACTTTTGAGTGCCAGTTTTGATAAAAGGCCACCGATCAATTAACAAGGACCCTTGCTGGAAAAAGACTGGGACATTATCATTTTAAAAGGAAAAAATGTAAACCACTTTCCTCTTGCTGCAAAATTGATTACATTTTTAAGAGCCTGATGTCTCGGGGAACATTTCAGAACATTTGCATGAGGGTGTCTGCACACACACACACACCACATGTGCATTTTACCAGTCTTTGTGACATCAGATTTTGATTTCCATGCTCTGCTTGAGCTGACAAAATGTAAATGCATAAAACTGGGTGCAGAAATTGTTTTTCTCCTTTCATAATGCACAGAAGTAAACACCTGGGGATAAGAAACAGGGTTATGTATGAAATGAGGGCAACCAACAGGATTTATATACAGCCTGGTGTACCAGTGTTATTGTCTTGTCTACTGCTCTGCTTGTTTGTACGTTATCAGGGCTCTGTGGGGTGTCTCTTATGGTACAAGAGACCCAGAGTGTGAGGTTTGGGCAAGAGGACTGTGAAGTGGAGTGGTGTGGTTCTAGTTGCCCAGATCCCATGAGAGGAGTCTCTTATACCTTCAGAGACACTCAGTGGAGACCCTATTAACTTATTCTAAAGTACTCCAGTTAGCTAGTGTGATTTGTAAGTTTCAAGAAATTTTTTCCAAAGTTAATGAAGCTACCCACCCCTACTGTGAAATGGAATGATCCACTCCCAACATTCCTGCACGAGACCACTGTATACAGAGTAAAAAGTACACTGGCTGTGTGCAATGATTGGCTGAAATCACCATTTATAATTTCATCTGTTTTCTGTAGCTTTCCCTTTTCTTTATAACTGTGCAGGTTAACATGAAAACAGGATCACTGACGGTCATCTAGGCTATATCCACTCTAGCTGTTTGTCTACATCTGGCGTCACAATCCTCTTCCTGCGATGTCAGTCTGTTGCTGCTGAAATGATTATGATGTCACAAGCAGAGGGCAGTGATGTCAGGTGTAGACAAGCAGCTAGAGCAGATAATGTTTAGGGGATAGGTTATCTTGTTTTCATGGTAATGTGCATGGTGATAAATACAGAAAATACAGGAAATAGAAGCTAAAGTGTGTATAAAATTATGTTGTTGTGTTTTTTTTTTTGCAGAATTGTCCCGAGACATTAAAGATCAACTGCAGCTATATTATAACCATATTCTAAACTTTACTCCTTTTCCCTAACTTAAGGACAACCAGGCCCTATTTATTACATATGAAATGAAGGAATTGCCATTTGTCATGTACAGATACTATTTTAATGCTCTCCTGTTTGATAGTTTCCAGAAAATCTCTGACATTTTATGACCAGCTGGCAGAATCTTGAGTGAGTGCTCATTCCATCTGCCAACAACGACATAGTTTCCTCAAGGTTCTGGCATCTCAGCACCAGGAACCTGAGGAAAATTATGTCACTGTTGCTTAAATGGAATCAGCACTCACCCAACATTCTGCCAGCTGGTCTGAAATTAATGATTGAGGGATTTTCTATGAAAGCTTCAAAAAAAGACAGGCAGTGAAATAGCATCAGAACATGAGAAATGACCGTTCCTGAACATTACTTGCGATATATACAGAGTGGTTGTTCACATGGTGAGCAAATAAAATACATTAAATGTATTGTTAAAACACTGCAATTGATCATTAAGGGCTCAGAGTCTGTTTCTGATAAAACTGAGCGAGTCAGTGTGTGTTGAAACACCAGACACAACACACTGCTTTTTCATTAAGATCAGGAAACAATGTGAATGGGAGAGACTGAAATAACTGAGAGAGAGAGACAGAAACACAGAAAATGTGTGCATGCGTGGCACTCATACATACTCTGCCGCATTTTGATTAAGCCAGATGACTAGGAAGGGAGGAGAGAGAGAGATGCATACTGCTGCACTCACATTAAAAAATGCCAAACATGCCGAGTTAAAAATGCCTCCAAAGCAGCATAGCTTGCTTAACCTACATGTATGGCAGGAGATCAAATTCTTTAATTTTTTTTAATGCAGTATTTTGGAAGGGCAGGGAAGGGATCAGAATTTTGCTGTCAAGCCTGCAGCCCCAATTCCTTCCACTTTGTCCCCCCTGACGATGAGCATCCCCTTATAAATGGTAGTTTTCTGATGTCACTATTTGGAGAAGATTGTGTACTCTCTTTAGGAAACCAAGGGGAGAGGATCTTTTCATCAGTGCTTTTCATAACATGCTGTTGCTTGCTAATCCTAGCCATCCCTTAACTAACAATCTGATGCCTCAAATCTCTTTTAAGGTGAGGGAAAAAGAGGTGATTGGTAGGGAGCAAAACACACAACCTGCATATTACACTTACATTTAAGTGCTTGTGACATTCTCAGGGAATTGTTAAAAAATGCATATTTACACACAATTCTGCTTATATTTCACATCTTTTCTCTATTTATCTTCCCTGTTTCTTTATTACTAGGAACAGCGGCTTGAAAGAGTCCTTGTCCTCAGACATCATCTATTCCTGCAGCCTGTCTATACAAGATGTCATAATCCTCCATTTATGAATCACAGTCGGTCACTACCGGAAAGATTATGTTGTCACAAGCAGGAGATCACAACATCCTGCCTAGACAAACAACAGCAGATGACATCTCAAGGACAAGGGTCCTGTTTCCACACAAGTTTCTTTCATAATATAGAATTCAGGGGTGATAAAAACAGAACTCTTGGAAACTCAGTTGCAAAAATGACATAGAAATTGAAAATATTTTCCCACAGATATCCCAGGCTGTATCACTGGGTCTCTAAGGCCAGGAAAGAGAAATAGATCAAGAGAGGGAGGGAGGGAGGAGAGAGAGAGAGAGAGAGAGAGAGATAATGTACGCTGTGCTTTCTGATTCAGGAGGGGGGTCTGGCAGTCAACAAAACAGAAAAAAAATCAGCAGAGTTCAGTTACACTACATCCCCCACCCCATGAGACATTCAAGCCATGTTGCTCTTTATTACTATGGATACTGAAGGTAAACGTTCCCTTTGAAATAGAAAGGAAGAGGTGCACACTCACCAACATCAGAGTAACAGAAAGACATCTGTGGGTGCTGTGGCCCACAGGTGCAGCCATCACAGGGTTCCAGGGCAATGAGGGACAGCAGAACCGTGAGGAGGATGAGACGCATATTTATCATGATGATTCTTCAAAGACGGGCACACCCAGCAATCTCAGCAGATGTTCGAGTTTAGACAGTCCTTTAAAAAAAATATATATATAACAGGAATTACTTCATGGCAGCTGCACCAATTTAATTAATAAATTAATCGTTTGAACTTTGTGCCAGGTACAGACAAACCCTTCCTGGTGTTCACTGAAACTAAATATGGTTCTAAAGAGGACAGGAGATCATTTCTATTGTTTTCTATACAGATGTTTCTCCCTGGCCATGTTTACTGTTCCTAGGGATATACCCAGTTCAGGCCTGCTTCCTCTGTGCACCCCCCCCCCAGTACCACACCAGTTACCCCCCACAGTAGTTTCTGCATGGTAGGGGCTCTGGGAGAAAGACTGTCCTCCCCAAGAGGCAATCCAATATGTGGATTAGGATCTAGTGAGGTAGGCACTAGGATTAGGATCCAGTGAGGTAGGCACTAGGATTAGGATCCAGTGAGGTAGGCACTAGGATTAGGATCCAGTAAGGTAGGCACTAGGATTAGGATCCAGTAGGCACTAGGACTCGGGAGAATCCTAGAGGACCAGACCCTCATATAAACAGACATGGGTTTTCCACATTTATAGCGCCTCCCATCTCCTCCATTGTGAGCGCACTCATCTGATTGACTTTGTGGGCACACAGCCCATTCCTGCAGCAGGAGCAAGCTCCTGACCTAGCTGCCTAGTTGCTGTGGCATCAGAGCTCAACACTGACTTTCCCTGACCAAGGCACACTGCCATGCAGCAGCTGGCCCAGACTGGCCTGCTGCCCAATGTGCAACTCAAGTTTGCTCTCAAACCGGATTGTCTCCTGGCAGCACAATGCACTGCCGCTGGACCTTCATTATTCAGCGACCACAGATCATTTCTAATTGGCTACTATTTGTACAGTTTCTGTTTGCAGAACTGATATTCATACCCAAGGATCCTTATTTAACTGGACCTAAATAAACATTGACACAGGGACTCCCCTCAGCACGGAAGCTCACGATACTCACTGACCTGAGTCTAAATCTTTGAAGGGCCAACAGGAAGAGGAGGATCTCTGCCTTCACTGTGCTGCCACCACCAGCGTGACCACAGGTGGTAGGGCAGCTGGATGGCATCAGTCATGTAGACACAGACATCACGCTATGCCTTGCAAGCACAAACTCGGAGCCCTCATCACCGACATCCTGAGAACATGGCTGGAAAACTCCAGCTCATGCAGGTTGACAGCCAGTACTCTCAGGCCCACATTTGTTCAATACCAGTCCTGAAAACTAACTCAAAGTGGAGCTGGGTTCCAAACGACCAGTGCCTCTGCAAAGGCTGAAATCCCAACCAATCAGAAGGGCAGAGAACTCGAAACAAGATTACGAAAATGTTAGGTAGCTGCAATAAACATTTATAGACTTCTAAATGTACAGATCGAAAACACACTACCACCTTCTAATATATGTTCGGGAGGGACCGCTTGCCCAGAGGCCCCATCCCCGGGAGTAAGGCATGGAGGAGACCAAAGTGGCAAGTGTGCAGTAAAGGGATAGGATATTGCTCAAAGCAGATGGGAGCCGAGTCTATGACCAAGGAGGTATTTAATGTGTGGAAAATATAAAAAAAAAAAGTTAATGCGAGACAGTATTGTATTGTGTTCTCTGTATGGGTGACATTATGTACAGATTTCCTCATAGAACCAGGAATTTGGGGTTTTAATAATGTCACAGTTTGTGTACTGAACTCTCTGAGCATTGCTCCGATAGATAAACAATTTACACTTAGCATCCTGTTCACAAGCCGTGACATAGTGGAAACTCTAGATTACTGGTTTCACGAAGAGAACTGTGCAAAATGCTGTCTATATACAAAAATAATACCCCGTGCTGTTTTTCACATCAACTGTCATTCAGGTGCAGGTAAATATGGACCATAAACAGAGTTTCTCTAGATAGGAACATTACATGATGCTGCAAATTCAAAATAATTTCATGTTCCCTTTAAAGGTTGTTGTTTCTGTGCCTCTTTTCCATCCCAGTCATTCTTCATATATTTGTATTTTAAAAGGGGAACATAGGTGTCCTAGGTCTGTCTAGCAAAATCTGAAAAAGCACCCCCACCTTTCCATAGCAGCTAACCCTGGACTACTATACACTGAAATACTGTGTCTTAAATTCAGTTGAGTGTTATTGTCGCCCTGCTTACCTACATAAAGTCCAGTTTCTACCTGGTGGATATTTCATCGCTGAGTTCCTCTAATCTTTTCGAAGTCATTTTGAACAACATCTCTATTCGCTTCTGGACATGTAGTAGGTTCAGTATTGCACACGTATTACTGTACCCTACAAAGAGTAACCTGCTACTCACTGCAGCTGCTTTTTTTCCTATGTACTATCTTATTGCCCAGGAAAACACTTGGAGATGGGCTGCTTTCAACCAGCATGTTCTCTGCTGGACAAAAACAGAAATCAAATCAAATAAAAAGTGGGTTTGAACATGGTATCAGGCTGAAGATCAGCAATCTGCAGATATTCATGTCCAAGCCAGCAACACAAAGTGCGGTCACGTTTGGAGGAACATGTGGTTAAAAGCCCCCAACCGTAACATCACTTTCTGTCGCAAGGGACCATGACCAGACTGTTAATTCTGTACCTACAGGTAAGCCCAGTATCTTGTTTGAAAGAGTTTTTCATGGCTACAGACTATGAAGTACTTTGCATATCTAGGTTCTTGTTTAATTACAAGCTAATTGCATGTTAATTAGCAATTGCTCATTAGTATTTTGGTACCACTATAACTGCTTTTTTTTCTCCTGGAGAATTTCCTTTGCTGTTCTAAAATTTAGGACTGGACAGATTCTATAGGTTATTTTAAGAGTCAGTTATGCCTGGCATGACGTTCTGCTCCGTTTTGTTATTTTGGAGAGTCCCTAAAGGTAATTTTCATCATTGGAGTTTTCGTATTTCTGATAATGAAATCCTTTACCTCTAGTCTTGTATATGTGCACTTGAAAATATATGTACACACACAAACAAACACACACACACACACGCGCACTGCACTCTGCAGATTAGAGGGTAGGTCCCGGAGTAAACCGTCGAGTCATTTCCCACTTCTTTCTGGTCACGCAGCATGTGGTAATATTGGATTTTGCAACAGAATATTCCTTAGATAAAGGATGAGGACAAGAAACCACAGATTGTAATTAACTCAACATTTACTGTCTCCTCAGCTGAATCATTACTTCCCACCTCCCACCCCCACCCCAAACAGCTGTCCAAAATACCTAATAAAGGCATTCCCAAAACTGCTGCCTGAGGGATCTAGGTTCAGGTGCAGAGTCAAAATACTTGGCTCCCATGAAGGGAGTAATTGCAGAGTACCAAGCATTCATGCACCTCCCCTGTTGGCCAGAGATCTGCATTGCCATTGGTGGTGCAGATCAGCACACACCTTCCCAGCCAAAGGCAGGCTGTGGCAAACCTCAGGGTTCAGCAGCTGCTGGAAAATTGTTAGAAAAAGGGAACTGATGCCATAAAAGATCAGTGGGGAAGAATGTTGAGCAGTAGTCTTCAGTTTAAAACCCATGAAATGGCTCTTTTAAATGATGTATTGTGCTTACCTGTATCTGGCAGCAGCTTGAATGAGAATACACGTTACGTCTGTCCAATATGATGAGTGGCCACCTTTATGGAAACCTGTGATGCCATGTACAGGAAAGCTGTGCCTACACTTCAGTGGTTGAAATATGTATTTTACATGCTGGAGCATGGAGCTGCACTCGGTACTAATGTTTTCCTCATAACCATGAGCTACATGTTCTAACAATGTTGTAACACAGGAGCTGCATGCTTGAGTGCGGCTGTGTGAAAGTTCCGTTTTCAGACATGGGGAAGGACCTTGTGATTCTGCTGCTCCCAGTCTTTCTGACTGTGCTAACACTTACCCTTTTAGCATGGCAAGGCAAGACAAATTTTATTTTAGAAAACGCCCATCCCGGAAGCTGTGGGCGTCGAACATATAATATTTCATTATACAAATCATAATTAATACATAAATAACATACTGTTCAACATGGATATACAATATTCTGACAATTAAAACAAGGTGTTGTATAAAGACTACCCTCAGCAACGGCTACTAAACTCAAAATAGCCAAGTGTTAATTTAAACATAAAATTCTGAAACCAGGTAAGGGCTATAAGATGCAGTCTGGGAAAGCCTGATTATACAAGAAGGCCTTGAGGCGGGCTTTGAATACCTCAACAGAAGGGGCCTCCCTAACAGCTGGAGAAAGCGAATTCCATAGGACCGAAGTGGTGACACTGAATGCTCTGTCACCTGCTGCTTTTAACCTCATCCTGGGAATTGCGAGGAGGCCCCTAGAGGAGGAGCAGAGGGAGTGGACTGAGACAGCAGGTGTAAGAAGGTCCTTCAGGTAACCAGGGCTCAGGCTGTGTAGGGCCTTAAAGGTGAGCAAACCCACCTTGAAGAGGACCCTCCACCTAACCGGAAGCCAGTGCAGTTGATGCAGCACCAGAGTGATGTGACAATACTTAGGCTGTCCCATCAACAGCCTAGCTGCCGCATTCTGCACCAGCTGCAGTCAGCGCAGGGTACCCCCAGAGACCCCGAGACAGAGTGCATTACAGTAGCCAAGCCTGGACGTCATGAAGGCATGCACCAAGGTAGGGAGGTCCAGCGGTGGAATTAGGGGCTTTATCCTAGCGATATTCCTCAGATGATAAAAACTAGTACAGACAATGAACGCCACCTGAAACTCAAGTGTCATTCCACTGACAAGGATAACACCCAGATCAAGCACCCAAGAGGAGGCCTTCAATGGTACAGAGCCAAGAAAAAGCCCTGTCTCTGCACCAGAGGCCAACCTATCATGCCCGCTGTTCAACTCCACCATTAGTACCTCCGTCTTATCGGGGTTCAGTCATAACCAACTGGAGGCCATCCAGTTGTTGATTCCAGCAAGGCAGCTGTTTAGTACTTCCACTGCGCAAGATGTTCTAGGGGCAAAGGAAAGATACAGCTGGGTATCCTCAACATAGCAATGAAAATCCAGACTGTACTTCCTAATGAGATCTCCCAGGGGCAGCATATACACGGCAAACAACATCGGCGATAAGACTGAACCCTGGGGAACTCCGCACGACAGGAGGTCAGAGGAGGAGGAGAAATTCCCTATCACTACTCTCTGCCTCCTGTTAGATAGAAAAGACTCAAACCAGCAGATGACAGTGCCAGCGAGTCCTCAGAATTCCCTTAGACGGTCAAGTAACACTCGATGGTCAACCATGTCAGATGCTGAGAGATCAAGGAGAACAAGAATTGTCCCCGTCCATCGATCTCTAGCCCTAAGGAGGTCATTATGCACCCAAACTAGCACAGTTTCTGTGCTATGCCTCGCACAAAACCCAGACTGGAGCGGCTCATATAGATCATGGGCCACAAGATGCTCCTTAAGCTGAAGCGCCACCACCTTCTTCACAATCTTACCCAAAAATGGAAGCTTGGAGGTGGAACAGTAATTTGTCTTCATGTCAGGGTCCAACGATGTTTTTTTTCAGAAGGGGTCTCACCAATGCCTCCTTCAAGACATCGGGAAAGACCCCCTCTGACAAGAAGCACCGGACAATCAAGGCAAACACTGGGCCAATGGAGTCAACACATCCCATTAAGAAACGAGTTGGCACCGGGTCCAATTCAAAAAAGGTGTGCCGAAGCTTGGAAGAAATCTCAATGACCTCAGCCACCTCCACCAGTCTAAATTCACCCCAGCCAGGTGGAGTGCTCTCTGGTCACCCAAGGCGACCTCTGTTGGCCAAACTTTGGCCCACTGGCGGAACCCCTTGCCTGATGGCAGACACCCTGTCCAAACTCCTTGCACAATGCGTTCGAAAGGGTTACCTTCAGCTGTAGACAGGAAGGATGGAGAAGCTTGTCTACAGTCCAGAAGAGCACAGTTGGTCGGTTCCTCCCAGCAGCAATCTCCCTAGACAGAAATTCTGCCTTCTTCTGATTGGCTGCCCCTGGTATGCCATAGTGCACACATAAGGGACAGTTTGTCTACCTCAGAGCCAGTCTTCTGCCAGCAGCGCTCTAATCTCCGACCCAAGGTCTTCATCACTTGAGCTCTCCATCATACCAAGGGGACCTAAAGTGAGAAGACCTGGGTCATATAATGGACTGGTGCAAGGGAGTTTGAGCACACCAGACAGCGCCTTATTATAGGTATCAACTGCCATGCAAAAGACCCCCAATGCATGCACTGTCCACACTAGATAGGTCAACCACCACCAAAAAACTCAGAGGTCAACCCCTCAAAAGGCGTACCTGACCATCTCTGTAGGGAAGGGCTCTCAAGGGGTCCCCAGACAGGAACTTCGCCAAGACCCAGAGATGACATCATGTGGAGAAAGTTGAATCCGAGTCGCGAGAAGATTAGTCATCGGCCAAACATTGGAGTCCCCAGCACTAAACATCTGGGGCCTCCAGTGTTTCACTGACTACCTAAATCGGCCAGCTCCTGCAGGAAATTCCTGTCGCCCCAGAAGGGCGGTAAATCAGAAGAATCTGGCAACCTGCGCCCGGACCCCATGGACAGCCACACATTCAAATGAATGTGGTACTCTCGCTGGGTGCAGGGTGAAGTCCAGCTTGGATCTAAAACAGATGGCAACCCCACCCGCCCCTGTGTTCCACTCTGGGGCAGTGTACTCTGTATACCAGGCGGGACAGCGGCCTCTAAAACCGGGCCAGCATCATCATCACCGATCCAGGTTTCCGTGATGCAAGCCAGATCAGATAAAGAAACCAAGTCTGCTATAATTGTAGTCTTGTTTCTGACCTATCTGGCATTGCAGAGCACCGCCTCAGGGATTGGTGGACAGTGCAGCCCTCTGGTTACCTGCCCACTCAGTCTGGTGGGAACTCTGGTGATGGGAACTAAACACGTCTGGCCTCTCCCTAGGACCCGTCTAATCCCAGGGCGCCTTCTGCACCCCACTACCTCAATCCAACCACCCGCCGCCGTGCATGGGGCACCCCACCCTGATCGAATCATATGGTTCCTCCCTATTCCAACCTCTCTACAGCGCCTAGCTGTAGTAACAGACACTGGGAGGCTGAAAAAAGGCCGTAGATTGAGCAATTGGGATGCCCCATACACTATCCTAGCCCGCTCCAGGCCCTCATACCTTCCCAGACACATCCCTCCTGACCATGTAATCCCTGGCCCAAACTATACAACCCACAATACAAAAAACTCAGTACCACACACTCCACGCATACACATATACAAAATAACTAAACCCCCAAACTACCCCTCCCCCAAAATAACCCAACAAAATATATTAGATTTTAAAGTACCAAAGCACACTCCACTCACACCCCACATATTCACTCTTAAACAACATTTTAAACTCAAACATACACCCTAGTTACATATCCTACCATACACATTAAACAAAATAAAACTACCCCCACAACTAATACAGTCCCCACCCAACAAAATTCCAAACTAAAACACTTTAACAACAAAAATTAAACAGGAGTGCTTCAAAAGGCAAAATCCAATAATGTCCGGCAGCAAAGATAGTTAATAGGGGAAACCCCGGCTCCAGATCTGTATTACCCAATATATAGATGAAAAGATATTAAAGCAGTAAGCGCAACAGTATTTTGAGCTGTAAACTATAAAGACCGTCACTGAATGTCTCTTAGATAGTCGTCCGTTCAAGGAGCTCACACCTCCTCAAATAGAATGTCCAATGTAATTTCTATCTGCACTACCTCTCACGTAGGCGAGATAGAACCACGGAATTATTATTATGCAAAGTATTTAACCAGGCACTCTCACTGCCCGTAAAATTAAAAATTAAACATAAAGCCGGTAAAAAAGGAAAAAAGGTCTGACTGTATCCAGGATAAGAGCCCGTTCAAAACTTCCAATACCTCCCAAAGAGCAATACACTCCTCCTTCTTCCAGGATTCAGGGTCAACTAGAAACTGGCAGGGGACCCAAATAACTCTGCCCTAGGAGGCCACTCCCAGAAATCTCCACCACCGTGACTTCGGCCCATAGATTAGTGTTGGCCCACCAGCCGACCCCCGATGGCCTAGGAGTAACAAAAGCGCATCACAGCGCATCATACAGTATATTATTTCTTCTTCAGCAACATTTTATAGGGCTAGGATAGTGTATGGGGCATCCCAGGTCACCCCAACAAACAGGCACTTGTGCCTAGTGGGCCTTACCCGGTTATCAAAGACTTAAATAAAATAAATAAAAATGTTATGGTGTGAGCGGGGAAGCCTGACATTCTGCTTCTATCAGTGTCTGGAGGAAGAGGCAGGGGGCTAGAAGCTAAGCAAGTTCTATGGGTACTTCAGCCAGAGCAAATTAGCTCTTAGTTTCCCTTCATGATGTACGCTGCACTATAATCAGGTACAGCTTCCCCATGCATGACATCACATGATTACATAAAATGGAGATAAATGTTAAAGTTACATGGGGCAGACGTTAGCCAGGAATATCTCAAGACTGCTGCCATCTACAGGTAAGCCCAATACCTCATTTAAAAAAGCTTTGCATAAGCTTTTAAACTTCAAAGGGTTAATGTTCCCTATCCTTCTCCTTTTTAAATGAAAATGTATTATATGAACATGTTTGCACTGGGCATCGGAATACCAGCTTCCCAACATTGGGACATAACGTGGATGTGGTGGTGGCTGGGGGGCAGTCCCCCAATGCTGAAATCAACAGGGTCAGCTATGTTTAGTCTGTTCCCTTTCTGCTTGAGGCAAATGTACCACCTACACATGCTGGGACCCAAACCTGGCACCCTCGTCCCAAGGTTACAGCTTTAACCAGTGGGTAGGTTAGGGTGCTTTTTGACTTTATATTTAAGTCTCTGATGGCCACTAGAGGTCTTGTTCACTGTTAAAATCACTCAGCACTGCATTTCATTTGCAGCTGCTCATGCTAGCTAGCACTGTTCTGCACCACTTCTGTTTATATGCAACAAGCTACAAGTACAAGGAAAACATCATCATCATCATGGTTCTCACAGTCCCTCTCCCCTTACTTACATTTAGCTGTGTATCTGTGTCAAGCAAATTGGTATGGGAGTGGCAGTGTTAGCTGGACTGCAGAACCAAGCACTCTAAATCAACTGGAAGCTTTTTGGGGGGGCAAAGATGTATTTTGCGTAGTGTGTTGGTGGATTTTGGGGGCCTCTTCCCCATTACCACAACAATCTTTTAAAGGGCAGCTGACGCTTTTCGGAAAAGTTTGAAAAACATAATGGACAAAATTCAGCTTGTAGTTCCTATACCTTCCATAGATTTCACCTGTCCATTATTTATTACTAAAGAAATTCCCCAAAAGGGCTCAATCCTCAAACATTCAGGAATGCTAGCGCCTGGTGTGCCAAACAGATGGCACATGGGAACATGGCATCTAACTGGCATTCGAGTTCTCAATCCCGTGCGCCTGTCTGATGAGGTAAACCAACTTTTGCTGGTTTAACCTTGCATCAGCCGGGGATCTTGTTATGGATTTGTGCCACATATTTGGCACAAGTTGCCATAAAAAAGGATGCAGTGTCGCAAATGCAGTTGGCCTCGAGAATCTGGCACAAGGTGCATCAAAGTGTTAGGTGCAGTGCCAGGTTTGCCTTAAAGCTTTGCATCAACCTTGAGAATCGGGCCCAAGATCTTTATCCCCTTAGTGTTCATCTGGCTCTACAGCTACCCTGCTACTTGAAATTATAATGCTTTGTTGTGACAGCATGGTCCTTTGCCATGAGAATAAATGTGATGTCACAAGCAGAGTACTAAGACATCAGGTTGGGAAGAAGCAATATGAACTGATTAACCCTCATGGAACAACTATCCTGTTTTCCTGCATATGACTTCAGTAATAAATAATAGGGATACGAGATACCGAGTTAATGAGAAATATAAGCTGCCTTTCGTCCAAATATTAGGTTTTTCAAAGTTCTTCTTGAGGTGTCTGTGACTCTTTAAATCTGTTGCAGCTAAAAGTTGGGATGTTGCACTTTTGGATATTCTCAGACGTGAACCCCAAAAACAAATTGAGATGTCCTTTTTTTAGAGTCATCTAAATGTAACTGCATTTCATGACATATATCTATATATACAATGGGGTGAGTGGTAAATGAGTGTGATAAATTATTTTCAACAGGGTGTGATAAATATAAGACCTGACATTTATCACACCGGCATAAATAGTACATTTTGCAACAATAGAGAGCACCATTGTATATATCGGCTACATCATGGGCACTTGTGTGATATGAAATCTGTTCAGTCCTGTACAGTGACCTCTGAAACCTCACTCGTGGCTTAGCCACTCGTGAGTTCAGTGGTCACTCTGAAAGGCGAAAATATTTTCCATATCACACTCGATATATCATGTATCTCCTATATATAGTTTTATCTTGTCCGTTATTGTTAAATGTCCATGTCATTCTTAAAAATGGATACTTGTTCTTGGATTAAGGTGTGATCTCATCCAGTTTGGCTCTGACCTGTGACTCAGTCATCAGACTTGTAATTTTCCGTCTTATGTGTCTGCACTTCTCAGAAAGTTAGGATGTATCCTGCACATAATCCCTGTAGATATGGATCATATCAGAGTAGACAATGTATGTGTATTTATAAGAATGGAGATCTGACCCACAACGGTGGCTTCTTATTAGCGTTCCTATCTTTACAGAGCCAGAGGCAACATACTCTTATCCACCACTGGAGGCAGTAAAATATCATAGCTGTTGGTAGGAACATGGGATTGTGAGCCAGAAAACCCTGCTGTGAATTCCAGCTTTCAGGCAGTGTGGTGTCTAATGATTAGAGCAAAGGGCAGGGAGTTTGGAGATTCTGTTCACACCTCAGGTCTCAGTAAATGTGCTGTGATGGTTAGAGCAAAAGATTGTAAGTCAGAAGATTTGGTTCCAACCCAGGCTTCTAGGGCATTGATGTGTCTAAATGTTAGAACAAAGGACTATGAATTAGGAAATTCTGTCTCATTCTCAGTTCACAGGCAGTGTGGTTTCTAAAGGTTAGAATAAATGGTTATGAGCCAGGAGAGCCTGGTTCCAGTATCAGCTCAGTGTTCTCTTCAATACAGAGCTAGAGACAACTTATTCTAGTTTACTGCTGGAGGCAGTGATGTATGGTAGTTGTTGGCTAGAACTTGCCATTGTAAGCAAGGAACCCTGCTGTGAATCCCAGTGTAAAGGTAGTGTGGTATCACATGGTTGCAGCAAAGGACTGTGAGCCTGAAGACCCTGATTCAAGTCCCAGCTCCCAGACAGTGTGGTGTCTAACAGTTAGAGCAAAGGGTTTCAAGTTCAGCATTATTTTGTGGGTTACCTGGAGGTGTGCTGTCTAATGGTTAGAGTAAAGGGCTGCAAGTCAAGAGATCATGGTTCCAATCCCATCTCTTGGGCAGGACTGATGAAGCAAAGGGGCTGTGGGCCAGGAGATCCCAGTTCCAGTTCCAGTCCCAGTAAATGTGGTGTAATGGCTAAAGCAAAGGTATGCAAGTTAGGTTTAATGGTTAGAGCAAAGGACTGTGAGTCAGAAGAATCTGTTCCAGTCTCAGCTCCCAGGCACTGAGTTGTCTGATGGATAAAGCAAAGAATGGTGAGTCAGGAGAACCTGGTTTCAATCTCAGCTCCCAGTGTGGTGTCTAATGCTTAAAGGATGGTGAGTCAGGAGATCCTGATTCCAGTCCCAGCTCCCAGGCAATGCACTGTCTAATGGTTAGAGTATGGGGATAATCAAGAGATTCTAATTCCAGTCCCAGCTCCCAGGCAATGTACTGTGTAATGGTTAGAGTACGGGATAATCAAGAGATTCTAATTCAGTCCCAGCTCCCAGGAAGTGTGTTGTCTGGTGGTTAGAGCAATGAATTGTGAGACAGAAGATCCTGGAACCAGCCCCAGTTCTCTGGTAGCATGGTGTCAAATGGTCAGAGCAAAGGGCTGTGAGCTAAGAGATCCTGGTCTAACCCTAACTTCCTGGCAGTGTGGTATCATAGAAAGATAGAAACGGATGACAGATAAAAACTTGGCAACCCATCCAGTCTGCCCATGCCTATCTACTTTTGGGACTATGCCCTTGTTAGTCCTCCCTACTCCAGCCCCTCCTCAGTCTGCCCTTTTATGCACCAGTTCCATTTACCTGTCCCATCCCCTTTTGAACTCTTCCACGGTTTCAGCCCCGATGACCTCCTCTGGGAATCTGTTCCAGACTGTCACCACTCCTTCTGTAAAAAAGTACTTCCTAACATCTTTCTTGAATTTCCCTCCCACCAGTTTCAGGGAGTTACTCCTGGTGCCCATATTACCACTCACTGAACAGTCGCTGCTGGCCACCTTGTTTTGTGGAGGTCCATGAATGTCTGTCATGTTGCCCTCTTTCTTCTATCCTCCAGTGCATGCATGTTGCGATCCTTCAAGCATTCCTTGTAGAACCTATTCTGTTGCCCTTGTATCATTCAGGTGACTTGCTTTTTCACTGCCTCTAACCTGTCCCTGTCCTTTCTCAAGTGTGGGCTCCAAATTTGTACACAGTGCTCTACATGAGGGCAAACCAGGGATCTATACAGGGGCTGTACTGCTGACCCTCTTCTGCTAGTGATCCTTTCATTATGCACCTCCACATCCATTCTGCCTTACTCACAGCCCTACTACACTGTGCTGATGCCCTCATGTTCTCCATTCTGAACTCCCCAGGTCCTCTTATTCTGATGTGCTCTCCACCCCCACCCGCCCATTCACCTTATTCGACTGGCTTGGGTTCTTTTGTTCCCTATGTGCATTATCTTGCAGTTTTTTTGTATTACACTTCAGCTGTCCCACCCTTGACCACATAAACCACCTCTCAGATTATTCTTTATGGCCCTTATCCTCTCCTTGGTGTCCACTCTTCCAAAGATCTTGGAGTCATCTGCAAAGAATGAATGTCCTTCCCTGAACCCGCTCCAATATGTCACAAATAAAAATGATAATGACAAAAATAGCCATTCCCTGAACTAACTCCTGAAGCAAAATTCTTGTGACTTCTCCCAGCCTTGTCTAATGACTGGAGCAAACAACTGCGAGTCAGGATATCCTGGTTGCAGTCGCAGCCCCCAGGCAATATGGTGTCTAATCGGCACAGCAAATGGCTGTGAACCAGGAAAGGAGAATTAACACAGAGATAACAAAGGGCGCACTTCCTATGGCAGATAGCAGTTGACCTAATTGTCCAGCATTGTGTGCAGTTTCCAGCTCAAGGAAGATGAACAGAGGAATGAGGCTCTCTGAGTCCTATCCAGCAGCAAGTCCTTTGACCTAAGACTGGCACATCAGCTTCATAATCAGTCCCTTTAAAAAGTCTGGGTGTTACAGACTTAAGTACTCCACACTAACAAGCTTTATTCTAAACAGAATCAATATTTGTTTCCTACTTTTCTCCCAATTCCTGCATTTCTCACACCCTGCTGGCTGGGTCTCTGTGGCTGTACCCCTTTCTGCTGCCTCATGGGTGGGCGAGTGGCACCTGCACAACTACCCCAAATGCCCTCCTTGGTTGACAGAGTGCATGTGAATGCATAGTGCTCACACTCTTCCCTCCTTGGCGGCTGAGCTCCTTGCCTCTGTGACCAACCTGATCCCTAGCCAGCTTCAGCATGTGATTCTGGAACTTCCACATTAACTAGGGACTCCCAGGTGGCAACATCATGATCTAGATATATGTAATTTATAACCAAGGAAGACACTCTGAGGTGTGACATCTCATTTCTAGTGTGTGGAGTATGGGGTGGTACAGGGACCAGTTTTAACACCCCAGGTCCCTTTACTCTGGGAAATGTTGGCCAGAATATCTCCCATATTCATATGATATTTTTTTATTCATGTATTTTTCTTCCTTGCTGGCTCCCATCTGGAAGGTACCCAGGCTAGTCACCCTAGCGTCTCTGGGACTTACCCCTCGGTACTCCATCAACTTTTTCCTCATGGCAGGGTTGGAGGAGATGCCCCAGCCCATGTGAGGCAGGATCCAGTTGGGGTGCCCAGCCACTGGTACCAGGCTTGCAAGGGGTCATACATCATCCTGCCCGGTGAAGGCATTTTCACTTTCTTTCTCCTCTGGAACATCCGGCGTTCAAGCGACACAGTGAGTCTTTGGTGTCCCACGACCTGTTGGGCTTCCAACTGCTATGAAACCCACCCATCCCTTGAGAGGAGAGCAGTTCCTCGGATGCTTGATCCTACCCCCCAGTGACTCAAGTTCACTCTCAAAACAGGCTCCCCCGCCTAATGAGTGGCAGCTCTACTGCTGCGCTAGTGGGTTGGTACTGTCATGGGATCTTTAACTTCCACTGGTACAGCTTTCAGTGTCAGTTGGTAGCACATCTGTCTCTGGGCCAGAAGGTCATGGGTTCTAGCCGCACACCGGGAATGGGCTCATACCTTAAAATGCTTGCACCCGAGTGCAGTACTAAGGGAGTACTATACTGTCGGGGTGTGCCATCCTTCAGATGAGACTTTAAATCGAGGTCCCTTCTACCCATCTGTGGTGCTTTCCTGGTGGGTGTCCAGGTGGAAGTAAAAGAACCTAAGTCACTTTTCACAAGAGTGGTGGCAAAACTGGCCAGCATTCCCCCTTCCCATAAAAACCAGTTCATGCAATTGTCCAAGGCTGTGTGTGGGTTTTGATGTGCAAAATAGCTGCCACTGCGTGCTTATTCACTTCACTACCAGTCTAGCATTGCTCGTAAAGTGCTTTGGGATGCAGTGTGCATTAAAAATGCTATATAAATGCTGATTCTTGTTCTTCTTCCAGAGATGGGTAGAAGGGACATGGGTTTAATGTTTCATACAAAGGACACCCCCTAGTGCTGCATTACAGTGCTAGTATTTGTTTTATTTAAATCTAGGATTACAAGTACCTTTGAGCCAAGGCTCTTTTACAAAGGTTCCATGTCAGTTTGAAGACAGTACAACAGACTACAGCAATGCATGGTAATGCACTAAGGCAAGGAATTATAGGCAGGATAAACAGGTTAACAGGTTTACAATCAGTTACCTGGAGAAATGCATACATTTTGGAGAAGACAGGTCAAAGGCAATTGAGGGTGTACAACAGCATTACAAGACATGGGTAGGAACACAGGAGGTAAGAGCTACCAGAGGCATTGTCACAGCACATAGAGAAGTGCAGGTAGTGGGGTTAGGAGGAAAGGGTGAGGGTGAGGAGGGGATGGGGAAGGAAAAGAGATAAGGAAAAAGGTGAAGTGCTAGATGGGAGCTGAGGCAGCACTGAAGGGTAGCCAGGAGGGCTGGCTAGATGAGTATTGGGTATTATCCGACTTCTTGACATGAGACTAGAACCTGGGCTTTCCAGTCCTCTAGCTCCAGAGGCCAGCATGCAATCAACTGAGCCACTGGCACAGCTTGGGTATAAAGTATTTTGGTTGGCGGAGACTCATGGTTAACAAGTTCAGTGCCTACATGGGGAGATTTAGTACCCCAAGCCTCGCGATTCCCAAGGTGTCAGAGCTACCAGATTGAGTCTGAGACAAGGGAGCAGTGGGAAAAACTAGCCTTGTATAAGGCATTGGAAACTCTCAGATCAATTACACTTCAGCACAGACCCCAAATCTCAGACTAAAACTGGCTATTTTTTCCCCCTCCCTCTGATGCACAGGTAAGTTATGATACTGTATATCAGGTGTTTTTTCCTGTTGTTTGCTGATCTCCCCTGCGAATCAGTATTTAGTCACTGATCGGGTCACTTTTAAGTTTTGTGTAGGAAGCACACTGCTTATGCAGATTACACTTTGTGGATCTTGCCATTGCATACATGTAACAGAATAAATGCCATGTATGTTATGGCTTGATTTTGAAAGGAAGGCATCCTCTGAAACCTAATCACTGATTTTGGTAGCTCCTACTGCTACCCTCCCACCCCTTACTGATGTTTGACTTCTGCATGTTGAATGAAGTACACATATTATCATGTATACTTGGCCCTTGTTCTGCATGGATATCCATCTCAGCTGAAATGTTGTTGTACTACAGTTCAAAGGCCATGGTTCGTCAGGCGGCGGGGGCTGGTCACAAACAGATTAGAAACAACAAAAGGAAGACAACATGCCACGTACAAGTCCACTCTTAACTTTTTAAATTCAGGTTTGTTTTTTCATAACTTGCCTTCTTCACATGTGACCATGATTTAGCAGTTTTAGCATCTCTGCTTTGGGTTCTGCTGCTTAAGCTTACACCTAAAGGCCGCGACTGCATAAGCACCAGGTAAATTATTTTGTGCACTGTTCCTTTCCTGACTCTAAAAAAATAAATAAATACTAGATGCGAAACCCTTGGCACAACAAACCTGTGTTGCTGCAGTGGGGTACTGATTACATCAGACCTCTCGAGTTTCACTCTAGGTCAGTGATGTAATCAGAAGCCCTCTGTGGCAGCACATAGAGGATAATGTATTGTCAGCTATCAGCAACAAGCATGTTTAGCTATTGAGAGGTTGCCATGGGGACCGTTGAAAGCTCAAGAGGTTTTGGTCGACATGGCTGTATCGAGATGGCTACAACGCTTTGTTGCCAATAGTGGACTATACATTGTCTTTTAGCTGTATGGTCCACTTTTTATAGTTGCGGTCCACATAAACAACAAAAACAAGTCAATTATATTAAAATAAAGCTCCAGGGTCCTTAATTTTGTGTTTTGTTTGTCACCCGCTCTCTTCTGGGTCCAGCTCTCACCACCGTGGCTGATTCAGGAAGAGCAGAGGTTCGCGTAATGCATTCCATGTTGTATCATCATTGTGATGTACTCAGGATGATACAAACAAGATTGTGACTTTGCATCGCGGTACAACGCTGGGGAATGATGGAACTCGGTTATTAATACTGTTCCATCATACACTATAGACTTGATGTGCATGGTTGCTCATCCACTGTTCTCTACGTTAAAAACATAAAGCTCAGTACTGCTGTAATATTTTTGCTCTTGTCATGCACTCCCTTAAAGGAGAACTGCATTGAACTATCAAGAAGGTATGTTCTGGAGAGGTTGTCTTTTATATTCTGGTTTACATTCAGTCATTGTTCCACTTTTATTAGCCTTGTAGTAAATTTAGTGGGTGTTTCCAACTAGCACACTGGTGGTAATAAGGACCATTTTTTGAACTGTACAATGTGGTTTATGCAAGCAACAAGACACAACAGGGTGTGCATTGTACTGAGATAACCACATGCCGAGGGACAAAGTGAAGCACAAGTCCAGAGGCCGAGTGCCTTCAGCCACTTGGAAGTGCAGTTATCTCGGCACAACGCACACCCCAGAGTGTCATATTGCACTTATAAAATTGACTTCTTTAATTTAGATGCTTTTAGGAGTGTAAAAAATTAAAAATGTACTTGCATGTTTGGTAAAGTATTTCTTCCACCTATTGAAACTAGATGTTCTTAGGAGGGAGTTTCAGTTCTGTGACATTTGACCTTGGAATGTTTTTCTCTGACAGTCAGCCTGTGTTCTCTATAGTTGACTTTTAAATGTAATTTTTGGCCAGTGGGATCCTTTACAACCTTTCTGTCTGTTTTGTATGTATGATCTGGTCTTTAATGGGATGTATTCTTGCAAAACAACTGTCATTAGCTTCTGATGAAGGATTGTTTAATCCGAAAGCTTAAGCATCTATTTTCTTTGTAACATCTATGTTGGTCCAATAAAGATATCAAATCATCTTTTTTCTTGATCTTTTGTTACAAGTGCCATACGGCAACAAAATAGTTTTCTGTGACTTGGTTTTGAAAGTTTGTCCCAATGTGGTATCCGTAGTTGTAGTTTTCTCAAGTGTACAAAACCAAAAGTAGTAGAACATGACTTGGCAGGGTAAAATGGTAATTTGATTTAATTTTTGCAACATTGTAATCCCATTTTGGGTTTGGAGGTTCAGTTGTGCTGATCCATTTCTGTAGCATCTTCACGCGCCTCTGCATCCTGCCCCATGCTCCTCAGTTCATTTTCCTGCACACACTTTTTCTACTGGCTGCCCTGGCCAGTTTTAGTAGCATCCTGCTACCTGCCACCAACTAGTTAGCTGATTTTATTCTAGCTTCCCATTCATTTCTACCACCACCTGCTAGCCTGCTTGTTTTACCAGCTCCCTCTGTCGTTCCCTCCTGTAATTTGGTTCTTCGTTTCCAGTTACAGGGAGCAATAAAAACAAAGGCAATGAAGTTTCTTATTGTACACATATCTGGGTTTTTTTTGTGTGAGCGGTCCAGGGTCATAAAAGACTGAGTTCACTGCATGCTGGAACAGCAGAGCGAGCATTGTAGCCAGAATCAGGAGGGAGATAGTTGGCAACTTGGCAAATGTTTTATAAATAGTGCAATTAATTTATATTTTTGGGGAACAGTACAATATAAGCAGAAGCCAGAGTGGGTTGGAGGGGAAAAGAGTATGCAACGCACTCTGGAGATAGCTGCTGGTCTGAGTGGAGAGACAGGCCATAGTTCATGTCAGCAGATAAAGGAAATGAATATATAGGAAATATAAAACATAAAATATAAAACCTGGGTAGATGTTGTGGGCAAGGCTGTCTTAGTGGGTGAAGTTGGACAGGGAACACATTAATGGTGATTTGTTTCCACTTGCTTGCTTGCCAGTTAAGTGTTTGTTCAAAGAATAAGCAAAAAATGGCTGCCAAACATTTTTTTTAAATTCTATATTTGCGTAATGATTCATGATAAGGCTAAATACCAGGATGATCATTCACTGTGCTGCATTAATGCATGGTCAGGTGACTGGATCTAGTCAATAAAGTCTAGAAGATTTTTGAGCCCAGTTTATAACTCCTCGTAAAGCTCTTACCTTGTTGTCATAATGCATCCATGTTCTACTACAGAACTCTGGGGTTGAAAGGGGCACATACCACATCAAATGTAAAATAATGGATGAGGTGTTGTACATTCTGAGTTCTCTTTTTTTTTGTTACGCATCTGGGGCGTATAATACTACACACATAAACCATGAGTACGAAGCACGATGGTATTGCACACTGAGGGTGTGTAAAAAAATTAAAAAATGTTAACACCCATCCTTTATTCTTTATAATTGCTAGTGACTGGAAAAACTGCTGTTAAAAAACAAGGAACAAAGAAAACAGTGGTGCGAGGACATAAGAAACTCTTAAGTGCACATGGAGAAGTTAAAAGAGATTTTGATGTGATGGTTGCAAAATGAGCAAGTAGGATTTGCAGGAGTTATTGCCCAGCAAAAAAAAGAAACGGGCTTATTTTCTGTTTCTCATGCTTTTCATTAAACAACATGATTGAGATAGAGAGGAGCGGTGCTTACAGCTTTTTCTCAGCTTGTGTGTTTGCTGTCAACCTGCTGCATGAATACCTGTTTAAGTTTAACCTTTCCATTTCATCTAGTTTACATAAAATGTTTATGCCCTTACTCCACTTTATCACTATAAATGTGCTTCTTTACTATAAAGTATGATTTATGTGAATCAGGTGGGGGCATAGTTTCGGCATGACAGCAAACAACTGCGACATGAAAACTGCTGTGATAGAGTAGGAATCGATTTTAGACAACCAACCTTTTTGTAAACTGTTCTTATTACATCTGATTGACTTTTATACACATGAAATCATGGTTAGTAGTGTTGATTAACAGTGCTTGCTGAACTTGAATTCAAGTTTTGTTAAAACCTGTTTTCTTTTTTAACAGTTTCAGACTGGGCTGGCACCAAACACTGTAATAACCATCTGGGTATTAAGGAATAGAACCCAGTTATTACAGCATTTGAAAGTGGTGTCAGTCCAGTCCTTAAACGGGCTCACCAGTAATTATACAGTTCTACAACGGCACTTACAGCAGTAGGTAACTCTGACACACCCATAGGGGACGTGCTATAGACTGACTCAAAATATGCAATTTATCTGCAAGTGTGAGAAGGCAAGTCAATAACTCACCATTGGCAAGTAGTAGTTATGAAAGTCCTGCCCCCTTACAAGTGTCGATAAACTGCACATTTTGAGTCATGCCACTGCATATTCATTGTATACACCATCAGTTTACTAGTCATACCATTTATAGGCTGTGTGAAGATTTAACTGTTTCTTATTGATTTCAACTGCTGGCTTCACTGCTGTACAGAGGTATTGTGATGTCGTCGGTCTTGTGAAAGCAGCTGAATGGTTGGTTCAGTATTCCATTGCTGATACTAACCTTAAAGATATCAATTGTAACCTACTTAACAATCAAGATGTCATGCAATCTTGAGGTTCGGTAAGAAGATCATTTGTTTTCTTGCCATTTATATCTACATTGGTGTTGTATAAATGGAGTTTGCTAAAAGGTCAGTAAAGACTGAACAATTACAGAACTGGAACTAGTATTAAAAAAAAAAAAATTTCTGCAAGAAAAATGACTTGCAGTTTCAACAGTTCTCATTTAAGTACAGCACGGGTAAACAAGGGGTAGCAAACAGGACTGTGTATAATGTGTGCAACAGGGGAAGGTGCCCTAGGGCCTGGTGTGCAAGATGAATTCTTCTAGCTACATTCCTGGGTAGCTGACAGCATGAAGTTAGGCTAAGGTGAGGCCCAGCACAGGACTAAGGCTCAGTCCAAAGAGTTTAGAAAAAAGAATGGCTGACAGCGGTAGTTTCCATAGCCTTCAATCACCACAGGATTACAGCATGATTACTCCCAGGTTTGCAGCGCCAGTAATCAGATGAAGTTACATGCTCTCGGATTAGCCCAAGCACTAGCAGACTGGAGCACCACTGATTAAAACTCGCCGCTGTTGCATTCCTGGAGGCCGTCGTTTCAAATTATCAGGCTCCAATTCATTCCTTTCGGTAAATGACTTGCTATGCAGTTCAAACTGGACTGTACTTCATTCATACTCTGCTTGACTAGAGCTGGGGAATTTTGAAAGCTTATTCACAGTCTTTTGTCCAAGCGTAGCTGCATGGGGGTGGGGATACTGGAGGTCATGCAACCGACTGTGATGAGATTTGAACCTGAAAGACTTCCATTCCGCCATTCTATGCTCTAAACACTAGACTAACTGCCCTTCCTAATTCATTTTGCTGTCACCCCCCTAAACTGTCACCAGCATTAAATCCATCACAGTGTGGAGAGACCTACACTATACCAGGCCCTGTGGATAACCAGGAGGCTTCAGTCTCTGTCAGTCCCTCACCATTCAACAGCACATAAACCAGCCTGCCCTCACCATATCTGCCCCGCATTGTACTGAACCATGTGGATAAACTGAGGGCTTCAGTCCCCAGTCTCTTACTTTACAGCAGCACTAAATACCTGCAGGCCTTCTAGCCTTGAGGTTAGAGCACCAAGCTGTGAACCTGGCGACCCAGCAGACTTGAATCCCTATCCCTAGCTGACATGCATACTATGTGACCTTGAGCAAGTCACTTAACCTCCCTGTGTTCCCAAGTCACACCAAGAAACAAGCTTCTTTTCCCAGCCCAAAATTTTAAAATAAAAAATTATAGTGTAAGAAATCTTGGTCTGTGCTGTACCCTGGCCTGCGGATAAACAGAGGGACTTGGTTCCCAGTGCTTTCAATCCATCCCCTTGAACTAACACTAAATATTTCACAGATTGGGGAAGCGTGCACTGTACCTACCCACTCTGTACCTGGCTGTGGATAGACAGAGGGTTTCAATCTTCCATACTGTCAGTGCCCGCTTTTCATTATACAATGGGGTCAAAATGGGGCACTCTCATTGGGTGACTGGCACCTTTTAGCTGTGATAAATCCTAGCATAACCACCGCAAAAGGCACCAATCGACCACTTTACCAAGTAAAAGTAAATCACTACAACTCCCGAATCAAAACAAAAATCTGCCATATTGGTTTGCCGCTAAACGCTGATGGAAAAATGGCAATGACAGAAATAGACTGCAGCTTCAGGTTAGCCACCACTGAATTAACATGTCTCCCCCCCCCCTCCCCCCAGCCAAACAACATGCCAGTCCACTATGACGCAATCATGATCAGGAAAATAAAACGCTTTATGTGATCCTTCACACCCACCTCACTGGTCTCATGGTTTAACTAGTGGCTCCATACTTGAACTCCACAGATGATCATCACCTGCTAGCTCAGTAATTCTAAATACCCTGGTGTCTGGCATGTTACCTAAGTGCTGGTGTCCCGATTGATTAAAACAAAACAACTAAATATCTCCTCAGACCGACCTCTCAGCCACACTGACTCCCCAAACCACATGCTCAGCTACTGCTGTCTATCCACTTAGCGATCACACCACACTCTCTCAACAGGCCATAACCAGAGCCAATCAGAACCTGCACACTTGCACCACATTCTCTTACCAAAAAAACAAACAAAAACAGTTAAACACAAACATCACAGCATGTCTTTGTATGTGTGCTGGGGGAGGGGACCATAATGTGCTATCAACAAGCATGTGTGTGTTTTGGGGGGGACTTAATCTGCCTAGCAACAAGGCACTATATAATATAGAGAGAAAGAACATTTCAACAAAAATGAATAAAAAATTCAATATTTTAATATTTTTTTTTAAATTCTTTACTTATTTCCGATATAATTGCAATAATCCATTCCAGGTTGTGGGTTATGGAGGGTTTACCCTTCTGGTGTGTTGTCATTCAGCCTGCAGCCTTGTGACCAAACCCCATCAAATCTCACCATAACCCACACTCCACTGTGGTTTATTGCTTAAACATTCATCGCTAAATTAATTTCTGTGTAGAAAAGTCTGCACTGCATCTGCCCCACACTGCATTTGACCCTGTGGATAGACAGAGGGTTTCAGTCTCCCATGCCACCAGTCCTTCACTTTTCACTAACATTAAATACATCGCAGTGTGGGAAAGCCTGCAGTGTACCTGCCCACATTGTGCCAGCACAGTGGATAAGCAGAGGACTTTAGTCGGTCTCCCTGACCTTTCATGTCAGTGCCTCATCTTTCATGAGCACAAAATTCATTACAAAAATATTTACACCGTAATGAAAAAAAAAAAAGAGGAAGGGAAGCCAGGTGATTTTCATGTCAAGCTGAGACCCCGATCTGGCTTACCCAAAGTCTCCGAAGTAAGCTGAGCAAGCTCAACGGTTAGATTTCTGTTCTACTCCGTCATTTCTCCCCTCCCACAATATTTATGGTGGCGTCAGGGCCATCAGAGGCCAGACACGGTGACTTTTAGCTTCTGGCTAACAAAAACAACAATAAACAAACAACTAAATAACCAAAGCGCAGACCTGACTGGTGGCAGCAGCAGCTTTTGCAAAATACTTAAATTGTGTGAACAAAATTACTGTTTTAAGAGTAAAAAATCTAGTGCAAAAATGGCCATTTCTTAGCAATTCCAGGTTTTTAAACAAAATTGTTTTCTGCAGTGATGTTTTCTGTGAGAAAAGTGATTTCGCTTGAAAACAGGCCAATTTTGCTGATGTGCAAAAATGGCTAAAGTTTTCCAGTATTGGTGATTAGTGATAATGCCTGCTGTACATAAATGGATTTCACATTATTGTCACGCGATGGGGAGAGGATTCACCCTCCTAATTTCTGTATTCTGAAAGTACTATAATTTTATATAGCATTCACAGAAAAGTATTCTAAAATGCTTTGGATTGGGGAAAAAATATGTTAACATCAGAAAGAGTGTTTAGGGGATACATAATGGGCTGCACTAGGATAAGTAAACAATACGACATGACAGGTATTGGTTGTCAGAGGTTATAAGTCTAATTAATTATTCATGAACCTAGCGAGGCTCCTGATTGGCTACTGGATCAGTCATGGACGTTTTAGAAATTACCTGTCCAGCTGCCAGCTGATGCTATGTGCATGCACTTCTCACACCACATGGCTAAAACCTAAATGTAAGTAAAAAAAAAAAAAAAAGCAAAAGAGTTGTTGTTGTGATTATACTTATATTCAACAATAACAACCTCAAGTCAGTCATTTCTTTGGATTAATGACCAGTTGGAGGGAGGTGGCCCTCAGCTGCGCCTCAGGCCACCCATCTCCCCAGTCGGTCATTAATCCATAAGAAATAACTGACTTCTTGGTCATTACTGCTTTATTAATACACACCCAGCTGTCTAGTGAGGCATGTTGCATTTGTAATTGAGTGCCTCCAATACCTGGAAATACATTTACCCCCAGAAAATCGACAACCTGAAGTGTCTTTTTATTTTTCCAACTCTATTTATCCCTCCTTCCTCCATGACCTCCTTTGGCCTCACCTCAGTGCAATCTGTCATCCACCAAGGCCCCCCACATGGAACCTTGGAGATGTGGACCACCAGCGACACACTTCAAAGCCAGTCCCCCGCTTGCCCTTGAGGCAGACTTGTCTTCTTCTCCACGGATACTCTAATGTGATGCGATCAACCGTCAGTGGAGGTAAAGTCCAGGAATTAATTCAGGCCCAGGCAGGAGGCCTGATATTTGATGTTGGGGGGTGGGGGGCACTATAGGACATCACCTTCCCATTCAATGGCATTTCCTCTTTGCATCCCCATGAGATTCGGTCATGCAGTGGCGTCCATGACACTATTGTGTGCTTCTGCGCACAGTATGTCAACGTCTGCTACTACCCCCCGTTTAAGACTCTGACACCTTACTCCCAGCCTCAACCATGAAGGAGGCGAGCTGTTCCTCAGACCCTCACTATGCCTCCCCAGCTGGCCCTCAGACAGTCCAGTCTCACTCCCAAACCAGTGCGTTAGTGTCACAAGTGGTGGTGCAATGGCTGTGCCAGTGGGCCTGCCTGGAGTGTCTTGTTGCTTTGCTTATAAAATGGGTAAACTGAGAACAGTCGTCCATCCATACTGGATCACCAGCACAGCCATGCTGCAGCAAACTGGGGTGGGGGGGTGGAGGGGTCACAAAAAAAAAAAGGTTACGGGCAGGAGCAGTTAAGCAATAGATCTCCAGTGCTGAGTTACTCCTTCACTCTCAACCCTCCTGCCTGCCCTGGGGTCAGGGAGAACTTTATCCTGCACCCGATGTCCCTCTCCTGGCCCAGCAGCAAACTCCTGGGGCTTGTGACTTGGGGTCACTGGCAGCTGCAAAGAGACTGGCAGGGAACCAATCTGAACTACCATTCTGAACTCTTGAAGCCCACCTGGTCCCTCAGCTGCACTTCCTCAGAGACTGGGGGGTGAAGAATCCTGCAGTGTGGCAGCTGGGAGCAGATGCTGGGGCCCAAGAGCTCAGCCAAGTAAGCCCCCACTAGTGAAGGCTTACATACTTGTATGTCATCGCTCCCTCTCCAAATAACATTTTTTAAAGCAGGTAATTTTCACTGGAGTTGTATAAACAATTATATAGTAAGAGTGATTAATAAAAGGGAAAAAGAGAGAGAAAAAAATCAGAATAATCAATTCTATTTGTGATACTGAGTGAGAAAATAAATAACTCAGAAGTACTTGGCAGTACTATTGTGACCAAGGGTTTATCGGCAAAGGAAAAGAGGCAAAGGCCAATCAGTCCTGCTGTATAATGTGAGTCCTGGTGTTAGGGCTGGGGACTCAAGCAGATGGGATTGCCTCTGGCACAGCATACTTTGCTATGACTGTCAGGGTGAGCTGAAAACCTGGCCGAAGTCCTGTTCTAACTTGTGAAAACTTTCCACAGTTGCAAGAAGAATCCGTCTTTAAATGCCAAAAAAGAATTCCTTCAACCGTTAGACTGTCGAATGGTAAAAGTCCCTCTGGTCCGGCATCCTAATACTGTTATTCTGCACAGACACATAGCACATGCCAAAGAATGCCCCACCCCCACCAAGCAACCCATCCATTCAGACAGGCCTTTCCAACCGCTGATAATGGCTTTAACTTACTGCCTCCCAGACTTGCAGAATTTCTTTTCTTACAGGCTTGCATTCAATTTTCAATTTCCATACCACGTGAAATGTAGAAAAGTGATGGAAAGAAAAAGATTAGAACAGTCCTGTAGTTGGTCCCAAGTCTCTCATCTTAGAGAGGCTTTAGTCTGTGTCCTCCCTCTTGGTACCCCTTTCCCTCCCTTTGCTTCCTTATTTGATAATTCCTTGATATGTGACTGCATCCCACTGCCTCTTAAATCCTGCTATTGTCTTTGCCTCACTACCTTGCAAGGAAGTCTGTTCCAGCCATCCACCATCCTTTCTGTGAAGTAACACTTCCTACAGTCCATTTGAACCCCAAGCTGGAGCACATGCCCCCTGGTGGACACACTGTTTCGTAAATTGAACAGACATCCTGTTACAGTACCAGTCTATTGAACCATCTTATGAACTTTTAAATGTCTCTGTTATGGCCGGCACGGTGATGCTGAAGGTTGAGGTGCTGGACGCCTTACCTTGTGCCACTCCAGTGACCCGGGTTCAGGAACAACCTCGGGTCATCGAAGAGCCGACATGGGGGGAGGGAGGGAGCAGTATTGGGCAACCGAAAGGCATCATCGCGCCCTAGCAGGTGGTCACCCCCCATAGTCCAACCCACCGCGTGGTAGTCAGTGCATAATGTAGGTAGAAGGGGGCAGCAGTATAGCGGGAAGATGTCCTGAAGTGGTATGCACATGCCTCCACATGCATCGCATGCCCGGGGCACAGGGACTGGGAGAAAATGGGGGGAAAAGCCAATAAAAATCTATATAGAAAAAAAAATGTCTCTGTCATGTTTAACCCCTCGCTCTTCTGTCCTACAGTGAATACATTTTGAGACTTTTCAGTCCCTCGTCATACGCCCTGCCCCCTGCTGGCCACAGATCATCTTCATGGCTCACGGCCCTTTGTTGTACAGTCTCTAATCTACCCCTGTCTGTCTTTTGTTGTGGGGCCCAGATCCGGACACAGTATTCCAGTGATCTATACGGAGGCAATATATCACCTCCATATGTGATTAGGTCAACCCTCCCCCCAGTAATTTAGTTAGTTAGTTGAAATTTGCATCGAATGGATGGTGTATTGGCCCCCTGAGATACAGTATCTTGTTTCTATGGGGGTCCGTGGTGCAGTAGGGTACACACAGGTTCTATGATTGTAGTGCAGTACAAAAAGGGGTCTCCAGGGACACGACTCTATCCCCCTTCCCCCACCTTCCCCCTACCTCCCCTTTCCCCCTTTTTCTTTCATGTAAGCACTTGTTTACTTATTAACCCAGCACTTATTATTATTTACTCTTTCTACATGTTATGCTAAACACTGTTGCAAAACTGGTTGTAACACACCTACAACTGTATGTTAATGTTGATCTTGTAACTTGAATGTTTAATGTCTCATTCCTATTGTACCCCTCCCCCCCAGGTAACACCGGGAGACAAGCGACTTGTTGCTCAGTGTGCCTCCCTGGCGAAACATTTCAATAAATAAATAAATAAGAATTCAGAAATGTTGGTTACTTGGGACCAGTCATGGCATCAGGGAAGAACAATTACTCAGAGCCGGTAAGGGGATGATAGCCATGTGGAGAATGTTGCCTATCTATACACATAGGTGGTACAGAGAGCTGAGTGGAAGGACACAGATTTGTAGGGAACTGGCAACAGTTCTGGGAGCGAAAGTTCTTTAAATCTGATGGACTGCATCTGACTAAGGAGGGAGTCAGTGCATTGGGGCAGGAGTTTAACATCTTTGCAGAATATTTAAACTAGCAAATGGGGAGAGGTGTGCAGCACCCCCATCGTCGAATAGGAAGAACACCCTCTCCCCTCAGCTAGTGGTCAAACACGGTTTCAAGCATGTTTGCAGTTCATTTACATCACCAGGTAAGAAAAAGGTTGGTCTCCTATACGGCGCATGGGGAAATGCCAAACCTCACCCAACAATTAACACACGAAATCTGGCCAATGGAAAATCATGTACACAAATGCTCACAGTCTGGGAAATAAGATCACAGACCTGCAGGCAAAAATGTAAGAGGCTAAACTGGCCATAGTAGCAATTAGTGAGGCGTGGTTTACCAGTAACCACACTTGGGAGACTTCAGTATCTGGCTATGTACTGTTCAGAAGAGACAGAGGTGCAAAAAGCGGGGTGGAGTGGCCCTGTATGTCAATGAAAATATCAAAACTACAGAAATTCAGAATACACATAAGGAGCCAGAAGAACTGTGGGTCACCCTGGGAACAGGAGATGGGACAGCCATAAGAACTGGGGTTGTCTACAGGCCCCCAGACCAGCGGGGAGGACATAGACACATTACTGTTAGAAGATATACAAAACATGACAGCTAAAGGGGAGGTTCTGATAATGGGAGACTTCAACATACTGGATACAGATTGGTCAATACCAGCAGGAACATCTGCTAGAACTAGACACATGGTGGATTCCCTGCAGGGGGAGGGCCTCAAACAACTGGTACAACAACCCACAAGAGACAGTGCTATCCTAGCTCTAGAACTGACTAACAGGGAAGGGATCACAGATCTCCAGGTAGAAGGTCACCTGGGGGCCAGTGACCATCACATGATATGGTTCAATTTGTCCACTACATCTAAATCATCCCATTCCAAGGCAAAAATATGGGACTTCAGAGGAGCTGACTTTGATAAGATGGCCAACAGAGTTAAGCTAGCCCTGGCAAAAGAAACACAGGTGAGAGGTTACAGGCAAAGTGGGCAAGCATTAAGGATGCAATACTTGAAGCAACATCCCATTGTGTTAGACAGAAAAGGAAGTACAAAGAAGAAGAAACCACTTTGGTTCTCAAATACAGTAGCAGAAAAGGTCAAGACCAAAAGAGCTGGCCTTCAGAAATATAAGGGAACACAGTGGAATGAAGATAGGGAGGCATCCAAACTGCCCTAAGAGAAGCAGGGAAGGCAGTAAGGCAGACAACGTCCCAAACTGAGGAAACACTAAACGAACAGTAAAGAAGGTGACAAGACTTTCTATAGATACATTAGTGAAAGGAGAAAGTCCAGAGGGGTTACTAAGCTCAAAGGAGAAAGGGGCATGAGGAAGAGGACCCTGTAAAGCATCTATCCTAAATAGATATTTTGCTCAGTATTTACTGAAGAGAAGGTAGGGCAGGGCCCACAGCTCAGCACCATGGACACAGGGGGAGGGAGGTGAGCACTACTCCCTTCCACGAAAGAAAGGTCTACAAGAGCTCATAAAAGCTCCAGAAGTGGACAAGGCAGTGGGACCTGATGGCATACATCCCAGGGTACTTAGGAGCTAAGGGTGGAACTAGCAGAGCTGTTTAGTGAGTCTCTGAGCACAGGAGGGTCCCAGAAGACTGGAGGAAGGGCTCATGTGATCCCGCTCCACAAGAGTGGTAGCAGGGAGGAAGCAGGGAACTATGACCAGTCAGTCTTACCCTCAGTAGTGGGCAGGATTATGGAGGCACTCCTTAAGGAAAGGATAGTGCAACACCTGGAATCCATAGGGGCACAGGATCCAAGACAGCATGGGTTTACAAAGGAAGGTCCTGTCAAACTAATCTCATAGATTTCTTTGACTGGGTAACCAGAGTGGTGGACCAAGGGAGGCAGTTGATGTCGCCTACCTTGACTCCAGCAAAGCTTTTGACACTGTTCACATAGAAGATTGATAAATAAGCTGGGTAGGCTTGAGGTGGGTCAGAAGTTGGTCAATTGGGTGGCAAACTGGTTGATGGGCAGAAAACAGAGAGTGGTGGTAAACGGTATACAGTCAGAAGAGATGCAAGTCACAAGTGGGGTACCTCAGGGATCAGTCCTGGGGCCAGTCCTCTTCAATATCTTCATCAGTGACATTGCAGATGGACTAGAGGGTAAGGCTTGTCTGTTTGCAGATGACACCAAGATCTGCAACAGAGTAGATGATCCAGATGGGGTGGGCAGAATGAGAAGAGATCTGGGATAAACTAGCAAAATGGTCAGAAGAGTGGCAACTGGGATTTAATGCAAAGAAGTGCAAGATCATGCACATAGGGAAGAGAAACCCTGAAGCCACCTATAGGCTGAGAGGGGAGTTGCTGGCAGTCACAAAAGAAGAAAGAGACTTGGGCATCATCATCACCGATGACCTGAAATCATCCAAGCAGACCTCAAAAGCAGTAGGTAAGGCTAGGGGGATGTTAGGGTGATTTAGTAGGGGTATCACAAGTCGTAAGAGGGAGGTAATAATCCCTCTTTACAAGACACTGGTTAGGCCCCATCTGGAGTACTGCGTGCTGTACTGGAGGCCACACCTTCACAAAGACATTAACCAAATTGAGACAGTCCAGAGAGAAGGGCAACCAAAATGGTGCAGGGACTACATCAGAAGACATATGAGGACAGATTAACAGAGCTCAATATGTATACCCCTGAGCAAAGGAGGGAGAGAGGTTATATGATCGAAACATTCAAACACCTCAAGGGCATTAACAAGGTGAACGTCTCTAACATGTTTAAAGATAAGAAAAATAGCAGGACAAGAGGACACAGCATGAGATTAGAGGGAGGCCGATTAAGGGGGAATGTGAGGAAATTCTTTTTCACAGAAAGAGTGGTGGATGCATGGAACGGTCTACCTCAGGACATGGTGGATATGACTACAGTGCAGGGCTTCAAACAGGCATGGGGTAGCCATAAGGGAGCAATACAGATGAGTATGAATAGATAGGCCACTGACAGAGCAAAGGCTGATGGCAAATTTATAAGGTAGAAAAAGAAATGGGCAGACTGGATGGGCCTTGCGGTCCTTATCTGCCGTCAACCTCTATGTTTCTATTCCATATACATCTGTAAATATTGGGGATGGGTTATTTAAGAAGAGGGGCTTCTGGTGGGAGGGGTGGTCTACGTGGGTCTTTACTCTTTTTGTAAGGGGAAGATTCTTTTAAAATTCTGTTTATACTCTTTTCACCAGTGCTGTCCCATCTATTCATGGCGACTCCTTGTCCTGCCCCCACCCTTCTCTGGCACTTAGCTCTGCCTCCAGGTGCCATGGGGATTATCACATTCAGTTGTCCTCTTCTGGGCCCATGATGTGGGGAAGTGTAGAGTGGTCAGTCAGCTGCTCAGGGACCGAGACCGCTGTGCTTTTATCCTGCCCACTAGTGGTATGTAGGGTAGTCCTGCTTGGTTAACCAGGGGAGTCCTGCTTGGTTAACCCCCCTCACCAGCTTAAGGCTGGTTCCTACAATAGTAGGCATCAAACTGTGTTACAAGTACGTCAGCGAACCTTTTGTGTTGGAGTTTGTTTCTCGCTCTGGTTTACTATTCCAGCTCCCTGCCGCACTGGATCACCACAGACAATACTGTAATGTGTGACCTGGTAAGCTATGGTTGTAGAATATATGGATGAGGCAGTCCGAATCAAACTGCAGACTGGTGCTGTTCTCAGAACAGCAGGTAGGATTTGGGTACTGTGTGCAACCAAGCTGACACAGCCTGTAGTGCAGTTTTGTAATTTTTCTTCTTAGGCAACGACTAATGTCCATGACAGGTAGAGCGGATGGCATAGTGGTGACTCATTTTTGAACCATTTGGTTGGAGAGATAGGCAACTTTTGTACCTGCCCCCTCCTGGGATACTGCCAACCAAGGGCTCCAATGTGTGCATGGACACGACCCATGTGTGACCTACAAAATGGAGTCAGGCAGCATCCTTCCTCTCAAAACTGCCCACCCATTACACTTCCCCTTCGGTCATCCGGCTGGCAGTGTTCATACGGGGAGCACAGCCCTCCCTCCCTGGAGGAGGAAAGCATCCAGTGGGATGCTCAGTCGTTCTCCGCCCCAGCCAAACCCAGATGATCCTGGCTCATTTCCAAACTCAGGCTTCCACCATTGCAAGCAACAGGACTACCGCTGTGCCAATGGGCTGGCTGCCTTAGGTTTATGAGTCTCTTTTTTTTTTTTTTTTATTTTCTTTCTTTATCCCTCCTTACTACCTCCGGAGCCCCCTCCTTCCATCCGCTCATGTCTCCCTTGCCTACCTTGGGGATCTGCCCCTAGAGTGCCCATCCTCCTCTCCTTGCACAGTGGGGTCTGTCCTGCAGGTGGTCTGGGTGGACTTAGGGCGGCCTTCATCTAGGGCTGCCGGAGGGGTTTTTCCATTTTCTCCCCTTCGTCCCCTACCCCTAGGGCGTTGGGCGCTTGGGACGTCGTCCCGGTGATGGCGTGCGCTGCGCCGAGAGCCCTCATGCGTCGGCGGCATCCCCCCTCCCGACTCCGTTAGAGGCAGGCCGCCTCCATCCCTCTGTTGTGGGTGTTTCCACGGCTGGGGAAGTGATGTAGAAGCAGCAGGCGTTCATAGTTCCACCCTGAGGGAGAGCATCAGTTGGACGCTCGATCCTCCCTCTCCCTGCCGACCCCGGCCGCAGATCCGTTCCCGAACCCGGGTCGCCGGCGTAGGAGTTTATGTAGTCTCACATGCGGTTGTAACCTTGTAGCAGCCCCAGTTTGAGGGCGAGCCTGCACTGTCAATGGACTGTTAGGAGGGAAGTAGAAAAGGCTCACGCATCCCAGAGGGAGCTCTTCCTCTCTGGAGAGGGCAGGTGGAGGATAGCAAAATTGTTTCCTACAACATTTTAAAGTCATTTTCCAGTTTCCAGGAAAAGGTTTTAAATATTATCCTTAGACAAGTCAGCTTACATTTAGTATATTTCCTTTATTTATATCTGCTCATTCTTTACTACGGAGGACATTTACATGAAAATGTGATTTCTGAGTCTCTGATGTCATCTCATCGTCTTGCTTTACCCTCTGCTGAAGTCATGTAGGCATCATTTAGTTCCCACTGTTAATACTGGCCTAGACCATTATTTTGACTGTTTCTGATGTGGCAGCTGCTGACAGGACCTATATGATATCTTTTTACAGTTGTCCTTGTTATTGCCTCACTGCTGGTTCATTGCTAAGCAACACAGTAAGCAGTTGCTGCCCCAACCCCGCCATGGTTGCAGAGAGATCAAATGAATATTTTTCGACTGCTTTATGTGTAGCAGCAGCTCCACTCTTTTGAGGTTTTTGATTTTCATGTGGAGTTGAAAATCATTATTTCATTTTTTTATTCCCCCACCTGTTTGAAGTGGTACAGTAATCACTCTTTTGAAAGAGCTGGGCCAGATCAGTTTGCAACCCCCTCCCCAGGAAAAATGTATCCTTTCCATCTCGTAAACTAAACTGAAAAGAAGAGACAGCCCAGCAATATCTTGTTCCACTGCCGACTGGGGAGCCAGGATTCAGGAATAAGCTCGGAGACTCTGCTGCTTAGCAGTTGGTGGTCCTGCTGATGGCAGTACTTCCCCCAGGGGAGGGGGGCAGTGTCCACAGCTGCAGCCACCTTGTGGAAGGCTAAGGTGTGCACATACATTCACAGGGTTCTAGCTGCAAAAAAAAAAAAAAAGGTGTCCTGATAGATTTTGATAGACCTTGTCTATAGAATGCACAATAAAGGCAGCTCAAGCACTTAAAATGTTCTTCATAATGGGGAGTATGCTCCCCTTCAGGTGTATTACAGTGCATCGCTGTCTCCTCCTCCACAGAGTTGCTGCAGACACAGGGGTGGAGTGTGGTGTCACTGGGGAGCAGGTCAGGAAAAACATGGGTGACAAACTGATACCGCCACTGTTACTCGGGCCCCGTGCCACAAGGAAAGCTGTGTTGTGGATGCTGGGAGATTGCAGATCATGACTCCAAGGTTAGATGGACAGCCCTTGTGGATAAACACTAGGGCTGGGCAAGCCCCAAATATTGATTCTCGAATAATACAAATATAAGGGCCTTTGGATCTGAGTCTCAAGTATTAACTATCCATGGACAAATATTCCAGAGCCTAAAAAATATATAAATGCCTCTGTCCCTCCAAGTGTGGCCAGAGCTAAACTTGTGGCCACCCCACCCTCACCCCAGTCACTTAACTACCTCCACCTCCCTACTCCATTCTCCCATGTGCACATTTAAAAAAAATGCTAGGTTCCTGGCAGTGTTCTTGGAGTGGACCATAACTTTTAAACCCTCTTCCTACCTTAACCTGACCCCTTTCCCTTCATACCCAGAAAGACTTTTGTAACACGGAACATGGAGGGGGAAATGGCTGAACTAGACAAGGTTTTCACTGCTATTGCCCCTTCCCCCGTCATGGGTATGGGGTCAGCAGGGGGCCCAACATGTTACAAATCACCCTTCAGGGATTGGGGCAGGCTAGGGAAGGAGTAAAATTATGTGGTTTGGCAATTTGTTGTTTAAAATGTGTTTATGGAAGCTCAGCAGAAGAAGTGGACATGAAACTAACCCTGGCAGCCTGAGGTGAGATAAAGGGTCTTATTTTATAATTAGTCAGTCAAATACTAGTAACGAGTACTGAGTATTGAGTGTCTAGAGGTGCAGAGTATGAATGCTTGCCTTCGTATTCGAAAAAGGTACTGACACCCACCTACATAAAAAACTGGAAAGAACAGAATTGTGAAAGGTGATGGTTTCTATCCCCACGCCAAGGTACTTGGAGTACCCATAACTGACACTGCAATATGGGGGGGGGGGCTGCACTGTTGAGGTGCCATACTTTATATGAAACCTAAAAAACTATTTAGAGTGCTTTGAAATGCGAATGAGCAATCAGCATGGTATTATCATATACTTAATTTACAAGTTTATGCAAATGACTAGGTTAGCATTTAATCCACCCCTCCCCCATAGGGCAGTGCTCGGGGAACATAAAAAGCCACAGCAGATGGTTGTAAATGGGACCAGCGAGTGGGTGCTGTGGCCCATGTTTAGCCTGCTTATTCTGAATTCTGATATTAGCCAGATCCCCTACTGAGATTTCTTCACATACTTCAGCAGCTTCTGTTTGAGTTCCACTGCCTGTCATGTGACTGGTTTGCACCAAAGTGCATGTCTGGTCCGGAGTGAGCACAGAACGGGGCTTTGCCATCTCTTCTTTCCCTGTTACAGATTCACTGCTCAAGTCTGGAGGAACATCCTTTATCTCTTTGTGCCACATCAGACTGGTACACAATCCTTCATCTCCACATTCCACTTTCATATCCACTGCTCCGGTCTAGACACAGCTCCGTATCACTTCCTTCCCTTTATCCATCACTAAGATCTGTCAGGAACTGAAGCTGCTGTGTGTGTGCTCCTGGGTATTTTGCAGTAATTGCGATCGGGATCTAGGAGCAGCCTGCCTGGTATAGTACTTTCCTTTTACATATGAATGTGCGTAATGCTTGTGGGAAATCGCAATTTCCAATCCCCTGTGTTGTGTGCTGAAGCTGGAAGCAAACCCCAGGTTGTCTTGGACTAAATCCATTTGCTGTCTACTGCAGTGGGGTCTATTTGAGCTCTCTCAGTCTCCTCATGTGGCTGGGTGTTTGTGTTGTCTCTGTCAATAGTTTAGTTTTGTGGATTTTCATGTGTTTTGGCTTGGAGGAACTAGACCATTCTTGGATATGTGATCTATGAAAGTTTCCTGGACTAAGAAACTGGAAAACATCACCAACAGATATTGGGATTCTCATTATAAATCAACTTTTTTGGAAGCCATCACAATCAAAGTAAGTACAGCTAAGAAATTCTACAAGCTTTGACCTGGGGGAATGCAAACTGAATCCACATTTCCGTCTACCTTGTTGCTAAAGGGAACTGCATGTCTTTGAGAACCATTCATAACTATTTAAACAAAGGGAAGACACTGACAAAGGGTTTTAACTTCCTGCACATGCCCCAGGCCAGTGTTCCAGGAATTTAACACATCCTTTGTCTTGTTACCATAGATCAAACAGTTTACTGGTTATTTTCCTGTGGATTTGATTATTTTACATCATTTGGCAATGGGGCAAATCCTCCCCTGGAGCACACCACCGAAATTGATCTGTCCCTGCTCATGTGAGCCTTGGGCATACAACGAATCTCTGTCAGTGCGCTCCGAGACTCTCAGAACCCTCCCTCAGCCACTGATTTCAGTTTCTCCAACCTCATGCTTGCAGACCTTAGACCGAAACCCTCCTGGGAACACCTGCTCCTCCACAAAGGCTGCACTTATCGAGCTCTGTCCTCCCTCAGAATTAAATGGAGGAGATGCAAGAATGCTCCAGACCTCCTTAGCACGCATTTGTTACCTAGCATCACTCCTGATAATACTTTCTGGGGATATGAACTGAATCCAGGCCCGCCCAGCAGTGGGGCTCCCGAAGGATCTCTCCAGCAAAACTAAAGGTTTCTCATATCGCATATGAACATCAGAAGCCTCTTAAATCACCTGCCTGAAGTAGAAGCATGGCTCAGTGTACACGATCCCGACATACTGTGCCTGTCGGGACTAGCTGAAACCTGGAACCCTGATACCTTGTGCACCATGTCTGGCTACTCACTTATTCGGAGGGACAGACCGGGGTCAAGAGGGGTGGAGGGTTGCCCTCTACCACAGATCTTACCTGGAGTTAGTATCATCAATGACTCAAACCCCAAACCACGGCGAATCAATGCACGCTCCTGTCTCTTGGCTCTAAAAACTTCACATAATCTGTATTTATAACCCTCCCTCTGGGGAGTAAGCAGGCTCCAGGAAGCACTCCAGCTCACCCTAAACGCATCAACAAAAAATGAAGCTATCATCCTTGGTGATGTTGACCTGAACTAGCTAGGTCCTTCTCACAATTCCCTGGCTTCAGTAGTGCAAGGCTAAATTTTCATCAACAAATCACGGAAAACACTAGACTGTCTGGGCCACAGTCTGAGTGCGCTTATTGACTGGATCCTGACAAACAGACCTGAACATATGACTTGCTCTGGGATCTTGGCAGATACCATCACTGATCAACGCTATCTACTGCCAGTGGCGGAGCAGGGCAACGCGCCCCCCACTCGGCAGGTCACCTACGAATTTTGCAAACATGGACACAGACTCCTTCCTCCGGGACATCTCAAGCATTGACTGGTCGGATATATACCGTGCGGGAATGTAGAGGCTGCCTTGAACACATTTCTACAGCATTTTCTCCCTGTACAAAACAAGCATGCTCCAAAAACCAGCGTGGAGTCAGGGAAAACAAACTAGATGGCTACATAAAGATCTTCTAAAACAACTAAGATGCAGGGACAAGCTCTGGAAAACCTACAAAAGCTCTCAATTGACTAGGGACTACATGAACTACATGCAAGAAAGAAATTCTTGCAGGAAGAACATAAAGGCTGGCAAAAGTCCGTACTATCAGAACCTGCTAAAGAACTCAGCCCATGACCCCTGTAAATTTTGGGGCCACATAAAAACATTCCTGGGACACCTCAATCAGTTACACCATCTGACATGAAATAGGTGGCTCCCATTGCAATAACCCCATCACCATATAGCGCTTTCAATAGCATGTTCTCTGACCTCTCCCCTATACAGCTCTGCCACCAGCTGCCTCCACTGCTGACACTGTGCCTCTTACTGACTCTGCTACCTTATAAGTGACTCAAAACCTATATCCATCTCCTCTAATTCAAAGCTATTACCAGCTCTCAGGTTCTGAACCATCTAAAAAATTATCGGAATACACCAGTCCTGGCTCTGACCAACAGACCTCGCCTTTTAAAACTAGCTACTTTATCTCTAAACCACTAGCAAGAATTTTCACCTTGTCCCTCACCAGCAGTTCAGTCCCAGAACTATGGAAAATGGCCAGGATCTCCCTATCTTCAAAAGAGGAACAAAAGATATCTCTAATTACAGGCCTATTGCAATACTATCCCCACTCAGCAAAATCCTTGAAAAACTGGTTTGCCATACAGATCCAGGAATCCTCGAAACTACCAAGCAGCTCAATGATGCACAACATGGGTTCAAAGAAAAACACAGTACTGTGGACTCTAGCCAAAATCACCACCGACATCCTCACTGGTATGGATCAAGGAAAGCTCACAGGGCTGTCTTTATAGACCTAACCAAGGCATTTGACCTAGTTGACCACCCCTGCTCCTATCCTCCCTAAGGAAAATAGGCTGCTCCTCCTGTACTTGAATGGTTCAGGAGCTACCTGACCGACAGGTCCCAGGCTGTTAAATTCAACTCAGCCATCTCCTCCACTGTATGAACTGAACATTGGAGTGCCCCAAGGCTCCATTCTGGTTCTCTTCTATTCACTCTATTCATCAATAACCTCCCAGACGAAATACCTGCCTGTTCCTCGCCTCCTCACAGACGACTTAGTTATCTATGCTAGCTCACCCAATGTAGAACAAATTAACACCTCGCTTAATAGAGGCCTACTCCAGTGTCCAGAATTGGTTAAACTCCACCGCCTCATTCTAATTCCTCCAAAACCAATGCCATGCTACTCGGCACCACTCAAAAGATCCGAAGGTGTTCCTCCCTGAGCATCCTTGATTTAAATGGAAATCCTCTGCAGATGGTTGCCTCCTTCCGTTACTTGGGCATCCTACTAGATCAGTAAACTTGACTTAAACCTTCATATCCAAGCCACTTGCAACGTAAACTGCAAGTTAGGGCAGCCACAGAACTAGCTATATGCTTACCTCCTCTGCTAAACTACCATAGCCAGGGATCCTGCTACCAACGCTTACCTACTATGCTTACTTACCTCTGCCCACAAATCTACGCTGCACAAATGGGATGTTACATACAATAACATATGCCGATCCGCCTCACAATCCCCCGACTTCTTCATCACTGCCAGCTATATGAGGACCTTGGGCTCTCCCCTCGGCCATCAGGAGCTACTTCCTGGCCTGCCTAAATGATTCTATACTGAGACAAAGTCAGCCTGCTGCACTGGCAGGCTCCTTCTTCCTGCGATTCCAAACCCCTGCGCTCAGATCTGCTGATAAAAGACCTGCTGGAAATTCCTCGCTGCCACCGCCGTAAAGGTGCGGCTCCTTCAACCGCAGCCCCTATGTTATGGAGCCAGCTCCTCTGGACCTCAGGCAAGCACCCTCGCATCCCTCTTTCAAGCGTGGGCTGAGCCTGAGACTACACCTGGCCATTTCAGATTCATGCACCTGCTTTGATCCTACCTGATCCTGAATCTTCCTGCCCCTACCCGCCCCTGCTACTGGTTTCCATACTACCCTCCTTTGTTCTTCTCTCCCTAAATCCACCCCTCTCCTCAAACTCACCTATCGTTATCTTAAATTATAATTATGTATAGGTTTTATGAATGTATGCACTTACTCTACTACCTACATTACTGTTGTATCTTGTACTGTTTTTATCCTCTAGCTACTAAGCACTGCCCAAACTTGCCACGGTGGATGTTTGGTGCTGTAAGGCCTCACCTCCTCCCTCCCTTCACTTGTCCACCATTACCACTAAGATGTCCATGCCTAGCAACTGCCACCGCCCTTATGCCCAGCCTCGGAACCATGAGCCTGGCTGCACCTACCCGCCTCCTACCACTAAAGCCCGTTATTTCAAGCCGCCTTTACTCCCACCACCCCTTCCATTTCTTCTCCCTGACAGTGGTACCATGAACCTGGCGTCCCTCTAGCCTGCCGCCGGGATGTCTCTGACATCCTCTCTTACTTCCCTGGGCACCCTGCTGCTGCTGTGGCTGGCTGCTGACGGCCGACAGATTACGGCTTCTTCCACCCTTCCTCCCGTCTCTTATCCTCTGTGTCTACCTGGGCACTGCCCAAACTTGCCACAGGTGGATGTTGGTAAAATAAGGCCTCACCTCCTCCTTCCCCTTCTCTTGTCTACCATTTGCTGCAGGATGTCCAAGGCCAGAGACTGCCACCGGCCCTCATGCCCAGCCTCGGAACCATGACCCGGCTGCACCACGCCTCCTACCGCCAAAGCCAGTGTTTCATGCCCTTTCCTCCGTCCACCCTCCCATATTCTTCATCCTGACTGTGGGGCCATGAACCTGGCATCCCTCTAGCCTACCGCCCGGGATGTCTCTGGCATCCTCCTTTGCTTCCCTGGGGTCCCCTGCTGCTGCTTGAGCTGGCTGTTGCCGGCCGCCAAAGTTCTGGCTCATCTACCCTCCTCCTGACTTTTCGCTGCTGGGTGCTCATATGTTTCCATATGGCCCACCCCCCTCCTGACATACACTGGCCAACTACTTCTCCTGCTATTCCTGTTGCCTGCACCCTTCCTGTCACTCCACATCATCCTGCCTGGCTGGGAACCACAAACCCGGCAGTCTCCATACGCATTCCCGGTAAAGCCGTAAGCAGTCCCTTTGGCCCCATACCCTTCCTACCCCTTACCTGTACCAACACTCCCCTGTAAACACCTCCTTGCTCTTGGCCTGCTGGTCACTGCTTAGTATAGCCTAAATCATGTTAGACTAGCTGGAACTGCCTCTATATGTCTGGAATGTACTTGTATGGTTGTTGCCTCAATTGTATTGTTGCTTCCATGTGTTATGATGTATTGTACTCTCCCGGGTCGTGCCTGAAAATAGTCACCTGCTGGCTAACGCACCTACCCGGTAAACAAAAACTAAATAAATAAATATTCCAGTCACAAGACCTTGTCTCCATGTCCTGTTGTTCTGGCAACCCAGAAGAACATTCACCATCCGGTTCTCAGCTTGGGTATTGTGAGTACAAATCGGGGTATTCCCCTGCAGCCTGTTTTCAATTACAAGGGTGTCATCTGATTATTGTTGTTTCACTTCTTCATGGACTGAGCCATCCGGCTCCAGATTACAATTGGGTGTTGTGCATATTTTTTCTTCTACAGGGCCCTGTCCATCTGCACTTGCTGGCCAACCCTGGGCAATGGACCTGGCTAGCCCCCCCCCCCAACCTGGGTACCCAGAATGTGACTTTTCAGACCCTGTATGTGTGCACGGTACTGTGATTTAATTCTGCCAATTAACCTGATCTCCCCCTCCCGTGTTTTACTCCCCATAAATAAACCAGATTTGAAGTTGTTAAACTTTAAACTGTCTGAAGTGTCAGTACCTACATATCAAGCATTATATTGGTTTCTACCTTTCAGACTTCCTTCTTTCTCCTCACAAGTCGGATTCAGTCCGAACTAGCGCTTACAGCGGCCTTGGGCCGAACCTCAGAGGCCTCACGCTGCGCTTGCAGCTAAACTATACACTGCAGAAGCACAGAGCTCCTTCTCTCTTCACTGTCACAACTGATCTGATCTTTCCAGTCACAGAGCAGGGCATTTCCTTTGGCTCCACACACCATTCTGTTGGCTGGTTCGGCTGTCATTCACAATAAGACTCCCTCTGTTGGTGGAAAAAGGTGCCAAGGTCAAAACTACATTCCAAAGTCACTGCTCATTACAATCCCTTGTGGCTGGCTCAAATGAAGAGTCCAAGTTCTGATTCATCCACAGGCTCCATTTTAGGGCTCCTTAACCCAACTGGCCCAGCACAGCAGTTTAGGTCCAAAATGGAGGAGTAACACACACAGAGTCCCAGCTGCAATAAAGGCAGGTTAGACAAACTACAATTTTGCTAATGCTTTAAATGATTACAGGCAAACAGTTACAGCTTTCAGATGGGCTTCCTTTGCACTTCCAGCGACCGCAAAATGGAGCGATTACTCTGCAGCTCGGGCGGGATTCGAGCATTAAATAACACAGTCCCCCTCATACAAACTAATTAAGTTTGCAAGCAGACAGCTCTTAAAGAGACAGTGCGTGGAGGCTCAAATAACACTCACTTGCAACCACATTTAAGCAGCTCAGATGCTGTACACCACCCAGACTTGGAGTATTCAGGCAAGCTCCTGAAAGACTTTTGGGAACCCCCATTTGCAGGGGGATTACACCTGTAATGTTGAGAAAATGTCACAGCAGTGGCCTTTGGTTGTGAAAAGAGATGTTGCAATAAAAGAGTCCTGTATTGTTGAAGAATTTAACCACAGTGTCATATAGTCGTGACGTGAGATACTGCAATAACAACCCAGTAATGTTGCAGAATGGCAACAACACTGCCCTCTAGTGGTGATGTGAGAGGACAGTAACAGAGCTCTATAGTGCAGCGGAATGGTAACAGCAATACCATCTAGTGGTGATGTGAGACCCTACAGTTACAGAGCCCTACAGTGTTGAGGAATTGTAACAGCAGCGTCCCCTAGATGTGATGTAAGATGCTACAGTAACAGAGCCCTATAGTGTAGCAGAATGGTAACAGCACTACCCTCTAGTGGTGATGTGAGATACTGCAATTACAGAGCCCTGCAATTAGAGGAATAGTAACAGCAGAGTCCTCTAGATGCGATGTAAGATGCTGCAATACTACAGCCCTGCAATGCTTAGGAATTGCAACAGCAGTGCCCTTTAGCTGTGAAAGAGAAAGTCAAAGGCACAGACTAACTAGAGATGTTACAAAGTTTTAATTCACCAGTGAAGTTAAAGGGAATGTAACTTGACCTTTGGGGTACGCGACGTCAAAGCTGAGTCGGAATGAAGCTGCTGATGCATAAATGTCTCAAAGTCAGCAGTCTCCTGTCTCCCCCCAACCGTAGCAGGCTGAAGACCTTGTGCTACCTCCCTCCCACCCCATGGCACCACCACCACAGACTGCATCCACTCGTCAGTCTCAGTAAGGCGCAGTTCTTCTATTTTCTGACTTATATATGGTCCAGTCATTTATTTTATTTATTTCAGTTTCGGATTCAGACCTTTGAGCGATGGATTCATTTACAAAGGTTCCAAGTAATACAAAAAAATAGGAAACACCACATGAACGAACAATACAGTGCAAAAACATTACAATACATAGGTTGCAGCACATACTGAATATGAATTTGAGACTCAAACAGAAACAATGGTTGGCAAATCGATATTGAGAGAAACAATAGATACTGAACTGAACATAAAGGCAAACCAGGATTACCTATCAATGACAACACTGCTAGTAGAGTGTAGTGCAGTGCTTGAGTAAGTGCAGACCCAATTATTGGCAGTCCCCTGGCTGTTGACCCCATCGGATAATGCACAGAGGGGGTTGGGGGCACTCTCATGCCAGTGTGTATCAAAGTTTGTTAGCACAAAGGGACAGAGTTGGCATATAAATAAAATGCAGTGACATTCACAGTACCAACTACTGCCAGTATGCCCTGTACAGGATTTGTGCACTGGCCCCTAACTACTTCCAGGAAAAACTGGTGGTGGAGGTGGTTGCAGTGTTGTGCCAGGAGAGCACTTATGTCAGGAAACGCATGTAACAAGTTCGCATTAGACATATGTGGGTGTCTGGGGCTGGGGGTGGGTGGGGTGGCTTCAGTATTGCTAGGGATGTAAAAATGTGATTAGTTTGGGAGCTTGCTGGACTACCAGGGACTCCTTGAGGGACCAATTCACCAAGATCAGTAGTGGGTCAGAAGCGGCGGGCAGGAGGGTGGCTTTGTATGTAGTGCCACCACAGACATACACATGGCACTGCACCATGTGTGTACATGTCTGTGGTGGTATTTGGCCTTGTTACTGTGTGCAGTTACAGCTGGGCACCTCCATTTACATATTAAAATCAGCACTGAAGAGGGTCTCTGCCGGTTCTCAATAAACAGTGTTTGTGCTGGCTTAACAGGGTGCCGTATGTGCTGTGTTTTAGAGTCCACAGCATTGTGGTTGAGAATTGGTCCCCGTGATTTTAAAAAGTGTCTTTAGTAATAATTGCTGCACCAACTGTACTGAGAGTCCTCAAGCTGTCCTATGCAGAAGCAAGATGCACTGGAAATGAGATACAGCATCTCTGCAATGCTGTTCTGTGCAAATAGATTGCTTGTAAAGCACTTTGGGATGCTGTGTGTGAACTGTATTATATAATGAGTAAATTGTACTGTCTAGGCACTACCAGTAGTTTATCAAAGTAGCAATGGTACTGATGACTATGCAAACTGCACCATAGTCAGGCCATGCATTCTTACCAAAATCCACACCTTCAGTTTCAACAAACAGCTGAAATCTGGCAATGGTCAAAGTAACCACCAACCGTAGCCAACATCTAGGAAGCCAGGATCAGACCTTTATGAAAAACTAGAGCACTCCCCAACTGCTGACAGTCTCTCTTCGCAACAAGGTAAACTCCATACTAATGGGCAGTGGCTGTTGCTTCACTGCCAGAGAGCAACTACTGTACCTTTGAACTCCTGTTGAATGTTGTAGTGAGGGAAGAAGTGAAAGAGGTGAAGCAATTTAAATGCCGACAAGAGAGAAGACAAATAGTATGTACTGTAGGATGCATAAACGATACAAGAAGGCAGAGCCTGTTTTTTCCATTTATTTATTTTGCCGCCTTGTTCTGCCTGACCGCGATCTTGTGATCGATTTCCCCCGGTTCCATCACCCAGCTTCTCTGGGGCTTGCCTCACTCCTGTTTGTCCTCTGCCAGAGGACCTCCTTGGGGGTGCCTGGTCGCCAATGTGGAGCCAGTGGGGGATCAGGTGTCATCCTGTGACCACTTTCTTCCTAGGATCCACTGCGTCTTGAAAGGGGGCAATGTACATACTCTGCTTCCGCCGTGATGCCCACTGTATGTGCAGTCCCTTTCCCTGTGTGATCCCGCTGTGCTGACACTCCAGCAGCAGGCAAGCAGTGGGATACTCACCCACCTCTCCGAGGGAGGAGAACTGTCCTGGGGACGCTCAGTCCTTCCTCCACTAGCTGGCCCCTGAGCGACTCGCATCCATTTCCAAACCCAGTATGGCAGAAGGTGAGGCATCTAGCACCTCAGCCTTCTATACCACTTGGCTAATAAGGGGGCAGATTCTTTTCAGTTTGTGTGTTTTTGTGAACACACAGTCAAAAAGCCTCAAAACTAGCACAAAGCATCATGGGTATACAAATTGATGTGTGTTTGGGGGGGTAAACAGATGGAAAGATTCAACTGGTGCTATATTCTGTTTGACATATCACTACTAAGGCCTCACCAAAGACAACTCACACACACTAACGTAACAATAGTCTTTAGAATCTGCACAAAAGGGTGTGCATGACGAAAATAGATGGAAGTTTGCCATCTAATAAAAAGTGGAAAGTCTAGAAATTCCAGTTCTAAGGGAAGTGTGTCTAACGGAGTTCTGATCTCTTTAAGCTATTGCAGTAATCACACAAATACTTTATTTACTTGAGTTTAAAAGGAGTGGGCTTTGGCCAGGAAACAAAAAGCCTTAAATGAGATGACCCAGCCCAGCCCCACGCTGTCCCCAAAATAAGACAGGTCATACTGAAAACAAATGCTTTCTACTATTAATGTTTCGGAGAAGTATCACCGACAGCAGACATGCTACTCTGTGTGTGCTATGCTGTCTGTCTCTCTGGGGTTAAACTGGGTAGGAGCCCACAGGAACTCAGTTCCGCCACCTCTTCAAAAATTGCATGACAGTTCCACTACCTCTATCCTCTTTCTCCACTGACTATTATAGAAGAATTCCACTACCTCAAACTGACAGTTCCACCACCTAGAAATCTAAATGTGAGGGTTCCACTTCCTAAATATTTTCAATTTAACCACGGCCATCGAACTAGCTAGCTATCAATCTCATCACTTTACCCGGACCCCTATTTTAAAGAAATCTTCGATAATAAAAAGCAGAACATTCCCCAAAAAAATTTTGAGGAACTTTTGAGTAATGGAGAAATGGAGTTCTGCTGATATCAAAGGTAATTTTTTGTCTGGACAAGGAATATGGGAGAAGCTTTTAAAACTACTTCAGCAATCGCACTCAGCTATCTGTTTAATTAAGTTTTGGAAGGAGCAGGCTCCAACCAACAGAATCATGTAAATCGTATAAAACCAACAGGTCCTGGCCCAGCTCTATCCCCCAGCATGAGATATTTTGTGGTAAAAAGAAATGTTTTCAACTACAGTAGTAAAGAAGTGTTATCAACTATACAAAATGCTGTGGTGTGTAGCACACGTCAGTGTATGTGCCTCTCTGTCTGTCTCTCTCACTTTGCCTACACACTAATCCCTATGTTTATTTACCCTGGATAGCCAAGATGAGATGCAGCATCTCATTTTCAGTGGGGTCCTGCTTTTACCCATGTTTTTCAGCTAGGCAGACTGAAGCACTGGAAGGTTAAGTGACTTGCTCAGAGTCATAAAGCATATAAGTGGCTGTGGTGGTATTTGAACCTGGGTTTCCTGGTTCCCAAGTTTACGCTCTAGCTGTACGACCAAACTACCTCTACTATTGTCTATTCCACCTCCAGAAAGAAACACTGCAGTAAACCTTTAAACTTCTGGATCCCAAGATTTTATAGTAGCCAACCTGCCCATTGCTCCCAGGGGGATTTCAGATATCCCCCCCCCCCAGTTGGAAGTACAATAATGACTGTCTGCCTCAACTTTTGAAAATGGAAAAAAATACATGCAAAATATATCATCTAAACCACTTTGAAAGTTTTCCTTTCCTCAGTTTTTCTGAGGACGTAACAAACCACCAGAATCATCTGAATACTCTGCTTGCAGCACCTTTAAAAAAGTTAAACACTGCTTAAAATCAGTTTCTGTTGTGCTTACCTTCTGCTCCCCTTAGGCTTGTTTTCAGCTCCGTCTGTACACCACTCAGAAGAGAGCTCCTATTTATGATTCCTCATGTTCCCTCCACCCACTCTCATCTCTGCTTCCTGCCATTGGCTGAAGGTTCCCTCTCCCCTCAGTGAATGATTCTTGAATAATTTCATATTTTGTCAGCTCATTGCCCCATCCCCCCGCCACCCCACTCACAACTAAAAGTTACAAGAAAAGATACAGGGATTTCTCACTCTGTGATGTAATGCTTTTAAAACACAAGCCAAAAAAACTGTGTGTGTGTATGTGTGTTTGTTCTCACTTGCCAAGGAGCCCTCCAGCTCTGATATGATACGTTTCCTCTTACTCACGCCAGACACATAGACATACAGGATTCATGGCAGCGCAACACAATGCTGTTGCAGTCATGCTTAACCACAGAGGGTGGCTATCACAGGTGGAAACAGAAAATTACGGCAGACAAGGGCCGCTTGGCCCATCCAGTCTGCCCTTTTTCGTTGTGATTGCTCTTGCAGACCCTCCTAGGTCTAGACTACGGCACTTTCTCTTCCATCCCTTTCCTATCCCTTATGATTCCCTTCTGCCTATCCCAGGCTTTTTTGAACCCCACCACTGTTTTTGCCCCTACCTCCTCCACTGGAAAGCTGTTCTAAGGTATCCACTACTCTTTCTGTGAAGAAGTTATTTGCTCACATCTCTGCTGAACCTACTCCCCCCGCCCCCTGCTGGGGAGGAGGTGAGCCCACCTAACCTTATTACACTCACATTGCAAGTTCCCCGAGCCCATCAAGTATTAAGTGCCCTTTTGAAATTCCACCCTCCACTATAAGCTCTAAGTACCATTTCTAACACCTGGCCACTGTACGTTCCAAGTTGCCTCTTTTTTCCCGTTTTTTAATCACATAGCCTTTCACCCCTGAGTTGTCCTTCTCACACCAGAGTCAGCTTTAACCTTAGTTTGTGCAGCCACATAGGACCTCAGGAACAGAGGGGTCCCCAAAGAAGCTCCAGCCTTCCAGCTGTCCTCATTTCTTCCTGATCTTCAGTTTTCTCAATAACTTACTGCCATATGTTCACCCAGTTAGTCCACTGTCCTCCTGCCTATGCCACCCGCAACAAGCACTTTGGTCTAAATGCTGGCACCCTAACCTAGCACTTTAACTGTCTGTCCTTGACAAGGCCCACTGGCTGCCTGCCTTCTTCCTCCTGCCTCCCTCCAAACTACAACTACCCGCTTTTCTCCTCCCCTTCGTTTTAAACTCTCTAATCTCCCTCCACCTCACCCCTACACCTTCTTACCGCGCTCCCTCTTACTCCAAAATCCTTTACCCCCTAACTGTATTTGCACGTTTGTCAAATGTTTAATGATCCTTTACTGTCTTATAATGTTTATTGTACCATCCGATGTGGAACCTTTGTAAAAGAGCCTCGGCTCAAAGGTATTGTGTTAATCCTTGACTTAAATAAAGAAATATGTAGCTCCCTATCCCTTAGAGATTACATTCTGATTCAAGGAAAATGTAAAAACAACACAGTTCTCTTTGAACCTGAACAGACACACACAGGAAGGGGTTGCAGAGATGAGGGTGTTTCTTGGGGCTCTGCACTCCTGATATGGGGCCCCAGTAAGAAGATGTAAACAATGTCCTGAGATCTCACAAGCACGCAGTGTCCCACTGTCAAGAAAGCAAGCTCCTTGGCTCACCGCAGAGGTCGCTGAGACTGCCGAACCCGGCACCTGCCTTCGCTGTCTGGAAGCTCTGTCATGCAGCAGCACCGTCCAAGTCTGCCCAGCTAGCTCTCAAGTGCACTCCAGAACCCGGGTCTCCAGCATGGCAGTACACTGCACTGGCACCGGGCCATCAGGTGGCACTCTGAGTGCCCTGTTTAACCCCCCAACTATAACCTATAAGTACCCATTCTAACCCCCATTAGCTCCAAGTGCCCTTTTCAAAATTTCACCTCTCTCCTACGATAAGCTTTACGTACTAGTAAGTTTTTGGTTTTTTGACTTCCTGGTCCTAGGAACCTGGACCTGACGTAGGAACCTCTTTTCATATCCCTCAATGTCCCATTCCTGCTCTTGAAATCCCCCCTGGAGCCCAGCACTTCCTTTCTGCCTTGGGTTACTCCTAACATTGGCCCCTGAACTATTTACCTGTGGCTTATCCTCTACAGTTGGACCTCAGAGGGGGAATGAACCTTTATGGGCATAATTTATTAAACTGAGCAGAAGACCAGAGGGGGGAGCCGATGAGTGTGAAAGAGGCCAGCCAGCCCAGGTAGGTATGATGTGGCAAGGGGAATTCATCTGTTTCAAGTCCACAGTCAGTTAATTCTGCCCAGTAATCTGTCCTGTTATCCTACTCACAGAGAATACTACTGTAAAGTGACCTGGCACAATGCCATCTTAGGCCTTCACATGGGCAGGTGAGCCCAACCCCACCTTCAGGACTCCCCTGCTGGCACCACTCTTATGTGTATGCCACCTCCACATCACACATGCTAGGTGAACAGGTGCCTGCTGACATAAAGCCACTCCGTAAGTAAACCCAATGTTCTGTCCTGTATGACACATCTCTGTCCCTGTAAGATCTGGGGGCAGTCATTCACCCGGAGGTGCCCTCCCTTTCGTAGGCAGGAGGTATCTGCCTCACCAGTTGGCTGCAGACATCCTGGACTCACAGTGTGAGAGCCATAGTTGTCTGGAAGGTAAGTAGTATTGTTACCACTGCATTAGCCATCCAGCAGCCCTAAATACCCCTTCAAATTCCGCCCCCCCCCACACACACACACCATAAGCTCTTACTGCGTTTTCAAAATGTCACTCCATAGCTGCCCCCCATCCCCCGCCAGCCAAGCTGCTGCACATTGTGATGCTGTGCTGGCAGTATTGGTTTGGGATATGCTCAGGAAATGTCGTCATAGAAACACAGAAACAGAATTCGATGGCTGATAAGGACTGCTTGGGCCACCTAGTCTGTTCATTTTCCCTACCTACTGTAACGCCGCAGACCTTACTCAGTCTCTGGCTTTACCCCTTCCCCCTGCTTTACCACTAAGGTTCCCTTATGCCCATGCCATGCATTCTTGAATCCTGTTACCATTTTTGCCCCCACCACCTCTGCTGGGAGGCTGTTCCAGCCATCCACCACTCTTTCTGTGAAGAAGTGCTTCCTCCCATTTCTCCTGAGTCTACCCCCCTCCAGCTTCCTAGCATGTCTCTTTGCTCTTGAGCATCTTTTTTTCTGAAAAATGTTTTCCTCCTGTACCCTATTAATACCTGTGAGGTATTTGAAAGTGTCTATCATATCCCCCCCTCCCCTTTCCTCCAGGGTGTACATATTGAGGTCCTTTAGTCTCTCAGGGCTTTTGATGCAAACCCTACACCATTTTAGTTGCCCTCCTCTGGACTGCCTCTACTCTGTCTGTGTCCTTCTGGAGATGTGGTCTCCAGAACTGGACATGGTACTCCAGGTGAGATCACACCAGTGAGCTGTACAGGTGATTATGGTCATCAGGTGGCAGACTAGGACAAAGCGCTACCCATGGCACTGGGTCCCACTAAGGAGGAAACTGTGCCATGCTCTGCCGCCACAGGGACCCCTGGCAGAGGTTTAGGGATCCTGTTTCACTGCTGTGAGCACTCTTCATGTGCAAGGCCACCAGTTGAGCTAGCATAGCACCAGTGCAAGCAGCAGTGACATTGGAAGACTGGGGCAGTAAAGGAGAAAATAGCACCTGCCTATATGTAGGTTGGTGGCTCTTGGTCCTCGTTCCACTGTTTTCATGCCTGAATTTATCTTGTCGGGAAGCCTCCCTGAAGACCTCGCCATGAGTTGAAGGTAGTGAGGACCCTGAAGCAGATCAGAGAAGGGTCTGTTGGGGTTTGGAGGTTGCCTGCAGAACAGTATGATGTGGGCCGCCAGCCAGTCAGATGATAAAAACTTGCACACAAAAAAGACCCCTGCATTATAAGCTCTAAGTACCCTTTTTTTTTCCCCCCTAATCTTTTTCCCTCTGGTCACGTTTCCAGGAGCCTCTCTCAGGCATCCAACCGTATCTTGCCCTGCCTGACATCTCCCCAACCGAACCCTCCTCATCTCCACCCCCGCCTCGCAGCTGGCACCCCCCAGCTTAACCCCTCTGGGGTGGGGCCACCCCTCCTACCTAGGGCGCCTCTTAACTTTGTAGACTCCAGCTGCTTGGCGTGGGGCTTTGGGCGGAGGATCCTGAAAGGGCCGGTCATGGGCATGGGGATTGGTGCCATCGCCTACCCCTAGAACTGGGTTTTTCCTGTGTTCTGATTCGCCCACTCCCTTCCCTTGCGTGTGCACTCCCTGACGCAATGGCGCACAGCTAGCCTGCCAGCATCAGGCACGCTATTACGTGCCGCTGTGCGCTACTGCAGTGCCTCTCAGTCTCCACCAGGGGCCGCCAGAGCGCCGAGCTCCCTGATGCCCTCTCCCCGGGACAGGAGAGCAGCCCTTCAGGCGCTCAATCCAGTCCCTCCCCTGCCGACCCCCGGCATCCGAGCTAGCTCCCGAACTCGGATCGCTGGGGTGGTGCGAGGTGTGGCGTCCAGCGCCTCAACACTCAGCACCACCGGGCCGGCTAAGTACCCTTTTTAATCTCCTCTGCCACTGTGTATAAGAGTAGTAGCCTACGGGACCCTGAAAGGCACCCTGAAGAAGAACTGGGATACGGAGGAAACAAGAAAGGCAGGAAGCGGTCACTGCAGGATCTGGGAGGGGCAATGAGGGAGAAATGGCATGAAAGCCAGAACTGGAATGGTCCAGAGTTTTATCCTCCAGGACTTTGTTACATGCCTTACAGTGCTTAAGACCAAATGAGGATGGCTGAGGGGGGTTAAAATGTATTTACCCAGAATAGCCCAGATACAATATCTTGTTTTTAGTGGGGGCCATCTGTTACTCAGTTTTAAAATATATTTACCCATGATAGCCCAGCTGAGTGTCAGTATCTCATCTTCAGTGGGGTCCTACTTTTGCCAGCGTTGGTGGAGAACATCAGACCAAATTTGCAATTTCTATGGGAATATCAATTTTACATAAATAATTACATTATGTGATCACGCACTAGGTAATTGGCGGTGGCCCGATGTTCTCCACCTATGCCAATTTAGGTTTTGTCGGTTTGTTTGAGTTAGGAGGGCTCCGCCCCCATACTCCCATTGTCTTTTTAACACTGGAGGGGCCAAGGCCCCCCAACTCAAATAAACAAATACAAAAAAAATAACTGAAACACCTAACAAAAAACATAACAACGTGTCAGTTTGTTTGAGTTTAGGGCTCTGCTCCCACACCCCTTTGTCTTTTTAACACAGGGGGTGTGGAGCTTAAAGTCCCCCAACTCAAATAAACTAATGAAACAAAATAACCGAAACATCTAACTGTAAAAAAATAATGTACATTGGTACCCTGCTCTAATAGCAGTAGTCTGATGTTCTTCACTATCGCGTGTCACAACATGTTTTTCGTTACATCACTCTAGTAAATTACGGTAGTGTCTCATGTAAGTGGCGGTGCCCTGATGTTCTCCACCAATGCCTTTTTACAAATGTTTACAGCTGCGTAGACTGCCACAGTGAGAGGTTAAATGACTTGCTCATGGTCAGACAGTGAGGAGGTGGCCTTAGTGGGATTTGAACCTGGGCCCACTAATTTTCAAGCCTGTGTTCCAGTTTTGGGATCATGCAGCCTCCATGCTGCCTTTCAGAAGTAATAAGACACCAAATCTTTCTGTCCACAGTTACACAAGTAATGCTACTCACTAGATGAATTACAGTTCCCTTGAAAGCAAAATGTTAGTGTGTGGGCTCAACTATTGCTAGACAGGTGGGGACTTATAATGACCGGGCAGACTTGATGGACTGAGGAACTTTTTCTGCCAGTTAAATTCTATTGGGACACAGCTATTTTTTATTTTATTTTATTCTTTGGTAACAAGGGTAAGGCCCACTAGGCACAAGTGCCTGTTTTCAGGGGGGTCTATGTGATAATGGCGAATGCCTAAAGGCAATCACCGTTATCGCTCAGAGTGCCGAACACATTTTCGGCACTCTGACAACCACGGTGCACCAGAACAACGGCACCAGGACAGATTTTACTGCTTTACACCCCCATCCCCCTTCTTAAGGATTCTCAACTCCAGGGGGTGCATGTCGGGGGATGAAAACAGTAAAAAAAAAAAAAAGGTTTGGGACGGGCGCAATAAAAAAATCACACCAACCCAGTACCTCAGCCACTAGCCAATCCCCAATGCCACGACACAGCTCGACCAGCAACTGCAGTGCCACTCCCTACAGCCTCTCCACACCCTCCCAGCCCACGCTCACCGTGCTCGTTCCCACCACCCACGCGCACATACATATAGCGACATGCTGCCGCCAAGTTCACCCACCCCCTCATCCTGTTGCCCTACCTCTCCATCGTCGTGAGTGGATTGCACCGGGAAGGAGTCGCCATAACAGACAGCGCCCTTCCTCATGCGCCCACTTCATGGGTTACCTTTTAGGGGCGATCCAGGAGCACTGGGGAGATTGTGACTTGCTCAGGGTCACACAGTATGCAAGTGGAGGTTGTGGGACTCAAACCCAGGTCTGCTGGATGTATCCAGCTCATTACTTTAACCACTAGGCTATACTGCCTTATTTGTGTTACCATATCAGCTACAAAACATTCTGATTCCCATTAAAACCTATGGATGGTACAAGGACATGATGACTCAGAATGGCTTTTTGCTGACATTTGCCATGGGTGATTAGGTTTTTTTATGCATTTTTCAGCTCCCAGTCCTCAGAACACACATTTTCCAAACCTCCTGTGGCCCTCTGCACTGTGCGATGACATCATGACAATTGTTAAATCTAGTAACGTTGATGACTGTTCCCTAGCAACAAGACCCTAGCAGTAAGCTGCTTGAGAAAATAGTCCTTCGCAGGACCCTCCAGTAGGCCTGTTTTTTGTAGCTAGTCCAGCTACAAATAGAATCCACAGCACCCCATTATCACTTACAAATAGAATCTAGTCTCCCCACAAAAAAGGGGTGCCCCAAAAGAGCCTGCACATCATAATACGTCCTTTCTGTTGTAGGTTTTTATTCACTCATTCATTCCATTACCTAATGTTGGGGTGGGTGATAGGGGATCAGATAGATTTTCATATTAGTAAGGTATATTTAAAAAGTGCTTTTTTGTTTAGTCTGGAGTATGAGGAACAGAGCTAGCCCCTTAGGCATCTACCTTCCCAAAGACCACTGTGGTTACACAAAGTGGTAGCTTAAGTACTGTTATGTCAGCAGGGTGAATAGGGAAGAGTACGTATGTTTTAAGCCTTGGTTTTTATTAGTTTGTCTGTGTTTCCACAAATATAGAATCCACTCCCCAACAAAAAGCTGTGCAAAAAAGAGCCAGTAAATCACTGAACGTTTTTCTACTTTCTTACTCACATTGTTTCTTCATTCCATGATTTTAAATGCCATTCTTGGTTTCCTAAATTAGCTGAGATGTGAATTATATAAGCCTGTCTAACCCCCAGTTATAAGGTGATCCAACTAGAATTTTGGATTATGTAATAATGGGTAACACTTCATGGTTACCAAGCCAGGGAAATTCTATTGTGGATACATAATTCTTTTTTAGTATAGGTGTTGTCATTTTACCAACTGCAATCCATCAGTGATGCTTAATACAAAATGCATCATTCCACTGGAGTGTGATACCCTGGAAATTGAACTTTATACTCATGTCTCATTCCATTGTGTTGCCTAATCTGTATATATGATTGCATTACTTTTTTTCTGCTGTTGCCTAATCTGTATATACAATTGTATTTCAATATGTTATTTCAACTGTATTGCTCCCTCTCCCTCCACACCCGCAGGACGCATCTGGAATCGAGCGGTACACTGCTCAGTATGCCTTCCTGATAAAACTCTTCAATAAGTAGAATGTAGTTTGAACTCTGCACTGTGGTTATGCTCTCCCTACTAGCTTAATGCCAGATTTGTTTCTCTGGTTGAAGAGAGCAGTTGCCCTGAAGTCATCTCTAACCTTCTGGTCACTTTCATTTATTATTTTACAAGCGCTGGTGTCATTTATTTATCTGTTTTTTGATTACTCTGCGTTAGTTTGGCTGTTATTTTCATTTTTTTTTAAATCTAGTGGTTTCTCTGGTTCCCAATGGGTTTTCAGGAGTTGGAGAAGGTCATTTTGCAATGCAGTTTCCACCAAGGGAGCTGACCGCATTTGGCGAAAAAACAAAAACAAAACCACTTTCATTTTTATTCAGTATTAAGCATTTAAGTATTTATTATTAGAAAATAATTTTTTTCTACCATTTTTGTGACTGCAAACTGAAAACTTGAGACACTAGAGTCTATCAGTGTTTGGCATGACTGACCACCCTAAAAAGAAAACAGGGCCCACAGGTGTAATGCCCCAAAGTTGGGGGCACTACAGAAAAAGGAAGGGCAATAAAGGAATAAAGGATTGCAGATGCCCAGGGTGTCCTGTTGATGTGCGGGCTGCAGGGTACATTCAGAAGGGGCCCCTCATAAGTAAATCTCCCCTCATTGTGGGGAAAACACTGGTAAAAAGAAAAGGTGCCCAGCACACATTACACAGTAGTAAAATCAGTTTTTATGTGCTGCACAAGTAACAATGGTCTGGACGGAATGTTGTGCTGAGCTGCTCATCCACAGCATTCCACTCTAGCCATTCTGGAATGAGAAGCTTGTGTTTTTAAGCAATAAGGCATGACCAGGGGTTAGATTAATAGTCTGTTAATCATCCCCTAGGGGTGTAATGTGGCATGAGGTGCAGCCGAGTGCCATATTGCCCCTAGGAGGTGATTGACTGTTAATCTAACTCCTGGGAGTGCATTATTGCTATTATAAAAAATGTTTCCAAAAGGAAAGTGTTAAAAGTACAGTTTTTGAATGTTTTCGTCATTTAGAGGGAGATTGTTAATAAAATAATTCTTCCACCAACAGTTTAAGAATGCTGGTTCAAAATCAGAATACATCATTCCACACATTCAGCAGTGCTAGAGGATGGAATGCTGACAGGAAGAATCCATGTGCCATGGTGATCAGGCTGTACATGACAGTATAACATGGATTAATGTAAGGCTGTTGGAATCCTAACAGCCAATCAGATTGCAGCATTTCTGAGACCCTTTTTATAATAAAAATTATTCAGTCAGTCGATGTAGTTCCTGGGCAGCTGTTGAGTAGAGAAAACGCAGCAAGTCAAGGGGACGAGGAACAGGGCTTACTGTTGGTTGAAGCCATCCTTAAGGACTTGTCTGTGTGCCTGCTCTGCCTCCACTGTCTGAAGATTCGCCCAGCAGCTGTGTGTCACGGTCGATGGTGCCATCAGGGCACCACGATGAAAGAAAGCCGTATGGTTCGGCTGTTTGGGCTGAGAGCCCAGTTTTGTTTATTTTATTTTTAAAAATTAAAGTTTCCCGATCCCACGTCGGTAGCTATCAATGGCCGCATAGCCGGTTCATCTGTTGGCCTTCCAGAGGCCCCCCTGACATCCGTCGCATTGCCCGAATCACGCCCTCCACTTCCAGACTACCTCCTGATCCTGTTTGCAGAGCCCAGAAGAGTGGTAAGTCGGTGGCAGCACTCAATTCATACTGTCCGCCCAACGCAAAGCCAGGACTGTGTATATTTTTAATAAATCAGTAGCATCGCGGGGAGGTCGAGGTACAAGGACCCACATTAAGTATTCAGTAGTGGGCTGAACTAGTAATGCCCACGGGGAGGAGCCAGCGAGTAAGCCTCTATAGGTAAAGCTAATGAATGTTCATGGCGAGGCTGTATAGAGGGCGGGTTCAAGGGGAACAGAGTAACAGCTGGCTCAGTCAGGCCTGAAAGATTTAAAGAAGTCATCCCAAATGACTTAAAGGGGCTCAGCTACAAAACAGCCCAGAATCCTTAAAGGGGCTCTGCCATAAAAGGCCCAGATATCTATTTGAGGGGTCCTGTCCAAAAAGGAGGCCCAGTGTAAAGAGGACGGGCATCCAGGCCCAGTAGTAGTTAGGGCAGCCAGGCCCAGTGCAGTTAGGGCATCCGGGCCCAGTGTATTTAGGGCATTCAGGCCCAGTGGTAATTAGTGCATCCCGACTCCGTATCTGGGGTATTACTGAAGCGCTCAGGGGTAGTCAGATCCTATTAAAGACAGACCTCAGGAGAAAAAAGGGTCCAGCCAAGGGGTGCTTGGCACACAACTTACTATAAAGTGATTGTCAGCTACTGTACTGTTTCTACAAAATGTTTATTCCTCAAGCATCTAAAGTGTTGTGTTGATTGCAAAAAGCACAAAGACTGTATTGAGATACATTAGGATTGTGATTATTTACCCCTGCAAGTGAACAATTGCCCTGGATTTTTGCAGTTTGCTCCTGCTCCAGGCAGATTACCCCTGCAAGTGAACAATTGCCCTGGATTGTTGCAATTTGCTCCTTCTCCAGGCAAATTGCCCCTGCAAGTGAATAATTGTCCTGTAATGTTGCAATTTACCCCTACTTCAGGCAAATTGCCCCTGCAAGTGAACAATTGCCCCGGATTGATGCAGTTTGCCCCTGCTCCAGGCAAATTGCCCCTGCAAGTGAACAATTGCCCTGGACTGTTGCAGTTTGCCCCTGCTTCAGGCAAATTGCCTCTACAAGTGTACAATTGTCCCTGCAAGTAAAATTCCAGTGTACAGTGCTAATAGAAGTACCAGTGTTCAGTGCAAAGTCTGGCATTCAATCTTCAGCCTCCATCAGCTCTTCACCTCAGCAGTCTTCAGCCAGCAGAGAACTTCAGCATCTTCTTGCCATATCGTCCGCTGTAAGCCAAAATCGACGTTCCTTGGAGAGTTGTGCCGGCCGGTTCCTGGTCAGCTTGGAAGTGAAACGACCAGAAGAAGCCTCGTCCGTCACTCCCAGACACCCGCCAAAAGTTGAGTCCGTCGTGTCCTAGGTGTGTTCACGGCTGCTGGTTTCTTATTTTGTTCTAAACATTGTAGAATCCAGATCTTCATCTTCTAGCTTTTCTTTCTGCTTGGTCCATCCTCTATAACCTGTGCGATCTTCTAGGATCCAACTCAAGTTTGGTGGTCTTCCAAGTCACTGAATCAGCTCAGCAGTTGGTGTCTTTAACCTTGGCAATCCTGTGAATGGATTGTTTGCCAAGTCCTGTGTTTCATCTTTGGCAGCCCTGGTCGAGGGTCGGTGCCAGAAAACCCACAGCAGTTTGTCTTCTTCGTACTTGGCAGGCCTGGTCAAGGGTTGGTGTAAGGGAGACAGCAGCATATTCTTCTCTTTTGGCAATTCTGCAGGTGGATTCCTTGCCACATTCTATGTTCTTCATCCTTGGCAGCCCAGGTTAAGGGTTTGTGACAGGGAAGAGCCTAACCCAGTTCAGTTAGTTCATGCTCTGACATTCTGGCAACTCTGGAGAGTGGGTTGGCCAATGACTAAGGTCTGTTTACAAATCTCTCCATTTCTCTTGCAACCTCTTATAGGTTCTTCTGATAAGCTTGGCGTCAAGCTGGAGTTTCCTTTTCCCTTTACTTCTACTTCTCAGCTGTGCATGAAGAGGATGGAACATCTGGATCTTATAGACTTTGAAAGTATTATACTGTCCGGTGGTGATTGTACACTGTATGCTTGTTGTATATTGTGATAAAGTGATATAAGTTTATACCCCCTTGGTGCATAGGCCTTATGGCAACACATCTTAGAGTCGTAGAGTATTATAAAGTGGCCTTAAGCCAAGGTGCACCTGTAGAGTAGTAAGGAAAGTAGAGTAAGTAGAGTATTATTTACTCTTCTAAGGTTTGGTCCCCTTCCTTCCCTTGTGACTGTCTACCTTCCCAGTATATGAACAAAAGCCCAACGGGCATCAAACTTCCAGATTGTCTCCTGCCTCTCCTTAAAGGGTGTTTTCTTTCACCCAACCTTATTCAAACCACAGCGATGTCTCGCCAGTCCACCTGCTTGAGGCGACGCTGGGTGTGCAGCTGGGACAGGCGATCTTCGTGGTCAGCACCCAGTTGATAAGATCACCACACAGACTTAAAGACTTTTACTTCTTGTTTTCAGCTCCTGGCAAAGGCAGATTGCCATGAGGTTTTTTTTAAGATACTCGGAGACGGATCCTAATTTTAAAAATTGTGTACTCTGTCAAATGTTTTGCCCAAAAGAGCCTTTCTTGGTAATTTCTTTTAGTCTATTCTAAAATATAAAAAGGGGAGCAAGATGGTTATATTCATTTTTTTCTTTCTAGTTTAGATCTTTGTATAATGTTGTTACTTGTATCTGTTAAAACAGTGTATTTTATTGTTATAAACATACTAGAATAATATCTATATCTATGTAATTTATGTATATTGTTATATGAACTGAGTTATTTATTGTTCAGTAAAAAAATTTATTGACAAAAAAAAAAAAACATTAAAAAGAGAAGTTTGTGGCTTCTCAGTCTTCCTTCGTGTCACCAAAGCACAAGAATGGTTCAGAGGGCGCTCCCAACGATGTTGGCAAGCACACATCAGAGGGCTCTTCTCCTCATAAGCAGCAGTCCCTACCAAAGTGGACAGACAAAATAAATAAATAAAACTGCTCAGCCAAAGGCATGGGAAATAGGGCTGTGTGAATAACTTTTTGAATATTCGGCGAATATTGTATTCAGTTCCAAAATAGCTGGTATTCATATTCAGGTGGCTGGGGTATTTAAAAAATAAAAGAGCATTCCCCTCCTGACCAGCATTAAAAAATATTCCCCGGTGGTCCAATGGATCTGCTCCCCAGCCCGATCGCGGGCTTCATTAAAATAAAGTATATTCCCTGGTGGTCCAGTGGACCTGCTCCCCAGCTCGATTGTAGGCTTCATTTAAATAAATTATTCCCTGGTGGTCGAGTGGACCTGCTCCCCAGCCGATCATTCTCTGAGGCCTTCCGTGATGCAGGCCTAGCACAGGCAGTTCAGTCTCTGGCGCAGTTCAAAAGGCACACACACTTCAGGAACTTCGGTCTTTTTACTGTAAGCTGGAAAATATCTCTGGTTCCCCTCTTTTCTGGAAAACGTGGCAAGAGACAATTTCAGGATTTGCAGGCTTCACTTTACACACAGGAGTCTCTGAGGAAGTACTCCCACAGCAATTTCTCAGCTTCTGAGACAGTTCAGAAAATACACTCTCTCCAGCACAATGTTCTCTTTATCAGCTCTGGAAGCTGAGAACATTCTCTTTCTGCTTTGAGGCAATCCCAGAACTAACAGTACACTCAGGATAGCTATTCACTCGCAGGAAGGCAAAACAGGCCTTTTTCCTGCTACTCTCAGCTAAGCCACAGAGGCTCCCTCCTCTGTGAGAACTCGAGCTGATCTGTTTACTGATTAAACACAGTCCTAGCTGAAGACCGGGATTCCGGTATTCCGGTTGGCTGCCCACACTGTCAATCACTGTCCTGGCGCTCCAGTTGGTTAAAATAGGTGCTAAGCAGGAAAGTTCACAGTTTTTCCCAGAAAGCACTGTAATGAGGACTCCTAAGGGCATTTAGCGTTCTGACTGGTCCACAAGCAAGATCTTGGTCCAAACATGGCAGCTCCCATGCCAGAAAAGTAAACAGTCCACATTTAAGTTCATTTTAAATGACAACAGTACAGTTTAAGAAATAAACATTTACAGATTTCAACAGTGCTCCTTCTGCTTTATTAAGTGACTGCAGAGTGGCTGGTCGTGAGCTTTGTTTCGCTCGTACCCATCCCGGGCTATGTACACTATACACATAGGCTGACTTCTTAAATGAACAGTGCAGCGGCATGGATTGCACACTCATGCAGAACAGCAGCAGAACAATACTGTACATGGGTTTACTTTCTTCTACTGGATGTCAGCCAAGCAGTCGGCATCAAAGGAGCCAAGGGAGATAACTAAAGGTAAGCCCCTAATTTGGGGGAGGGTTACAAAGACAAGCAGCTTATTTGGGCTGTACAGCTCAGCACCAGAAAGCACAATGTATTGCAGTGCTGGCCCTGAGTAACAAAGTGGATGGTTTGGTGGCACAGGACCTGGTAGCAACAGGAAAGTGGGCCCTGGATGCCACAGAATACCAGTTTTACATGGCTGTGGATCCCAGTCTGTCCAACGGAATCAGATGCTTCAGATTCCAGACTTTTTGGGGGATTTTGGAATTTCAGTACTGAAGGCCAAAAATCCAAATTCCGAAAAAATGACTCAGATGTGGATTTGAAATTGGAATCCAATTCCACATGTGACACTAGAGCTATTACAGTACTGCTGGGCCAATGAAACATAAACAAGGCCTCCAGTCAGTGAATTGCCAGTTTCCAGCCACATTTGTTTCTGCAGCTCTGTCATGTGAGGCACTCTGACTTCAAGCCCTCTGTCCCTCTCACATGTGGCACAACCTCTCCTGAGTCCAGAAAGTCCAGACAGAGTACTCAGTCCAGTCCACTCTGCCCCATTGTTGACCAACCAACCAGTGACCAAAGGGATCACCCCTAATGTCACCATCCCCGCAGAGTGCAATGCTGATAGTGCTGGACTGGTCTCCCAAAGCATATCCTTCCAGGTTGTGTTGCATGCACTGATGGACTACCCCCCTAAAGTTACCTGACATCCTGAGAGCACTGGCAGTAGTACTGCTGTGCTGCCTTGTTAAACCCGGTCTGGATATCAGTAAGGCAGCTGTCATGGAGTCTGCTGGGAAGGGTAAAATGGAGGCGTACCAGCACCCACACCCTGGGTTTTGATCACAGATTCACTCAAAATTAGCATCCGTTTGTGCTGGGTTACCCAGGGTAAGGTGCTGGTAGGCCACCCAGATTCCCAGCAGGCACTCATCGAGGTCGGAGGACATGTCGCTGCAGTCGCACAACTAGGGTGGTAGTATGGGCAGTGCAGCAGTACTGGGAGGATGGACCCTGCCTGGGTGCACCACAGGAGAGTGGATTGCACTATCCTGTTTTGTGCTGCTGCCTTGAGCAAGAGGTAGTACCATACAGTGGACCAGGAGGACAGGATGTGAATGGAGGAAAGGGTCAGCTATCAACTCCAGAGGTGGCATGGTGTGGCAAGTTGGGTAGTGTGGCAGGAACTACAGTGAAAACTTTGAAGTCAGGGGAACCCTACCCTGTGGACCAGGTGGAGTGTGATGGACTAGGAGGACCAGCCAACCCAAACAGATCAAGCATGAACAGATGTTTCAGCTAAATGGATGTTGGTTGGCATGCCAGAGACGAGAGATCAGTCAGTCATCCCTCTCCCAAGGAGGAGGAAGGACTCCGAGAGAAAGAGGAGGACCCTTGCAGCAGATGAGCAAGGTTGGGGCCAAAGGGAACAGAAAACTAAGAGAGATGGGAGTTGGGGGACAGTAACTAAAAGGCAGGGAGAGGGTGCAGCAGGTCAGAGTGGGGGCTGGGGGACATCAGAGTGGGCCACTATTGTGTTTGGACACTTTGTGGGCAGGTGGCTGACCTATTGCAGTAGCGGAGGTCGGTGCTCTGTTTTTGCAGGTGTGTTTAAATTCAGATTGCAGAATCGGATATTTTGATTCTGTCTTCTGTTCCTAAACTGGAATCGGATCAGACTCAGAATTGGAGTATCTATAATTCTGAAAACATGCATTAGGAATGGATTCCAGTGCATCGAGCAACCCTAACACCAGTGACTCCGCATCAAGAGTCTTGGCACATGTGGTGTCCCTGAGGAGGTCTGTCTGGCTAAGGGCCACAATCCTTACCCAGGTGAAAGCCATTTAATTCTTCTTTGAAAGAAATTTTATATTTGGTGACAAAACAGAGGCACACATGAAAAAAGTGGATGAGTACAGAACCACTTACAAGAACTCTACTGAAAAAGCCTCCATTTCCTGTAAGTCTTATGGAAATGGAGGCAGGGGCAGAGGCTACTACCCCAGACCCTTCATTGGCTATATGTATCAGCCACACAGAGTGGACTATAGGAATAGGGGTGGAAGGGGCACAAGATGTGCTGTGACACCAACCCCTAAGCCACAGCCACAACAAAACCCCTGACAATTCTGCCTAAGTTGCCAGTCAGCAGCCAGCAGGAGAAAGATTGATCCACCACTTCAAGAATGGGAAAAAAAATCACGACAGACAAGTGGGCCCTGGATGTGGTGGGTCAGGGATTGTCTCTACAGTTTCCAAGGTCTTCTAAATTGCAGAGACCAAAAAACATTCCCGCTCACTCACCAGCAGAAACAATTGTGATAGAAATGAAAGTAAAGAAATTACTGCAAGAAAGGCAATAGAAAAGGTCCTTGCATCACAATGGGGCAAATGGCTCTTTTCAAGATACTTCTGACCCACAAGAAAAATGGAGAATGGTGACCTGTTCTAGAATTAAAGTACATGAACAGGCATATCAAGAAAGAAAGATTCAGGATGGTAGCACTGGGTACAGTAATCCCATCCCTGCAGTTAGGAGATTGGTTGGGGTCACCGGATCTGAAGAATCATACTTCCACATTCCAGTGAGGCACAGCCACAGCAAATATCTCCGGTTCAGGCTGGGAAACTGCCAGTACCAGTTCACAGCCCTACTCTTCTTTGGCTTCAAGTGCTTGGCTGTGGTGGTGGTCCACCTAAGAAGGCAAGGTGCGGTGGCTTTCCCTTACGTGGGTGATAGGCTAGTCCCAGGGAAAACAAAGCAGGAAGCAGCCTGTTGCTCTATCCAGCTGGTGAAGCACACCTTGGAAGAACTGGGCTTCCTGATAAATCTTCAGAAGTCCCAGACAGAACTGGTACAGGTTCTGGACTTCAAGTTGAACAGAGCTGGGTACCCTGCAGGGAAGGGCTTTTCTTTTACAGGACAGAGTAACAAAAGTGATTGACATTGCAGAATCATTTATCCCAGGTCAAAAGACCTGCAAAGGATTATCTGCAGCTATTAGGTCACATAGGTTCAGCCACAGCTGTGGTGCCACAGGCCCGGCTCCAGATGAGGGATGTATGGTATCACCTGAGAGGATACTGGTTCCAAATGTCGGATCCCTTGTCCTGACTAGTGCCAGTCACAAAGAACTTTGTTCAAGCACTCAAATTGTGGAAGGAGAAAAGCAGCCTTAGAGAGGGCATTCCTTTCTTTCAGCAATCACCCAGCAAGGATCTCACAACAGATGCTTCACTCCTAGGGTGGGGTGGCCACCTAGAGGACATTACTGTAAATGGCATCTGGAGCCCTCAGGAGACTCAGGTACACACCTCAGGAGACTCAGGTACACACAAACCTCCTTGAGCTCAGAGCAGTACTGCTGGCAACGCAGTCATTTTCCTCCTAGTTACAGGGCCAGTCAGTCCAACTATGGACTGGCAATACCACAACAATGTACTACATAAACAGGGAGGAACAAAATCCACAAAACTGTGCACAGGCACAATGAGGATCTAGGATCTAGCTTACTCCCTGGACATAACCATTTCTGCAGTCATTTGCCAGGCAATATACTGGCAGACTCTTTAAGCAGAATCAGCCAGGGAAACCATGAATGGGCCTTGAACAGGTAAGCACTGCCTTTAATTTTCAGAAGATGGAGCACCCTAGAAGTAGACATGTTTGCCTTTTGGTAAAACAATTGACACCCAAAGTTTTGTTGTACATCCCCAGTCAGGGGTTCAGTCCCAGAGAACACTTTAGCCCTGACTTTGACCGGGAGGTTTCTGTATGCCTTCCCCCATCTCCCTCTCATACAGAGAATGCTCATTACTCATGAAGCTAAGGAGAGAACAAGCAACAATGATCCTGTTGATGCCAGACTGGGCCAGGCAGACATGATACTCAGTGCTGCTGACCCTGTCCTGCAGGACCTCCATCAACCTACCACTAAGATACTGGACAACCTGCTGACCCTGTCCTGCAGGACCTCAGTTAACCTACCACTAAGATACTGTACAACTTGCTGACTCTTGTCTCAAAGCAGGATAATCTGCCAGATCTCAGAACATTACAAATGAGGGTGGGGTTCTTGAGGAGTGAGAGTTTCCTGGTTTGAAGGTTTCCAGAAAATCAGCCACAAGAAAGGTGCACTCCTCAAAGTGGAAGAGATTGCCAAACTGGTTTGCCCCCAGAAAGATAATCCCACTGCAGGCAGGGCTGTCCACAATTCTTGACTACCTGGCATACTTACAATCCTTAAAACTGAGGTCCTCTACTTTGAAAGTGCATCTGATAGCTGTTTCAGCTTATGCATCAGCAGGCACGGATAAGTATTTGGTCTCACAACCTGTATTTAAAGGCCTAAATCACTTTCTTCCTCTTGCGAGGGAACTAGCCCCACCATAGGACTTGAACATTTACCTTGCCTAGCTGACGAACTCTCCCTTTGAGCCTATGAATATGGAAAACTTTAAATACTTAGCATAGAAAACAGTTTTCCTAGTAGCCATGACATCTGGCAGAAGGCTAGGCGAACTGCAAGCCCTCATCACAGATCCAAATTACATAATATTCCACACGAATAAGGTAGTCCTTAGAACCATTAGGAAATCCCTACCTAAAGTGGTTTCAGAATTCAACCTAAACCAGTCAGTGTCCCTTCCTGCACTTTTTCCTGAATACTCCAGTGCAGGTGAGCAGAGGCTGCATTCTCTTAATGTAAAAAAGGTACTGGGCTGCTACATAGACTGGACAAGGGATGTCACGTCTGTTAGCACACAACTCTTTGTTACCTACTGTGAGGCTGGCAAAGGTACATTAAAGCCAGGAAGACTGTAACTCGTTAGATTTAAAAAAGTTTTCATAATTGTGACATATTTTAGGGGCTTGAGAACCGTGAAGCTTAGTGTTTCTGGAACCCTAAGATGTTAAAAATGGCACTGTTGACTAACCGAGAGACGTCCATGACAACCCATTTACTTTTCATTTATTTTATTTTTTTATTTTAGCTTTTGTTGACCGGGTAAGTGCACTAGACAAATCCTGCCTATTTTCAGGCACGACCCGGGGGAGGGGGTTTTCATTAAGTAATTCTTGTTTTTTGTTGTTTTTTCAGTTATTCTATTTAACTTTAATGCTGAGATGCTGAGTGACATGAAACTTGTACATGATTTACTCAATAAAAATAAATACCTCCGAGGAGTACACAATCACCAGCTGTGTTTACCTTACACACTCCCAGCCACAGCTAGTTGATTTTTTCACCAAATAGTGTTTTGGTCAATGAAATCAAGATTAACTTCCACAGCACCCATACCCATACCTCCAACCATGACAGGATTATTAATTAGCAGTCACTTTGTGACTTTGTGTTAACCCCCCCCCCCCCCAAAACAGTCTCCTATAGTTCAATATACAGAGGTTTCAGACACATAGAATACACAGAAATGTGACGGCAGAGAAAGGCCCCATGGCCCATCTAGTCTGCCCAACACCCTACCCCCCTTCTGTTATGCTTCCACCCTCTTTTCCCAACCCCTTAAATCTATCCCAAGCCCTCTTGAACCCCTCCACCGTTTCAGCTGCCACTACCCCCTCCGGTAGCTTGTTCCAGTTGCAGTGAGCTCTTGTCTTTTATTTAGTTGCACCGCGTATGCAGGCATACCACAGTATGTTAAAGATGGCGAGACCAAACTTTCTCAAGTGACGTTTGATGCTTTGCATTATACTAATGCACGTTGTGGTTTTTTGTTACCCTGTGGTGTTTCACACAGTAGTTGTGGTTAACGGTAGTCAGAGGTGGCCTTTTTTATTTACAGTTTCTTTGCTTGATGTTGTTTTGGTGTTTCTTGGGTTTGGATTTAAATGACTGAGTTGAGGAAGTACAATGATTTCGATCTCAATCTGAACACACTATGGTGTAAAAACAGACTTTGGAGTGTTCTCATTTCTTTCTTATTTTCACTTAAATTTAAATTCAGTATCATTTGACAGCTTTTATTTTTATGAGTAGGTTTTTCATGTGTGAGCAGATTCTGTGCCATTTTAAGATGAAAGGCCCAGCACAAAATACAGAATTCTATATAGAATCTTTATACACTTTGGTGGCTGCTGCATGTGAAGCACTCTTGCCTGTATAAGTGGTCTTCACGTCTAGCAGCGTCTCCCATTCACTTTAATTGCATTAAAAAGGGAGAATTGCTTTATAATCTGCTTTGCAGTAGGCTTTTATTCATTCATAAGTGCATAATGTGGGGGCACGTGGTTTGGGATCAGATGCGTCTGTGTATGTAAGCAATATGACACAAGAGGGTGTGGGTTAGTTTTCTTGAACCACACACCCAGGTGCACTGCGAGTCCACAAGGTGCTGGCTCCGAATGCCCTTAACCTCCTGGTGTGGTTCAGGAAAAGAAACATATACACTGAAAAAAAAATATTTTCTAAAAAAAAATAAATAAATAAGGATTTTAAGAAATTACAGATGAATAATAAAAAAAAAAAAAAGGAAAAAAGTCCCTACTCCCTGAGCAGACTGTGTGCTGAGATCAGTTATACCATAAGAGGGAGCTGTGTGGCTACATATTTGGCAGCAGAGGTTTGTGCTCCCCCCATCTCTCTCTCTCTCTCCCTCCCTCCCTCTGCTTGTCTCAGGCCCTGTCCACACTACACCACTTGTAGTCTGTAAAGGTTCAAAACCGTTACAGAGGGGAACCGTTACAGTGTGTCCACACTGCCGGCAAACAGTCTCAATAACGGTTTGGAACCATTACAGCCCATCCACATTGTGGGTGCCCTGTAACGTTACGTTACGGCTGCACGCTATCCCACGATGCAGTTTGTGCTGCACTGGGGGAATACTGGAGCTACACGCTTACGCGTCCACACTATGGCTGGTAACGTTATAGGCACAACAGTTAGAATCGCTGTTCAAACCAACTCATAAGTGGTTTCAACAACGGTTATGAAAACGCCTTCTGTAACATTACAGATGTAAACGCAAACTGTTGCGGTAACGGTTTGAGCCCTCTGTAACGTTACAGAGCCATAGTGTGGACAGGGCCTTAGTCAGGGTTTGTGGATCTGTGGGTCTCACCCACAGCCCACCAATGTTTGGAGTGGATTACTGGGGTTGGATAAGTGGTGGGCTGGGAGCTTTTAGTTTGTGACATCCCCCACCTACTGTAGTAGGTAGCATGATGTGACAGAAATGCTGCCTTTACCTTTTTTTTTTTTTTTAATTAATGCCTGTGCCGTCCTTTTTCTTGTGCTGTCTTTGAGTTCAGTTTGGGGTCTGTGTGTGTGTGTGTGTATAACATATATATCAAAACAATCAATGGTATCACACACAGCTGGGACAGAGTGAAGGGATTATGGTTGCTCAGGGTGACAGTGGTAGGGTGGGGAGTATGGGGGTGCACAGTGTGGGGTTAGCATCCTGTATGGACAATAGCTGCTGGGTTTGTTAGGCTTTCTGTGGGCAGACTAGATGGACCAGTAGTCTCTTTCTGCCATCATTGGCTATGTTTTTATGTTCTATGTAAAGGGGTTGTGGACTGGTCAGGGGGAAGGGCCCTTGAGAGGGTGGGGGAGCTGGGGATAATTACCTGGGCCTGGCACCAAAGAGGGGCCTGGGCCACCTGGCATACTATGTATGCAGCTGCAAAGGGGCCTGAGAATCTGAACTTTTCCCGGGGCCTGGAATTCCTCTCACGGGGACTGTCAGGTGCACAAGTGAAGCTCTAACATGCACTGCAGGCTACTGAATCTCCCACTGCTGCCTGTTGCCCTGATGTCAGCAGCGGGGCCACATTAAGGCAACCCAGGGCCCGAGGCCCAAGAGAAATCTGGAACCCTCTCTCGCCATGACCATGACCCTTTACCGCAAAGGGACCCTTTCACAGACTGTAAGGCGCCTTGGGAATCAATTTACATAGGAACTGCAGGGCTGCAGACAAGAATTTTGGGGCCCAGTACAAGTCATTTGAGATGGGACCCCTCTCCCAAACCAGCTAAGGGTTGGGGTTGGAAGGCCGCCAGGCCCCCTGAAGCTCTGGGGGTTTAGATTCTCTGTGATGAGGTTTGGGGCTTTCATTGAAGACAGGAACACACTTTTGTTATATCTTCCCTGCCCCTGATTCCTGGGAAAATGAGGGGTAGGGAAGATGTCACAAAAGTGTGTTCTTATCTTCAGTAAAAAGAATAAAATGTTTTTTTTCCTCCTGTAGTTAGGAGTGTAGTAGACTCTAGCTGGCCTTAGAGTCTGCAACCCCACCGGCAGACTGACACAAAATAAATAAATAAAATAAAAGGCACACAGGCTCCCTCCCACAACCTTCCGTTACCAGTACTGTACCACCACCAAAGTCCTTACTTGAGCAGCAATACAATGAGGCGTGGCAGCCAGCAGGAAGTTTTTTCCGGGTCAGGCCGGGTGTCTCTCTCTTTCTCCTCCTCTGTCTCCTTTCCTCTCCTCTCCCAGCTTGCCATCATCATGGCCTGTGAATGTCCAACAGGATCAGTGATCATTGTTGCTGCCTCAGCCTGCCTGCAAATAAATATCGGGAGCCGGGGGAGAGAGAGAGAGTTCAGGCAGTGTCCACCGTGAGAGAGAGTCCTTAGTCCACTGCCATCAAGTACAACCACCAGCCCAGCACTGTTACAGCCCACAGTGGTGCCACTGCCACCTGCTAGCCCACAGTTCAGTCCGTGAGTCTGGTAAGGTAGCAAAGCAAGTGGCGAATGGATCTGATGAGTGGGCAGTGGGCCAGGTGACAACTTAACTGACAGTCCATTATGGGCAGACGGAAAGAACACTGGTGGGTCGAGGCGAGGAATAACTTGCTGCATACCCATACCCTAACCCTACCTAGTGGGCTAGCATGTGGGGGATGGGCAGGTACCGCACAGGCACAGTCACACAGACAGCAATGAATAACCTTTCTGGCTCTGTGTGCAGCTCCGAGTCCGGACCATGACTGTAATAATCAGTGATTACTGTCTGTCACAAATTTAATTTAAAACAAAAGTTCTTGGCCCGGTGGCGCTGATGGTTGAGGCGCTGGACTTCACACTTCGTGCTACACCGGTGGCCCTTGTTCGGGAATGACCTCAGGTCGTCGGGGTGCAGACGTGGGGGGGAGCAGGATTGAGCATGCCAATGGGCAGCTGTCCTCTCCTGAGGGTGCTGAGGGTGAGTTGCCCCCCCCCCGTAGTTCCGCTCCCACAGGGTGGAGGTCCAGTGGGTAGTGTAGGCAGAGAGGGGGCGGCAAACAGTTACAGGATGTGGAAGGGGCTGAGCTGGTGCCACGGGGTGCATAGCGTTCCTCCACCCACTCGCATGGCCGTGTGCCAGAGCCTCGGGGGGGGGGGGTCAAGGGAGAAAACTGTACAAAATATCTATGTGTCCCTGTCACCAGTTGGCAGGAGGAAGGTGACGGGGACCAAACAGCTATTAAAATTAAAAAAAAAAAGTTCTACTCGGCTCTAGGAGTAGGCAGGGCAGGCACCGTCTGGCAGTGTAAACTACAAACAACAAAACAAACACCTGACCCAGCCGGCTCTGTGGCGACGAGCGAGGGGGTTTGCTCAGCACGCTGGTGACCTGGGTTCACGCCTTGAGCCCGTGTACCAGGAACGGAGACCAGGGAGGGGTTCTAGAGCATCCGTAGGACGCATCCCTCCCGGGGGAGCAAGGCCTCAGCACCTGCAGGCAGATTGAGACTGGCTTGGGGGCATGTGGACTCGGCTCGCCCCGATGCAATCCCACATGAGTTGCTGCTCCCACAAGGCCCAAACAGGGGTTGAGTGGGTGGGCCAGAAAATGGAAAATGCCTGAGCTGACCTGGATGATGGCCACCAGTCCCTGACACACCATGAAGCCGGGATAGCCCTGTGCTGACCATCCCACCGCTGATCCCAGGGCTAACTTGCTGTGCCTATGGGCACTTCTCTCCCGGAGAGGGGGACACACATCCACTGAAAGGTCATGTCAGGTCACCCGGAGGATCAGTTGGTGAGTGGGTGGCAGCAGGATGGCGGCCACTGGAGGAGGGTGGCCATGGGACCCAGGTGACCCGAAGGAGTGGCCGGCCAGTAGGAACATGGAAGGAGCAAAAAAAAACCCACAAAAAACACCCGAGCTGACTCTTATTTAAATTGACGGTGGTAGTATGGTAACTTTCTTGGTTTAACTTTTGAAGCTCATGGTTGTGGTTGTGGCTTCTTGGATAACTTGAAGACGAAGTTGCAACCAAGTTGCCAAAATTGACGATGATGGTTGGCACAGCAGGATGGGGCCTGCCTGAGCCACCAGGCTCGGGACAGTTGTCCCAGCTCTCCCCCGGCACCCCTGAAGAACTGTATCACAAGTTAGGATAGAGTTTGTATGTAAAGCGCTACAGGCAACAGTATATGAATCAAACTTCCCACCATTCTGTTCCCCTCTCTCAGAATCATATTAGCAACAGAGCACACCAATCTCTCCTCTCCCATTTCCCAGAAGTCACATACTGTTTGGTTTCAGTCTGATAAACCATAGTGTGCCCTTGAAGAACAAGGAGAACAATTTGAAGATAGAGAGGGGACGGTTCAGGGGCAATGTGAGGGAGTATTTTTTCACAGAGAGGGTGGTAGACACATGGAACAGCCTTCCTGAGGAGGTTGTGGGGTCTAAAACTGGGGGAGAATTCAAGAATGCATGTGACAGACATAAGGCAATTTTTTTTGGGTGGGTAGGAAGAAATAGGCTATTGGTTAAATAGGATCTGCAGCTTATTCTGTAGGTAGGGAAATGGGCAGACTAGGTGGGCCAAGCGGTCCTTATCTGCCGTCAAAGTCTATGATTATCTGCCCATTATTGTACAAGCAAAACTGGGCAGATGATCAAGGGTGGGAAATGATAAGGGTCAGTGGAATAGCTAACATTTTGTACAGACATTTGGTGGATAATTGAGGGATCACTGTATGTGCAGTATACATGATTGCCACCTTTCTTACACTACTTAACTCACTGCAATTACAATCTTACTTCCTGATACAGCCCAACCCCACGAAACCACATAGGGAAGGGGTTGTATTTCTATAGATAGACTCACAATGGTCATGGTAGGCGGTGGCCTTCAAATGCTATTTGTTTACTTTGCAGGCAGTTGTACATGGGGGGGTAGTAATGTATGTATGTATGTATGTATATAGTTCCATAACATGCACAACTGGCTGCAAATTAAACAGATATGATCTAAAGGCCACTGCTGCCCCGACAGCATTGTAAGCCTATCTATAGCGCTGTAGCCTTTTCACTACTTTGTGTCATTAAAACATGATTTTGTAGGTGGTGTTACAGATCAGGCTTAACTATACTGTTCGTGAATTACAATATAGTATTGTTAAAGGACTTAGAAAATTCTGCCCCCCACGTTTTTATTCATAACTTTGATTATAATTTTTGTGACACTCATCTCCCCGACCCAATTTCAATCAGGAGCCCTCTAGTACCCGACTAATTGTTCCTGAGAGGAGAATTGCATTTAGCAATGATAATTCACTTTCAATTAAGCAGTGTAAAAATTAATTAATACATTAGGCAGTATAGCCTAGTGGCTAGAGCCCCAGGCCAAGAACCTGGAAAATATGTAGACTCGGAACACTTGGATTTGCAAACCACAACCTCTACCTGCATACTATGTGACCCAGGACAAGGGCAAGTTACAGAACAGCCATGTGTTAATGATAGGCACATGGAACTTGGAACCGGCTGTCTAATAAGCAGACTCTGCTTCCTGTCCGATCCTTCCAATATGAATGATAGGGGCCCCACTCAAATGCGCAAGACATGGCAAGTGGTGGGCAAACTACTGCAGGGGGCCCCCATTTATGATTGGAACCAGTCACTCTCCCTATCAGGAACACCAACTGGGGGAAGAGAGCTTTCTAGCCACTTCTCCCCACTTGAGATGCCAGAGGGGTGGGAGACAAAGGAAAGGAAATGGGCCTGTTAACACCTTAAAAGTCAGTCTGGCTGGGGCCCCCTGAAGCCGTCAGCTGTACTTAACACCTAATCAGGGAGTTGAGATTCACATCATAGTTCAGCTCCTGCTTTGCTCAGATTACTCAGCAGCCAAGTCCATCACAAAACAATGCAGCTCAGGCAGAAAGAAAAGGTGTATAGTGAATATATTTTGAGGATTGCTGGGGGCCCCCCTGACAGGCACTGGTCAGCTGCAGAGGATTCTGGGATTTGTAGTAACAGAAGACGGCAGTCTAAAAGTAAACAAGATTAGTCTGGTACAACCTACTATACTACAGTAAACAGTAAGTAAATCAAAATGTTTTTGCACACAAACTGCACATTGTGACTAGCTCCACACTGAGAGTGTGGGGACCTTGCCGTTGGCTGTTCCCCTTTAAAACTGTCTATAACTTGCAGAAGAACATGTTTGACATGCGTTTACTTTACCCTTCCAAGAATCTCCTTTCAACATAAAATTAACTGGAAATGTAGACTGAAATGAGAAGATTGGTAGAGATTAGTAGAGCACAACTGGTAAAGTAATATAAGAAACAAAGAAAAAGAAAGAAAGCATTATCTTGGTCTTATTTGATTTTTATTATGGACGTTATTCCCTCTATTGTGTAGAAGCAAGACTCCACAGGGAATGAGATGTTGTATCTCAGCCTGTTATAAAAACTATGTCACTCCAGTCTGCTCAAATGGGTGACAGTTGCAGCAACAGAGAATAAATGCCTTCCGTGCAGAGATGGAGGGCCACTGACATTCCCTGACTGGCAGCATGGACAGTGACACTGAGGGTGCTTGCCAATCATGAGTGTCGCAGCCACTTAGGTATATCCAAATACCAGCAATTCCACTGGATATGGGACCCATTTCTTGTCTACTTTGCGGACACCATAACCTGAACACCTGACCAGGTAGCCCTGCATACCATGTGCCCTCTTCCTGGGTGTAATGGTATGGTCTGCAGCTCCATCCAGAAACAGTGATTTGAAACTTATAACAGGTTATTATTTAAACTGCAGTACACATTTGCTTCTAAGGATTCCTCGGGTTTCTTGTTTTGTCTGTTGTACAGTTTGTAGTTTACATTAGTCAGACAGTTATAGTGCATGTTCTGCTCTTAGGACCAGATATTCAAAGATTAGTGTCCACGCTAACATGTTTATCAGGAATTACCATGAGAACTCCCAGTGGGCCATATTCAGAGGCCCTGGGAGCACCCTCTAAATCCAGCAGCACCAAGGTGCTAGAATACCTGGCGAATTTTGCATATTGGGCAGGTGTGTTTCAGGCAAACGGTGTTGGGCTACTGAAACTCAAGGAACAGAGTTTGTTTATAGTAATATATCCTTTGAAAAGATTCCCAGGTTGTCCAGCGGTCCCCCTCACCCTCTGCTTCCCCTGTATACATACAGATAGCACATTCTTGTGGTCCCGTGGCTCTCCAAACAGCACCCCCACCCGATCCCACTAGATGACATCCCACTTTCCCACTTACCCCCCCCAGTGGCTGGCACTTCCCCTAACTAGCTACGGCGACTGGCATAGCCCTCCTCTCTCCTCTTCAGTCGGCTGCCTTATGAGCTGTCAGTGAGTGCACGTACTGTAGAAACAGCTGGGAGTCTTTTCTAAAGAGTGAGCGGGCAATAAGGGGGGATGGGGAGAACTACTGGACCACCAGGAACACATTGAAACATAGGGAACCAGCGATGAGAGGGGTAGCAGGAGGACACCCATGCCACCGGGGCTTACTTTCTACACTGAATGGGGCAATAAGAGGCTGCTGCACCCCATGCAAATGAGCCCATAATGGGAATGCAAATGGCCTCTTTGGGCACTGCACGCCCAATGGCCTCATTTGCATGCTCAAGCTGAATGTAGCCCACAGAGAGGCCTTGGTGCTATCCTGTTTTGGGCGGCGCTATTCTCTGTGGCCAATAATCAGCCCAGGTCCATTTCAGGGCAGCACAGTTTCACTTAGCACTGCACCAGCGTGGCCCAATATTCAGTTGGATAGTGCCGCTTACTATCCTCTTCTATTCATTACAATCGGGTTTACAACCTTTGAGTCAGAGACTCATTTACAAAGGCACCTCGTCGCGGGGGGGGGCAGACATCAAGACAGTTATTACAGTGCAGATTAAAACAGAGGATAACATTACAAGTGCAGTAAAAGGGACATTTAACATAGATACACTTAGGTTACATAATGTAGTAGTTTGTATGTTACTTAGGTTACACAATGTTACAAAATTGTGAGTTACACTCATGGATATAGTAGGTCCTCAGAGAAGACAGTGGATTACATCCCTGTTTGGACCTAGTAGGGAAAGGGTAGGTCTGGGGGAAGAAGAGGCTGTCCAGTGGATGTTGTTGAGCCAGGGGGCAAGGCGGGTGGGAACCACAGGTTACAACAGGGGGTTAAATGCACCTACAACAGCGGGTATTAAAGATATGGTTCTGAAGGGCTGTTTTGAAGGAGCCAATGTTTGGCAAGTTGGAGATGCACCTAGGGAGGGGGTTGAACCAGGTGGGGGCTCAGTAGAGGAAGGATCTCTGGGCAAGAGAGGTCTTGGTTCTGGGCACCTTGAAAGTGGCCTTAACAGAGCTACGGGTGGTGACAGACGAAGATGGCAGTTGTAGGGAGGTGGAGACCCCCGGGGGGGGGGAGTTCTAGCAGAGATTTCTTAGCGAGAAGGCAGGTCTGGTAGAGCAGTCACTCCTCAAAGTTGAGAAGATTGGTGGTAGTATAGAGAAGGTAGGTGTAAGTTCAGCTGGGGGCACCGATCAGGAGCCTACAGTCCTTATTGATGGAGAGTTGGATTTTGGAGAGGGCAGTGTTGTCAGCTGCAGTGTAGATGGGCAAGCCATAGTCCATGAGGGACAAGATGGAGGAGGTGATGGCCAGCCTGAGGGCAACCTGAGGCAGGCAGTCCCTGTGCCCGTATAGCAGGCCAATCTGAGAGTTAATGGCAGCTGACAGGGCATTAATGTGGGTGTGGAAGGAGAGGGCAGTATCGAACGTGATGCCTAGGTACTTGTATGTGGTCACTTGTTCTACCAGGTGCAGAGTGCTGGGGATAATCAAGAGGGGGTATTTTTAGCTTTATTTTGGTGGTGGGAGAAGAGCATTGATTTGGTTTTCTTAAGGTTAATGACCAGTCTACGGTCTCCGAATCACCTTTCGGCTTGGTTGTAAGCTTGCTGGAGGGATAATTGAAGGGAGGCGGGATTGAGATGCGAAGCAACGAGGACTGCATCATCGGTGTAGAGGAGCATTTTACCAGTATATGAGCTGGGGAGGGTGTTGAGGCAGAGACTAAAAAGTATTGGACCCAGGATGGAGCCCTGAGGGACCCCGGAGCAAACGGGAAGAGTGCTGGAGAGGGAGCTGCTGATCTTGGCACGCTGGGATCTAGTAGAGAGGTAGCTAGAGAACCAGGAAATGGGACCACCAGAGAAGCCGAGTTGGTGGAGAGAGTCGAGTAGAAGGGGATGACAGACGGTGTCAAAGGCCTTGGAGAGGTCAATGAACACTGCTCCTGCAAGGCTGCCAGAGTCGAGAGCAGCATGCAGGTGTTGGGAAAATTCCAGGAGAGCCGTGGCCGTACTGTGTCCTGGGCGGAAACCGTGCTGCTCTGGGCAGATAACGTCATACTTGGTTAGGTATTCAGAGAGCTAGATCAAGCTGGATCAACACCACTTTTTCAAGGGCTTTAGACAGTGGGGGGAGGATGGAGATGGGCCGGTAATTATTGGGGGTAGATCGGTTCCGACTCTTATGTATGGGTGTGATTTCAGCAGTTTTCCAAACACTTGGGAACTGACCCAGGCATAGAGACCGGGTTAGAAGGTCAGTCAGGGGGACTAGGACTTCGTCCAAGACCATACAGAGGATCCTGGAGTCGAGTGGGTCACTGCTGGGGTTATTGCTGCCTAAAGCTTTTAGCAGGTGCAGCCTGGCTTCTTGGGGGGATTGGGTGCACAGGTAGAATGGTGGGCAATGCAGGACTGGAGGGAGAGAGGTGGGGATTGGGTCAAAGATGCTGCTGGGAAGGACCGAGTTTAGTTCAGAGAAGGCAGTCGGCTATGAGGAGTGGATCTGTGGTGGGGGTACCATTGATGGAGAGCTGAGATGGTGGGAGGGGGAGTGGGACTTCCCATTTAGCTCTTTCGTATTATCCCAGAAGGTCTGGGCTGAACCCCAAGTAGAACTGAGGGTGGTCTGGTAGTGCCCTGCCTTGGCCCGCCTAATGGCCCAAGTGCACTTATTGTGTTCTGCGTTGTATGCCTGTCTGTCAGACGCCTTTCCAGATTCTACAGCAATGTGCCAGAGAATATCTCTGTTTTTGAGTCTCTGGAGGAGGGGTGGGGTGATCCATGGGGCATTGCATTTTTTGGAGCGGATCCTGGTGAGGGGCCAAAAAGGTCACAAGCCTTACAGAAGGCATTTGTGAAGTGGTCAGTAGCTGAGTCAATGTCAGGGGTGCGCTGGATAGGGGACCAGTCTAGCTGGGCTAGGTATTGTTTTAATTTTCTGAGGCTGCCGAGGCATAAACGGTGGCATAGAGTGGCCTGGGATACTGGCTTCAGAGTGGAGGATGACCAGAGACAGATGACTGGGGAGTTATCACTAAGAGAGTTGGGGAGGACAGTGACGACAGTGACATCCTGGATTTTGCAGGGGCGGTTAGATATAACAACTTCTAGGAGAGTGCTGGTGCCAGTAGAGTGGTTGAATCTGGTGGGCTGGGTGACTAACTGGGACATATCCAGGGCAGCAAAGCAGTCCCTTATATGGGAGGCAGTGGAAGCAAGCCATTTAACACTGAGATCACCTAGGATGACTTGCTCCACTTTGTGAGGGAGAGATGTGAGATAGTCAATGAGGGACTGGACCACTTGGTTTTGATTCCTCGGGGGTACGTAGGAGACCGTGAGGAAGAGAAGGCCTCGGGCGGGGTCAGGTGTGATTTTTAAGGTGAGGGCTTGGGCTACAAAATCAAGTTTAGGAGCTGGGAGTGCCTGACCTATAAGGGAGTCCCGTACGAGTAGTGCGCAACCACCACCGCGTTTGCCTACTCGGTCTCCCATGTAGATGGTATATCCAGGGAGAGTGATAGCGGAGTCAGGAGTGGATTTGGAGAGCCAAGTCTCTACCAGTGCAATTATGTCAGGTTGATGTTGAACAACCCAGCACTGGAGGGCAACAGTTTTCTTTAGGAGACTGCAAATGTTTAAGGATGCAAAGCGGATGCCAGTTGCAGTACAAGGTTTAGAAGGTCTGGAAGCAATAGGTCCTGGGTTTGGGTATACATTACCAGATAATAATAATAGCAGTGTAATTATTCTGGTTAGTGTCCGGGTGGCAGTGGAGACCTTTGGGTCGACACCCAGCTGAGGACTTTAGAATCTGGGTGCATGGGATAGATAAAGTGCAAAGGGTGGGAATGGCAGCGGAGAGCAGGGTCCAGGTCAGGCATTGGAGGGTGGAGGGAGTGGGGTTGTTGGCAGGGTGGGGGTGTTGGGGGGGTCACAGGTGTGTCAAGGGTGGGGGGAGGGCCGAGTCACTGTGGGATAGTCTGGGGATGAGGTGCCTAGTGTGGAGGAAATGCTAGGACTGACCTCTACTTGACATGTTATTGATTTCTCACTTTAAGTAATGTTTAGTCCGATGTAGAGATTTCTTAAGAGTTGATTTAAGTTTTGAGAGAGGTCTTAAGGTACTGTGATTTTGCTATCTGCCTGAGTGCTGTGCCCCTTCTCTTAGAGCTGTAAGTCTGTGGGCTGCACCCTTGACCTCGTGTCCCATTGAGGCTGCTGCTGCAGTGCCCCTCCTCCAAAACAAGCTTGCTTCAGAAGAAAAAAAAAACAGGCAGGGAGGTTCTGAAGCAAGTTTTTTTTTGGGGGGGCATTGCAGCAGCCTCAATGGAACACCGAGGTCAAGGGTGCAGCCCACAGACTTACAGCTCTAGGAGAAGGGGCACAGTGCCCAGGGCAGATAGCAAAATCACAGTACCTTAAGACCTCTCTCAAAACTTAAATAAACACTGAAGAAATCTCTACATCAGACTAAACCAATGGTTCTTAGACTTCATCACAGTGAGCCTCCCCAAATCCATGGAAAAGATTTGGAGCCTCCCCCAAAAACTGAAATAATCTTGGGCCTCCCCAAGGAAAAATAACAAGCTGTACTTTGCACAGTACACCATGAATAACTTGAAACCCCTTTGAGTACTTGGCTCACATTCAGTTCTTTGTCTTATACTGATGTGGAACCTTTGAAAAGAGCTCTTGTGCTCAAAGGTGTTATCTGAATAACAAATAAATACAATAAACAAATGTTATTATTCAGTTTATTGTAACACACACCAGTCAGCCTACTTGCTCTGCTATTTTCATTCTTGAACCATTGTTACCCCTTGTTGCAGTACCTTGTGGGTCAGACTATTTTCTTTGTTTCCTCTCTACATGAAATAACCTTCCTGCATACTTTGCCTCTCTCCCTCTTTCTCTGCTCCTACAACTTCTCTGGGATTACTTTGCTCCTTCCTGCTATTGCTCTTAGCACTTCTATGCTCAACCCTTGTATTTGGACTGTTCTGACATCAGTCTACAAATTGATCAATTACCACCACTCATTATCAGTTTATTGTTCATATTTGTTTTGCACTATAGTTCATTGTGTATTTCTTGATTGTTTTGCAGTTACTTTTGAAATGTATTCACTACCTTCCCTTCCCGGATACACCTGAAATGAGCTTTGGCTCATTCACCTTTCCTTGTCACCTATTAGTAAATAAATACATAAAATTCACCTACTGTTATCCCTTTCAGTTTGCTTAATCTCTTCACACAAAATACATAAAACTCAAAATTTAAATACTGTACTTTTTCAGACTTGCCTGAGCCTCCCCTGGAACAGGTTGGGGCCTCCCCAGGGAGGCTGGCCTCACCATTTGAGAACCCCTGGACTAAACATTACTTAAAGTGAGAAATCAAGAACATGCCAGGCAGAGGTCAGTCCTAGCATTAATTTCTTGGCAGCAGTTCCTAGAAGACTTCTGGATTGCTGCACAAAGTGTGAGAAACACTGGCAAACAGAGGCAAGTGATATTCCTCCGGGGTAAATGCAAAAATTCAGGGTTCCAACCCATACCTTGCTTGGAGGGCGAGCGTTGGGTAGCTTCTCTTTGTTCTGCTTATCAAACTGCAGAATGCAGTTTGTTTGAGAGGAGAGAGCCCGAAAGGGCAGAGTTGTCCCCTTGCTTGGAGGGTGTGCGTCGGGCAGCTTCTCTTTGTTCTGCTTACCAAACCGCAGAATGCAGTTTGTTTGACAGGAGAGAGCCTGAAAGGGCAGAGTTGTCCCCTTGCTTGGAGGGTGAGCGTCGGGCAGCTTCTCTTTGTTCTGCTTACCAAACTGCAGAATGCAGTTTGTTTGAGAGGAGAGAGCCCGAAAGGGCAGAGTTGTCCATCTGAATGTCACAGCAGCCAGGGGGAGCATAGTGGCAATTGCAGTGCAAAAACTTGTGTTGCGCTTTCGTGGTTGTCTGAATATTGGACTCTTAACAGTTTCTCCATCATGTATGAGTTTCAATCCATTCCTCCTGAGGTTCTATCCATGTATGTGATGAATTCAGCCTCATTCCATGTGCTTCTTTTAATGGACTTCAGCTGTATCTCAGCATACTGTTGTGCAAATTCTGACTGTATAAGATGAAAAATGCTAATAAAGTTTTTACCTGCGTAACAACTGTCACCATGAGCAACCTCAGTGTACCTTCACCCCCTCAATTATAAGGAAGGACACAGGATGGATGTTGCGTCTCAGTTGGGCTAGTCTGAAAACAGAGGTTGTGACTTGCTCATGGTAACAGTTTTATTTTACAATTATTTACCCAGGATAGCCCAGCTGAGTTGCAACATCTCATTTCCTGGGGGATCCTACTAATACCCCTTTCTGCAACTGGGTAACCTGCAGCACTAGGAACACAAGTGACTGGGTCACACAGCTAATGTTTGGCTCTTGCAGGGCTAGAATCTGCAGTCTTCCAGTCCCTAAACCAGTGCTGTAACCACCAATATGCTACTCTGCCTCTGTCACAATCAGTAGGTGCAGCGCTTTGGTAGGATTTGATCCCATGTTCTGGGTCTTCTGCTTCACCCTTGCAGGATCCAGGATGAATGAAATAGCAACAGTAACAACGAGTGCATTGGAGATATTCTTCAATCACAAGCAAATGCTGACTTCTAATTACTGATCCGTTCTGAAACCCAGTGCCATCATCTGAGCAGAAGCTCACAATGCCAGTTCAATGCTGGGCCTCCACTCAACTGATGTCTTTGGGTCAGGACCAGTTGGTAGATGTTACGGCACCACAAGCAGGAACACTTTTGGCTCCACTTCATTACAGCACCCACCACCACCACCCCTTTCCTTTCTCCTGCCGCATAGCGCATCCAAATTCTCTAAACACAAGGGTGACAACAACAATTCTGTTTTTTATATTAACTTTTTTGCATGTCAGGCTGATCTCTGATTCTGCTTTCCACTTTAGAGCAAACCTCCACCCCAGTGCTGATGCCCCAAACTTGTGCTGAACACCGCCTCTGCTTGGTTTCTGGAGCATATCCTAAGTATTAAAATGAAAATTGGGGGGAGACAAGGGCAACATCAATAAGGGAACCTAAGAAAGGGGGGGGGGGAACGTGACTATTTCAACATAAACAAATGAAAAGCACAATAAGAAGAGCAAGGAGACCCCACACCAGCCCAAATTTCCAATTATACAAAAAAGGTAAAGAAAGGTTTATGTGCCTTTAAAAAATGTACACAGAAATGTTGATAAAGAAGTGGGAGCAGTGTAGAAACCAAACAGAAACAAAACAGAACTAAACCAAACCAGTGTGCTGTTTAAAATATAACATGTAACCCAGGTAGGCTAGATCTGAGAAAACAAACTATTCACTAGACAAGAACATTTGAAGGTTCTCCAGCTGAGAGGCATGGAGGCCAACGGTACAAGTTGCATATGACTCAGTTCAGATTCTAATTACCGACAGTTCTGGGCACTGGCTTTTCAAGGTGAGAATCTGGTAGCGTTTGTGGCTGCTGCTGAATCCACTTTAAACAGAACCTTGATAAATTCTGTACATTGTGTGTCTGTGTGTTTTGAGTGTCTGTGTGTGTTTTAGTATTCTGGTTTCAAAACTAAGACTATCCTAGTTTCACTTTCAGCAATGTCTAAACGCACTATTCCATCAAAGCCCAACGCAACCCATAACCACAGATCAAGGGACAACATGTTTGCTATTTTATCTATAAACACAGCACTGTGAACCCTGACCCCTGACCCCTGCAGTAAAGCTATGGCACAGATCTTGGGAGCCATGGGATTTACACAGTACATGTCATGATTTATCCATCTTCAACAAGCCTTACAGCACATTTAGAGATTCCACTCCAGCCTGCCCACACACCACTGACTGTTTACAATGGTCTGTCTCTCTCATCCACTGTAAAGTGCCATTCTCCCAGTTTCACTTGCCCCAGAATTGATTTATGGAAGTATTCTGGCTTTATCCCGCATGTGCAACTCTTCAGCTACTGACCTCCGAACAGACACTGTAATCTTCTGAATTATTTTATTTTGTAATCTTTTTGGTGAATTTTGGTGGTCCTAAAAAGAGCTGTATAGACAGCCCTTATTGAAGCTCTTTGTTTATCCATAGGGCCAGGTACAGCCTGTGACCACAATGCAAGCTGCCTTCCCCTGCCACACTAATGTGACTAGACAGGTACATACGTTTCGTGAGGCAGATTAAAACCATAGGTAGAGTTAAGACTGTGCAGCCAATCTATGGCAGTTCACCTCCCTGTTAAAAGCAGTAACCTGAAATGCCTTTTCCCTTTGGGTAGCTATTCTGCCTAGTCTGAAACTCTGAACACTATCTACATTTATCAACTCCTCTGGTAATCTGTTTTAATACTCTATCAATTTCTAGCTGGAAAATGTTTCTGTACATTCCTCCTGACTGCCTTCTTCCTTAGCTCGTGCCCCCTGGTTCTGCTTTCTTTAATCCTACTGAACAGTCTGTTCTGATCTATTTTTGTATAGCCTTTCATGATTTTTCATACAGCATGCGTCCATCCCCTAATCATACTGCTAGCGCTACGTTGTACTTTTTCCTGCCCCTTTTTGCTCTTTCTGTTATGTGCTGACCAGAACTGCACACACTAGATCAGCTGCAGTGGAGCATACCAAAAGGTGTAGGGTCACACACCTTAGCCCAGGTCACTGTGAAATTATAATTAGTAGGGCAGGGACACTGCCGGATGCCACCATGTTGCACACCTCAATGTGTGTGTGCGTGGCATTGCACATGGCTCCCTTGGGACACAAATGGCAAAGAAAATCAGCCTGTCTGCCTAAGAAGACATTGGTTCCCCCACCCACCACTTCAGTGGTCCTGGGTAAATGCTGGCAGAGTAAGCTTAGGAGAAGGTAGGCTACAGGACTGGTGGAGTGTCTTCCAGAGGTGAACAGACTGGAGGGCTCATGAGATAAATCTCTACTGTATATAAAACAAACATTCAAGAATAATCCATGGATTATTGATAGAAATGTATTTGTATCAAAGCAGAACAGGGTCAGGATGTGCATCTTTTTCATATATTTTTTTTTTAATCTAGCTTTTTGCCACCTGCAACAGACTTCGGGCCCTGAACCCAGTGACCACCCAGCCCCCATCTGCTGCTCCACCCACCATCAAGGCTAGTTGGGATTCACAGTGTTGTCGTGCCTAAGAGTAGAAGCAGCTGTCATTAATGGCAACAGGGAGACGTAGTGTTTTTTTTTTTTTCATTTTCTCTCTCTCCCTCCTCCACTGACTCTGGGCAGTAGTCATTTTTGCGAGCCTACAAACACACACACACACAGTGACGCACTGCAGAGAAGACACGTTCTACCAACCCACCACAGGGGTTGTTGTGGTGGCATAACCACAGCATTTACCATCCCTGACTGGAAGCGCTGCCCCATGGCTGTGCCACCTCAGCCCCCTGGCCGCCAAACCCAACGTCGAAGTCTACTTCCACATCAGGGTCACCAGTACAGAAACCCATGTAGTGCTGCTGCTGGACCATCAGGTGGCACCTTTTTGAGATTTTTGAGAGATGCAAAGACATCGAAATTACTATACTGTGTAACCCACACAGTAGTAAAAGAATATGTAATGCAGTATAACATTTTGTTTTAAAACTATATTTTCTGTCATTCAGATTCTTTTTACATATGAATACGGAAACTAAAACCAGCCTGCCTGCTGTCCTCAGAATTTCAACCAGGCTCAGTTTTTTTTTAATTTTTATTTATACTGCCTCGCTAACAAGTGTGTTCACTCGAGAGCATGTGTGTGTGTGTGTGTGTGTGTGTGTGAGCAAAATACACTGACTAACCCACCAGCTTTAAAAAAAAAGGGGTTTACAGACCCCTCTGTCCCCCAGCTCTGCCTCCTATTCCTTGTATAGTGACATTATCATCTCCAATTACCTACTGTTTATCTCTGTTTCAGTGGGACCTGGCATTCTGTTGGCCTTGCTGTTGAGCACTGTTAAGACAATTTCAAAGATGAGTCTACAATAACCCCCAAGTCCCTCTCCTGCTCTGATCCAGTACCGGACCATGTCATTTGTGAACCAATCTTCTGTTTCCTGACCCTAGGTGCATTACTTTGCACTTCCTCACAAATTGAATTGCATCAGCCATCCGTAAATCAATCGGTTTAAATCCATTCAAGATCAAGGGGAAAAAAACATTGAGCAGACATTAATTTAACAAGCATTTGTCAATGCCGAATGTTTGCTTGCTGGCACTGGCATTGGTAGTGTAGAAGTTACAGAGCTGCATAATAGGAATGGCAGCGAAGTATTGAACTGAAGCCAACCCCCCCCACCACCACCACCCTGCAGAGAGTAGCAGGCATTGGGGTGTGCCTTTGGGTCGTCAGGCATAACGACCATGCCATTTCACCACACCCTACCCTGCAGACACTGACAAGTGTCACGGTGCCTTGGGGTCTTTGGCTTTATGCACACCCCATTCCATCAGGAAATACATGAGATGGGTGCGTATAGGAGAATGGGGTGAAGTTTGGGCCCGAAGAGTCCAAGGCCACCACCACCACACCTTGATGCCTCTCACTGGCTGCAGGGTGTGGGTGGGGGTGGAATGGTATGAGCATGACAGGCAAGAATCCCAAGTCGCACCCCTGATGCCTGTCATACTCTACAGGGTGGGGCGTTATGGTCGGAAACCCTAACGCCTCAGGCATTCGTTGGTGTTTTCATTCCAAATTTTCAACATGTTTTTTTTGTGACCCCCACCTCATGAACAGTGGCAATATCAGTTTGTTAGCCGAAAACTGCTTTTGCACAGCGACTATGGCATTTGGCACCACAGGTGCAAAACGCATTCCGAACAGGATGTGAAAAATGACAGCGGTACTGTTCATGGGGAGGTGTAAAAAATGGCAATGTTGAAAATCTGCTGTGAAAATCTTAAAAAAAGTGGTGAAGTCACGAGCATGCGTAGAAACTGTGCAATGCACACCCGTAGTGTAACTAGTTTGGGGATTTTTTTACAGTAGATTGTTAACACAGGCATTTTGGGACCTCCAGTCATGAACAGTGTCAGTGTGATTTTCTTTATCTGTCCCGAACAATGATTTCCCATAGCAACCACGCATCTCTGCACCGAAAGTGTGAAAACACATTTCAGCCATGTTGTGGAAAATTATAGCTGTATTCTTCATAAGGAGGTGTGGAAAAATGCCATTGGTGAAAATCTGGACTGAAAATATTACAAATTCATGAACCTACGAGGGTGCATGGAAACTGCGCAATGCTCACTCGTAACACAGTCATTTTATGGAGTTTTGTCACCAAATTTTCAACATAGCAATTTTAAGACCTCTGCTCATGACCAGTGTCACTGTGATTTTCTTAATCTGTCCCAAACATTGTTTTCGCAAACCGACTATGCCATTGTGTGCTACATGTGTGGAAACACATTTTGGGCAAGATGTGAAAAGTGGTAGCTGCACTGCTCATAAGGAAGTGCGGTAAAATGGCACTGTTGAAAATCTGGTGTGCAAATATTACAAATTCGCAAACTTGCCAGTGTGCGTAGGAACTGCGCAACGTGTTCTCCTAAAACAGTCATTTTTGGGAATTTTTTCACCAAATTTTCAACATAGCCATTTTAAGACCTCTGCTCATGAACAGTGCAACTGTGATTTTCTTAATGTGTCCCGTACATTGATTTCGCACACCAACTGCGCCATTGTGTGCTACATGGGCAGAAACACGTTGTGGGCAAGATGTGAAAAATGACAACTGTACTGCTCATAAGGAGATGTGGTAAAATAGCAATGTTGGAAATCTGGAGTGAAAATATTGAAAATTTGCGAACTTACGCGCGTGCATAGGAACTCTGCAACGCACGCTCGTAAAACAGTCACTTTTAGGAATTTTTTCACCAAATTTTCAAAATAGCCATTTTAAGACCTCTGTTCATGAACAGTATCACTGTGATTTTCTTAATGTATCCTGTACATTGATTTCGCACACCGACTGTGTCATTGTGCACTTCATGGGCGGAAACATGTTTTGGGTGAGATGTGAAAAATGACAGCTGTACTGCTCATAAGAAGGTGTGGTAAAATGGCAATGTTGAAAATCTGGAGTGAAAATATTGAAATTTCGCAAACGTACGATCGTATGTAGGAATTGCGCAACGCACGCTCATAAAACAGTCATTTTTAGGAATTTTTCCACCAAATTTTCAAAATAGGCTTTTTGAGAGCCCACCTTATGAACACTGGCAGTGTCATTTTGTTAATCATTCCAGAAAGGTGATTTCGCACAGTGGCTGCGAAGTCACCCTTCGGGCCCAAGTAATGCCATGACAGTTCAAGAATTCATGAGGAGGGGTCCCAAAAACCCCATGTTAAAAATTTGGTGCAAAAATTCAAAAAAATGCCTGAGATATGCAACAAAGTTGAAAAAACCCTATCTATCCCATTATACAGCTTACCGGCATTTCCTCAGTTCGCGGTCGGCTTTGAAGAGTGCAGACGTGTTCCCGGTCCACCGAAGATTGTCACGCCAGACTCGGAGGTAAGTATGGGGTGAGGGGATGTGGGGAGGCAGAGTGCAGTGGGTGGGTGCGGTGTGGGGGGCAGGAAGACCACGAGGGACAGTTTTTTTCTTTACAGGTTTTTTTTTTAAAGATGACGCAGTACGCTTGCCACACTGGGTGGGCCCCAGCATGGCAGAAGGACAGCTGGGGGGCATGGAGCCGATGGGGATTGGGCACCCCGCCGCCATGGCATCTGTTGCACACCCTGTACTTTGGGGGCAGACAATGAAGCCGACGGGAGATTGGGCACCCCTTTCGCGACAGCATGGGGTGGGGAGAGACAGTGGAGCCAGCAGGGGATTGGGCACCCCGTCAGCCATTACATTATTTGCCACGCTGGGGTGGGCTCCCAGCGTGGCACCTGAATGTTTGAGGGGCGTGGAGCCCGACGGGATTGGGCACCCCGTCGGCGGTACAGTGTGGAAGGGGAAGGGGGAAGGCACATGAGCACGCAGTGTGCGTGCGTGCATGCGCCTGTGTGTGTGGGGGGGAAGAGCTCTGCTCACTCAAGCAGAGCTCTGCCTTTCAACTGTATGCCACTGCATTTTTCAGCTGTCATAGACAGCTGGAGCAGTGATTGGCGCTCTGCGACCATGCCTGCAAATACACTGACTGAACTGGAAGAGGCTGACACACCTCTGGAAAACTCGTATGATGGCACTATGTTTCTTGCACATGCGTGCAAGCAAACATAAAAATGGTTTCCCAATCAGAATGAGTACAAAATTGTTACACAAAATTCATGAGCTGACACACAATATGTAGAATTCAGTTCCAACAATAAAAACAAACAAGTCCATTTCCAACTGCAAAGGGGGGGGGATGTAGAAAGAGGGTTACAAAGGAGTAGAAGCAAAATAAATGATGAAAAACTACAACGGATGATTACAGTGACTGAGATTTCAGAAAAAGTGCAAAACAGAGGTTCAGATAAACAAAATGTCACATCTAGGCCACACAGTACATATACAGTTCAAAGTTCAAACAATAAAGTGCAAAAAGCAGCGACCATAGGATGCATTCACAATGCACGAGATTTTGAAAAAGGTGCAACAGTAACTCAAAAATAAGAATGACCTGCTCAAAGTTAAGAGATAATGGAAGAGGTACAAAAGACTGGTAGAGGGTCAGCAGGAGGAAGAGGGAACGAGCATTTTTCAATTCTGAATGTTGGCTTGCTGGCATTGGTAGTGCAGGAGTTAGAAAGATGCATGATAGAATTAACAGTGAAGTACTGAACTCACACCAACCCCACCCCTACCCTGCAGAGACTGACAGGCATTGGGGGTGTGTCTTTGGGTCGTCAGCCATAACGCTCATGCCATTTCACCTCACCTTATCCTGTAGACACAGACAGGTGTCGTGGTGTGCCTTGGGGTCTTCAGGCCTTATGCTCACCCCCACTCTATAAGGAGATACACTGGGATGGGTGCAGTATAGGAGAATGGGATGAACTTTGGGGCCAAAGACTCCAAGTCACACCTCAATGCCTGTCGCTGGCTGCAGGGTGGGGGTGGAATGGCATGAGCATTACAGCCGGCGATCCCAAGTCACACCCTCGATGCTTGTCAGTCTCTACAGGGTGGGGTGTTATGGTTGGAAACCCTAATGCCCCAGGCATTTGTTGGCATTTTCACTCCAAATTTTCAACATGGGCTTTATGTGACCCCACCTCAGGAGTAGTGGCACTATCAATTTGTTACCCAAAAGGTGATTTTGCACAGCAACTGCGCCATTTGGCACCACAGGTGAGAAAACACATTTTGGGCAGGATGTGAAAAATGACAGCAGTACTCAATCAATGAATCAATCAAAATCTTTATTTAACCAGGCAGACACCGTTGAGCGAAGCTCATTTTCGAGGTGGACCTGGGTGGAACAAATACAAACTGCAGGATAATACCCAACAGTTACAGTAATGAAAAACAGCTTTGGCATGAACAGCAATGAAAAGAAATAATACAGGTTAAGTGCTACAATATGCAGAATCAAGCAAAATGTACAACAAATAGTGATGCGAGAGAAAAAAATAGATAATACACACAATTTCTGTGCACTAACATAAACAGCAAGGACATGAGCAATAGTAGGGCTAGGTAAGACAGATTCAGATAACCACAATATTGTACAGTCAAGCAAGGTGTGCAAACAAGTAGTGTTGCAGATAGGTTCTGCAATTATAATGTATAGGTGAGGGACATGAAGCAAGGGTGAGCCATCATGAACCACAAGGGCAACTCTGAGGATACAACAGGGGTAGGGGAAGGATGGGGGGGGGAAAAGGACAGAGGATTATGAAAATAGGTGCACATTGCAATTTGTGACATGAGGACTTCTAGGAGGAAGAGTAACTGGAGGGCAGGGCATGGGTGAAGCAAACTCAATTCCGGAACTGGTTGGGGAAAAGAAAGAAGGAGGACAGAGGCAATGAAGAGGGACAGGGGGAAAGAGGGAGGGCCAGGCAGGAGCTAGACCAGCAACTAAAGGAGGCCATGGGAAGGTAAATAGTGAGCTGTGGGTGGTTAAGGTACTGTTCATGAGATGGTGTGAAAATATAGCAGTGTTAAAAATCTGGAGTGAAAATATGAAGAATTGGCGAAGTTATGAGCATGCGTAGAAACTGTGCAATGCACACTTGTAACGCAGTTATTTTTTGGAATTTTTTCACCAGATTTTCAACATGGGCATTTTTGGATCTCTCCCCATGAACAGTGGCACTGTAATTTTGTTAATCTGTCCCAAAAGTTGATTTCCCACAGCGACAGTGCCATTCTGTGCCACAGGTGTAAAAACACATTTCGGGCAGGATGTGAAAAATAACAGCTATACTGTTCATAAGGAGGTGTGAAAAATTGGCAATGTTGAAAGTCTGGAGTGCAAATATAAAAAAATTGGCAAAGTTACGAGAGTGCATAGAAACTGCGTAACGCACACCTGTCTTGTAGTCATTGTTTGGAATTTTTCACCATATTTGCAACATGGGCTTTGGGACCTCTTTCATGAAGGCACCGTCATTTCATTAATCGTCCCAAAGGAATTTTCAGCGCACCGCGGAAATCACCTTCCAGACCCGAATAACGAAATGACAGTGACATATCCACCAGGTGGTTCCAAGAACCCATGTTGGAAAACTTGGTCCAGAATTCCAAAAAATGGCTGAGATATCAACCTAGTTGACCCCCATTGAGTCCCATTAAAAGCTTACCGTCATTTCTTCAGTCTGCAGTTGGCCTTTGAAGAGTGCAGACGTGTCCCACACCACAGAAGATCACTGCTCCTGACCTCCGGAGATAAGTATGGGGTGAGGTAGCGGTGCAGAGGGAGGGTGCAGGGAAGGGGACGAGGAGACCACAAGGGACCGTTTTCTGTTTTACAGATTAAATTAAAAAAAGACTATGGAGGACAGTTTTTCTATTTTACGGGGGAAAACAATTAAAAAAACATTTAGGCACACTAGGGTGGGCTTCCAGTGTGCCACTATAGTGTTGGGGGGGTGCATGCCATTGCCAACACAGGGATTGGGCACCCCGTTTTCTGTAAAGCACATAGACAGTTTGGGGGGGTGGCACATGTCGGAAACAATTATTTCGGCACACTAGGGTGGGCTGCTAATGTGCCACATTATGGGCACCCCTGATGTCGGCTTTGTGGGACTGTGTGGCAGGAGCAGCCATGTTTTGGCACACTGGAGTGGGCTCCCAGTGTGCCACATAATGGGGTGGATATGCCAACACATGGATTGGGCACCCTGATGTCGGCTTTCTGGGGAGAGTGTGTGTTGGGCAGCAGGAGTCATCATTGTGGAAAGCCATACCGTGGCTATTTTATTTATTGAAATGTTTCACCAGGAAAGGCACACTGAAACTCCACTGGTAACTCCGGCCATGCGCATTACTGTGCACTGTAATGCATATGGCCAGAGTCTTGTCATCTGCCACTGCAATGAGGAAACTGCATCCCATTGGAGTGGCAGATTTCTTTCAAGGTTTTTACTCTTTGAAACTGCTGTCATTGCCAGCATGCTCACTGATTGGTGGCTGAGGGACGCACCCACTAAAGCATCCTCTGCATTGGCCACAACACTGACACACCTCTGAAATGTGCTACTATCGCAAGATGTTGCTTGCACTTGCGCAAGTCAATATAAAAAGGAGGAATGGGGCCCAGGTGGAGAAGAGGAGGAAAGGGTCACAGAAGGAAAAAGGGAGGAAGGGGTACAAGAGGGGAAAAGGGAGGAAGGGGCTGCAGGAAGAGGGGGAGGAAGGGGTGTAGTAAGAAAAAGAGAGGAAGGGGCACAGGAGGAGGGAGGAAAGTAAAGGTACAGGAAGGAAGGGTACAGGAAGAGAGAGGGAAGAAGGGGCATAGGAGGAAAACGAGAGGAAGGGGCATAGGAGGAGACTGGATGGAGTGGTATAGGAGGAAAAGAGAGAATGGGGAACAGGAGGAGAAAGGGAGGAAAAGGGTGTAAGAGGAAAAAGAGATGAAGGGGTGAAGGAGGAGAGGGAGGAAACGGTGTAGGAGAAAAAGGGGAGAAAGTGGGGCTCAGAAGGAGAAAGGGAGCAAGAGGGAAAGGAGAGGAGGGGTGCAGGAAAAAAGAAGCGGTAACTAATGCAGGAGGGAGATATGAATACAAACTCCGCCTTCTCCTACTCACAGAATGAGGACCTTTTGGCACAGAGGAGAGGAAAAATGCTCTGTGAAGGAACTCTGTGGGGATCCGAAGCTACAGGTCCCCTTCCCTCAGTGATAAAATTTCATCATGAGGAATATAAATATGTCATTGATAGATAAGTCCAAAGTCCATTGCCCAGCATCTTGATGATGTACAGGAGAAACATCTTTCCTGATGCAGATGTAGCTGCTCCAGTATGAAAGGAGTGACCTAGAGTGATATACACACAGGCACTGGGAACAGTTGAGGCACAGCTGTAGGCTGCTTAGGGCAGCTCTGCTGGTGAACAGAAATGCAGATGTAAGCCATCGATGTCATCCGAGTGAGGCTAGAGAGATTGCTTGAGGCAGCTCTACTGGTGAGTAGAAATCTGAACCACTACAATTAGCTATGAAGGCACAGCTGTAGGCTAGTTAACATGGCTCTGCTGGTGAGCAGACATGTGGACCCCAGGGACAGGCAATCAGTGCAAGATGCTGGTGAGACAACTTGAAGCGGCTCTACTGGTGAGTAGAAATATGGATTACTGTGGATTTTAAATATATTATTAAATTAGAAGGTAGAGTTGATAATGGTTCGATGTTCGCTGACCTGGGATCTTAGGAATGTCATGAAGAATCTTCATTCCTGATGCAGAAGTTGCTGCTTCAAAGCCAAAGGAGTGACCTGCATAATAAAAGGGACTTGTGCCCAAGATTGTTTTTTTCAGTTGTTTAACCAGAAGTGGCACACTAAGCTGAAAACTTGTTTACAGGTGTGACATAGGAGCAGAGGGGAGTTAATTGACTTGCTCAGGGTCACACAGTATGCAAGTGGAGGCTGTGGGATTCAAACCCAGATTTCCAGTTTTGCAGCTCAGAGCCTTAAACCACTGCGCTATACTGCCTTTGTTGTGGGATTGAAGGCAAAATAGGAACAGAGTAGGTGTCATGATGGAACACTATTGCTTAATGCATAATGGTGTTGAATTGTGGTGGGTTAACAGAAGAAAAAATTGTGGAAAATGTATCAAACATGAACAAAGCTGAGTCTGACAATATCCTGGTGGAAAGGAACAGACAGCTCCTAAGTGAACAAGCACACTAACTCCACAAACAATAGCAATGTGTGGTTTCCATTTATTATAAATGCAGGTCTTGGAAGTGTTATCCATCACAGTAAGTGACACATAGCCCAAAACAGCAATAAAGTACTTGTGCAGATCAATCCATTTCCCTGCGTTCCCGAGCTTGCCTTGGTTCACTTTAGCCTGTCTTGGGAAATGCTTTGGACTGCTGAGTGTCGCCTGCTGTAATGAATAACACTACTGTGACCTGAATTTATAATAAATGGAATCTGCAAATTAAAACTGGTGGCAGAGTTGGCGTGCTACCTTACTTGGGACTGGGTGCTGTCTGCCCCCCAGCAGATTTGCTCCAGAATGGAATGCACATAGCCAGAGTCATTCTCACAAAGCAGGGTGAGCTCTGAGACTTTTTTCTTATGCTTCTGGTAATATCTTATCTGAACTCCTTCCCACATATGATCTGTTGTATGACATGGCAAATAGTCTTTGTAAGTCACTTATGGTGAGATGTATGGCCAGATCAACCTTAAAAGTTGCTGCTGTGAATTCGTAGGGGCTCACAAACCACTAGTATGCCAAAATAGATTGAAGGGTTGGCGTGATGATGGCAGCAGACAGTATGCAGGAGTGCTGAATTACCAGGAAAGGGTTAAGCTAGAGGAATCAAACTGGAGGCAGACCCATATCTGGGAGGTAAAAACTGAATCAAGTTCTGCATCTGTGAAGATGACATTTATTCTGGTACTTGATGAAGAGGTTTGAGATGGTTCTGGGAGACTGGCAGTGGTGTGCTGACTTCTGTACGCAAGTGAGTTTATGCTTGTTTCCAAGGAAGAGACAGATGGCTGCACTGGTGGCGTTACTGAATAGGATCAGCTGTATAGGATTGGGAAGAGAGGAAGGAGTAGTAGGACTTTTGTCACCATTAACTTGAATGACAGTTTTAAGGAGATCATGTTTGGTTGCTTTGGAAGATAAAGGTTCTTCTTAGCTTGAAGTTCAGAACCAATTTAGGAATAGACCAGTAACTGACAAAAGGGCAATAAAGTCTGATCACTATGATCAAGTTTGCTTGGACTTTTTGGGAGATGGCTTGTTTTCTTGGCCTTTTTTTTTTTTATTGACATTCTTTTACCTCCTTACTCTTCGGAACAGGCTGACAGGTCATCTGGCACCCGCACTCCCGGACCTGGGTCTGGTCAGCAGCACGCCCTCCTCCCTGGAGGCTGGCACGCACAGTATTCTCCCCCCCTATGGGGACCCCGATCCAGTACCTGGGGAACACACCTCTAGGGCGGGGGCCGCGGTGCATGGCCATAAGCTGCCACAACCACCCCGCAATTTTCTGCCTGGATTTTCTCCCCCTGGAGCTGGACATGCAGTGGCATCAACGCACGATGTGCCAATGCCTGCCGCGCTCCAACCCCCAGCTGTACACTGCTCCTTGCAGTGCTCCTGACTTCTGCCAGTTGCCGCTGCAGGGTGACATAAACCCCTTACCCACCCCAGAGGGAGGAGAACTGTCGCTGGACGCTGAATCCCCACTTCCCTGCTGACCCCCGATAATCTGAGTCCGTTCCCAAACCCAGTTTGCCGGCGTAGTGTGAGGTGTGGCATCCAGTGCCTCAACCCTCAGCACCACCCAGCCAGCTTTCTTGGTCTTCTAAATCAGAATTTATGGATTTGTTCTCAGGAGATGAAAACAATATGGCTGCTACAATAGTCCTAAATTAATTTAAATTTAGTAATATCTAGTTAAGTCCACTAGCAGACTTCAGATTTTTTCCCAGTCTTTTGTTTGTCTGCCTTAGGCCCCCCAGTCACCCCCTTCTGACTGCCCCTCCACCAGCCCTGTTACCCAGCTTCTTCAGGGCTTACCTCGTTCCTTCCTCACCCTCACCAGAGGGTCTCCTCGAAGGTGCCTGTTTGCCAGTGTGGAGCCTGCAAGGGGGTTGGGCTTCATCTTGTGGCTGGGGGATTTTCCACATTTTCTTTCCAGGTCCTGTTGCATGTGCAGTGGGCGCGATGTGCATACTCTGCCTATGTAGATATGCCCCCAGCATCTTGCATGCAGTCCTTCCCCCTGTGTGACCATGTTGTTCTGCTGCCCGAACTCCTCCAGGCAGCAGTTGAGCAGTGGGCTAACCCACTTCCCCGAGGGAAAAGAGCTGTCCTGGGGGATGCTCAGTCCCCCCCCCCAGCCCCTGAGTGACCCACGTCAGTTTCCAAACCCGGGTCGCTGGTGTGACTGGAGGTAAGGTGCCCAGCACCTCAGCCCTCCACGCCACTGAGCCAGCTTGACCTTTTAGCCTTTTTAAACAGTTGTTAGGTGGAGAGCTTGTAGCAACTCTGCTGGTGAGTAGAAATATGGACCACTGTAGGTATCCAAAGTAGATGCTGCACAGGTCTGCTAGAAAACGGCTTGTGAGTAGTAATCTGGACCACAAAAGGTATCAAATGAACACACTGTTGTACAGGGATTGGAGCAACTCTGCTGCTGGCGAGCAGAACTACAGACTGCAGAGTAGGCAATTAGCAGTAACTGCATGAAGCTGCCGAGACTGCTGAAAGTAGTGTTACTGGTGAATGGAAATACAAACTGCAATAGGTAGTCCAAAGAAGACATATAGTACAGCAAATCTAGTGGTTCCTCAGGTGAGCAGAAATACAGACCACTGTAGGAAGAAAATAGTTTTTGTTAAGCAATTCAGGTGGTTTGGCTGGTGAGCAGAAAACAGACTGCCAGTGGGTAGGAGTAGGACAATCTGCTTGGCAAAGTGGCCAATGTTCCTAACCCTATAACTGCAATGGGCTGTGTCAAGAAGCAGGAGCCTAGGAAAAGGTTATGTCAGTGTGATGGCTTTCCTAACAGCAAGCGTGACTGGGTTACAGAGAAGCAAACAGTCCAGAAAATACCTGGGGAGTGTCTCTCGTCTTAGAGGATTAATGAATTGTAGAGGTGGCTTGCCTGAAGCCTTTTGGAGTGGGAAATATTGACTGATTCAGCAGTATGCAGGGTATGCCTGCTAAGTCAGCTACACTGGACAGAGAGAGAGGCTGTGGCATGTTGCTAAAGAGAGAAAAAGGCTGTGGCATGTTACATAGGAACATAGACAGTGACGGCAAAAAAAGACCAAATGTCCATCCAGTCTGTCGGAGTTCCTTGTTTAGCCCTGGGGTCCACTATTCCCTTAAGGTCCTCGCTCTCCCACCCCACTCCCTAGAGTGGAGCTGCTAATAGCTGCCTATTTCTGTGCCACTTGAGTATTCTAGGGTGCAGCCCATCTGGCCCCTTTGATTTTCTGTCCTTAAACCTTATAGCCTCCCCAGCACACTTGACTTCTGTGATTCTTCTCTGACTATTAGAGCTCCTTTTTCCTTCCTGTTAATCCCCACCCCACAATCCATCAGAGGTTCATCCTCCTCCTTTGTAAATACTAAACAAAAGTATTGGTTCAGTGTCTTTGCTTTACCCTCATCCACGTCTTCCCATCCATCCCCTTTCTTCAAGCTCACAATTCCTTCTGATTTTGCATTTTTATGTTCACATGTATGCATGCACAGTGAACATATTGCTATGGGAGTGGCTTCTGAGGGGTGTTATACTGTCAGTCCAATGCAGAGTGGTGTGCAGGGGGCTCATCAGTGTCACACCAATCATCAGCCAGGCTGGTTATGACACTGTTCTAGCTTGCTGGGTGAAAACTTTATGCAGTTCAAGATGTAGGTAATTTTAATTAATTTATTTATGTATTTTTAATTTTATTAATTTATACGTTTTATGGCTTAACTTGTAAAGTGCCTTGGTTTCAAGAAAGGCGCTATATAAATAGTTTTCTTTGCTTTGCTTCAATGGAAACAACCGATCCAATCATTGGGCGGCTCTTGCCTGTGATCTTATAACATCGCACAGCAAGCACGGCTGATCTGTCATGATCAGCCTGCTGTGGTGCACCCCTTCCAGTGTCATCCCCAGTGCCATCCTCTAGCACCCCTCCACCGCAACTGTTTTCATTGTGCAGACTGGGGATGCCACCTCCAGGGCTGCCAAACATAAGGACGCCACCCCCTCCATGTTAAAATCATGGCACGGGGGGTGCCTACTCCCCCATCCCAGCTGATACCCCTTATCCTGCCTGTTTTCATCATGTAGCACCAGGGAACCAACCCCTGGTACCGTGAAACATGACAACAGCTCCTCTGTGTTAACATTCCAGGATGGGTGTGCCATTCCCCTGTGCCGGCTACTTCCCCCTACCCTGCCTGTTTTCATTATGCAACACCAGGAAGCCCACCCCCAGGGCCTCCAAACATAACACCAACACTGGGGTGCCTGATCCCAGTGATGGTACTTGAAATAAAGAAAACCGTGTCTCGTGTATATATATATTTTTTTTAACACCCTGTAAAATAGAAAACCATCCATCGATGACTGTTGCTGCCGCCACCATTACTGTCCCCTCACCTGACACTCCCACCAGCACCCACCACCCCCCCAAGCCCTTACTTACCCACCAGGTGTCCAATGCTGTAATCCTCTCTGGACCACAGACACATATTCAGTCTTCTACACCAGATTGCGATCTGAGGAAATCTGGTATGCGGTTCAATGTTTTTCGGCAGAGTTTTGAACTTACTGGCATAACTTGAATATGTTTGAATATTTTTACCCCAAATTTTCAACATGCCTTTTTTTGGGACCCCCACCTCATGAATAATGACAGTGAAATTAGTCAAATCTGTCCCAAAAGGTGATTTTGCAGTCGCTGCATGAAATCACCTTTCAGGCAGAAGCTGAACATTTTCTCCACCCTTATTCATGAGGTGGGCTCATAGGAAGACTATACTGAAAATTTGGGGTAAAAATATTTAAAAGAAAAAAAGCCGAAGTTATGATCCTGGATTGAAATTTACAAGTGCAGGCTCGTAACTTTGGTAATTTTCAATATTTTGACCCCAGATTTTTAACATAGCCATTTCTTCACAGCACCTCAGGATGTGACGGCTGTCATTTTTCAAATCCTGGCCAAAATGTGTTTTCGCACTTGTGGTGCAAAATCATCTTTTGGACAGGATTGGAACACTTTCTCCATCTTTATTCATGAGGTTGGCTCATAAGAAGGATATGTGGTGTCATAAGAAGGCTGTGTTGAAAATTTGGGATAAAAATATGAGAAAATAAAGTTATGAGTCTAAGTTGCAATTTTTCAATGTATACTCGTAACTGTAGTAATTTTCAATATGTTGATCCCAACTTTTCAACACAGCCATCTTTTCACTGCACCTCATGTACGTGACAGCTGTCATTTCTCAAACCCTGCCCAAAATGTGTTTTAACACTCATGGCACAAAATGATGTTTCAGCCATTGTTTTATAATTGACACCTGTTATGCTCAGAAGGAGTGGTCGAAAAAAATTATGTTGAAAATTTGGGGTAAAAAATGTGAAAAACCAACTAAGTTATGAGGAAACAAATTGTTCCACCATTTTTTCATAACTTTATTTTTTGCAGATTTTGACCCCTAATGTTTAACTTACCCCTTGTGTTACCCCACCTCCTGAATATTTCAGGTGTCATTTTTCAAATCCCCTCCAAAACATGTTTCCACAGTCGCACAGTGAAATCACCTTTCAGCTGGGATTTTAAAAATTCCACCTGTCTTGATCATAAGGTCAGGTCATAAAAAGACTGTTGGACATTTTGGGTCAAAATGTGGGAATCCACTTAAAAAGTAGATACTGCCTCTCAGCTGCCCTATCCTGGGTAATTGCAATCTAACAATGTGTAAAAGCAAGACATCACTGAAAATGAGATATTGCAACTCATCAGCTCTATGCTGAGTAAATATATAGAAAAATGTGCACAAGTAAGACCCCGTACAACAGCAATATCAGCGCCGAACATTCGACATTGACAAAAAGCTTGTTTCTAGTTTTATATACTGGAAGAATGCCTTGTCCCCAAGATTCACTCCTCTTGCTATTCTCAGGTCTCTAATCAGCCTTAACATTTTTGATCTTTCTACTGGACTCCCTGGTTACCCTTACATTATCCTTTGTGTCTTTCTTCCATTGACTCCGCTTGTATATCTTGAATGCTGTCCTCTTTGTCCACACTGGTTCTTTTTCATTGCAGATGAGAGAGAGCACCACAGCAGATGGTGGTGCAATGCATCGTAGCAGTAATGGAAGCCATGGTGCATGCCGTGTAGCTGGCATAGGCAGAAAGTCCACTTGTGGCATTTCCTTTTGCAAAAGAGCCTTCACATGAATAGGCATGGACTTGGAGGTACAGAGCGGAAAGTTACTTGGCAGTGGTGGCAGATTAAAGGCAGGCATCGCCACAGTGTGTGGCAAGGAGAAAGAGCGCTGCAGGAAGGGCTGGGAGCCAGGCTGTCTGAGTAACAGTGTGGGCTCCAATGACTATGAGTTGTCAGGGCCTCAGGAAGAAATGGAAGACAGTAATGGGCTAAGGAATGAAGACACGCTCATGCAGTGGAGTTGGGACAGCCATGACAGTGGCAGCAAGAGGTAGTTCTGAACAGGAGTGGAGCTTTGACGTCTTCTTTTTTTATCTACATTTTATGCCTCAGTATTTTTGGAGCTGGAATGCAGTTGGATCCTGCCCTTCCCCTCGGGGGGCCTCACTTCTGACCCCAGTCAATGACCTCATCACCAGGGACACCACCGGCACCATCACGGAGCTTACCAGCATGGAGGAACGCACGTGTCGCAATCCGCAGCTCCCTCCCTATTCTTGCTGCTGTCTGCCTGCACTACCCACAGGCCTCCACCCAGGGGTAGCAGTACAGTGGGAGTGATGAAGTCCCTCCTGGGAGAGGAGAGCTACCTTATGACTGCTCAATCCAACTCCGCCCCCCTCCCCCCCCAAGCCAACACCCTATGACCCAGGCTCATTCCCAAACCCGGGTCCCCAGCTTAGCGCGAGGTGTGGTGTCCAGTGCCTCAACCCTCAGTGCCACCAGGCAGAGCCTTGACTTCTGACAATGGCAGCAGGATCAAAGTTCCGGGGTGGGGGAGGCATGATCTTGAGGTTAGTCCTATATAAGAGGGAGCAGAAGGTATGGAACAAGACAAACGGCAGGAGAAAGAACAAGTAACCACCAAGAACATAGACAGATAGGGACCAAAAGAAACAACCCAGAGGGACAAACAAATGGCTATGCACATGCACAGGCTGCAAATACTACACGAGCACTAGAGCACAGAGGGCTGGGTGAGCCATAGCTATAAAGGGGTCATGGCAGGAGCCCGATTCCACTTCTCCACTGAACCCCAGGCATAGCCTTAAAAGTGCTTTCAGAGCTCTCAGAGACACCATCCTCAATTTTGCTTTTAATTACCCCCAGTACATATCCCATTCACTTTTGAACCCTGAGATTTTCAAGAATTAATCACCTTTCTGGGCAGATGGTTCCACCTATCCGCCTCCTTCTTTGTAAAAAAGTAATTTATCAGGTCATTGGCTCTTCTTTTTTTACTCTCTCTTTATGCCCACTTCTTGTCTGTGATCCCCGATGCCTTCCAGATCCCCATGGTATCATCCACAGGGCACTCCTGCCATAACAAAGCACCAGATGCCTCTATGCTGCCTTGGATTACTATCCCAGGCTGGGGCAGAGGGATATACCCCCCCAACACATTGTGCCTCATCAGAAAATGTGCCCAACACTCTGTGCCTTCTGTCACTACAAGGCTCACTTACCACTCCCTGTTTGCTGGGAAATCTTAACCAAGATAATCCTACTGGTGTTTGACTGTGCAGATTGAGTCTATGGTGACAACACTAATTCCCCTCTCACTAGATTGGACACTCCTTACCATGCCTTCTCTCACTTTGCCTTCAATGCTCCTCCTGCCTCGTACTCATCGTGGCTCCTTCTACATTAACATCACCCTCCTCTTACATCCCATTGTCTTGCACATTGTGCCACTTTTCTCTCTAATGCCAGTTCCCCTTCCTCCTTCCTTACCTCTTTTCCATTGTTCCCTCTGCCTCCTACTCGCTCCACTCCATGAACTCTTGCACCTTTCCTATAACCTACTCCTTATCTGCTGCTGAGCAGACCACTTTCCCGTGCCATCTCCCCTGTCTCGAACAACCTTACACCACTGCTTCGTCTATCCTCTTCCTATCTCTCCCTCAAAGAGAAGCTTAAATTCCCTTTTGTTTCTTCTTTCTCCTGCTCAGACCATGGCTGGAATTGTATTGACTGTCCTCCTTCTGACTCGTCTACTCTCCCCAACAGCCTTGTGTTACGTCATTGCTGACCTGTCATCTGGTTACTGCTCCCTATTTACCCTACTGCTGTTCTGTGCCCAGTGTATTCCTGGTATTCTGGACATTTTGTATTATTTTAGTCTCCACAGTATGTTAGTGCATGAATCACGATCATTCGTTTCGTTCCTTGCGGTATCTTATACCTTTTTCTTATTTATACTTTTGTCTCGGCAATCTGCATTTTAACATTTACACATGATTATCTCAAATTGCAGTCTCCTTGTTTGTACTGTTTTTGCTATATATATGTTTTTTTATCTTATAACCCTCCCCCCTCCCTGGGTTGCATCTAGAAATGAGCCTTGGCTCAGTCTGCTTTTCCCACTCACCAATTTTCAATTAAATAAATAAATTATTCAATTAAAATTTGATTAACTAAGAGGAATTAGCAGGGGAATCAGGGTGAGGAGAAAAGTGGTAGGGAAGGATGCCAGAGCAGTGAATGCAAAGCTACCCGACCTTGATTTTATACTGGCGCAGCAGTGCCAGTATAGTTAGTCGCTAGAGTTTTGTTAAACCTTATTATTCAAACAGCTGACATTTAGGAAAATGTGGTAATATCAAGGTGTCATTTTCAGGTTTTGTTGTGGGTGGTTGATTCTACAGCTGTGTAACCTTTCACGTTAATCTGTAAATAGTTTCTTATTAGCAAATTAGTCAAGAAAAAAAATATTTTTTGTTTAAAACTTCTGCTTTTACATTGTGATTTCTTGCTCACTTGTAGTGTAAAAGTTGGAACTCAGATATGTAGGAGACTTACGAGGTTGATGGTCGGAATAGATCCTTTTGGGGATAATGTGAGAAAAATGCTATTTTCCAAATTATTTACAGTTAAATTTACGATATTTATTAGTCACGCATGTGCTGCAGAGGGAAAGGCTAAGGTATCACATGGACAGTACCATTGTTAAATTGTTTACGATTGCTACTGTATCATTAACCCTGGATTTTTGGCCCTCCACTATCATAAAAAAAGACTGTTTTGCTTCCACAGTTGACATACAGATAGATTATTTTATTTATTTATTTTATTTATTTGTTGAAATGTTTCACCAGGAAGGCACACTGAATGACAAGTTGCTCGTCTCCTGGTGTGACCTGGGGGTGGGGGCACAACTGAATGAAGAATTAGACATACAGTTTACCATTTAACATGTCTAAGAACTTAAACATTCAGTTACATTTGTAACAAGATATACAGTTAAATATATAATCAATGATCCTACAAATGCATTTGTGACATAACACACAGTTAAATAAATCATACCTGTGGCATAAGCATTTAATTACAAGTGGCATATCTGAGGAACATAGTACAGAAATTGAATGTAGCATTGGAGCCAACTCCTTGCAGGAATGGATCATAGTTCAGAGGCAGATCATTTAGCAATTACTGAATGAATGAGGTGCAATGAGGGGACATCAAGGAGGGTAGAGGGGTAGACAGGGGAAACCAGCTGGGGGAATGAGAGGATAATGATGGGGGGAACATTACTGGAGCAAAGTGAGCAAAATAATCAGTTGCGAGGGGCACGTTAACACAGGGCTAGTGCAATCTGGGAGCACCTCAGACAGAACAAAAAGTGCAAGTTATTGGCTCAAGTAATCTAGTTCCTTTGTTTAAGTGCAGGGGCTAGGGGGGCTCAAGAGGGAGGTGGGGGTAAGGGATATGATAGGGAAGGACGAGTCATACCTGGAACTGGCCCCTTTAGAGTGCGGAGATCGCTGCCAATGGCAGAATGAGGCAAGGACTTAGAATGAGGGGCAGGAGAAAGCAAGGACAAGTTGGGTAGAGATAGTAGAGGGGATGGTAAAGGGAAGGAGGAGGAGGGTGGGATAAACTTGCCTAAGACTAGGCCTCTTCAGGATGCTGAGAACCATGCCAGAGAGCAGAGTCAGGCGAGGACGAGTTGGGTAGAAAGGATGGAGGGGAAGGAAGTCATTTCCTAGTGCTGGACCCCTCTAGGATGCTGAAAACCCTGCCAGGGGGCAGAACTAGGTAAGGACACGTTGGGAAGAGAGAAAAGAAAGGATGATGGGAAAGGAGGGAAAGAAGAAGCTTGCCTAAGACTAGGCCACTCCAGAATGCTGAGAACCCTGCCAGACAACAGAATCAGACGAGGACTAGTTGGGTAGAAAGGATAGAGGGGAAGGGGGAGTGAAGTAAGAGTAATCACCCAGTGCTGGGCCTCTCCAGGATGCAGAGAACCCTGCCAGAGGATAGAATTAGGCGAGGACAAGTTGGTCAGAAGGAAATAGGGGGGATAGAAGAGGAAAGGAAAAAAAGGGGGGATGGGAAGAAACTTACCTGAGAGTAGACATCGCCAGGGTGCTAAAAATCCTGACTGAGGGCAGATTTAGATGAGGACAAGTTGAGTAGAAAGGAGAGAGGGGGAGGAGAAGGCTTGCCCAGTGCTAGACCCCTCCAGGATGCTGAGAACCCTACCAGAGGTCAGAACTAAGCAATGGTAAGTTGGTAATGAAAGAAGGTTAGGGGTAGGAGTGAGGGGGTAAGCGGTGAAGGGAGAGGAGAGCATGCTGAGAAGCAGGCTTAAGGGGGCAAAGATTTTATAGGGGATGTGAGTCATGGAGAGGAGCAGAGGTGTAGGAGGATGGTTAAGAAGGGTTAAAGCAGGAGCAGATAGATGAGAGAAAGTTGTGTAAGGCAGAGACAAGGGAGTAGTAGTTGGAGGAGGAGTGCCGTATTTTAGGGGGGGGGTCCAGATTTGCAGGAACGATGGATGAAGCCTGACTGACCAATGAGTGGTTCAATGGGGGACAACAAAGTATGAGTGTCAGAGGATCGGAGAGTGAGCGAGAGTGGGAGGGGGCGTTTTCTTAACCAAAATTTGGAAGTGAGGTTTGGCACAATGAGTGAGGCACCTGTTGGCAAGCGGGTGAAGGGACAGGGCATGGTAGAGGTCACAGTGATGTGTGCGTGATGGAGCATCGAGGGGAAATGACAGAAGGAGTTAGAGTATGTCCAATCTAGTTAAGGAGGGTTTAGGAGTGGCACCATAGACTACATCACAGTAGTCGAAAATGGGGAGGATCATCTTCTGGACTAGTTCACGCTGTGCTGTAGGCGGGATGCAACAACGGTTCCTGAATAAGGCACCAAGCTTGGGGTGCAGTTTTTTCAGAATGGTGTCAATGTGGCCAGAGAAGTTGAGGTGTTGATCCAACCAAACCCCAAGGTATCTGAATAAGGAGGTGTCCTCTAGGATTGTCTCCTCAAGGGCATGGAAAGAAGGTAAAGGGTGGAGCCTAGAGAGTCTCTGCCAAATTCTAAAGGTCATGGAGATGGTCTTTTTGGCATTTAGGAATAGTTGATGTGAGGCAAACCATTGCTGAACCTGGTGGAATTCATGCTGAAGGGTGGTTGCTACATTGGCAGGGCATTTGCCAGAGGAGAATAGGATGGTGTCATCAGCATATATATGGATAGTGTAGGAGGGGGAGCATACTGAGGGCAAGTAATTTAGGAAGATGGAGAAGAGAATGGGTCCAAGCACCGAGCCCTGTGGGACTCCTGTGGAAATAGGGAGGGGGGGAGAGATTGTATCCTGGATCTTAACTGACTGTGTTCTGCCTGAGAGATAAGCTCTAAACCAGTTTTGGGCAGAAGTAGACAACCCAACAGCTGTAAGGGAGTCAAGAGGTAGGACATGGGAGACTGTGTTGAGAGCCTTGGTGAGGTCGACAAAGATGGCAGAGGTAATGAGGCCATTATCCATCCCGGTGAGGATAAAGTCAGTGAGCCTGAGTAGGGAGGTGGTAGTGGAGTGGTTCTTCCAAAAGCCAGGTTGGAACGGGGTGAAAAAGGAAACGACGAAGGAGGTTAGTTGAGAGAGGATCAGGTATTCTTAGAGCTTAGCAAGGACAGGGAGGAGGGACATTGGGCAAAAATTTGCAGAGGAGGAGGGGTCACCACCCTTTGAGAGAGGGAGGAACGCCACATGTTTTCAGGATGAAGGGACAGATGAAAATGAGAAGGAGAGATTTAGGATTAAGGAGAGAGGGTAGGCTATAGCAGAAGCTGAAAGATAGAGGAGTTTAGGGTCAAGGTCATCTGGCGATGAGCCTTTAGAAGGATTGAGAGAATGGCCATTAGTGTTTCCTCTGGGGAGACAGCAGAAAAGGAGGAAGGGTGGGCGCAGAGGGGTTGAGTGTTGGGTATGGGAGGATGAGGAGGGGGGAGGTTAGAGGAGAAGGACTTTAGAAGTGCTGTGGTGCAGCAGGTATAATAGGAGTTAAACTCTTAAATAATAATAATAATAAGTTTATTTATAAGGCACCTTATCTATAACCTAGGCACCTAACAGTTTAAAAACAGAGCAAGCGTCACTAATATTAGGCATTAAAATAACAGTACACCAAAAGAAAAAGATAAATCAATCACAGAATGCCTGGCGCCAAAAAAAAGTTTTTAGAGATTGCTTGAGCCACTGCTCATGGTTCGGAGACCAATGAGTTGTTTATTTTAAGCACTTTGGCAGGAGGATGTGAAGGGGGGAGAATGAGGCGTGGACCACTTTCCAGACTTAAGAAGGGGAATTGATATTTTTGAGAAAAGATGATTTAAAATATTCAGACTTGGCAAGTCTGGAAGCTTTTGTGCAGGCATTTCTTAACATACGATACCTGGCATAGTCTGGGGGAAGCTGGGAGGCCTTATGTTTTCTCCAAGCTTTGTCTTGCTCTCCGAGACAGGTCAGTAACTCTGGGGAGACACAGAGATGATGGTTACCACAAACTCTAGTGTATTTGAATGAAGCATAGGAGTTCCATGTTGTTAGAAATTTATCTTTAAAATAAGTGAGGGCTTGGTCAATTGAAGGGAAAGACAATAGGGGACCAATCTGATTATGATGGACGGTATGTCCTTTTGTTGTTCAGAGCGGAAATTATTTGTAGTGTTCTAAATACTGAACATTGAAGTGAACATTCGGCACATGCTTGTGTTTCAGTGGGATGTATATACATGATTAAAATGTACGTTATGAAATGGGTAGAAAGAATGCTGTGCTGGCTCCTGATTAGGCAAGATGTACTTTCAGCTGGGCCATTATCTGAGTACAACAGCCAAGCTGAAAGTAGCTCAACAAAAATATGTTTAAAAACTACATCCAAATTTACAAAAAGGACCCATAGAACATAGTCGCTGTTAGCAGAAAAGGACCTCTTAGCCCACCTAGTCTGCCCTAAAGTCCCTACCTACTATGCTATCATAGACCCTAAATGATCTCTGACTCATTTCATAATCACAGTAAGACACTCCAGGGGGTGCGTGATGGAGAGCTTATTGCCGTACTCTGGTGGTAGAAGCAATCAGTTTTGCCTCATGTGTAACCCCTCGGTGGCGCTATCCCAAAGGCTACTACCCCTGCCTGCTTAACTACTAAGAGGATGAGGGGCCTAGGTCCAATGGCGGGTGCCTCCACCCAGAGGTCAGGGTTTGCAGTAGTTAAACTAACTTGGTCACAGCCTCTGGGACACTGTAACCCCCCTTTCTTCCCACTAGTGGCCCATACAATGCATTAGGAATATCTTCACAATGTACACTTACCCCCAGGAATGGCTCTGTCGACTGGATTCTGGGGACCCCCCGTAAAACAAGATGATACAGTGCAAAAACCACAGTACAATACTTTAAAACACAAACGAATACCTCAGTCAGTGTAACTTTGCTGAAAACCAACAGATCTGATTTATTTAAGGAGCTGTAACAAGGAAGAGGGAAATCAGGTTAAACACATTAATAATCACAGTACTGTGCACATATTCAGAGTCCCAAATTGTCACTTTCACTGGGTACCCAGGATGGGGTGGGGGTGGGGGCTAGCCAGGATCGTGCAGCTGGATGGGGCCCTGTGGTGGAAAAAACACTTGCACAATACCCAATTGTAATCTGGAGTTGGAGGGCTCAGTTCGTGAAGAAATGAAAAAAAAAAACAATTAGATGACACACTTGCAATTTGATAAACAAATGGCAGGGAGCTACCCTGCTTTGTACTCACAAACTCGAGGCTGGGAACTGGATGGAAGGCTGATTGTCCTGGATTGTTAGGAGGAGCAGACCATGTGGACAAGGTCCTTGTGACTGGACCCCACTGAAGTTTAGAGCAAATGGATGTAGTCTGGATTAAGCTGGGTTTTACTTCCAGCTTCCTGCACTCAATTCACTGTACAGGGGATTTGAAACGTGATTCCCCACAAGCAATACACACATTTATATGTAAAAGGAAAGTACTATACCAGGCAGGCTGCTTCTCGATCCTGATTGCAATTACTGCACAATACCAGGGAGAACACACAGCAGATTCAGTTCCTGACAGACCGAGCGCGATTCAGCAATTTCTCCAGTCTTCTACAGGGTGAGCCTGGTTTCTACTCTTCAGATCTCCTTGATTCTCTTCACAGGTCAGATTCAGTGCGAACAGGCCCCTGCACAAGCTGCAGACCGAAACTTAGGGCCTTATGTGCGCTTACTGTGTGGAACTATACAGCACAGAAGCTCACAGCTACTTGACTCTTTACTGCCCCAAACTGATCTGATCTTTTCAGTAGACAGAGCTGGGCATTTCCTTTGAGTTCCTTCCAGTTCAGTTGGCTGGTTTGGCTGTCATTCACAGTAAACTCCCCCTGTTGGTGGAAAAAAGACGCTGAAGTCCAAACTACAATTCCCAGAAGCATTGGCCATACAGTACATAGGTGGCTGGCTCCACAGTGAGAGTCCAAGTTCTGATTTGCCAGTAGCAGGCTCCATTTCAAAGGTCCCCCCACACTTATTGGTCCAGTTCAGCAGTTTAAAACCAGAATGGGGGACTAGGCAAACACAGTTCTGACTGCAAAGAAAAGCAGGTTAGACAAACAGTATTTTCGTTATTACTCTAAATGATTTCTGGCAAACAGTTACATCTTTGAAAAGTGCTCACTCTGCCCACTTAGTGATGGCAGAAACGGAGCGATTTGGCAGCAGCTCGAGTGGGACTCAAGCAGGGAAATACACAGACCCCCATCCAAATTAATTATGTCTGCAGGCAGACAGCTCTTAAAGAGACAGTACCAGACACTCTAAAAGCACTCTCAGATAAACGGCTTAGACGCTGAACACCATCTAGGCTTGGAGCATTCAAGCAAGCTCCTGGAAGACTTTTGGGAACACCCATTTGCAGGGGGGTTACACTCTTCCCGGCCTGGAAAAAGCTTGGGGTCCACATCAAGCAAGTACCCCCATAAGTTTCAGTTGCAACCATATACATTTGCAGCAGGATCACATTAGGCTCATACATGTAATCATCAGTCAATATACCACTTTACCAGAAACACATTTCTGAAACTTTGCAGTACGTCACTGTAACCCCTAGATGGCGCTATCCCAGGGGCTACTACCCCTGCCTGATTTGCCACTAACAGGTTGTGTTGTGAGCAGATTAGCATGCCGACCCACCACCACAGGGTTTTGTAAACCTTCCACCTTGGAAAGTATTCCCTGCACAGTGTCCGTATTGATACCAAGGGGGATGTCCAGGATAAGCATAGCATTTTGGGGGTCGATCTCCTCCCCAGTACACCACTCCACCAGCCGGTGCACAGCCACTTCTGTCGGGGTACCCATTTTTTTCTTAACAGTGGTTCGTAAATATGGCCACTAGAGACACACAATCCCAGCGGTGCCTCCAAGATGTAACCCCTAGATGGCGCTATCCCAGGGGCTACTACCCTGCCTGATTTACCACTAACAGGTTGAGGGCCTGGATCCAATGGTGGGTGCCTCCACCCAGAGGTCAGGGTTTGCAATAGTTAAACTAACTTGGTCACAGCCCTCTGGGACACTGCAACCCCCTTTCTTCCCACTAGTGGCCCACACAATATATCAGAATTACCTTCACAGTATACACTTACCCCCAGGTCTGGTTCCGGCACTGGGACCTCCTGTGAAATGAGATACAGTGCAACAATCACAGTACAGTACTTAATATAGACAAATACCTCAGGCAGTATAACTTTGCTGAAACAAGCAGCTCTGATTTATTTAGGGGATATAAGAAGGACAGGGAAATCAGGTTAATTAGCTTATCACTCTAATAATCTACCTATGGCTCTGTGCACAGGCCTATCCCTATCAGTTACTGTCCCTGGGTACCCAAGCCCTAGTGGCTAGTCCAAACCGTGGCAGCTGGTAGGGGCCCTTTCACACAGAGAAAAGGAGAATTAAACAGTCAGCAGTACAGTAATTCCATTTGGATTTAATGTGGCAATTCAACAGGGAGCGACCCTGAATTAGTACTCACGACCTCCAAATAAGATAGGGTCCTTCAATGTCAGCAGGGCTCACTTGAGGTACACAAACTTCTTCACACATCCATATAAAAGAAAGCACTATACCAGGCAGGCTGCATCTGTATCCCGATCGCAATTACTGCACAATACCCGGGAGAACACACAGCAGATTCAGTTCCTGACAGACCGAGTGCAATTTTCAGAATTCCTCCAGTCTTCTACAGGGTGAGCCTGGTTTCTACTCTTCAGAGATCCTTTGATTCTTTCACAGGACGGATTCAGTCCTAACAAGCTGTTACACAAGCTGCAGATCGGAACTCTGGGCCTTAACACGCTTTTGACTAAAACTGCACACTGAAAAGCACAGGGCCCCTTCCTTCTTCACTGCCAAAGCTCAAACTGAAACTCCAACCGACAAAACTGGCACTTCCTTTGAGTTCCTCCCAGTTCTTGACTGGATTGGCTGTCACCACAATAGACTGCTGCTGTTGGTCCAAAAAGGCACTGAAGTCTAAACTACATCTCCCAGAGTCACTGCCCATACAATCCTCTTGTGGCTGGCTCAGATTATGAGTCCAAGTTCTGATTCGTCCAAGGCATCATTTAGAGCTAGCTTACCCCACACTGATTGGTCCAGTTCAGCAGTTCAAAACTAGAATGGGGAACTAGCAGACACAGTTCTGACTGCAAAGAAAGCAGGTTAGACAAACTGTAATTTCATTATTACTCTAAATAATTTCTGGCAACAGTTACATCTTTCAGATAGGTTCCCTTTGCACTCTAGTGACTGCAAAATGAAGTGAATTGGCAGCAGCTTGAGTGGTACTCAATCAAAGAAACACACAGTCCCCATATAAACTAATTATGTCTGCAAGCAGACAGCTCTTAAGAGACAGTACCAGAGGTTCTAAAAACACTCACTGATAAATGGCTTAAATGCCAAACACCATTCAGGCTTGGAGCATTCAAGCAAGCTCCTGGAAGTCTTTTGGGAACCCCCATTTGCAGGGGGGTTACATCACTCTTTACACAGTATTACACACACATTGTACCATAACTCAGGTTATTACCTCTTGTACATGAAATCTGAAGAGAGGGGTCCCTTCCCTATCAGCTACCTTGGGGCTGGATGGGGCAGGGGCACCATACCTAGAGGGCAACACAAGTAACTTGGAGTTAGCACTGATGTTCAGTTTGGGCAGTTAGCTCGGGGACACATACACTCCTTTATGAACAACATTGAGAGGCAAGTCCACAGGCCTCCCATGGGAATCATAACTGCGGTGCACCACAGGCTTTACAGGTTGACCAGTCTTTCTAGGGGGAACTGTTACAGTCGCTGCACTCTGAGCCTCATTTTCAGTATTGTCCTCACTTGTCAGGGGAGTCTCCTTTGGGGTAGAGAGGCTAGAACTTGGGGCACTTTCAGCTCCAGGAGTTACAATCTCTGAGTCCACAACACTTGGCTCACATGGAGAGCTGTCTGACACTGACAATGAATTATCAGGGCACTCAACACACTCTTCTTGTTCTGGTATGTCACCAGTCTGTTCCAGTCCATCATTTTCTTCCCCTGAAAGCTTAAACAATTCAACCATACACAATGATTCCATATCATCTGACATGATGCTTTGCACTTCACTTTCTGGGAGTATTGGCTCCAGGGGCAAAGTTGGGGGCTTAGACAATCCGGAAGGCCCAGCTTCATCTCCAGGATTGACTAGGGGATTGCCCTGAAACAACTGACTCAGTTCGTAAGAAGGGTAGTATTCAAAGCCACACTCACTTTCCTCTGATATGGACTGACAGTCATGCTCAACTGGGACTTGTGGAGGGGAACGCTTTAACTCAGCTTCTGTAGGTGCAGACTTTCTTGATTTTTTTCCTTAGCAGCAGCTCTAGTCACTGGTCCAGAGGAGGCATTTTCTGGTGGCTCAGACTCAATCAAGATTTGTCCAATGGGCAGTAAATGATTTCTATGCATTGTTTTAACATCTTTTGAATTATTCTCAGGCCTTACTTTGTACACAGGCAGATCATCTAGTTTGCCCACTACAATGTGAGGGAGATGGTGCCACTGGTCAGCAATCTTATGTTTGCCATGCAGTCCCAGATTTCTTAGCAATACCTGATCTCCCTCCTGGAGTTCCTGTGCTTTCACCTTTTTATCATACCTTTCTTTGCTGGCCAGATTTCTTTTGGCAGCCATGGTTTGAGTCAGTTGGTAAGCATGATTTAGCTGGGCCTTTAACTTATGCACATACTGTAAATAGTTGTCAGCTCGAACCCCATTAGGAGATACCCCAAAACACACATCTACCGGCAGTCGAGCTTCTCTTCCAAACATCAGGCGGCAGGGGGAGAACCCAGTGGCATCACTTTTGGTGCAGTTGTAGGCATGTAACAGGGTGCTAATTTGTTGGCTTCATCTAGGCTTGTTCTTTGGGTAGAGGGTACCTAGCATATCTAGCAAAGTGCGGTTGAAACGTTCAGGCTGTGGGTCCCACTGGGGGTGGTTCTGGACTTTCGCACTCCCCACAAAGAAAGCATCTCTTTGATCAGACGACTCTCAAAGTCTCTCCCTTGATCAGAATGGATTCTTTGTGGAGCCCCATAGTAAACAAAAAGGTTTTCTACAAGTACTTTTGCCACAGTGGATGCCTTCTGGTCCTTGGTGGGGAAAGCTTGGGCATATCTCGTAAAATGGTCAGTGACCACCAGCACATTACTAATATTTCTTTGATCTGACTCCAAATTCAGAAAATCGATACAGACCAGCTCCATGGGTGCACTGGTGGTGATGTTAACAAGGGGGGCAGCCCTCTGGGGCAAAGCTTTCCTCTGTAAGCAGCGGCTACAAGTTCGAATGTGTTGCTCCACATCATCCCCCATCTTAGGCCAATAGAATCTGGATCTCACCAAGTCAAGTGTTCTGTCTATACCAAGGAGCCCCATGTGGTTGTGTACGGGCCTCAGTACTGAGTCTCAAAAGGCAGTGGGCAGCACTAATTGTTGTTTGTCTACTTGTCCCCCTCTGTCTGCTGTTTCTCTGTATAACAGTCTATTGATCAGTTTCAACTTAGGACCTTCTTTATATAACAATGCAGTTCTCAAATCAGTGGAACATAATTTGGACACATCTTTCCCTGCATAGAAGGCTTCTAAGGCTGATTTGATCATGGGATTTCGGGATTGAGCCCGCCTAATACTGTCATTGTCCAGCTGAGGCAGTGCACCAATGTCTGTTGCAGAAAAGTGGCAATAAGCAGCAGGTATGCAATTCTCAGAGGGTCCCAAACAATCCACCATACAGTCCACTGCGTCCGTGGACATTTGTTCCTCCCTGTCAAACTTCTGGCAGAGTGCTCGAATAACTGGTTCTGACAGTCTGACCCAGTCATTCTGGGGAACAGGCCTCCGGGAGACAGCATCAGCATCTATGTGATTCAGGCCTGCTCTGTATTCAACAGCATAGTCGTATGTAGATAATGCAGAAAGCCACCTATGGCCAATGGCATCCAACTTAGCTGAAGTCTACACATAGGTCAAAGGATTATTGTCAGTTTTTACTAGTATCTTAGCCCCATACAAGTACTCATGGAATTGGTCAACAATAGCCGACTTCAAAGCTAGGAACTCTAACTTACGTACAGGATAGTTCTTTTCGGATGGGGTCAGGGTTCTACTGGCAAAGGCCACTGGTCTCAGGCCATTCTCGTGCTCTTGGTACAACACAGTCCCCAACCCTTGCAAGCTAGCATCAGTGTGCAGTACATAAGGTTTTGTTGGATCAGCATAGGCCAACACTGGAGCATGGGTAAGTTGATATATGATCTCATGAAAAGCAGTCTCACAATCAGGAGTCCAGCGGGTCCCAAATACTTCACTTGGATGAAAATACACTCTTTCAGTCTCAAGGGACGCTGACTTTTTGTATTTTTTGTGGGTTGGGGGATACCCTTGAGTAAGGTTAAGTAAAGGGCGGATCACTCTTGAATAGTCCTTGATGAAACGCCGATAATAACCACAGAATCCCAGGAATCTCTGCAGTTCTTTTAGATTTTTGGGCTTTGGCCAGGTGGTCAAAGCCTCTACTTTACTTAGGTCAGTCTCTATTCCCTCGGTGGATACTATGTGTCCCACATACTTTACTGATGTTTGAAAGAATTGACACTGATCAATGGACAGTTTAAGGCCAAAGTCTTCCAGTTGGTCCAACACCTTGAATAATCTGCTCTCATGTTCCTCCAGTGATCTGCCAAACACAATAACATCATCTAGGTATACCTGGCACTCTAGTAAGTTCATGTCCCCCACTGCATGCTCCATCAATTGTTGAAAAGTGGCTGGGGTGCCTGAAATCCCTTGAGGCATTCTCATGAATTCATAGAAGCCAAGCGGACAGATAAAGGCTGTCTTCTCATGGTCCTCTGGGGCCATCGGGATCTGGTAGTACCCACTGCGGAGATCCAGCACAGAGAACCACTTTCTCCTGTTTAGGTAGTCCAAAGCATCCTGAGTGCGGGGCATTGTGTACTGATCAGGGATAGTTCGCCAGTTTAAAATGCGATAATCCACGCACATCCTTACTGCCCCATTCTTTTTTCTCACTACCACAATGGGGGAAGCATAGGGGTTTCTGGATTCTTGTATTACACCAGCAGCTAGCTTCTCTTGCAGATGCCGTTTCACATCATCTATATCAGCAGGTGCCAGGCGTCGAGACCTCTCACGAAATGGCCTTTCATCATGCAGCCGGATATAGTGCTCAGCTCCTTGCACGCATCCTACGTCTCATTCCTTTAAAGAAAACACCTGGTCTCTCTGGGCAAGCTTCTCACTGATCCTCACTTTTCATTTAGCTAGCAACGGGGAGTCACTGAAATCAAACAAGTCAGGCGTTACTATGTCATTCTTCCCTGAACTCTTGCTACTGGGTAGCACTGTAGTGTCTGCACAATGCACATTAGCCAGGGTGCAACCTCTATTTATTCGAATCTCTCTGTCAGACACATTATGAACTTGAACCATTATCCTTCTGGCATAAGAATGGGCTCTAGCAGGCAAACTACTAGGCTTGACCAGCAGTCCCTCCAGCAATTTTCCATCGCCTGGTGCATCCAACATTAATATTTTATTCTTGACATCCTTTCTGATATGGACCTCTCCCTGTAAGGTACTCTGGGCATTTGGCGCCAGGATCAGAGACTCAGGATTCTTCTTCCAGACAACTCCAACCGGTTCCTCTGGTTCCATTTTGTCAGCATCTCTCTGTGCCTCATAGGCCTTCTTGATCAAGGCCGGAATTCTTAAAGCTCTACTAGTCCTTGACCCCTGTTTTTCATAACACAACTGTGCCAGCCATCCAAACATATGTGCATTAGTCCCAGTTAGTAAAGGAACCCCATCATACAGTCCGGTAGGGGGACACACTAAGGCCAGGGTCTCTACTTGCTCTGCCACCCCAGCCACAGAGGTGGGAAAAGACAGCCAAATTCGGATATATCCCGAGTAGGGGTAGGCCTTCTCACTTAACCCCCAGACATGTAGCCCCTCCAACGGTCGTAAGGGTACATCAGACAAATGCTTCTGATACCAGTCTTGGAACATAATTGTCACTTGGGAGCCACTGTCTAATTCAGCTCTTGTAGACACTCCATTCACCTTTACAGTGTTCTCCATGGAGGGACCCACTATCCTGGACTAGTCTGGAGAGGCGGTAGCGGGGGCCTGGGCAAGTGACCTTGCCACAAAGGAACGTGAGTTAACATTTTTGGGACCTTCACTGTGGTCATTTTGTGCACCTCTTAACCTCTGTTTTGTGCTCAAAAACTCTCCTTGTAGCCGACTCACCACTCTATCCAAGTCTTTCCGAGACCGGCATTCCCTCTTCATGTGCCCATCCTTCCCACAATTATGGCAAAACATGTCAGCTGAAGTTTGGGGTGACGGAAGCATCACATTGGGGGCTGTGGCATTGGTACTGTCAATAGAAAACCTTGGTGCCACCTCAGCCAGCGGTGGGGTGGACATTTGGGAGACATCTCTTCAGTTCTCTCACTTCCATGGTCAAGGCATCAAGTTTCGAACTGTTGTCAACATGAGGTGCCTGGGTGTGCATCCCCACCCCCATAGCAGAAGCAGTCAGGCAAGTGTCAGTGCCCATACTCGTAGGAGCGGCCTTCATGATGAGACTGTCTGTTGCTTTCCTAATCTCCCTCAGCAGTTCACCCCATGGTGGCATACCCCTTTTCCTTCTCAGAACACTCTTTAACTGCCAGCCCTTGCCCCAGAACTTCACTTGACTGGTCATCCTCAGTCATTCGGGTTGTAGCAGCAGCAGCTGTTGGTGCAAGTCCCTCCCATGGTCGCCTTTTCTCAACTCCTCGAATTTCTCTCATTAGCTTATCATAGGAGGGTGTAGATTCCAGTCAATTGGCCAGGCGTAACTGAAACAACAGCAGTTCTGAGAAGGAGGCAGACTTAAGGATCCTGTCCAGCCTGGTTCAGTCCAATTCAATCGCTGGCAAACTACCCTTTCTGAGGCATTCTTGCAACAATTTTTCCAGCCGAGATACATACACAGACAACTCCCCTTGATACTGTTGTGCATTTCTTACTCTCCACCACAGGTTCTCATCGGAATCTGGACTCCCATACACATTCTCCAAGGCCTCAAGATAGTCCTGTGCAGTCACTTCAGGGTTACTGGCCCGTTTGGCATGGATGGTAGCCAGAGCAGGACCTCGGAGGCTCTCACTTACCCTCTTACGCTTTTCTGCTTCTGAGCATTGCCATTCTAGCACTTGAGGAGCAACATAGTCTATCCAGGTCTCCCAGTCATCCTCCCCTTGTGGGGTGGGAAGGGTGCCGGAGAAAATTTTCAACCTGCGGTAAGAGTCGTGACTATTGGCAGGTACAGACATAGGGGCAATAACGGGTGCTGGAGGGGGAGACGGTATTGGTGGAGGAATGTTCTCAGGTGGCAATAATATTTTCTTTAAATCTGCCACAGTTTTCCCTTCCTCCAGCAACAATTTAGCAAACCTCAAAAGTTTCACATAGTGGGGGGGGGGGGGGGCTCATTCTCCCCTTGGTCTTTACTGTCTTTAGTTCTCACTTTACAGGCAGTGAGGGCTTCTTCTGGGGTAATGGTCTGTGGCACTTTAGAACTGTCTAGGGTCCTTACACTCTATTAGAGCCATGAAAGTTTGGGCGAGCAGATCAGCCAGCCACCCAACCACCACAGGGTTTCATAAACATTCGACCTTGGAAAGTATTCCCTCTACTGTGTCCGTACTGGTACCCAGCGGGATATCCAAGACAAGTACAGCATTTTGGGGGCCGATCTCCCGCCCAGTACACCGCTTCACCAACTGGTGTACAGCCGCTTCTGTTGGGGTACCCATTTATTTTTAACAGTAATTCGTAAATGTGGCCACTAGAGGACACACAATCCCAGAGGTGAGCCTCCAAGATGTAACCCCTCGATGGCATTATCCCAAGGGCTACTACCCCTGCCTGCTTAACTACTAACAGGTTGAGGGGCCTAGGTCCAATGGCGGGTGCCTCCACCCAGAGGTCGGGGTTTGCAGTAGTTAAATTAACTTGGTCACAGCCCTCTGGGACACTGTAACCCCACTTTCTTCCCACTAGTGGCCCATACAATGCATTAGGAATATCTTCACAATGTACACTTACCCCCAGGACTGGCTCACTGACTGGACCCCGGGACCCCTCAGAAACAAGATGATACAGTGCAAAAACACAGTACAATACGTTAACATAGCGATACCTCAGTCAGTGTAACTTTGCTGAAAACCAACAGATCTGATTTATTTAAGGAGCTGTAACAAGGAAGAGGAAATCAGGTTAATTAGGTTAAACACATTAATAGTCACAGTACTGTGCATATATTCAGAGTCCCAAATTGTCACTTTCACTGGGTACCCAGGATGGGGGGGGGGGCTTGCCAGGATCGGTGCAGCTGGATGAGGCCCTGTGGTGAAGAAAAAACTTGCACAATACCCAATTGTAATCCGGAACCTGAGGGCTCAATTCGTGAAGAAATGAAAAAAAACAAAAAACAATTAGATGTCACACTTGCGATTTGATAAACAGATGGCAGGGAGCTACCCTGCTTTGTACTCACAAACTCGAGGCTGGGAACTGGATGGAAGGCTGATTGTCCTGGATTGCTATGAGGAGCAGACCATGTGGGCAAGGTCCTTGTGATTGGACCCCACTGCAGTTTAGAGCAAATGGATGTAGTCTGGATTAAGCGGGGATTTACTTCCAGCTTCATGCACTCAATTCACTGCACAGGGGCTTTGAAATGCGATTCCCCACAAGCAATACACACATTTATATGTAAAAGGAAAGTACTATACCAGGCAAGCTGCTTCTTGATCCCGATCGCAAGTACCGCACAATACCCGGGAGAACACACAGCAGATTCAGTTCCTGACAGACCGAGCGCGATTCAGCAATTTCTCCAGTCTTCTACAGGGTGAGCCTGGTTTCTACTCTTCAGGTCTCCTTGATTCTCTTCACAGGTTGGATTCAGTCTGAACAGGCGCTTGCACAAGCTGCAGACCGAAACTTAGGGCCTTACATGCGCTTACTGTGTGGAACTGTACAGCACAGAAGCTCACAGCTCCTTGACTCTTCACTGCCCCAAACTGATCTTATCTTTTCAGTAGACAGAGCTGGGCATTTCCTTTGAGTTCCTTTCAGTTCAGTTGGCTGGTTTGGCTGTCACTCACAGTAAACTCCCCCTGTTGGTGGAAAAAAGGCGCCGAGGTCCAAACTACAATTCCCAGAAGCGTTGGCCATACAGTACATAGGTGGCTGGCTCCACAGTGAGGGTCCAAGTTCTGATTTGCCAGCAGCAGGCTCCATTCCAAAGGTCCCCGCCACACTGATTGGTCCAGTTCAGCAGTTCAAAACCCGCATGGGGTCTAGGCAAACACAGTTCTGACTGCAAAGATTTTCGTTATTACTCTAAATGATTTCTGGCAAACAGTTACATCTTTGAAAAGTGCTCTCTCTGCCCACTTAGTGATGGCAGAAACGGAGCGATTTGGCAGCAGCTTGAGTGGGACTCATGCAGGGAAACACACAGACCCCCATCCAAATTAATTATGTCTGCAGGCAGACAGCTCTTAAAGAGACAGCACCAGAGGCCCTAAAAGCACTCACAGATAAACGGCTTAGACGCCAAACACCGTCCAGGCTTGGAGCATTCAAGCAAGCTACTGGAAGACTTTTGGGAACCCCTATTTGCAGGGGGGTTACATATGCTTCCACCCACCCACGGCAGGCCATTATCCCACTATAACGCACCCCCTGTCATGCCTTGTATAATCTCCATTGATAAAGTCCCTGTCGTCCAGTCTTACTCCCTCCCTTATCAGATCCCAGCTGTAAAGTTCCTGCCATCCAGTGGTACTTTTACCCCTCACCTGATCCTGGTGTACAGTGGTACCCCCTACATCACATGATCGCATAGGTGCCTGAACCTATGCGTGTGGGAGTGCTGCAGCCCCCCCACACACATTTTTGCCTATGAACATTCAAAGTGCCCCATTGCTTGCAAAAACCACCTTCTTTACCCTTTCCCCTTTTAAACTTCAGCACCTCCACTTTCCCCATGTTCCGGCACCCATGCACGATCACCATCTGTACATTCGCCACCATGCCACTGAGATCATTTAAAGTGCTCAATTCTGCTAAGAGGAACTAGGAACTCTCTCTCTATGCTGGCATCATTGTTTAAAGTGTCCCCCTCTGCTGAGAAGGAATGGGAGCTGTCCTACCACACCAGTGGCATTGTTTAACATGTCCCCCTTTGCTTAAGGGAACTGGGAGCTGCCCTACTGTAGTAGAGGGGCCAAAGGGGTTCCCAGTGGAATAATTCCAGAATAGGCCAGATAAATCTGGAAGGAGAGGCAGGAAGCTTACTCGGGGACCAAGATGCAAAAAAGGTTTATTTACTAGGAACAATAATAATAACAAAAAAACTGTTTCTACAACACTACAGGGTAATCGGATAAACAAGAAAACAATAGGACTGGGGCCAACAATTGGTTGAACCAAGAACAGAAGGTTAACCCCTTTTAGTCCCAAGTCCTGTGTGCACTTGACTGAGATGGCAACTTACAGGCAAACCAAGCTTGGGCTTTGCGATAAGTCAGCTGATCAGCAGGTGGGCATTGACCCCACAAAGCACTTTTTACAAATGGGCCATAACGGGGCATCCCTGGACAAACAGGTTACAAAGAGGAACACTGCTAGCTAGATAATTAAGAACTTGGTGATCTTCTGTGGCTCCGGGCAAGAAGCTGAAGACTTCTGGTTGGCAGATGGTCCTCTCTGGACGATCTGCAACAATGGCCACTGGTAGGTCCCTGGCACCCAGACCACCTCCCAACAAGAAGACTGCTGGTGATGCGACTCTCATGCGGCCTATAAGGAGTGACACGGGTATATGCACACTTACGGACGGATGGCAAAATAAGGAAAAGGGCATGCACAACGTTAATTGTGGTCCCTCACGCTTGAGCCAGTGTGGCCCCTAAGCTGACTCACTACTGGATACCTGACTAGTGACTCTCTACACTTACCATCACAGGACTGATGTTGGAACACTGTAGTGGAACTTCGAGCAAGGTTGACGTCACTGGAGACAGTTCTGCTGCAGATGAAGGATGGGCCGTGGACCTCCCTGGGTCTGCGTTAGACTCTGCAGAAGCTGGTCTCTGCAACAAAGGTGAAGCTGGATGTCAAGTACACAAGGACGTAATTCGATACCACAGGGTCAGTAGCAAGCAAACAGTTTAGTCTTTAGGCAAATAATTCAGTCCATGAAAAGGGTGAGGTCTGCAGGGGGCACCAGGCAAGCTACAGCACAGTTCACGTGGGGTGGCTCAGAACACCTCCACATAACTCTGTGGGCAACTTAGGCCATAGAACCCTTCTCCTTCCCTCCCCAGAGGGTGCTATACCTTTAAGGGTCCTTAGTGTCAGACTGTTCTTGAGGAGACAACCCCCCACTTCATTAATATTTATAACTACCCCTATGCCTGGGTCCATGGGACTCCCAGGCCTGGTCCCACCCTCCTTATGAATACTGATGAGGGCTTTGCCCAGCCCTACCTACTCATTAATATACATGAGGGCCTGGATGCTGGGCCCTCACAGCCAGTCCTTCCCCTACAGGCCTTTGTTTTCTGGCCCTGCCCAGTGCTCCTGGCGCAAATTTTATTAGGAGTCTGTAGCCCACAACACACAGGGATGCAAGGAATGGCTACAAGGGACATTAAACTTGCAGTGCCCCATCCCCTCTGTTTCATTTTGTGGGGGTACTCTGCCCACTCCTGTGCCTTGTTGTCCCCCTTCCTGGTCCTCAGCACCTGTAGCGTGGACCACCCAGCTCTGGCACATGGACCACCCTTTATTTACCTGGGCTTTGGCCCTTTAATTTGTCTCTTTTCTCTCCCTCCCCGCTCTTGGGCCATCAACGTACTTTTTTGCCCCATCTCTCTTAGGGCCGTCTGCCCTTTCTGGGAGCCTGCTGCACCCCCCTTTCCTACTAGGGCTCTGGCCCTTTAATTCTCTCTTTACTTCCCCCTCCTATCTCCCCCAGTGCCTGTGGTGCAAGTTTAACAAAATCTGGCATTCTGCCCACTCACCGCCACAGCCCAGGACTCTGTCGCTGCAGTGGGAGGTCAGGGAGCTGGCCGGGGAGCTGCACTCCCACTGACATTTTTTTCTGGTGCTCATGCTGCTTCTGGGGCTGGCAGTGAAACTGTGAGGTCTGGGGGTGGATTTCTGCTCAGACCTATTTTACTGCTGCACACCTAGGTCCGTTGCTGAGGAGCCATTCCTGCTACTGCCTCTGTGGACTCATGGACTGTGGACTGCGTCGATGAGCTGCATGCTGCAACCCAACCTTCAGATCCTGTTGCTGACTATCGTTGTCTGGAGGGGAGCAATGCTGGAGGAGCCACGGACCCACACTTGGGTATGTCTACCAGCCATGTTCCCCGCATCCTTCACCCTCCTAGCCCAGCCACTAACGAACCCCTGAAACCACTCCTCAGGCCCTTTTGTAGGGCAGGGGAGGTCCTGGCTTCTGGCCAGGAGATTGGGCACTACAAGCCCTACAGGGAGGGTCTCCTGTCCATGGCCACCCTTCTTGGCACTAAATGGTACAAAATGGAACGAAGGGAATTGGGAGAGGTCTGGGACTGCAGGCAAGAGAGGGGGATGGAACGGAGGGGGAACGAGGAAGGGAAAAAAAAGGAATATCCCCACATCGGGGAAAGGGTCCCCATTTCTTTCTTGTGACCCTTAATTTGGTGTACTTCACTACCATGCTGGTGGCTTTCTTAAACGTCTCCCATTCTGATGAGGGGGACCAGATCTGTTCTGTCACACCCATGGCTTCATCAAAAGTGTCCCTCTATGCCAGCTTTGTAGAGGGATGAACTGTTCTGGCATGCAGGTGTCTCGAGTTTGTGCCTCTAGCCCAGAACATCAAAAGTCGAGTTTGGAAGGGAGGGTGAAAGAGTGTCTCCGAGGATGCTGTCCTCCTGGTGAAGGGGAGGTGTGTATTTTTCGGAGAGCGTCACCTGATGGTTGCACAGGATCACTGCTGGCATAGATGACCACACACTGGTGTACCCTGCCCCAGGGCACCATTCCAATGCATCCTTCAGATGGGGATGTGGCGATAGTTGAGGAGAACAGGTGAAAATGCTGGCCCAGGAAGTCTGGGGTGATGGCCTCCCTGTATGTCCCCCCATGCCACTTGACCCTCTTTGGTGGCCGGTCCACTACCCAGCCCTGGTGCCTGACATTGTCTTCAGCATCACGCTTCTCCCTCACCTCACCCTGCTCTAGTGTAATAAAAATAAAATATGTTTTTCTTCCACAATTGACAGAGGGGTAGATTATGAAGGGGAATAGGTCTTCTAGTTGTTCAGAGTTGATGTCAACATTCAACATGCACCTGTGTTTCAGTGGGATGAAAATGTACAATTATACTGTGCAGTAATTTACAAGTCACATCGATAAAGACCCTGTTGTCCAGTGGTAACCTCCCTTCTCCAGATCCCCATTGTAAAGTCTTGGGCATCCAATGGTACCCCTTCCCTCACCAGATCCCCATTGTCATGTCCCTGGCATCAAGTGATACACTCCTCCCTCACCTGATCTTTGTTAACCAAGTTCTTGGTATATAGTGGTACCCCTTCCATCACTCAATCCCTGTCAGTAAAGTTCTTTCCATGCCAGTAAAATTGCTTAAATTGTCCCCCTCAGCTGAGGGAGACCAAGAGCTACAATTTCATGTTTGACAATGGTTTAAACATGGATGTTACCTTTTGATGACCATGTTCAAAAACTATGAAATGGTCATGGTTAGATTTTCACTATCAGACATGTTTGTAACAAGGATAGAATTGCTGAACATGATTAAACATGGTAGAAACTGGTATTTAAAATATGGTTAAACATGTTACAAACGTGGTTATTCAAACATTGTTCTAGAATGCACAAGAAAATCAGTAAGTATGAAGTGGTTCAAAAATGATTTATGGACATCATTTTACAAACCATAGAAACTGCAGGGGCCTGATAGTCAAAAGTTTCTGCAGGTGCAAAGCCGAGGTTGCCTGTGCAAACTGGGTTTTGTGCGGAAGTGCAAGATTGAGAAGCCTGGGTAGCGCAGGCAAACAGGGTTAGCACCCATGCAAACATTTATGTAAGCATACTGGCAAGGTGAGGGCTATGAATATGGATTTCAACCCCATATTCAGCGGTAATATGTGCTGCACAAAGTAGTTTAGTGCGGTCCTGTTGTGCACCGCAAAAACCGGACAACAAAACCGCAACTTACTCCGGGCAACCCTAGTGGCTGCTGGAGGTACTGCAGTCATCTAGCCGATTAGCTGCTGGGGGAGCATACCTACCCCTGTGGTCCCTGGCATCCCCCCCATGCTGATCACCAGCCCATTCCAAAATGGACAACTACCCCCCCCCCCAAAATAAAAAACACCATTCAAAAGCCCATTAAATTGATTCCTTGTATAACTTTGTGTAAGACTTAAACACATAACAATCACTACGAGGAGCCAATTTCTTGACCCCGGATCCAGGGATGTCTGCACTCAAGCTGCTACAGTGAAGGCCCTCTTCTGACCACCCTAGATGGTCCTCTCTTGGCTCCGATGTGCCACGATGTCTGCGTTGGTGCAAGCTGCTACGGTGAAGGCCCTCTTCTGACCACCCCAGATGGTCTTCTCTTGACCCTGATGTCCTGGTTCTAATTCTCTGCAATGATCCCTCTATGTTGGACCATGGATAATGGAGTGTTGGTACACTAGCCCTGTTGGTATGGACCTCTGGACTTGTGGCACTGGACCTCTGGATCTCTGGCGCTGGACCTCAGGCACTAAAAAGGGAGAAAATTTGAAGAGCCTGGATGTGCCCAAAACACACACAGCTCCCAAAGCACAAGAGCACTAAAATAAAATTATGAAGAGGGGAGGGGGAACCTTAGGGGAAAACGACTGCAGAATTTCCTGTTACAGTACATTGTTCGAGTCCTTGCATCATATTCACAATATGGCAGAGCAACATGGAACAAAGTCCCAAATGCTCATGGAGGATAGTAATGTGACAAGTCTTGCTATACATGTTGTTTCCTGCTGACAAATCATGATGGTTCAATAGTACACATTTGCAATATATATAAATGGAGAAACCTAGGGATCACTTCTCCATGCAAATGTGTACTATTGAACCATGGAAACATAGAAACATAGACTTTGACAGCAGATAAGGACTGCTTGGCCCACCTAGTCTACCCATTTCCCTACCTACAGGATAAGCTGCAGATCCTAGTTAACCAACAGCCTACCCCCCACCAAGAATTGCCTTATGTCTGTCCCATGCATTCTTGAATTCTCCCACAGTTTTAGACCCCACAACCTCCTCAGGAAGGCTATTCCATGAGTCCACCACCCTCTCTGTGAAAAAATACTTCCTCACATTGTCCCTGAGCTGTCCGCTTTCTATCTGTAAGCAGAAAACATCATGTATAGCAAGACCAGTAACATTACTATCTTCCATGAGCATTTGGAACTTTGTTCCATGTTGCTCCACCATATTGTGAGTATGATGCAAGGACTCGAACAGTGTACTCACTGATTACACTGTTGCAGGGGATTTGTGCGTGGATTACATTTGATTGTGTAACAGCACTATCATGAGAGACTGGTTCTCACAGTATCACACTAGGTTTATGTTTAGTTATAGCTATAATACTGCTGCACCTGTATTTAGTGCCTGTAATATAATGAAACGGAGATACCTAGGGATCACTTTTCCATGTGAATGCATACTTAAGGACTGTAATTATTTGTCAGCAGGACACTTCATACATGTTTATATATATTTGTTGTATATAGTATTGGTTGCTGCTACTGTGCAGAATAATCAAATCCTCTTTATATATCCCGGCAGTCCCTGGATCTGACTATAGAAGTGACTGTACCCACTGAGGTGTATTTCAGGCCATTGCTGTACGTAGAGGTTAATATTATGTTGTTCAGGCATTGTTTCCCTCAGTTACTTATATGGGCACCTAGCCATTGTTCGTATTTCTATTTTTTTCCTTTATAGTTACTATAATATGATCTAATTTGAACTTACAGGATCTTCCCTTGTCAATCTTTACCATTTATTACTGCTGGGTGTAAGCCAGAAAGCACACACCAGCTACGGGAGTTTTTTTTTTTTTTCTGGAGGGAGGAGTTGGCGCCTATGGCGCCACCTGCAAGAGCGACACACTACGTGGTGTGCAAGGGTCAGCCGTTAAGTGCCACAGACTCTTCCTCCATCTCAGTTCTGTTTCTCCCACCGTAGAGGCTGCACCTGCTACATAAGTGAAACAGTCTGCTGCTGCGCCATTAGACTTTGTCATTTTTCTATCTCCTCCATCCCAGTTCGAATTCCTGACGCCGTTGAAACTGGTAAGACCGTTTTATTTTTTATTCTTGATGGCATCGGGAGCTTTTCTGTTTATTAAATTGTTTCCTCATCATGTCCGGTTCGGGAGCCAAGCGAAAGTCGAAAGCGGACCGTGCCCCCATGCATCGGTGCTCCTGTGGCCTGCATTTCTCCATGACAGACCGACATGATGTTTGCCTTCGGTGCCCGGGACCTAGCCATGATATGGATAGTTGTGACGCCTGTTTTTCCATGGTCCACCGCATTCTCGAAATCCGCGCATTCAAAGTCAGCAAAGCCCCAACGACTTTGAGGATGGTGTCGTTCTCGGGCTTCCCAGGCCAGGTCTTTAGGCCCTTCCTCTGGGTCCTCTCCCAGGCCTATATGGTCTAGGGAGGAGGAGGCCTCCTCATCTTCAAGCCTTGCCGAGGAGGAGGCCTCTTTTGCGGTGTCAGAGAAGTGCCGTGGCCCCTCCCGGGGTCACGTTGTTGACACCGCCTTGACAGTCACCTCTCCTGAGGTGCAGGCTCCCCCAGTGTCGCTGCCCACAGTTGCTGGGCCTGCCACTGGCGGACCCTCGATGCCACCTTCTGGTGCTGTCTCGGATCCTGGTGTCGTTCATGGTGCCAGTGATCGGGATGGTGCTGCATGTGGCACCGGTTTGGTTCTTGACGCCACTCGCAGGCCTCGCTGACGGGCGATGTGTTGTGTTCCTGCCTCATGCGGGCACCGGGATTCACCAGGGCAGAGATGGGTCAAGGCCGGGTTTGCGGAGCTGCGGGTGCTGCAAGAGACTGGCGCTGTTTATGGTACCGTTTCTCAGGGGATTCTCGGGGTGGCCAGCATTGAGGTCCTTTTGGTCGACTCCTCTTCGGAGGGAGACGACTCGGATGTGAACCCGGTCTGGCTCCCTGATTCTTCAGAATCAGAGTCCTCTGTGGGACGTGATGTCAGGCGGCCCAGCGCTCCCATCCCTGAATCTCCACAGCGGTCTTCCTCTGAGGACTCACAGGCTGGGGGTGGCCTGGGTCCATGGGGAGGGTGGCTTGGGGTTGGGAGGATTGTCACCCCAGAGGGGGGCCACGGCAGCCTCAGCCTTGAACTGCTGTGCCCTCTCGGGGATTGGGAGTCCATGCCTTTGAGAGGCCTCGAAGGCCCCTTTGATCGATGGACCCTTCGCTGGGTCGAGGAGGAGGGCGCCCTGAGTCTGAGGGGTCAGGGTGAGGGGCGTTAGCGCTCCTCTGCCACCTCTTGGGGTGCAGGGAGGAGCCATAGCGCTGAGCCCCACCTCTCCTTCTTAGGTTCAGGGGTCCCTTCCAGTGGCACCGCCATGGGTTGCCCTTCTGGACTCATGCAACCCCAGGTGCATCACAGCGGAGATTTCCTGTTTGGGCTCTTCAGGAGTTCGCATTCCCTGGGTTGTGTCATGCGAGCCAGTTTGATTTCAGGGATCCCTCCAGCTCGGGCTCCATTCCCTGGATTTCAGAGCCCTGGCAGAGGACAGTTGCCTCCTTGTAGGTATCCCTCTCCCATTACTCTGCAGCCAGCCACCTCTCTCACAGGCCACGTGGGTCCTACGGGACTGTTATCCTGAGAGACGTTCAGAGGCACTGTGGCAGCCTTCCCCTCATATGTTAGGTACATGCACGAGCGGGTCTTTCACCTGTCCCTACCACCGCAGGCGTCTTCTGGACATTCGAGTTCCCCTGGACATTCGAGTTCCCCATCCTCCTCGGAGGGAGAGGAACCCACTGCTTACCTTTCTTCCAACACTGATTCCACCGAATATCAGTGCTTCCTTTTGAGGATGATTGGGAATCTCCATATTTCCTATGTTAGACGGGACAATACCGAGTGGGAGATGCACAGATTCCTCAGCGAATTCAGTGCCCAACACTTGGTGGTGCCATCCTGGCCTATTCTCTTCCAGGAGGCATCTATCCACACCTGGCACTCTCCAGCCGACCCTCTTCCAGGCCCGGCAGACTGCAGGAGGAGGAGGTATTGTGCTCCATCCGAGTCCCTATGTTCTCTTCCTAACCCACCCTCGGGCTTGGTGTTCTTAGAGACCCCTTCCGGGTGCTGGCGCATGACCGACCACCGAACTCGGATTCCCTACAATTCGACCAGAGGGGGCGAAAAGTGTTCTCTTCTCCTTATGCGATGTTGTGCATTGCGTCACATCAGGCACACCATGCTGCCTGTAACGGGCAGTTGTGGTGGATGCTGGCTCAGGTGCTGGCATCAATGCCTGATATGGAGCAATCTCGACAGGCCATTGCCCTCTCTGCTATAGGCCTGGAACTGGCAAGGCACCAAGCAAGGGCATCTTACGACGCCAGTGAGGTGGCTTCCAGGCTTGCGGGGACAGCGATCTGCATTAGGCTGACGGCATGGCTTCATCTATCAAGGTTATCACCCTGGCCTGGCGTAGGGTGATTCGCTCTGCCTACCAAGGGACCCGCCTCTTTTCTGCCAGAGCTAGGAGGCTTCTGCTGGGGCTTCCTCCATCCCCTCGTCTTCAGGGGACACCTTCTAGCTCTCCTCTGCCTTAGACTTCTAGTCTAGTATGGTCAGGGTCTCTTCTTCCTGTTTCTCACCAACAGGAGGCTGAGGGTCTTGTTCCCTCAAGGTTATGTTAGTCCCCCTGTGGGGGGGGGCTTGGTACTCACCCAGCAGTAATGAATGGTGAAGACTGACAAGGGAAGTTATAAAAATTACGTACCTACCGTAATTCCTGATCTCTTGTATCTTCACCATTCATTACTGAATCCTGCCCATCTTCCCCTTATGGGCCTCCTTCTTGGGCATCCCTTCTGCCCTGCTCGCTCTCCCTCCCCTTCCTCCTTTATGGCTTTTAGACCCTAAATTTCCTAGCCTTTGGGTCTCTGTTCTTCTCTCAGAAGAGGTATCAAGCCTGGAGAGGGAGGAGAGCGAGTAGAGCTTCATCTTTCTTCTGAGGGAACTCTCTCTGATTACCTTGAAGGTGTCCCTTCTGGCACCTTTTCTCTTAGACCAGGTTAGTTCAATCACCAGTTAACAGGAATAGTCCTTCAATGGTCCTGTTCCTTAGTTCTCGATCTTAGCTGATATCTTTGGATCTTATCCTGTGTATGCCAGTCTGGTGGTAGTCGAAGTCTTCTAGCCCATTTTCAAAATTGCCTTCCGGAAACTGGTGATTCCCTATCTCTGTCCACTTTCTCAAGGGGGTGCCCCCTTTTGGGCTTCAGTCCCCCCCCGCTTGTATTAACACATGGAATGTGCTAGTGAGGTCCCTTTTCCCCTTTCCTAAGTTGGGCACTCTTCCTCTGGAATAGATTGTGTGCCTTGGCAATCTGTGAGCTCTCAGCTTACGTGATGGGCTTCGGGATAATGGGAGGCGTAGAAAATCTGCCTTTTGTGTATCAAGCTGTGCAAAAATGGTTCGATCAAACCTTAGGCCAGTTTTATTTGAAGGGATCCTTGCTCCCTTATTCTTTGGTTCCGAGCTGATAACCCTTAAGCCAATTTAACTCCACAACTTGGCAGTATTTTTCCCTCCTCCCAGCATCCCCCCTTCTTCTTCATTCTTTCTTTCTCTCTCTTATCTGTTACCCCCTCAGAGCCACCCCAGTTATGAGGCCCTGTGGTCCCTTAAAGTAGGGTTCTCCTCTTTCCTGTCCTGTATTGGCTTATTCCTTTTTCAGTTTGTTTCCTTTCCTTTTACTATCCCTCAGCTCTCTTGCTTTATTCTTATTCTTCTATTCTTTTATTCGCCTCTCCAGCTTACAGAACTGGGATGGAGGAAGAATCTGCGGCACCTAACAGACCCCCCCACACACAACGTAGTGCGTTGATCTCGCGGGCTTCCTCCCTAAAAAAAAAAAAAAAAAAACTCCCGTAGCAGGTGCGCGCTTCTGGCTTACACCCAGCAGTAATGAATGGTGAAGATACAAGAGAAGATCAGGAATTATGGTAGGTACATAATTTTTATTTTTTTCAGGCATGTTTACCTTCAAACCTAACTTTTGTTTTTCATGGGCAACCTATGGATGAGGCATTAAGTGGATATACTGTCTCATTCAATTTTAACACTCTGTAGCAGTGTACAAGTGTCTTACTTAGCAACACTTGTGTAAAAGTCTAATTCAGTTTTGTGTAAGGAATCAGTTTGCTGGGCTTTTGAATAGTGTTGTTTTTTTTGGGGGGTGGGGGTTACCACTAGTACCAGGGACAGTAATTCATTATAGAACGGGCCGACGATCGGGGCACTAACATCAAGAATGTATTTATTTTTAACTATATAAACAGAAAGAGCCGCACCAGGGTGGGCAGTGGTGCTCTGTGGTATACCTAATATCAGGATAGTCAAAAATCACGGCACTCACCCTTGCACAGAGATAACATGGAGTAAGGTAGAAGCTTTAGAAAGGACTCAAACCTCCATTTATTGTTGCCAGTAATACAGCCAACCCTCCTGGGTCAGGGAGAACACAAAAAGATAGACTCTGATGTTTCACCTTAGAGAAAGGCTTTTTCAAAGGTGAAGCTTCTACCTGACATCACAGTGTGCCTGTCAGGTTAGTAAGAACAAAAGGAGGAAAAATACACTACGGTTTCCCAAGGAGGTGGCAACCATGGTGAGAGAAAAGCACATAGCCTTCAGAAAGTACAAGGAGTCAGGGAACGAGGCAGACAAAACAATATAAACAGAAACTAAAACAGGGAACGTGATAAGACGTGCAAAGACTCAGACAGAGGTTAGGATAGCTCAGGAAGTAAAAAAGGGTAATAAAACCTTCTACAGGTACATACGTGAAATAAGGAAGACCAAGGAGGGGCATTGTTAGAATCACAAAAAAAGGTGGACAAACCACAGAACAAGACGAGGAGAAGGCAGAGGCACTCACTGAGTACTTCTGCTCAGTGTTCACACAGGAAGCAGACGGTAACGGACCAACAATAGACATAAAGAAGTGTCCGATTGAAGGAATAGACCCGGGTTCCTTCATAGAGGAAAGGGTCCTGGAGGAAGTAGATAAGTTAAAGGTAGGTAAAGCTATGGGGCCAGATGGGATACACCTAAGAAAACTGAAAGAACTGGGGGGGGGACTAGCAGCCCCCTTAGCAGTTCTCTTCAACAAATCATTAAGGAGCAAGGAGGTTCCAGAGGATTGGAAGAGTGCAACAGTAGTACCACTCCACAAGAGTGGAAGCAAGGAACAGCCAGGTAACTACCATCTGGTTAGTCTAACTTTAGTCGTGGGAAAACTGATGGAGTCCCTGCTGAAGGAAAGAATCATAGTTTTTTTTGGAGCAAACTGGCAAGCTCAACAAAAATCAACACAGTTTCATGGCAGGGAGGTCCTGCCCGACAAACCTGGTTGATTTTTTTCAATTGGGTCACCAAAACAGTAGACCAGGGTGGGGCAGTGGAAGTGGTTTACCTGGACTTCAGCAAAACTTTTGACTCTGTTCTGCACAGGAGACTAGTCAGAAAACTGGAGAACATGGGAATTGGGCCAGAGGTTACAAACTGGGTCAGAAACTGGTTACATGGGAGGACTCGGAGAGTATTAATAAATGACACTCTGTCTGTGGAGGGGAGGGTGACTAGCGGGGTCCTGCAGGGTTCAGTTCTGGGGCCGATCCTCTTCAACATATTCATCAGTGACATTGCGGATGAACTGGAGGGAAAGGTGTGCCTGTTTGCAGATGACACCAACATCGGCAGCAGGGTAGACACAACAGAGGGATAGCAAAGCATGGACACTGATCTCCGAAAACTGAAGGAGTGGTCCAAGACCTGGCAATTGAAATTCAATGCTAAAAAATGCAAGGTCATGCACCTGGGAAAGCGTAACCCAGGGAAACTGTACTCAATGGGAGGGGAGCACCTGGTGGCTACCAGGCAGGAGTGAGACCTAGGTGTGATCATATCGGATGACCTCAAGGTCAGTAGACAATGTGAAAAGGCAGCACTAAAGGCTAGTGGTATCCTGGGATGCATAGGGAGGGGCATCACGAGCAGAAGGCATGAAGTAATCATGCCCCTGTATTGGTCCCTGGTCAGGCCTCACCTGGAATACTGTGTCCAATTCTGGAGGCCACACCTCAGGAAGGACATAGACAGGCGGGAGACGGTACAGAGAAGAGCAACAAGGATGGTGCAGGGCTTGCATCAGAAATCATATGAGGCAAGACTGGATGACCTCAAATTATACTCCCTAGAACAACGCAGGTATCGTGGGGACATGATAGAAACATTCAGATATCTTAAAGGGAACAACAGGGTGCACTTACAGAACCTCTCTCAGGTAAAGGACTACAGCAGGACTAGAGGGCACAACCTTTGACTTAAGGGAGGAAAGTTCAGAAGCAATACGAGGAAATTCTTCTTACATAGAAACATAGAAGTTGACGGCAGATAAGGACCACAAGGCCCATCCAGTCTGCCCATTTCTTTTTCTACCTTATAAATGTGCCATCGGCCTTTGCTCTGTCAGTGACCTATCTATTCATAGTCATTTGTATTGCTCCCTTATGCCTATCCCATGCCTGTTTGAAGCCCTGCACTGTATTCATAGCCACCACTTCTTGTGGTAAGCCATTCCATGCATCTACCACCCTTTCTGTGAAAAAGAATTTCCTCACATTCCCCCTTAATCGGCCTCCCTCTAATCTCATGCTGTGTCCTCTTGTCCTGCTATTTTTCTTATATTTAAACATGTTAGACTCTTTCACCTTGTTTATGCCCTTAAGGTGTTTAAATGTCTCGATCATATCACCTCTCCCTCCTTTGCTCAAGGGTATACATATTGAGCTCGTTAATCTGTCCTCATATGTCTTCTGATGCAGTCCCTGCACCATTTTTGTTGCCCATCTCTGGACTGCCTCAATTTGGTTAATGTCCTTGTGAAGATGTGGCTCCAATACTGCACGCAGTACTCCAGATGGGGCCTAACCAATGTCTTGTACAGAGGGATTATTACCTCCTCTACGACTTTGTATACCTCTACTAATACACCCTAACACCCCTAGCCTTACCTACTGCTTTAGAGGTCTGTTTGATGATTTAGGTCATCAGTGATGATGATGCCCAAGTCTCTTTCTTCCTTTGTGACTGCTAGCAACTCCTCCCAGCCTATAAGTGGCTTCAGGTTTCTCTTCCCTAGTGCATGATTTTGCACTTCTTTGCATTAAATCCCAGTTGCCACTCTTCTGACCATTCTGCTAGTTTATCCAGCTCTCTTCTCATTCTGCCCACCCCATCTGGATCATCTACTCTGTTGCAGATCTTGGTGTCATCTGCAAACAGACAAGCCTTACCCTCTAGTCCATCTGCAAGGTCACTAATGAAGATGTTGAATAGGACTGGCCCCAGGACTGATCCCTGAGGTACCCCACTTGTGACTTGCATCTCTTCTGACTGTATACCATTTACCACCACTCTCTGTTTTCTGCCAGTCAACCAGTTTGCCACCCAGTTGACCAACTTCGACCCACCCCGAGCCTACCTAGCTTATTTATCAATCTTCTATGTGAACAGTGTCAAAAGCTTTGCTGAAGTCAAGGTAGGCTACATCAACTGCTCCCCTTGGTCCACCACTCTGGTTACCCAGTCAAAGAAATCTATGAGATTAGTTTGACAGGACCTTCCTTGTAAACCCATGCTGTCTTGGATCCTGTGCCCCTATGGATTCCAGGTGTTGCACTATCCTTTCCTTAAGGAGTGCCTCCATAATCTTGCCCACTACTGAGGTAAGACTGACCGGTCTGTAGTTCCCCCCCTCCCTGCTACCACTCTTGTGGAGTGGGATCACATGAGCCCTTCTCCAGTCTTCTGGGACCTCTTCTGTGCTCAGAGACTCACTAAACAATTCTGCTAATGGCTCTGCTAGTTCTTCCTTTAGCTCCTTAAGTACCCTGGGATGTATGCCATCAGGTCCCATTGCCTTATCCACCCTGAGCTTAGCAAGCTCTTTGCAGGACCCTTTCTTTGTGAAGGAGTAGTGCTCACCTCCCTCCCCTGTGTCCATGATGCTGAGCTGTGGGCCCTGCCCCACCTTCTCTTCAGTAAATACTGAGCAAAAGTATCTATTTAGGATAGATGCCTTTACAGGGTCCTCCTCCTCACATGCTCCTTTTCTCCATTAAGCTTAGCAATACCCCTCTGGACTTTCTCCTTTCACTAATGTATCTATAGAAAGTCTTGTCACCTTCTTTACTGTTATTGCTAGCGTTTCTCAGTTTGGGACTTGCCTGCCTTACTGCCTTACCTGCTTCCCTTAGGGCAGTTTGGTATGCCTCCCTATCTTCATCCCGCTGTGTTCCTTATATTTTCTGAAGGCCAGCCTTTTGGCTCTGACCTTTTCTGCTACTGTATTTGAGAACCAAAGTGGTTTCCTCTCTTCTTTGCACTTCCTTTTCTGTCTAACACAATGGGATGTTGCTTCAAGTATTGTATCCTTAATGCTTGCCCACTTTGCCTGTACCTCCTCACCTGTGTTCCTTTTTGCCAGGGCTAGCTTAACTCTGTTGGCCATCTTATCAAAGTCAGCTCCTCTGAAGTCCCATATTTTTGCCTTGGAATGGGATGATTTAGATGTAGTAGCCAAATTGAACCATACCATGTGATGGTCACAGAGAATGTTGTGGAACCATGGAATAGCCTGCCAGAGGGGGTGGTGGGAGCCAAGACAGTGGGGGAATTCAAGCGGGCATGGGACAGACACTGTGGGATACACAAGCAGGCAGCTAAGTAGGGGGTAGGAAGCAGAGGGCAGACTTGATGGATCATATGGTCCCTATCTGCTGACAATTCTGTGTTTCTGTGTTATCTTTATGCAAGGCTGAGTGCCATGATTTTGACTATCCTATTTATTTTAACATCAGGTCGACAATCGGTGGGGTGGGGGTGGGGTTGCCACTACCACAAGGGAAATATTTATTTTACCATTGGACCAGCAGTTGGCGGGAGAGGATCCACTGGACACCAGGGACAGTTTATTTTTACATCAGGCCAGCAATCAAGTGGGGGACACTAGACACCAGGGATAGTTTATTATTTACATTGGGCCAACGATCAGTGAGGGGGACCACACTGGCACCAGGATAGCTCTGGGACCGGCAAGAAGGACATGTTAAACTTCCAGGCTGTGCATGAAATGGCCCTTAGCACCTTGTATGCCCTGTGAGCTAATTTGTATGGGTCTGTTTGAATATTGAATATTTAGCATGGGCGCAATCTATTGTGACGCCCTGTTTCAGGTGCTATGTCTACCCAGTGTTAAGTGGCTTAGTACTGGACTGCAATGGACCTATATTCAGTCGACTAGCACTGGTGGGCTATTCAACTGAATATAGCAATTTTAGGCAACACAAACACAAAAAACCCTCTTACAACACTTAAAAAGTGTTGTTTCTGCTGGTAAATTCCTCTTGCTGTCCCTCCCGAGTCACTCTCTCCACTCCTGAGTTACACATATCACAGACTCTAGGAACTCCCTCCAGACCCACAGGTAGCATGAGACCACCAGGAGTTTGTTGAGATGCGCTAGTGCAGATGGTATCATGCTGCCTGTAAGACCTTAAGGAAATCACAGTCTTGCTGGCAACCTAAGGCAGCAACCTGATGGTTGTATTTATTATGCCGCAGCACAGTACAGCATCCCTAGTGACAGCAGCAAATGCAAGAGCACCCCTTAAGTAAGCGGAGGGACTATTTCGAATGAAATAATACATTTTGTTTGTAATTTCACCAGTTGTTTTTTCAATACCATAGTTTCTCAACATGTACCTATTTTATAAGTGCAATAACACACTCGGGTGTGGGTTAGGTAAGCAGTAACACATGACAGAGTATGCGGTAATACTTAACTACCACTTGCCCCAGGTGGGCTGTGAGGCATGAGGTACAGCCAAGTACCTACAACCACCTGGGAAATGCAGTAATGTATGGCATTACTGCATACACTAGAGTGTGTTATTGTGCTTATAAAATTGTCTTAAGAGTTAAAAAGGCAGGAAAAAAGAAAATAAAATCTGAGATCTTCAGTAATTGAAATTACTGCATGGTCATGTGAACAGTTTTGACCAATCAGGTTGCTTGTTGGATTCAAGCCATTTTATAATGTGAGATTAATGCACGTCTAGGGAAAGTAAGTCACTTAGCCTGCATCCTCTTGCCTCATTATGCCCGTAGTCATGCATTTATCACACATGAATCCACATCTCGTCATGTGTTACTGTTTTTTCTTGCTTCTTTGTCCGGTTGGGGGGGGTGGCTGCATCAGCCTGGTCCCCAGCCCTCCAGGTTGACGCTCCACCTTCCTCAGCTACACACCCAGTCAGGTTCTCCCCATGAATTTCCCTCTAATGGCAGGGCCAGAGGGAGAGGACCATCCCCCCAGTATAGCATAACCAAGGCAGACTGGATCATGCACCGAGTGGTGGTGTGGGCATAGAGACAGCTGAGTCAGACTTCATGAAGCCCCGTGTTGTACCATTTTCCTCATTTTCTGGTCCCATCCCTGCTGCAGAGTGTCTGATTCATGCATGGAGGTGCATCTGTCCGACATTCCCCACAGTCCCCTCCCGTGTGTTGCTTCCCTGACTTGTTCTACTCCCAGGCCTCCACCTACAGCCTAGGCCAGGATAACATAGCCCCCACCCTAGGAGAGGAAAGCAGTCCTTCAGAAGCTCGATCCTCTCCCTCCCTGACCTACCCCAAACAACTCAAGTCCATTCCTGAATCCAGGTTACCAGCGTGGAAAAAGGTAATGTGCACGGTGCCTCGACCTTCTTCGCCACCTGGCTGGCATTACTGCTTACTTATTAGGCACTATTGTTGACCACAGATGACCATGGATATTTAACCCTTTGAGGTTTTGTTTACACTGTTTGACCATGATTCAACTATACGATCCTTGTCGGGGAAAGTTACTGTTGCTTTTAAAACCCATTTATTATATGATCCTGTTATGACCATAGTAAAAACATGGTCTTCATACTAAGGTGTTATTGAATATAATGGCCAAAGCATGTTAAAACATTAGCATGTCCAGACCATATTAACCCATATTTGACCTTGTATTGGTGGAAGTGCATTATACTACAAATGTATGTGACATAGTCAGAAACAAGGATGAACATGTTTAATAAACATGTCTAAAATTACAACGAAACAAAAGGACTCAACACTCAGTCACAAAGCATTTGTAGACTTCATGTCACTTCATTCATATTTTGTTAAATAGTGGCAGAGAAATCAGACTGGTGTAGCCCTGGGAGACCACCACTCCCTCAGTGAAGTGACCCTTGCTGCATCCTCAGAGAAGCGACCCTTGCTGCAGTTTTTATGTATAAAATTAGTTTGAAACATGTTTGACCAGCTTTCAAACCTTATACAACTTAGCAAGGTATCCCCACACCACCAGCATTGTTTAAGGTGGTCTTCTGTCACGAGGGGAACTCTGGAGCTGCCCTGCTATGGTGGCAGCATTCTTAAGAATCCCCCTCTGCTGAGAGGGACCAGTGCTACTCCATGATTGTGGTGGCATTCAAAGAAAGGCTGTAATTGTAACTTACTGGTCACTGACAGTGAAAGTTGGGTTGGCAGGGTGCTCGGGTCATGGGGATAAAATTCAGAGCACTGGATGTGGTGATGTCAGCCTGCCTAGTGAACTGCATTCCTGTTTGTTGGTTGGTTGGTTGGTTTATTGCCAATATAGCTTGACCTGGCCCTACGAATGGCAGTTAACATTGTTGTTACGAAACAGAAGTTAGTTGTTTGTTTTTTACCTTGTAGTTATTACACCTGGACAACCTGTTTCACACAGAGCACAGACACAGATGGCCAACTGAGCTGTATTGCTGGAAAGCTCAGCGCCTTTTTTCCAGGTAAACATATCTAAAAACGTCATCCATTAAAGACAAATTCTCCACATTGGTGAAATATAAAACCCAAAAGAGAGATGACCTGTGTAAGTAAGGGCCTATGATCTCACTCTGCTACATGCAGACGAGGCCTGTGGACCGACCCACTCACACATCCGCTATTGTTTCAGCAAGGTTGCCTGCCTTCATCAGAGCTAGTGCACGCAGCATACCTGGTACCTTCGTGTGTCATATTGATGACATACCAAGGTGCATACTAGACTCAGGGCATCAAGCCTCCAGTATAAAAAAAACCCATAAGGCAAAACACCAGCACCATGATACATATAATTTATGCAAAGAAAAACATTGAAAACACCAACAGTTATGCAAACTTTCCATTTTTCTAAAAAAGTTTCTATTACTATAAAGCAGACTTTTAAACTTTTGTTATGAATGTTCCTAACAGTAGTGAATGCTTTTTTTTAATCAGAAATCATTACTTGATTAATTCAAGGGGCACATAGAGTACACCGCTTTACTGCAGATTGTGTGTGGTTGGTGGGGGGGGGGAGACATAGATAATGACATAAACATCAGTGCTAACAATAACACTGGAAATACAAACTGAAAATTAACCTGGCCAGAAGCTGGACAGGTACAATATTAAATTCATAAAACAGTCTAAAGTAGAGATACCCAAAGCTAAACCTTTTCTCAAACTAACCCAGATAGAACAAAGTTAAAGAGTGGAACAGTACCAAAATTCATAAGCATTTTTAGATACTTTAACTGTCATGTTGTGTAAACCCCCTGACACCTAACAAGCATGAACAACAAGACACGTGCATACTGTCTCATGTCACCACTCAGACCCTGGCAGAATGTATTACAAGTTCAACAGTAACTGCAGTCACAGTCTGCTGTTCAACAATTATTGCAATACACAGCACACAGTAGTTCATAAATATTTATACATTCTAAAACCTTTATGAAAAAAAACTGCAGAGGCCCAACAAGAGCCTCAGAGACCGCAACTCACATCCCTGCTGTCTTGTCACTACTGCTATACCGACAGAATGTGCTGTATGTTCAACAGTTACTGTAGTGCATCATATACAATAGTTCGTACACAAACCTTTACAGAAAGCAATTCAAGAGCAGTCCTTCACAGAGCCCAAATGGAGCCACTGTGTTCTAAGTGCTAATCCAGTGTGCTCTCTGTAGCAATTTCCAGGATAGGTCACCCCCTCTCGGACCCAGCGCAACTTTCTCATTTCCCGCAAATTTTAAGTTAGCAACAGAACTGTACCTTGCCATAGCAAAGGACTGGTTTCCTGTCTGAATAGCTTTTTTGTGCTCTCCAATCCTGTTTGAGAGCACGCTTTGTTTGTCCAATATAAACCAAACCACCAGGAGAGGGTCAACGTGTGAATGGCCACTCTGGTGCTACAGTTAATAAATGACTTTATGAAGTATTAACTGCCATTCCATGGGCATCTGAAATAACTTGTATTGCTTGTGTTACTGCAGTGAGTGCTATAGCTGCACTTGTAGTTCCCTTTCAGGGGGACATAGCCAGGTGGTTTGTTGTGATTCTTGGTGCAGACTGTTAACCCTCCTGTCACATACATTTCAACCCCTTCTGTACACTAACAATGATCTTTTGGAGCTGATATGGTCCACTGAATTATCATTCGAGAGAACATCCTAATTTTACTGAGCTGCAGCTGTCACGCTTGCCATTTCAGGGCTATAGACCGTTGAGAGGTGATTGGATTTTCCATTTCCTCCTGTTATTATGTTTGCTTGCACGCATGTGCAAGAAACATAGTGCCATCATACGAGTTTTCTAGAGGTGTGTCAGCCTCTTCCAATTCAGTCAGTGTGTTTGCAGGCGCGGTCGCAGTGCGCCAGTCACTGCTGCAGCTGTCTATGACAGCAGGAAAATGCAATGGCATACAGTTGAAAGGGAGAGCTCCACTTCAGTGAGCTGAGCTCTCCCCTCCCACACACAACACACACGCAAGCACGCATATTGCGTGCTGATGCACTCCCTCCCCCCCACGCACACAGTGTGTGGCCGACGGGTGTGCTCAATCCCCCGTCGACTCCACGCCCCCTTCCCCAACAACAGCTGTCCTGGTGCCATGCTGGGAGCCCACCACAGCGTGGCAAGAACTGTCATAGCCAACGGGGTGCCCAATCCCCATCAGCTGCATCCCCCAAAAAAAAAGTTTCCATGTGCCACTCTGGGGAGCCCACCCCAGCGTGGCAAAGCATGTATGCGACAAAGGTGCCCAATCCCCTGTCGGCTCCAGCCCCAAACAACCTTTTCAGCTGCCACGCTGGGAGCCCACCCCAGCGTGGCAAAGTCCCAGCTGCCTAAAACCTGTAAAGAAGAAAACCTTCCTCGCAGTCTCCCCGCCTTCCCTTGCAGTCTCCCTGCCCCCCACAACCCGCACCCACCCACTGCGCAGCCTGCCTCCCACCCCCCACCCCATACTTACCTCCGGAGCTCGGACGACGATCATTGGTGGACTGAGAACACGACTGCACTCTTCAAAGCCGACCGCGAACTGAGGAAATGCTGGTAAGCTGTAATGGAATAAATAGTTTTTTTTTTTCAACTTTATTGCATATCTCAGGCATTTTTGGGAATTTTGGGCCCAGATTTTCAACATGGGTTTTTTGGGACCCCTCCTCATGAATTCTTGCACTGTCATGGCGTTAATCGGGCCCAAAGGGTGATTTCGCAGTCACTGCACAAAATCACCTTTCGGGACCTATTAACGAAACGACACTGCCAGTGTTCATAAGGTCAGCTCTCAAAAAGCCTATGTTGAAAATTTGGTGAAAAAATTCCTAAAATAACTGTTTAATAGCCATGCTATGCGAAGTTCCTACGCACACTGTGAAGTTCGCTAATTTTCAATATTTTCACTCCAGATTTTCAACATTGCCATTTTACACACCTCCTTATGAGCAGTACAGCTGTCATTTTTCACACCTTGCCCACAACGTGAGTCACGGCGAAGCATAATGGCGCAGTCGGTGCAAAATCAATGTATGGGACACATTAAGAAAATCACAGTGACACTGGTCATGAGCAGAGGTGTTAAATGGCTATGTTGAAAATTTGGTGAAAAATTCCCAAAAATGACTGTTTTAGGGCGCTATGCTATGCGTAGTTCAAATGCAACGCTGGCAAGTTTCTTGAATTTGTAATATTTGCACACCAGATTTTCAACAGTGCCATTTTATCGCACTTCCTTATGAGCAGTACAGCTACCATTTTTCACATCTCGCTCAAAATGTGTTTCCGCACATGTAGGGCACAATGGTACAGTCGGTGTGCGAAAACAATGTTTGGGACAGATTAAGAAAATCACAGTGACACTGGTCATGAGCAGAGGTCTTAAAATGGCTATGTTGAAAATTTGGTGACAAAAACTCCATAAATGACTGTGTTACGAGTGAGCATTGCACAGTTTCCACGCACCCTTGTAAGTTCATGAATTTGTAATATTTTCATTCCAGATTTTCACCAGTGGCATTTTTCCACACCTCCTTAGGAACAGTACAGCTGTCATTTTCCACAAATGGCCGAAATGTGTTTTCACACTTTCAGCGCAGAAATGCGTGGTCGCTGTGGGAAATCATTGTTCGGGACAGATAAAGAAAATCACACTGACACTGTTCATGATTGGAGGTCCCAAAATGCCTGTGTTAACAATCTGCTGTAAAAAAAAAAATCCCAAACTGAATTACAGTGTGTTGCACAGTTTCATGCCGTCGTGACTTCACCAGTTTTTTTAAGATTTTCATGGCAGATTTTCAACATTGCCATTTTTTACACCTCCCATGAACAGTACCGCTGTCATTTTTCACATCCTGTTCGGAATGTGTTTTTGCACCTGTGGTGCCAAATGCCGTAGTCACTGTGCAAAAGCAGTTTTCGGCTAACAAACTGATATTGCCACTGTTCATGAGGTGGGGGTCACAAAAAAACCATGTTGAAAATTTGGAGTGAAAATACCAACGAATGCCTGAGGTGTTAGGGTTTCCGACCATAACGCCCCACCCTGTAGAGCATGACAGGCATCAGGGGTGTGACTTGCGATTCTTGCCTGTAATGCTCATACAATTCCACCCCCACCCACACCCTGCAGCCAGTGAGAGGCATCAAGGTGTGCCTCGGACTCTTCAGGCCCAGACTTCACCCCATTCTCCTATACCACTCCCATCTCACCGTATTTCCTGATGGAATGGAGTGCGCATAAGGGCCAAAGACCCCGAGGCACAGTGACACTTGTCAGTGTCTGCAGGGTAGGGTGTGGTGAAATGGCGTGGTCATTATGCCTGACGACCCAAAGGCACACCCCAATGCCTGTCACTCTTTGCAGGGTGGTGGTGGGGTTTGCTTCAGTTCAATCCTTCGCTGCCATTCCTATTATGCAGCTCTGTAACTTCTACACTACCAATGCCAATGCCAGCAAGCAAACATTCAGAATTGACAAATGCTTGTTTTATTATAAGTAAAGCATTCTGAGTTTTGTTCTTAGCGCAATTCTGTGCATGTTCCACTCATTCTAGTCTGTACTCCTTGTTTATGAACCATGTCTCTGGTTTTTGCTTCCTCCTCAAATTCTTCGAGAGTGCAATTTCTCTATGTGTGTAGCATCTGTCTGCTAAGCTATATTGGCAACAAACAAACTAGCACATGAACGGGAGTGCCGTTCACTAGGGAAGTCAGGACTGCTCACAGAGGACTGAGTCCTTTTTTTTTTCCTTTTTTTTTTAATGACTTATATTTCATCCTTTAACACCAGCACTGGTGGATTTCCTTGAACCCACAGCACCTCCCCACAGCCCCCCACTTATACTGCCTCCTGCCAGCCCTGCAGCATCTTTAAAGAGTTTACTTCTGCTGAGGGGGAATGGGGGTTTTCCTGCTGAGCCTATCGGACTCTTAAAAATGTCCCTCTAGTGGACCAGGATCTGCCCTGCCAAACAAGCAGCATTCATGAAAGTGTTCCCCTGAGGGGCTAGGAGCATCCCCGCAAAAAGTGGCATTCTTTAGTGCCTCTCTGTCTGATGAGGGGGACAAAGAGCTGCCCCACCAAGCTGGTGGTACCGCTGAACATGTTCCTCTCTGCTTTTCAGCTAACCCAAACCATTAGCACACGGACCAGCTCTCCATTCATTTTACAGGATCTATACAGGAGCTGAGTCAGTACAGTAGGTGAGAAAACCCTCAGATTGGTGTTGGTTATATCGAGCAGTGTAAGGGGGATTAACGATAAATATAGTAATAAATGCAGCCTGCCTGGCACTTCCCCAGTAGGTTCTTTTTAGGCCAATATCTTACAAAAGATAATAAAACAGCTAACGATATATATCACTCTAGCAACTTGTGTGATGTAGATCACTATAACAGTAAAAATTAACTGTTTTATTATCACTGGTTAACATTTTTCACGTACACATAACCATGTTGTAATTATGCATTCCATGTGTAACCGGGACCTGTAGATCAAATGCGCAGTACTACACCGGTGGTATAGTCTTAAAAATGTTACCCAGTTATAATAAAAAAAAACATAACATGGGTTGGTGTTTGCAACCTAGAATTTTACACATACACCTTCAGTGTGTGATGCTTATTTACACCTTCCCTCCTCGAGTTTCGCCTTTGGGATTAATGTAGCATCAGGCACCTCAGGCTTGTATAAAGTTCTGGTTGAGCATACCAACCCATGTATTAGTCTCTGTAATATGTTTTGCAAACCCTTAGAGGCAGCTTACACCACTGTCCCATTTCAGCATTCCCTAGGGTTTTATAGTACCACTCCCTCCCTCACCCTGCCTCATCTCATTTAACCGTCCCTGGTGTCTAGTGCTAATCCCCTTCCCAGGTTCTGTCCCAATACCAACCAATTAACAATAAATATCATTATAATAATTTGAGAGTCAAATTGCCATAGCAATAAATATTCTTTACAGTTTCTTATTTTTTATTAGATAGTAAGCAAAGTAAGTAAAAAAAACACAAATCTCCCATCAATAGTTAAACAATCAATCAACACTTTACTTATAAAAAGCGCAATTTGCAAAAAGATCAAAGCACTTGTACATTGATTATGAACTCTAAGATTAAAATATCTAATAAATATTAAAATACACATTTACATCAACTAACAGATTCGTCAGAACTTGGAAAAAGCAAGATTAAATAGGTGTGTCTTCAGTGCGGATTTAAAACTCTCCATGGTCAGGTGCTCTCTTATCCGACGAATGCCCGGGCACCCTGGGACCCTCTAGCAATCCCTCTTCGGCGGAGTGGAGTGAGCGGGGTGGGGCGGTACGGGCAAAGAAGATCTTGCGGATAACATACTCCCTGTTCATGTAGGGCCTTATAGGCCAGCAAACCAACCTTGAAGATGATCCGCCACTGAATAGGCAGCCAGTGCAGGCCTCAGTGCACAGGCGTGATGTGGCATGATCGAGGTAAACCAGTCAACAGCCTAGCAGCTGCATTCTGCACCATCTGCAAGCAGCGGATATCAACCCCTGGTAGCCCTGGGTACAGGGTGTTGCAGTAGTCAAGGCGTGAGGTCACAAAGGCGTGGACCAACGATGGAAGGTCATCAGGCGGAACAAGATGCTTAATCTGGGTGATAGTCCTCAGATGGTAAAAAGAGGTCTTGATGACAGATGACACCTGAGATCTAAGCATCAGCCCCTCATCAAAAATAACACCCAGATTTCGCACCCAATCGGAGTTCATCAGCTGGCTGCCTCCAAGGCACAGCCCAGAAGGCTGCCCAGCTGAAGGCCCCTCTACCTGACAACCTTGGTCCACAACCAAAACCTCAGTCTTGTCAGGATTCAACCTCAGCCAATTGGCACTCATCCAGTCTTGGATCTCAGCGAGGCAGTTGTTAAAGATCAGGACAGCTCCATCCTGATCGGGCACAAAGGACATGTATAGCCGAGTATCATCTGTATAATAGTGAAAACTCAGCACATACCACCTTATAATGTCTCCCAATGGCAGCATATACACCGCGAACAAAATGGGTGATAAAATGGAGCTCTGCGGCGCCCCACAGGGCAGGGAGAACTGGTCTGAAGAATAAATCCCCGACACCACTCTCTGAAACCTGCCAGTGAGGAAAAAATGGAACCACCTAAGGACTGTACCAAACAGTCTGCAGATCAGCTGCAGGTGCTCCAATAACACTCCATGGTCCATGGTGTCAAACGCTGCAAAGAGATAAGGAAGAACCAAGATGGAACAGCTCTTCCGATCTCTCACTATCAGGAGATCATTAAGTACCTGAACAAGGACCATCTCCGTACTATGCCTCTTCCGAAATCCAGACTGGAGAGGATTGTAGACCTTGTGGATGGTAAGATGATCCTTCAGTTGCAGTGCAACCACCTTCTCAATAACCTTTCCCACAAAGGGAAGGTTAGAAACGGGTCTGTAGTTAGCAAGGCAGTAAGGGTCGAGAGAGGATTTCTTAAGGAGAGGTGTTACCACCGCCTCCTTCAGAGTGTCAAGAAACACACCTGTCTCTAATGAACACCAGACTATCTCAGCTAGGACCGGGCCAGTAACATCAACTTACCCCACAAGGAGGCAAGTTGGGCTCGGGTCCAAAAACAGCAGGTCGGCTGCATACTCTGGATAATCCTCACAATATCCACGATCATCAACCGGTCAAAGTCAGACCAGACAAACTGAGGAGTTGCAACCTCCCACTGACCACCACAGCACCTACTGGAACGAGCCATGCAGATCTCAGACCTGATGTCGGCAACCTCATCTGCAAGCAATTGAGCAAACTCGTCTCATTTATCCTGTGACCATGCTCTCTGAGACTGCAGACAGGCTGGATTGCACAGTCTGGAAGAGCTGAGCTGGTTGATTCTGTGCAGCGGCAATCTCCCTGGACAGGAACTCTGCCTTCTTATGGGAGATGGCTGATTGATGGTCCATATAATGGACCATCAATCTAAGTCTGTTGGCATCAAGGCCCAATTTCTGCCTGCGTTGTTCCATCCTTGGCCCCACTCTCCTCAGCTTCCTCAAGGTCCCATCAAACCAAGGGGACCGAGGGCGAAGGGTGAGGGGGCGAACTTGGACAGGAGCTATGGAATCCAGAGCCTCAGTCATAGCCTTATTATAGGCCATTAACAGATCATCTGGATCCAAGCTTGCACTCGGAAAACCTGATAGGTCCAGCACTGCTTCCAAGCCATCAGGGGTTAAACCTCTTAAAGGGTGGTACCGGACACAAGGGTTTTCCCTCTGTACAGACAGTTGGTGAGACCCCATCTGGAGTACTGCATGCAGTTTTGGAGACCTCATGTACGCAAGGACATAGACAGGATGGAAGCAGTCCAGAGGAAGGCAACTAAAATGGTGCAGGGTCTACATCAGAAACCATATGGAGAGAGACTGAGAGAGCTTAGTATGTATACCCTTGATGAAAGGAGGGACGGGGGGACATGATGGAAACTTTTAAGTCCCTCAAGGGAATCAACAAAGTCCAGGAGGGTAGTATCTTTCAGAAAAAGAGATATGTAAGAACAAGGGGGCACAATTTAAAGATAGAGGAAGAGACGGCTCAAGGGTAATGTGAGGAAATTGTTTTTCACGGAGAGGTGGATGCATGGAACCACCTTTCTGGAGAGGTTGTGGGGTCTAAAACAGTGGGGGAATTCAAACATGCATGGGACAGACATAAGGTAATTATAGTGGGATGTTGCAGGAAGTAGGCTGTTGGTTAACTAGAATCTGTAGCTTATCCAATAGGTAGGGAAATGGGCAGACTGGGTGGGCCAAGTGGTCCTTATCTGCCATCAAAGTCTATGTTTCTATGTTTCTATCTCCGTAGAGGCAGGCCTATAGGGGGGAGCCTGGAAATTGAACCTTACAGTGTGATCGTCAGACCATCAGACTGGCTTCACCGCCAAGTCAGAGGTCTCCATTCCTAGTAAGAAAACAAAGTCCAGCGAGTGACCATGACTATGGGTTCCAGAGGTAATAACCTGTGTGAAGCCCAATGAGTTCATAAGTTGGAAGAAGTCCTGACCAAACTGTGAGGGTTTGTCGTCGACCCAGGCATTGAAGTGCCCCAGAACCATCCATTCTATGTAGTGCAGCAGCATAAGGAAGACTGAGAAGAACTATTCATATCTTACATTTTATAACAGCAGCTTCCCAGCTTCCATTCCTGCATGCACTATAAAAGCAGGTGAGTCAAATTACAACTTCCTGTTACTAGCCTTGCTTGTAGAGCAGAAAGCAGCTAACTAAAAGAAGCTACATTTTCTTCTTAATTTAAAACGTATATCTCAGCAGGAGTCAGTGTCTGTTAAGATTAAGTAGACAGATAACTTTATTAGAAGTAGAAGAGGACTTATTTAGGGTTAAAAAAAAGAAAGAAAAGAAAGAAGGTCAGTGTGTATTCTGTGCAGTGAAGGGTACTGTATCAGCTGACTTTGCTAAACCAGTAGGAGGAAAGAGAGCTGACCTGGGGGTGTGGTTTAGACACTATAAAAGCAGGTGAGTCAAATTACAACTTCCTGTTGGTAGCCTTTTTTCTTACTAATTGCCCTCCATCCCACCCAAGGCCAGTTCTACTTTTATAGCCACTGGATTTGACTGACAACAGGAACTTCCTGTTTGGCAGTAGGAAGGAAAGGATCATAGAGAAACATTGGTTTTGTCAACCCTAAAGTAGAAAAAGTAGCTCACTCCCCCCCCCCCCCAGCTGCTGGTGGTCTGATATTGAGCAAGGATGAAGGAGGCTACTGAAGAAGATAGGAAGTTGCTGTCGAGAACAGGAAGGGTGAGAGTTGTAAGGAGAGGCGGAGAAGCATCCAGAGAAACAGTAGAGGGGGACAAAATAAGACATGATAGGAGTGGCGAGTGCAATGGGTGTGGGGCAGTGTTCCGGGAGACATTCTGGAGGCTGCGATGCTGCCCTATTTGCAGGCACCCTCTGGTCTGAGAGAGGAGGTTGCCCGCCCAGGCTGACCTGGCTAGGATTCGTGAAACCTCCTCCCCCACCCAGGGACCACCAGGCCAATGCCACTACCTCAGAGGGTGCCAAGAAAGAGGAGAGGCTGGACCAGGTGGGCTCAAGGAGGGAGAGGGTGGTGGAAAACAGTTGCATCCTCCAGCTGTACCTTCCACACCATTTGCTCTTCAGGACAGTGGTTCCTCTATGGAGGCACCTGCAGTGGAGACCAAGGAGGATGCTGGGAACCTTCACAAAGGAGACCCAAAGGAGGGTGGCATAGGGACCCCACAGGGAAGGAAACAACTCCTGGTGGGGGACTCAATCATTAGGGCGGTAGAAATGGGGGAGAAGGGAGAGGGAGGTAAGGTGCCTTCCTGGCGCCACGGCTTGGAGGGACAGGAAGTGAATCCTCAGGATCGTGGGAGGAGCTGCACGAGGGAGGGAGTTGGATGTCATTGTCCACCTAGGGACAAATGACCTGGCTAGGAATGGGATCAGAGCAGTGCAAGAGGAGTTTGTAGAGTTGGGAAGGGGCCTTAGACAAGTAGCGACACGGTAACCTTCTCAGAGGTGCTGCCTGTCTATGGCAAGGAGATGCTAGGGCACTTCTCACCAGGGAATTCAATGAGTGGTTGAAAAACTGGTGTGAGCCTCAGGATTTGGCTTCATTGGGGACTGGGAAGTACTGGAGGGATGCAGACCTATACTGGTGCGATGGTCTGCATCTGTCCGGGGAGCCAGGATCCTAGGTGAGAGGTTTAAATGCTTTATTGGCAAGCATTTAAACAGCCAAGGGGAGGCACTGAAAGAAGCTAGGGAAACTGAGCCCCCCCACAAAACATGGTGATTAGTGAGGTAAACACCAAGGTACAGAAGTTATTAGGGAGCAGAACAGATTTAAATGAAAAAAAAGGCAAAGGCAGTAAGGGCAGAAATGGGGCTAAAAGGGGTAAGGCTATCAAAAAGTGGAGGGTGATGAATACCAATGCCTGTAGTCTGTGTAACAAGCTCCCTGAACTAGTGGCCTTGATGGAAGAGGGTTGCCTGGATATTGTGGCAGTCACAGAAACATGGTACACAGAGAACCACCATGACTGGGATATCAACATACCAGGATACACAATCTACAGGACGGACAGGGAGGGTAAAAGAGGAGGGGGAGTAGCTCTCTATGTAAAGGAAGGGATCAAAGCAACAGAACTAAAGAGTAAACGGGGAACAGATGAGGCACTTTGGGTCACTCTGGAGACAGGAAATGGCACCACAATCCGCATGGGGGTTGTATACAGACCTCCATCTCAGCGGGAGGGAATGGACAAGGAAATGATAGAAGACTTTCTTAGAATAGCAGAAAAAGGGGAGATATTGTTGATGGGGGACCTGAATATGCCAGATGTTAACTGGAGCACCTTTGCTGCAGGCACATCCAAGAGCAGGGTCATTCTTGATGCCCTACAGGGGGCATGCCTCAGACAGCTAGTATCGGAACCCACTCGGGAGGGAGCAGTCTTAGACCTGGTACTTTCAAATGGGGATGGAGAAAGAATCTCAGATTAAGAAGTGGGTAGCCGTCTGGGAACAAGCGACCACCAAACAGCGTGGTTCACGATAAACACAGCCATACAATCAAGCCATACAAAAGCGAGAGTACTAGACTTTAGGAGGGCTGACTTTGGGAAAATGAGAGAGTGCCTCAGAAAAGCACTAGCAAACAGGCAAGAAGGAGGGGTGGAGGAACAATGGGGAGTGATCAAAACAGCCATCACAGAGGCAACAAGCCTTTGTGTAAAGCAAATCAATAAAACACAACGAAGGAAAAAAACGCTATGGTTCACAAAAGAGGTGGCAGGAAAGGTTAAGGTGAAAAGGACAACATTCAGGAAATATAAGGAAACACAGAAGGAGCAGGACAGAGAACTTTATCAGTTAAAGCAGAAAGAGGCTGGGAAGGCAGTCAGAATAGCAAAGGCCCAAACCGAGGAAAGGATAGCCAATTCTGTTAAGAAGGAGGATAAGACCTTTTATAGGTACATTAGGGAGTGAAGAAAGACCAAAATAGGGATACTGAAGCTTAATAAAGGGGAGGGAATGTGGGTAGAGGGTGACAGTGAAAAAGCAGGGATACTGAACGAATATTTCTGCTCAGTATTTGCAAAGGAAGAGGAGGGGGAGTTACCTTAACCAAACAAGAGAAACACACTGAAGACGGGGGTCGATACCAGTCCATTTACAGAAGAAAGGGTTCTGAAAGAACTAATAAAATTGAAGGTGGACAAAGCAATGGGGCCTGATGGGATTCACCCAAGAATTCTAAAAGAACTAAGGGTAGAACTAGTGACATTGCTGACTACTCTCTTTAACAAATCATGGGAGGATGGGGTGGTACCCGAGGACTGGAGGAGGGCAGATGTGATTCCTCTTCACAAAAGTGGGAGCAGGACAGAGGCAGGAAACTACAGACCAGTTAGTTTGACCTCAGTGGTAGGGAAAATGATGGAATCACTTCTGAAGGAAAGAATTGTTGAGTACCTAGAGGCCAGTGGGGCACAGGACCCAAGGCAGCATGGGTTCACGATGGGAAGGTCATGTCAGACAAATCTAATAGATTTCTTTGACTGGGTGACCAAAGTAGTAGACCAGGGAGGGGCTGAGGACATGGCCTACCTAGATTTTAGCAAGGCATTTGATACAGTCCCACACAAAAGATTAGTACACAAGATAGCCAGTCTTGGAATGGGTCCCAAGGTGGTAGCCTGGGATAAAAAATTGGCTAGACAACAGGACGCAAGGGGTAGTAGTAAATGGAGTACACAGTGAAGAAAGGAGGGTAACTAGCGGGGTACCGCAGGGTTCAGTACTGGGACCGGGTCCTATTTAATGTCTTTGTAAGTGATATTGCAGAGGAACTGGAAGGAAAAGTATGTCTCTTTGCAGATGACACAAAGATCTGCAACAGGGTTGATGCACAAGATGGAGTGGAAAGGATGAGAAGGGATTTGGCAAGGTTGGAGGAATGGTCAAATGTATGGCAGCTCAGATTCAATGCAAAGAAGTGCAAGGTAGTGCAAGTGGGAAACAAAAACCCAGGGGAAGCGTATACAATGGGGGTGAGATACTGACAACAGTAAAAATAGAAAGGGACCTGGGGGTAATTATATCAGATGACCTAAAGGTGGGCAAGCAATGTGAGAAGGCAGTAAGGAAGGCTGGGGGGATACTGGGATGCATAGGAAGAGGCATCAATAGTAGAAAACAGGAAGTTGTTATCCCTCTGTACAGACAGTTGGTGAGACCCCATCTGGAGTACTGTGTGCAGTTCTGGAGACGTCATCTCCACAAAGACATAGACAGAGTGGAGGCTGTCCAGAGGAGGGCATCCAAAATGGTGCAGGGTCTGCACCAGAAGACATACGAAGAAAGACTAAAGGAGCTTAATATGTATACTCTTGAGGAAATAAGGGAGAGAGGGGACATGATAGAAACTTTCAAGTACCTCAAGGGAATTAACAAAGTCCAAGAGGGTAGCATCTTCTAGAAAAAGAGATGTGCAAGAACAAGGGGGCACAATTTGAAGATAGAGGGGAGGACTCAGGGGTAATGTGAGGAAGTATTTTTTCACAGAGAGGGTTATGGATGCATGGAACAGCCTCCCTGAGGAGGTCGTGGAGTCAAGAACAGTGGGGGACTTCAAGAATGCATGGGACATGCATAAGGCAGTCCTAGGGGCGGGTAAGAGGAAGTAAGCTGTTGGTTAACTAGGATCTGCAGCTTATCTGTTAGGTAGGAAAATGGGCAGACTAAGTGGGTGAAGCGGTCCTTATCTGCCGTCAAATTCTATGTTTCTATGTTTCACCCTTGATCCAGGGTCAGTTTCATTTAAATAAAATAAAAAATTTCAAAATTATTATTTATAAAAATCAAGATTTTAAATCTGCATGATTGTTCATTTCTTGAGTAGTTTTTGATGCAGATAGAATGAGTTTCGAAAGCATGTGAGGTTAGGAATAATTGTAGTACTGTAGTTAATCTGGGCTCTGACTTGGAGGAAACACAGATTCAGACCGAATTGGATGTTCCTGGTGCACTGTTTGCTTTGCTGAGGGCAGGCCGTAGTAAAGGCAGAGCCGCTAAGGGAGAACTCAGGCTTATCGGCTACTGCTTCTGCCTAGACAGGCCTCGTAAATTTGTCCTAATGCTGAATAATTTACCTGACTGCAAAATAGTATTAACTGCCGACATAGTACGTAAACTAGAGTATATTTCTAGCCCAAATGAGCTTTGTAAACTTGTTTTGTTTGTACTCCTGGCTTACGCTGATATTAGAAGTGAGCATTGATAATGTAGTTTTAACCTCGTTAGTGTACAGTACAAAAGTTTATTTTATCTGCCCAATTGGTTTGTGTCTGGCTCTTTACATCTAGCCTGTTTCTACCTTATATTTCTTAATTTTCTCTACACCACGCTTTACAGCCTTCCCTGTCCCTCCGCCTCTCTCTCTCTCTCTCTCTCCCTTTCTCCTTCACCCCTGATCTCTCCACCCACTTTCTGATCTCTGCCCATCTGTTATGCACCCTCTCTCTCTCTCTCCCTCTCCTCCCGACTGGTTTTAACTGTCTGCCCTCCTATTTGTCTCTCCCTGTAGACCCTGGTCACAGCAGGGCTTGTTGCCCTTGGAACAGCTCCCCATCGAGTTCACCACAGGTATGCAAAGGACAATACAGGAGTTAGCGTTTCCCTCGTGGCGCCCGCAGCTTTGTTTGAAATTTTCAAATTTGGCGCCATTTCTTTTACTCGGCCACTGAATTCAGCCAAACATTTTTACTATCCGAATTGACTTCCTTGACAAAATATTCTTTCATTCTACTTTTGTAAGCTGCCCTCAGTAAGAAACCGCTTGTTAACTCCTGTGCACTGCTCTACCACTTACTTGTTTGATGTAGCTACCGGATCCAGGGCTTCTGCTGAATTTTCCAATCAGAAGTGCTCCCGGGCATACTGTAGTTAACCTGGGCTCCGACTTGGAGAGAAAACAGATTCAAACTGAATTGGATGTTCCCGGTACACTGTTTGCTTTGCTGAGGGCACTCCGGAGTAAAGGCAGAGTTCTTAGGGAGGACTCGGGCTTAGCGGCTACTACGTCTGCCTAGACGGGATCCCCACAGCCACTTCGCAGCTGCTCCCCACCCACCCCCAATAGCCTCCCACCCTTAGCTGCCTTTGAATATATAGGTAGCCTAGCCCTACCCACGTGTACTGCGTGACGAAATAACCTATCTCCTGACTTCTCCATTTGCAGGATATCTCCTACGACCACTAGAGTGTGCTATTTCACTCTGTTCTTCTCTATTCCTGCAGTAGATCCAATGGTTTAATCTGCTGTGTTGCTTTCACCAAAAGCCTGCCCTCCTAATCTCTGTCATTTTAATAGTTATACGTACCCTAGATCTAAAATGCAGACGCTTTGGTTTTATATCCCCTTCTTTTTAGCCCTACCGACCTTTGACTTCCTGGGACAAATCCTTGCATCCACATCTGCGTACCCCTGTGCCTCCACAAAAAACTTTACGTACTCAAACATGTTAGTGCTTAAAGCTACTGGGGCCGAACCCTCCTTTAGCCTCAATTATAAATTTACTGGTTTTCTTATAAGATACTTTATACGAATGAAGTTCACCTAACCTGGTCGAGATTCTTGCATGTTTGCTTTCACCGCCGCATGGCTCACAACCCTATCCCTATCCTTGTCTGGTGATACTGAAACTAATTCAGGCCCAGGGCCTCTATTTACTGCACCCATTTTCACCCATATGCTACCTCAGTCTCCAGGACTAAGCATAGCTCACCTCAATATCAGAAGTCTTACTGTTAATCTCCCTGAGTTACAAAGCTGGGTTCAAATTAACAACCCCAACATATTTTCTCTATCAGAATCCTGGCTCAGGCTCTCCTTCCCCAGCTCCTTTTGTTCTATGAAAGGTTACAACTTACTCTGGGTCGACTGTCCATCCTCCAGAAGAGGAGGTGGTCTAGCACTGTACTATAAGGCTTATTTAAATGCGACCCTCCTACCCACACAAAATCTGAATAACTGTGAAGTACTCCACTCTCTCTTACTCTTGGGAGGCTCTAAGAAACTATACATATTTAATGTATACTAACCCCCTCGTGCTAGTAAACTCGATCTTGAGGAACTCATTGACTTTATACCCACAATAACATCAAAAAATGAAATCATACTGTATGTCTGGGGAATTTTAACCTTGATTGGCTGGGTTTCAATGCCTCTCAGCTGGCATCAACCATCAGCAAAGCAAACCTTGCTCAGCTCGTCCAATCACCCACAAGGATCGCTGCCAATGGAACCAGTAGAACTCTTATTGACTGGGTACTAACAAACAGAAAAGACCGCCTTGCCTCAGTCGGCGTTCTCCCAGACTCTATCAATGACCACAGCCCTGTCTACTGTATATGGGATGCTTCTTCCCCCTCATATCCACCCAAAGTGCTGACGTTCTCTGACTTTCCTCTACTTGATACAGCTTTCCTTATTCAGGACTTGTGTTTAGTTGACTGGTCCCCAATCTTTATCACAAATGATATCAACAGTGCGGCTGAATGCTGCAACAGTACCTTACTCTCTATACAGAAGAGGCATATCCCGATCACAACACGTAAGGTTAGAGGAACAACCACAAAGTGGCTTAAGCACCCTCTACTACGACAGTTGAAACTGAGGGATAAACTATGGAAAACTTGGAAATCCTCCTGTCTTCCCTCTGATTAGGAGAAGTATCGTGCTCTGCGTAATGTCTGCAAGAAAGAGATTCGCTTAGCAAAAAGAAACTACTACCGAGAGCTCCTTCGCTCCTCCTCAACCAACCCTAGGAGATACTGCTCCCAAATGTATGAGATCCTTGGGAGTCTCAGGTCTGAGACAACCAAAGAGATGATTGTAAATTATATCAACTGTAATAACCCCTCCACTATAGCGAATACCTTTAACTCCCTCTTCGCCAAGCTTCCCATGATATCTCCCTCCCTAGCCCAATGCCATCTTTTTGATGAGCCTGACCAAAATGACATTACCTATCCACTAAATCTTGCTCCTGTCTCCTGTCTTGAAGTTCTGAAACTTCTGAAAGCTATTCCTACTCACGGAAGTGCGGGCCCTGACGGGATTGAACCTATGATTCTTAGACTGGCAGCTCTCATCTTAGCCACACCTGTTACAAGACTTTTTAACCTTTCCATCTCCTCCTCCACTGTACCACAGGTCTGGAAAACAGTGAGGACTACCCCCATGTTCAAAAAGGTGACCCCATGATCTTATCTAACTACCTTCCTATTGCTATTCTACCTACTCTTTGCAAACTACTCGAGAAGCTTATCCACTCTCAGGGCTCTTCTCATCTCCAAAAGTTCAAGATTCAGACACCTGTCCAACATGGCTTTAGGCATGGATATAGCACCACCACCACAGCCCTGACCCTGTTTACTAGTGAGGTCAAGATGAACATGGACAAGAGTCTCCTTACTGGGGCTGTTTTTGTCAACTTCACGAAGGCTTTCGACCTGGTCAACCACCCCCTTCTCCTAAAGAAACTGTTTGCTTGGTGCTGCCGGCTCTACTTTGTCCTGGTTTAACAACTACCTTAACAATCGTCACAAGTAGTCGCCTTTAATAAGGTCCTCTCTTCCTCATAGGTCCTCCCCTGAGGTGTCCCCCAGGGTTCCATACTGGGCCCCTTGCTCTTTTTTCTCTTCATCAATGATATTCCTTCCCTTCCCTCTCACTCTCGTGCTATAATGTATGCTGATGACCTGGTCCTCTTCACTGCCTCTAATTCTATCACTGACATAAGTAATCAACTATCTTCCTCCTTCCAAAGCATCCAATCATGGCTCTCCTCAAATCAGCTCATCCTTAACCTACCCAAAACATATGCCATGCTGTTCAGATCCACCAATAAAGTCCAGACAGCTACCCCATCTCTGCATGTCCGTTGCCTTGATGGTTCTGCTATATCCAATCTGGACTCCTTTAAATACTTGGTATGACTCTTGACCTGTCTCTGAATTTCTCCTTTCATATAAATGAGATATGTAAGCGTATCAACATGAAGATTGGAGTTGCCTACAAAGTTCGCTATTCACTTACCCCTTCTGCAAGGATTTCCATAGCCCAGGGTATCCTCCTTTCAGGGCTTAAATATGCTCTACCAGTCCTGTCCCGGGCTAATGCTACTAGTCTCCACAAGTGGGACGTTACATATAATAATATTTGTAGATTTGCCCTGTCTGCCCCTAGGCTTACCCACCACTGTCTCCTCTACTCCTCTTTAAATTGGCTTGCTCCTAATGACTTGCACTCCTACACCCTTGGTTGTTTCATCGGCTCTCTTACTCGTATCCCCAGACCTGACTCTCTTGGAGCTATGTTAAACCCTGTTACCGATGGTCACTCCCTGAGGCCCTCTGCCTCCCCCCTATTCTTTGTTCCCCCTTACTCAACAAGAATGGGTGAACAAGCTTTCTCCCACTTTGCCCCCAAATTCTGGAACTCCCTACCTCCTCATATCAGGGTCTCTGCATCTCATGACTCTTTCAAGACAGTACTCTCCTCTTACCTAAGGACACATGGTGTCTGCAAATGTTCTTAACCTTCTTTGTTTGTTTTGTCTGATATCTGTATTGTGTTAAACTCCCCCTGCACAGTGTTATGTTTTGCTTCTCTCTCTGTTTATCTGAATGTAATTCCTCACTATCAGATCTTCCTTGGTTGGGTCCAGCACAGGTTTACTTGACTTTGTTTTGTTTGTCTCACCCTTGCGTGGGTGACCTATGTTTAATGAAGTTGATTTGTTTTTGGCCTTCCTGTGTGAGGTCCTGCCTTGGAATACTGTACCATTTTCTACTGTTGATCTTGTATTTCTGTATTCTGTACTCTCCCGGGTCATGCTTGAAAATAGGCAGGTTAAATTGCCTAACGCACTTACCCGGTCACCAAAAGCTATTAAATAAATTAGTAGCTAATAACGCAACAAAGTCTGCAGTTCAGAGTGGTGACTGTGTTTCGGCTAGGAACAGCTAAGAATTACTTTTAAACAGAGCCAAGGTCAAGTCAATTCAGCTGAAGTGAGTGATGGTAAAAGAATCCTTTTCCTCCTATTGTGCTTTTCCATGCTTCTGTGCGAGTACTCTGACTTGGCTGGAAATTGCTTAGGTTAAAGGTGGTGGTGTTGCCTTATATGTCCAACAGAACCTAACTATCCTGGTCCATCACCTTAAGAGGGTCAGTCCCTTCTTCCCATGAAATACCACTAGTCAAGCTATTGCTCCCTTATTCTCTCCTTGTCTTTGTTGGTGTTTTCTGTGCTTCTCCTAAAATCTCTTCCTCCTCCTTGATTGACTCCCTCTCATCCCTGGTTTCCCTTGCTGCCACCGGAGAGCCCATCGTCTTTGAGGACTTCAGTATAAATTGGATGTCCCCTGCCTCCAGGCCCCTCATTCACAGGACTGAGTCCCTAAACCTATCATAGCTCATCACTGAACCCACCTGGCTTAATCCTCATTCCTCAAACCACTCCCTCCTGGACCTGGTGCTCTCCTACTATCCCCACCGTATCTCTACTGCAGCATTTTACTTGATGCCTTCAGTGATCACTGCATAACCTACTGTGTCAGGAAAGTGAGACCCGCTCACTCTGCCCCTAAATATATTTGGTACAGGTCTGTTGGGTCATTCGACACGCATGCTCTCTTAAGTGACCTAGCTGCCTCTGATTGGTCCCTTGTCTACTCCACCCCTGACATCAACAAGGCCCTCTCCCTTTTCCAGGCCATATTCAGCCACACCTGGAACATTCATGCCTCCTTTAAAAAGTCCATGGTTAAATGCTGTCACCACCCCTTCATCACTTCTTACCTTATCAATTCATTCAAGTCCTGGGACCAAGCTTGGGCATGTAACAAATCCTCCCTATCCCTGTCTGACTTCCTATCCTACAGATCTCTCAGGAATTCCTGCACGAAGTTGAGCTGTACTGCTAAGGCCCACTACATCATCTCAAACCCCCAGTCTAACCGTAAGTCCCTGTCTAAGTTCTGAAAGGTTTATCACTCTCTCTTTGATCCCCCAGCCTAGTCCGCCCCCCCCCCATTCCCCAGGCGGATAGCTCACTGGTCTTCATGTCCCTCTCAGTTGCTGCACATTTTAATAACTTCTTCACTACCTGTGCACGTTCCTCTTCTCCATCTCCAGATCACACCCCCTTTCTGCTCCCGGCTGCCTCTACCCCACTCACCTGAAGGTTTCCAGTTCTCTCCTATTTCCCCTCAGGAGGTCTTGCTCTCTCTTACCTCATTTGACCCTTCTAAATCCAGACCCCAAACTTCTACATATCTCTGCTCCAGCCATTGCCTCTTCTCTCGCTCATCTTCTGAACCTCTCCTTCTCCCTCCATGCTGTCCCTCAAGCCTGGAAGGTTGCAAAGGTCCTGCCTCTGTACAAAGGGGGTGACCCCTCCTCCCCTGGAAACTTCTGGCTGATCTCTCTCCTCCCATCACTTGCTAAGCTTCAGGAGTCCGTTGTGCATTCTAGACTTGCTGACTTCCTTCATTCTTCTAACTTCCTCTCCCCTACCAGTCTGGCTTTAGGAAGCACCACTCCACGATCTCCTCCCTTCTATGTGTTACTGACTCTATCCTCACTGGGATGGATCAAAGACATATCACCACAGCAACCTTCATTGATCTGGCCAAGACATTTGACTCTGTGTCCCACCCGCTCCTCCTGGACAAGTGGAACTCCACTGACCTCTCAGCATCTGCTGTTAACTGGTTCTGCTCATATCTCACAGGCCACCAACAATTGGTACAGGTGGGTAGTGTCCTGTATCTCTCTCCCTCTCCATCCTGACTGGGGTCCCTCGAGGCTCCACCTTGGGCCCAGTCCTATTTTTAGTTTTCCTAAATTACCTACCCTCTGCTTGTGTCTCCTCGCGTATCCATTGCTTTGTGGACAACACTGTGATTTACTCCTCTAGCCCATCAACTTCAACTGTGGAAGGTCCACTCCAGCAGGATTTCTACAACTTGCTGCCCTGGTTCCATGCTTACCAGCTCAGGGTCAGCACCAAGAAGACTCTATGACCGTCAGCACCAGTCAGAAACTTGCCAGGCTCTCGCCTGCCACTATCTTCTCCACTCTGGATGGTACCTCCTAGAGTTTGTCACTGCTTCCAAATGCCTTGCTGTGTCTCTTGATTGCAAGCTCGACTTCTCTGTCCACATCAACACCATCTATACCAAACTCCACACTAAAGTTGGTGCCCTTTGCTGCAATGGAGATTGCCTCTCCTCCCAGGACCGCTGGGAACTAACAACCAAAATGATGTCCCAGTTTTCGACTGTGTAAATGTGGTGTATGGCACCACCTCTCCTCTTCCCTTGTCAGACTGGATACCCTCTGCAACACTTTTTGTCATTTCACTACCAACTCCCTCTCCCCCCACTCACCACTGTTCCCTCTTTTCTCCCTGTCCATCTTCTCTCTACCCTCACGTCGCCAGTTCCACTGTGCTTCTTTTATTACCAAATACTGGTTTGGGTCCCTCCCATCCTACCTGTTATCACTCCTCTCCCCTATCCCCTCCTCTTCTTACTCACTCCATGCCAGAGATGCATGTACCTTCTCTGTCTCTCACCCTAACACCAGTGCTGGCAAGCTGCCTTATCCTATCACTTCCCTTCCCTCTGGAAACTGCTCCCCTCTTCCCTCTGCCTCACTTCCTCACTCCCTCCCTTTTGATACCTGATAAAGCAGTTTCCTCCTCCTTTCTGTACCTATCACCCTCCTCCAGACCTTCTGTTGTCTCACACTTGACCCCTCCGACCATTAAGTCCTCTGTCACTTGACCCCCCACCCATTTTTGTCTCCCTAATCCAAGGCTAGCTTCTGCTTTCACTGTGTTCTGTTTCTGCTTCCCCATAGCACTGTCACCTTCCCCAATAGGCTCTGTGCTCCTGTACTGTTTCCTACTTGCCCATCCAAACTACTATTTAGCCACTTATTTTCCTTACAAGCTCTCCAGCTTCATTGATGTTGCCTACTTAGTGCTGCAACGTAGACGCAGTCTACTGCACTGTCATTTTTATGTTTCTGTATTCCCCTTTCACACACCCCCAGGTTGCACCTGAAAATAAGCCTTTGATCAGTGTGCCTTTCCCGGTTACCCACTTTTAAATAAATAGATCGGCAAGTTCTACAAAACTTGCCAGTAAATTATGTTATCATAAATTGCAATAAAAATGTTTTATTTAAAATTTTTTGAAGCTGTTGGAAACTAAGGAGGGGACTTCTGAGGCTCGGCAGTAGTCAAATGGTGATGGCAATGTATAACCACTGAACAGGGAGATTTCTCTTGAGAGAGACTCAGTCAGAAGTGAGAGTTTGGGATGGGGCATAGGTTCCATGGCTTGTGCTTGAATAGGTCAAGTGGGTGGGAAATATGGGGACTCTCTGACTCCTCACACAAAATTTAGGAGGACACTCATCTTACCTCTCTGACTATCTTGCAGACACACTTGCGCATCGATGCCCCCATTTATCCCTGCCTTGTCCGGACAGTCTCTCCAGAGCTTCCTTCAAGTGTCTCCAGACTTGCCAGGCAACACAGGTGGCAGGAAATCATTCCTCCTGGCCTTCAGCAATCACTTTCTACACTGAGCGGTGAACTCCTTGTGTTCATTTCTCCCACACGATCCTCAACCAGGCTGCCAGCATGCTGAGTGTAAGAGAGAGCCACTGGGGGAAATGGCACCAAATAGCCATACTGAGCACTGTCATAGCCATACAGACCCACTGTCCACTCCGCTGCCATCTGGTAATAGGGGTGGGGACATGGACATAACGTGCACAAGTCCAAGCATGCCACAGCCCCTGCAAAAAAGCCAGGTACACTGGGACTGAGCGGTGCAGCCGCCTTCTATTTATGTTCCCAGGTGCACCAGGAACATGGACAGTATGGCCACACAGTGAGCAGTTGCATGATTTATGCAGGATGTGTGGGCAGGAGAGAACAAGAGCCACAGTTGACTAGACAGAAGAACTAGCAATGCTAGTGGTCCCAAGTGGGTAGGTGGAGCAGAGGACTGCAGAGAAAAAGTGCTGTAGAGGGGTGGGACAAAAGAACTGGCAATACTGGTATTTTAGGACATGCAGACAGTGAGACTGAAGCAAGGAAGATCCACTAAGCAGTATACAAACTGGCTGAGTGAGAATGCACTGGCAGAAATCGCAAGTTCTGTATATGTATAGATGTCACTGGCCCCTTTGAAAAGTGTGCGTGAAAATGCAAACCTGCCTCATCGATCCAGGCTGTCAGCACCATTGGCTCTGGACAAGGAGAGGCTCATTTATACATGCATTATTGTCTCTCAGCCTGACACACCTTCACAGACAACTTTTTGCTGCTCAGATGCTCCCAATATGTTTCATTGCATTCTGCAAGTAAACACAATAATCCACTTTCTTGGGTTTATGTGATAATGGTAATCGCCTTTAGGCGTTGGCCGTTATCACTCAGTCAAGTGCTGAAAACATTTTCAGCACTCCTGACAATCAGCACCTCAGGACAACAGCATGGATACTGTTTACTGCTTTCTGTAGGAGGCTGCACCCCCACCCCTCATGGGGGGCTTAAGCCGGCCGTGCCTAGCAAAGGATTCTCAACTCCAGGGGTGCATGTCGGGGGTGAAAGTAGTAAAAAAAGGTTCTGGCTGGGCCAAATAAACTTGCACCAGTGCCCAGATCCAAACCCGGTACCTCTCCCACCACATCCACTCGCCAACCCCTGAAGCCACGACGCAGCTAGGCCAGCCACCACAGCGCCACCCCCTACAGCCTCTCCACCACCTCCCAGCCCAAACTTGCTGCGCTCGCTCCCATCCACCTTCATGTGTACGCATAGCGACATCCTGTCGCCCAGTTCACCCACAGCCTCATCCGATCACCCTACCCTCCCCATCGCCATGAGGGATTGCGCCAGGAAGGAGTCGCCATAACGGACGGCGCTCTTCCTCGTGCACCCACCTCACGGGTTACCCGCTTTCTTCCATCCCACACAGCACCTCCCCCAGTGACCTAACTTAGGTGGTTAGTGAGTTGAGGAGATGTGACCAGCAGGGGTCAACAAATCGCACAGCCCAACGTCTGGGGCTATCGGTTCACTGCTAGGACACGCATAAACTTCCTACCTGGTTGTCCAAAAGACAACCAGCAAGATGTCAATTTTTTTTTTTTTTTTTTTTATTTGCCTCAGTTGCCTGCCTTTCTTCTCGTTATTACTAGGGCGTGCAGACTTTGTGTGGGATGCCACATAATCGAAGCACTGCTAGAGGTGAAGCATCGGGAGCGAGCAACAGAATGAGGAGACATGATAGCCAGGAGGGAGGTGGAAGTCACAGACTGTAGCATTGAGCAAGCAGCTGAACAGGAGGAGTGAGCATGTCCACGGTGCAGCACAGCAGCAGCAGAGTGACTGGATGGCCAAAAAATGGTGAGGCTGTCATGAGACACCCAGGGTCTGTGGCAATAAGTATGAGGGGTGAAGAAGGCAGCGTGGGAGCTGTGAGTACATGTGTGCAGTTTGTGCACAGTGTTGGAGGAACGGGCCAGACAATTTATCAGCGGAGGTTAGAACTTGTTGTTTTTGGTTGTTTTCTTCCCATAGGCATGCATCACTGGGTGGCAGGAAAAATGAAGAATCACCTCAAGGGCAACTCACTTGAGTCCATCTATCCTGTCCAGCTCTCCTAAGAGCCGCAGCATTGTTCATGCCGAAATTCTTTGTATAGAGCGAGATGCTCACTCCCAGTCAGGCTTTATAGGCAGGGATCAGTATATTACATTTTGGACAGGGAAGAGGGTAGAAAAAGGCTGATCTGCAGCTCGATAGCAAGATACTTAGGAAGGATAAAAAAAATGTAAGTTATATGAAAAAAATTGTTTCTAGGGACATGGATATGTTGTTCATCCACACTTATTGGCAGGTTCCTTGCCGCTTTAAATCTTGCCGGAAGGTCTTCAAGCTGGCTCCTCCACCCACCGGGTGGTAAAACTCGGCTCCGCCCATGGCGCCAGATCTTCCTTACGCTGGAGCTCAGGTTCCCCTCCTTAGCGTTAAGCAGACTGGTTCCTAATTCTTGAAAAGTTCGAAATTGAAAGTTTTTGCCAAAAGGCTTGGTCTTCTTCTCCTCGCGGCTGCGATGGACAAATCGACTCCCAGTTTGGAGGTGCCCTTGCGGACAGAAGATGTCTGGGGCGGATCCGCACTCCGATCGTGCGTCTACCAGGGCGCTGAGCACGATCCGCGGGCCGCGACGTGCTCTTCCTTTTCGGCCTACGTCCTTGAAGACCGTGCTGCCCGATTACAGCTGGGGCGCCCCGAGAAAAGAATTCCACCGGTGAAATCTAAAGAGGCCCGATTGGCGGTGTCCGTGGCGGCGGGCTCGGCAGATCAGCTTGAGCAGATGATCGCCCTCGAAGAGGAGGCGGTGCTGGCCGCTTCTACCTCGGCTGCGGCATTTGTCCCGCTCTCTCTCGGTGCCTCTTACTTGGCTTCTTTTAAGGAGCTTTGTCTGACCCTCTCGACCAAAGGTGAGGGTCCAACTTCTTCGGGACCTTCTTCCAGGTCCAAAAAGAGCAAAAGTAAGTCTCTCCATTAGCGCTCTTGGGAGGCGGGAAAGATCCCCTCCTTGTCGACAGTCGACCCGGTCGACCCCTCCTTCGGCCACTGGCTTCACGGTGTCCCCGTCAGGCCAGTTGGCGAGACTCCGTCGACGGTCGAGATTTTTTCTCGACCCGTTGGAACCAGGTGTCGGCTGGAGAAGCTGAGAATCCCCTCTCCAGTTCCCCCGGTGGGAGTTGAGGATCCCGTCGGCTCGTCTGTGCCTCCGGTTCCGGAGCCTTCGGTGTGATCGTCCGAGCCGAGGGAAGTGCCGATTTCCAACACTTCTCCTCGCCTTCCTCGGCCTAGTCGAGACTCTCGGTCTCGGACATCCTCGCGGTCCAACCGATCCCGCCGTCATAGGCGGTCTCGGTCTCGGCACCGCGGCAAGCAGCGCCGCCGCTCTTCCTCGGACGGGGAAGCAGCGCAAGTTGTGTCGAGGTACGAGAACTTAGTGGCAACAGTTCTTTTGACCGGGAATAGCCGACCCAGTCGCCTTCCCGCCATTAAGTGGATGTCACCGGAGCAGTAAACAACCCTCGTTGTAGTCGAGGAGCCTGTTCTCAGGCCGGTTGTTCGGCCAATTCCAGCTGCCCCACCGATTCTGGTGGAACCTCCGCCCCCACAGCCATTAGTTGGGGCTCCGACCAAAAATTCTCGGTCGGCTTTGGGTTTGCCCCATAGGCTGTCGGGTCACCCTCACTCCCGATAAACCTTGGCAGGTGGAGGGTGGCTCAGGGCCGAGGCAGCTCTTTGAGGACTCTTCTGAGTCCGATGATGGTTCCTTCCTCTTCTCCAAGCGCATAGACTTGGAGTCTTCGGGAGGACAGTCAATGGACGATAGCCCTTCGTCCTTCTTAGGGTTGCTTCGACTCATCTCGGAGTCCACCGGGATGAAGCTCGACAACCCGTTTCATGAGCCAGAGTATCCCTCACGGAGATTCTGGACTGAGGGATTCTCCCTACGAGAGCCTTTCGGTGGCGGAAGCCGTAGTAGGTCGGCCTTGGAACTTTGGCAGTGTCCTGCTTCCTGCCCTGTGCCTTGGCCAGGTTGGCCAGGAAGTATCGCGGTCCCCCGGTTCCCTGTCGGTTTGGAACACCCTCGGCCGAGGGTTGGTTCCGACAGCGTTTTCGGCGTGCCGGAGCGCCAGGGATGGACAAACCTCCGACAAGGAATCCAAGAAATTGGATTATGCGGGAGAAAAAGTCTATCTCTCGTCCTCTCAGCCTTCGTCAGGCCAGTTCGGCCGTCCTCATAGCACATTTCTCTCACGCCCTGTTGGGCTCCTGGATGAGGTTGCCCTCATCTTCCCACGAATCTGCAGACTACCGTCAGGCAGGTGCGGGACCAGGGCAGGGCAGTGGCTAAACAGCAGCTCCAGACTGCGTTAGACATCGGGGACTCATGTGCCAGGTCTGTGGCGGCCGCAGTGGCCATGCGTCGTCGGGCTTGGCTGAGGATATCCACCTTTACTCGGATACCCAGCACAAGTTGGCGGATGTTCCCTTTTTGGGGACTGACCTCTTCGGCCCTGGGGTGGAAGGTCACCTGCAGAGGATCGAGAAGTCCAATGCTACCTTGGACTCGGTCTCTTCCGCTCAGAAGGACAAAGGCCGCAAGCCACAGCCTAAGCCCTTTCGTCCTTCTGCGCCCGCGGCGTGCCCAGCCCAGCAACGTCAGGGCCAGCAGGCTCGACCTTGGTAGCCCAAGCCATCGGCTTCCTCCAACAGGAAGCAGGGAGGTAAAGGCCCAGGAGGTTCCTCGGCCGGTCCCTCCTCCAAGCCTGCCCAGTGACGGGCTGAGGGGTGTCGCCCCCATCCCTGTCACCTCACCTCTGGTTCCCCCCATGGGGGGACGGCTCAGACACTTCCTTTCCGCCTGGTCCACTTGTTACCACAGACAGGTGGGTACTGGAGGTGGTGGGAAAAGGCCTACCTCTGGAATTCGAGCAGGCCCCGCCCTTCAGAGCCGTCGCACCTCGGGGGGCCTCGGGGTCCGCAGCCTCACTGGCGGCTCGCCGAGCCGACATCGCTCTCCTCCTCCAAAAGGAGGTGATCACGGAGGTGGAGGACCCCCCTTCAGACCCGGGGTTCATGTCCAGGTATTTCCTGGTTCCGAAACGGACGGGGGGCTGGCGCCCCATTCTCGACCTACACGACCTGAACAAGTTCCTAAGGTCTCGAACCTTCAGAATGGTCACTCTGGCGCAGATAATACCATCTCTGGAACACGGCGTGTGGTTCTGCTCTCTGGACCTACAGGACGCGTTCTTTCACGTCCCTATCCGTCCGTCACATCGGAGATTCCTCCGCTTTCGAGCGGAGGGATCCCTCTTCGAGTTCCGAGCCATGCCCTTCGGCTTATCTCCAGCTCCCAGGGTCTTCACCAAATGCATGGCAGTGGTGACAGCATTCCTGCGGCGCCGAGGGGTCCGGGTGTACCCTTACCTGGATGATTGGCTGATAGCAGCCTCCTCCAGACGGGAGGTGGAGCGGTCCAGAGATCTGGCCCTCCAGGTTTGCTGTCGAGTTGGCCTTCTCATCAACGAGGCCAAGTCGGAACTCGAGCCAAAGCAGGTGATCCTGTTCATCGGGTAGAGCTCGACTCTCTTCGAGCCAGAGCACGACTCCCGGCGGACAGGGCCGAGGTTCTTACCTCCTTTGCCCAATAATTTCTGGTTGGGCAATAGCGCCCTGCCCGGGACTTCCTGCGCCTTCTGGGTCTCATGGCGGCCTGTACCAGCGTGGTCCGTTGGGCCCGCTGGCACATGCGCCCCCTTCAGTGGGGACTGGCCAGCCAGTGTTCACAACGCTGCGATCCTTTGGACCAGCTAGTGATAGTGACCCAGGAGATGTGGAACGCTCTCCAGTGGTGGACCGTTTCATTCCATTTGCAGGAGGGCATCCCGTTTGTCGGCCCCGAGCTGACGGTCTCTCTATCGACCGATGCGCCTCTGATGGGTTGGGGTGCCCATCTGGGGGAACACCGAGTGCACAGCCTCTGGTCCCCGCGGGAGTCCCGATGCCACATCAACCTGCTGGAGCTCCGAGCGGTCTGCCTAGCTCTCACCGCCTTTGCTCCGTTTCTCCGGGGTCAAGTGGTCCGAGTCCAGACAGACAATACCACGACCATGTACTACCTGAACCGCCAGGCGGGGACGCTCCATGCTTCTATGCAAGAAGCTCTCCGCATTTGGTCACTGCGCAGCCTGGAGGCGGATCTCCTAGCCATTCATGTGGCAGGAACCTCCAACACCCTGGCCGATGCCCTGAGCGGATTGGAGCTGCATCTCACGATGGTCTGTCCTGCGGAGGTAGTACAAGATCTGTTCTCCCACTGGGGCACACCTCAGGTGGACCTGTTTGCCTCCAGGGAGAACGCGAAGCTGAGGCTGTTTCATGCCCGCTCCCCTCAGCAGGGCTCGCTGCAGGGGGATGCCTTCTCGAGGCCGTGGACCCCGGGCCTCTTCTATGCCTTTCCCCCATTTCCCTTGATACACAAGGTGCTTCTCAAAGCAAGGAGGGATAAGGCGCAGGTGATCCTGTTAGCCCCAGACTGGCCCCGCCAGTTCTGGTACCCAGATCTCCTCAGCCTCAGCTCCAGGCTCCCGAGGCAGCTTCCAGCTCGCCCGACCTGCTTTCAGTCAATCAGGGGAAGGTGTTCCATCCGGACCTTCAATCCCTGCACCTGACGGCCTGGTTCCTGAGCGGCTAGAGTTCCAGGCCTTGGGTCTTTCCGACGAGGTCCTCAGTGTTGTTGAGGCGTCCCGTAAGGAGTCGACCAGAAAATGCTACGCCTTCAAATGGAAGAGATTCTCCATTTGGTGTCAGGGCAAGGGCTTGGACCCTTCCTCCTGTTCTGTGGCAAGCATTTTAGACTATTTATGGTCCCTTTCTAGTCAAGGGCTTAGGTCGACGACCCTAAAGGTGCACCTGGCAGCCATCTCTGCTTACCGGGCGCGGGCCGGGAAGCAGTCGGTGGCGCAGGAAAGGTAGGTCGCTTTTCAAAGGCCTTGATCACATTTCCCCTCCAGTAGAGACCTCCACCTCCGTGGATTTACTGCTGGTACTGCTCAAAGCTCATGGGCGTTCCATTCGAACCATTGCACAGGTGTGATCTCTCTCACCTGTCATGGAAGAACCGCCTTCTTGGTGGCTATCACGTCAGCCAGAAGGATGGGAGAGCTCCAGGTGCTTTGCATCGAGTCTCTTACCTGGTCTTCCACAGGGACAAGGTTGTCCTCTTCCCCCGAAATTCCTTCCGAAGATGGTGTCGGAGTTTCATCTTAACCAGGTGCTGACTCTGCGGTGTTCTACCCCAATCACCTCGGAGGCGAATATAGGCTCCATACTCTGGACCTAGAAGGCTCCCTTATTAAGGCCGCCAGGCTGAGAGAATCGAGAGAGGTTAGCCCAGCTGTTTGTCACCTACGTGAAGCCGCACCTGGCAGACCTGCAGCCAAGCCGGACGATAGGCAGGTGGGTCACCTCCTGCATAGATGGCTGCTATAAGTTGGCGAGCATGGAGCCTCCCAGAGGATAAGGCTCATTCTACCCGTCATACTGCTGCATGAGTGGCTGCTTCAGGGACGTCCCTATCAGGAAATCACCAGGGCTGCTACCTGGAGTCAGCACACCGCTATTACCATTACATCGACCTTGAGTCACGCCGGGATGCTGGTTTTGGGGCCTCGGTTCTCCAGTCCTTATTTCCCAAGTAAGTATTGGGGTGTGCGCCTTGCCTCCCTCCTCCGAGAACTGCTAGAGTCTGCCAATAAGTGTGGATGAACAACATATCCATGCCTAGAATTACAGTTACTCACCTGTAACAGGAGTTCTAGGAATGGTATATTGTTCATCCCTACGACCACCAGAGCCTCCCCAACCCGACGCACAACCTGAGCTTCCAGCGGGCCAGATCTGGCGTCATGGGCGGAGCCGAGAGTTTTACCACCCAGGTGGGTGGGTGGGAGGAGCCAGCTTGAAGACCTTCCGGCAAGATTTAAAGCGGCAAGGAACCTGCCAATAAGTGTGGATGAACAACATATACCATTCCTAGAACTCCTGTTACAGGTGAGTAACCTGTATTTTATGCTTATTTCTAACTGGACTACAAGCTCAAGTACCAGGATTACTTGTTTTAGCCCAGCCACTTGACCATGGACAAGTACTTTATTTTACATTTGTCATCCCCTGATGACTAGTGCTGCCCTCCTCACATCACCTCAGCTAGCCACCGTGTACCTTGCAATGCAGGGTCTTATATCATTATTCCAAGGGTATATTAATACAGTAATTGTGAGATGTGCCTGCATGATTTCATGCCTCTCAACTACTATAGTTTTTATTTAGCTATTTTACCCTTAGTTTCCTGCTTCAGGCTTCCCCTAGCAACCTCCCAGTCCCAACCTCCAGTCCCCCAACTATCCAGTTGAGGGTGATCGACATGGGTCAGAACCAAGAATGCCGTTACCCTCATACAAGGCGGTCGGTGCTTCTGGTATTTTCTATTTGCACCCCTACTCCCTGGACCCTTCCACCTCACTTGGCACTGGCATGGCCGCTAATGGCCTCACACGTCCCAGTGCTTTCATGGACACCAAGCTCCCTGACCCACTGTTAGGTGCCACGGTGGCACTGGTTGCCAGGCATTTCCCTCCATGGCCCAGCTACCGCAGTTTTCGAAAGTACTCCCCCGCCCAGGAGTGCTCTGATCCCAGCTCCCTGGGCTCACTCCCAAACTGGTGACAGATGAAAATAGCTCCAGAATAACAGCATGGGCATAACAGCGAGGGAACTACAGCGCTATGGAAAATTGTGAGTGTGTAACTACAGCACAGGTCATTTTGGTGCTGTGTTTCACTTCTGCTGCTGTCCCTGTGTTGTGTGCAACCTGGAGGATGTTTAAATTCCTGGTGGAGGGTGCGTAGGGCAAAGCCCCCCACATACACCACTGTGCTTAACAGGTCACTGTGGGAGAGAGAGTATCAAGACCTGGGCTGAACAGGCTGGTTTGACAAACTGTCTCCCTTGCCACAGGACTTCTGCTGTGCGTGCAGCATGTGGAGCTGTCCTTCTGTGGCAAGTCCCACTGTGGTCCATTGGTGTTCAGCGTTCCTTTGGAGGTAGAATGTTTCCTTACTGTGTCGTCTTTCTGTTTTTTTTTTTCAGTGGATTTTGCCATTTTCTGTTGCCGCTGTTTTGATCTGTTGCTGAGTTGCTTCGTGCTGTTGTGCTCTCACTGTTTTTGCCTTCGCTGTCTTTCTGGCACGATTATCACCTAGTACCTTCCAAACCTGGATTGCCAGCCATCAGGCAGCTCCTCATATATGGATACAGGTCATTCTATTCTAGTTAGACAGTAACTGACTAAGATCATGTGAGAAGGGCTGCACCAGTTGCTATCTCCTGACCTCATTAACCACTAACGTTTGGGCACCCAAGGTGGGTGGTGGAGTGGGGTGCTGCATGGGCCGGGAAGAAGTGGGTTATTTTTGATGTTTGGGATCAAGACCAGGAGGAAGTGAATACCACGTAGATAAGAGTTTGTGACTGGGACCGGGGAGCTGTTAAACACTAGGGAGTTCAGGGTCACAAGCAGGAGAGGGAGGAGCCACCAGACACCACAGTGTTTGCATCTGTACCATGGAGGAAATACCAGTAATTATGAGGTGGGCAGGATTAACTAGACAGTGAAAATTCCTTCAGAAGTGAACAGTAGCCTCCCGAAGTCTAATGGCAGACTGCATTAATTAAGATAGTCTGGGGATCAACACAAGAAGGAAATCAATGCTCACTGCACACTAACATCAAAAGTGAAGCATATGACAGGCTGCACAGCACACTAACATCACTATTAAACCATGTGACAGGCTGCACAGCACACTGACATCACTATTAAACCATATGACAGTCTACACGGCACTCTGACATCACTATTAAAGCATATGACAGGCTGCACAGCACTCTGGCATCACTATTAAATCATATGACAGGCTGCACGGCACTCTGGCAACACTATTAAAGCATATGACAGGCTGCACAACACTCTGACATCACTATTAAAGCATATGACTGGCTGCACAGCACTCTGACATCACTACTAAAGCATATGACAGGCTGCACATCACTCTGACATCACTACTAAAGCATATGACTGGCTGCACAGCACTCTGACATCACTATTAAAGCATATGACAGACTGCACATCACTCTGCCATCACTACTAAAGCATATGACAGGCTGCACAGCACTCTGACATCACTATTAAAGCATATGACAGGCTGCACATCACTCTGACATCACTATTAAAGCATATGACTGACTGCACAGCACACTGATGTAACCCCTAGATGGCGCTATCCCAGGGGCTACTACCCCTGCCTGATTTGCCACTAACAGGTTGAGGGGCCTGGATCCAATGGCGGGTGCCTCCACCCAGAGGTCAGGGTTTGCAATAGTTAAACTAACTTGGTCACAGCCCTCTGGGACACTGCAACCCTTTCTTCCCACTAGTGGCCCACACAATATATCAGAATTACCTTCACAGTATACACTTACCCCAGGTCTGGTTCCGGCACTGGGACCTCCTGTGAAATGAGATACAGTGCAACAATCACAGTACAGTACTTAACATAGACAAATACCTCAGGCAGTATAACTTTGCTGAAACAAGCAGCTCTGATTTATTTAGGGGATATAACAAGGACAGGGGAAATCAGGTTAATTAGCTTATCACTCTAATAATCTATTTATGGCTCTGTGCACAGGCCTATCCCTACTCAGTTACTGTCCCTGGGTACCCAAGCCCTAGTGGCTAGTCCAAACCATGGCAGCTGGTAGGGGCCCTTTCACACAGAGAAAAGGAGAATTAAACAGTCAGCAGTACAGTAATTCCATTTGGATTTAATGTGGCAATTCAACAGGGAGCGACCCTGAATTAGTACTCACGACCTCCAAATAAGATAGGGTCCTTCAATGTCAGCAGGGCTCACTTGAGGTACACAAACCTCTTCACACATCCATATAAAAGAAAGCACTATACCAGGCAGGCTGCATCTGTATCCCAGTCGCAATTACTGCACAATACCCGGGAGAACACACAGCAGATTCAGTTCCTGACAGACCTAATGCAATTTTCAGCAATTCCTCCAGTCTTCTACAGGGTGAGCCTGGTTTCTACTCTTCAGAGATCCTTTGATTCTTTTCACAGGATGGATTCAGTCCTAACAAGCTGCAGACCGAACTCTGGGCCTTACACACGTTTTGACTAAACTGCACACTGAAAAGCACAGGGCTCCTTCCTTCTTCACTGCCAAAGCTCAACTGAAACTCCAACCGACAAAACTGGCACTTCCTTTGAGTTCCTCCCAGTTCTTGACTGGATTGGCTGTCACTCACAATAGACTGCTGCTGTTGGTCCAAAAGGCACTGAAGTCTAAACTACATCTCCCAGAGTCACTGCCCATACAATCCTCTTGTGGCTGGCTCAGATTATGAGTCCAAGTTCTGATTCGGTCCAAGGCACCATTTTAGAGCTAGCTTACCCCACACTGATTGGTCCAGTTCAGCAGTTCAAAACTAGAATGGGGAACTAGCAGACACAGTTCTGACTGCAAAGAAAGCAGGTTAGACAAACTGTAATTTCATTATTACTCTAAATAATTTCTGGCAAACAGTTACATCTTTCAGATAGGTTCCCTTTGCACTCCTAGTGACTGCAAAATGAAGTGAATTGGCAGCAGCTCGAGTGGTACTCAGAGAAGCACACAGTCCCTCATATAAACTAATTATGTCTGCAAGCAGACAGCTCTTAAAGAGACAGTACCAGAGGCTCTAAAACACTCACTGATAAATGGCTTAAATAAACACCATTCAAGCTTGGAGCATTCAAGCAAGCTCCTGGAAGTCTTTTAGGAACCCCCATTTGCAGAGGTTACACCCTTCTAGCCTGGGAAAGCTTGACGTCGCGTCAAGCAAGTACCCCATATGTTTCAACTGCAACTATATACATTTGCATTAGGCTCGCATATGTAATCATCAGTCAATATATCATTTTACCAAGAACATTTCTGAAACATTGCAGTCGCCTCTTTACACAGTATTACATACACATTGTACCATAACTCAAGTTATTACCTCTTGTACATGAAACCTGAAGAGAGGGGCCCTTCCTATCAGTTACCTTGGGGCTGGATGGGCAAGGGCACCATACTTAGAGGGCAACACAAGTAACTTGGAGTTAGCACTGATGCTCAGTTTGGGCAATGAGCTCGGGGACACATACACTCCTTTATGGACAACATTGAGAGGCAAGTCCACAGGCCTGCCAAGTGAATCATAACTGAGGTGCACCACAGGCTTTACAGCTCGACCAGTCTTTCTAGGGGGAACTGTTATAGTCTCTGCACTCTGAGCCTCATTTTCAGCATTGTCCTCACTTGTCAGGGGAGTCTCCATGGGGGTAGAGAGGCTAGAACTGGGGCACTTTCAGCTCCAGGAGTTACAGTTTCTGAGTCCACAACATTTGGCTCGCATGGAGAGCTTTCGGACACTGGCAGTGGACTGTCAGGGCACTCAAAATACTCTTCTTGTTCGGTGTATCACCAGTCTGCCCCAATCTATCATTTTCCTCCTGAAAGCTCAAACAGTTCAGCCATGCACAATGATTCCATTTCATCTGATCTGATGCTTTGCACTTCACTTTCTGGGAGCATTGGCTCCAGGGACGAAGCTTGGGGCTTGGACAGTCCAGAAGGCCCAGCTTCATCTCCAGTATTGACTAGGGATTGCCCGAAACAATTGACTCAGTTCAGTAAGAAGGATAGTATTCAAAGTCACTCTCACTTTCTTCTGATATGGACTGACAGTCATGCTCAACTGGGACTTGTGCAGGGGAACACTTTAACTCTGCTTCTGTGGTGCAGACTTCCTTGGTCTTTTCTAGCAGCAGCTCTAGTCACTGGTCCAGAGGGGCATCTTCTGGGGCTCAGACTCAATCAGGATTTGTCAATGGGCAGTAAATGATTTCTATGCATTGTTTACATCTTTTGAATTATTCTCAGGCCTTACTTTGTACACTGGCAGATCATCTAGTTTGCCCACTACAATGTGAGGGAGATGGTGCCATCTGTCAGCAATCTTGTGCTTGCCATGCAGTCCCAGATTTCTTAGCAATACCCGATCTCCTCCTGGAGTTCCTGTGCTTTCACCTTTTATCATACCTTTCTTTGTTGGCCAGATTTCTTTTGGCAGCCATGGTTTGAGCCAGTTGGTACGCATGAGTTAGCTGGGCCTTTAACTTTTGCACATACTGTAAATAGTTGTCAGCTTGAACCCCATCAGGAGACCCCAAAACACACATCTACTGGTAGTCGAGCTTCTTCCAAACATCAGGCGGTAGGGGAGAATCCAGTGGCATCACTTTGGTGCAGTTATAAGCATGTACTAGGGTGCTAATTTGTTGGCTCCATCTAGGCTTGTCCTTTGGGTGCAGGGTGCCTAGCATATCTAGTAAAGTGCTGTTGAAACGTTCAGGCTGTGGGTCCCCTGGGGTGGTAAGGAGTGGTTCTGGACTTTCGCCTCCCCACAGAAAGCATCTCTTTGATAAGACGACTCTCAAAGTCTCTCCCTTGATCAGAATGGATTCTTTGTGGAGCCCCATAGTGAACAAAAGTTTTCTACAAGTACTTTGGCTACAGTGGATGCTTTCTGGTCTTTGGTGGGGAAAGCTTGGGCATATCTCGTGAAATGGTCAGTGACCACCAGCACATTACTGATATTTCTTTGATCTGACTCCAAACTTGAAAATCAATACAGACCAGCTCCATGGGTGCACTGGTGGTTATGTTAACAAGGGGCAGCCCTCTGGGGCAAAGCTTTCCTCTGTAAGCTTAGCGACTACAAGTTCGAATGTGTTGCTCCACATCAGCCCCCATCTTAGGCCAATAGAATCTGGATCTCACCAAGTCAAGTGTTCTGTCTATACCAAGGTGCCCCATGTGGTTGTGCAAGGACCTCAGTACTGAGTCTCGAAAGGCAGTGGGCAGCACTAGTTGTTGTTTGTCTACTTGTCCCCCTCTGTCTACTGTTTCTCTGTATAACAGTTTATTGATCAGTTTCAACTTAGGACTTTCTTTGTATAACAGTGCAGTTCTCAAATCAGTGGAGCGTAATTTGGACACATCTTTTCCTGCATAGAGGGCTTCTAAAGCTGCTTTGATCATGGGATCTGGGGATTGAGCCACGCGAATACTAGTCATTGTCCAGCTGAGGCAGTGCACCAATGTCTATTGCAGAAAAGTGGCAATAAGCAGCAGGTATGCAATTCTCAAGGCTCCCAAGCAATCCACCATGCAGTCCACACGTCCGTGGACATTTTTCCTCCCTGTCAAACTTCCGGCAGAGTGCCCGAATGTCAGGTTCTGCCAATCGGACCCAATCATTTTGGGAACAGGCCTCGGAGAGAGCATCAGCATCTATGTGGTTCAGACCTGCTCGGTGATAGAGCATAGTCATATATAGATAATGCAGAAAGCCACCTATGGCCAGTGGCATCCAACTAGCTGAGGTCTGCACATAGGTCAAAGGATTATTGTCAGTTTTTACTAGTATTTTAGCCCCATACAAGTACTCATGGAATTGGTCAACAATAGCCCACTTCAAGCTAGGAACTCTAACTTATGTACAGGATAGTTCTTCTTCCGGATGGGGTCAGGCTTCTACTGGCAAAGGCCACTGGTCTCAGGCCATTCTCGTGCTCTTGGTAGAACACAGCCCCAACCCTTGCAAGCTAGCATCAGTGTGCAGGACGAAGGTTTTCTTGGATGGCATAGGCCAGCACTGGAGCATGGGTAGGTTGATATATGATCTCATGAAAAGCAGTCTCACAATCAAGTCCAGCAGGCCCAAATACTTCACTCGGATGAAAATACACTCTTTCAGTCTTGAGGGACGCTGACTTTTGGTATTTTTGTGGGTTGGGGGATACCCTTGAGTAAGGTTAAGTAAAGGCGGATCACTCTTGAATAGTCCTTGATGACCGATAATAACCACAGAATCCCAGGAATCTTTGCAGTTCTTTTAGATTTTGGGCTGTGGCCAGGTGGTCAAGGCCTCAACTTTACTTGGGTCGGTCTCTATTCCTCGGTGGATACTATGTGTCCCACATACTTTACTGATGTTTGAAAGAATTGACACTTATCAATGGACAGTTTAAGGCAAAGTCCTCAGTCGGTCCAATACCTTAAATAATCTGCTCTCATGTTCCTCCAGTGAGCTGCCAAATACAATAACATCATCTAGGTATACCAGGCACTCTAGTAAGTTCATGTCCCCCCTGCACGCTCCATCAATCGTTGAAAAGTGGCTGGGGCACCTGAAATCCTTGAGGCATCCTCATGAATTCATAGAAGCCAAGCGGACAGATAAAGGCCGTCTTCTCACGGTCCTCTGGGGCCATCGGGATCTGGTAGTACCCACTGCGAGATCCAGCACAGAGAACCACTTGCTCCCTGTTTAGGCAGTCCAAAGCATCCTGAATGCGGGGCATTGTGTACTGATCGAGGATAGTCCGCCGGTTTAAAGTGCGATAATCCACACATCCTTACTGTTCCATTCTTTTCCTCCACTACCACAATGGGGAAGCATAAGGGCTTCTGGATTCTTGTATTACACCAGCAGCTAACATCTCTTGCAGATGCCATCTCACATCATCTATGTCAGCAGGTGCCAGGCGCCGGACCTCTCACCAAATGGTCTTTCGTCATGCAGCCGGATATTGTGCTCCAGCTCTTTCACGCATCCTACATCCCATTCCTTTAAAGAAAACACCTGGTCTCTCTGGGCAAGCTTCTCACTGATCCTCACTTTCCATTCAGCTGGCAGCGGGGAGTCGCTGAAATCAAACAAGTCAGGCGTTACTCTGTCATTCTTCCTTGAACTCTGCTGCTGGGTAGCACTGCAGTGTCTGCACAATGCACATTAGCCAGGATGCAACCTCTGTTTACTCGAATGTCTCTTTCAGACACATTATGAACTTGGACCATTACCTTCTGGCATAAGCATGGGCTCTAGCGGGCAAAATACTAGGCTGACCAGCAGTCCCTCTGGCAATTTTCCATCGCCTGGTGCATCCAACATTAATATTTTATTCTTAACATCCTTTCTGATACGGACCTCTCCTGTAAGGTACACTGGGCATTCGCGCCAGGATCAGAGACTCAGGATCCTTCTTCCATACAATTCGACTGGTTCCTCTGGTTCTGTTTTTCAGCATCTCTCTGTGCCTCATAGGCCTTCTTAATTAAAGCCGAACTCTTAAAGCTCTACTAGTCTTTGACCCCTGTTTTCATAACACAACTGTGCCAGCCTTCGAACATATGAGCATTTGTTCCAATCAACAAAGGGACACCATCATACAGTCCAGTGGGGGACACACTAAGGCTAGGGTCTCTACTTGTTCGGCCACTCCAGCCACGGAGGTGGGGAAAGACAGCCAAATTCGGATATACCCGAATAGGGTAGGCCTTCTCACTTAACCCCATACATGCAGTCCTTCTAATGGTTGTAAGGGCAACGCCTGACAAATGCTTCTGATACCAATCCTGGAACATAATTGTCACTTGGGGAGCCACTGTCTAATACAGCTCTTGTAGACACTCCATTCACCTTTACAGTGGTCTCCATGGAGGGACCCACTATTCTGGACCAGTCTGGAGAGGCGGTGGTGGAGGCCTGGGCAACTGACCTTGCCACAAGGGCGTGAATTAGCATTTTGGTGCCTCACTGGGATCATGTAGTGCACCTCTTAACCACTGATTTCTTCTCCGAAGCTCTCCTTGTAGCCTATATGCAACTTTGTCAGTGTCTTTTGGGACTGGCATTCCCTCTTCATGTGCCCATCTTTCCCACAATTTTAGCAAAACATACTTTCTGGAGTTTGAGCTGGCTGAGGCGCCACACTGGGAGCCAGGGCGGGGTATTACTAACTGGAAACCTTGGTGCCATCTCTGTCTCTGGCGTGATAAGCATTTGGAGACATCTCGTCAGTTTCTCCACTTCCATGGTCAAGGAATCGAGTTCGAGCTGTTATCAGCAGGAGATACATGGGTGGGTACCCCCACCCCATTAGCAGATGCAGTCGGATATAGGTCAGGGCCCGTACTTGCAGGCATGGCCTTCATAAAGGACTGTTTTGAATTCCCAGATCTCTCAACAGTCGCCCATTGTGGCATATCTTTTTCCTTGTCAGAGCACTCATTGACTGCCAACCTCTGCCCCTGAACTTCACTTGATGGGTCACCTCAGTCATTCGAATTAGTAGCGCAGCTATTGGTGCAGGTCCTCCGAGTGAAGTCTTTTCTCAACTCCTCAATTTCTCTCATTAACTCATCTCATAGGAGGTGGGATTCCAGTCGATCTGCCAGGCGTAACTGAGCAACAGCAGTTCTGAGAAGGGGCAGACTTAAGGATCCTGTCCAGCCTGGTTCGGTCCAGTTCAATCGCTGGCAAACTACCTTTTCTGAGGCATTCTTGCAACAATTTTTCCAGCCGAGATACATACACAGAGAACAACTCCCTTGGTACTGTTGTGCATCTCTTACTCTCCACCATAGGTCCTCATCAGAATCTGGGCTCCCATACACATTCTCCAAGGCCTCAAGATAGGCCTGTGCAGTCGCTCGGGTTACTGGCCCGTTTAGCACGGATGGTAGCCAGGGCAGGACCTCGGAGGCTCTCACTAACCCTCTTCGCTAGCCTTCGAGCATTGCCATTCTAGCACTTGGGGGGCAACATAGTCTATCCAGGTTCTCCAGTCATCCCCTTGGGGGTGGGGAGGGTACAGAGAAGATCCTCAACCTTCGGTAAGAGTCGTGACTAATGGCAGGTGCAGAAATAGGAGTCTGCATTGGTTCAGCCACCATTACGGGCACTGGAGCAGGAGAGGGTGTTGGGGAGGAACACCCCAGGTGGCAAGAATAGTTTCTTCAAGTCCTCCACAGTTTTCCCCTCTCCAGCAACCATTCAGCAAATTCTCCTCAAAAGTTTCAGATAGTGGTGGGGCTGATTCTCCCCGGGTCTTACTGTCCTTAGTTATCACTCTCCAAGCAGTGAGGGCTCCTCTGGGGTAATGGTCTGTGGCACTTTGGAGCTATCTATGGGATCCTTAAACTCTACTAGGGCCAGGAAAGTGTGGGTGAGCAGATTAGCATGCCGACCCACCACCACAGGGTTTTGTAAACCTTCCACCTTGGAAAGTACTCCTGCACAGTGTCCGTATTGATACCAGGGATGTCCAGGATAAGCATAGCATTTTGAGGGTCGATCTCCTCCCAGTACACCACTCCACCAGCGGTGCACAGCCACTTCTGTCGGGTACCCATTTTTTTCTTAACAGTGGTTCGTAAATATGGCCACTAGAGGACACAATCCCAGCGGTGAGCCTCCAAGATGTAACCCTAGATGGCTATCCCAGGGCTACTACCCTGCCTGATTTGCCACTAACAGGTTGAGGGGCCTGGATCAATGGCGGTGCCTCACCCAGAGGTCAGGGTTTGCAATAGTTAAACTAACTTGGTCACAGCCCTCTGGGACACTGCAACCCCTTTCTTCCCACTAGTGGCCACACAATATATCAGAATTACCTTCACAGTATACACTTACCCCAGGTCTGGTTCCGCACTGGGACCTCCTGTGAAATGAGATACAGTGCAACAATCACAGTACAGTACTTAACATAGACAAATACCTCAGGCAGTATAACTTTGCTGAAACAAGCAGCTCTGATTTATTTAGGGGATATAACAAGGACAGGGGAAATCAGGTTAATTAGCTTATCACTCTAATAATCTACCTATGGCTCTGTGCACAGGCCTATCCCTATCAGTTACTGTCCCTGGGTACCCAAGCCCTAGTGGCTAGTCAAACCGTGGCAGCTGGTAGGGCCCTTTCACACAGAGAAAGGAGAATTAAACAGTCAGCAGTACAGTAATTCCATTTGGATTTAATGTGGCAATTCAACAGGAGCGACCCTGAATTAGTACTCACGACCTCCAAATAAGATAGGGTCCTTCAATGTCAGCAGGGCTCACTTGAGGTACACAAACCTCTTCACACATCCATATAAAAGAAAGCACTATACCAGGCAGGCTGCATCTGTATCCCAGTCGCAATTACTGCACAATACCCGGGAGAACACACAGCAGATTCAGTTCCTGACAGACCGAATGCAATTTTCAGCAATTCCTCCAGTCTTCTACAGGGTGAGCCTGGTTTCTACTCTTCAGAGATCCTTTGATTCTTTTCACAGGATGGATTCAGTCCTAACAAGCTGTTACACAAGCTGCAGACCGGAACTCTGGCCTTACACACGCTTTTTGACTAAACTGCACACTGAAAAGCACAGGGCTCCTTCCTTCTTCACTGCCAAAGCTCAACTGAAACTCCAACCGACAAAACCGGGCACTTCCTTTGAGTTCCTCCCAGTTCTTGACTGGATTGGCTGTCACTCACAATAGACTGCTGCTGTTGGTCCAAAAGGCACTGAAGTCTAAACTACATCTCCCAGAGTCACTGCCCATACAATCCTCTTGTGGCTGGCTCAGATTATGAGTCCAAGTTCTGATTCGTCCAAGGCACCATTTTAGAGCTAGCTTACCCCACACTGATTGGTCCAGTTCAGCAGTTCAAAACTAGAATGGGAACTAGCAGACACAGTTCTGACTGCAAAGAAAGCAGGTTAGACAAACTGTAATTTCATTATTACTCTAAATAATTTCTGGCAAACAGTTACATCTTTCAGATAGGTTCCCTTTGCACTCCTAGTGACTGCAAAATGAAGTGAATTAGCAGCAGCTCAGGTGGTACTCAGAAAGCACACAGTCCCTCATATAAACTAATTATGTCTGCAAGCAGACAGCTCTTAAAGAGACAGTACCAGAGGCTCTAAAAACACTCACCGATAAATGGCTTAAATGCCAAACACCATTCAGGCTTGGAGCATTCAAGCAAGCTCCTGGAAGTCTTTTGGGAACCCCCATTTGCAGGGGGGTTACACTGACATCACTATTAAAGCATATGACAGGCTGCACAGCACTCTGACATCACTACTAAAGCATATGACAGGCTGCACAGCACTCTGACATCACTATTAAAGCATATGACAGGCTGCAGAGCACACTGACATCAGATACAGGCTGTCAAACCCCTAGATTGGGATTCTTAAAACTCTCCCAGAGGATGATTCTCTTAAGTACCATTAGACCAGCCAGGGCTGGCTTAAGGGTACTTAGAAATTTGCTCTGGGAGGGTTTAACAACATGCGCCTATGTGCCGCAGTCCCCACTCCCCAGCCCTGATCCCTCTTCTATGAAGATATTCAGGCCCCTAGTGGTCTAACGGACCCCCCAAGCCCCAATCCCCTAATATTATAATGAACAGGTCCCTGGTGGTCTAGCGGACTCCCTGTCCTGATCTCCCCAAATATTAATATATTCGTTCCCTGGTGTCTATCGGACCCCCTCCCTATCTCCGAGCAGCCCATATATAATATATATTTTTTCCTGGTGGTCTAGTAGACCCGCACCCCAGCAGGCAGTGCTCCACCACCCCACTCCACCCATCCCATCCCCAAGCTGGCAACTGGCACAGCCCTCTGCTCGCCACCAAGGAATGCATAATCTGCAGTACGTGCTCCTTGCAGTTCAGTTGGTGGCTGGTTGTGGAGTGGTGAGTGGAGGGCTGTGCCAATCACCCCGTCTCAGGGGTGGAATGGTGTCCAGGGTGGTGGGGCTACAACCTGCGGGGGTTCACTAGTCCACCAGGGAAAATACATAATATATGAGCTGCTCGAGGATAGGAGGGAGGTCCGCTAGACCACCAGCGGATGAATATATTAATATTCAGGCAGATTGGGGTGGGGAGTCCACTAGACCACCAGTAACACATATATTATTAATCGGGCAGATCAGGGCTGGGGGGGGCCTGTTAGACCACCAGGAACATATATATTTTTAATCGGGTAGATCAGGGCTGGGGGGTCTGCTAGACCACCAGGGACCTGATCATTATAATTATAAGGGGATCAGGGCTTTGGGGGGTCCACTAGACCACCAGGGACGTGGGTACTATGAATGTAAAGGGGATTGGGGCTGTGGGAGGGGGTCCACTAGACCACCAGGGATGGGATTACCTTTTATAACATGGGGATGAGGGGGCCATCAGGGCCATCATTGCATGGCGCATGGCCTCCCTGTAGCTTGCAGCAGCCCATCCAGATGCAGCATCTTTTTAGCGCATGGCCACAGTTGCCGGACTTTGTTGACGGGATCCTACCCGATAGAGAATCAGGCACAGGGTCCTTGGTGCACAGGCACTCAGCGCAAGTCCCCTTTGGCGCGGCTTGCACCGAGTTTTGAAAATCGGGCCCATTGTATCTCAGTTGAATTTTTTGACTGGGTGACTAGGGAGGTTGATCAGGGGAGGGCAGTGGACATGGCCTATCTGGACTTCAGCAAGGCCTTTGACACTGTGCCACATAGAAGACTATTACAGAAACTGGGGAATATGGGTGTGGGCAGGACAGTAGTGTGGTGGTTAGGTAACTGACTGGGTGGCAGGACACAGAGGGTGGTGGTAAATGGCTGTCACTCCACAGAGGGAAGAGTGACCAGTGGGGTACCACAGGGATCAGTGCTGGGACCAGTCCTATTCAACATCTTCATCAGTGACATTGCACAGGACCTAGAAGGCAGAATTTCACTGTTCGCTGATGACACAAAGCTCTGTAACACAGTAGACACATCAGAGGTGTAGACAGAATGAGAAGGGACCTGCAGAAACTTGAAGAATGGTCAGGGTTTGGCAGCTGAAATTCAATGCAAAGTGCAAGATAATGCATATGGGGCTACAAAAACCCTGGCACAATATATCAGTTGGGGGTGAGGATATAGCACGCACCAAGCAGGAAAGGGATCTTGGGGTTATCATCTCTGATGACCTCAAGGTAGGGGAAACAGTGACAAGGCAGCAGGTAAAGCAAATAGGATGCTGGGATGTATAGGCAGGGGCATCACCAGCAGGAAAAGGGAGGTCATAATTCCGCTATACAAGACACCAGTGAGGCCCCACCTGGAGTACAGTGTACAGTTCTGGAGACCTTACCTACGTAAGGACATAGACAGGGTAGAGAAGGTTCAGAGGAGGGCAACAAAGATGGTGCATGGATTGCATCACAAGTCCTATGAAGACAGGTTGAAGGAACTGAACATGTACTCCCTGGAGGAGAGGAGGGAGAGAGGGGATATGATAGACACATACAAGTATCTCACAGGGAGGAACAGGGTGCAGGAATACACTATTTTAAGCAAAAAAGATGTTCCAGGACTAGAGGGCATGGGATGAAGTTGGAGGAGGGGACGATTCAGAGGAAACATGAGGAAGAATTTCTTCACAGAGCAGGTGGTGGACAAGGGAACACCCTGCCAGAGGAAGTGGTGGGGGCTGAAACAATCACGGATTTAAGAATGCATGGGATAGACATAAAGGAATTCTGGAGGTCAGGGGTAAGGGGCAACAGACTTCTAGGAAAACATAAACTGAACTTACAAGCTCAAATGGGCAGACTGGGTGGGCCATAGGCCCTTATCTGCTGACACTGTCTATGTATCTATGTAGCTGGACTATCCTGGGTAAATAAAACTTAAACAAAACTGTATGGTCCAATACTATACTTCAGTTTTCTGGCTGTGCCTGTGGCTTCATACTGTGATGTATTTACACTGTGTGCTGTTTGGAATATGTGAATCACTCTGAATTTTGTGGAGGAAGTGTGGTCTGCAGGCTGTAGCATAGGCTTTGGCACCTTGGGACCTAGGTTCAAATCCCCCCAGTGCCATGTACTTGCTGTGTGACTTTGAGCAAGTCACTTAAAGAGCCTGTAACAGCTCTGGGGAAACCTTTGCAACACTTAAGATTTACAAACAAATGTTGCTTGTATTGTAGGTCATAGAGCTTCTGTATTTATCCCCCCCGCGCTTTCTTCATTTATAAGGACAGCTGTACGAAAATAGTATCCTCTTTGTCCCTAAGGTTTCGTCTACTCCTGCTGCCTGCCTACACATGATGTCATACGTCTTTGCATTATGTATCAGTACTGGTTGGCATAGAAATGATTAAAATGTCATAACCAGGAGAACACATGGCAGAGAAGCAGTAGGAGCAGCTAAAGTCAAAAAAGACAAGGGCCCTATTTCTGTACAAATGTCCTTAGTAGTAGACAACAAGAGGAAAATAAAAACAAAAGAAACAGTAAACAATGGAAAACAGTTAAAATGATACATGGTTTCCAAAGTTTTCCCAGACACATAACAAGTCTGTTACTCTTTTGGTGTTTCAGTCTGCTGATCTGTAAAATTGGCATTATAAAATGATGACTGAAAATGGAGCTTTCTGATTGGCTGATGTATTCTAAAGAGTTACTTTAATAGCTGGAAACCCTCATGTACAATAAAACTATTAGAAATTTAAACTATAAAACCAGGGATTAGATTAACATAATTGATTTACCCAAAGGGTATAAGGCACTCGGCTTTGCTCGTGTCTCATGATCCTTCTAGGGAATGACTAACTGATGGTATCCCAACCCCTGGCTAGAAGAACCAAAAATACGCAGGAGAAAATGTAAATTTTTTCTTTTTATAACTACATTATTTCTTACTCCCCGCTGCTCGGTCTGCCTGTCATCCAGCCGCCTTCCTCTGTCCCCATTCAACTCACCGGCTCACTCGCATGCAGCTAGCATGCACAGTACCTGCAGAGGGGTCCCCACTCCCCCCTGCCAGGCCCGAATCTAATACCAGAGGGTGATTCCAGATAAATCACCTGGGTGAAGAGAGGCACGGCCATCAAGCCGCCACGACTGACTGACATTTTCCTCCAAGCTTTTTCCCCGAAGCATTGATGTGCAATGACATCCAAACACAACGTGCCGATGTTTGCCATGCTTCCCCCTGAGAACACTGCACCAGCAATTTCCCTGACTTCCATCGGGTTCCCCCACAGAGTGATGCGTGCCCTGCACCCACCCCAGGGAGAGGAGAGCAGTCCATGGGATGCTCAGTCCTCTCCCTCCCCAGCCGACCCCCGACGGCCCGGGCTCATTCCCGAACCTGGTTCACCGGCGTAGTGTGAGGTGTGGCATCCAACGGCTCAACCCTCAGCACTACAAGGCCAGCAAAAAATGTTAATTTTTATAAAAGTCAGTTGTTATGTTTTTATTTCTGAAGTATTTTTATTTTTCCATTTGGTCACTAGAGAATTTTCTACCGTAAATAAATTCAGTGGGAACCTACCACCTTTGATGTACAATAAACATACCTTATAGGGGTCTGTGGACATGTTTCCTCATTATGTCTTGCATTTTTGTACTTTATTTAGTCAGTTTTATGCTTTTAAGGCGTTACATTTAATACAGGAGCAATTCTTACCCATTTGTTCCTGGAACTGAGTCCACCCTTCCCCCAGTTTCCACCACTGGTCTTCTACCTAATAGTACAAGGTGAAGCAAACAGCAGTTCTTTACCTGGAGACTGACGTATCTAGATCTGCCAAGAATCAATCTTTTGCATAAAGTCGTACTCTTTGGTCTTAGAGCTGGAGGCAACAGAAAACTGCAGGAACCAGATCTTGGTGCCAGCGGTGTCAGTGCATAGTGCTGGAGTCATCCTTTTTTTTAACGCCCCCCCCCCACCAGATGGCTCCACTCTGCCCCATCCACCCCAGCCCTGTCACCCCGATGTCCACTGGGACTTATCTGCCAGCCGGTACCCCAAGGGATTCCCCCCAAGCGGGTTTGATGGGATCCCACAATCCCCATCAAGAACTGGATCCAGTAATTCAGACTGGCGAGCACAGCTAGTCGGGTGCAGGTTCTGTGGGTGTCGGAGTGGCATACTGCCACTGGTGAGTGTTCTTTCCTCTTCGTTACCCCCGAATTGCGAGCACAGCTAGTCGGGTGCAGGTTCTGTCGGTGTCACTGGTGAGTGTTCTTTCCTCTTCGTTACCCCTGAATTGCATGGTATGTAAAGACACCATGACATGTGCTGTGCGCTCCCATGCACCGCGAACTGGTGCCTGCATGCCCTACCCCTCCTGCCTTCTGGGCAGTCCATAGTGTCATTACCCCAGTTACCGCTGGGAGCCAGGCAGATCCTAGGCTCTACAAACCCTCCCCCTCTTGGAGGAAGAGAGTAGTCCTCTGGATGCTCAATCCTCCTCCCCCCGGCTTGCCCTCCAGTGCCCCGAGATCACTTCTGAACTTGGGTCACTGGTGTTGTGAGTGAGCGACAGGCTGGCTGTCAGAGTCAGCCTTGAAGCAAGACCTTTTTGTTACTACAGAAGGGTCTGAGTCTAATAACCGTTAGTTGAGGGCTGCTTTGAATGCCTCAGATGCAGCGGCACATACAGTTGCTGTGCGGATTTGTATCCAGAAACATTCTTGGCTACAAATGGCAAGATGGCCTACAATGTCCAGCAGAAATTATGAATGTTTCATTCAATGGATCCTGTCTGTTTGGTCAACATGTAGAGGGGGCACATGAGTCTAATGAGAAGAAAATGACCCTTAAAAATATGTTCCACCTCACAGAGGTAAAAGACTTGGTTTCTACCACTGGCAAGAGCCATTTCATGGCAAGTCTGCCCAGTGGAACTTCTACCAGCAGTTTAAGCTGAAGCCTTTCCAGCAGCAGCAAAGGCAGAAGCTGCAGCAGAAGGAGCAAACAGTGAAAATTACCAGCACTACCCTCTAATGAGATGCTAGCCTGATGTCCATCTCAGTTGCCCAAGGTGGATCAGTCATTTTCATTAAGAGAGTGACTAGCACTTGTCTATCAACAATAGAAAACCATAACTATGGGCAGGTGGGTCCTGAAGATTATGCACAATGGTTACTCCTAGAACTGTTAGAGCAACCTCGGGACCACTCCCTAGGGACTCAGTGTCACCTGACAGACTCAGTGGCAGACCTTTCTTTCCCTGGAAGTAGCAGGGCTACTCCAGAACAGGGAAGTAGAGAAAGTGCCAGAGTCAGAATGGGGCAAAGGCTTCTACTCCAGATACCTTCTTGTCACCAAAATGATGGATGGCATGCATCCAATCTTTTATCTTGGGTTCCTAAGCAAATACATGAGGCACAAGTTCAGGATGGTGTCTCTGGGATCTCTCCTTCTGTATTTGAGATCCCAGGATTGGCTGGTGTCTTTGGACATGCAGGATACAGCTCAACATACACCTGTCAGGACCTACCACCGCAAATACCTCTGCTTGTTTGTGTGCCTTAATTACTACCAGTTCAGTGTACTGTCATTTGGGCTTGCATCAGCACCACATGTCTCTATCAAGTTCTTTGCAATTCTTGCATCACAACTCCGAAAGAAGGGACTATTTTAAATTATGTGCCCGTTTCTGACATCCATGGGAGTCGCACTCAGTCTGCAGAAATCAAGTTGATGCCCTTACAAGCACCGCAATTCATCAGGGCAGCTCTGGATAAAAACTCAAGCCCAGTGCTTTCTCCCAGAAGACAAAACAGAGTCAATAGTGTGCTGGCCTGCTATGTCAGAGAAAGCTCACAAGTGACAGCACATTCCTTGTGGAGGATGGTGAGTTTCATGGCAGGCATGGTGTTCACAGTACCAGTTACATGGTTGCATTTTAAGTCATTTCCGTGGATGCTTAGCACAAAAGGGTTACAAGCATCTCACCCTTTAAACCTCTCTATACAGGCAATGAAGCCCCTGGCTTACACTTTCCTAGTGTGATCCTTATTGGAGAGCCTCCTTTAGGGCTTCCCCTTCTCCCCACCAGAGCCACATGTGACTATTACCATGGACACTTCCTTACTAGGACAGGGTGTACATAGCCAGAATCTTCAAACCCAGAGGACCTGGTCAGAGTTGGAATGTCATCTCCACATAAATGTGCTAGAGATGAAAGCTGTTCTTTATGGCCTTCAGGCAGTGTTGGACCTAATGTGCTTTAAGGTAGTTCATCTCCAGACAGACAACGAGTGTGTCTTGTTATACCTCAACAAGCAGGAGAGACTCATTTCTACCCTTTCTGCAGGGGAAATTATGGGAGTATTGGAGAGGTGTTTGAAGAACAGCACCCTGCTTCAGGCAGCTCATCTACCCAGGGCAGACAATATCCTGGTGGTTGATCTCATTCGAACAGAAGCACATCCTCACAAAGGGTCCTTAGTGGATGATGTAGTTTGGTCCCCCTTTGACAAGTGATAGGTTAATGTCATAGTTAAGCCTTTCTGCAGCCCCGAACAATGCAAAACTGCTTTGCTTTTGCTCCAGAAATCAAGACTGTAGTACTTTTTTGTCAGGGTACGTTCAGGCTGCAGTGGACAGGTTGTTTTCTCAAGGTCTTTCCACTGCTCTCCCTCATACAGAGGGCAATCCTTAGGCTAGAAGCATAAAGTGGGCAAGATGATACTGACAGCCCTGTGTTGGCAAACAGACATGGTACGTATTGCTGAACTAACTGGCGATTTAGCAACCATGGACCTTATCCTTGAATGAACCTCCTGACCCAATTCCATGATCAGATAGTGTGTCCAAACATACAATGCCTACATCCCAAGGCATGGATCCTGAGGTGATAGAAGTAGGTAGATTTTGGGTGTCTCAGTGGATCTCCCAAGTTTTTCTTGCAGTGTGTAAGCCTTCAACCAGACAAACTTACAGTGTAAAGTGGGAACATTTTTATGTTGTCTTGCACGTGTGCAAGCAACATCTTCTGTTAGTAATAGTACAGTGAGAGGTGCGTCAGTGTTGTCGAATGCAGGGTACACCTTAGTAGGTGCGTCCCTCATTCCCCAATTAGCCAGCATGCTAGCGCTGATGCAGGAATTATGTAAAGTGCCACTAATTTGAAAGAAATGTGCCGCTGCAACCAGAGACAAGCTCGTCATGCAGTGGCAGAGATGACACACCTCCTGTACGTGCCTTTTCTGGTGAAACATTTCAATAAATAGGCACCGCCGCCACACAATCCCCCAAAAAGCCAACATCAAGGGTGCAATTCCAATGTCAGCATGTCCCCCAGTGAGAGCCCACCCCAGTGTGCCACCGCTTGTTCCCCCACCTCCATCGTCGGCATGTCCCCCACCCCACCCACATTGTGTGACTTACTGGTACCCCACCCCAGTGTGCCGCCACTCACACAAAGCCGACTGTGTTGGCATGTCCCCCCCATTGTGTGGCCCACCCCAGTAGCCAACAAATCTCATGATGTCCGTGTTTTTTACCTGAAAAAGAAAATGGTCCCTCGTTGTGTGGCGCCCTCCAACCCTCCCCTGTGCCCGCACCCCTCCCCATACTTATCTTGGAGGTTTGGTGCTGCGGTCTTGATGGAGCAAGAACACGTCTGGACTCTTCAAGCCGAACTGCAAAATGAAGCAGTGCCGGTAAGCTGTATAATGGCATCAGTGAGTTTTGGGGGGTAAACTTAGGTGGATATCTCAGCCATTTTTTTGAATTTTGGCTCCAGATTTTCAACATGGGGTTCTTGGAACCCCACCTCATGAACACTGCACTGTCAGCTTGTTATTCGGTCCCAAAAGGTGATTTTGCGGTCACTGCGAAGAATCACCTTCCGGGACTGATTAATGAAGTAACAGTGCCACTGTTCATGAGGTAGGGTCCCAACAAACCTATGTTATAAATTTGGTGAAAAAATTCCAAAAAATGACTGTGTTACAAGCGTGCATTGCGCAGTTTGCACGCACAGTCGTAACGTTGACAATTTGTAATATTTTCACTCCAGATTTTCAACATTGCCATTTTTTCCACACCTCCTTATGAATAGTATAGCTGTCATTTTTAACATCCTGCCCAAAATGTGTTTTTGCACATCTGGTGCACAATGGCGCAGTCGCTGTGGGAAATCAACTTTCGGGACAGATTAACAAAATCACAGTGCAACTCATCATGAATGGAGGTCCCAAAATGCCTATGTGGAAAATCTGGTTAAAAATATCCCCAAAATAATTACGTTACGGATGTGTGTTGCGCAGTTTCTATGCATGCTCATGACTTCTACCAATTTTTCATATTTTCACTCCAGATTTTCAACATTGCCATTTTTTTACACCTCCTCATGAACAGTACAGCTGCCATTTTTCACATCCTCCTCGAAATGTGTTTTCACACCTGTGGCACCAAATGGCACAGTCGCTGTGCAAAATCACCTTTTCGGCTAACGAACTGATAGTGCCACTGTTCATGAGGTGGGATCACAAAAAGCCCATGTTGAAAATTTGGAGTGAAAATACCAACAACGCTTAGGGCGTTAGGGTTTCCAACCATAACACCCCACCCTGTAGAGACTGACAGGCATTGGGGAGTGACTTGGGATTGTTGGCTGTAATGCTCACGCCATTCCACCCCACCCACCCTGAAGTCAGTGACAGGCATCAGGGTGAATGGGGTGCGCGTAAGGCCCAAAGACCCCAAGGCACACCGCAACAGTTGTCGGTGTCTGCAGGGTAGGGTGAGGTGAAATGGCTGTCGACCCAAAGGCACACCCCAATGCCTGTCGGTCTCTGCAGGGTGGGGGTGGGGCTGGCGTCCATTCAATACTTCACTGCCATTCCTATTATGCATCTCTGTAACTCCTGCACTACCAATGCCAATGCCAGCAAGCCAACATTCGACATTGACAAATGCTTGTTCTATTTGCTTTGCTGAAGACACCAAAGATCCCTTTCACTGTCCTCCAAGGAGAGTTATTGACCATGTCCTGAACCTATCATCGGAGGCTAATCTACAGTACTCCATGATTAAATTCTACTTATCAGCCATCTGGGTCCAGTCCTCTGCAACATGTTTATTAGTGACATTGGTTAGGGAATCCAGGGCAGGCTGTGTCTCTTCACAGATGATACAAAACTATGTGGGAAGGTGGACAGTGATGAGGGAATAAGGGATATGCAGAGGGACCTAGAAAAACTAGAGGGGTGGTCAAAGGTCTATTGATTAAAATTCTACACCAGAAGGTGTGAGGTAATGCAGCCAGGGAAAAGGAACCCCAAGACAGAGTACCGGATGGGTGGAGTGAGACTTAGCACTACAGAAGGGGTCTATACTGTGGGTCTTACCTTTTTTCCACTAATTCCTCTAATCACAGTAGTTCTCAGAAAAATAGTACATCCCACAGAGAATTTTCTTAAAGTGCCAGAGTGGCAAAAAGCACTTGGTTCTCTAGTCTAGCCAACCAGACAGATAGGAAATGTATTGTTCCCACTTAAGTGGCATCACCTGAGCCAAGGACCTGTGTTCCACCCAAGTTCGGAGTAGCCACCTTGCTCTTAAGCAGAGGACATTCACATTAGGCTGTTCGTAGAAGATAGGAAACACATCTACTGTATGTCTTCCAGGAAGCAGTATACATCCATAACTAATGACGGTGGGCAACAGTGAGATGAGCTGAACGACAGGTGGGTCATATGGTTGAGGATCAATCCATAAGGGCTTCAGTGGCATAAATTCTTAGATTTTCTACAGGTTGGGCTGGACAAAGGTCTTCCACCCATCAGTCGGAAAGTTCTGGTTCCTGCATTAGGGATAATCCTGCGACTCCTCAAGAGTTCTTCTCTGGGGTTCTGTGCAGATGTAAACAGACTTTTTAGAGCAGTCAGCAAGTCCAGACCGACCAACAGATCCCAGGTATCTTCATGGGATTTCAAGGTGGTTCTCTGTGTGAGCCCCTTTTGAACTGTCATCTGAAGTTTTGGAAGATCCTACAGTATATAATGCACTATGAGATTCAAGATTCCAAACCTTGTACATGCCACTACAGATAAGGGATTTTTGTTATCTCCTTCTGTCTCTGATGGACTATTCATTCTCTCCAATGTGTTATATGGCTTGACTCTGCAACCAGAGAAGTCTCTACAGATGAGGACTTCACCCTCAGAAGGGTGCCTCTATGGCAAGCCCAACTTTAAGAAACCTGGGGATGGCTAAACACACCTCCAGAACAAAAAGGTGACATATGAAAACAGCTGCTTCAGGCTTGGCTGCCCAGTTTTTTCCTCTAAGTTCAAGACCCATAAATGTACAGTATCATGATTCTTGAAGGTTACAGCTAGAGGCTGGCACAGGACAGGTGCAGCCCAATATCATTGGAGCTTGTCCCTTGAGTGGTGTGTAGCTGACCTTTGAGAGGTTAGTTGTTTGCCCAGGTACTGGGGTGATTGCTGGGAGGCATTTGAAAGAATGATAGAAGTATGAAAAGGTGAAAACCATACGAGTATGTTTGCTTGAGAGTTGAGCCCTGGGGAATTGAGCTGAATGGCTGTCTGGGCATATTCATAGACAGTACTTACTGGGCAGAGCAGCACATCAGATGCCTGCATTCAGCAGGAATTGTCATCTGGGCATGTCTCCAGATAGAAACAGAGCATGTGCCCGAGCTGTGTTCAATAATGAAAGGGTGAATACCTGACAGTCAGAAAGCATGAGCTCAGTACTTGTAGGGATATGTGCCCTAAGATTTATGCCCACTCAGAAATGTGTTTCTAGAAGGAACAAGTAAAAGGCCCAATAGTGTGAAGTGAAGCAAGGCCACAGTAACAAAGCCAGGAAAAGGAGGCAGACCATGCAGGTAAGGGAGCAGCCAGAAGGAGCAGTGGAAGGATGGTGTCCCTAGCAACCCCTAAGGCACAAGATGTTGCGCCACGCTGGCAGCGGCTATTGAGTGGCAGGTGGCAGAGCAAAAAGAAATCCAAGGCAAGGGAGTCCAAGAACAGACCACACGCACAGAACACCAGGAGAAATGGCAACCTGACCAAGGAATGTATCAGTGAAGTGCTGGCAACAATGCACACACAGTGTCTAGGCAAGCCACAGATGTGGCACTGGATAAACAAGAAAAAGGACAAACAAGCAAGAAAAAGGACAAACAGATAGGGCAGCAGGCAGAAAAGCAGGAATGGAGGACGACCAGGACAAGGGCAAAACCAGAGCAGGTAGGAAGCAGCAGCTGGGCAGCAGCCAAGGACACAAGCTGCACTAACAGGGCAAGCAGCAAAGTGAAGAACCAGAGCCAAATGGGAGGGAATACACACCACAGCCAGGCAGCAGTGGGAGTCTGCCTGGTCTGAGTACCACGGTGGGGGCAAGTTGTGTATCGCCTGCTGCTCTTCCAAAAATCAGCCAACGTTCAATAAAGAATGCCCCAGTTATTGGAACTGACAAAAACATTAGAACTAAATGAAAATTAATGTGTGGATCTCATAAGTTTTTCTTTCCGAAAACAGGAGCATCACAAGCTTCAGTGAATTAGCACAAATTTCTGGTCCCCTTTAAATGCAGTTTTTGCCTAAATTGGGTCAGAAATCCAGGAAAGGTGAATATAGCTTAAAGCTGAGATATTCCCTTGCTTTCAAGTTTGTTCTCCTGGGAAAGTCTCCTCTTTCAACCGTCGGGTTCTCCTGAGTGAGCTTATCCTTGTTAGCATGACACAGAGGGGCATGACATCATCTCTGTGGTTAAGGTTGCCGAGGGCTGACCAGTCTTTGGATGAGGTTGACCTCGATAGGGCAAGGGACACCAAGTTCCTGCAGGGGAAGAAAAAACAACAAAGCCTGTTTCTCACTATGGAGTCAGATGTTGGGGAGGAGCAGAGGAGTAATAGCTAACAGAAATGCATAAGACAGCAAGCTGACGTGAGTTGGATATAACTTTGCTTGTATAGGCATTTACAACAGAAAAAAACACCTGGCATTGTTTGCCATAGATATAGGCAATAAAGTATTGTTTTATGCTAATATACAGCTATACTATATGGCTGGTCCTTTTTTCCACAGGAAATCAGTGACATCACAGCCTTGTTGTTCCATCGTTACAACATTATGGTGTTATGGTACCTGGCCAGTCACTTTTCCCATAGAGAATCACCGACATCAGTCTTGTGTACCATTGTTATAACATCAGGGTGTTATGGCACATGGGTACTTTACTTTTTCCACAAGGAATTAGTGACAGCACAGCCTAGTTGCACCATCATTATAACATCAGGGTGTTATTGTATATGGCTGGGCACGTTCCCATAGGGAATCAGTAACATCACAGTCTTGATATACCACTGTCATGATGTTATAATGTATGGATAGTCATTTTTCCCATAGGATATCAGTGACATCACAAACTTGTACCACTGTTCTGACATCAGGATGTCATAATAAATGTCTGGTCACTTTTCCCATAGACAATTGGTGACATTGCAGCCCTGTTGTGCCATTGTTCTGATGACAGAATGTTACAGTGTATGTTTGGCCACTTTTCCTATGAGAAATCAGTGACATGACAGCCTAGTTGTACCGTTGTCCTGACATCAGAATGTTTACAGCATATGGCAGGTCACCTTTTGCATAAAGAAACAACAACATTACAACCTTACTGTATATTAATGTCCTGTCATCAGAACAATGCTGCAACAGCATCCTGACATCCATAGCCTTCACGTGAACATTCAAACCAAACTGTGATTGTCACTGACTGAAGTTAACAGAAATGTTACCACATGCAAAACAAGCCAGTAAACAGGGCAAAAATAAATTACGGCTTGGAAGTGACCCACCTGACATCATAAAATAACAAATGGGCAGTGATGTGCTACTACGCTAAGTTCTCAGAGATCCTGTAACATCACTTGAGTCTTGCTTTTGTGGTTTATGATGTCACAAGGATCCTCTTGATGTGAACAAAGCCTTATTTTACGTCTATGTCCATCTGTCATTCCAGCTATTTATCCTGACTAACATCGTAGTCCCACTTTATTCATTTTTTCTCAATTATTTCTTTCCTGTCTTGTCCCTTTGGACCCGCCTTGTCCTCCACTCCAATATGGAGGCCAACCACGCTGCAGCTGTTCCCTGTTGGCCAGGGCAGGAGAGTGGCGGCCTTGTTAGAGAATGCCTGTACTACTATTCTGTGATAGGGGCAGCGGGGAAGAGTGTCTAAAAATGTGCAGATTGTTGCAGTTTATTGCTGCCCCTGTGTATGTCTGAAAATTGCAGCTCAAGACGACTACCTATGTGTGTCTCAAAATTTCTTAGGAGATGGTGCTGAACCTTTGTTGGGCACTGTACTTGTCTGTTGGGAGTTCTGGGGTTTGTCTTAAGCTAGCTGAGCTGTGTAAACTGATTTGAGTTTCATAGTGTGGCCCTGTGAGTTATGCAATAAAGGTTTCCGTGCACAATTTGGCATTTTTCCAGTTTGTCTCTGAGTGCAGCCACGGTGAGTGCACGAATGCTATGGCACGCAGTCCATGCCATCCCTCCCTATGAAACCATTACCTCACCCCAGCAAGCCAAAGGGGGTATTCAGGCACTTTTAGTCAGACTCTAAAACAATAGTTGGAAATGCAGCACTCTGATTGGCTGACTGCATTTTAAAAGGCTTATGTTAATGGCAGGAAACCTTCCTTAACATACAATAAAATCATTTGAATTTTGACTATAAAACAATTATTTTACAAAATATAAAACTATTTTAGTTTAATATTAGCATTAAGACATTCCTTGGGTTGGTTTACCTTTGTTAATCTAACACTAGTGGCATAAGGCCCTTGGCTGTGCCTCATGCCTCAGGACTCCCTAAAGTAAGATTAACTGATGGTAATTCAACCTTGGTCATACTTCAGTGTTTAAATATTGGAGGTGTTCAGTTTTTCGCATCAACCCCTGTACCCAGGCATGCAGGGGTCATATGTAGCTTGAAAGCCACAAATCGTCCATAACATGTGATCTAACGAGTAGAAACAGCATGTGATGTTCTGTTGGAGCCTATATGCATTTAGAAAGGCTCTGGTCAGCTCATCAAAATCATTATAGACCAAGGGAGCGCTCCTGAAATTGGAGTGAGTGCTCCTTACCTCTGTTTGTGAGAGACTCTTATTCTGTGTTGATAAAACACCTGTGTTGTGCATGGAACATAGGTAGTGAGCAGTAACTGCTGCCATCTTTTTATCCTTATATTTTGAATAAATCTTCTTGAACCTGCAACCCAGGGCAGAATACTTGAATGGTTGACCGACCGTGAGCTCGGGTCTTAATTTTGCTGCCTGTGAGTGTTTTTTTTGCCAGAAGCTCTGGTCTGTGGGACTTGGAGCCATAGCCGGTTTTAGGTACCAGCGAACTCTGCTGTCACTGGGGGCCCCTTACTAATTTTTAAATGTTTTTATCTTATTATCTTCTTAAAATGGCAAAAATGGGTGTATAGCTCCTTCTGATGTGGCGTCATGATGTCATGAAATGCTTCACCAAGCTATGACCCAATCAGTAAGAGGTGGATGGGCAGCAGTGGATGGGATGGGAAGAACAGCTCCCAGGACTAACGCTGCTGTCTCCCCCTAAAAAATAAATATACCTCTGATTGTACTGAAAATGAAATAAAATGATGCATGTACGAGCAACAAACACGAGATGAAAGTGGGCCAAGTAGGAGGTCCTGAAGACTCCATTAATCCTGCTGTGGGCCCCGAAAACACCAAAGCCAGCCCTGCTTGGAACTGTCTTCTTTCTTGTTTCTAAGAGTGGTCTCATTTACATTCTTAGGGTAACAGAACTGCTCATCTTCGGTTCTCAGTTCTCATACCTTAAGAATACACGAGACCACTCGTACCATAAGGGTGGCCTCAGCTGCAGTACAGTAGTTCCTTTGTATAGTGAACACCTCTGGAGTCAGCTAAGATGCTCAGTATAGCTAGGAGTTCATCACAGCGAGGTGTTAATACATCTACATCTACATCTAGATCTAGTACTGACTAACAAAGAAGGGATCACAGATCTCCAGGTAGAAGGTCACCTGGGGGCCAGTGACCATCACATGGTGTGGTTCAATTTGGCTACTACATCTAAATCATCCCATTCCAAGGCAAAAATATGGGACTTCAGAGGAGCTGACTTTGATAAGATGGCCAACAGAGTTAAGCTAGCCCTGGCAAAAGAACACAGGTGAGGAGGTACAGGCAAAGTGGCAAGCATTAAGGATACAATACTTGAAGCAACATCCCATTGTGTTAGACAGAAAAGGAAGTGCAAAGAAGAAGGAAACCACTTTGGTTCTCAAATACAGTAGCAGAAAGGTCAGAGCCAAAAGGCTGGCCTTCAGGAAATATAAGGGAACACAGCGGGATGAAGATAGGGAGGCATACCAAACTGCCCTAAGGGAAGCAGGTAAGGCAGTAAGGCAGCAAAGTCCCAAACTGAGGAAACACTAGCACGAACAGTAAAGAAGGTGACAAGACTTTCTATAGATACATTAGTGAAAGGAGAAAGTCCAGAGAGTATTGCTAAGCTTAATGGAGAAAAGGGAGCATGTGAGGAGGAGGACCCTGTAAAGGCATCTATCCTAAATAGATACTTTGCTCAGTATTTACTGAAGAGAAGGCAGGGCAGGGCCCACAGCTCAGCATCATGGACACAGGGGGGAGGGAGGTGAGCACTACTCCCTTCACAAAAGAAAGGGTCCTACAAGAGCTTGCTAAGCTCAGGGTGGATAAGGCAATGGGACCTGATGGCATACATCCCAGGGTACTTAAGGAGCTAAAAGAGGAACTAGCAGAGCCATTAGCAGAATTGTTTAGTGAGTCTCTGAGCACAGGAGAGGTCCCAGAAGACTGGAGAAGGGCTCATGTGATCCCGCTCCACAAGAGTGGTAGCAGGGAGGAGGCGGGAACTACAGACCAGTCAGTCTTACCTCAGTAGTGGGCAAGATTATGGAGGCACTCCTTAAGGAAAGGATAGTGCAACACCTGGAATCCATAGGGGCACAGGATCCAAGACAGCATGGGTTTACAAAAGGAAGGTCCTGTCAAACTAATCTCATAGGTTTCTTTGACTGGGTAACCAGAGTGGTGGACCAAGGGGAGCAGTTGATGTAGCCTACCTTGACTTCAACAAAGCTTTTGACACTGTTCACATAGAAGATTGATAAATAAGTTAGGTAGGCTCGGGGTGGGTCAGAAGTTGGTCAACTGGGTGGCAAACTGGTTGACTGGCAGAAAACGAGAGTGGTGGTAAATGGTATACAGTCAGAAGAGATGCAAGTCACAAGTAGGGTACCTCAGGGATCAGTCCTGGGGCCAGTCCTATTCAACATCTTCATTAGTGACCTGCAGATGGACTAGAGGGTAAGGCTTGTCTGTTTGCAGATGACACCAAGATCTGCAACAGAGTAGATGATCCAGATGGGGTGGGCAGAATGAGAAGAGATCTGGATAAACTAGCAAAATGGTCAGAAGAGTGGCAACTGGGATTTAATGCAAAGAGTGCAAAATCATGCACATAGGGAAGAGAAATCCTGAAGCCACTTATAGGCTGGGAGGAGTTGCTAGCAGTCACAAAGGAAGAAAGAGACTTGGGCATCATCATCACTGATGACCTAAAATCATCAAGCAGACCTCTAAAGCAGTAGGTAAGGCTAGGGTGTTAGGGTGTATTAGTAGGGGTATCACAAGTCGTAAGAGGGAGGTAATAATCCTCTGTACAAGACATTGGTTAGGCCCCATCTGGAGTACTGTTGTGCAGTATTGGAGGCCACACCTTCACAAGGACATTAACCAAATTGAGGCAGTCCAGAGAAGGGCAACCAAAATGGTGCAGGGACTGCATCAGAAGACATATGAGGACAGATTAACGGACCTCAATATGTATACCCTTGAGCAAAGGAGGAGAGAGGTGATATGATCGAGACATTTAAACACCTTAAGGGCATAAACAAGGTGAAAGAGTCTAACATGTTTAAATATAAGAAAAATAGCAGGACAAGAGGACACAGCATGAGATTAGAGGAGGCCGATTAAGGGGAATGTGAGAAATTCTTTTTCACAAGAAAGGGTGGTAGATGCATGGAATAGCTTACCACAAGAAGTGGTGGCTATGAATACAGTGCAGGGCTTCAAACAGGCATGGGATAGGCATAAGGGAGCAATACAAATGACTATGAATAGATAGGTCACTGACAGAGCAAAGGCCGATGGCACATTTATAAGGTAGAAAAAGAAATGGGCAGACTGGATGGGCCTTGCGGTCCTTATCTGCCATCAACTTCTGTGTTTCTATGTTTACTTAGTGAACAATGGGAGTCATCAAAGGTGTTCACTATAAGAGGGAGTTTGTTGTAGCCTGGAGATTCTTTACACCAAGGGAGCGCTGTATTAATATACACAGTCAGCATCAGCAGAACTCAAGTTGCATTTTACCCCATCTGGTGATGGGTGTTAGGGATGTGGTGTCATAGCCAAGGGGGTGCGTGACCCTCGTACAGGTAGCTTGCCAGTTGGCAACCACAGAGGTGTCCCCTGGAGCTGGTCCTAGTGCCACTGCTGGCAAGGGTGTAGCGAGAAATTTTTAACTTGTACACGAGAGTTGAAGGAACTTTTGCCCACCCCACCCCCCACCCCGTAAACACAAACCAAAGATGTGCTGCCCCATCACACAACTTTTCCCCACCCCCCATTTCAGTTAACAGTATGTAGTAAACCAATGATCCTAATAAAGTCATAACATTTTATTTTATCTAACAAGCACACACTGCCAATCAGGCAGAACTTGGCTGCTTTTTAGTTACAATGTTTAAGATACATTGTGATAAGCCTCTGTACCACATCAAAGTAGCCAGCCTTACAAAAGTCTATTCACAGTAGCACTCATGCATACATTCTCGACCGGGTCATTCATACAAGCATGGCCTCTAAGTTTAGCACCCACACAACTTCTGAAGATCATTCACAAACTGGCACTAAGGCATCCAAAGAGGGGAAAAACAGTTCTTCGTGTACAGCAGCCTCTGCTTGTGTTTGTGGCCCTAGCCTGAGGCTCATGTTGTCCCGGCTTTTTCCAGATTTTATAGTACTCAGCAAAGTACGCTGAATATGCCTGCCGACACCCATATGCTGGGGAGGGGGTGCTTACTGCAGCCCATAAGACTCATCCACGGCAGTTAGCAGTTGAAGTTAGGTGTAACAAGTGCCTGATGGAGGTGCCCCTCAAGGAGCATGTCCTCATGGCCTCTTGGTGCCTGGATCTCAGCCATCAGTGAAGGTACCCTGGAGCCATCTGTTCCACTAGTGGGGCTTAGGCAGAGAGATGGCTGACCCCAGAAGAAAGGCAAAAGAAGAGCAAAGTGCCAACCAGTATCAAACATAGTAAGACCCGAGAGGTGAAGGTAAAGAAAGATGGAGTGTGTGTGGGTGCATGTGTGTGTGAATCTTCAAGCAGATGCTGCGCACCCCTAGGACTATGTTCACCCACCAGTCAAGGGACCATTCTGTCAGATTTATTTTTTTGTTTTGGGGGGGAGGGGGTTCCATGGAGACCATAGCTACCTTTGCCTTGTCCCATGGAAGTCTGCCAGTGTGATCTGGGAACCTCTTGCATGGGCCAGTACCCAGGTCCAAAACTTATGCTAGTCAGATTTCATGCCATGTGGTGATGGTATAGGGCACTGAATGTTGAACTGGGAGTGCTTTCTTCATGTCTATAGTTAAGGGGTGTAGCTCTCGCAAGTAAATTTGAACACAAATTAATCGCCTTTGTAATGCATATTGCCTGATTACGTAATGTAGAATATGTTTGACTCCTGAGAGGTGTAGTATCTCTGCTGACTGGTGCCTCAGTTCCTATAATTTATTTGGTCCTGTGCCCACACCCTGAGTAATAACCAGCATCTAATTGCAACTGCCTATGTGGGTTACACACTGCATTCCAAAAACATCAGAATTTTTTTCAGGCCATTTCGTTCTAGAGCCTTGTGCCTTGCTCACAGTTCACTTACAGCTGAGGCTTACACAGGAGCTGAAGTCATCAGAATGCCCTACTCGTGGCAGTACAGCCTATTGTTATGGAAACAAGCAACTAACCATTTTTGACCCAGGGAAGTCCTCCAGTTAGTCCTCTGTTAGTTTAACTTAAAAAAACTGTCTGGAGCCAACCCAGTAGTGAGGAAGCAGCACACTGCACTGCTATGCAAATGACCGAAGTTCAGGAGCGGCCTTTGGTCACCACATCATGGGCCAGGCCGAGTCGTGGCAGGCTGCTGATGCTGAAGGGCAGCTTACTTCGGCTGGGGAGGGCTGGTGGCAGAATCTAGCCCATAGTGACCCCGGTGGGCAGGCCAGGGAGCTCTCTCCTCCACAGGGGCATTCTACCTTTCTGAGGATGTATGGCATGTCCCACACCAGGTGGTGGAGGGAGGAACAGAGAGAAAGTGAGAGAGAAAAACTTCACTGTTATCTGAATGATAGCCAAATGCCTGAACAAAGTATACCCCTCAGTGATGGTAGAGAAATGGGAGAAAAATCTATACGGGCAATGAAAACAAAACTGCTTGGGTTTGAACCTAGGTAGCTTGGGTTGCTGGCTCCTTGGTACATGAGTTTATCTCTACAAAACAAGCAGCCATTCACTTCAGTACAGCTTAGTGATGCAGCGGAAATGTGACTAATGTGGAAAGCAAGAGACAAAGGATCACATACACAGTCAAAATTTAGTGGAGCAAAGCCGGCTCCATAGTGCAGCAGTTGTGCTACTGCTCAATACGCCAGTGACCTGGGTTCAGGAATGGATTCAAGTCACTCAAGGGCTGGTTGGGGAAGGAGAACTGAGTGTCCTGGGACAGCATGCAGCTATCCTCCCACGGGGGAAGGGGATAGCTTGCCACTCAAATCGGCTGCCACCTAGAAGAATCTGGGTAGCAGTGCAGCAGGATTGGACAGGGAAGGGGTCCCGCATGGCTGGATGGCAGGCCCACTCCTCCACAAGAGCCGCACCAGTGACTGGATACTTCTAACCCTCTCCTGCTCTGGAGGGAGATTTGGCCACCCCCAACAGCCCCACCACAGGGGGAAAGCTGCAGAAGAAGTCAGAGCAGGCAAGTCCCAAGGACTGATGGGGCAGGTCAGCAGTCAGGAACAGAAAATACTGATATAAAAAATGTAGCTGTGCAAAATGGTTGCAGTGAGCACTGTGCGCCTTCTAACTTGCCCCCATTTTGCTGTATACAACGGGGTCACAAGTCCTTCCCTACACAGTTGTGATAAGCATTGTGGCTGCACAAGGAAAGGAGCAGGGCTGGCATTCTATGGATGTGCTATGCTATGCATAGATGATCACCGGACCAGTGCCTGAATAGCCCTGTCACTTGCTCCAGTGCCTCCAATCCTGAAGAATAGTTTGGAGCAGTTCTTCAGGCAGGCACTAGTGTGTGACTAGAAATGAAGGATCCAGCAAAGAAAAGAGATCAGAATGGGACCTGACAAAGAAGAGAATGTCATGGGGGGAAGGGCTAGGAAGGGGGATCCACTGAATGCCAAGGACTATCAAACAGCTGGAGTTGGGGGGGATCCACTGAATATCAGGAACTATCAAAGAGCAGCAGTTTGAAAGGGAGATTCACTGTCTGCCAGTGGCTGTCAATCATCTGGGGTTAAGGAGGGAGAGCCACTGAATGTCAGGGACTAACAAAGAGCTGGGTGTAATCCACTGGATGGCAGGGACTGCCAATGAGCTGCGGTAAGGAAGGGGGATCCAATGGATGCCAGAGACTATCAATGAGCAGGGGTTAGAGAAGGCAGATTGAAGGGATGCCAGGGACTTTATTGAGCTGGGGTTAGCTGAGGATGGGGAATCCACTGGATGCCAGGGACGTTCAGTGAGCTGAGGGGGATCCACTGGCTGCCAGGGACTGTCAATGTGCTGGAGTTGGGGGGGGTCCACTGGATGGCAGTGACTATCAATGAGCTGGGGTTAGGGAGGGCAGATCCACTGGTTGCCATGGACTGTCCATCACCTGGGGTTAGGTAGGGTGGCGCCACTGGATGCCAGGGACTGCCAATGAGCTGGGGTAAAGGGGGGAGTGCCCCTGGATACCAGGGACTATCGATGAGCTGGGGTAAGGGGGCACTGGATTCCAGGAACTATCAATGAACTAGGGGTAAGGGGGGGGGGTTACTGGCTGCCAGGGACTATCAATGAGCTAATGTAAGGATGGGAACCACTGGATGCCAGGGACTGTCAATGAACTAATGCAAGGGAGGGGGGCTACTAGATGCCAGGGGCTATCAGTGAGCTCATGTAAGGAGGGAGCTACTGGATGCCAGGGGCTATCAGTAAGCTGGGTAAGGGGGGCACTGGATGCCAGGGACTAACAATAAGCTGGGCTAAGAGGAGGAGCCACTAGATACCAGGGACTATCAACAAGCTAATGTAAGGGTGGGACCCACTGTATGCCAGGGACTATCAATGAGCTAATGTAAGGGTGGGAGCCACTAGATGCTAGGGACTATCAATGAACTAATGTAAGGGTGGGAGGGCTACTAGATGCCAGGGGCTATCAGTGAGCTAATGTAAGGAGAGAGCCACTGGATGCCAGGGGCTATCAATAAGCTGGGTAATTGGGGCCACTGGATGCCAGAGACTAACAATGAGCTGGGCTAAGAGGGGGAGCCACTAGATGCCAGGGACTGTCAATGAGCTAAGGTAAGGGGGAGCCACTGGATGCCAGGGGCCATCAGTGAGCTGGGTAAGGGGGGCACTGTATGCCAGGGACTGTCAGTGAGTTGGGGTAAGGGGGGAGCCAGTGGATGCCAGGGGTTATAAGTGAGGTGCAGTAAGGGGGCAGTCACTGGATGTCGGGTACTGTTATTGAGCTGGGGTTAAAGAGAGGGATCATCTGGAAGCCAAGGACTATCAGTGAGCATGGGGTAAGGGAGGAGGGATGCACTGGATGTCAGTGACTATCAATGAGCAGGGGGGAGTCATTGTATGCTAGGGACTATCAATGAGCTGTGGTAAGGAGAGAGCTACTGGATGCCAGAGACAGTGAATGAGCAGTAGTAAGGGGAGGAGCCACTTGATGCCACGGGCTGTCATTAAGCTGGCATTAGGGAGGAAGAATGCCCTGAATGCCAGGGGCTGTCTATGAGCTAGGGTTAAGGGGAGCCACTGGATGCCAGGGACTATCAGTGAGCTAAGATAAGGGGGTGGGGAGCCACTGGATGGACGGGCTGTCATCGAGCTGACATTAGGGAGGAAGGATGCACTGAATGCCAGGGGCTATTAATGAGCTAGGGTTGGGGGAGCCACTGGATGCCAGGGACTATCAGTGAGCTAAGGTAAGGGGGACACTGGATGCCAGAGACAGTGAATGAGCAGTAGTAAGGGGAGGAGCCACTGGATGCCAGAGGCTGTCATTAAGCTAGGGTTAGGAAGGGGTGCCACTGAACCATCAGAAAGTACTGCAAAAGGTAGCCAAAAATAAAAGAATCACTCTGACCCAGAAGCAGGCCTGCCAAAACTGCATGCTAGGTAGGTTGGGAGTTAACTGGAATGGTAGCACTGTCTCTATAGGGATGTGTACATGGTATACTGCCATGCAAAAGCTGCTATGTCAGGCACTGTCCTCTGTGGAGGTTGCAGGCAGCTTACACTTTTGTGTATTCAGAAACCCCATTGCCACCCATGAACAGCTGGCAGCCATCATCAGTCATCATGCAGATTCCTCTCCTGACAACTAAGTTTTCCCTTTCAGTATGGCAGTTTTTGATGTTGGCATAGTAGGGAGCATTTTATGACCTGATTTTGTGCCACCCTCAATTGCAACTGGATATCTGGCCCCTGTGGTTCAATTCCCCTAGGAACCTTACATTTTTGTGATGCCACCCCTTACCTGCCAAGCATTTGATTCAGTCCATTAGTTGCAGACACTCCCCCCAACCACACACACATGCTTGGGACCAACATTGGTCCGTGGGGTGACCGAGGCAGACCAAGAATGTCTGTTTGGGGAGATCAGGTAATACTAGGTGCACAGAGACATACAGTATTTAAATGTAAAATTCTGATTAGTAACTTACTCAAGGTGACATAGTAAGTGGCTGTGGTAGGATCTGAACGAGTCTCCCCACAATCATCAGTGAGTTTGCAAAGACAGTGGAGTGCAGTGGTTAGAGCACCAACTTGTGAATCAGGAGATCCAGTGGGTTGAATCTCTTCACGTCCACTGACTCTGAGTGTAACATGGAGCAGGTCACTGTTGTAGTTTCTCCCAGTTCTAAAACTTGGATGAAGCAGGACACCTGTGCATGTAATAACTCATACACACACACTGCCTGCCACAGACATGCACACACACAAACATATAGACACACACAGCCTTCTCCACACACAGTTACTCATACACATGCAACCCCCCCCCCAGCACACACAGCCACACACAACACATACATTTCTTAAAGCTAAACCAGGGCAGGCTGGATGGACCTGGAGGTCCTTTTCTGCTGACAGCTAGTATATAACTATGTAACACACACACACTATGTAACACACGTACAGTCTCTCACACACACACACTACACACACAGTGAGATGCTGTATATATTAATTGGGATGAACAAATACATTGCAAGTGAAAAAGCAAGAAAAATAAAAAAAAAAAAATAAAAAAGCAGTGTGGTGTAGTGGTTAGGATACAGGCCTGGGAGCCAGGTGACCCAGGTTCAAATCCCACCAGATCCAGTTTACATGCTTCATGACCCTGAACAACTTACCCTCCCTGTTCTTATCTTCATAGCTATGAAATTAGGCAAAATGCAGACCACACTGAAAACAAGACATTGCATCTCAGCTCTGCTGTCCTTGGAAGATAAATTGTGAAGCTAAATTGAAAACTAGCAGCCAACTATACAGCACTGTGACTTGACATGTTGATATATTTTGACTCATGCGCAAATAATTCTGATTCACACTGAAAATACTTTCCCATGCTTCCCCTTTGTTCTGATAGCTTGTCTAGGCTGTCTGCAGTGATGTCTAAATCACGTCACACGGTGTTGCCACATCTTACTATTCTCCTTCCTAGTATTTGATGACCTCAGAGAAGTCATATTTCCTTGCTCAACACTGTCAAAAAGCCTTTGCAAATATTATGGAGGGATCCAGCAAGCAGAATGGCTCGTGGGGTTTGTATCATTGCTAAATCTTTTATTCTGTTCTACCACTGCCTGCCACTTCCTCCCTTTCGCACCTGTCTACCAAGGGACCAGTGCCCCCCAGGGCCAAGACCATCCATCCCAAAGCCATTTCTACTGTGAGGACACTTGCAGGTTAGCAGGTCCGGTGTCCTCACTGGCTCTACCACACCTTTGACTGGACAGTCCTGACACCAGGGCTCTAGGGGGAGGCATCTGGGTGGCAGACCAGGGTGAAGGGGAAGCGCTTGGGGCCTCAAAAATCAAACCACTGCAAAGGCATCGTTGCATCCAGAGCATCCTCTTCATAACATTATACACCCCAGCATTAGAAGAGGATGTCTAGTGTTGGTGTCGCCACCCTCTTCCACCAACAGACTCCACTATAAGGCAGGAGTTCAGCACATGCTGTTGCATAATGGCTACCTGCTTCCATGGCCCTAACAACCACTGTGTAGTCGCTGGTACACTGAATTCTGATCCCAAAAAGAGAGGGGCAGTACTGGGAACAAACACTCATGGACCAACAAGATGTAAGCTCCAGGGCACTGAGTTCAGCTCCCCACCCGACAGACCTTCTCTAGTTGGGCAACATGGGAATGAGACATCAAAGGCTGTGGCTCCCACTGCTTGGAAAAAATACTGTTCCAGCCAGTCTATAATAACACCAGTTCCAGCTGTCTTAATAGCATTATAAAAATAAACAAGGGCGGATAATGAGAGAGAGAGAGATCTAACAACTGATGATGCTTAATGGCTTCATCATACCTCAGGCATGGATAAGTGTCCATTCCCTTAAACACCAACTCATTTCCCTCAGTGATGAGGTAAAACACCCCTCCTCCTTATGTCTTGGGTCATAAAATGTGGAAAAAGGGACCACAATGTGGGGATACCTCATCAAGGCCTGGAGACACACACACACACACACACACACACACACACACACCGGATGCTGTGGAAACTGTTGCTATGATGTAGATAAGACTTTCTGTTCAGAGAGAATCCTTCACTGCTTTAAAAATCTGCTTCCAAATCCCCCTGAACAACTTGGGAAGAACCCTCTCCAAATAGGAAAGAGGGGACTCTGGGTGGTAAAAGAAGGAACATCCCTCCTTACATAGGAAAGTTAAGATGTATAATTCCTATGGTACTACATAGGACAGCAAGCTGTCCATGTAGGAGAAAGACGATTCCGAGGGGTAAATGAAGGATGCCTCTCTTCCTGATGAGACACAGCTGAGTGAGTTGGGAGGTACAAACAATTCTGTAAAAGCTGGGGCAGAGGACATGCTAACCTGTACAATAAGGGGAGTCCCTCCTAATGTAGCACAGTTGACAGGTATGACTCGGACCCCCGCAGTATAATGTGGGGCAGACCCTTCTCCATGTGGGAAGGAGGAATTCTGGGTGGTAACCTGAGCTTCATCCCTCTTTCTGTTGGACAGTTCAGAGGTATGCATCCCACTGTACAATGTGGAACAGTAGGATTCCAAGTTGTAAAATGAGGGACATACCTCCTGAAGAGGGGTAGTCGAAAGGTATGTCTACAGGGATAAGGAAGGGCAGGGAGAGTGGGTGAGAAAAAAAAAAGGAGAGGAAGGAGAAGAACAAAGATGGGATGGCAAGCAGAGGGATGGGTAGAGTCAGGAGACGAGGGCGAAAACTGAAGAAAGGGAGAATGAGGAGAGACAAAAGCTCAGGGAGGGAGGGGGAGAGAAAGAAATAGAGACGATGAGAATGGGGAAGAGGGAGGGAGGGAGACGGGAAAGGGGCACGAGGTCACAGTCAGAGTAACCAAATGACATTCAGTTGTATGTAAACAGCCCTGCTCTCAATTGTGAGGCATCTCTCTTTGCACCCTGGTGCACTTACAGCAGCAGCAGCAACTTTGCTGCCTGTTCAGTCACACACCTCCTGTTTTTCCCTTTACAACACTAAAAATAAAACAGATGTTGCACTGAGAAAACAATGCAGTGGCGAGTTTTTTTCATTTATTGTAATCATTTACCGAGACAGCAAAGTGCCTCCTGTGTGAAGTCTATTTTCAGAATTCTCTTTTGTTTCAGTCTATTTCTTAGTTTACCAGGTTCCCTCCCCCCCCCCGCCATTTTATGTTGGCGCGCTTGTGCAGTCAACATCTTGCGGTAGTGGAGATTTGGAGGCACGGTCGCTGTTGGGCGAATGCAGGGCACGCACCAATAGGTCCGTCCATCATTCCCCAATCAGCATGCATGCCGGCACCACACCATGCATACTAATGTGGCAATCACATCAAAGGAAAGGTCCGCTGCAATGCAAGCAAAGCTCGTCACATGCAGTGGACCTTCCTACGTGCTTCTCCAGCTACAAACATGGCGGCACAGTGGCCGCTAAACTGCCGACTTCGGGGTGCCCATCCCTCGGTCGGCTTACCCTACCCCTCATCTATGTGCCGATGTGGGAACCCACTCCCTGTCGGCATAATGTGTCCCCCCCCTTCTTTTTTGCTTTCTGAGGGGGTGCCCAATCCCCCTTGGCTCATGCGCCCACCGCTTTCGTTGTTTGACGACTGGGATGCCCGTTAGCATCCATCCCCCCTTTCCCACTTTAATGTGCCAATGGGGGAGCCCACTCCCCATTGGCATGATGTCACCCCCCTTCTTCTGTGCTGAGGAAGTGCCCAATCCCCCTCAGCCAGTGTCCCCCACTCCCTATGTGCTGATGGGGTGCCCAGTCCCCCATCAGCTACTGTATCCCCCAAAACACCTGTAAACAAAGAAACCGTCCACAATGTTTTTTTTGTTTTTTAACACCTATAAACAGAAAACAGTCCTCATAGTCTCCCTCCCCCACCACCGCACCCACTCACTGCATACCCTCCCACCCCACCCACCATACTTGCCTCCGGGCTCGGCGCGGACGATCTTCGTGGACCAGGAACATGTCTGCACTCTTCAAAGCTGACCGCAAACTGAGGAAATGCCGGTAAGCTGTATAATGGAATAGATAGGGTTTTTTTCAACTTTGATGCATATCTCGGGCATTTTTTGGAATTTTTGCACCAAGTTTTCAACATGGGGTTTTTGGGACCCCTCCTCATGAATTCTGGCACTGTTATGACATTAATCGATCCCAAAAGGTGATTTTGCAGTCACACGCGGAATCACCTTTTGGGACCGATACTTACGAGAGACAGTGGAAAAAATCAAAAATAGGCTGTTTCTTGAGGTGTGAGGATTGCGCAGTTGCTACACCGTTTGTTTGTAACTAACGGAATTCGCAATATTTTCACCCCAAATTTTCAACATTGTCATTTTTCTACACCTCCTTGTGAACAGTACGCTGTCATTTTTCACATCCTGGACAAAATATGTTTCCGCACTTCCGGCGCACAATAGCGTGGTCACTGTGGGAAATAAGTGTTTGGGGCAGATTACGAAAATGACAGTGACACTGTTCATGAGCAGAGGTCCTAAAATGCCTATGTTGACAATTTGGTGACGATACTCCATAAAATGACTGTGTTACGAGCATGTGTTGCGCAGTTGCTACGCACACTGGTAACGTCACAAATTCACAATATATTCATGCCAGATTTTAAACATTGTCATTTTTCTACACCTCCTTGTGAACAGTACAGCTGTCATTTTTCACATCTTGGCCAAAATGTGTTTCCGCTCTTCCGGCGCACAATTGCGCGTTCATTGTGGGAAATCAGTGTTCGGGGCAGATTACAAAAATGACAGTGACACTGTTCATGAGCAGAGGTCCTAAAATGCCTATGTTGAAAATTTGATGACGATACTTTTTAAAATGACTGTGTTACGAGCATGCGTTGCTCAGTTTGCACGCACGCTCTTACCGTTGTGCATTTGTAATATTTTCACCATCAGCATTTTTACACACCTTCTGATGAACAGTACAGCTGTCATTTTACATATCCTGCCTGAAATGTGTTTTCACATGCCCAGCGTAGAATTGCGCGGTCACGGTGCAAAATCACTTTTTGGGACAGTTCGAGGAAATGACATTGACACTGTACATGAGCAGAGGTGCTAAAATGCCTATGTTGAAAATTTGGTGTAGAAAGTCCATAAAATGACTGTGTTACAAGCGTGCATTGTGCATTTCCCATGCACCCTTGTAACTTCACAAATTTGCAATATTTACATGCCACATTTTCACCACTGCCATTTTTTTACACCTCCTTATGAACAGTACAGCTGTCATTTTTCACATCCTGCCCAAAATGTGTTTCCGGACTCCACTACCAAAGCCAATGCCAGTGCGACAACATTCGGCATTGACAAATGCTTGTTTTAGCATTGCTTCCTCCTGTCTTGGACCACCCTAATGCCCCTGCTATGCTACCCTATGGTTGACTCCCACAGGCAGGTTTCTAGTCTGGCAATGGCTATTCCAGAAGGAAAGGAACCAATCGTAATCCTGAGATGTTAGAAGGGGCAGTTCTGAGGTGTGGCCCTGGTACGCAATGTCAGCATTCACATCTGAAAGAACTCCTAAAACTCAAGGTGGACAAAGCAATGAAGCCTGACAGGATTCAACCCAGAATCCTAAAAGAACTAAGGGAGGACCTAGTGACACCACTGACCACACTTTTTAACAAATCATGGGAGGAGGGGGTGGTACCTGAGGACTCGAGGAGGGCAGATGTGATTCCCCTTCACAAAAGTGGGAGCAAGGCAGAAGCAGGAAACTACAGACCTGTAAGTTTGACCTCAGTGGTAGGGAAAATGATGGAATCACTTCTGAAAGAAAGAATTGTTGATTACCTAGAGGCCAGCGGGGCACAGGACCAAAAGCAGCATGGATTTACAACAGGGAGGTCATGTCAGACAAACCTAATAGATTTCTTTGACTGGGTGACCAAAGTAATAGACCAGGGAGGAGCTGTGGATATGGTCTACCTACACTTTAACAAGGCATTTGACATAGTCCTGCACAAAAGATTGATAATCAAGTTAGCCAGCCTGGGAGTGGGTCCCAGGGTGGTAGCCTGGGTAGCAAACTGGCTGTACAACAGGACACAGAAGGTAATAGTGAATGGAACACATTCCAAAGAAAGGGGGAGTCACTAGTGGAGTACCACAGGGCTCAGTACTAGGTCCAGTCCTCTTTAACATCTTTATAGGTGACATTGCAGAGGGTCTAGAGGGAAAGGTATGCCTCTTTGCAGATGACACAAAGATCTGTAACAGAGTTGATACACAAGGGGGGGGTAGAAAGGATGAGAAGGGACTTGGCAAGGTTGGAGGAATGGTCAGACATATGGCAACTTAGATTCAACGCAAAGTGCAAAGTAATGCACCTGGGAAACAAAAACCCAGGAGAAGAGTTCACAAAAGCAGGAGAGGTACTAACAACAACAAAAATGGAAAAGGACCTGGGGGTAGTCATATCAGATGATCTAAAGGTGGGTAAGCAATGTGAGAAGTCAGTAAGGAGACCCAGGGGGATACTGGGATGCATAGGAAGGGGCATCACAAGTAGAAAAAGGGAAGTGGTTATCCCTCTGTACAGACAGTTGGTGAGACCCCATCTGGAGTACTGTGTGCAGTTTGGAGACCTCATCTACAAAGGACATAGACAGGATGGAAGCAGTCCAGAGGAGGGCAACTAAAATGGTGCAGGGTCTGCATCAGAAACCATATAAAGAGAGACTGAGAGAGCTTAATATGTATACCCTTGATGAAAGGAGGGACGGGGACATGATAGAAACGTTCAGGTACCTCAAGGGAATCAACAAAGTCCAGGAGGGTAGCAAGGGGCACAATTTAAAGATAATGGAGACGGTTCAGGGGTAATATGAAAATTTTTTTTCACAGCGGAGGAATGGTGGGCCTTATGGAACCGCCTTCCTGGAGAGGCTGTGGGGTCTAAAACAGTGGAGGAATTCAAACATGCATGGGACAGACATAAGGCAATTATAGTGGGGGGGGTGGCAGGAAGTAGGCTGTTGGTAAACTAAAATCTGCAGCTTATCCATTAGGTAGGGAAATGGGCAGACTGGGTGGGCCAAGTGGTCCTTATCTGCCGTCAAAGTTATGTTTCTATGTATCTTGGGACACATTTGTGCTCTGCAAATCATAAGGTTAACCTGGAAGCTTTGTCCTGCAGGACTACCCCCCAACCTTGGGACACCCAGTGGCAGCTGTACTGCTTTAGATGCAACAAACCCTTTCAGAAGGAACTGCAAGTCCAAGCAGAGTGTGCTCAGCCTCTTATTGGTGCAAACTGGGATCCCAGGCCCAGGATTCAGATGCTGCCTATAGGAACTGCATGTCCTCCTGCTGGAGTCAATGGGGGATTCAGGGCCTAGGACACAAACCCTCCCTAGAGGAACTGCATGTCCTCCTGCTGCTGTCAACAAGGATCTTGGGTCCAGGACAAAAACCCTCCCTGGAGGCAGTATGCATAGTGGTCTAGGGCTCTGAGCTGCAAACCTGGAGATATGGGTTTGAATTCCACAGCCCCCATCTGCATACTGTGTGACCCTGAGCAAGTCACTTAACCTCGTTGTGCTCCCAGGTTGCACCTGGAAACAAGCTTTGGCTTACTGTGCCTTTCCTGGTTAAACAATTTCTCCTTCCCCTTCCCCTTTCCCTTTCCTTTCTGCTGGAGTCAACAGAGAATTTTGGGCCCAGGACACAAATCCTCCCTGGAGTACTACATGTCCACCTGCAGGTGCAAACAAGGATCCCTGGTCCAGGACACAAACCCTCCCTAGAGGAACAGCATGTCCTCCTGCTTTTGTCAGCAGGAATCTCGGGACCAGGACACATACCCTTCCTGGAGGAACTACATTTCCTCCTGTTTGTACCAATAGGGATCCCGGGCCCAGGACAGGAACCTTCCTTGGAGGAACTGCATGCCGTCCTGCTGCCAAATAGGATCCCTGGCTTAGAACATAAACTCTCTCTGGAGGAACTGTATGTCATCCTGCTGGTGCTAGCAGAGATCGCAAGCCATGGACTTGAACCTTCCCTAGAGGAATTGCATATCATCCTGCTAGTGCTAGTGCTAGCAGGGATCCCAGGCCTAGGACACAAACATTCCCTGGATGAACTGCACGTCCTCCTGTGGGTGCCTAGGGGGGTCCCATGCCTAGGACATAAACTCTTTCTGGAGTAATTGCATGTCCTTCTGCTGGTGCTAACAAAGATCCCAAGCCCTGGACTTGAACCTTTTCCAGAGGAATTGCATGTCCTTCTGCTGCTGTTAATGGGGGCATAGGACCCAGGACCCAGGTAATGAACCCTCCCTGGAGGAATTGCATGTTGTCCTGCTGGTGCCAGTAGGGATCCCAGGCCCAGGAATGAACCCTCCCTGGAGGAATTGCATGTTGTCCTGCTGGTGCCAATAGAGATCCCAGGCCCAGGACATGAACCCTTCCTGGAGGAATTGCATGTTCTCCTGCTGGTGTCAACAAAGATTCTGAGGGCAGAACAAGAACCTAGGTCCCACACGTGGAAGACAGCTATACCGTCTGTTAGGCCATTGGGTTTCTCCCAAAAAGGAATTTCTGCCTTTAACACCTCCCAGAATGTTAATTTTTGCAGTGGCTACTTACAGATATTCACAACTTGTTTTGCTCCCTGAGACCACTCTGGATGAAGTTTGAGGAATGGAATGTTCTGACACATGCATGTGCTAATGGGAGGGACTGGCCATTTTTGGTGCCAATCCCAGACATTTACATGCAGTGCCCACCCTCTGAGAATTGCTGGTCAGTCTTTGCCAAGCGCTGGTCAACATGAAGATGACTTTTTACACATTGATTTAATTAATATACATTTATATGTCTGTCTACCATATCAATTATCTATATGTGTGTGTGTGTGTGTGTATATATATATATATATATATATATATATATATGTATGTATCTCAAGCATAGTGTCCTCTAGGGCTGAAGACTCATCCAATAGCAGTCAAATGAAAATCCCCTCAGCGAAGCTCTTAAAGTAGTTTGCAACCATACTTGATGGTCAGTACAGAAGGGGCTATGAAAAGGATCATTGGTATTGATACAATAATGCTTTGTTAATTAAATGTAATTATTAAAGTAGACCATTTAAGCAATAATGCATGACAGGGTGTGTGTTGTGCTGGGATGGCATCATGCCTCAGGTGATTGGGCATGAGGCCACAGGCCAGGTGTGCCAAACACCCAAGAAGTGATGTTATCCCAGCATGACACATACCCTGGAGTGCACTGTTGCTATTATACAATGGTTCATTAAAAAAAAAAGAAAGGAAAAAATAGATTTAAAAGAAGTTTTTTTTTTTTTTCCAACGGACAGGTGTACTTTTAAAAAAAAAAAAAATAGTGATTTATTGTTTTGGCCAGTAGATGCAGCTGCTGTGTAGCTCTTCACCCTCCACCAACCTTTCTGTCTGTATTTTCTCCCTTATTACCTCAGTGTCTCCCTCCCTCCCATTTATGTCTCTCTCTCTCTCACTCTCTCTCTCTGTATGTCATGCTGCCACCTGCAAGGAAGTCGGACATCTGTGCCCCACGGTCCCACACCCTCTCACGATTGCAGCTGTGACTGTTCTGTGCACCTCCTCTCACTATAGTTAGTAGGCATGTGTTTGTACCGGGAGAGCAAGAGAACAGCGCTAGGCTAACCAGTAAAGTGTGGTGTGCTTTTGAAAAGCACACACACCCACTCTGTTTGGGTGAAGAATGTAAAATGGTCTCTAAGGCAGTTTGGTATTTGCATCCCCCCCCTTTCTTTAGGTCAGTGTGTTTGCTTCTCCCAGTACAGTCGGTGCAGTTTGTAATTGGAAAAGATTCGAACAAAAACAGAATGAAGCCAGCAATAGGTAAGTACAGTTTGTTGTGCTGTTTAAAGGCACACATGCTCACAGTATTAAAGGCAGAGCAGGGACTGTCGGCAGTGAAGCCAACTGCACCGATGGCTTTGTTTCACATTCCATTTTTTGTTTGTTTATTAAACACATCACGGGAATAATGCCGTAGGGTTTTGGTGGGGGCTTTAACTTGTGTCATTTCATGTGGGTTTTACTCAGTTTGTGAGCTGTGGGAGGGAGGGGTTTCAGTAAAAATGATGAAGTACTGGCAAAATTCACTTCAACTATGCCAAGTGTGAGCAACATGGACATGGCCCGTGGAGTGATACTTTTAACATTTAATGTGGTCATGTGTGTGCTGGGACTAGATTCATGATATTGTGCTGGGATAACGTCATGGATCTAGCCCCAGGCTGACCAGTCAGAGCCCAGGGATTTTTCTTACCATTGTATAATTAAGCAATAATCCACAACAGGGTGTGGGTTATGGTGGGATTTACCTACTCCTGGTGTGGTTCGATCATGAGGCCACAGTCCAAGTGACTAACTCACACCAGAAATGGGTAAATTAATTCCACCATAACACATACCCTGGAGTGGATTATTGTGATTACACAGTGTCCCCATTCTTTTTTTTTGTAATAAAAAAATAAAGCAATACAGAGTTTTTTGGGCAGTTTAAATAATTTCTATTGAATTTATTGTTGTACCACAAAAAACAGTTCCCTTTTGCTAGGTAGAATATTGAGGAGACACCCCCACATCTCAGACAGTGACATGGTTAGATGAATACAATGTTAGCATTTTTTTTTGTTTGTTTGTTTCATTTTTTCACAACACACAGATTTTAGAGATATATGCCACCAGAGATGAGTGGCTAGGAGACCAAGGGGCGGTGTGAGTGTCAGCCTCTTTCAGTAGTATGACAGCTGGCACTGAATCGGGAACTGACATGTTTCTTTTTTCTTTAATTACTGTTACTTTTGGAGTCAGGTAGCATGGGGGCCATATTGAAGTGCAGGGGGTGTTCCTCAGGTCATTTCCAGAGTTTAACTGAACTGCAGCTGTTGGGGGGTTTGCAGCTCTGAGTGTGTTGCCAAGCAGCTTTTTAACAAGATATGTCGCGAATGAGGTTCGGGAGGAGCAGTGTTGGTAAAACTAAGACTGTACAGAGAATGGCGGTATTCGGGAGAGAGCTGGGAGGTGGGAGACCGTGCTGAGCAGCAGGTATTGTCATACACAAACTGATTTTAAACTTGTTTTTTTGCTGGTTGGTAGTTGCAGTGGAGTGCTTTCCTCTTACTGGGACGTGTGCTTAGTGGGCTAACAACATGGTGGTATTTTTTTGTTTGTTTACATTTTGGTGAGTGAGAAATGATTTCTTTGCCTTTACTTTTTTGTGAAGTGGCTTGTCTGTATGCTGGATCCTTATCTCTCGGTTAGTTTAGGGTTTACCTATGGTTAAAAGACCCCTATTAGCCAAGCATATTGTTGGAAAACACGAGCACATTGTATCAGTTCTCTTTGCATACTGGTAAGGTGAGTCAGCGTTTGTAGTCTGATATGAAATTTGCTGCCATTTTTGTGTAACTTCCTTTCTCCAGCACCACCCCTGACCCCTTGGAGACCTTTGGAAAAAAGAACTTGTTCTCATAAGGCCTTTGCTGGTGAAACATTTTTAACAAATATGTCATGCGTCATAGGCAGTTATTTCCTCCTGTTCCCTACGACGTATGGGAGTCCCCAAGGGATCCCTGCTAGATCCTTTACTCTTCACGATATAGTATATATAAATGACCTTGGTGAAGGTATTGGGGGAGCAAGGCTCAGTTATTATGTGGATAACACTACTGTATATGTCAGTAGCCACATCTGTCACTCTGGTCAGTCCGGATTTGCAGTCTGCGTTTAACATTCTGCACCTAAATTTGCTTAGAAACAAATTTATTACTTAAAGGGAAACTCGTTTAGATTCCCTAAGTGCAGCAGTGGCTGCAGAAACACCCGATTAGGGCTTTTAACATAAAAGTATTTTTTTTATTTACCTGCTCTTTGGAATTTTAATTAAAAAGATCCGCTCCATCCGTAATGGCTGCAGAGCCCTGGGCGGACATCTCATGCACCCCAGGTAGCTTCTGCTGCGAAGGTTATGCTAATGAGGGTACCAACATCTGCTGTTTGTTGGTATCCCTCATTAGCATAACCTTCGCGGAGGAAACCGCCCGGAATGTGCGAGATGTCTGCCCAGGGCACTGTGGCCATTATGGATGGAGCAGATCTTTTTAATTAAAATTCCAAGGCAGCAGGTAAATAAAAAATTAACTTTTATGTTAAAAGTCCTAATCGGGCATTTCTGCAGCTGCTGCTGCACTTCGGCAATTTATAGGAATTTCCCTTTAATGCCCCAAAAACTAAGTTAATGCTGTTTGCATCTACAGAAATGTACCCAGTTGACTTCTCCAAATTCTCTGTATTTACTCAGTCTGATGTTACGTTAGATGTGCTGAGTGCACGTAAGTATTCAGGCCTTTAAGTATATAGCAATCTAGCCTTTGTCAAACCCCTAGAACGTGTGCAAAAAGCTTAGGGCAAGATTAGGTTTTGTTACAGAATAAAAGTTGCTTTTTAGTAGACGCCTTGAAAAGGTTGGTGCAAGTGGCCTTCTTACTATTACTGGACTGTTTTGACCTCCTGTACACAGTAATAGCAGTCCATCAACCCACCTTGCTAAGCTGGATGTAGTCTATCACAGGGACCTGCATTTTATAACAAGCCTCAGAGTCTCACAACTGATCATTTCTCTCTATATTCTGCATTAAGTTGGACATCCCCTCAGTACCAGGAGGCTAAAAAATCTTTACCTTTAGTCATATAAAGCTGGTCTGATGGACTAGCACTTACACATAATACAGTGCTCCCTCCTTTATGTGCCCCCCCTTATCCGCCACCCTCGCTTATTGCCAGTGTGAGCTCTTGTCCCATTTTCCAGAAATGTTACCTCCCCCTTTAACTGTCAACCTCTGTTATCTGCCAAAATGTAGGATATATGAAGGTTGGCGGATAAGAGAGGGAGCACTGTTTTTGTTGTTGTTGTTTTTTAAGAGTTAGGGTTTTTTTTGAGTGATCTATTCCACCCCCACCCCCACCCCCGTGCCTGAATTCACCTCTCCTTTGGGCATCAAGGTCACCAGCACCTCTTCTAACCCCCAAACTCCCGCCATTGTCCATTACAGCCTACACGGTAGCTCAGCGTTACCCTTCGCCAAGTGGGTCCCTCTCTTCTGAGGGGGAAGGCACCGGCTGGGACAGCCCAGTACACTATATTTTTCCTCAGCCTCGGGTGCTGCTGATACGGCCATCCCGCAGGAAGTCTTCTGGGTGTGCTGGTAGACCGGATGCCATCATCCAGCCAATCCAGAGCAGTTTTTCTGTATTCTGGTACTTCCCACATTGCGATGCTTTTGTACAGTGCTCCCGGTCTCCACTGGGGGCTGCTGCAGAGCGAAATGACCCTGGAACCCACCCCAGGAGAGGAGAGCAATCCTGTGGATGCTCAATCCTCCTTCCCTTCCGACCCCTGATGACCCAAGTCCGCCTCAAGCTGGGTCGACGGTGTAAAAGAGGGTAACCTCTGTGCCATCGGGCTGGCTCAAGAGTTAGTTTTTTATATGGGTTAAGTGGCACATCCCTATTACATTTTGAAATCCATAGATATTGCACATCTTTTGGAAAAATCAGCATTCTGCTGTCTCACCCATCTTCTCTGTAATACGCTGCAAGGCATTGTAAGACTGGGAAGTATAGTAGTAAGCTATAAAGTCTTTAAAATTATGATCAATAGCCTCAGCACAGATGAATGCAACTGTCCTTAATTTATGTTACCCTGTTAAAGTAGTTGGTATTTTTATCGACTTTGTCTCTCAAGGACCTTTATCTGTATCATGGTGCACCACAGGCTTGTATTATAACACCTGCTGTAAAGCTGTGGCAGGGCAACTCTCAGAGTATTTGCAGTCACATCACCTATTGTCACCTGTGAATTATGGCTTTCGGAAAGGACACAGCACATCCTCACCGCTTGCCACTGTCTCATACTGGATCAGGGCGGCTATGGACCAGGGCAAACTCTCTGGGGCTAGCTTTATAGATCTCTCCAAAGGCCTTTGATCTTGTTGATCATGCCATGCTCTACACTCCGCTTAGGTCCTATGGTCTATCACCTGATGTGCTCCGTTGGTTCTTCAACTATCTACATGGCAGAAAGCAGCTTGTCAAATATGGCAAGGAGCTCTCGGGCTCTACTTCTGTAAACATGGGTGTCCCCCAAGGCTCTGTCCTGGGACCCCTAATCTTCTCCATTTTTGTAAACAATCTCCCCGCCGTCTCTGTCCACTGTAAGCCAATCCTCTATGCGGATGACCTGGTCATCCTCTCTCATTCCCCAGACATAGGAGTCATTAATCACCACCTGAGTGAGGACTTAGGGAACATTCAGTCCTGGATCTCGTCCCATAAGTTGGTTCCTAATCTTAAAAAAAACCCAGGCATGCTCTTTGGGTCCCAGGCCAAGATTAAGGCCTCTCCTGCTCCTTTATGCATTACTGGCACCGACGGTGTTCAGATCGCTGTTACTGACAACTTTAAATACCTTGGGGTGACACTTGACCCGCAGCTTGACCTTGGCCGCCATATTCAGAATGTATGTAAGACTGTCAACCGCAAACTGGGTCTGGTATACAGAGCTAAGAGCAACCTTACTGCTGCTGCTGCCCGTCTTGCTCTTGCCAGAGGCATGTTCCTCCCTTCGCTTTGCTACAGGCTCCTTTTGTTTGTCTGCTCCTCCAAAGCTCAACTTTCTAAGTGGTCTACTGCCTACAATAATGTCTGCCACTTTGCTCTGGCTGCCCCTCGTCTCACCCATCATTGTGACCTTTATAGCAAGCTGAACTGGCTCTCTCCCTCAAATTACATAGATTTTGTCCTGGGGTGTTTCATAGGCAAGGTCCTTGGCACTGGCACCCCTCCGGGGCTGACAAAATTCCTTGTCCCGGCAGCCTCCTCATCCTATTCCTTCTGGTCTCTGGGTCCCACCATCCTTTAGATACCTGCTACCCGGACTCTAATGGGGGATAGAGTTTGCTGCGTGTGCTCCCAGACTGTAGAACTCATTCCCTGCCCAGGTTCGCTCCTCCCACTCACAGGTGTGCCTTCAATCCTCCCTATGGAACTATCTCAAACTCTCTTCGGCCTGTGATTGTTCCAAACTCCTGTGATCTATTCTTATCCTTCACAACACTTCTTTCTCTTGGTTGTGTTCTGGACAAGTATGGGTTGTTTGTTGGGTATATAATGCTTTTATTATTATTTTTTTTTTTTTTAAATCTTTGGTTTCCGGGTAAGGCCCACTAGGCTCGAGGTCTGTTTTCAGGGGTGACCTGGGAACTCTGAGGTGGTTAAGTGACTTGCTCAGGGTCGCACAGTAGGTGGAGGTTGTCGGAATCAAACCCAGATCTGCTAGATGTAACAAGCTCATTTGCAGCTCGTTACTCTGACCCTCTAGGCTATACTGGCAGCCCACCTGTTTTTTCGTTCACTTGGCCTGCGCAAGGAATGTCTTGGTACTAACAGCATTTTAGAGGTGTGTCACTGCCGAGCCAATTATAGCTGAAACTGCAGTGGGCTTGACAGTGTACACCAGTGACTAGGCACTCTGGTCGTGACTCAAGTTCAGCTTCACTGACGTGGCATGTTCTGCAGTTGAACAAAATGAACAGCTCCAATGAGAGAGGACTTCATTTCTTTCTGTAGTCGTAACTCCGGGCATGCTCATTACAGTTGACACTAATGCCCGTGCCGGAAGTTACCGAAGCCCCCCCTCCCCCACAAGACAAATCATGTCGTCCACAACCCCGTAAATCAAACCATCAATTAAAACAAATGTTCTTAACATATAAAAAATATTTATCATCACAACACAGTCCACTACAGTCACACGGTTAACTCGCGGCTCCTGCTCTGTAAAAAGCTGGCTGTAGCAGTACTCGGATCAACCCAACAAAGACTCTACATCTCTGGGCATCAAAGTAAAACAACCCTGCTTCTTCTCTTTGGTCTGCACTCCTTGCAAAGTGCTCACCTGCCCCATAGTGGAACCCACGCGTCTGCCTGGTGGATCGTGGGCAACCAAGCAGATAGTAGCACAAAGGAAAAAAGGCTCGGTTGTCTAGCATTCAGTCTCTGTGTGTTTGAGACAGTAGCGGGAGACAGTATGGGCACTGTGCAGGTGAAAGGACCCTGCCATCATGAGAGAACAGAAGCGCACATCAAGACAGTATAGTATCCTTCCCAGCACACCCACCCCCTGCCTTTTTTCTTCTTTAATTGCCCACATCAGGGGACCCAATCCCCATGTCGGCACTGGAAGACCCCCTCCCCAAAAAAACTGTGTAACACTGGGGAGCCCACTCCCAGTGTCCCCAAATGTCTGTCTCATTGCCAGAACTCTGGGATACTGGGGAGCCCACTCCTAGTGTCCCGAGTGATGTTCCCCATCCCACTTCCAATGTCGGACACTGGGGAGGCCACTTCCAGTGTCCCCAAGTCTGTATCCCCCTCCCAGTAGTTCGGGACATTGGAGATCCCACTCCCAGTGTCCCCAGATGTTTTCTGTCAAACCTGTAAAAAAAGAAAACAGTCCCACGTCTTTTTTTTTTTCCCCCTGAAAAAAATAAAACGGTCCCTCGTCATCCCTGCTGTACCCTTCCCCCATCCTGACCCTCCCATCGAGCACCCACCACTCCACACTTCCCCTTGCCCCATACTTACCACCAAAGATCATCGACTGTCATCTTCTATGAACCGGGATATGTCTGCACTCTTTAAAGCCAAACCGCAAACTGTGGAATAAAAGTAAGTGACATATAATGACTGTCAGTGGTGTTTTGAACTTATGTTGCTATCTTGGCCATTTTTCTGTATTTTTGCCCCAAATTTCAACATGTGTTTTTGGGGATCCCCGCCTCATGAACACTGGCACTGTCATTTCGTTACTCAGGCTGGAACATGATTTTGCGGTCGTTATGTGAAATCACCTTTAGGGACCAGTTAACAAAACAATATTGCCACTGATCACGAGGTAGGGTCCCTAAAATCCCATGTTGAAAACTGGTGGAAAAATTCCTAAAAATGGCTGTTACATGCGCTCGTTGAAATTTTTCTACGCACATGTGTAACTTTGGCAATTTTTAATATATATATTTATTTTTTTCACGTTTCTTTATCCTCCCTGTGGCATGTCGCCCTCGTTGTCCGCCAACTCTACCGGTTTTGGGGTCTTGAGGTGCTATGTGTGCCCCGGCAGATCCCCTGAGCCGGTGCAGAGTCGTCATCCTTGGTGGCCCCCACTGTTTCCTCCATTACTTCCCATGAGCCTATTCCCAAGACCCCTGGAAGTGGTGGCACATGCGCCTGGAGGCGCACATGCGCACCACAGCTCCAGTGCCAGGTCTCTTCACCCCTCCCTTGGCCTAACATCGGTGGTAATTTCTAATATTTTTACTCCATTTTTTCACACCACCTAATGAACAGTAACAGTAAAGCTGTCGTTTTTCACATCCTGCCCAAAATGTGTTTTCACACGTCTGGCGTGGAATGGTGCAGTCCCTGCACTAAATCCCCTTTGGGACTGAATAACAAAATCACAGTGCGGCCGTTCATGATGTGGGGTACCAAAAATTCTGTGTTGAAAATTTGGTGAAAAAAATCCTAAAAATGTCCGTGTTACGAGCGTTCGTTGAGATGTTTCTACGCACATGCATAACTTTGTTAATTTTTAATATTTTGACTCTAAATTTTCAGCATAGCCATTTTGTCACACCACCTTATAAACACTACAGCTGTCATTTTTCACATCCTGCCCAAAACGTGTTTTTGCACCTGACTTGCAGGTTTGGGCCAGGATGGGTAGCGGAGGGTGCCCATTACCCATCCTGGCACAAACCTGCAAATGAATGTTTGGCATTGACAATGCTTGTTTTACCTTGTTTTAGCTTAAAACTACCTTTATTTTCATTGCTGACTATCTGACCCATTGTTCTCTGCATATATTTATGTCTTTATGTGTATATATATGTGTGTGTGTGTATGTTTATTTAATACAAAATCACACTTACACCCCCAATATGCATTATGGGGGTATGTGTGATTTTGTATTTCTTGCCTCAGTGCTTGTGCACTAAGGTTCTTTGTCTTTTAGCTTGTTTTTGGTTTTTATTGGGCTCACCACAACCTAACCCAGATAGACCAACTTAGTGTAGATGGTTCACGCCACTGGGGTGTCATACAGATGAGGCACACTGATGAGTCCTGGTAGACGAAACACGTGTCTGTGTTTTCTGTTGGCACCCTTTGCAGACTGTGTGAGAGGCCTTTCAGCACCATGTATTTCTGCTTAAAGTTGAACCAGCATAATATTTTGTGGCGATTTGCATGTGCAGCCCATGATGCTTTGCATTATGGGGGCATGTGTGATTTTGTATTTTTTTGAAACTTGACTTCCCGGCCATTGCCCTTTGGGGTAACCCTTGCCTCAGTGCTTGAGCACTAAGGTTCTATGTATTTATTTATTTATTTATAAATTGATAACCAGGAGAGGCATGCTGAGCTGAGGCTCATTTCCAGCTGTGACCCAGCGAGGGGGATAAACAGTAGGACAGGAAGTACAATAACAGAACTGTTAAAGCCACAGCTGCAAAACCACTATTACATGAGATCAGAGGGGAGATATGAAGAACCATGGTTTAGAACCACCAATAAACAGCAGATTGTTGTACAAATATGTAACCCCCTCCTCAGGAGTGGGCCTAAAGGGAATTGCAATGCTGCCACTCTCCTGAAGCTCCCAGCTGGTACTGCCACCCCTTGGCCACTGTCAAACTCTTGTGCCACTCTCTTGCTTGACAGTATGTGGAATGCGGTGAGAGAGAAGCGCATGGACCGTGAAACTTCAGCACTCCCTGGCCCTGTACAGTTTCATTTCATCAGCCAGGTCCCCCAGTCTTGGCAAAGAGGACCAGGAGCAGATCACCAGCCCTTTCTTTAGTGCATCCTGTGCCACTGACTGCCACTGATGGACGGAGTGAGAGCTCAGGTGTAGGGACTCCTCCCGAGGGCTCCCCACTCATGACTGATCCTGTCAGGATGCTCATCCATGGACTCACACAGCTGCCACCAACTGACTGGATAGTAGCCCAGGAGGGCTGCTACAACACCAGGGGCAGCACACAAATAAGGGGGCATAAAAAGATACAAAAATGCCAACATTGGAGCCAAGGCTCCTGCATGAAGTTGGATATGGGCAGGGGAAAGCATCCTGACTAAGACCAAAATCTTGGATTTCAGGAGGGTGGACTTCAGGAAAATTGGCAAAGTGCTAAGGAGCCATCTAGCAAGCATCAGAGCAGATATGGGAGTGGACCAAAGATGATCCATAATTAAAGAAGGACTACTGGTTGCCACAGATGAGTGCATTAGGCTCAGGGGGAAGAACACAAGGGCCAAAGCGCTTAGCTAGTTCAATTCTGGGGTTATCCAGGCAGTAAGGGAAATGAGGTTGGCCTATAGAAAATTCAGCAAAACCAATAGACAGGTGGATACGGAAAATTACCTAAAGTTGGCTAGTGAGTCAAGTAAGGAAGTCCGGAGAGCAAAGGCACAGAAGGAGCTGCAGATAGCAGAAGGAATTAAGAAAGGGGAGAAGGCTTTCTTTCAATATATATATATATGAGAAAAGGGACAAGAAGGAAGGGATTGATAGGTCTAAGAAAGGGGTGGAGTAGGTGGAGGATAATGGGGGGGAAAGCAGAGATACTAAATGAATACTTTGGTTCCATGGAGAAGGACAGACCAGCGCCTTCAGGAGGGAAAAGAAGAGGGGGGGGGGCACAGATGTTGTGATAGAGGAGGGTAGAGTGAGGGTGGGGCTGCTGGCATTGAAGGTGGACAAATCACCGGGCCTGGACAGAGTACATCCAAGGGTACTAAAGGAACTGGCTGAGGAGCTGGCAGGGCCACTGGCAGACCTATTTACTAGTTCACTAGAGTCAGGAGTGGTACTACAGGACTGGAGAATGGCTCATGTAGTGCCCCTCCACAAAAGAGGTCCCAAGGATGACCCAGGGAATTACAGACCAGTCAGTCTGACCTCCATTGTGGGCAAGCTCATGGAGACCATATTAAAATAAAGGTTGGTGGAACGTCTAGAGGAGCATGGTTTTCAGGATGTGAGGCAGCATGGGTTCATTGAGGGGGGAGGGACTGTGTCAAACAAATCTGATTGACTTCTTTGACTGTGTCACTAAGACAGTAGATAGGGGCCAAGCAGTAGACATCCTCTATTTTGATTTCAGCAAGGCCTTTGACTTTGTGCCCCACAAAAGGTTGATCAGGAAGCTGGTGGATCTCTGGGTAGGGGAAAAGATGGCCAGATGGGTGGAAAACTGGCTAAGGGACAGAACCCAGAGGGTGGTTGTGGGGGGAAGAGTTATCTGGCGCTAGAGAGATAACCAGTGGGGTCCCGCAGGGCTCTGTGCCGGTGCCAGTGTTGTTCAATGTCTTCATCAGTGACATTGGAAATGGCATTAAGGGCAAAATGTGCCTATTCGCAGATGACATCAAGCTCTGTGGAAGAGTGGAGACAGCTAAAGGGATACAGGATGCACAGAAAGATCTGGAAAAGCTGGGGAGGTGGTCCAGGATCTGGCAGCTTGGCTTCAATGCCAAGAAATGCTAAGTTATGCATACTGGAGCCAAGAATCCCAGGACAGAGTACTACATGGGTGGAGTCCGAGTATCTGCATCAGAGAAGGAGGAGAAGGACCTGGGAGTGATGATCACTAGTGACCTGAAGCACTCCATGCAGTGCAAGAAAACAGCAGCAAAGGCAAACAAGATGCTGGGATGCATATTTAGGGGGATCAGTAGTAGGAGAGAGGAGGTTATACTGTCCTTGTACAGGTCACTGGTAAGGCTGCGTCTAGAGTGTGGAATTCAGTACTGGTGCCCACACCTCAAAAAGGACATTAACCTGCTGGAGAAGGTCCAGAGAAGGGCTACAAAGATGATAGGTCAGCAGGGTAGGCATACGAGGAGAGATTGAGGGCACTGAACATGTACTCCCTGGAAGACAGGAGAGAGAAGAGAGGGGGAACATGATTGGGACCTTCAGGTACTTGAAAGGAATAAATAAGGTTGATAAGGAGAGTCTCTTTAAGCTGAGTAGCAACCATAACATGAGGGGGCACAGTCTCAAGCTGGAGAGTGGGAGGTTTAGGAGGGAGGTGAGGAAGCAATTCTTCACAGAGAGGGTGGTGGACACTTGGAAAGCGTTGCTGGAAGAGGTCATCTCATTGAAGACAGTGGGCAGCTTTAAGAGAAGCTGGGATAGACATAGGAGGAAGGTAAGGATCATGGGTAGAGAGGATGGGAGGAGTAGGGAGGGAGGGCAGGGACATTAGCTCAAGCTGTGGACCCTGCAAAACGAGCAGACTTGATAGACAAAATGGCTTTCTTCTGTTGTCTTCTTTGTATGTTCATATGAGTATTGGCACTGCCATCTTGTTGGCACTGGTCCCCACAGCTCAATCAGTTAGAGAGCTAGGAAGCCTTAGGTAGCCCAGCAACAGACATAAATGAATTATGGGGAATGCTGACATCAGAGACTCTCCATAAAGGACTTAAAGGGTCAGTTGAAAAACTGAACAGGGAAAATGGACAGACTGAATTGAAGGGGAGAAGTTTCTGGGCCCTCGAGGTACTCATGGCAGTTGGAGAGAGACTCAGAAGTGACCAGACCTGCTGATGTTTGTGAGAGTTGGAGGTTTGGCCAGGCACAGATGTTGTGAGTCCTATTCTAGGCTCATCCTGCCACATACTGTAAGCCTTGTCCTGGGTCCATATCTGTGTGACAGTGCCAAAATGACATCTGCAGAATGAAGCTGCTGTGACAGAATATGAGCTGTCCAGATTCTGAGAAAGCTGCTGAGCTGAGGAATCAGTGACAGAGACCTGCACTTCCATCAAACTGCTGTGTAGTCAGATAGGGAGCCTGGTAGCCCATATTAAGTGAGGTGAATAGGGAAATGAGGAGTCAGGGGACAAGTGCCCTGAGTACGTGGGTACTCTTGATCCAGAAGAGGGTTGGGCTGTGGAGATCACTCCTTGAGTCAGGGTTCCTCGTGTATCATGAATCCTCTGCAGTGTGTGCTGTAAGAGTCGAGCCAGAATGGCTGCACAGTGAGTGTTGAGCCAGAAGAACTGTTCAGCTGCAAAGTGTCTGCGAGAGTGCAAAGTGCTTCATATCCCGGCCACTGGCGCCTACTACTAAATGCTGCTTGACCTGGTACAAAGTGCTGGTTCCTGCCTTGACTGAGCTGCTGCATCTGTGTGTCACATGAGTGCTGGCATTGCTGGCTGGGATCTTTGCACTTTTCCCATCTGGATTATAGTTACTGCTTTTGGATTACAAATTGGTTTCCTGACGCTTTCTATCTGGAGTTCCAAGTTCTATGTACTAGCACACCTTGGCCTGCTCAGAGGTTAAAATGCAAACTTGCTAATTGTTTCGACAAGTATATCACAGAAGGAACACGGGCAATGTAGCTACAAGGCCTGCACCCAGAGTCTTAGGTTGTGGTTTCCTACTTGATATTATAGTTTTACTACTGGTAACATCTTGAAGATATAATGTGCCCTGTGGAAAGTAAGTCATCCTGTTGTGCCCCTTTCTTGGGCAGGTGCATCAGTGATTGTGTATGCTTGAGAAGGGGGTAGTGACCTACAGTACAGTGGCACCTACGAGGTATTGTTACCGGGAGGGAGTGCTTGAAGCGAGTTGCAACTGTTTAACCTCATCTTCATTTCCAGCTTCCAGGCCTGGGATACAAAATAAAAGCACCGTTAATTTGTTGAATTCTACTTGTGAGAGTGCATCCTTTTTGTGTAACCTGATTGAATTGTCTATTGGAGAAGGTAACAACAGTCTAATTGGTCTGCAGGGAGTGTCCCAGTCCAGTGTAGGGGGGTCGGTAGATACTGCAACCCAGGGGGTGGTACTGCACACAACATCTGGCCCACTTATTGTCTCTCTGGGTGGAAGCACCCCCTTTTTATGTTGGCTCGTGCTTGAGCGCCAGCCAACATCTTGTGGTAGTAGCAGATTTGGAGGTGCAGTCACTGTTGGGCGAATGCAGGGCATGCGTCCATAGGTGCATCAATCATTCCCCAATCAGGCAGCATGCAGGTGCCACATCAGCAATTTGGGGTGTGGCCAGCAGATCTAACAAAAGGTCCGCTGCATTGAGAGCGAAGTTCTCATGCAGCGTAACCACGACACGCTTCCCAACGTGCATGCAACACTGCTGCTGCCTCCTGTCAGAATGCCGATGGGGGAGCCTACTCCCCGTCGGCATAGTGACCCCCTCCTATTTAAAATGTATGCCAAGGGGGCGCCCAAATCCCCCTCGGCATCATGCGCCCTGCCCAGCAGTTTTTATTTGCTGAGGGGCCTAATCCCCATCGACATAATGTCTTCTCCCCGCTTTTGTTGTGTGCGAGGGTGCCTATCCCCTCGGCTTGTGTCCCCCTTCTGAATGTGCACTGACAGGGTGCCCAACCCACCACCCACAGCACCTCCCCCAAAAAAAATACGAGGTGTCACGCTGGGAGGCCACCCCAGCGTGCCAATACCTGTAAAAAAAAAAAAGCACGCAATTTTTTTAAACCTGTGACAAAGAAAACGATCCCTCGAGGTCTGCCTACCCTGCGCCTTCCCTGCCTCCCCACACACCCCTCACACCCCATACTTACCTCCAGAGTCTGCAGTGACGACCTTCGGTAGACCGGGAATATGTCTGCACTCTTCAAAGCTGACCGCAAACTGAGGAAATGCCGGTAAGCTGTATAATGGCATAAATGTTTTTTTTTTTTTTTTCAACTTTGGTGCATAGTTCAGGCATTTTTGGGAATTTTGACACCACATTTTCAACATGGGGTTATTGGGACCCCTCCTCGTAAATTATCTCACTGTCATGGGGTTATTAGGCCCGAAAGGTGATTTCACGGTCACTGCGTGGAATCACCTTTCAGGACCGATTAATGAAATGACAGTGCCACTGTTCATGAGGGGGGCTCTCAGAAAGCCTATGTTGCAAATTTGGTGGAAAAATTCCAAAAAATGGCTGTTTTACGAGTGTGCGTTGCGCAGTTTCCACTCACGCTCGTATCTTCGTGAATGTGTACTATTTTCACTCCAGATTTTCAAAATTGGCATTTTTATACACCTCCTTATGAACAATACAGCTGTCATTTTACATATCCTGGCCAAAATGTGTTTTCGCACATCTGGCGTAGAATAGCGTGGTAGCTGCGTGAAATCAGTTTTCGGGACAGTTTCAGGAAATGACAGTGACACTGCTCATGAGCAGAAGTCCTAAAATGCCTATGTAGAAAATTTGGTGACAAAATTCAATAAAATGACTATGTTACAAGCATGCGTTGCGCAGTTTCCACGCGCCCTTGTAACTTTGCAAATTTGCAATATTTTCATGCCAGATTTTCAACACTGGCATTTTTTCCACACCTCTTTATGAACAGTACAGCTTTCATTTTTCACATCCTGGCCTATATGTGTTTTCGCACCTGTGGTGCACAATGGCGTGATTACTGTGCAAAATCAACGTTTCGGACATATTAACGGAATCACAGTGCCACTGTTCATGAGGGGAGGTCCCAAAATGCCTATGTTAAAGATGTGGTTAAAAAATCCCAAAAGTTATTGGGTTACAGACGTGTGTTGCACAGTTTCTATGCATGCTCGTAACTTCTCCAATTTTTCATATTTTCACTCCAGATTTTCAATGTTGCCATTTTTTTACATCTCCTCATGAACAATACAGTTGTCATTTTCCACATACTGCTCACCATGTGTTTTCGTCCCTGTGTCGCCAAATGGCATAGCCGCTATGCAAAAACCACCTTTCAGCTAACAAACTGATAGTGCCGCTTTTCATGAGGTGAGCTCACAAAAAGCAGATGTTGAAAATTTGGAGTGAAAATACCAACACACGCCTACAGTGTTAGGGTTTCCAACTGTAGCACCCCTCCCTGTAGAGGCTAACAAGTGTCAGGGGTGTGACTTGGGATCATCTGCTGTAATGCTCACGCCATTCCACCCCCACCCTGCAGCCAGTGACAAGCATCGTGGTGTGCCTTGCACTGTTCAGCCACAAAGTTCACCCCATTCTCCTATACTGCACCCACCTCAGTGTATTTCCTTATGGAATGGGGTAAGTATAATGCCCAAAGACCCCAAAGCACACCACAACACTTGTCAGTGTCTACAGGGTAGGGTGAGGCGAAATGGCATGAGCCTTATAGCTGACGACCCAAAGGCACACCCCAATGCCTGTCAGTCTCTACAGGGTGGGGGCGGGGTTGGCGTCACTTTAATACTTCACTGCCATTCCTATTATGCATCTCTAACTCTGGCACTACCAGTGCCAATGCCAGTGAGACAACATTCAGCATTGACAAATGCTTGTTTGTTCTGAGACGAGGTACTGCAGGAAGAACAACAAACCCAACCGCTCAACAGGAGGGCCCTGTACAGTCGCCAGGCAGTGGTGTGAACTCGGACAAGGCAACCCAGTTGTCACAAATAAACCTGAGGAAAACAGGTTTGTAACATCTCAAGGAGGGTAGTAGTACATATGTGATCTAGGCAAGAGTTTGCCTGACATAGAGGATAGACACAGGAGCACACTGCAGAGTATTGAGCTTTTCTTTTTTTTTTTTCCCATGGTAGTTTTTATTTATATCTTAAACAGAAAAAGAATATCATATACATTCAAATATATTGCATCAGTACTGTGCTACCTATTAGAAGATTTTAAGCCAATAATAACATTAATCTCATTACTATTTACATATTCCTGTCATTTTCTCTGACACTTTCTTTCCAATGAATTAACCATAACTAACATCCTTCTTTAGTTTTTTCATTAAATAATTGAAATATTTAAACTTAAATCTAAAAGTATTGAGCTCTAAGGTGCTGTTTGAGAGAAAGAGGTAGAAGAAGTAATGGCAGGTGGCATGATGGAGGGAGTTCCAGAAGGAGGTCAGTCATATCAGAAAGGTGGATTGGCCAACAGAGGTGTTACAGCGAGGAATGGTGATAAAGCACAGGTCCTTGGAGCAAAGAGGAGGCAATATAGGGTGAGAGAAAGCCAGAAAGGTAAGAGGCTAGAGACTGAAACAAGTGAATATTTTGAAAGGAAGCCAGCAGAGAGAGAGAGAGAGAGAGAACAAGATTCTAGAAAGGGGATAGAGAAGTTCTGGTAGACAAGACAGTGGTGAGTGCATGGGTGGGAGTCAGTCGCAAAGCATCAGAAGGGACAGAGGAGGAGGAGGTCCAGTTCTGCCATGGTAGATTTAGAATCAGCACTGTGGCTGGCCTGGTGGCGCTGAGGCCGGCCTGGTAGCGCTGAGGGTTGAGGCGCTTGACACCCTACCTCACGCTGTGCCGGTGACCCTGGTTCAGGAACGACCTTGGGTTGTCGGGGCACTGGCCAGGGGAAGGGTGGTAGCAGGATTGAGCTGCCTACTGGTGGCTCTCCTCTCCTGGGGAGGATGCCATCCCTTCCATAGTCCCATCACCACTGGGTGGAGGTCTGATGGTGGCGCAGGTGGGTAGAGGTATGGCTGGTAGGGTGGGATGTCCAGCAGTGCAGGACGTGCACGTGCCTTCACACATGCACGCACCCACCAAGGAAGCATGAGTGGGAGGACGAAAACACGGAAAGCCATAAACTATGTATGGAGAAAAAAAAAGAATCAGCACTGTGGACCACATCTGTATAATCAAATGTCAGTCGGATCATCTTTAGGATGATTTCTAGATGGACTGGGAGGGACAAGCAGGACCAATTCCTGTATAGGACACAGAGCTTCGGGCAGTGTATGGTGTCAACATGAGCAGAGAAGTCTAAATTCCTATACAATTACACACCATGGTTCTTGAAGTAGGAGACCTGTTCAAGTGGGGCACCATCCAGAGTTCAAGTGATGGGGGCAGAGATTACTTAGAAGTTGCCTGGTGCTAAAAGACATGGTTGTTGTCTTTTGAAATTTAAGGTGAGGTGGTTTGAACAGAACCAGCGCTGGACATGGTCAAAGCCATGCCTAAGTGACGCCTCTAGCTCAGGGACCAAGGCATCAGTGGCAAAGTGGACAGTGTCACCCATATACATGTTAAAGGAGACGCAAACAGCAGGGAAGTTAATAAGGAACAGAGAAAAAAAGAGTCACAAGATGGAGGTTTGGGACACTCCAGAGGAGATAGGAAAGGGAGGGGAAAAAGCTGTTGGTCAGTGAGGTAGGATCGATAACAGCCCATCGTAGGGCAGGACAGTTCAGCAACCCTCAGTTTCTCCTGGAGGGTACGGTGAGCCACAGTAACAAAGTCCTTAGCTAGGTCAACGAATATGGCAGCGGTAACATAGGCCAGATCTAAGCCCTTGAGAATGGCATCAGTGACTCGGAGGAGACAGTAGTGGCCCTTTTGAAAGCCAGGCTGGAAAAGGCAGAGAAGGGAGGATGAGTTATTGAAGGCAGAGAGCTGGGATAGAACAAGCATCTCCTGGAGTTCAGCCAGAGTAGCAAGGAGTGAGATAGGGCAGTAGTTACCAGGAAAGGAGGTATCCCCTTCCTGAAAAAAGGGAAGGCATTAGCCCATTTCCAAGCAAACAGAATAGCTCGAGATGAAGTGAGAGGTTAAGGAGTGTAGTGACAGGCAGCAATAGCTGGAGCAGAGAGACTGAGGGGGTCAAAACCTTCACAGCTGGGACCCTTGCAAGGGTAAGTGAGTGCCGTGCAGACAGGGACAGGTAACAGCTGGAGTAGGGAAGAATGTGGGGAGGGAGCAGTGACAACAGGGATGGAGGTAACAGTGCAAGCAATAAAGCAGTGATTGAAGGCAGCTGCTACTTTTGGGGGGCGGGGAGAGGAGAGGGAAGGGGAAGCCATCAAGTTTGATAATTGGGAAAATCGACTGCGTGGGTGACAACCTGCTAACATTTAGACAGATAATCGAGACTGATCTGCAGTTCATTACTAAGCTACCTAGTAACATTTTTCCATCAGAAAATCAATCCACCATAACACTAAAATCAGTCACTCAGCTCAGTCAGCTTTGAAAGGGCCAGTTTTGCTAGTTAGAAGCTTTGTTTTGGCTTCAAAAGTTGTATTGCTAAGCTTGACATCATTTCCTCTCTTGCACCATGTGTGCAATAATATCGTTTTAATTAACTTCAGTTTCAAATAATCGTTTTATTTTATTAACTGCCATTTCTCTGCCAAATTAGACTGCAGGCAGCCTGAAAACAGCTCAAAATTATCTGTGCTGCATGTGTAGAGTACAGAGTTGAGCATGGGGCTAAAGATTAGCTGCCACCCCTTTAACTAGGAACAGTAATGGGTAGCCAGCTATGGTCGCATGTTATGCTAATTAGTGTCCAGCTGGGGCTAGGGAAGGGCAAATTCCTTGGTCCTCTGGGCAATCTAGGATGTTCCCTGTGCTGATGAGATGTGCCTTCCTAAACTCCTAAATAAACCTTATCGTGTTCATTATTTAATGCGTCTGACTCAGTTAGTTCAGTACCTAGTGACTCCTGCAGCAGAAGCACCAGATGGGAAAGCAGAATACCAGAAGGTAAGCGGTCCTAGTGGCAGACCAAATACCAAAATGCCACACATGAATCCCAGCCCTGCTGACTCTCAGTGCCAAGAACATATAAATAATTGAGCTGCATACATCCTGTGCAGGCAGCAGCCCAACCTTATGGCCTTTGTCAGTGAGGCAACCTGGTAGTGAGGGGGGATCTGTAATGAGTTAGAACTGCAGAATTGAATCTACTATAGCAAAGCTGTGCAGGCATGCTCACTCTCCGCCCGGTTCTGCTCCAGCAACAGCGGTTCGGTTGCTGCCGAAGGAGTGCTCCAAAAGGGACCATTGAGGCCAGTGCCCCAGGACTGCATGGCCACCACATTTGTGACACCTGATCCTGTAGGGAGCTAATCAGGGGACAGGAAACCCGAATCCAGCTCCTAAAGACCTCTAGGAGATACATGGACTAGGGATTGTGGCCTCCTTTTAAGGATCTATGAGCTGACGAGTTTGTTAGGCGACAACCCTCTTCACTAATAGGGACGGATCTGAGACTGTGGCTGTAAGAGAGAGACTGTGCTGAAGGTGGGTAGATCTGGAAGAAATCTTGGTGAGACAGGACTAGCTGTCAAGATAGCAAGTTTGAGCTGTGCCACTTCAGGCAATGTGTCTGAAATGAATTGTGAAGGAAGTTGCTGAGCTTAATGCAGTGTTGGAATTACAGTGGGGCTTGCCAGGGCTCTTCTCCTCGTAGCTCTGAAGAGTGCCCCAGTAGCTCATGTATTGCTGCCATGGACTTATAATGGGAAGAAGGGCTCAAATTAAAGACAGGGCCCTTATGGGCTCCCCAGCTCACAAAGTCTAATTCCAATACTAGCTTTATGAGAAATGAAGTGGCATTCGCCAGGCATCCACTAGAAGGGGGCAATGCTGAACAGACAGTGCGGAGTGAAGAAATTGAATCCGGAGCTACTGTCAGGTTCTGTAGCAGGCACTACAGCCAGGTGTCAGGCTGCCGCTGTCCTGAGGGTTTGTAAGTATTGGTCAGCCCAGGACCTCACCTGTTGAAGAAGAGAAAAAGTTAGCCAAACCTACAGGAGGAACTGAAAGCCAACTCAACAGAGGATGGAGACAGAGTACCGAAGAAGGAGCCCATCAGTGTCGGAGACGCCCTGAGAGAGCAGAGACCTAAAAGGGACTAGGGTGACAGGAGGAGAAATCTGTGCTGGGGAACTCTGAGTATTCTGTAGGGTGGCCCTGCTCCAGGGGAAAGTTGCCAGTTGGCCATCAGGCCTGATTAGATGTACCCCACTTTGTGAGGTGTCTTCAAGCCATTGAAAGAGCTGGTGACATGTTCAAGAGAACTTTAACAAAACCTAATGTTTAGATACAGAACAATCCGTGATATTTAGACACAGTCCAGCTTGTATTTCCCATTAGTGCTGTATTCTTCCTCCCCATTATTTAGTAGTGAAGTCATTTGCATGAAAACAGGATCTTTGCTCCTGAAGAGTTTGTCTATTCCTGCTGGTTTCTCCCTACCTGAAGTCATAGAGCACTGCTTGTGATCTCACAGTTACTCGCATAGCAACAGATTATGATGTAACAACAGAGAATTATGACTTGAAATAAAGAGTAAGCTATAAAGGCAGATGGACTCTAAAGGAACTCTAAGGGATAAATATCACATATTCATGCATATTTCCTTAGTAATAAACAATGGAGAGGAGAAATATGCAAAATATAAATGGAATGCATCCAGAATTGTACCTAATTATTACGCCTTTTAAAATTTTCTTTGAGGCGTCAGTAGCTCTTCAATGTTAACAGTCAGCACCAGTGGCCCAGACCCAAGTGTGGGGTTGGTCCCAAAGTGCACTTTGTATGCAAAAACATCTTTGTTTTACTTGCTGTTTCCTGTAGTATACTAGATTGTATCAGACTAATTTTGCTTACTTCCAGGTTAATATTTTCTTTAACTGCAAATCCCAGCATCCTCTGCAGCTGAAATCAGAGCAGGACTGCAGCAGTGGGAGATTCAATAGCTTTCAGTGCATGTTAGAGCTTTTATAAGTTCCGATTAGGTGTTTTGTGGTTTCCCAGGGCTAAGTACAGTCCCCTGTGATTGTACTTTGTCCCGGGAGGACAGCAGGAGCAGCAAACAAAAGATCAGTTCTTATATAAACTAATGATCAGTTACACTGAAACAGGCACTTGATGGTTACACTTTAAGGCCGTGTCCACACTAGTGCTGTTAAACCGTTACCAGCGTGCTGAACCGTTACGGTTCTGTGTTAAAGCAGTTTTGCATCCGAACAGTTTAACAGCCATGTTTGAAACCGATCTCAAGACCTGTTGAAAGGTGATCTTGAGATCGATTTCAGTAACAGTATGAGGTGAAAACATTTTGGCTTACCAGTGTGGACAGGCAGTCGCAATTTCTCTCCATAATGTAATCCTCCATGGGCCCATAATGCTCTGCACACCATTCCCATGCACACTTGCCATATTTCATGTATGTGTGGAAAGAAGCATCAGTCCGGGAATCAGAAAGTGGTGTGCGAGTGTAGCGGGCTATTTAAATTGATGAAACTGAGAGAAAACAGAAGACCTCTGTGTAATCGTTGTTCCAGGATGAATTCCTGTACCTCCAAACCTTGCTGAGTTCTATTAACTAACTTATTAGTTTCCAGTTCTCCTTTTTTTAATTCTTAAATATTCCTGCTGTATATTAAACAGCGAGACAGTAGCAATGCAGGAAAGCACTGGTTAAATTCAGCCACCTCCATCATGCTCATGTACTGTTTACATGGAAACAGTACAGGGGCATGATGGGATATGTCAGGATGTTGTGCTGTGCATCATGGGATTGCCATCTTCAGAAGGCAAACAAACGTTTCACAGAACAGTTCAGACATTCGCTAAACCAGAGCTAGCACGAACAGAGGATACAAGAGCCTACCTAACCATCTACAGCTACAGAAGAAAGTGCAGACTCGCTAAATCGGTAAGCTGCTGTAATGGTTTCAAAACCATTACAGCGCAACAGTGAATAGTGTGGACAGGGCCTAAGTGTCAGTGTATTTACAGTGTAACTACATTGTAACTGCATTGCAGTTGCAATGTAGTTGCATGCCACAAACATGTAACTACAGTGTAACTACCCTGTTGCATGTACTTACTGTAATGATTAGTTACATTTATATACTCTTGCATGCTATTGAACCTCCCACTGCTGCAGTCCTGCTCTGATGTCAGCTACATGGGATTCTGGGATTTGTTGTTAAAGAAAATGTCAGCCTGGAAATAAGCAAAATTAGTCTGATAATACTTTGTACTGCAGGACATGGTAAGTAAAAAAATTTTTTTCATACAAACTGGGACCTGCCCCACACTTGAGGGTGGAGCTCGTAGTGCTAACTGCTCCCCTTTATGAAATGACATTTCCTTTGTGGGGATATTAATCTGAGCACATTGCTTATTTTATTGAAAGTGCAGCATTGCTGTCTAACTCGCATCAACATTATCGGCCTGCCACAATTCAGCCTGAAGGTACCCAGGAACTATGTTGAGAGGGCCCCGAAAAGAGTAAATCCTGGTACCAGGTAGGAGAGGGTATCGGCCTCTAATTCAGGAGAACTGTATGAGCTGTGGTGTGGGGTGGGCATAATTTGTCTGCACCTTGCTCGCCCTTTTCAGTGGCAGTCAGTTCTCTGGCATTTAAGCATGAAAAGGGCTTTTCTAACAGCCCCATGGTGTGAGGGTGATAGAACTGATCCTGCCTAGCAGGGCCTCCTTACCAGGCACTGCCTAACCCATTTTTCTTTTTGGCCCTTTTTTCTAAATAAAGCTGTGTATTCTGTTAAACTCTGTCTGGTTGCTGACTCACCAGTTTAGTGAAACACTGAGTGGTTTTCCTTCTGAGCACACTGGGAGTTGAGACCCTGTAGCTCAGCTGACTTTTAAGTGCCTCCAACCCTTGCCCTCCTACCTATTCATACCCCACCTTCCCAGTTTACCAATGGAGGTGGTAGCGCCCATGCACAGCAAGTGCATGAATCATCATGGGATCCATGACACTACTTAACAAGTGGATGCGTAAGCAATAAGACATGATGGGGTTATGGATTAGACACTTCTAACACATGGCTGGGGCTTAGTAAGTGACCGAGTGCCTTCAGACCCTGGCCATGCATTAGAAGTATCTAATGCACATCCCAGGAGTGTCTTATTGTGCTTATAAAATAGGACTCTCTATATACATATTAAAATTAATAGGATAAAATAAAAAAAAGTACAATTTGGGGAACAATTTTACATAAAATAGTTCCTCCGCCTGCATGAGCTTTTTGTTTTGTCCTACTTTGACAACATTGTTGTAGTTCTTTTTTTTTTTTGCATACTACTGCTATCTTGAGCCCCCCAACACACACACGCATACAGTACATCACTAGCATGAACTGTATTGCAAAATGTATTGCTTTTCTGTTCGTTTTGTAATAGAAAAGTAATCTAGGCAGCAGCACATCAAGGAGCAAATGACGAAGCCTGCAAACAGGAATTGTCTCGCTGAGATTGATCCAAAGTTAAAAGTGCTCTTTTTCTAGGTGAGAGGCGATCAAGCAAGAGCAGAGTGGGAGACAGGTACTCGCCAAACAAAACATTTTGAATATTTCTGGCATGATTCTTTTAGACTTTGAGCAGTGGAGCAGCCTGACTGACAGTTGGGGAGAGTTGCATGTAGCGGGCGGGCAGCGGCAGAGGGATGATTAAACAGTTTTTATAAAATGGGTAGGGAAAAGCCTGCCTTCTGATAAGAAAAAATAAAACTATGGGGAAACCATTATTGTGTGAAAAGCTACTAAAGTTGGACTTGCCACCAGAGAGCAATCAAGTGTGTGTTTGTGTGTGTGTGTGGGGAGGGTGCTGCAACTGTGGTTGTGATCATGAATCTAAGAATGATCATGGCTTAAACAGAACATATCCTACTGAATTCTGCATGAAAAACTACATATACAGCTAATATCTGAGTTTATTTAGTTCATTTTAACAAATTCATTAATACTGGTTTTCCCATGTCTGTTTATATGTGTGAGCTGAGTGTGTGTGTGTGTGTGTGTGGGGGGGGGGGACTGGCAGTTTTTTTTTAATTCTACTGGCTCATAGATTTTTTTTTTTTCTTATCCTGAGTCTATCTGGCCAGCATTTGTTTTTAGCCATGCATTATACTCTTCTAATGCACGACTAACAACCAATCAGCAGGCAGAATTTTCCATTCCCATTTTATAAATATCATCAGTTTCTTAAAAAGCCCTTTTCTTGAATAAATTGGGTGCTTATAAGCAGAAACAGGGAGCTCTCTTACCCGAATGGGAGCGCCAACATGATGTTTATAAAATCTTCGTTGTAGACCCTAAGGAATGGAAGGGATATTGAGGAAATCTCTATCATCCAGTTGCATCTATGGAACATAGCTGTCAGGCATCAGGATTCCACAGAAGCTTTTTCTGCAGCAGTCTATTAGGTGCTGTCCATGCTGACGTCAGGCTCCGACATCACACACCCTATTTAAGCGCGGGCAGTCCTGCTCCCTCCTCAGTTCTTTCCCTAACCAGAGTCCACAGGAGACAGGAGTTCCACTAGGAAACCGAGGTGAGAGAGAGAAGATGCCCAGCTAGCAGAAAGGCAGGAGCAGCTGGCCCACGGGTGTATTAATAGAACTACTGCTTGTGGCGCTGGTGATCCGGGTTTGGAAACAGACTTGGGTGACCAGAGGGCCGGCGAGGGGAAGGTGGATTGAGCGGGGATTGTATGCTGTCCACCTCTTGGGGGGGGGGGCACATCCCAGTATGAGGCACTTGGGTGACCACAGGTTGCCTCTTTACCAGAGATGCAATGCGGGTACTAGGGGGCATGTCAGATGCTCGGTGTGCTCATGCTGTTGCATCATTGCATGCCACGCCCTCATAGTTCAGCAACAGAAAACAACCTTGCCGGATGAGCTGAGTGATGCCCCCATCGCGCCACCACCCCATATAGCTGACCTAGGGCTTCCTGCCTGGACACTGAGCGTGGCACTGGAAGGGGTAACGGGGGACTTCAGGAGCCCCGCTCTGGGGGTAAGCAAGGGAGGAACACTGGGTAATGGCTGGCATCGGTGTCGGAGCGATGGTGGCTGCAAGCACGCCAAGGGGCACAAGGGGGGGGGCCTTCCTGGCACTAGAAAAGCATCATATAGAAAAAAAAGAAAGTCTGGAGCAACAGGACAGCTGAGTTGTAGATAGAGAAAGAAAGGGGGAAGGAAGGAGGGACAGCATAACCAGATGACAGAGATTTCCTTGAAGATCTACTGTTACTATAAGTTCTTACATAACTGTTCTGTCATCTTTGGTAATAGCTTTGTCATCAGGTCACACCTATGGAACGAGCTACTGAGAGGACTTCCTGCAATCCCTTGTACAGTGTGTATAGTAATACAAAATTTTATGCACATCCAAAGTATGGAGCAATGCTTCCCCTCGATTGGCATGTTCTGGAAAATAAACAGGCAGGTGGATGGACTGATTAAGGGTTAACTCAGACACCACCTTGGAAAGAAACTTGGAGTTAATACGCAAAGGACCCTGTCTTTGCAGAAAACCAAATAAGGCTGCTTACACATGAGAGCCTGTAGCTCTGAAATTCTTCGCACAGAAGTAATGGCAACTAAAATAATGCTTTTCACGACAGAAAGCGAAGCTTGCAAGATACGGCTGGATCAGAAGGAGGCAGGGTCAGCTTCTCAAGCACAAAATTGAGATCCTAAGACAGAACCGGGTTACGAGTAGGAGGCTTTAAGTGCAGAATGCCTCACAGAAAAGTACAGGCCACATCCAGCTGTGCCACCATATGGTCATCAGTGGGCACATGAAAGGCTGATATGACTGACAGGTGCACTTTAAGAGAGGAGTATTTGAGACCTGCATCAGACAAGGTCAGAATATACTCCAGAACCTGGTTCATCAGACAAGTAAAAGGGTCCAGACTATGAGAAGTAGCCTAGATAGCAAACTGCTTCCATTTAATAGAGTAAGTGGCCCTGGTGGAAGGTTTTCTGGCAGCCACCAGGATGTCTGCCACCTTCTGCGACATCTCCAAAATGAGCAATGGCTATGTCCTCAGGAGCCATGCAGGTGGAGGGACTTGAGGTCTGGATGGACCAAGGTCCCTTGGGCCTGAGTCATCAGGTCCTGGCAGAGGGGCAGGGGAATTGAAGGTTCCACAGCCATTTGTTGCAGTAATGGAAACCATATCTGCCAAGGCCCAAACCTCCTTTAAGAGAATGTCCAGGCCCATCCACCAATGAAGTACTTTGCATACTGGCAAGGAGACAAGGACCAGCTGATCTAGAGTGTCTGAGCATTGATCTCACTGAACCTTAAGGGCCCACTGCAGGATCCTCGTGTGCAACTAGCACTGCCCCTATGTACTGCAACTGCTGAGCTGGGGTCAGCATAGACTTGAAGCGACTGACTGTGATGCCCAAGGACTGGAATAACTGCAGGGTGCATTCTAGAGTCAACAACAGCAGCTCCCTGGACTGGACTTTCAGTAATCAGTCATCCAGGTATGGGAAAACATAGAAGCCTTTTCACCAGAGGGTTGCAGCAACACCTGCTAAGCATTTGGTAAACACCCATGACACAGAGGATAAGCCAAAGGACAGTACCCTGAACTGGTAATGCTCCTCCTGGAACAGGAACCACATGTACCATCTGTGAGGGGGCAAACCATGATATGCAGAATGCAGATAGGCATCCTGCATATCGAGGAAGCATAGCCAGTCTCCCTGCTCGAGCAGAGAAAGAAAGCCATCCAGAGTGGCCATCTGGAACTTTTTGTGCTGGATAAAAAGTTTCAGGTCCTTGAGGTCTAGAATGGGCCTCAAGTTCCCTGTTCTTCTGGGAACCAGGAAGAATCTAGAGTAGAACCCTGTGTTCCTTTGCTGACTGGGCCCTGGTTCTATGGCCTGTTTGCGCAGCAAGGTAAGGACCTCCTCCCTCAGTACCTCTGTGTGGCCCGGAGGATAAAAGGTGGGGAACTGGGGGAACATGTGGAGGCTGTTCTAGAAGTTCTGAAGCTTAGCCTTGTTTGATTATCCTCAGGTTCCAAGCATCTAATATGATGGTTCTTCACTGTAACAGATGGAGGGAAGTCCATCAAGGAGTCAGGCTGAAGCTGAACCGGTGGCTGGGGTTGCACCACCTCTTCTGGATTGCTTGGCTGAGGGACCAGAGATGGAGGAGGGGGCAGGCAAGGCAGAGCTGTCTCTGTGTTTGCCCTGGAGCTTGATTCCGGAACCCAACTTGTGCAAGACCGTATGAAAGGAGGGCCTCGGTCTACTCCTGGGCTGGATATAATAAAGGGAGTGGACGCAAAGAAGTGCAAGATCATGCACATAGGAAAGAGAAACCCTGAAGCCACCTATAGGCTTGGAGGGGAGATGCTGGCAATCACAAGGGAAGAAAGAGACTTGGGTATCATCATCACTGATGACCTGAAATCATCCAAGCAGACCACTAAAGCAGTAGGTAAGGCTAAGTGGATGTTGGGGTGTATTAGTAGGGGTGTCACAAGTTGGAAGGGGGGGTAATAATCCCTCTTTACAAGACAGTGGTTAGGCCCCATCTGGAGTACTGCGTGCAGTACTGGAGGCCACACCTTCACAAGGACATTAACCAGATTGAGGCAGCCCAGAGAAGGGCCACCAAAATAGTGCAGGGACTGCTTCAGAAAACATATGAGGACAGATTAACGGAACTCAATATGTATACCCTAGAGCAAAGAAGGGAGAGAGGTGATGTGATTAAAACATTCAAACACCTTAAGGGCATTAACAAGGTGAAAGAGCCTAACATGTTTCAATATAAGAAAAACAGCAGGACAAAAGGACACTACATGAGATTAGAGGGAGGCCGATTAAGGGGTGATGTGAGGAAGCTCTTTTTCACAGAAAGGGTGGTGGATGCATGGAATGGCCTACCTCAGGAAGTGGTGTATAAGAATACAGTGCAGGGCTTCAAACAGGCATGGGATAAGCATAAGAGAGCAATACAGATGATTATGACTAGATAGGCCATTGACAGAGCAAAGGCCAATGGCACATTCAGGGTAGAAAAATAAATGGGCAGATTGGATGGGCCTAGTGGTCCTTATCTGCTGTCAACGTCTGTGTTTCTATGACAGACCTAAAGGCCCTTCTGGAGGCCTGCAGATCATTGATAATATCCTGCACATTGGGACCAAAGAGTTTGTGATCCACAAAAGGGGCAGTCAACACCTTTTTTGGATGTCAGATGCAAATTCAGAGACTGTGAGTCAGGAGTGCCTTCTGAGGCAAATGCGGGAGGTGGCTACCCTGGCTGTAGTATCTGCAATATCATAGGTGGCTCTGAGGAGATGCTTACTGACATCTTGCGGGGCCTGGAGCACTTTGATAAGCTCTTGTCTTTGAGAACCCTCAGGGAGGGCCTGTGCAGAAGCTTTTCCCTTCTTCCAGAGGGTATTCTAATACTTTATCAGATGAGTTAAGTAACTGGCAATCATAAGGCCAGGGGTAGCAGAAGGAAAGGTCCTCTTGCCCCAGTGGTCTAGCTTCCTAGATTCCCAGTCAGGGGGCAGTGCACTAAGGTGTTTTAGGGGCCTTAGTTCTGTTATGAGTGGCCTTAATAACTACTGAGTTGGTTTCCAGCTGGGCAGCATAAAAGAGTAGCCCCTTAAGTGCCTGGTTAGAGTTTGCTAGCTTTTCTGGGCGTGGCTGGTACCATGTTGGGCTTGCTCCAGGCCACAGTGGCAGCATCATTCAGTGCTGACAGCAGAGGAGGAATAACCTTGGATGGAGACTCTGGAATCCAAGAAGTGCACCAGATTCCGCCTCATTTCATCCTCTTCCTCAGTCCGAAACCCCACAGTGGAGGAGAGCTGCTTCATAATGTTGAAGAAAGAGGGGTCCTCCGGTGGGGACCTGGGAGTGTGTTTAACAGAGTCCTCACTCCTGCAGGAAACAGTAGACCTATCAGATGAGTCCACATCATTGTATTCCTCTTCATCCTCCTACTCAGGGAGGATGAGGTCAGGGTGGCATTCCTCCTCAACATTGGCCTGCTCTGAGGCAGGGACTAACGGAAAGTGGAAAGGATGCCTGGTTAGAGTTTGCTAGCTTTTCTGGGCATGGCTGGTACCATGTTGGACTTGCTCCAGGCCACAGTGGCAGCATCATTCAGTGCTGACAGCAGAGGAGGACTAACCTTGGGTGGAGACTCTGGAATCCAAGAAGTCTACCAGATTCCACCTCATTTCATCCTCTTCCTCAGTCTGAAACCCCACAGTGGAGGAGAGCTGCTTCATAATGTTGAAGACAGAGGGGTCCTCCGGGGGGGGGGGGACCTGGGAGTATGTTTAATAAAGTCCTCACTCCTGCAGGAAACAGTAGACCTATCAGATGAGTCCACATCAGTGTCTTCCTCTTCCTCCTCCTACTCAGGGAGGATGAGGTCAGGGTAGTATTTCTCCTCAACTTTGGCCTGCTCTGAGGCAGGGACTAACGGATGGGGTACCAACGGCTGTCTGGAAGGCATGGGTCGAACTGGCATCGATGCCAAAGCAGCATCCAACAGTGTGAGCGATGATGGGCCAAGCCGTAGAACAAACTGTTGTATAAGAGACGTGGTAATGAAGGAAAGAATAGCATTATGGTCGATGACAGAAAAGGGAATCATCGTTGGCACTGGGGGCACGTAGCGTAGCTCTGACAATGAACTGCTAGCAGTATTGGAAGTGCTTGGGCCTAGCACCTGTGGACCCCGAGGTTTGAGAGGTCTCAATGGTGGGGCAGATGACCCTTCCACAGCCCTGCAGCTGGGAGAAGAGTCCTCCGTGGGGGGCCTGGTAGGAGCAGAGGCCTGCACGAGGTGAGGCGGCATCACCAAATTGGTCGATGGAGCGATCCCTGGAGAAGAGGAGGAGGAATCTAACAGGGACTGGGATCACAGACGAGGGAAACTGTCCTTAGGCAGATCCTTGTCCCATTGAGAACGTTTCCCTGAGGATTTGTCCTGGACCTTGGTGGCCAGAGAGCCTAAAAGAAGATACCAGCAACTGGAAGGGGGGCTCCAGAAGCTCTCTGCTGGCTGCCTGTTGCTCCATGAGGAACTTCTGCAGGGCTTTCATGCATCAGTGTGGGGTGGTGAGGTTAAGCTTCTGGCAGGATTGACAGGCAAGAATGTTGTAGCTAGGCTTAAGGCAACAGGCACAAAGTTCATGTGTCGGTTGAAGAAATTTTCTTTTTGCAGCGGCAGCGATGGAAGAGAGCCAACGAGGAATTAGTTCTCGATATATGAAGGACAACAGAATAATTCTAAACATAAATGATGCAAAAGTAGGTAAAAGGAAAAAAGGGTACGTAGTTTTGCAGTCGGACTGTGTGACAAACCTTCCGCAGAGTCCGTGCGCAAATGGTCAAAAGCGATAAGAACTAAAGAGGGAGTGGGGCAGCCTGTGCTTATATAGGGTGCGTGATGTCAGAGCCTGACATCGGCCTGGGTGGCCCCTAATAGACTGCTGCAGAAAAAGCTTCCATGGGATCCTGAAGCCTCACAGCTGTGTTCCAAAGGTGTGGCCTGATGACAGAGATATCCCCAAAGAAGATCATTGTTTGCCCACGAGTGGCTAACTGAATGATCCTTTCCACTTTCTGATAGTTGGCTGCACCCCATACTTGGATGTTTTGTGACGTCTTTACAGGGAGAGTACGGGGGTGCATGTCCATTCACATGTATGGAGCATCTTTTTTTTTTTTTGTAAAATCTTTTTATGAAAAATGTTCTGTTTTACATCCAGAAACACATGTAACATCAACAATACAAACAAAAACATTAGTATTGCAAATCAATCCTTCATAGGATGCACAGTCTCCAGAAAACATGATCAGTCAATTGTAGCTTTAAATTTTATCCCAATTAGGTGTGATTGAATCAAAAAGGTTCTCTAACCTCCTTTTAATGTTGAGGTTCCGGTCCCCAGCAAGAATATCCTACCCCCTTAAGGAGAAAGCTCTATCCACCCCTTCGGCTGTCCCTCCAAGCGTTTCTGCAGGATCAAGGCATCTGCCGGGCTCAGCAATGCTAAAAAGGTGCCCAGCTATGAAGGAAGCCCTCCCCCCTGCCTCTGACCGCAAGTGTTAGCCTCTCTAATGCCAGGGTTTGTAATGTCAGAATGCACCACTGCTGAACCGTGGGAGCAGCATTCGCGACCCAAGTATTTTGGATACAATGTTGTGCTAGTATCAAAAGAACCCTAACTCATCTGGGGACCCCCCCCCATCAATCTCCAACCTAAACAGGCATACCAGCAGGTCTAACTGAAATGTTGTGCCTACCATTGTAGACACCTCCAGTACCACTTTCTTCCAAAATGCTTGCAATATTGGGCAGGACCAGAAGCAGTGAAAGTAAGTCCCCATTTCCCTGTCACTCCTACCACATTTGGGTGAGACTGCCGGATGGAATTGATGCACTGTTGCTGGGGGTCAATAAAGTCTGTGAACAAATTTATAAAAGGCCTCTTTGAATTTATTACAAACCACTATCCCCATGTGCATAGTAATCATTATCTTCCAATTCTTTTCTCCTGTCTGCATCCCCATGTCCCTTTCTCACAACACCCTCGTTTTTTGGGTGAGGTCAGGATAATACTGTTTCCCTGCACATGCTGCCTTCTGGATAAAGTCCTTGGGGTCCTTCTTGGCATGGTATATCAATTGCTTCACCGGTTCCAGCTTGTGGTTCCCGGCCCTCCCCTACCCAAACTCATAATGTAAACACAGACCTGACGATATCTAAAAAGGTGATGCTTGTCTAACCCCAGATAATGCTGTAGATCCGCAAAGGAACACAGAGTCCCTCCCAGAAACAGGTCTCCCACACTTCAAATTCCCTTTGATTCCCATTCTCGAAACCCTGGGTCCTCCAACCCCAGCAAGAAAAAGGGGTTCTTAGCTACTAAGAGCAACAGTGTTTCTGCATCTCGTACCTTCCTATCACGCAAAAGTTGCCCCCACCCATCCAGTATCATCCTTACCAATGGGTTACCATCTCCAGCTTCTTTATACGCCTTCTGAACTAAGCTATCAAGGTATGCTAAAACCCTGCCAGGGCATTCAACCTGTTCCAAATCCACACAACTAGCAACCCTTGGCTGATTAATCCAGACATGGATGGATAAGTAATAATTATGAAAATCCAGGAAATTCAATCCCCCCTCCCCCCCCCGCAGTCTGCCTTCAGTTTCTGCAGGTATACCCTTGGTCATGTCCCCTGCTAAATGAAGGTAGAGAATGCAAACTCAACTCTTAATGTCCCCTTTTAAACCAATATGTACCATCTGCATAATGTTAAGAATCCTGGGTAGTATATTCATTTTAATTAAATTAACTCTACGTAGCCAGGAGCTGGGAAGGGAACCCCACCTATGCAAATCTGTTTCTGTTTTTATTAAGGGAGTGTAGTTCAGCTCATAGATAGAGCCCAATGATCTACCCACCTGTATACCTAAATATATGAAGCACTTACCACCTTTAACCCCCACGTCCCTTCCCTGCCTCCCCCTCCCGGTAAACAAAGCAGTTCGGATTTACCGAGATTAATTTTATACCCTGAGAACTGAACAAACGAGTCAGTAAGAGCCAACAGAAATGGCATTGAAGACTGGGGGTTCTGGACAAATAACATACCATTTGCATAAAGGGTGATTTTATGCTGAGTGCCCGACACACCTTTCATCCATCTAATGTCCTTATACTGTCTGATTGCCAGTGCCAGTGGCTCCAACAGCAGTGCAAACAGCAGGGGGAGAGGGAACAGCCCTGCCTCGTTCCCCATGCCAGGTCAAACCTCTCGGAGAGTACACCATTCACCACTATCTGTGCCCTAGGGAACTTATACATTGCCTGAACTCAACCAACAAAGGCTTCTCCCAGACCAAACCAGGACATCACCTCAAACAAATATCCCCACTCCACCCAGTTGAATGCCTTTTCTGCACCAATAGAGATAATGTAAACATCTTCTTTCGACCAGTTTGTTCTCCATACCACATTCAATAAATGGTGAACATTGCAATAGGAAAGGCGCCCTTTTATGAACCCGGTCTGGTCTGGGTGAATAAGATCTGGGAGGACCTGTTCCAGCTTGGCGGCCAAACTCTTTGCCAACATTTTTAAAGCACAATTCAGCAAGGAGATAGGCCTGTACGAGGCACACTCTGTCATATCTTTTCCCGGCTTAGGGATAAGACAAATAACTGTGTCGAAACACAAGTCAGGGAGTGTGACCCTCTCCTCCTCCTCCCACTGCTGGAAGACCTAACACAGTGGGCCCGCCAGCTGATTTGCCATACCCTTATAATATTCTACTGGGAATCCATTGGGTCCACTAGTCTTACCTGCCTTCAGGTTCTGTATTGCCCACAGTACCTCCACCCTAGTGATAGGCTGACTTAGTTTGTCTTTCTGTTCTTCTGTGACCTCTGGAAGCGTTAACTCGATCCAGAAACTCCCTAGCCAAGCCCATTTTGTCTCCACACTCTGCACTATAGAGCTTCCTGTAAAAACTCCTAAAACATTCCCTGACCTTCCTCATGTGCCGCTGAAAAGTGCCTCCCACATCTCTAATGCCCGGCAGCCAGGTAGGGCACTCCCCTTCAGGCACACCATGAATGGCCTAGGTTTATTGCCACATTCAAACATCTGTCTCTTACAGAACATCTACAATTTCCGCACCTCTCCTCACACTAGTGCATTTAGCACTTCCCTGGTAGCCACCAACAGAGCACCCACCCCTTCCTTTTCTCCTCCCGCCACCCGTTTCTCCAGGTTCTTTAACTGAGACTCCAAATTGAGTCTTTTTTCCTGTTTCTTTTTCTTAACTCAGACCATGTAGCTAATAATCATTCCCCTCATGTATGCTTTCCCAGCTTCTCAGACTGTTGCCTTAGATGTGGGGGAACTTGCATTGGCTGCAATGGAAATCTTCCACTGCTCCTCCAGATATTCTTTAAACTCCTTATCCCTCAACATATACGTGGGGAATTTCCATGAGGGCGGGCTCTCCCTCTGCTCCTTAACAGAGACCACCACAATGACCATAGCATGGTCCAAGATGTGATCGGGGCTGTGCTTAATAATTAGAATCCTCCCATACCAGTCCTGTGGTATGTACATATAGTCGATGTGCGACGATGTACTGTGGAAATTAGGGAAAAAAGTGTACTCCTGAGCCCCTGGGTTAGCCATGCACCATCCATGCATCATATCAAGGTCTGCCATACCCATCTGCCATTGACGAAGAGCCTCCCACTCCAGCCTTGTCCACCCAAATGATCCAGGAGTGGGTCCATGGTACAATTCATACCCTCCTCTCATAATGAGCCCCGGGAATTGTTCTTTAATCGAGAGGGCCAACAATGCCCAATAAAATGTTGGATCATACACTGCTGGGGCATAGATACTCCCATATGTTACAGTTTCCCCAAAGATCTCCCCTGAAACAAATACGTACCTACCTTCTCCTGGATCCTTCACCACTCTCTTGACCTGAAAGAGGAAATTCTTATGTAGCAATATGGCTGCCCCTCTTTTATGTGAGAACGATGCTGCAGAGCATGCTCCCACCCAGCCCCAAACCAGCTTTGCATGCTCAGCATCAGTGAGATGAGCCTCCTGCAGTAGGGCCACCTGAGCACCCTGCCTTCTAAGAGCTACTGTATTCCCTAGCAGTGAAAATAAAGGTTTAAGAGAAGCATCCATTTTTTGATCATAAGCAATATCAAACATTCATACTGATGGCATAAAGTCATTAGTCCCTTTAATGTTATGTGCTTTCTTCCATTCCCTCTGTAAGCTCCTTTTCTCTGTCTTCGTTCTCTTTGGTTCTCCAGCAGTCCCAAATACATCATCCTCAAAAGGAAAGAGGGTCCCCATTTGTTCTTCTTTTTTGGGGGGTGGGGGCTCTGGTGGTTGCAGCTACTAAAAGGTTGTCACAAGTAAGAACCAAAGTACTGAATTCAGGATGGTCTTGTCCTACAATAAGAGGAACAGGTAATGTGGGTACCACCCCCACATTCAAAGTATTCTTGTGTCCATTAATACCCAATTACATTTCAACGATAGGATATTGATGAATGTCCCTAGGAATGCTGCTAACTCCTGTTGACATGGTCACTTTGGAAACGGGACGGATTAAATCAGCACGTATTAAGCTCTGCCTGCTTCCAGAGTCCACCAGTCCCTCTATGGTCTTCCCATTAAGTTGTATCTTGTTAATAAAATTACCCAAATTCATGGAGGCCAGATATGCAGGGTCTTTTTTTCTTTTTTGGGCAATATGTCGTAGACTATGGCAGTAATGGCATTCTGTATTTGGGTCAGTTCTTTTAACAGCATAATCCCTTCCTTCCCCTATCTGTTTATTAGTCCCAGTTCCAGTAAAAGGAAAGGTTGGAGGTTTTATCGATTGAGTGCTGGATGTACTTGTTGATGAAGTCATAGAGGGAGCAGGAAAAAAGTTATCTGTCCTTTGATATCCCTTTCTTGTAGGCTGGCGGGCAGAGAGAAAATCTGCTACGAGTGTTGTGGCAATTTCAGCATTTCCAGGATTATGTTCCCGAATCCACAACTGAACCTCAGCTGGCATGATGGTGATAAATTGCTCTAATACCAATTGTTCCAAAATGTCTTTTACACTTTTTCCCTCGGGCTGAAGCCACTTGGTACATAGGTCATTTAAGCGAGTGAATGTTTCAGTGTCCTGAATCGCTGTCTATATGTGTCTGTGTTTATATTGTATCTCTTTGGAATCTCCTTTTTAACAGCAGCGTAATCATTTGATGTTTGATTGTCCATGCTGGTATAAGCTAATTGTGCATTCCCAGTCAAATATGGGGCTGAACAGACCACCCACTGTTGCTGGGGCCACCCACAGGCCTGGCCCACTCTCTCAAATGTAGTGAGATAAGATTGTGTCGTCAGAAGGTGTAATTTTTGTCAGTTTTATATCTCTGAGGTTGGTCTTAGCTGCCTCCTGCCCAGCCCCAATAATCTGAAGAGTACGCATTGTTCCTGCCCACCGTTGATCTTAACATCTCCTGTCCTGTTCGCGTTCTTGCAGATCTAAATTCCTTTGTCTCTCCATCTCAAGTTGTCGAACCACAAGCCATTTCAACAACACGGGTATATCCTTAGGTAGAGCATCTTCTAAGTCCTCACTCACACTGGTGTCTTCTGGTTTTGCTTCCATGTTAATAAGAAACTGGAGGAGAATCCCATTTCTCTTTGGGCCTAGTAACTGAACCCAAACCAGGAAGCAAAGTTCCCCAAGTCTTAGCCCCTCGAGTTTTGGTGGAGACCCCTGGAGCAGCAGTTGAGTAGTCCAACATATGGGCCATGTACCAACTGATGTCTGTGTCTATCTAGATACTAGGCGCAGTATCTTAGGCTTGGAGTCCCCCAGTGTCCCTGGACCTCCAAACTACCCCACTCCCTGTACCAAATGTCGTGGATGAGGTAGTACAGATCACACAAACAACAGTTCTTCAGGTGCAACACATCAAACTTGATATGTTTTGATTTATTAAAAAAATTGAACAAATAGCAGATACAAAGCAATTACTTTTTCATAGCAGAAATAAAAAGTAACACAAAACTGCACAGATTAGGGAATAAGGGTAGCTAACTCCCTAACATTGGTCTGTACCTAGTCTCTCTTCAGAGATCTACTCTGGGAGGTGCAAACAGGTGCACTCCCAAACCAGATCTGATTTCTCTATCCACAGACTGGTTTAAATAGTATCAAGACTCCTCCCCTTAACTGGAAACTCCACCCTCTGTACATTCTCTTTAATCAAAAACATTTTATATTTCTCATATTTCACATACAGAATCCTATTTTTATATAGATACCATCAAATAATCAACATTAATCTTGCAAGTAACATGTTAACTCATGTCTCTTAAAAGTATTCTTAGTCTGAACAGAAAAGGGGCTACATTATACCTAAACCCGGCCCCCTTTTGAATGATGTACATCTATCTTCCATATAAAACAAGCAGGGATGGTGCCGCTGACTACCTATAGGAGCTTACACCCTGTTAAGAAGACTGTCCTGATTGGTATAGGAGTCAGGCTGCAAGCAACAACCTCAAGTTCCCCCCTCTGTACAGGTAAAAATGAAAAGCACTAATGAACTTAAAATGTTTCATTCACTTTGCACCTGTTTCAGTAGGGGGAGAATATCATAGAATAACAAAATAAAAAGACTTCCCAACATTAGTGCTGTTGGCTACTCTCAGTCTGTTTTTAGGACCACAGTGCGTTGCCCAAAACACCGAAGAGGACTCTGACTAGTCCTCCGATAGCCCATGTAAAAAGGAAAATCAAATAATGCACTGTTTATGCACTACCTTAGATTATGCTACAGTGGATAACAACATACCAGGCGGGAGGGTTTTTTTCTCTGTTCTCTATACCCTTTTTACCTAAATCTTAATAGTAGCTCCTGTGCTTGCTGTAAGAACTCCCTATCACTTGTGCAATTACGCCTAATCCTTATAAGCTGACTATAGGGAATTGATTCCCTGAGTTTTACTGGATGCGAGCTGTCATTTGTAAGTAGAGAGTTTGATGATTTGGCATTCCTAAAACCTATTGTCTTGATAAGGCCTGTAGTACTATCTCCCATAAATGTTGCATCAAGAAAGTTCATTTGCTCATGACGAATCACAGATGTAAATCTCAAATTAATGTCATTGACATTAATCCATTCCACACATTTTTGTGCATTCCCATGACTGCCTTTCCAAATGCAAAGGCAGTCATCAATGAAATGCCCCCATTTTATGATGTTTTTACTAAATGGGTTAACAAGGGGATTTTCTAGAACTTGGAATTCCCACAGCCCCATGAATAAATTTGCATAAGCAGAGGCCATAGAGGCCCCCATTGCTGTTCCACAATTTTGTACAAAAAATTCATTATTAAATTCAAAATAGCAATTGTATAGCATAAAATTAAGGGCTTGTTCTAAAAAATCAGCTGGTGCATTTGGTTCGTGTTGATCCGTTTCGAGAAAGAATTTTACTGATTTAACACCATCCTGATGCCTTATTGATATATATACAGTGATTCAACATCCACTGATATGTTTAAGGTGGATGTTTCCGGAGGTTTTATAAAATTTTGAAAGGTCTCTCGTGCTGTTTCTTGTTTGTACTGGGCATCCGCAAAATGAAAGTACAATCTGGTCTTTCCATGATGGCAAGAATCAGGCTTTTGTACTAAAGTGCGTGCTGGCTGAGTGTGTCAGCAGGACGTAATGAATGGTCATGAGGCCATCGTAATCTCATTTTTTAAATTTGGCAGTGAGGAGTCTGGAGAGAGAAGGTGGTAATGTGATTAGTGCCTTGTGAAGTATTCTGGCAGCTTTGGATTTTACTGTGACAGTTCTTTTTTTAAATTGATAGCGATTTCGAGCGGGATGGGGAGCAGGGATTGGCAGCACTCGGCAGAGCTGCAAAGCGGGGAGCGCTGAAGCCTCTCGTGGGCAGCAGAGCAATGCTTTTTTTCCCTTTCCAGTTCGGTCATAAGTGTGCTAGGAATAAAGCTGTGATGTTATGCCAGGATAACAGCATGGCTCCAGTGCCAGCTTGACCAATCGGAGGCCAGCATTCTTCTTTGCCATTGTATAGTGCCTGTTTATTACCATGGGTAAAGTTGAGAACCATGATCCACAAGTGGTAAGACAACATTACAGAAGCATGGGGGGTCATGGCACTTGCTCAAGGTCATACAGTGTGAGCCAGCAACTTTGGTGGGAGTTGTACCAAGGAGTTTCCTGGCTCCCAGTTCTGACACAAGTAGCCCACATTGCCCTTTTACTGTTTCATTGTTTTTATCAACGAAACTTCCATGGATTTGAACCCCAGTCTACTGCATTGCCTGTTTCTTGCAGTGTGACTCAACCACTACACCACATCAACTCTCATTCACTTAAGTGCAGATGAGCAGCACATCAGATATGTCAACAGATTGAAAAGCAGAAGATAAGGGTTGGAATGCTGGCAAGAGCCTTGATTTTTATGGATTTATTTTCAGCAAAAAAGAACAGGGTTCAAATATGGGCAGAAGCCTCAATGAATTAACTTTAATGTTTGATTTCATAACAGTGTCAATCCATGGTGGCATGGAGTTAGAATAGTGCATCTTTAGGAATACATCAGTTTTACTAGTTATAACTTTTATATCTGCTGTTTGTGTAAAGATTTACCTGCTTTTCTTTGATTTCAGTTGCTGATTTCAGTGCTGCACACTGCTATTGGGCATGGGTCATGTCACCGCAAGTCAAAACCACGTGGCTAAATGTGCCACAGCGAAAAAGTGCAGGACAGTAACAGTCGGGCAAAAGACCGACCTGTTCCACGCACCACGCCCATTGACTACAATGGGTTTTCATGTGTTTTTGTGGGCTGCTTTGCCCCTTCACCCCCTGCATAGGGAGGCTTCGCCCACACCCCCCAGAACTTAAATAACTAACTCCAGGGGGGACTTCTGGGATGGGGAGAAACTCAGGAGGGGGGTTGTAATTCCCAAAAGGTTTTAGCAGTGGAGACCTGGGGGGAACTGAACCACGGTCCCAGGTGTCCCGGCTGCACCATGTGTTGTGCCCTAGCCACTCCTGCATGGGAGCGGCTCGACCAGGCACACAGCAACTTATCCAGCCTCCCATTCTGTGTGCAGCAACAGGGGTAGCGGTATTCCACTACCACTATTCTTCCTCTGTCGCTGTTAGATCAAGCGCTGTATAGACAGCGCGGTTAATACTGTGCTGTCTTACATGCGCGGTTATCACCCGATACTCTGCTATTGTGATGTCATTAGCATTCTAAAATGCCACTGTGATTTACTTAACCTTCAAGGAAACAATTGTGACCTACCCAACAGCATAGATGTAGAGAATGCAGGATGGGCAACTGTGCACATCCAGTGTGTTCTGCCACAGAGGGTTCTGATTCCCTGTGACCTCGAGAATGAAGCTCAAGAGGTCTGTGGGAATTAGAACCCAGAGGTGGCAGTACACACTGGTTGGGCATTGAGTTGCCCATCCAGTATTTTTTATAACGTGTGGTGCCCCTAGTTAATTTAAAAACATGCTAAGTACATTATTATTTCCTTTTAGTACAAAAAACAAACTGTTTGCTACAGCATCCTATTCAGGGAGGTAGTGTTGGTTGTAAGTGTGAGTTGCTAGGTGCAAGGGACCAGACGTCCCTACGTTTCCAGCACATACTCTCTTTGGTTGTCAGTTGGGTTTAGGAGGTCTTTAAACAAAATTGGCAGATGTATGTCCCGCTTAGCGAGCAGAGGTGGATGCCCGGACTGTATTTTTGTAAGTTATTTTTAATATAACTGGTTGACCCTACTTATTTTAACCATATCTGGTTGATCCTACATTTGCGGGATTACGCAAGTGTGTGTTGGTCCCATTGCTGCGTTATCTGGTTGATTCTGTGGTTACTGTTAGTGTGAATCTTGTGCATGTCAACTCGGCTGGAATGCTGTTGTACCACAGAAGGACTGAACCATGTTTTATGCCCTTTGAACTGTGGTATAACAGCTTTTCAGAAGAGATAAAAATCAAGGTAGAACAACGTTCTACCATACACTATAACATGCTATCTTGGAGGTTGGGTACGTCATCAAGAAATCTAACACTACTTATTCTTGTATATTTATCATAACCTTTGTTGTGTAAATTTACTTATAAAATAGATCAAGATGGCAAGTGCAAATACTGCTCCCTGATTGGAGAAAGCAGGTCACCTGCGGTGCCTATACGTACTTAAGAAGTCATGATGCTGCATTTTGTAAGCCAACATTTTTTTAATACCACATCATTTTAAAAGAGCAACAACACTGCATGGTGTTGAGTTCATTCAAAGATGTAGGCACTCTTCTGGTGTGTGCTGAGGAGCACTCAGCCTTCAGCCTCGTGTCTCAACACACACCTCAGGAGTGCATAAATCTGTCATCGGACACATACATTGTTGTATGTTATAGCCATACACATTTTTGTCAACTATGGACAATATATTTTTCCTGAATGGGACAGGCCACTGAACATTTCCACACCACCTGTTAGCCGACCAAGCAGTATTAGTGTCAGTTGTAAAGACAATTGCTTGCCGACCCTCTCAGCCAACTGTAGTGAACCCCACCATTGGGGTGAGGGAACAGAGAGAAAAAAGTTAAAAAAATAATAATTAAAAAAGTTCCACCTAAGTTTCAATGTGCTAATTCTTATCTCCTTTTTCTTTTCTTTCAGCTCACCACTGCAAAGTTTCCCGTGGTGATTAAAATGGGACACGCCCACTCTGGCATGGGAAAGGTAAGACATATTCCTTTTTTTTTTTTTTTTTAATTTGTGTTTTTTAATTCTTTGGGTAATCTGGCAAGGCCCACTAGGCACAAGTGCCAGTTTTCAGGGTTGACCCAGGAGCACTGGGGTAGTTAAGTGACTTGCTCAGAATCACACAGTACTGTAGATAAGTGGAGACTGTGGGAATCAAACCTTGGTCTGCTGGATGTACCAGCCTCATTAACAGCCCTTTACTCTAACCTCTAGGCTATACTGCCAGCCCAGTCTTCTTAGAAGCATTCGTGTTTGTGCTGCTGGAGAGTTTATTTCTAAGCACCAAGCCCATAAAAACAAAAAAAACAAAAAGCTTTTTTGTAGGCCGGATCAAGCACTGTACCGCTGGACTAAAATGTAATCAGCACTAGCCAGGTGTGGACAGTTTGTAGCACTGGGTGTTGGGCATGGTCTGCACTGGCTGGGCAATGTTGGTTTATACTGCTGAAGCCGGAGGCTGTCAGCTCTGGTTGGGCACTGTTGGTTTGCACTGCTAGATACTGATGTGGTCAGCACTGGCTGGGTACTGATGGTTTTTACTGTTGGAATCAGATGCTGTCAGTACTGAGCAGATGCCACTGGGCTGTACTGCTACAGCTGGAGATAGTCAGTACTAGCTAGGGGTTACCAGTCTGTACTGCCAGAGTTGGACCCTATCAGCACTGTTCAGGAGCTGCAGGTTTATTCTGTCAGAGCTGTATGTTGCAGCACTCTTCCAGCACTGCAGGCTTGTAATGTCAAAGCTGAATACTGTCAGAACTGGTGGGTCATCCTGCCAGAGCTGAATAGAGTCAGCCCTGGCCAGACACTGCCAGTTTGAACTGTCAGAGCTGAATGCAGTAAGCACAAGTCATTCATTGCCGGTTCATACTGCCAGAGCTGAATACAAGTATTAGTATTGCCCTAGCACTGCCAGTTTGTAGTCAGCAGTAGCCAGTTGCTGCTAGTTCAGGAGGCACAACTTTGGGAGGATGGGGGAAGTGGTAAAAGGGCACCTGGCCAGAATTCAACCTAGTATAGGCACTAACCAGAGGAGGGAACTCATAAAGCTGGGGATAGTGGAAGCATCCAAAACCTGCAGCAAGGTCCAGAGCAAGAAGGCTAGGACTAAGAAACCAGGCTGGGTGAGCAAGGAGCTCATGGAAAAGGTAAGGAGAAAAAGAGCTGCCTTTAGGAGATACATGAAAACAGGAAGGGGGAGGACAGGGAGGAGTACCTGAAGGAATCGAAGGAGGTGACATGGGCAGTAAGGGCAGCCAAGGCATCTATGGAGCTCAGGCTGGCACAAGGCATTAAGAAGGGGGAGAAGGACTTCTTTAAGTACAGTACATCAGGGAGAAAAGAAGCTGTAAGGACCACATAGTAAGGATTAAGAAGGAAGGGGGGTTGGGTGGAAGCAGGGTGCGATAAGGCAGAAGCGCTAAATGATTACTTCAGCTTGGTATTTACTAAGGAGAAGAGGGGCTAATACCCAAGGGGGGGGAGGAATGGCAGAAATGGGGGGAGGGGGTGACAGATGGGGAAATCATGGAGGGCAGAGTTCTGGAGGGTTTGAAGGCAATGAGGGTGGGCAAGGCGCCAGGCCCAGATGGCATCCACCCCAGGGTACTGAAGGAGCTGGCAAAGGTCTTTGTGGGACCTTTGGCAAACCTATTTAATGCCTCACTACACTCAGGGTGTGTACCTCAGGATTGGAGTATGGCTCATGTGGTACCCCTCCACAAGAGTGGCCCCAGGGATGAACTGGGGAACTATAGACCGGTGAGCCTCACATCCATCGTGGGTAAGCTGATGGAGACTATCCTGAAGGAGAGGCTGGTGGCCCTCCTGGAGGCATGGCTTCATACGTGGCAAATCCTGCCAAACCAACCTGGTGGAGTTCTATGACTGGGTAACTAGGCAATTGGACAGGGGCCATACAGTGGATGTCCTGTATCTGGACTTCAATAAGGCATTAGACTTGTTGCCACATGGGAGACTGGGAAGTAAGTTAGAAGGGACAGGGGCAGGTGCAAAGCTGGTGAGATGGGTAGGGATCTGGCTTCAGGGAAGGCAACAGAGGGTGTTGGTGGGTGGGGAGCTCTCATCCCCAAGGGTAGTGACGAGCGGTGTTCCACAGGGCTCGGTGTTGGGACCAGTGTTGTTTGGGATATTCATTTTGGACGTCAAGAACAAGGTCAGTCTGTTTGCTGATGATACCAAGATGGGAGTGGTGGTGGATGACCTAGGGTGATGGCAGGGGTTGCAGGATGACCTGGCAAAGCTGGAAACCTGGTCAGACACCTGGCAACTGGGGTTTAATGCCAAAAAGTGCAAGGTGCTGCATTTTGGAGTGAAGAACCCAAGGAGAAGTTACCAGCTTGGGAGAGTGCAGCTAGCCCAGACAGAGGAGGAGGAGAAGGATCGGGGGTGCTCATTACAGGGTCAATGAACAACTTGGCACAATGTAGGAAGGCAGCTGCGAAGGTCAACAAAATGCTGGGTTGAATTGCAAGGGGTATATCCTTGAGGAGGGAGATGTAATTCTGCAACTGTATAGGTCATTAGTTAGACTGCACCTAGAGTACTGTGTGCAGTACTGGCACCCGTATCTGAAGAGGGACATTATGTTACTGGAGGGGGTGCAGCGCAAGGTGACAAAGATGATCAAGGGGCTGGGGGACTCATCACATGAGAGGAGGCTGAGGGAGTTGAACATGTACTCGCTGGAGGAGAGAAGGGACAGGGAGACATGACTGAAACCTTTAAGTACATGAAAGGAATAAACAAGACAGGTACCGAGGGGCTGTTCAAAGTAAGGGAGGGGAGGGACACCAGGGGCCATGATATGAGACTGGAGGGAGGAAGGTTCAGGAGGGAGATGAGGAGACACTTTTTTACAGAGAGGGTGGTAGCTGGGTGGAATGCGTTACCAACAGAAGTGGTATCCAGTAGAACAGTGGACTGCTTCAGAAGGGGCTGGGACAGGGCAAGGGGGAGGGTCAATGAAGGGGAAGGGTGGAATTGCGGGGCAGCTGCAGAATAAGGGGTGCTAGCTGGACATTTGAGCAGACTTGATAGACCTCTAGGCCTTTATCTACTGGCAAATTTTATATGTTCATATGTAGTTTGTACTGCCAGAGTCACATACAGTGAGTTCAGACCAGGCACTGCCAGAGCTAAATGTGTTTAATTAGAAACATAGAAACTGATGGCAGATAAGGGACTTCTCCCATCCAGTCTGCCCTTTTTCATTGTGTTGCTTTCATTGCAGACCCTTCCAGGTCTACAGCACTTACTCTTCCGCCCTTTACCTATCTGATTCCCTTGTGCTTATCCCAGACGTTTTTGACTCCCACCACTGTTTTCGCCCCCACTACCTCTACTGTAAGACTGTTCCATGCATCCACCACCCTTTCTGTGAAGAAGTATTTCCTCACATCTCTCATGAATTTACCCCCTCCTGCTTCATATCGTGACCCCTTGTTGTGGAACACACTTTTCTGTAAAAAATACCTCCCACTTGTTCCTTATTCACCTGTGATGTATTTAAAGGTCTCAATCATATCCCCACTCTCCCTTCTCTCCTCCAGGTTGTACATGTTTAGTTTCTTTAGCATTTCCATGTGTAACGCCTAGGCAGTGCTACTCCAAGGGCTACTACCCCTGCCTACTACCTAGGATGTAGGTTGAGGGGCCTGGGTTCCCAAACTTTACTTAAAACTGGTTCTTTCCATGGTTTTACATAATGCATAGTGCCTCCCCCCAGAGTTTAACCTTTTAGTGGCCTAGCTGTTACCTGGTACAACCCCTTGGGATGTCATACCACCCACTTTAACCATTTACCACCCCAACACATGACCCAATAGCATTTCCCCAGATTTCAGACATTTCTGTAATTAAAGACTCTTTCTAATAATATGCTGATGACAACTAACTTGCGAAACAGTAACAACAATATTAATTTAGGGGGTCATAGGAATTGGGAAACGGGGAAACAGGAGGAGTAGAGAGTATGCAATGATTACATTTACACAATGTAGATTTGATTTGATTGGTTGTGGTTGTTTGTATTTGGTGATGGTGAAAACCCTCCAGCTGGTTAGATACCAGTTACACTAGAAGAAGCAATCACATTGTACCAACGTTGCTATCTAGAGCCCTAGCTATCTAACTGCATAATAATCAGATGGAACACATTTCATATTTCCCACCACTGGTACCAGTTCCCTAGACTCATTATGAAACCCCGGCAATCTCATACATTAACCCTTGGTACCCAGTTACCAAAGTCCTTAGATGGTTGCAGGGCTGATGGATGGTGCAGCTGTGCGTTGGCCAGCTTGATTTAAAGGAGAGGTAGGATTACACTTGAAAACAATCTAATAAACAAGAATTTTGGATCCTTAGAAGTGTGCAGGGGTTGCCCTGCATTAGGCAAACTGAGCACGGTCAGGATGTAACCAGCCAGTTACGTCGATTGGAACATCTATTAGTATTTCTGAACATCCATCACATTTATATGCTGAGCACATTCAGTACATTCATATTTCAGACACGCCCAGTACATTTACTGAAGGGATAGCGCCTTCAACCAGGGGCCAGGAGGGCCACCCTGGTCAGATCTTTTTAAGAAAAACAGTCATTTCCAGGTTATAACAAATCCGATTTTAAGTTGAGGGTCTCAGTCCGATTTGTGGCTTCTGGCTATGGTTGGCAGCTCCACTGGACTTCTTGACCAGATAGCACAATACTGGACCTCCCAGGCAAAGTCAGGATGAGCCCCTTACTGAGTGCTCCCCTTCCAGTCCTGTAGGCTCCAGCAGACATTACACATCAGTACATTCTACTTTGCTCTGGAATCACTGTGGGTACCCCCAGAACAGTCAAGGTCACAAAACTTCCAAAACATACGGTTTCACCCTCACTGGGCTAAGGTTATGCGCAGCAATTTCAAGGTGCAAACCAAATGAACAGTCAAAATCAGCAAAACAGTTCGATAGAGGTCCACCCACACTGGGCCAAAGTTATGCGCAGCAGCTGCAAGGTGCAAACCAAAAACAATCTCACTTAGCACAGTCACTTGGGCCTAGGCAGCCCCAATTTAGCAAGGTTACTTTCTTTCTTGCACCGGGGGGTATAAGAGTACTCACTCAAGCTCCTCACAGCAGAATCTCCGCAATCAAAGTTCTTGACTTCTTCAGTTCTCTCACAACTGAGGTTCAATCAGCTCTCTCACAGCTGGCTTGATGACATCAGGTTGCAGGTCCACGTCTTTGCCCAACGTGGAAGGGAGAGCTAGCTCCTGGGAGACATTCTGGCAACCCCCAGGCTAGCACGAGCTACAGAAACTAAATAACTGCTAAAGAAGGCAACATCCCCTCCTGGATGGAGAGGATTAGTAGGATATCCAGGCTTGGCTGCATGGCTGGGGGCAGAGCCCCCACCCCCATGGGGGTTCCTGCTCGAATCTGGTAAAATGCTGGAAAACACACTGTCTTATAGGCCTCTCCTGAGGCTCCTGATTTGGCTGAAGCTTTTGGGTGAATGGCCCCCAATTGGCTGGAGGGCCTGTCAATCAAGGAAAGGAATTATGAATGAACCTCACTCGATGCACAGTTGGTTTGCTGTTTTGGCGCCTGCATTTATTTATGTTTTTGGTAACCAGGTAAGTGCACTGACCCAGTGGACCATTTTCAGTCACGACCTGGGCCACAAGGTGGCAATACAGGAAATGCAGCAGTGGATACAAATTCACATTGTAGGTAAGCAATAAGACACGACAGGGTGTGCATGGAACATATTTTACCGCACGGCCAGGGGCGTAATAAGGCGAGGCCTTGGCCGAGTGCCGCTATACAGCAGGCGAAAATATGTTCCATGCACACACCTGGAGTGTCTTATTTGCTTTATAAATGGGGCCTCTTGCTTTACAACTTTTTTTCAGTTAGAAAATTGTTTTACATGTGGAAAACAGTATTTGTTTATGTAGAGTTAAGATAAAATAGTCCTTCCCCTACCACATAATGACATCATTGTGATGTAATTATGTCTGTGCTGGACAAAGTGATGCAAGCACACTCCCCCAAACAAGTACTGTTTTGTTTTTGCTTTGTTTATTGACATGTAGTGTTCTGGAGTTTTAATATTAAGGAGCTCTTTGAAAGTAGAGAACTAGAGAGAGAGAACAACTGTTTTTCCCCAGAAGTAGCAGCTAGCGGTATATATATACACACACACACACACACACACTGGTGTTACTAAGGAAGAAAGTGTACTTTTTGCCACGGAGGAAACGATAAATAGAGCTGCACCACAGTTTACATGGCCAGCCACAAGTCCTGGCGGTATTTGTAAACTGTAGAGTCTCAGATGGGCACACACATGCGATCTCTACTTGCCTCCACAGCTGCCGCCCACTCTTGAAAGCCTGAAACTGCACATTTTTTTCGGTTCGCTGACGCACATCACAGCCTTGCTCAAATAGCCTATGAAGCGGAGAGCAAGTTGCAACCAAGGTTACCCGATCGGTTAGGCGAGACCATGTGACAAATGTAAAAGTCAGTAGATTTTTTAAACTGTTATCAGGGACGTTCATTTTAGCCTGTGAAGCATGAGGCAGAGGCACCAGAGTTTCCGATCGGGTTGGCTGTTTTGATGAGCTGCTACGGACTCTGTGTGTGTGTGTGTGTGTGTGTGTGTGTGTGTGTGTAAAATAATAAATAATTAAAAGCAGCATTTGCATAAGGAACATTTGAACGGCTTATTGATTTGTTTCTTTTTTTCACACTACGTCTCGCTTTTGTTACAATAATCTGTAGCTTTTTGTCCTGCTTGGCAAATGTAAAGATGGCAGACAGTAAAAATGCCAACGTTCCATGGCTTATGGATAGTGGCCTTTTTACTGCTAGCCCTGTTTTTTACCCATGCATGGAACATATTTCATGCATGGGTAACTAGCCAATCACATTGTTGGATTTAGCCTACCCATTTTATAATGTACAGTAATTACAACACATTAGGACAGTGAGAACAGTCATTATTTACATAATATTTACAGGTGTGGAGATAACATTAGACAGAGAATACAGGCCAAGATACAGAGGAGAAGTAGTTAGGTCCCTGCAGTTCCCCATGCGTACTTGGTACTTTCTCATGAGCTTTGGCTAATGTCCAACAAGTCCTGGCTTTGTCGTTCTAGCTTTTCGATTGGCTATGCTGCTTTGTAATGGCTGCTAAAAACACACAGTCTCTTAAGCAGATCAGTGACCGTCCTCAGTCAAAGTCCTGGTGCAGCCAGAATTAAATAAATATTTGCCCAAATGCCCCACAGTTCGTTAGCCCTGGTTGTGTACTTGCTGTCGCTGCAAAGAAGGTGTAAATTGCTCAGTCCATTAGCCTGTCACTGCCACCCTGCCTATTGCAGCAGGCAAGCTGTCTCTCTGAGTCCCAAATGTTGTTAGTGCAGCCAGAATGAATTTTTTACTCAAACACTTTTTCCTCTTTCCAAAACACTTTCCCTCAAACATACATCAGTTACATTATTTCTTTAAACATTTCTTTTTCTTTTTGGCCGCAGCAGAGAACAAGCATCCCAGAGGGCATGACAGCCCTCATAAATATTCAGCAGATCAGGGCTCAGGCGTTAATATTCATGAGCCTCGATCTGAAACATTTGTGGATCTCTGTTCTTTTCCTGAAAAACGGGCTTTCTCTGCTCAGTTAGTGGTCACCAGGCTCCATTGATCAGGTGGGGACACCGGGACCACCGAATAACTCTTCTGTTAGATCGCAACTCTGGCGGTTGCAAGATTAAAGGCGCCACTGGCGCTGTGCGATCTCCGCTTCACTGAAGTGCTTTGGCAGTGTGGGTGATCGCGTTCTTGTTCTTGGAGCCTCGAAGGGTGTGGATTAACGTTGGAGCTAGACAGGGGCACCAGAGGCAGAAAACACTTGGGCAAGGACCAGGAGCACAGAAAAAATTGATGCAGGCACTTTCTGGAGGCGCTGAGGAGAGTGGAAACAGGAGCTACAGGGCTGCAGGTAAGCCCCTATTTTGGCAGTGGGGTTACACTTGTAGGACTTTTGATGTAGAACCCTGTACCATGTTGGAAGGTCTCCTTTGAATGGCCTCCACCCTGTCTATGTCCTTCTTGAGATGTGGTCTCCAAAACTGGACATAGTACTCCAGGTGGGAGGTCTTACCAAAGACCTATATAGCGGCAACACCACTTCCCTCTTCCTGCTGGTAATACCCCTTCCTATACACCTCAGCATCCCTCTAGCTCTCCTGATCACTTTGTCGCATTGTCTGTCCACCTTCAGATCATCCAATATGATTACCCTCAGGTCCCTTTCCTGCTTGGTCGTTGCTAGTATCCCTTCCCCCATTTTGTACTGCAACTCCAGGTTTCTGTGACCCAAGTGCATTATTTTGCACTTTTTTGCATTAAACCTTAGCTGCCAAACTTTTGACCACTCCTATAGTCATTTTAAATCTCTTTCCATCTTTTGGAACCCACCCAGATTGGCTACTCTGTTGCAGATCTTGGTGTCATCTGCAAAGAGGCAGACCTTCCCTTCCAGTTCCTTTGCTATGTCGCTAATGAAGACATTAAATAGGACTGGCCCTCGTACTGATCCCTACAGTACCCCACTGATCACTCTTCCCTCCTTGGAGTGAACTCCATTTACCACTACCCTCTGCCTCCTATCTCCTAACCAGTTTCTTACCCAGGTTACTACCTTATTGTCCACCCCCATGCTACCCAACTTGTCTACCAGCCTCCTATGTGGAATGGCGTCAAAGGCCTTGCTGAAGTCCAGGTGGCCCACATCCACCACCCCTCCCTGATTTACCACCTTGGTTACCTAGTCAAAAAAATCTATTAGATTTGTTTGGCATGATCTCCCTTCTAAAACCGTGCTGCTTCAGGTCCTGCAATTCATTGCATTCCAGGTGTTCCACGATTCTTTCCTTTAATAGTGTTTCAATCAATTGCCCTTTTACAGATGTCAGACTGACAGGCATGTAATTTTCTGCCTCCTCCTTGCTAGCACTTTTGTGAAGTGGGACAGCGTCCGCTCTTCTCCACTCCTCCGGGACCACGCCGGTCTCCAGTGAACTGTTAAACAAGTCGGCCAGGGTTGCAGCTAGCATCTCCTGGAGTTCCTTTAACACTCTTGGATGCACCTCGTCTGGCCCCATGGTTTTGTCTACCCTCAGATTAGCGAGTGCTTTCCTGACCCTCTCCTCAGAAAAAGGACTGGTGTCCACTTCTCTCCCCTCCAAGCTCTTGATGCTTAATTGTGGTCCCTCTCCTTTCCCCTCCACTGTGAATTCTTTGCCCTGGCCAGTCACAGCTGGCTTGCAATGCAAGAACTGAATGCAGTCAGCACTGGCCAGGCACTGAAAGTTTGCAGTGCAAGAACTAAATGCGGTCAGCACTGGCCAGGCACTGCCAGTTTGTAATGCAAAGCTAAATGCGGTCAGCACTGGCCAGGCACTGCCAGTTTGTAATGCAAAGCTAAATGCAATAAGCACTGGCCAGGCACTGCCAGTTTGTAATGCAAAGATAAATGTGGTCAGCACTGGCCAGACACTGCCAGTTTGTAATGCAAAGCTAAATGCGGTCAGCACTGGCCAGGCACTGCCAGTTTCTATTGAAAAGCTAAATGCGGTCAGCACTGGCCAGGCACTGCTGGTTTGTAATACAAAGCTAAATGCAGTCAGCACTGCCCAGGCACTGACAGTTTCTAATACAAAACTAAATGTGGTCAGCACTGCCAGTTTGTAATGCAAAGCTAAATGTGGTCAGCACTGGCCTGGCACTGCCAGTTTGTAATGCAAAGCTAAATGCGATAAGCACTGTCCAGGCACTGCCAGTTTGTAATGCAAAGCTAAATGCGGTCAGCACTGGCCAGGCACTGCCAGTTTGTAATGCAAAGCTAAATGCGATAAGCACTGGCCAGGCACTGCCAGTTTGTAATGTAACGCTAAATGCGATAAGCACTGGCCAGACACTGCCAGTTTGTAATGCAAAGATAAATGTGGTCAGCACTGGCCAGACACTGCCAGTTTGTAATGCAAAGCTAAATGCGGTCAGCACTGGCCAGGCATTGCTGGTTTGTAATGCAAAGTTAAATGCGGTCAGCACTAACCAGGCACTGCCAGTTTCTAATGCAAAGCTAAATATGGTTAGCACTGGCCGGGCACTGCCAGTTTGTAATGCAAAGCTAAATGCGGTCAGCACTCTGCCAGGCACTGCCAGTTTGTAATGCAAAACTAAATGTGATCTGCACTGGCCAGGCACTGCCAGTTTGTAATGCAAAGCTAAATGTGATCAGCACTGGCTGGGCACTGCCAGTTTGTAATGCAAAGCTAAATATGATCAGCACTGGCCTGGCACTGCCAGTTTGTAATGCAAAGCTAAATGCGGTCAGCAGTGGCCGGGCACTGCCAGTTTGTAATGCAAAGCTAAATGTGATCTGCACTGGCCAGGCACTGCCAGTTTGTAATGCAAAGCTAAATGTGATCAGCACTGGCCGGGCACTGCCAGTTTGTAATGCAAAGCTAAATGCGGTCAGCAGTGGCCGGGCATTGCCAGTTTGTAATGCAAAGCTAGATGCAGCACTGGCCGGCACTGCCAGTTTGGATGCAAAAGCTGGTCAGCGGTCAGCAGTGGCCGGCACTGCCAGTTTGTGATGCAAAGCTAAATGCGGTCAGCACTGGCCAGGCACTGCCAGTTTGTACTGCAAAGCTAAATGCGGTCAGCAGTGGCCAGGCACTGCCAGTTTGAACTGCTAGAGCTGAATATGGTCAACACTGCCCTTACACTACCAGATTGTCCTGCCTGAATCAGATATTGTCTGCTCCTGGTGGAGTGGTGCTACTTTGTACTGCCAGATGCAGTTAGCACTGGCCAGGCACAGCATCAATGATATCACCTGGTGTACTGGCCAAATAACGAACCAGAAATGGGACAGCAAAGTAAAGAAATTCTGCAGCTGTAGTTTAGGAGCTTTGTCGCAGAACTTGGCAAGATACTCCAGGCTTTCTCAAATCTAGTAACATGTCCTACAGAAGGATCTAGTCACATCTTCTTTTTTATTTAGTGTGGTGTAATATTTATTTCTTTATTGAAGGTTTTAAACAAGACTTTACATTTCGAGATCCAAGGATTTATTTGCAGTGAGGTCCCAGAAACACAAAGGCAAAGCAAACACAGTACACAGCTTGCAAAAAATACAGTGAATCGATTAAGCAATACACTAAGAGACAGTGTTATGAAAGTGACTACATAACATGAGGTCAGGAGTTACATTTAAGTTGGGGTGACAGCTGAAGGGACATGTAGTAAGTTTTTTTTTAACTTGTAAAATTTCCATAGTAAGGATAGCACAGGTGCAAGATCACTTTTTTGGTGTCTGCGTTGCGAGAGGGAGCATGGTGCCACCCTGCCCGGCCAAGAACTGCTGCTGCTAGCAGTACTCACTGCCCATGGGCCACCCTAACGTAGAGCATCCAGGCTCACTACAGAACCTGAGTCACCCATGTGAGGGCACAACAGACTACCTCTGGGTGTTCAAGCAGTTCTAATCCCCAGATTGTATAGCTAGGAGATAGCAGACCCCTAGGGAGAGTCAAGTGACGTACTCAGAGTCACTCAGGGTGTCTGTAGCTATGGTGGGTGATTTGAAACTGGATCACTGACATGTGGCAGGAGGGGTGGATAAGCTATACGCAATGTCCTTTCCATCATCACCATACTATGTTTCTTTGTTTCTAGTTCATCACAGCTCAGTGCTCTAACTGCTGCTAGACCACACTGCCACCTCAGAATGTGCCCACGCATGCAGGCATCTGGCCGACTCTTTCCCAAGAAGGAAGTGGTGTGGGAGCAAGAGGGGCTCTAATTGCAGTCAGAAAACCACCAAATCTGTAGAAGGCGGGGAGGGGGTCATGACTGGAAGCAGCGCAGAGATGGACTGGCAATCTCTCAGCAGGATGGTGCCAGCAGCTGTGATTGTTTTATAGTATACGGTTAGTGCTTGTTACGCAAGAAAATCAGCCCCTTCAAAAACATGGGAACAAGTGTTCTGAAGCACGGAGGGCTTTCTGTTGTGACAACAGTAACTGAGCATCTACGGAGTCGAGAGAGATGTTAGTGAGAACAGGGCAACAAATGGTTAATAAGTGTAACCGTGTCAAGACATTTAGAATGGCTCTCTCTCTCATGGAGCTCCAGCTATGTAACCTGAAGTATAGTAAATCAACAATTAGATAAGCTTTGAACCATGTAATTCATAAAACTGCTATTTTATGTATTACTATGGTTTGTACAAAAATGGAAATGAGTTTTAGCCCTGTAACTTGATCTAATTAAATCTTTAATAAACAGTTTTCATAAAAACAAATTCCGTTGTGCACATTTTAGATCTAATTAAGCTGTGTCCCTGATTGTGCTGTCTCTCACCATATTGTTAACATGGTTGCACTTCACTCATGCATAAAAAAAAAAAAAAAAATTATGGCACCTACAGTCTTTTCAAAAACCATAAAAAAAACTAAACTGAATTTTAATTGATTCAAAATCATGTGTTATAAAAACTAATAATATGGGGTACCATGTAAAACTGACCACCATGTGTTTCCATCTTAGGGTTGTGATAACAACGTGGACCTCGAGCTTTGCTGTCAAGGTCCATATGCCGTTGTCTCAATCCCTTGATGGTAACACAGGCTCATTGTGTATGGTTGCCCATACATTATTCTATATGTATTGCTTGCTGTCTAAATCTCTTGCATCGGGACTTGGTAAAAAAAAACGGGACTACTAGTCATTATGTATTTCTCCTGGTTATCAATTAAAAAAAAAAAATAGAAATCTGAGAGAGGCCACATGGTCTACTGACTGCAGCACAGGCTTGTGAACCAGGAACCCAGGTTCAAATTCCACCAGAGCCACGTAATCATTGTATGCCCCTGGGCAAGCTGGTGCTTCAGTCCACCCAGCTGTAAAAATGGGTTGAAATAGGACTCCACTAAAACCGAGATGTTGCTAGTGATCCTGCAATGTATCCCATCCTTCCCCAGGGACTTACTGGGCCTGATCTTTGCAAGGTATTCAGCTACCAGGGCAATTGTGATCCTAGGGTGATCAGTCTCCTGAGTAAAGACTAGTGTTTTGAAAGGGTTAATGGCAGGGCTGAGACAGAGTGCTGTCCACTGGGCATTTCCAGTGCCTAAATTGTGAACTACCTATGATGTTATGGGCATCCCCAATGAGCTCTCTCCACCCCCACTAGAGTCCCTCGGAACACCGAAGTGAAATATTAATTAAGCATCTCAGCTATCGCCTCAGCTGTCACACAGGTTCCTTCCTCCACCTACCCCCATTTTCATGGGCCTCCCCTTACCTTCCTCTTTCCCTTTATGTACTGGAAGAGAGCTTTGGTGTTGTCTGCAGTTCTTACTGCTTTAACTTTGGCTTCCATTCCTTCCTTGGCTGTCTTAATGCTAATTTTGTAGTCCCTCAGTGCTGCTCTGAGCTCTTCTCTGGACTAGAAGCAACTTATCACTCCAGCAATCATAGACCTTTTTGTTCAGAATCCATTGCCTTGGGACCCTGCTGGGCTTGGGTAGGAGGGTGCTTTTTGGCCCTTGCCCTACTGCATCCGATTTAGCTGCTTGCCCTACTGCATCCGATTTAGTTGCTTGCTCTACTGCATCCAATCTGGCTGCTTGCTCTACTGCATCCGATTTAGTTGCTTGCCCTACTGCATCTGATTTAGCTGCTTGCTCTACTACATCCAATTTAGCTGCTTGCCCTACTGCATTCAATTTAGCTGCTTGCTGTACTGCATCCGATTTAGCTGCTTGCTGTGCTGCATTTGATTTAGCTGCTTGCTGTACTGCATCCGATTTAGCTGCTTGCTGTACTGCATCCGATTTAGCTGCTTGCTGTACTGCATCCAATTTAGCTGCTTGCCGTGCTGCATTAGATTTAGCTGGTTGCCCTACTGCATTCTATTTAGCTGCTTGCCCTACTGCATTCTATTTAGCTGCTTGCCCTACTGTATCCAATTTAGCTGCTTGCCCTGCTGAATCCGATTTAGCTGCTTGCCCTACTGCATCTGATTTAGCTGCTTGCTGTACTGCATCCGATTTAGCTGCTTGCCCTACTGCATCGGATTTAGCTGCTTGCCCTACTGCATTCTATTGAGCTGCTTGCCCTGCTGAATCCGATTTAGCTGCTTGCCCTACTGCATCCGATTTTAGCTGCTGCTGTAATTTCCCCAACCAGCTGGGCATCATGGTCCAATAAGCTGTTTTGGGGCCTGTAGCATCCACTACCCTCTTTTTGCCCTAGCTAGATCCAAATGGACTTTGTGACACTATTTGCCCCCCGATGTCCTTCTTCCCCTCCTCAGTGATTCCCTCCCTTATAAAGAGCATCACCCACACCCTTTCCTGTCAGGCTTACTTCCTTCAAAATAATCTGTATCCATCTAGACTGTTGTCCCAATCATTTTCTTCCCCCACCAGGTCTTGGTGCATGCCACTAATAACTAGCCTTCAAAGTGCAGTAGGGACTCCAGCTCACAAATTTTGATGGATGTGCTCATGTTGGCCTGTATGCTAGTGAGGATGGATTGCTCTATGCCCCAAGATCGTGGTTCTGGCACTTCCTGTTCTCCTGTCAGTTCCTTTTTATGTTGACATGCTTGCGCAGCCAACATCGTGGTACAGTGCAGCTTTGGAGGCGGGGTCACTGGGTGAATGCAGGGCATGCACCGGTAGGTGTGTCCCTCATTCTCCAGTCAGCCTGCATACCGGCGCCACACCATGCATACATAATGTGGTGAGCACATCTAAGAAACAGTCCACTGCAATCTGAGCAAAGCTCGTCATGCTCAGCGGATCCTTCCTACATGCTCGCCGACATTATAAGCATGATCGGCAAGCGGGCAGTCGCCCAACTACTGCCGACCTCGGGGGTACCCCAATCCCCTGTCAGTTAACCCGCTTTCTTTGTGTGCCGACGGGGGCTCACTCCCCATCGGCATAAACCCCCAATTGTTGAATGCCGAGGGTGCCCAATTCCCTCGCTCGCCCCACTTTCTTTGTGTGCGGGGGTGCCCAATCCCGTCGGCATTACTTCCTCATCCTCCCGTGTTGTGTGCCGAGAGGTGCCCAATCCTTGTCGGCTATAGAAACACCAAACAGTTAGGTGGTATGGGGAGCCCACCCCAAGCCCAATCCCCTGCAAAACAAAAACTGTCCTGCAATTTTTTTTTCTGTAAAATAAAGCGGTCCTTGTAGTCTCGATGCCACCCTCCCTCCACCCGTACCCACCCTCTGCGCACCCTGCCTCCTCTCACTCACCCCTTACTTACTGCGGAGTCCATTGCGATGATCTTCGGTGGACCGGGAACACGTCTGCACTCTTCAAAGCTGACCACGAACTGAAGAAATGCGGGTAAGCTGTATCATGGAATGAATAGGGGTTTTTCAACTTTAATGGATATCTCAGGCATTTTTGCGAATTTTTGGCCCCAAATTTTCAACATGGGGTTTTTGGGACCCCTTCTCATAAATTCTTGCACTGTCATGGCATTACTCGGTCCCAAAAGGTGATTTCACAGTCACTGTGTGGAATCACCTTTCAGGACCAAGTAATGAAATGACAGTGCCACTGTTCATGAGAGGGGCTCTCAAAAAGCCTATGTTACAAGTTTGGTGGGAAAAATCCAAAAAATGACTGTTTTACGAGTGTGCATAGCAACTGTGCAATGCAAGCTCGTAAGTTAGCGCATTCACACTATTTTCATGCCAGATTCTCAAAATTGGCATTTTACCACACCTTCTTGTGAACCATACAGCTGTCATTTTTCACATCCTGGCTGAAATGTGTTTTCGCACTTCCGGCGCAGAATAGCGCGGTTGCTGTGTGAAATCAGTGTTTGGAACACATTACAAAAATGACAGTGACACTGTTCATGAGCAGAGGTCCTAAAATGCCTGTGTTGAAAATTTGGTGACAATACTCCATAAATTGACTGTTTTACGAGCATGCGTAGCAACTGCGCAATGCACGCTCATAAGTTAGTGCATTTGCAATATTTTCATGCCACATTCTCAACATTGGCATTTTATCACACCTTCTTGTGAACCATATAGCTGTCATTTTTCTTATCCTTGCTGAAATGTGTTTTCTCACTTCCGTCGCAGAATCACGCGGTCCCTGTGCGAAATCACTGTTCAGGACAAATTACGAAAATGACAGTGGCATTGTTCATGAACAGAGGTCTTAAAATGCCTGTGTTGAAAATTTGGTGACAATACTCCATAAAATGACTGTGTTACCAGTGTGCATTGCACAGTTTGCACGCACGCTCGTAAGTTCTCAAACTTGTAATATTTTCACTCCACATTTTCAACAGTGCCATTGTTCTACACCTCTTAATGAACATTGCAGCTGTCATTTTTCGCATCCTGACCAAAATCTGTTTTCGCAGTTCCGGCGCACAATATCGCGGTTGCTGTGGAAAGCCCATGTTTGAGACACATTATAAAAATGGCAGTGACACTGTTCATTAGCAGATGTCCTAAAATGCCTATGTTGAAAATTTAGGGACGAAAGTCAATAAAATGAGTGTTTTACGAGAGTGTGTTGTGCAATTTGCACGCACACTTGTGACTTTGTGAATTTGTAATACTTTCACTCCAGCTGTTCATCATTGGCATTTTTCCATACCTCCTTATGAACAGTACAGCTGGCTGAAGTGTGTTTTTGCATGTCTGGTGCAGAATTGCACAGTCACTGTGTGAAATCACTTTTCGGGACACTTTGAGGAAATGGCGGTGACACTATTCATCAGCAGAGGTCCTAAAATGCCTATGTTGAAAATTTGGTGGCGAAAGTCCAGACAATGACTGTGTTGCAAGCGTGCATTGTGCAGTTACCACGCACCCTTGTAACTTCGTCAATCTGCAATATTTTCATACCACATTTTCACCACTGGTATTTGTCCACACCTCATTATCAACAGTCCAGCTGCCATTTTCCACAGCCTGCCCAAAACGTGTTTCCTCAGCTCTGCCGCACAGTGGCGTACTCGCTGTGCAAAATCACCTTTTGGGACACATTAACAAACTCACAGCACTATGCCTCTCCACCTCCGCCACTGCCAATACCAGTGTGACAACATTCAGCACTGACAAATGCTTGTTTATGTTCGTCGTGCTCGTAGGCGTAGACAAGCATGTTGATATGAGAGTTGCTATAGAGGTGTGTGGGCGGGAATGCATTTATTGCAGAGTTCTGCTCAAGGGGCAGGTCTGTGGCAGGCGAATCAGTAGGCATGCTGCTGATGACACACTTTCTGTTTTTGGGGCGGAGTGGGCAAGGATTTCAAAGGACAGAGCCAAAACAATAGTGGCGTGGCTTGGTCCTTTGATCTCTAGTTTTAATGCACCAGTGATTGGCTGACTGGAATCTCTGTTGTATAATCCCATATGTGTCTGCCTTTATTGAAAGCAGAAAACCCAGTCTGGCTGCTGACAGGCACTGTGTCTTGTTTAGGAGCTGTTTCCCGAGCCTGCAAAACAACAAAGACTTCCCTCTGCTGTCCGCCACTGCGTCTTTTTTGGGAACTGTTTCACCGAGCCCACAACTGTTTCCCGGAGCCTGCAATACAATAAAACAAAGAAAAAAGTTGGTCTTTAAAATCTTCAGTGTTGCCTATGGTGAAGGGGAGAAAGTATCTGTTACTGTCCTCCAACCCCGCTGTACTGCTATTACTGGCAACCACTAGGATTACTGAGCCATTTACACTTAACAGTGGCAGAGGTAGTGGTCAAATTTAAATGTTGGATTAAACGGGGATAGACTAATATAACTATTTAGTCATGTAACATTGTTGGAATATGTAATAGAGTTCAAAAAATGAAAAGGAATTATGTTACAGATTGCATGACAACTGTGAATGAACATTTAAGGGCAGAGGATCGGTCACTCACCTACAAGCATTTATAAACAGTAAACACTTAAGTGCAGAGGATAGCCCATTGCCCTTATTTTACATCGGTTCTCTGTACGTGTTGTTTGCTTGGTATGCTTTTTCTGGTGAAACATTTCAATAAGGAAATGAGTGGGCGGCAGCCCCTCTTGCCCACCACACACTCCACAGAAAGCCGACATGGGGTGCCCAATCCCTGTGTCAGCATGTATCCACCCCATTAATGTGGCACACTGGGAGCCCACTCCAGCGTGCCAAAGTAATTAATTTTTTCCGACACCGCGAGATGCACCCCCCCCCCCCAAAACCCGTTGGTAATATTTGCCAGCATCGGGGTGCCCATTCCCCAATTCAGCATGCCCCCACCACACACACACATAGTGGCATACTGGGAGCCCATCCCAGTGTACCTTAATGTATATATTTTTTTACCTGTAAAACAAAAAAAAGGTCCCCTGAAGTTTTTCTTCCTCCCTGTAAAAAAAAAGAAAATGGTCCACCGTCGTCTTCCCAGTCCTCCCTCCACCATCCCCACCCTCTCACTGAGCACCCACCTCCTTGCACCCCCACCTCACCCCATACTTACCTCCGGAGGTCGGGCGCAGCGATCTTCTGTGGAGTGGGACACATCTGCACTCTTCAAAGGCAAACTGAAGATTTCAAGGTAAGCCATATAATGGGAGTCAATGTGGGGTTTCTACTTAGGTTGATACTGTATCTCAGCCATTGTTAGGAATTTTGACCTCAAACTTTCAACATGGGGTTCTTGGGACCCCACCTCGTGAACACTAGCACTGTCATTTCATTTCTTGGTCCTGAAAAGTGATTTTTCGGTCACTGTGCAGAATCACCTTTTGGGACCGATTAATTGTTTATTGTTTTATTGTTTATTGTAAAATCTAGGAATTAATACCTTTGAGCCAAGGCTCTTTTACAAAGGTTCCGCGTCAAAATCAGTTACAAACAAATAGGGGTACAGGGTTGCACAAGTAGGTAACATTGTGGAAATAGACAGAAACAGAACAAAAGGAAAAAAAATAGCTAAATCTAATGACATTTATGAACAGCAGATAAATCATAAGCACTTTCACTATATAGAAAACAAGTGGGAGGGAAGATAGGTAAGGAGGTAAGTTAGGCAGTGTAAGAAAAAGAGAAAAGGGGGTAGGAGGAAGGAGCAAACCAATTAGGAGACGAGGATCCACTAGTAGGCCTTTGTCAAGTAAGAGGGCAAGGAGGAAGAGTGAGAATAGATTAGGAGATTAAACAAGGCAGTCACAGGAGTTTGAAGTGGCTAGGTGAGGGAATAGTCTAGATTTAAAAGCACCTAATGAGTTAGAGGTAATAGAGTGCTGAGAGTATTTGCCGGTTGGGGGCACGATAGGCAAATGATCGTTGACCATGTGGTCCAACAGTGGGGACCTGTAGAAGCTGGGTTTCTGATCTTCTGGTGATCGACACTTGAGTTCTGGCATAGCAGGTCTTGAATGCAGGATGGGGTGAGGCCCACGGTGGATTTCTTGGCCATTAGGCAGGTGAAGAACTTTAAGCGGTTTGATAGTTGTAACCACCCAGTATCAGCATAGAGTTCACAGGTATGAGTAAGTCGATGAGCACCTGTAAGCAGCCGACATGCCTTGTTCAGGGAGGTTGTGACCCGTTTCAGTGCGCTTGGAGGGGCAGACCCATAAATAATTAAGCCGTAGTCGATGACTGAGATGATTGAGGATTGAATAGCTAGCTTCAGCGCTGGATGGGTGAAAAGTTGTCTGTTACGGTAGAGTATCCCGAGCCGCTGATTAATAGTTTTGGAAATACCATCAATATGTGATGCAAAGACAAGGCCTTGATCAAATGTGATTCCAAGATATTTAAAGATAGCCACTTGTTCAAGGGTGATTCCCAGGGAAGTGTTGATAGTAAGTGGAGCTTGTCTTTTCTTGTTCTGCGGACTAGCGAAGAGCATAGATTTTGTTTTTTTGTGGTTTAGGACTAGCTTGTGTCCAGCGAACCCTCCTCAACACTAGCAAATACGTGCTGTAGGTTGTGGCGTAAGAGGTTGGGGTCTTTGTGTGAGGATAGAATCACATCATCAGCATAGAGGATGATTTGTTCCGGGCAGGATTTAGGGAGGAGTTTAGAAAGAGGCTGAAAAGTAGCGGGCCTAGGATGGATCCCTCTGGAACTCCTGAGAGGACAGGCTTAGGGTCTGAGAGGATTCCAGATATTTTTACAACCTGGGTGCGTTGGGCAAGGTAGCTTTTTATCCAGGCACCAGAGCCCAAGGAGAGCCCAAGTGTCTGTAGTTGACTGATGAGTAGGCCATGGTGAACAGTGTCAGATGCCTTCGTTAGATCAATAAACACAGCTCGGTGAGAGTCCTTTGTCAAGGCCTTGTGGATTACTCCTGAGAATTCGAGCAGGGCAGTGGTGGTGCTATGCCTTTGTCTGAAACCATGTTGCTGGTCACAAAGAATGTTATATTTCTGCAGGTAGTCTGTAAGCTGGTCAGCTACCATACGTTCAAGAGCCTTTGATAAGGGAGGAGTATTGAAATGGTCTGTAGTTACCAGGCAGAGACTTATCCCCACTTTGTGCACTGGGGTGATTATAGCAGCCTTCCATATACTAGGAATTTGCTAGAACAGAGAGAGATTGAATATTCTGGTGGGGGAGTAGAACTACATCCAGGGTAAGGGATAGTATTTTAAGGTCAAGAGAGTCACTGCTTGCCTTGAATTAGATATAGCATTCTTTATGTATTTATAAACTTCATGTGCTTTAACTATTTTAAGATGGAAGGGTGGAGTGTTTGGAGAGGCAGAGGGGATGTGAGATAGGGGTGGCAGAAGCGAAGAAGTCAGATGCAAGGACACCGCTGAGGTCAGTGAAGGTCTCATTTAAGGTGTTTGCTATGACCAAAGGGTCAGGGTGGTAGTGCCTGCCACATTCAGTGTAGTGGAGAGGATTTGGACTGCTTACCGTGATATTTCTTAGATTGTCCCAGAAAGATTTCCCTTCACCCCAAGTGTTGGAAAGGCAGTTTTGAAGTAGTCGCTCTTCACTCGTGAGTCTCTTTGGTACAGTAGTTTTGGGCCTGTTTATATTTTAGGATGTCAGTCGGAGAGCCAGAGTCTCTTGCAATAGCCCAGAGGTGGTCCTTCCTTTGTGTAGTGCCATTAGCTTGCAGTGAGCCATGGAGTTGAGGTGCTTTCACTTTGTGCTTTTACAGGTGGTATGAGTCACAGGCAGCACTGGAAGGTGTAGATAAAGTGGTTAAGAGCTTTATGAGCGTCTTGCGTGTGTAAATGGGAGACCAGTCTTTCTGTCTAAGATTTTCCTTGAGTGGAGTAAGGTTACCAAACGGTAGTACTCTAGCTAGTGATGGTTCTTAGGGGTGGTTTTCTAAACTTGTTTGACCAGTTATATATTATAGGAGAGTGGCTCAAGAGAGTCCGAAGAACAGCAACATTATTTATCCGGGCTGGGTGGTTGGTGAGGATCCAATCTATTAGTGTACTATTACCAGATTTATAGTTTTTCCTAGTGGGTGAATTGACCAGCTGAGTTAAGTTTGCAGCTAGGATTGCATCCTTACTTGACCCTATGTCTGATGCAAGCCAGTTGATATTGAAGTCACCAAGGAGGAGGAGCTCGGCATCAGGAGGTTGAGATCTGACGAAATCTAGTACAGACTGGAGGCCGGGCCCAGGATCTTTAGGTGGGATGTAGATAGCAGCAACCGTGAGGACTTTGTTATGGGCACCAAGGAGAAGTTTGATAGGGAGGAGTTGTAAAACAGAGTTAGTGGTGGTATACGTAATGGAGAGGCAGTTGAGAAATTCCTTTATGTAGATGGCACAGCCACCACCCCTTTTTGACGTCTTATCCAGCCTGAGAATCTTGTAGCCTTGAAGAAATATAGCATGGTCAGGGGTGCTAGGTGTCAGCCAAGTTTCAACAATGGCTAGGATATCGGGGTTATGCTGACTGACAAAGGTTTGTAGTGAGGCTAGTTTTGGTAGGAGACTACAAATATTTAAGGTGACAAAGGTGAGACCCCCCTCCGTTTTGGCAGGCTTTGTTGTACTGTAGGAAATTGGGCCAGGATTAGGGTGAACACTTCCAGATATTAAGAGGAGGAGGAGTAGGAGTTTGAGAGTCCATTGTTGTATTTCATAGTAGGTGGCGATCAACCTCAGGTTCTTATGTGTTTTGGACCAGTACAGACGCCTAGGATCCCAATGTAACGCATCGGCCAGGAATAGGTGCCAGGTTGCCCCCATGCAATCTTCGTACTTGTTCATATTTAAACAGTCCATAGCTGGATGGCACCATTTTTGCTTATGGGGGGAGATTGCATTCGTGCCTGATGTTGGGTAATTAGCCAGGAGGACCAGAGTAGAGGGTAGTGAGGGATAGGAAGAGGTAGGTAGGTGGGTTAAGGTTGGAAGCAAGGAGAGGGCTAGAAGAGAGAGAAGAAAATGTTTACAGGGAGGCATAGTAGCTAGGAGGGGAGAGTAGGAGGAAGGAAAAGGAGGTCTAGAGAGCTAAAAAAAGAGGAAAGACACAGTGGGGTGTAGCTAGCAAAATCCTCTGGGGGAGAAGCAGCAACCGAGAGAACTAGGGAGAAGGAGTGGTTTAACTAGTGGTTCAGGATAGAATGTGGGACAGTGGGCGGGTATTTAGAGCAGGGCGGTGACAAGCAGACTATTTAATAAAGGTTGGGGGGGTGGGCGAAAAATTCGGTACTTAACACTGCAAGTCAATGGGCTCCTAGCCCAGCTAAGCACCAAAGTCAGCCAGACCAATCAAAAACAATGTCTGGAGCCGCGGCCTATCAGTGCGCAGCACAGAGCTCAGTCGGCCAATCGCTGCAAATCTCAGCTTCCCCAGCCTGTGGAGTGTCCTTACCAGTAATCTTGGGTCGGGAGGCGACGTTGGGCTGCGGTGAGAGCCAGGACCCATCGACTATAGCCACCTGGTCCCCAGCTAGCCCTCTCGGGGCAATGGCAACTGGCTAAGGAGAGAGAGAGAAGAGGGCGGTGAGTGAGTTTAAATAGTCGGTGGCAGTAGGCTGTGATGCAGTTTTTCAGGAAGGAGAATGAACCGACCGTGCCACTGTTCATGAGTGGAGGTCCCAAAAAGCCCATGTTGCAAATTTGGTGAAAAAATTTCAAAAAATAACTGCATTCTGAGTGTACGTTGTGCAGTTTCTACGAACGTTTGTACCTTCGCCAATTTTTTAGATTTTCAACGTTGCCATTTTTTCACACCTCCTTATGAACAGTACAGCTGTCATTTTTCACGTCCTACGCCAAACGTGTTTTCACACCTGTGGCGCAGAATGATGCAGTAGCTGTGGGAAATCAACTTTCAGGACAGATTAACAAAATCACAGTGCAACTTTTCATGAGGAGAAGTCCAAAAATGCCAGTGTTTAAAATTTGGTGAAAAAATTCCAAAAAATGATTGCGTTACAGGCGTACATTGCACAGGTTCTTTGCATGCTCGTAACTTCACCACTTTTTCATATTTTCACTCCAGATTTTCAACATTGCCATTTTTCACACCTTGCCCAAAACATGTTTTCACACCTGTGACGCAGGATGGCGCTGTCGCTGTGCGAAATCAACTTTCAGGACAGAGTAACAAAATCACAGTGCAACTGTTCATGTGCAAAGGTCCCAAAAAGCCCATGTTGGAAATTTGGTGAAAAAATTTTAAAAAAATGACCATGTTACGGGCGTGTGTTACGCAGATTTCATACGCTCGTAGCATATTTTATATTTTCATTCCAGATTTTCAACATTGCCATTTTTTCACACCTCTTCATGAACAGTATAGCTGTCCTTTTTCACATCCTGCCCAAAATGCGTTCTCGCATCTGTGGCACCAAATGGTGCAGTCGCTGCACAAAATCACCTTTTGGGATTGACTAATGAAATTATAGTGCCATTGTTCATGCGGTGGGGTCCCAAAAAGCCCATGTTGAAAATCTGGGGTGAAAATACCAATATACACCTGTAGCATTAGAGTTTCCAACCATAATGCCCCACTACCCACCCTGTAGAGACTGACAGGCGTTAGGGGTGTGCCTTGGAGTCATCAGCCACAATGCTCACACCATTCTTTCCCTATGCTGCAGCCAGTGACAGGCATTGGGGTGTGCTTTGGAGTCTCTTGCTCAAACGTTCACCCCATTCTCCTATACTGCACCCATCTCAGCTTATTTCATTATGGAATGGGGTGAGCATTAGGGCCGAAGACCCCAAGCCACACCGCAATTCCTGTCACTGTCTGCAGGGGTTGGGGTGGAATGCTGTGAGCATTATGGCTGATAACCCAAAGGGACACTCCCAACACCTGTCAGTCTCTGCAGGGTGGGGGTGGGGCATTAGGGTTTTTTAATGCCTCATAAATATTACCAAACTAGATACTTACACTGCCCAACATCATCACTTCTAAATTACATTCTTGAATGTTAATACACTGCTTCCTTCACTGCAGCAATTTTCAAACATCCCCCCCCATGCCACCAGTGCACACGACGAACATTTGGCATTGACAAATGCTTGGTGTTTCCCTGTGTCTGCCTCCTGCTCTTAACGATCCCCTGCACCAGCCCCTTCCCCTTACCCTCCCTGATTGCTCTGCCCATTCTCCAGGCCACCCCCTCCCGGTACAGATGCAGCCTACCCTGGGCATATAAGCATCTGTTGTCCCAGAAGGCTCTCAAGTTGGCCAATAATATTTATTTCGTTTTTATTTTGTTTTTGTTGACCGGGTAAGTGCACTAGACAAGTCCTACCTATTTTCAGGCACGACCCGGGAAGGGGGATACAGATGAATGCCAACTGACCTTGAGTCAGATTAAGCTGTTGGTGGTATTTTTAGCGAATGAGGGAAATTTGGCCAGGACACCGGGGAAATTCCCCTACTCTTTTCGATAAGTGCCATGGGATCTTTAACATCCACCCGAACTACCACCAATCCAGGCAGATGGGACCTCGGTTTAATGTCTCATCCGAAAGATGGAATATAAAACCCTACCTCTTGTCCCAGACCCTTAGCTTCATGTTAGCCTGCCTGAAAGTCTGCTGCAGCTCCACACTAGTCCTCAGGGTAGGGAAGATCTCAGAAACAATCACCCTGGACACTCTCCTTCAAGAACATGCCCAGTTCCATGTACAGTATGGGAAGAAAACCCTAGTACTGAGTTTAACAGACGTTCTGTTTGAAACAAGAACTTTGAAAAGTAAAGAAAAATGGATACACTAGAGCAATCTAGGAAAATATTAATAAGTGCAGAGTGCAAAACATGGCAACAGTGCAAATGGCAGATTTAAAAACACCATTGTGGGTGAACTGAGGACTCAAATGCTTGACCCCACCCCACCCCCAAGGTATCAACATATTGCCTGTCTCCTTCAGGGAGGAAAGACATGTAATACAGTGCAATCCGCTTTTAAGTAACATATCTGTGTGAATGGATTTTGTCCATTATAAGGGTTGTCAGGTGTATCTTGCATTCTCATCAGACGGCACAATACGGGTGTGGGAGTCCAAAATCAACAAATACTGTGGCGGTAAATAGTGTTAACAGAAAGCCACTTGTGAGCAGGTGAGAGTGACTAACTTAAATTAATTAAAATCATGAAAAGCTGCAGGAGAAGCCACAAATTCTGCTTACCTGCTGAGGGCAGAACTCACATTGGAGCCAAAGCATACAACTGGTAAGAGCTCGGGACTCAGTTCAGGACACAAGGGGGCAGCTCAGTGGTACTGATGGAGATGCAGCATACGAGAAGACTAAAAGAAAGCTCGTTACAACTACTTGGGATCTGGTAAGAGCAGGTACTTGGGAATCATTCAGGACAAGGGAGGGTAAACAACCAGGAAGGGCAAGCAAAGAAGCCTGTGATCAGGTTAGAGCTGATGAGACACCAGACATTTAAAGATAGACACATGGGAGCTGAGCAGACAGCTGCTTGTGAGCGAGTGACAGTGGCTAGCTTAAATTAACTTAATTAAAAACAACAACAACGGTTGAATGACATAACATGACTTAGCTTCTTAATTAGTGATGCTATGCAGAAAAAAGCTGAAGCTGAAACTGAGGTGGTAGTGTGACTCCAGTGCCTTGCTAGATTACATTTCTCCATTGCAACAAAAGAAACAAGAGTATGAACTGAACAATTAGCGCTTTAAGCTTTAGCGCATTAACAGTTCAGCGAGGCACATTATGTGTCTGATTAACAAATTTTGTCCTGCCTCTGGCATCCGCTATAGATGGACACTATAGTCCATGCTGAGTAGTAGTTTATCCATGTAGGCCCCCCTTTGGGGAGCTTGCTGTAGAAGCTTATTTTAATTTTGCTGTCTTTGTGCTGGGTCCCACCTACTGGCAGGTGGAGCTTGGATAGGCAGCATAAATTTGGAGGTTTGGCATCAATGGGGGTGTGGCCGGGAGCAGTATTCGGTAAGGGAGAGAGCTCCTGGGCCAGATGTGGAGTGCGGTCATTTTGGGGCCGGTGTTGGGCGATTGCCACCCCAGTTGACCTCAATTTTTGTCTCTCAGTAAGGTAGCAGAGTAGTCCGTTCGGCATGGGGGGGGGTTCCTTGTCGGGAGATGGGAGCTGGGGTCTGGCTAAGAGTGTGTGTGCAGCCTACCTTGTGAACCCCGGCACTGGGGTAGGTTGGAGAGGTAGCCCTGGTATAACATGGCTGGTTGCCACAGTGGGTTGCTTTGTGGTGGTGAGAGCCTGCGGAGTGAGGAGCAGTGGTGGCAGCCTGCTCATGGTGTCCTCTGTTTCTCTGTGTCCAGCCATAGGAATGCCTGGAGAATTGGTCCGGGAATGGTGCAGAGGAGTTGGGAGTTGTAGAGAGCCACAACACAGGGTCGACCACCATGGTAGAGAGAGAGGGGGTTGTTGACACTCACGACCTGGGTGGTTTAGCCAGTTTGCATGTTTAAGAAGAGGATAGTTCAGTGTGAGAGGCAAGACTAAGGCAGTATGGTAGTTTTTCTACCCTGGTTGTGTGTTGCTGCTACCACCAGTTTTAAAAGCTTAACCCTGCTCCATTGGACAAGAAACAAAAATCTATGCCATGGAGATCCTTGTGGTCTGCACTGTTAACAGCTCTGTGCCCATGAAACCTATCTGTTTGCCTGTTATTGATTTTCTCTCAGTGCTCCATGGAGTGGGATTAATTCTGAATGAAATTGTTTGTTTTTTCCTTTTTAACATGGCTTGGATGGTGGCATTATTTCAAAGTGATCTAACCACTTTGCTCCCAGTGCCCTCTGAAGCCAAGTTGGAAGACCGCCTCTGCTGCACCCCATCACCAAAAAAGTGCTCATCAGGGCCGAGGTAGTGAGTTTTTCTATTCTTGGACTGCATTTCAGTGATATATGTGCGTCCTCCCCTTGGATTACCACCTTCATACCCCTGGACGCTGAGGAGGGGGCCTGCATCCATTAGTGAGGGTCTTTCAGCAATTAGAAATCATCCATTCTAACTGAGTGACCAGCATAAGTGTATCTGGTATAAGTGGGTTGCACTGTACTTCATTTCTGGCATCTGCGGTACTCAGTTTGCCGACACTGGTGTTTTGAAATTGCTATCTGCACTGTTGCTATGTTTTGCACTCAGCACTTGTGATCAGTATGTTTCCTGGATTGCTGTAATGTGCCCATTTTTCTCTGTCAGTTCCATGTATAACCTCCTCATGTCCTCGGAACCTTGGGGCTTGTGCCACCTACGTCATTCATGCCAACATGAGTGATGATGATCTGTTCCTGCCCAGCTACATTGCTTGGGCTAGCACTTAGTATACTCATGCACCAGGCAGGCACACCTCCAAGCCTAAGCTACCAGCCAGGTCTAGCAATGCCATGCCCAACTCACATACTTCCCTGACAATCTAGTCCTTAAAGGGGAATAGTCAGCACTTAGAGCTCCATACTCAAGTGTGGGGCTGGTCCCAATTTGCACTTTGCGTACAAAAACATTTTTTTTTTACTTACTGTTTACTGCAATAGATTGTGTCAGGCTGATTTTTCTGACTTCAAAACTGCTATTCGCTATAACTAGAAATCCCAGAATCTCCTGCAGCTGACATCAGAGGAGGGCTAAAGCAGTGGGAGATTCAAGAGCCTGCAGTGCATGTTAGAGATTTTATAAGCTTATATCAGGTGTTTGCCAGTCCCACTCTTCTTCGAGGTCTAAGTACAGTCCTCTGTGACTTTACTTAGGCCTAGGAGGACAGCGGACCAGCAGAAGATCAGAGCATGTAAAAACTGTAACATGCACTGCAGGCAATTGAATCTCCCACTGCTGCAGCCTTCCTCTGATGTCAGCAGTAGGGGAATCTGGGATTTCTGTTTACAACAAATGGTAGCTTGAAAGCCGGCAAAATCAGCCTAATACAATCTACTATAGTACAGTAAATAGTAAGTAAACAAAAATGTTTTTGCATACAAAGTACAAACTGGGACCACTACCGCACTTGGGGTGTGGAGCTCTTAGGGCTGAATGTCCCCCTTTAATGACTACCACCTTCCTTCCCCTCCCCCCACTTTTTCCTTCCTCATCCTGGGAAAGTCGGTCATCCTGGTGGCTGGATTGCTTTCAGAAACCCAAGCCATCTGTCGGCCCCCTCAGCCTGGCCAGCCAGAAATGGATAACTATTGCTGGTGTCTGTTGGTGATGGTGCTCCCCCATGATGCTTGCTGTCTCAACTAGAGATTGTTCCAGCCACCTTCATTCCTATCCTACCTGTCCATGCCAAATGCCCACCTCCTCAGCTGCCAGCTGACATCCCTGTTCCTCGGTGGTGCCTCCATCTGCCACCTAAGCATAGCAATGTCCCTCCTGCTACCTCCTGGTGTATAGAGATTGCGCAAATTGACCACAGTGATTCAGCGAGTGGAAATGAGGGCAAGCTGTCTCTGGGAGTGGCAGCACTGACTGGATCCACTTTTATCCCGACCATGCAGGCTACCTCACTTATTTTCATTATGAAGTACTAGTACAAAGTTCTGTACAGATCCCTGGTATGTCCTCACCTGGAGTACTGTGTGCAATTCAGGAGGCTGCACCTGGAGAAAGACAGAGACAGAGTGAAGCAGTGCAGAGGAGGGTAACCAGAATAATTCAGGGACAGAAGGCTAAGACTTATGTGGAGACGTTGTCAGATCTCAACTTGTATATGCTGGAGGCAAGAAGGGAGGAGGGGTCATGATAGAGACATACAAATACCTCCATTGGATTAACAAAGTAAATGGTGAACAGTTGTTTAAGCTGACTGAGAACCCATGCACTGGGAGAACTTAGTAAAGTCAGTGGGAGGAGTGGGGTTTTAGAGGGGCATCAAAAACATTTCTTCACAGAAGGGGTGGTGCAAAGGTGCAACAGGCTACCAGGAAGGACATCTGTGAAAAATAAGTTCAATGTGCTTACACAGCTGGTATGATGTATGTTTATGTGACTTAGATACACTGTGGCTGTTCGCCTCTATCCATGGGATATACCACCCTGTAGGGGTATGACAACGAAGAACCCTAGAAGAGGGTTCTACACTTATAGGTGCTGTGGGAATAATTCCCTTGGTTAAAGGTAGCTTAGGAAGATGCCCACGGGAAAGAGAGATATGCCGCTGGAGGAGGAGGGGAGGATTTTGGGGTGATGAAAGAAACAAATCCTGGACTAACCAGGAGGAGCTTCTTTTAAGGTCTGATGGGGGAGTGGTTTGTTGCGCCACCCATCGAACCTCAGGCATAGTCTTGCAATTCAATGTGCTTACGCAACTGGTATGATGTATGCTTATGCAATTTAGATACACTGTGGCTGTTCGCCTCTCTATTTGTGAGATATACTACCCTGTAGGGGTATGACGGTGAGGAACCTTAGAGGAGGGTTCCACCCCATAAGTGCCATGGGAATGATCCCCTTGGTTAAAGGTAGCTTAGGAAGAGGCCCAAAAAGTACCCAAAGGGTGTTGAGCATCGATTGAGAACAAGAATGGAGATCAATAGGTGAAGATAGGCAGGACTTGAGAGAAAGGAGGTGACTAGGATGAATTGGTAGTGTAGAATCTGACACTAAGTGGGAGGCGGGACTTCCTAAGGAGAGAGGGAACAGCCAGGGCCATCATCCAACTCCATCCAACAGCAGACCCTAACTACGGAACCTAGGAAAGCACTAGCCCTATCTAAATATTATGACCATCAGCACAGAGGAGAGGGAAAACCCCCCCTTTGAGGAGGAAACCTCTGGGGATCCAAGGCTTAGGCAGCCATCCTTCTAGGCTGAAGGATGTTTTGGTTAGTGACGACTCAGCTACTGCAATTTAGAGTCGAGATTGAGGAAAGAGGAAAAGATTCCAATTTAGATGAAACTCTCGCTCTGTCCTTCTAATAGGAATGCTGTTGAGGGTTACGAGTGACATCTCTGCAACTAGATGCCCAAAAGGAAGGAGGAGAGAAAAGACCGCAGAGGCACTCAGCAAGCCTACACAAGCCTATGAAACAGACCAGGTGAACCAGAGGCGGTCAGATGGAGAATAGCGTAGAAGGTGCCTCCAAACCCACTCAGGCAGCTAAGGGGGCCCTACTGATGAGAGCACCGCTCCTCGCAGCTGGAAGTCATAAATTCTACATCCAGAGGTGTTGCCAAAATGAGGGACGACTGAAGGTCCACCTGGAGCAAAGACATTCTCACTATGGGCCAAGGAGAAGGACCCCACTCTGAGCTTCCCATGCTCTAGATGCAGACTTCAGGGGTGCAGAATGAGACCGTCGTCTACAGGCTAGCCCTGAGCCATGGAGCAGTGGACGTGGAAGGTACGTCTCCAGGTAGAGAACTGATTGAATCAAGATAGCAAACGACCCATATAAGGGGTATGCTCGGAAAGGCAATGTGAACAGAGAGACCCACGAAGAGGTCAGACGAAGTGAAGTAGACCCCGATTTGGGTCCGGAGGAGGAGGAGATTGCAAGTAGCAACCACAGCAGTGCAAGCCAACCAAGTCCATTGATAAGCCAAATTAGGAGTGGATTGATCGCATGAGAGTGAGAGACAAGAAAGGCCGGGTGCAGCCTGCAGCCGACAGTGAAGGTATGAAGTACCAGGAGTAAGTGCTATGTAGGATGGCAGGTATGGTATAGGAGGGATGAGGTTCGAGAACGAATGGAGGTTGACAAGGAAGACTGGGAGATATAAGTCTAGTGGTCTGAAATGTAGGACTAGGGTAAGGGAATGAGACAAATAGGTATGGTGAAGATGGGATAGGGACATACTCCTAAAAGAAAGCACGAGACAAGGAAAGAGAAGAGGAGAGGGTTGTGGGAATGGAGGAAAGTGGGAGTGTGATAGCCAGGAGGCAGAAAATGTGCAGTGTACAGGAAGCACAGCAGCCAGAATTGCACGAACGGGAGAGACAAGAATGGCCAGGCAAACCCCGCAGCTGATGGCTGAGGTGCGAAATACCAGGAGTAAACTAGAAAAAATGGTAGATAGGAGGAGCTGCTGATGGAACGAATGCCTGGAAGCTGGTATGGAGCAGCAGGAGAAGGTGGAGTGAGGCAATGCTGATTAAATGGACAGAAAGAGAAAGCTGCTCCCGCCACCTGGAGCCATGGTGCCCACTGGAACAGCAGAGTCCCCCACCATGGGAAAAACAACACAGCCATGAACTAGGCACCCTGACGCAGGCAGCTAAATAAATAAAAAGAAGAGAAAGAAAGTGGTTGAGGACAGGGCTAGAAAAGGGAAAATAAAGGAAATCAGGTCAATGCCAGCAGCAGTCACAAGCTGATGGGAAGTGGAGTGAATCCATGATGAGAGGTCCTGAACGTAGGGCTGGGGTAAGGAAAATGGTGGATGGTGAAGGTAATCGGTAGGGCAGGAACTCCTCAGATAAGCTGAGACAGCAAGCTTGGAATTAAATGGGGATACCCCCCCTGCGAAACAGCGAGGGAGAAGCAGAAGGGGAGGGTATGTGCATCCCAGGGAAAGCAGATCAAGCATAATAAAATGAGGGACTTCCGGTGACGTCATCGACCGATGCAGATGCGTGGATGATAGTATCTCCCATACCCTCCAGCCAAAAGGTTTAATTTTAATTAAACTAGCGAGGCAGCTCATCTGAAAATAGAGCCACTGTGTTACGAGAGCATGGTAACCAGAAATAAACCCAAGTCGGGAGCGGGCAGTGGGCTGAAACAACAAAAACTCAACATACCCATTAAAGCTGCAGCTCCGCCGTATGAGGCCTCTAAGCCTGCTGAAATGACTGAACAGACATGGGAAACTTGGAGGACAAGGGGGAGGATTTTACTATTACCTCCTGACAGCTCTGCCGGGAGCTGCAATGTCTCAGCAATACGTTGGATACTATAAAGGCAGATATTAAAGAAAATAGATCCAACATCGCAAAGCAAGGCAATCGAATAGAAGAAATAACAGAAAGCTTTGCTACCTGTTCGGAAACGGTTGACCTAGTTCAAGTTCAAGTTTAAGTTTATTGTAGGAAAACTCCATTGAGCAAGCTCATTCACAAGGAGGTCCTTTGACACAGACAGGTAGTTACAGATTGCATAATGGAAAAAACAGTACAAATTCAAGTGCAGAATTATGGGCAAGCATTAACATGTTGCATAAAAACGACAATGACGTAGAAAAATACAAGTACAGAAAAAAAGGTACAAAGTGCTTGTTTCAGAGTATCGAGGCAGCTAATTTCTAGGTAAGACAGACCCGCACAATGGGGCCATCATTCTGCTCCATGATCGTACGCATAGGCAAGATGGAGGACCTACAAAACAGATCACGTAGGATCAATTTGAGAATTCATGGCTTACCAGAAAATTCTGAAATGGGAAGCATGCCAGATTACATTGAAGGACTGATTGAAGAGCTTTCAGACATAAGTAAAGATGTCCCACTGAATATTATTCGAGCTCACAGGGCCCTGTCCACCCCAAAAGACCTGAAAGCGCAACCACGTTCTGTAATAATTGCATTCCTGGACTACCAGACAAGAGAGATGGTCTTGAAAAAAGCCTGGGCCAAAAAAGAAGTGGTATTTGGCGACACTAGACTATTCTTTGAACCGGATTATGCTCCGACAACAATGGCGCGCAGGAAGCTTTGGTTTCCAATTGTTAGGGCCCTATGTGGAAAGGGTTTGAAAGCCAGGGTAGATTTCCATGCTTAGAATCACCTCAGATGCAGGCACGAAAATATTTGAAACTCCAGAGGATGTGAGGAAATATTTATCTATACTAGAATGACCTCATTCCCCCCACTGCGATTAAAGAGATCCAGAAGTGGCAGTGGCAAATGGTTGGGGGAGGAACAAGGGATAGCCAGAGATCAGGCCTAGCAGCTAAGATAAGTAACTTTAATGCATGGGGCCGGCTGCAGGCTCAAGCTAAAAAAGCTTTGGGGTGACTGTTCCAGAGGGAATCTTGTGCTACAAGAACTGGCTTCTCTTAAACTCAGAGTCAAGATGAACGTGGAAATATTTTTCTTAACAGACCCTGGCACCATTTGAGACTGAACTTTGACTTTTAATGCTGGCAAAAGCTTTTACACCTCACTTAAATCACTGGAGACAAATTTCTGATTCCCTTCTTTCTCAGGGACAGAGGGACATTTATGGGACAAGTGGGTGAAAGAATGCTTTATTTTGGAATGCTGGGAAGTTTTGAGAAGGGGGATGGAATGAGAGCAGGAAAACTACAGTATGTTGCAGTGACAACGTGGTACACCTACCCCGCTCTGAGCGGAATCACTCGACACTCTGAGTCATGGCTCCCTGTATTTAAAGGGGAAGAATTCATTAGAAATCTTCAATGCTGCCTTGCATGAAATAGTAAGGTGGGGCAGGGGTCCATCTGGGCACTCTCCCATATTCCTTCTTGCGTATGGGGGACAGGTCGGGGGGGGGATTGGAGAGGGAGGTATGTTCGCTTTGCATTGGGCTGGTGGCTTACACGAACGCAGCCGGTACTGGTAGGACTCTGGTACTTGCAGCAAAGTACTGGGTTTATCCCAACACCTCTCTCCAGACTTCAACTTTTGGTAACTGGTGGGCATTTCATGGCACCTTGGAAGGGTCAGATGATCTAAGAGGAGAAATGGTATCTTTTCCATGTTTGGGATTTCATGGAGGGTGGATTGTTCCCCCACTGAGTTATTTCATGTTTTTTTTCAGTTTTATATGGTTGTTATGTTGGCTATGCAATTATCCTCTCCTTCACCCGTTATCAGGTTAGGCCTGGAACATATAGATTCTTGGCCTATCAGACAGGAGCGCCACCGCTATGGAGGGTTTGAGTGTGGTTTCCTATAATGTCTGAGGGATTAATAACCCGATTAAAAGGGCACGTATTTTACAAGGACCGTCTTGAAAATGAGCTTGCTCAATGATGTAACTGCCTGGTTAAATAAAGTTTGATTGATTGATTGACAAGAGCTGGGTAGACTGGATGCCCAGAAAGCACTCTTACAAGAGACACACCTCACTGAGGTGGAACACAGAAAATTATGTAGACGGTCGGTGAGATATGTTTATGCTTCTTCCTACTTAGAATATCCACATAGAAGAGGCAGCGCCATTTTAGTTCATAAATCATGTCTCCTCCAGGTGCAGGGCATCCTGTCTGACCCGGAAGGAAGATTTATTAAAATAGCCGGCTTATATGGTGATACCCCATGTGTAATAGCTAGCATTTATGCTCCAAACAGTGATAATGAGGCAGCGCTGTTTTGTAGGAATGCCATCCCAAAATTAGGAGATGGGGGAGGTGCTCTCTGCATTTTGGGGGTGAGTTCAATACTGCTTCATTCACCTCTTTAGATAAACGGGGAGAGCGGGTGCAGTTGACCCGGGTCGAGCTGGGAAAACAGAGTAATTCAGAATTGGGGCCTTCTAGATGCATGGAGATGGCAAAACGGTCGGGCTCAGGATTACTCCCATTACTCTGACAGACATAATTGTTATACACGAATAGACATGTTGTTTCTGTCAGAGGAATGGGCCCATTCTGTGTATGACTGCCACATTTACCCCCTCTTGATCTCAGATCCCACACCTGTTAAGCTTTCCCTCATGCTATCTCCTGTTGTCAGGAACTCCCACTGGCATTTTAATATAAGTCTTAACAACTCAGAATTTAAAACTTATGTTAAAGACACTATTTCAGAATATCTAGATAACAACCCAGAGCAGTCTTCTACAAATGCTGTCAGATGGGATACTCTTAAAGCTGTTCTCGTGGGGCGGGGGTGCTATCATCTGCTTTGCAGCTAGAGAAAAAAGAGAAACCGGGACCACCAAATTCTAGAACTGGAAAACAAGATTTCAGACCTAGAATTTCAGCACAAGATTTCTCTAAACCCTGAGACAAAAAAAAAACAGCTTAAGGAGTCTCAACAGAGGCTAGATAGGATACGAATCTCACTCTTGGAGGGGTCATATAGGCGTATACACCAATCATACTATGAGGGGGGTAACCGTGCGGGGAAAATGCTGGCCAGTTTACTCCAGATCCGGCAGGCAAGTAGGCTAGTGCTAAGAATTAGAGATCCAGTGGATAATCAAGAAACTAGTCACCTGGAAAAGATTGCCGCCCCATTTGCCAGATATTATAAACAGCTATATACCCAGGACCATGTTGGGCACTTTGAAATAGCAGCTGGTGAATTCTTTCAGGGCATTACTCTTAGAACCCTTCATGATAATTCTAGAGATTCACTGGAGGCACAAGTCACTCAATCTGAACTCCAGGAACACATTAAAGCACTTAAGAATGGTAAGTCTGTGGGACTTGACGGATTAACGTCCAAATTTTATAAGGCGTTTGGAGACACCCTAATGCTGGTTTTGCTAGGGGCATATAAAGAAGTAATGGAGGGGAAGGACGCTCCTGTATCCTGGCACACAGCTCAAATTTCAGTACTTCATAAAGAAGGTAAAACCCTTCTAAATGTGGGTCGTATAGACTGATTTCTTTGCTAAATGTTGATTTGAAAATATTTACAGGCCTTCTGGCAAAGAGACTACAAGGGGTGATCTCTCAGGTAATACATGAGGACCAAACTGAGTTTATCTCGGGAAAATATCTTTCGGATAATATCAGGAAATTTTTAAACATTATTTCATCCCAGGATTCTCATATAGATCTGAAACTGGCTATTTCCATGGACACAGAAAAAGCTTTTGATAGGGTAATTGGCATTTTTTTTAATTGTCCATGGAAAATATGAATTTTGGTCCCAAATTGTTACAGACCATTGACCAGTTATATACAGGACTGGAGGCCCTAGTTCGGGTCAATGGCATAAGGTAGCACACTTGCCTCTGAGGCCGGGAGATCAGAGGGCTGTGGTTTCAGTTCCCACATCCGGCACTTGGGTTAATATCCCAGTACAGACACTGTAGTGCAGCATGAGAGGGGTGCTGCACTTCTGAGGTGCCATCTTTCGTATGAGAAGTTAAACTGAGGTCCCATCTGCCTAGATTGGTGGTAGTTCAGGTGGATGTTAAAGATCCCATGGCACTTGTCAAAAAAGAGTAGGGGAATTTTTTATTGAAAACAATATAACAAAACAGAGTCTTCACAAAAACAGCTTAACACAGTAAATCAATACAGTAGATCCTGAAAAACAGAAAAATAACCTACAGAAAAATAGAAAGGTAATACACAATATGTAAATGAACAAACTAAGAGTAATACAGGAAGTTTCAAAACTTGCACATTTTCTATTTCAAGTAAGCCCTTCAAAAAGTAGTAAAGGAAACGCCCTCCACCAATATGCAACTAAAGCTGCAGGCAATGCCTTTTTTTCCGATTCATATACATGCGAAATTTCTTTAGTAATAAGACATTTCAACCCAGTCAGTGAAGTCTGTTTTTGTTGACGTACAAACAGACATCTATTATGCCAAATGCACCATTTGAAAATTGCAAAAAGGACTCTAAGAGTACCAGAATAAAATACTTTCCAGTCCGGCCCAAATGTCCCATATACTAGATCAGTGTATGTTGTAGTGGCTAACATGGGTAAAGACCACTCACGAGCCAGCTGAGCCCATAATGGTTCTATAAAAGGACAAACAAAAAAAGGTGAGCCATAGTTTCCACTTGGCAAACACGGGAATCCCTGATACAAAACCGTTCTTCTAGTTGTTTATGGGCTTGATTCCCTTTAACATTTAACTTACTATGACTGCACAGCCATAAAGTGTCCCACATTTTCACCAGAATTTTACCATGCAGTAATTGTTTAGTTAAATACTGACTATAAATAGGCAAATCAAAACAGGATGCTGACAAAATGTTTTAGCCAAAACAGAGGAATAAAGTAGCTTTCTGTTTAGCAAACCTGGCAACTGACTGGATTCATGCCACTGTCTTATTTTTTTAAAAAGCTCAACGGTATACTCAGAAGTCCCTTGTGGAATCTTAGTAAAGGGTTTCCAGGTTGGTGCTCTCAATTTATCTATAAAATATTGGGCTCTGGAAGTAAAACTCTGTACCCAAATCTCTTGATGACCAGCCAGGCTAGGGTAAACATTGGAATGTACAAATATGGCAAAGAAAAATAACACCGGATTTACCATATTCAGACCCCCTTGTTTTATAGGCCAACAAGTATTTGTTCTTTTAACAGGGTTCAACCTACTTCCCCATAAAAGTTGAAAAACAGATTGTACAGGCGTGCTTCCAAATGAAGCGGGAGGGGAAAAATATAACTGACCAACAAAAAATAGGAATAATAAAAGTTTTTAACATATAGATATGTGTTTTCCTGGATATGGGAAAATATTTCCATTTCTTAATTTTATCTTCTGCAACAGAAAGAGAGGTGAGCCAATTACTTTCTGCTGCTAAAGGCACTCCAAAAGAAAGACCCACAATTTGAATCTGCTCAGACCTAATGGTTACCCCACCAATCTCATTTTGGACGTCCTGTAAAGGAATCTGCACAGCTGCACCAAAACTTTTCTGAGTATTCAAAGTAGACCCAGAGATTAATGAGAAAGAATGCACAATCTCAATAGCCCGCAATCCTGAGACCTGGTCTGCTATTAATATACAAATGTCATCCGCATAAGCCAGAGCACTAGGAAAAGCCAGTGAAGAATTGTCAGAAATATGTCTGATAGAAGTATCAGTATTCAGTTTCCTAAGGAGAGGGTCTATAGAAAAAACATATAAAAAAGGGCTTAAGGGACAACCCTGGCGTACCCCTCTTTTGATTTGAATATGAGAACCCTTTAAACCGTTCACTACTGGAGTCATGGAGGTATATTTGTATAAGTTTTTAATCCAAGAGACAAAATCCTGTGGAACCCCATATCTATCCAGGACTGCAAACAGATAATTATGTGGAACCCGGTCAAAAGCTTTTGATTGATCTAAGCTTAGGACATATCCCTGCGTACCAAACCCATCAAAAACCTCCCTTATTAATTTTAAGTTATTAATCATAGAGCGATCTGGGACAGCACATGTTTGAGTATGAAAAATTAATTTCTAAGCAATATTGGAGAGTCTAACTGAAATAATTTTACAAAAGATTTTCCAATCTGAGTTCAAGAGACTAATGGGATGCCACTTATCTAAATATTCTTTATCTTTATTTTTAACTAAAAAAATTAAATTACTATCTGCAAAAGCTGTAGGTATTGGCAGTATTCCCTGAACAATAACACTGAATAGCAGTTAAGTAAGGTAAAAGCAATGTTTTTGCCTTTTTATAGAATTCATTTGGAATTCCATCTGGACCTGGGGTAACAGTATTTTTCAAGTGATTAATTGTAGAATCTACTTCAGGAGTAGTGATAGGCCGAATTAAAACTTTAGAACATTCAGGAGATATCTTAGGAATATGTAGAGAATCAAAAAAGGTGGTCCAGTCATGTGGCTTGAAATACTGACCATACAAAGTATGGGTATGATGAGAAACCTCTGCCAAAATTCCTTTATTATCAGAAATCCGGGTACCATTATGAGACACTAATGATGGCATATATTTAGAATGAACCTGCTGGTTACTACTATCAAAAGGGTTAACCACTTTGGCTGAACCTTTCCTACCATATTTTTGTTCTAAAAAAAGGGAGGTAGACCTATCATATTGATAAGTACATATTTCTGCTTTCAATTGCCGAATCTATGCAGAGTAATCCAAACGAAATCCAGTTTGCCAAGAAAGCAATTTCTGCAACTGACGACGGCAATTCAAATATTTAAAATACTGACTAGAAGAAAAGGATTTAGAAAACCACAGACAAAATTTCCTAATTTCCATTTTGGTGTCCTGCCACCAGAAAGCAGGATTATCAAATAATTCAAACACAGAAATTTTGTCTTGGAGAATTGTGTACAATTCATGGCAGCAATGTTCCTCTTCCAAAACAGAAATATTCATCTTCCAAAAATTATGAGAGTCTGGTTTATTAAGAGGACGTCCCAAAGATAAAATAAGCAAACAATGGTCAGAGTTTTCACAAGGAATAACTGAATACTGAATACCTGGTAACCATTTAGAAATAAAGAAATAATCTATCCTCGTGGATAGTCTTCCACGATGAAATGTGTGTGCAGGAGGCTGAGGACCAAATAGAGCCCCATCTGTGAGGTTTGCTTTAGTATATAATGCATTAAGAAAATTCGAGTCAGTGTATAACTTCTGGGTCACCCCTGTTTTATCAGAGAGAGCTAAATACAATTAAAGTCCCCCCCAAAAAATTATGGATTTAGAAGAATGGAGAAAAGGATGAATAGGTTTAAGAGTGGCTATTCTCTGTGTTTTAATCTGGGGGTTATAAATGTTAATTAATCTCCATTCTTGATTTTGAATAATAACATCCAAAATAAGGACCCGACCCTGAATTAGGTCAGTAAGTCTGATAACTTGAACCTCTAAATTATTAAAAAGAATGCCTACTCCAGCACACACATCTTCTGAAAGAGACCAGAAAGATAGTCCACCCCTCCAATCACGAGATGCCTGACTAGACTTTATAAGAGAGTGAAGTCTGGAATCCTGTAAAAAGACAATATGGAGTTTAATGGAAGTAAGCAAAGAAAAAATAGCCTGTCTCCTTTTAGGATTTTTCAGGCTGTTGGCATTTAAACTGCCAAATGACAAAACCTCCCCCATTTAAACTAAACAATCAGGACTTCTTTTTACCTCTCCCTTTCCCCGGTGATTTCATTTTGCATCTCTTTTTCCTGACAGTTTTGGAATCACCTGAGAGCTGATCAGTATCAGTTAACTTTTCCAACTGAGAGGAGGCCACAGAGGAGGCATCAGAATCCTCCTCAGTCTCTGTAGCCTGTTTACGTTTATGTAACACAGCAAATTTGTTTTTAGAAAGCAAATCAGAGGTCTGAGATCCTGAAAAAGAAGGGGCCCCTTTAGAAGCAGAACTTCTTCTTGTTTGCCTATGATTACCCACTTGAACCCAGTCAGAATCCTCCGGAGGGGGCATAACATTTCTAGGGTCAGAGAATTGGGTGGAGGTACTAGGAACACTAGTCTTATCAGACTGTAAAACAGTGGCCATGGGACCAGAAGGGGGTATCAAGCTGTCCTCAGCAGGTGCAGAGTCAGTAAGTGACTGAACCTCACACGAGTTAGCCTGAGACAAAGTAGGGGGTAAGTGTACAGTGTGAGACAGAGAAGAAATTAAGGGGGAGAAGAATGCTCTTGAACAAAAGGCCTAAATTGAGGCCTAGTCTGAGCATTGTGTTGGGCCTTAGAGGCAGTCTCATCCTGACTCTCATGTGGCATCTTAGGGTTATTGTAAGAGGCCCAAGGACACTCTTGATAAGAGTGGGAAGAGTCTTCACACAAGTTACAATAAATCGGGCGTGGACAATTAATACTGACATGACCACAGCCCAGACACAAGGAGCATTTAAGTCTGTTGCAGGCATTACTTAGATGTGTGTGAGCCCCACATTGAAAACAAGATTTAGGTTGTCCAGGATGAAAAACAAAGCCTCTATCCCTACCTAGATAAAAACAACTAGTTAAATGCTGGATAGAACCATTCACCACAGGCAATTTCACTTGTAACTTCCATCCACCTGTCCAAAAGTGTTTGGAATCTGTAATTGGATCAGGCAAGCCTAACACCGTACATTTAGAGGACAACCATCTAATGATATCGGTAATTGCAACCCCTTCATTTTTAAATAAAACTGTAATGGATTTTATTGCAGGTTTTGTAAGGGGAAAAGCAAAGAAAGGAGGCCATAAAGGGGTATGCCTGACTTCCTGATACCTATGCCAAAATGTGTCAAGGCCTGCAGCTGTTTTAAAACTGATGTCAAAATAATTATCCCCAGAAGTATGAATAAGGGCATAAATTTCAGAAGGTGAAAACTGTAAACTAGTTTTCCCAACGTAGAGGCGATCAGGAAACACCTCCAGCCCACTCCTATATCTCAGTCTCATAGCATTTCACCATTTGGCTTGCTTCGGAGGAGTATGAAAGAGTCCAACAAATGTTTTATTTCTTTGATGCCCATTAGTTTGTTCAGGAGCCGTTTTAGCTTGTGTGTGGTCAGCTGAAGAGGATTGTACAGTAGGCCATGGCAAAAGTCCTTCAATCTTATGACATAGAGCTTCACACTCTGCAGAATCCGGTATAATACCATCTCCTGCCGCAGCATCAAGAACGATAGAGTCCTCAAACTGCAATAAATCAGAGGAGTCTCTATTCAAAATAGGAGGTGGAGGGCCTTCCTCCATAGTGACCCCCATAGCAGAACTATGCTCTCCATTGCTAGCAAAGGAGTCCAGGACCTTTGTTTCAGTCCCACAAGCATGCCAGACAGGATTCTGTGTTAGTTGAAGTCCCGAGGGAAGTTCTAGTGGGTCAGAGATGTCAAGCAGATCTCCCTGAGGCTCAGAGCTAGGCTGAGCAGGAGAGGCCCAAGTGTCATCCAGAGGAGATTTCTCCCAGCCCGCTCCTTTTAGCGCTTCAGCAATCGTGATACCAGTAGCAGATACATTATTATCAAAAGCAGTACTAGGCTGACTTAAATCAGAAGCCAAGTCAGTCCTATGACCCTGTAAATCTTGCTTCAATACATTAGTTTGAGGGCAAATATTAGTAAAGTCAGAGGTGTAGCAGACAAGTTTATAGGAAGTTGCCTTGAGGAAAAATCAGTACCTGAATCCAAAGCTGTCGTCTGAGTAGAAGCCGAGCCCTCAATCAGCTGAGTGGGGAGACGCTGACTATGCACCTGGTCTGCTCTACGAACTTGTACAACTCCAGCCGTCGGTTTCAATATAGAAGACTTTACTAAAATTACAGGAGAACAGTCCCGAGACTCTAGGCACTCGCACCAGGCGAAGTAGAGATGCCAGTCTCATGAAAGATGCTTACATCAGATATCGCGGTAATCTGCGAGCAGCCGCCAGACGACTCCATAGCCCGAACTCCATCTCGCAGCTGTGCTCTGTCAGAAAACATCAGGACCCTAATGACAGGTCCTCTGAAAGCTGGAGCCACCGTTAAAGCAACCGTGTCCTGTGTAGAAACTGAATTCAGGCAAACCTTTGCTTCAGAATCAAGGCAGGGGCTCTCATTAGCACCTCCAGGTTCCCCCACAACATCGAAAGACCGTGAAACTTTGCCCTTTACAGACACAGAAGCGATACACACAGAATCCATTTCACCAATATCCATGTCGGTCTCTAGTAGAGGGGAGATAGAGAAGGAGACCGACTCCCCTACCTCCAGCATGTCTGCTCCGTCCAGCGCCGGACTCTGAGTGGCCATCTCCGAGAAACGGCCAAGCCCCCTACCATCAGAGTAGGAGAATTTCCCCAGTGTCCTGGCCAAATTTGCCTCATTCACTAAAAATATCACCAACAGCTTAATCTGGTTCAGTTCAGTTGCTTACCATCTGTATCCCCCAGTCGCCCCTGAAAAAGGGACTTCTAGGCCCAGTGGGCTTACCGGGTGAACAAAATTCAACACAACAAAACAAAACAAACAAGTTCTGACCCCTTCCCAGTGACCAGTGTTACGAGACAGGGGTGTCTGCTTTCACCCCTTCTTTTTGCATTGAGCCTAGAACATTGGCGGCCAAGGTCAGGCAGGAGCAGACAATTAAAGACATTACGGTGGGCGGATGGGAACAGAAAGTATCCTTGTATGCAGATTATGCTATTTTTTGCCTTTCATCCCCGGAGACCTCTTTACCTTCACTGGTACAGGTCCTGCAGGCCTTTGGGAAACTTTCAGGTTATAAAATAAACTCCCAAAACTCCGAAGCTATGGTACTAAGTGGGTTCCCCTCGAGAGAATTTAAGGACCACTTTCCATTCACCTGGGCCCCAGACAATCAAATCAAATACCTGGGTATCTGGGTTACAGCAGACCTCTCCAGGTTATTCTCCCTTAACTAGGAAGGGCTTTGGAGGAGGGTGGAGCAGGACATGGCCAGGTGGCGACTGCTGCCTGTCTCTTTGGTGGGATGAGTAGAGGTCATCTAGATGAATGTGCTGCCCCGCCTGCTCTTCCTGTTTCAGTGCCTGCCTATTCGGATCCCATGGGGTTCTGGAATGAAATGCAGAAGGATCTTTCACGGTATGTGTGGAACTACAGGAAATCTAGAGTAGCAAAACAAGTCCTGCAGCAGTGCAAAGAAGAGGGTGGACTTGTCCTCCCAAATCTGAAATTTTACTGTTTAGCTGCCCAAACAGTCAGTCTAATGACATGGGCAAAACAAAGGACCTCCTCCCAATGGTATGCTTTAGAGGATGCGTCACTAGGGGATAGGCTCTTTTTACTCTGGTTCTCACAGAGACCCCATGGGAATACAATAAACAAAAAGTAGGTGGATCAAACACGGGGTGGAGGTGCTGGGAAGACTTCAGAGAGCTCTAGGTACACCATCTGGACTGGGTCCTCTCTCTCTCTCTCTCTCTCTCTCTCTCTCTCTGATTTGCTATGAGTCTGGATTTTCCTACCATCTCTTGACCAGGGTTAAGCTAGATGGGAGGCTAAGGGGATCACCAGATTTTCACAGTTCATAGAAGGGGGTAAATGTATTACCTTTCAGAGAGCAAAGGACAAGTACCAATGGACTAATTCAGAGTTTTTACGATGTATGCAAATGAGGCACTTTATCAATTCAGAGGATCATATCTGGAGGCTATCCCATCCCTATTCCAGCTGGGAAGACTTTCTCTACAGGACAGTAACAGTGACAGGCCAGGCTAGGTACATCTCCAGTATTTACAGATTAATATTTCAACAGCAGACTGATGCTCTAGGGGTATATAAGAGAACCTGGGAATGAGAGGCGGGCATAACTATCACAGAGGCAGAATGGAAACACAGGTTAAAATGGGGATGGAAGGCCACTTCAGCTCCAGTATGGAGGGAGTTCTTTTGGAAAGTACTGGTTCATTTCTTCTGTACTCCCACAGTGACTAAACACTACCAGGCCACTTTAGGGGACAGGTGCTGGAGGCTTTGTGGAGGGACAGGCAGCCACTGGCATATTTTTGGGGATTGCCCAATCTTATCGAGCTTCTGGAAGGAGATCCAAGAAGCAGTGAGGGGTATTACAGGAATTCTCATCCCACTAACATTGCAAGACTGGGTTCTAGGTTTACCCACTGTATCACACCAACAGGCAGAATCCAGGAAAGTCCTACTGGCTTTACAAGTGGTAGCTTTAAAATATATCATGGGGAAGTGGCTGACACGGGATCCACCAAACTTGGGAGATTGGGTCCAAAGGATGAAAGAGGTGGTCCTGATGGAATCCATTATGGCAAAGCTGCGCCTCAGTCTAGAGAAACGTTTAGATAGTTGGCAGGGCTGGGAACAATGGTTGTTGAATTGGAAGGCCAGTTAGAGGAAAGGGGAAACTGGGCCGTGCAGCGGGAGGGGGAGTGGGGTGGACACTGAAAATTGGGGAGAAATGGCAATGTAAAGGGGGATCTAATGATGATAAGCTGACTAAATACTATTAATTAAGAAAATACCGTGGGGGAGTGTTCACACAGCCTATCCGGGGGCCATGTAGGAGGCCCAAACTTGGGAGCTTATGGTTAAATGCTTCCTTACTTTCATAATTTTCCATTTTTAGTAGCTCAGCCGGTATTAATGTGAGCATAAGGAGAATTATCAGGGACAATTGGAGCAGAACAGTCGTGTCCGATAATAGTTTAGAAAGTGGCTTTAAAGCACTAATATGAATGGTTTTTTGCTTTTCCTTGAATGAACATGTGGAAATCTGAGCTCACACCTATAGGAGGCCACTCTGAAAGCATATCTTGTTAAGGACTTGTCAAGTATATTTTGTATTGCTTTCTTCCTTTTATGTCATGCTGAGTCAGAATGAAATAATAAAGCTGAGTTTAAAAAAAAAAAAAAAAAAGGCATAATAGAATGAGAGGTAGACCTGAGAAGAACTGGGAGTACCTGAGGTGGACTGAGGGCAGGAAATGTGGTGGTGTAACGCGGACGGCCTCCCATTTGAATAGAGCAGTGTGAAACAATAGATACAAGCAATAGAAGTCTTGGCCACCCACCCAGTCATGGAACCATGAAGGAGGCAAGGGGCAGACCTGCTAAAACACCCTAGTGTGCTCAGAAATGGCAAAGGAGAGACATAGATGAGCAGTGCAGTGGTTGGTGAGGCAATTGGCGAGAAGTGTGAAGTCGAGAAGGAACACGCTGCAGCAGGGGTAAGCTGGGGTGACAGAACGCTGCACCAACCCGGAAGAGAGAGAAGGGACAGGGAGAGAGTGAGCTGCAGAGTGGAGTGGAACTGCGGGAGCAGAGGTGGGCAGGAGAGAGGAACGGAGCCGCCCGCAGCAAAATGAAAGCAACCTCCAAAGAGGTAGGGAGACAGAACGGGGGGGGGGGACCAAACCAGACACAACGGGTAGCCGCAGAGCGAGCGGCAGGGAGAGAGAAATGACAGAGGGAGGAAAGAGTGAAGAAGAGGAACAGATGACAGCCGCTGAACAGCAGCACCAGGGGAGGAAGGGAGAAGGGGAAGAAGGGGGGGACCACCCAAATGGCTATAAGCAAGCGGTGCACAGGGAAGAAAATGGAAGGAGATAGAGATGGCAGGCAGTCGGCCGAGGCAAGCAGCTCAGCGCAAATGGGTGGCCAAGGGTAACGACCGCAACCCCAGTGGGAGAACACTGCAGATGGAACGAGGGACGGGGAGGGAACCCAGACATGAGAGCAAGCCGGCGACCGGAGGTGACCACAGGGACAGAAGTAGGAAAAGCCAGGAGTGAGGAAGAGTGGCACCTCCGGCTGCAACAAAAGAAATGAATTGTTGACTAGCTAGGAGGAGCTCCTTTTAAAGCCTGATGGGGGAGTAGTTTGTTGCTCTGCCCATCGAACCTCAGGCATAGCCTTGCAATTGGGGTATTCAAGCATGGTTGGGATAGGCGTGAAAACAGTGTCAAAAGAGAAGGGAGGAAAGGAGAGTGAAGGGGCACTAGGACCCTCACTGAAACAGTGGTAGGTAGGTGGGTAGATAGGTAGGCAGGCAGAACTGGGCAGACTAAGTGGTCTGCAGTGCTTTTTCTGCTCACAATACCTATGTTTCTTTTACTAGGTTTACATGAGTTGGTGATCAATTACCTTGCCTTTGATTCCAGGTAACTGATCACATCTCCGTTCATGTTTGCATGTAAGGAAGCAGTCGATGCATCAAGAAGAGAACAGGTTTACATGCAGGGTAATAATCGATTACAGTATAATCGATTTTACCCTGCATGTAATCAAGTATGCACATGGGATTGGTTCCAGCTCCGAGTGTCTACTTGCATTTTGAAAACTGATGTCCAAGTAATGGTGCACTTTTTCAGTTCACTTGAATTGATCCTGAGATCGATCCCAGTGTCGTCGATAACACTGTTTATATGCAGGGTTCAAATTGATTACAAATTAACAGACTACTCTGTAATCGATTCTAACTCTACATGTAAATGGGGTATGTTTCCTCAGAGTGTTGAACGCAGTGACTGCAGACATATCCCCCCCCCCCCCAATAGGTGGGCTGGTGTATTTTGCACATCACTAACTGAGCACAAGCTCTGCATCCCCAAGTCTCCCCGTCATCCATCTTCCTGTGCCCCGTGAGTAGCCATACCAGCAGCAGGCCTCTACAGAGCAGTGACTAACTCATAGCAGCTGTATGTGTAGTACCCTTTCCTGCTCTCTACAAGCACAATGGCAAAAATAATGCAGCCCTGGCAGCTCTCTAATTGCACTTTCATCCTTTCTGGTAAACTACAGTGTTAGAAACCTCTCTGGACCACTTCCATGCAGCCAAACTCCCACTTAATCAATTTCAGCACCATTTACCTCATGACCATTCACCACTGAGGCAGCTCACCACTGACTCCGTCAGTGTCTGACTGATATGGCAGTGAGCCTCTGCTGCAGTGCTGCAGCACTGAGCCTGTTCAGCTCCTCCCCCTATCAGTCACTTGATTCACAGGTAGTAGCCACTCCGCCCATGGCAGAGTGTAATAGTCTAACCAGCTAGTTTTCCTACACTGCTAAAATGTAAAATAATTGCTTAAAAACACTCAGTAGAGCTTCCACCTACCCACACTGTCATTTAAAGTATGAAATACCTTTTCTCTGTCTTAAGTGCTTCTTTCCTGCTATCTGCCAGTATATCCCAGCACAGGGTTGCAGCTAAAGTTAAATAGCTGGGGAGAGTGATCATCTAGTTTCATCTCAGTGTGTAAATGAGGATCAGGAATATATTGCCTATGCAGTGGAGCGTGGTGTGGAATATGTTGAAAGAGTGGACCCAAATGTATCCTCAGGGTTTTCTCTGTTAAGAATTTCTTCAACCTGACCATAGGCAAGAGAGTCACACCTGGTTTCTTTTTTTTTTTTTATTCAAAGATTTATTATCACATTGTATTTGTACTTGGTACAAGAATTACAAAGCAGCAGAGCAATACACATACTGTAGTGGCATGGTCCAGGATATTATAACTTACAACAAATGTAATTGAGTTAGCCAATACAATGTTTGACATAACTTAAAAACACGTTTTGCAGGGTGCCCACGGCTGCCCCTATTCCATCCTTGGGATAGAATGTCACGATCGACTCTTCACAGTAATTAATAAGCTAATAGAGACTCGATTTTTATGGAACAAATTCCATATTTGCCTCAAGCTGATATGTTACTCACCTCCTCCAAAATATCTTGTTCTTTTCCGTTTTCCCTTGGATGGTTGCTGTTAAAGTCTCCATCCAGTATACATCATTTACCACCCTAATCCATAAAGATTTTTGTGGGGAGACTTCTGCAGTCACCTCTTAGTAATTCCCTTTTTTGTTGCTATCACTAATATAAGTATTCATTTGAAGACCTGTCTTCTAATACTTCTAGGAGGTATTAACAGGAGAACCAAAGATGGTGTAAGTCACTTTCCAAAAAAACTGAATTAAAAACATTATTTATATCATGCCAATATGTGCCCATCATTGAGCAGGTCCAGAAAACGTGTGTGATTCACATTGTTCTTCCCACATTCTCTCCAGTTCTTCCCCATAGGTGGCCTGTATTGCAGCATGCAAAAGTAACATGTTCTGCACCTCCAGGAGAAGTCCTGCCAGTGTGTAGAGGAAGTTAGTCTGTAGTTTGTCAAGGCATGCTGGATCCATAGTTCCTCACTGTAATCAGATTACAGCTCCTTATGCCAATGCTATAAAATTACAAGAGAGGAATTCAGAAACCATTCTAATAAACCTTTATAAATAGTACCAATTAAATGTGACCTTTCTGTTCCCTGTTGTTGGTCTTTTAGTAGTGTATAAATAGTTGGCATCTGATCTGGGAGTTGTTTAAATTGGGGGCCCAGACCCAAACGATATGGGGTTCGATTCTCAAACGTTGATGCAGGGCTCACAACAAGCCCTGCATTAAACCCAGCGGTGTGCCAAACAGATTGACGCACCTTTCGGTCCCATAATTGCGCAAAGTTAGACCAGCAAAAAGCTGGTCTAACTCCACGTATATGTTACGGGATCCGAAATCTTGATTACCCGGCCAGGAATGCCACAAGGCCCATGTGCCATCTGTTCAGCGTACCCAGAGCTTGTGGTATTGCGACACATTTGAGAATTGAGCCCATGATCTCAATTGTATGTACAAAGGTAATTCTGATAATGGGTGGGCAAAAATTTATCCATCTATTTCAAAAAGATCATTCTCATAAAATTTAGTTTGCACTATATGTTGGAATGAGACAGCAGCACACAAAACACAACTAGGCTGCCAAAGAATAGAAGTACAAGTTAGGCAGATTAACCCTTTCCCTCTCCTTAGGCAATTGGAAGAGACTGTATTTAAGATGAGGGCAGCCACGTCCCCAACGGAATCATGAAATTATTTTATTCCAATATTGGAAATAAGTTTTGTTCAGTACTACCGTGAGAGTTTGGAAATTATACAAAAGTCTCAGTAATATATTCTGTTGGATAACGTCTAATCTTGCCAACAGTGAGAGGGGTAGTGTCAACCAATTCTGTAAGTCCTTAGTCACCTGTTGGGTGATTGGTTCATTGTTGAGAAGTTTGAGGTGTTGAAGATCTTTTACCAAATGGACCCCTAATATTGCACTCCTGTTCCATCAGATAGAAAATTTGGACTTCAGTGCAGGGGAGGGAATAAAGTTTAGGCAGATTAGTTTGGTTTTAAGAGTATTCAGTTTGAATCCTGAAAAGTGACCATATGCTTCAGTTATATCCCAACTATGAGAGAGTGATGCTTCCGGTGATGTTAAGGTGAGATGTATATCATCTGCAAATAAGGGCTGTTCTATTGCCCCTCCCACCCAGTGGCAGACCGTCTGCTCCCTTCATCCGGCGCTCAGCTGCTTCTCGTGGCTTGATGTACAGAGCAAATAATAACAGAGAGAGGACACCCCTGTCAGGTTCCTCTAGTTAGTGGGAAAGGTGGGGAGATCGCTCCATTTACTTGGACACAGGCCTTCGGAGCACCATATAGTGCTTGAAAGATGGTGAGAATCTCATCTGGAAAGCCCATAACTGCTAGGGTGTCCCACAGAAAAACCCAGTACATCCTGTCAAATGCCTTTTTGGCATCTAAACTCACCACTACCATGGAAATACAACGCCGTACAGCATAATCCATCAAATGAAGGGTGCGGCGGACATTGTCAAGGGTCTGTCTTGTACGTGTAACCCCTAGATGGCGCTATCCCAGGGGCTACTACCCCTGCCTGATTTGCCACCAACAGTTGAGGGGCCTGGATCCAATGGCGGGTGCCTCCACCCAGAGGTCAGGGTTTGCAATAGTTAAACTAACTTGGTCACAGCCCTCTGGGACACTGCAACCCCTTTCTTCCCCACTAGTGGCCCCCACAATATATCAGAATTACCTTCACAGTATACACTTACCCCAGGTCTGGTTCCGCATGGGACCTCCTGTGAAATGAGATACAGTGCAACAATCACAGTACAGTACTTTAACATAGACAAATACCTCAGGCAGTATAACTTCACTGAAACAAGCAGCTCTGATTTATTTAGGGATATAACAAGGACAGGGGAAATCAGGTTAATTAGCTTATCACTCTAATAATTCATCTATGGCTCTGTGCACAGGCCTATCCCTATCAGTTACTGTCCTGGGTACCCAAGCCCCAGTGGCTAGTCCAAACCGCGGGCAGCTGGTAGGGCCCTTTCACACAGAGAAAGGAGAATTAAACAGTCAGCAGTACAGTAATTCCATTTGAATTTAATGTGGCAATTCAACAGGAGCGACCTGAATTAGTACTCACGACCTCCAAATAAGATAGGGTCCTTCAATGTCAGCAGGGCTCACTTGAGGTACACAAACCTCTTCACACATCCATATAAAAGAAAGCACTATACCAGGCAGGCTGCATCTGTATCCCGATCGCAATTACTGCACAATACCCGGAGAACACACAGCAGATTCAGTTCCTGACAGACAGAGTGCAATTCAACAATTTCTCCAGTCTTCTACAGGGTGAGCCTGGTTTCTACTTCAGAGATCCTTTGATTCTTTTCACAGGACTGGATTCAGTCCCAACAAGCTGTTACACAAGCTGCAGACCGGAACCTGGGCCTTACACACGCTTTTTGACTAAAACTGCACACTGAAAAAGCACAGGGCTCCTTCCTTCTTCACTGCCAAAGCTCAACTCAAACTCCAACCGACAAAACTGGCACTTCCTTTGAGTTCCTCCCAGTTCTGACTGGATTGGCTGTCACCACATAGACTGCTGCTGTTGGTCCAAAAAGGTGCTGAAGTCTAAACTACATCTCCCAGAGTCACTGTCTATACAATCCTCTTGTGGCTGGCTCAGATTATGAGTCCAAGTTCTGATTCGTCAAGGCACCATTTTAGAGCTAGCTTACCCACACTGATTGGTCCAGTTCAGCAGTTCAAAACTAGAATGGGAAACTAGCAGACACAGTTCTGACTGCAAAGAAAGCAGGTTAGACAAACTGTAATTTCATTATTACTCTAAATAATTTCTGGCAAACAGTTACATCTTTCAGATAGGTTCCCTTTGCACTCCTAGTGACTGCAAAAATGAAGTGAATTGGCAGCAGCTTGAGTGGTACTCAATCAAAGAAACACACAGTCCCCCATACAAACTAATTATGTCTGCAAGCAGACAGCTCTTAAAGAGACAGTACCAGAGGTTCTAAAACACTCACTGATAAATGGCTTAAATGCCAAACACCATTCAGGCTTGGAGCATTCAAGCAAGCTCCTGAAGTCTTTTGGGAACCCCATTTGCAGGGAGGTTACACCTTCCTGGTTTGGGAAAGCTTGACGTCCATGGCCAAGCAAGTACTCCCCATAAGTTTCAACTGCAACCATATACATTTGCATTAGTCTCACACATGTAATCATCAGTCAATATATCATTTTACCAAGAATACATTTCTGAAACATTGCAGTACGCCACTTTACACAGTATTACACACACATTGTACCATAACTCAAGTTATTACCTCTTGTACATGAAACCTGAAGAGAGGGTCCCTTCCTATCAGTTACCTTGGGGCTGGATGGGGCAAGGGCACCATACTTAGAGGGCAACACAAGTAACTTGGAGTTAGCACTGATGCTCAGTTTGGGCAATGAGCTCGGGACACATACACTCCTTTATGGACAACATTGAGAGGCAAGTCCACAGGCCTCCCAAGTGAATCATAACTGAGGTGCACCACAGGCTTTACAGCTCGACCAGTCTTTCTAGGGGAACTGTTATAGTCTCTGCACTCTGAGCCTCATTTTCAGCATTGTCCTCACTTGTCAGGAGTCTCCATGGGGTAGAGAGGCTAGAACTTGGGCACTTTCAGCTCCAGGAGTTACAGTTTCTGAGTCCACAACATTTGGCTCACATGGAGAGCTTTTTGGACACTGGCAGTGGACTGTCAGGCACTAAAATACTCTTCTTGTTCAGGTGTATCACCAGTCTGCCCCAATCTATCATTTTCCCTGAAAGCTCAAACAGTTCAACCATGCACAATGATTCCATTTCATCTGATCTGATGCTTTGCACTTCACTTCTGGGAGCATTGCTCCAGGGATGAAGCTGGGGCTTAGACAGTCCAGAAGGCCCAGCTTCATCTCCAGTATTGACTAGGGATTGCCCGAAACAATTGACTCAGTTCGTAAGAAGGATAGTATTCAAAGTCACTCTCACTTTCTTCTGATATGGACTGACAGTCATGCTCAACTGGGACTTGTGGAGGAACACTTTAACTTTGTTTCTGTAGGTGCAGACTTTCTTGATCTTTTCTTAGCAGCAGCTCTAGTCACTGGTCCAGAGGGCATCTTCTAGGGCTCAGACTCAATTAAGATTTGTCCAATGGGCAGTAAATGATTTCTATGCATTGTTTTACATCTTTTGAATTATTCTCAGGCCTTACTTTGTACACTGGCAGATCATCTAGTTTGCCCACTACAATGTGAGGGAGATGGTGCCATCTGTCAGCAATCTTGTGCTTGCCATGCAGTCCCAGATTTCTTAGCAATACCCGATCCCTCCTGAGTTCCTGTGCTTTCCTTTTTATCTTACCTTTCTTTGTTGGCCAGATTTCTTTTGGCAGCCATGGTTTGAGCCAGTTGGTACATGTGAGTTAGCTGGGCCTTTAACTTTGCACATACTGTAAAATAGTTGTCAGCTTGAACCCCATCAGGAGAGACCCCAAAACACACATCTACTGGTAGTCGAGCTTCTCTTCCAAACATCAGGCGTAGGGGAGAATCCAGTGGCATCACTTTGGTGCAGTTATAAGCATGTACCAGGGTGCTAATTTGTTGGCTCCATCTAGGCTTGTCCTTTGGGTGCAGGGTGCCTAGCATATCTAGCAAAGTGCTGTGAAACGTTCAGGCTGTGGGTCCCCTGGGGTGGTAAGGAGTGGTTCTGGACTTCACTCCCCACAGAGAAAGCATCTCTTTGATCAGACGACTCTCAAAGTCTCTCCCTTGATCAGAATGGATTCTTTGTGGAGCCCCATAGTGAACAAAAAGTTTTCTACAAGTACTTTGGCCACAGTGGATGCTTTCTGGTCTTTGGTGGGGAAAGCTTGGGCATATCTCGTGAAATGGTCAGTGACCACCAGCACATTACTGATATCTTTGATCTGACTCAAACTCAGAAAATCAATACAGACCAGCTCCATGGGTACACTGGTGGTGATGTTAACAAGGGGCAGCCCTCTGGGGCAAAGCTTTCCTCTGTAAGCAGCGACTACAAGTTTGAATGTGTTGCTCCACATCAGCCCCCATCTTAGGCCAATAGAATCTGGATCTCACCAAGTCAAGTGTTCTGTCTATACCAAGGTGCCCCTGTGGTTGTGCAAGGACCTCAGTACTGAGTCTCGAAGGCAGTGGGCAGCACTAGTTGTTGTTTGTCTACTTGTCCCCCTCTGTCTACTGTTTCTCTGTATAACAGTTTATTGATCAGTTTCAACTTAGGACCTTCTTTGTATAACAGTGCAGTTCTCAAATCAGTGGGCGATAATTTGGACATCTTTCCTGCACTAGAGGCTTCTGCTTTGATCATGGGATCGGCGGGATTGAGCCCGCGAATACTGTCATTGTCCAGCTGAGGCAGTGCACCAATGTCTATTGCAGAAAAGTGGCAATAAGCAGCAGGTATGCAATTCTCAGAGGCTCCCAAGCAATCCACCATGCAGTCCACTGCGTCCGTGGACATTTGTTCCTCCCTGTCAAACTTCCGGCAGAGTGCCCGAATGTCAGGTTCTGCCAATCGGACCCAATCATTCTGGGGAACAGGCCTCCGGGAGAGCATCAGCATCTATGTGGTTCAGACCTGCTCGGTATTCGAGAGCATAGTCATATGTAGATAATGCAGAAAGCCACCTATGGCCAGTGGCATCCAACTTAGCTGAGGTCTGCACATAGGTCAAAGGATTATTGTCAGTTTTACTAGTATTTTAGCCCCAACAAGTACTCATGGAATTGGTCAACAATAGCCCACTTCAAAGCTAGGAACTCTAACTTATGTACAGGATAGTTCTTTTCGGATGGGGTCAGGCTTCTACTGGCAAAGGCCACTGGTCTCAGGCCATTCTCGTGCTCTTGGTACAACACAGCCCCAACCCTTGCAAGCTAGCATCAGTGTGCAGGACGTAGGTTTTCTTGGATCGGCATAGGCCAGCACTGGAGCATGGGTAGTTGATATATGATCTCATGAAAAGCAGTCTCAACAATCAGGAGTCCAGCGGCCCCAAATACTTCACTCGGATGAAATACACTCTTCAGTCTTGAGGACCTGACTTTTGGTATTTTTTGTGGGTTGGGGATACCTTGAGTAAGGTTAAGTAAAGGGCGGATCACCTTGAATAGTCCTTGATGAAGCCCGATAATAACCACAGAATCCAGGAATCTTTGCAGTTCTTTTAGATTTTTGGGCTGTGGCCAGGTGGTCAAGGCCTCAACTTTACTTGGGTCGGTCTCTATTCCTCGGTGGATACTATGTGTCCCACATACTTTACTGATGTTTGAAAGAATTGACACTTATCAATGGACAGTTTAAGGCCAAAGTCCTCAGTCGGTCCAATACCTTAAATAATCTGCTCTCATGTTCCTCAGTGAGCTGCCAAACACAATGACATCATCTAGGTATACCAGGCACTCTAGTAAGTTCATGTCCCCACTGCACTCCATCAATCGTTGAAAAGTGGCTGGGGCACCTGAAATCCTGAGGCATCCTCATGAATTCATAGAAGCCAAGCGGACAGATAAAGGCCGCCTTCTCACGGTCCTCTGGGGCCATCGGGATCTGGTAGTACCCATCATGGAGATCCAGCACAGAGAACCACTTGCTCCGCTTAGGCAGTCCAAAGCATCCTGAATGCGGGCATTGTGTACTGATCAGGATAGTCCGCCGTTTAAGGTGCATAATCCACACACATCCTTACTGTTCCATTCTTTTTCCCTACTACAACAATGGGGAAGCATAAGGGCTTCTGGATTCTTGTATTACACCAGCAGCTAACATCTCTTGCAGATGCCGTCTCACATCATCTATGTCAGCAGGTGCCAGGCGTCGAGACCTCTCACGAAATGGTCTTTCGTCATGCAGCCGGATATTGTGCTCAGCTCCTTGCACGCATCCTACATCCCATTCCTTTAAAGAAAACACCTGGTCTCTCTGGGCAAGCTTCTCACTGATCCTCACTTTCCATTCAGCTGGCAGCGGGAGTCGTCAAATCAAACAAGTCAGGCGTCTACTCTGTCATTCTTCTTGAACTCTTGCTGCTGGGTAGCACTGCAGTGTCTGCACAATGCACATTAGCCAGGATGCAACCTCTGTTTACTCGAATGTCTCTTTCAGACACATTATGAACTTGGACCATTACCCTTCTGGCATAAGCATGGGCTCTAGCGGGCAAAATACTAGGCTTGACCAGCAGTCCCTCTGGCAATTTTCCATCGCCTGGTGCATCCAACATTAATATTTTATTCTTAACATCCTTTCTGATACGGACCTCTCCCTGTAAGGTACAGTGGGCATTTGGCACCAGGATCAGAGACTCAGGATCCTTCTTCCATACAATTCCGACCGGTTCCTCTGGCTCTGTTTTTCAGCATCTCTCTGTGCCTCATAGGCCTTCTTAATTAAAGCTGGAACTCTTAAAGCTCTACTAGTCTTTGACCCCTGTTTTCATAACACAACTGTGCCAGCCTTCCGAACATATGAGCATTTGTTCCAATCAACAAAGGGACACCATCATACAGTCCAGTGGGGGACACACTAAGGCTAGGGTCTCTACTTGTTCGGCCACCCAGCCACGGAGGTGGGGAAAGACAGCCAAATTCGGATATACCCGGAATAGGGTAGGCCTTCTCACTTAACCCCATACATGCAGTCCTTCTAATGGTTGTAAGGTACGTCTGACAAATGCTTCTGATACCAATCCTGGAACATAATTGTCACTTGGGAGCCACTGTCTAATACAGCTCTTGTAGACACTCCATTCACCTTTACAGTGGTCTCCATGGAGGGACCCACTATTCTGGACCAGTCTGGAGAGGCGGTAGTGGGGCCTGGGCAACTGACCTTGCCACAAAGGATGTGAATTAGCATTTTTGTGCCCTCACTGATCATGTCGCACCTCTTAACCACTGATTTCTTCTCCAAGCTCTCCTTGTAGCCTATATGCAACTTTGTCAGTGTCTTTTGGGACTGGCATTCCCTTTTCATGTGCCCATCTTTCCCACAATTATAGCAAAACATACTTTCTGGAGTTTGAGCTGGCCGAGGCGCCACACTGGGAGCCAGGGCGGGTATTACTAACTGGAAACCTGGGTGCCATCTCTGTTCTGGGCGTGATAAGCATTTGGAGACATCTCGTCAGTTTCTCCACTTCCATGGTCAAGGAATTGAGTTTGGAGCTGTTATCAGCAGGAGATACATGGTGGTACCCCACCCCTTAGCAGATGCAGTCGGATATAGGTCAGGGCCCGTACTTGCAGGCGTGGCCTTCATAAAGGGACTGTTTTTGAATTCCCGGATCTCTCTCAACAGTTCGCCCCATTGTGGCATATCTTTTTCCTTGTCAGAGCACTCATTGACTGTCAACCTCTGCCTCTGAACTTCACTTGATGGGTCACCCTCAGTCACTCGGGTCGTAGCCACAGCTGTTGGTGCAGGTACCTCCCGAGGTCGCCTTTTCTCAACTCCTCGAATTTCTCTCATTAACTCATCATAGGAGGGTGGGATTCCAGTCGATTGCCAGGCGAACTGAAGCAACAGCAGTTCTGAGAAGGGGCAGACTTAAGGATTCTGTCCAGTCTGGTTCGTCCAGTTCAATCGCTGGCAACCACCCTTTCTGAGGCATTCTTGCAACAATTTTTCCAGCCGAGACATACACAGACAACAACTCCCTTGGTACTGTTGTGCATTTCTTACTCTCCACCATAGGTCCTCATCAGAATCTGGGCTCCCATACATTCTCCAAGGCCTCAAGATAGGCCTGTGCAGTCGCCTAGGGTTACTGGCCTGCTTAGCACGGATGGTAGCCAGGGCAGGACCTCGGAGGCTCTCACTAACCCTCTTCGCTGCCCGAGCATTGCCATTCTAGCACTTGGGGGCAACATAGTCTATCCAGGTCTCCCAGTCATCCTCCCCTTGGGGTGGGGAGGTGCCAGAGAAGATCCTCAACCTTCGGTAAGAGTCGTGACTAATGGCAGGTGCAGAAATAGGAGTCTGCATTGGTTCAGCCACCATTACGGGCACTGGAGCAGGAGAGGTGTTGGGGAGGAACACCCCAGGTGGCAAGAATAGTTTCTTCAAGTCCTCCACAGTTTTCCCCTCCCAGCAACCATTCAGCAAATTTCTCCTCAAAAGTTTCAGATAGTGGTGGGGTTGATTCCCCGGGTCTTTACTGTCCTTAGTTATCACTCTCAAGCAGTGAGGGCTCCTCTGGGGTAATGGTCTGTGGCACTTTGGAGCTATCTATGGGATCCTTAAACTCTACTAGGGCCAGGAAAGTGTGGGTGAGCAGATTAGCATGCCACCCACCACCACAGGGTTTTGTAAACCTTCCACCTTGGAAAGTACTCCTGCACAGTGTCCGTATTGATACCAGGGGATGTCCAGGATAAGCATAGCATTTTGGGGTCGATCCTCCCCAGTACACCACTCCACCAGCCGGTGCACAGCCACTTCTGTCGGGTACCCATTTTTTCTTAACAGTGGTTCGTGAATATGGCCACTAGAGGACACACAATCCCAGCGGTGAGCCTCCAAGATGTAACCCCAGATGGCGCTATCCCAGGGGCTACTACCCTGCCTGATTTGCCACCAACAGTTGAGGGGCCTGGATCCAATGGTGGTGCCCCCACCCAGAGGTCAGGGTTTGCAATAGTTAAACTAACTTGGTCACAGCCCTCTGGGACACTGCAACCCCCTTTCTTCCCACTAGTGGCCCACACAATATATCAGAATTACCTTCACAGTATACACTTACCCCCAGGTCTGGTTCCGCACTGGGACCTCCTGTGAAATGAGATACAGTGCAACAATCACAGTACAGTACTTTAACATAGACAAATCATCAGGCAGTATAACTTCACTGAAACAAGCAGCTCTGATTTATTTAGGGGATATAACAAGGACAGGGGAAATCAGGTTAATTAGCTTATCACTCTAATAATCTACCTATGGCTCTGTGCAGGCCTATCCCTATCAGTTACTGTCCCTGGGTACCCAAGCCCTAGTGGCTAGTCCAAACCGTGGCAGCTGGTAGGGCCCTTTCACAGAGAAAAGGGAGAATTAAACAGTCAGCAGTACAGTAATTCCATTTGAATTTAATGTGGCAATTCAACAGGAGCGACCCTGAATTAGTACTCACGACCTCCAAATAAGATAGGGTCCTTCAATGTCAGCAGGGCTCACTTGAGGTACACAAACCTCTTCACACATCCATATAAAAGAAGCACTATACCAGGCAGGCTGCATCTGTATCCCGATCGCAATTACTGCACAATACCCGGAGAACACACAGCAGATTCAGTTCCTGACAGACAGAGTGCAATTCAACAATTTCTCCAGTCTTCTACAGGGTGAGCCTGGTTTCTACTCTTCAGAGATCCTTTGATTCTTTTCACAGGACGGATTCAGTCCTAACAAGCTGTTACACAAGCTGCAGACCGGAACTCTGGGCCTTACACACGTTTTTTGACTAAAACTGCACACTGAAAAAGCACAGGGCTCCTTCCTTCTTCACTGCCAAAGCTCAACTCAAACTCCAACCGACAAAACTGGGCACTTCCTTTGAGTTCCTCCCAGTTCTTGACTGGATTGGCTGTCACTCACAATAGACTGCTGCTGTTGGTCCAAAAAGGTGCTGAAGTCTAAACTACATCTCCCAGAGTCACTGTCTATACAATCCTCTTGTGGCTGGCTCAGATTATGAGTCCAAGTTCTGATTCGTCCCAGGCACCATTTAGAGCTAGCTTACCCCACACTGATTGGTCCAGTTCAGCAGTTCAAAACTAGAATGGGAAACTAGCAGACACAGTTCTGACTGCAAAGAAAGCAGGTTAGACAAACTGTAATTTCATTATTACTCTAAATAATTTCTGGCAAACAGTTACATCTTTCAGATAGGTTCCCTTTGCACTCCTAGTGACTGCAAAAATGAAGTGAATTGGCAGCAGCTTGAGTGGTACTCAATCAAAGAAACACACAGTCCCCCATACAAACTAATTATGTCTGCAAGCAGACAGCTCTTAAAGAGACAGTACCAGAGGTTCTAAAAACACACACTGATAAATGGCTTAAATGCCAAACACCATTCAGTCTTGGAGCATTCAAGCAAGCTCCTGGAAGTCTTTTGGGAACCCCCATTTGCAGGGGGGTTACATACGGACAAATCCTGCCTGGTCAGCATCTACCAAGTTTGATATTAGAAGTCACACCTGGGTTCAGCTTCAGAAACATGCTGGTTGGCTCTGTGGCACCAAGCAGTGGATGATCCACTTGGTACACTGGAGACCTAGGTTCGTGTCAGACACCCAAGACATCTGCAGCAGACATTAGTTGGAAAGATGAGGCATGTCCGAGCAGACACTCTCCTCTTTGGGAGGGAGGCATTGGTGTGCACCACTCTTAGAACAACTCCTGGTTGTGGTCTGGTGGAAGCACACTTGGCAGTAGGGGCTGCCAGATGCTGCTGCGCTCTCCCACCCCAGGATGCTGTGATATGCATGCCAATGAGAGAGAGAGAGGGTGGGTAGTGGGATGGGAGGGAAGAACAGGGAAAATTGGCCACATTACAGCCTGCTGGATTAAATCCCTCTGCCTCCTTCCAGCCCACCCAACCTTTCTGTATGTAGTCTCCAACTCTCCCTCCCAGTCATGACTCCAGCAACTAAGATACTTCTCATAGTGTACCTTCTCAGGTAGCAGCTGGCAGGGATACAGCCAGTCTCTGAGCACACAGAATGCCTTGGGAAGCATGCAGGTGGGAGAGCAGAAAAAGAGAAGTAAGTCCAGTAGGTAGTGTGAAGCTGGAAGGAGAGGGGCACTGGATAGGCAGGGGAAGGTGAAAAAAATGTCATTGTTTTTACTAGAAGCAGCAGTGATTTGGGATGTATGCAAGTAACTGAAGAGGAAGCCCCCATCAACAATGAAATTGTAGGCTCCCTACTAGACAGTATTAAGAAGTAAAGGCTCATATGAGACCGTTATTAAGCCAGAAGGTAGTTAGAGACATCTGTACCCCATTTCCTCCCCAGTAGGTATTGTACAGAAGGAGGATGGTTGTCTGTGGTGGATTACTGACAGCTAAATTCAAACACCAGAAAAGATGTGTATCATTACCTTGGACTGAGGAATGGCTCAATGCTTTAAATGTTGCCTGCTGGTTCTATACTCTGGATTTGGCAAGTGGGTACAACCAGATCATAGCTACCGAGAAAAATAAGTCCAGAGCAGCTTTCTGCATGTCATTTGGGCTCTGAGTTTAACAGAATGCCATTTGAGCTTTGTAATGCACCAGGTACATCTCAAAGACTAAAAGATCACATTTTTTAGTCTGTTCTGTTGAATCCAAATGATGTGGCATTCGCTTACATTTGCAAGGAACATGATACACAGTAGTTAGATTTGGTCCCAAGTCATTTTGTAAAGTTTAACCTTAATAAAATTTAGTAAATACTTTCTTTTTCTGCCTAAATTTTGTTCTTTAGGTGGCAAATCTCAGCAGTTGGAGTGATAGCTATGTATCTAGGGAATTTTGTAGCAGTGGCTGCCTGGAAGAGGCTTTCAAATGCTGCAGAATTGCACTCTTTTTAGGGGCTTGCCAGTTCCTGTGGATGGTTTGTGAAGGAGTTTTAGGCAAATCACTTCACTTCTCAGTGCTCCAGTCCAGTCAGCTGTGGAACTGGGTAGAAGCAGGATCCCACAGAAAACAAGATGGTGCATTCTTAGTTGGGCAAGTCTGGATTAACAGATTATAAAATCAGTGAGTCAATAAATTTACTGTTCAAGGGTCTGAATAAAATGAGAGAACTCAAGCAGGAGCCCTTTAACTCTTATTCCAGCAGCTGTGGGACTCTTGAATGTGAGACTGCTTTTGAAATCTAGGTTAGCCTCAATGTCAATGTTAGAGTAGGCCGATTAGGGAAACCCTTCCGTATGTTGGAAACAGATGTAAAGTCATCAGGGCCTGGGGGCTGTGTTTATCCCGGAATATTAGTGCCAAAGGAGACCAGTGGGTTTCCAGTCTAGAAGGAAATTTTAGCTACAATTTATTTATTTTAATTTTAGATGTATCTGGGTTTATTAGTGGTTAAGGGCACTGAGCTGCAAACCTGAAGACCTGGGTTTGAATCCCATCAGTCCCCAGGTGCATACTGTGTGACGCTAAGCAAGTCATTTAACTTTCTTGTGCTCCCAGGTCACACCTGGAAACAAGCATCGGTTTAGTGTGGCTTTCCTGGTTAAACAATTTCCCCTTTCCTTTCCCTTATTAATTTAAATTGTTGCTTATATGTATTTTATCTCTGTAAGGTGCCCAGAGCCTACGGAATTGGTTACTGAACAAATAAAATTGCCTTGCCTTATGTCATCTGGGGACTGCGTCCCACTAAAAGAAATAATTTAGTATTCTGTAACAACTGGAATGCTGTAACAATAAAATCAATTCTCCTTCATCCCCTGAAAAGCTACTCCAGGTCCTCTTCATACACACCTAAATGCGCCAGTACTCTTTTGGATTTCATGTAATTACAACATGTAATCAAATTCTCCTGACACTAAGATCTATCCCCACTACAAAACTCTTTATTGCTGCATTTCAGGGGTACTATCTGAATAATTACAAGTGCTGTTTATTTTCGTAACACTTTATCAATAACCTCAACCCTGGTTTTCACTGTATTGAGTATAGTGTTGCACTGTATTACAATATGTTGTATTATAATGTACTGTACTTTGATGTGTAACTCTGTGATCAGTAATATGATATAAATCTGTATTCTGTGTCATTGACACTGTACATTCCGTAATATGCATCTCTTCGGGTCACTCCTGTAATAGGAATCTTGTTCCAGTGAGTTAACTCAGTCACCAAAGAAATGAAAAGGCAGAATTATAGTGCCACAAAATTAGAATTCTTGGCACTTACTGTAAGTGGACAGTCACAGAGAAATTTGATTCACAGAGAAATTTGATTTACTTATTTATTTCATTTTTATTGATCAGCTATGCACACTAGACAATTAGAAGCCTATTGTCAGGTACAACCCGGGAGGTTACAGAGTAAAGCAATGAGGCATACATCAAAGTAACACATAAAAATCCAAGTAATAGTAAAGCAGGTAACATATATTAAATACAATAACAAAGGCAGTAAAAAGATTACAGCAGGAAATACTCAGCTTCAGCATCGATGTAGTACACATTTTGAGAGTATCTATTGGGACAAATGCTTAGGGTGTATACTAATAATAATCCATGGAGTCACCTGAAAATTGTTGCATTAGGAGCTGCGATGCACTGCTGGGCCTGTTAATTGGTCCTATTCAACTTAGGTATAAAATATCATGCAGGCAAAAAGAAAGGAAACGCTAATGCATTGTACAGACATTATATGTTCCAGTGGAAGTACCTTGAGATTTCCCCTTATTATTGATTCAGTCTGGTGGGAAATGTAATTCAGGAGGCAACTAGAGGTAGGGGGCTACGTGAAGCTTTGGAAACCCATGCACTAGAAGAAAAATGAAGGTCAGACCATATCTGTGGCTAGCGCTATTATTTCAGCAGTGAGATAAGACTGCAGAGGAGGAGGGGATTCTGTACTGAATTATGTAGTCTAGGACCCTACTTCTGCCAAATGTGGCTGAAGGAAGTGTTGACACACTTGTATGAAGGATACAGTCATTGAGGAGTAGAGTGAAGTTTTAAGTTGGTATGGCATACTTGTTGGCCAAGAATGTACACAGGTGTAGAGCAGTGGTGTAAATGTTGTGAAAGGTGCACAGCGGCTTGGAGCTCCACAGTCTGAAGTAAAACCCTTAATGGGATGCCTGTTGGCATCTAAACCACTGGAAGTCTTTGCTAATTGACATCACCATTCTAGAACCTTCTGGTAATGAAAAGTAAAATGCTTTCATCCTTACTGATGGTTCTTTTTTCCTCTTTCTCTGGAGAGGATCAGCCTCCAGTTCTGTCAACTTCCTTCTCATGGGCTTACTATCACACCCAGTTCTGCCACAATGGCTTGCCAACCGTGGTGGGGTAGGCAGGTCCCTCTGTCACCCGCTCTGCACAGGATCTGATTCTCAGCCACGGGATATGTCATTGGTACAGGAAATGCCAGGGGTTGGACCTTCATTCCACCTGTCCAGAATTTTCCGTTTTCCTTCCCTGATCACAGGCATGAAGGCGTCCACAAGCTCAGGCGAGCGAAGCGTACTGAGTGCATTGCTGTCATAGAAACATAGAATTTGATGGCAGATAAGGACCGCTTGGCCTACCTAGTCTGCCCATTTCCCTACCTGATGGATAAGCGGCAGATTCTAGTTAACCAACAACTTACTTCCTCCTACCCCCCACTAGAATTGCTTTATGTCTGTCCCATGCATTCTTGAATTCTCCCACTGTTCTTAACTCCACAACCTCCTCAGGAAAGCAGTTCCATGCATCCACAACCCTCTCCATGAAAAAATATTTTCTAATATTACCTCTGAGCCGTCCCTCCTCTATCTTCAAATTGTGCCCTCTTGTTCTTGCACATCTCTTTTTCTGAAAGATGCTACCCTCTTGGACTTTAATTCCCTTGAGGTACTTGAAAGTTTCTATCATGTCCCACCTTTCCCTCCTTTCCTCCAGGGTATACATATTAAGCTGCTTTAGTCTGTCTTCATATGTCTTCTGGTGTAGACCCTGCACCATTTTGGTTGCCCTCCTCTGAACAGCCTCCACTCTGTCTATGTCTTTGTGGAGATGGGGTCTCCAGAACTTCAAGCAGTACTTCAGATGGGATCTCACCAACTGTCCGTACAGAGGGATGACAACTTCCTGTTTTATTACTGTTGACACCTCTCCCTGTGCATCCCAGTATCCCCCAGCCATCCTTACTGTCTTCTCACATTGCATGCCCACCTTTAGGTCATCTGATATAATTACTCCCAGGTCCTTTTCGATTTTTGTTGTTGTTATTATCTCACCCCCCATTGTGTACTCTTCCCTTGGTTTTTGTTTCCCAGGTGCATTACCTTGCACTTCTTTGCATTGAATCTGAGCTGCCATACATTTGACCATTCCTCCAACCTTGCCAAGTCCCTTTTCATCCTTTCCACCCCACCTTGTGTATCAACCCTGCTGCAGATCTTTGTGTCGTCTGCAAAGAGACACATTTTTCCTTCCAGGTGCTCTCCAATGTCACTTATAAAGACATTAAAGCGGACCGGTCCCAGTACTGAACCCTGTGGTACCCCGCTAGTTACCCTCCTTTCTTCACTCTGGACTCCATTTACTATTACCCTTTTGCATCCTGTTGTCTAGCCAATTTTTTATCCATGCTGCCACCTTGGGACCCACTCCAAGGCTGGCTAACTTGTATATTAATATTTTATGTGGAACTGTGTCAAGTGCCTTGCTAAAAGCTAGGTAGGCCATATCCACAGCCCCTCCCTGGTCTACTACTTTGGTCACCCAGTCAAAGAAATCTATTAGATTCTTCTGACATAACCTTCCCCGCTGTGAATCCATGCTGGCTTGGGTCCTGTGCCCCACTGGCCTCTAGGTACTCAACAATTCTTTCCTTCAGAAGTGATTCCATCATTTTCCCTACCACTGAGGTCAAAATAACCAGTCTGTAGTTTCCTGCCTCTGCCCTGCTCCCACTTTTGTGAAGGGGAATCACATCTGCCCTCCTCCAGTCCTCAGGTACCACCCCATCCTCCCATGATTTGTTAAAGAGAGTAGTCAGTGGTGTCACTAGTCCTTCCCTTAGTTATTTTATGTATCCCCCGTACAAATGGGGGTTCCTGAAAGCTTTCCTGAAGCTGCCTAAAAGGCCCGCTGCCTAACGGGTGTTCGGCTTTGGGGTCATTGACGGTGTGTTGTGGAGTGTCTTTAAAGCCCTCCTACTGTCTCTTTAAGAGCTGCCTGCTTGCCGTTTGAGTGGCCTGAATGGGAAGGACTGGTTTTTGCTTGAGTCCGCCATGGGTTGCTGTCTGATCATTCCGTTTTTGTGTTCACTGGGAGCGCAGAGGAAGCCCATCTAAAAGATGTAATTATTCCCTTGGAAACTTGTAGCGTTTGAGTAAAATTGCAGTTTGTTTAACCTGCCTTTATTGCAGCTGGGATTTAGTGCTATGCCCTTCCATTTCGGACCAGGACTGTGGTAACGGGGTCCAGTAGCCGCCAGGGGATATCTAAAATGGTGTACATAGAGACCAACCAGAATCCGGACTCTGACTGAAGCCGGCTGACCAATGGGGATACAGCCAGTGATTCTGGGAAGTTGAGTTCTGGACCATGGCGCCTTTTTTGCACCAACGAAGGCTGTAGTAGGTGATTGGCATCTGCAGCCCTCCAATGGTATCGGATGGCGCCCCGAATGAGTTTTCCCAGCCTGAACTGCCGGGAGTCAGAATCGTAGTGGCTGAGAGCGAGGAAGGAGCTCTGGGGTTCTGTGCTGTTTCAGTTTAGCGCGGGAAGCGCGTATGCGGCCAGAGGAAGGCAGTTTGAATCGCCAGCAGCCTTTCGGACCAAATCTGCGGGTCAGCGGTCAGAGGAGGCTGTGCAGGGGCACGGCTACCTACCAGGCTCAACCTGTAGAAGACTGGAGAATCTGCTTGAATCACGCTCGGTCTGTCAGGATCCGTGAAGCTGTGCCAGTTTGGCTCGATGTGTACAGCAGCTGCCTGGTATGGTACCCCTCTGTCTTTTTCCTATAAATGTGTGGAGAAGTGTTGAGGCCCAGGCTCGGTCCTGCGCGTGGTGTGAGAGCACTCTTCCTCCTGGAGTCGTGATTAGTACATCAGGGTAGCTCCCTGTCAACTGTTCCTAGCGAGGGCACGATTTGTTGGTTGCTTTGCTGGCCATACTAGCTGAGCCTCTGGCTCTAATTACTCTCCGTGCAGTCCTTTTGTTTGATTCTGTGTCAGGGCCCCAACCAGCTGCATCGAGGGACTAACCTTTAGGGCCTGGGTACCCAGAGACCACGACTTATAGGTTAGGCTTGTGCACAGTGCCATAGATAGATACTTCTGTATTAGAGTGGTAAGCTAATTAATCTGATCACACCCAGTCCTTGTTATTTCCCCCTGAATAAATCAGATTGATCGTTTCTGCAAAGGTATACTGGCTAACCTGTGTGTTTATGGTGCATTACTGTACAGTGATCATTGTGTAATAGCAACTTACCTTTCAGGGGGTCCCTGGAGCGAGCTGACTGGTCCAAGCCGGGGGGGGTAAGTGTATATGGTAAGGGCACAGTGATTGATCGGTGGGGGCCACTAGTGGGAAGAACGGGGGGTTGCAGCAACCCAGAGGGCTGTGACCAAGTCATACTCGACTGTCTTAACCCCTACCTCTGGGTGGAGGCACCTGCCATCGGATCTAGGCCCCTCACCCTGCTACAATCTGAGCAGGCAGGGGTAGTAGTCCTTGGGATAGCGCCCCTGGGGGTTACGTCTTGGACGCACTGCTGGGATTAGCGTCCCCTAGTGGCCAAGTGGACAAAGTGCCTAAATATGGATAAATTGAAGGAAAAGCTGGAAGGGGATATTATGGCTAAGATTAAGCTATACCCTATTAAAACAATGGTACATAAACTGATGGGGTGGGGTGAAGCTGAAGAGTTGGATTCTCAGAGAATCGTGTTACTACTAGATATGCCTTTGGGGACAACGAACGCTGGCATTATTTCTGCAGTGGAGCATGTTAAATGTTTAGGCAAGGTAGAGGTGAAGGGGCATATGGCTGATCTACTCGATCAGACTTTGCAGGTGTTACTCTTATGTAGCATAGCCATCGACCCCGAGAGGGTACCCCCAGTGATCTACCCGGAAGGTGCCCAACCGGGGTGGAGGGTCATTCACATTCGGAGCAGGTCAGTCACCCCCGGGGGGTCTCCCCAGACTAATAGCTTTAAAGATAAACTGCTTAAGTTGTTAGCTGTGGAGGGGAGAACTACCCAAGAGTTATTGCAGGCCTTGGACCTTTCCAGTGAACCCACCCCTCAGGTTTCCCCCGGTGCCTTGCCAGGTCCCCCCAAGAGTTCTATTTTGGCTCCACCGCCTCTGGTGGTTCCCCTCTATACAGCTAGATTCTTACCGTAGGCTGAAACTTTTTTCTGGCACAGTGCCAGTGCTTTCAGGGGAGGATGATTTGGAGGCGTGGATGGACTACGCTGCCCCCCGGTCCAGGAGTGGCAGTGCTCTGAGGGGGAGAAATGAAAGAGGCTGATGGAGAGCCTGCAGGGCCCAGCTTTGGAAGCTATTAGGTTCTTGCGGGCTACTAGCCCGGAAGCTACCACAGCAGAGTACCTTTCTGCTTTAGAGGGAGTATTTGGAAGTACAGAAACTGGGGAAGACCTGTTATGGAAATTCAAGTCTGCTAAACAGTGGAGGAATGAGAAGTTGTCCGCCTTTGTTACTAGGGTGGAACAGGCCTTGCAGAAGGCCTATCGAAATGGGGGGGTCACAGCCACCGCCTTGAACCAGGTCAGGTTGGAACATGTTTTGAAATCTGCTAGATTTTCCAGTGTGATATTGTTAAAACTTAAGTTACATGATAGATGGGCTGCCCCGCCTGAGTACTGTCAATTGATGAGGGAAATTCGAGAAGTAGAGACTGATGAGGAGGGGTGGGAACCCTATGTGGGGGCTGTAAACCCGGGCCAAACCCCCGAGTCTAGTGAATCAGATGAGACCCACCTTTCGAGAGGGCCGGATGTTTCCCCAGTCTCCCTGGAGTCGCAAGGAGGGGTTGGGGTGCGTGCCATTTCCTCTGATCCCCAAGTAGAAAGTGAGTTGAGGGCTGAGATCAGAAATTTACGAGAACCAGTGAGGGACTTGACGCAAACTGCTACCCACCCTGTTAGGTTCAAGGAGACAGAGATATCTAGGACCAAACGCCCTGGTCAAGGGGAGCCTCCTCACCCTCAGGATGGCCCCCAACAGGACGAGGTATTCCCCTCCCCCTAAAGACCCCCGGGACCCCAAGTTCTGTTACCATTGTGGGGAGGATGGATACTTTCAGACTGAGTGCCAGTCACCAGAGAATTTAAGGAAGGTCAACAGCAGGCTGATCACCTGGCACAGCAGGGCCTACACCCAACCCCCTAGGAAGAGTTTTGTGACCCGGGCCAATGCCCAAGTAGCTGCCAGCGCTGTGCCCCCGAATGGTCTGAAGTGGTGGGGCCTTCGATGGAGGCCCCGGTGCGAGTGAATGGGATCCCCACCCGGGTTGTGTTGGACAGTGGCTCCCAGGTGACCATTATGTTCCAGGACTGGTATCAGATGCACCTGCCTGAGGTACCTCTACAACCTTTGGATGGCCTGCATGTATGGGGGCTGAGTGATAAGGCCTGCCCGTATTTGGGGTATATCCGGATTTGGCTGTCTTTTCCTACTTCTGTTGCTGGGGTGGACGACCAAGTGGAAAATTTAGCCTTAGTATGTCCTCCCACTGGACTGTATGATGGGGTGCCCTTGTTGATTGGGACAAACGCTCACATGTTTGGCCGACTAGCCCAGTTGTGTTCGGAGACGCAAGTGTCCAGGACTGGGTGAGCTTTAAGAATACCCGCCTTGATCCAGAAGGCCTATGAGACTCAGAGAAAGGCTAGCCAGGAGGAGCCTGAAGGCCCGGTGGGGGTTGTATGGAGGAAGGATCCGGAACCGTTACTACTAGCCCCAAATACCCAGTGTGTTTTGCAAGGGGAAGTCCGGATTAAAAAAGACGTCAAGAATAAGCTATTGATGCTGGATGCACCCAGGGAGGAAAGATTGCCTGAGGGGCTGCTGGTTAAACCCAGTATCTTGCCGGCTAGAGTCCATGCTTATGCCAGGAGGGTGATGGTTCAAGTTCATAATATGTCTGACAAAGAGATTCGATTGAATAGAGGTTGCACCCTGGCCAGTGTACATTGTGCAGATACTGCAGTGCTACCCAATAGCAAGGGTTCAGGGAAAGATGACAGAGTAACACCCGACTTGTTTGATTTCGGTGACTCCCCATTGCCTACTGAATGGAAAGTGAGGATCGGTGAGAAACTTGCCAAACGGGACCAGGTATTTTCCCTAAAAGAATGGGACATGGGATGTGTGCAAGGAGCTGAGCACCACATCCGGCTACATGATGAAAGGCCTTTTCGAGAGAGGTCCCGGCACCTGGCCCCTGCTGACATAGACGATGTGAGACGGCATTTGCAAGAGATGCTTGCTGCTGGTGTTATACATGAATCCAGGAGCCCCTATGCTTCCCCCATTGTAGTAGTGAGGAAAAAGAATGGGGCTGTTCGGATGTGTGTAGATTATCGTACCTTGAATCGGTGGACCATCCCAGACCAGTATACCATGCCACACATACAGGATGCCTTGGACTGTTTAAATGGCAGTAAGTGGTTCTCTGTGTTAGTCCTCCGCAGTGGGTACTATCAGATCCCAATGGCTCCGGAGGATCGAGAGAAGACTGCGTTCATATGCCCCCTAGGCTTCTATGAATTTATGCGGATGCCTCAAGGGATTTCAGGTGCCCCAGCTACCTTTCAGCGCCTGATGGAACGTGCTGTAGGGGACATGAATTTGCTCGAATGTTTGGTTTATTTAGATGATGTTATAGTGTTTGGCAGCTCGTTGGAAGAACATGAAAGCTGATTGTTCAAGGTCCTGGATCGGCTGGAAGACTTTGGTCTTAAGTTATCTATAGACAAGTGCCAATTCTTTCAAACATCCGTAAAATATGTGGGCCACTTAGTATCCACTGAAGGCATAGAGACTGACCCCAGCAAAGTAGAAGTTTTGACCACTTGGCCCCGACCAAAAAACCTGAAGAAGCTACAGCAGTTCCTGGGGTTCTGTGGGTATTACAGACGATTCATTAAAGACTACTCTCGGGTGATCCGCCCCCTGCTCAGCCTCACGCAAGGGTACCCCCCGACCCATAAAAAGTATAAGAAGACTGTGCAGGCTGGGACGGGAAAGCACTGTTCACCAAATTATGTGTTTGGCGCCCGTTGGACGGCCGATTGTGAGGAAGCTTTCTATGACATCACATATCAACTTACTCATGCCCGAGTGCTGGCCTATGCCGACCCTGCTAAACCATATGTCCTTCATACTGATGCCAGCTTGCAAGGATTGGGGGCCGTACTGTATCAAGAACATCCGAATGGTCTGAGACCTGTAGCTTTTGCCAGCCGCAGCTTGACCCCTTCTGAGAAAAACTACCCAGTGCACAAACTAGAGTTTCTAGCTTTGAAGTGGGCAATTGTTGATCAGTTCCATGATTATCTGTATGGGGCTAGGATACTGGTGAAGACTGATAATAATCTTTTGACATATGTTCAGACCTCCGCCAAACTGAATGCCACTGGTCATAGGTGGCTCTCTGCGTTATCCACTTACAACTACGCTGTTGAATATAGAGCAGGCCTAAACCATATAGATGCTGATGCTCTCTCATGAAGGCCTGTGTCCCAGGCCGAATGGGTCAGGTTGTCAGAGCCCGGCATCAGATCCCTTTGCCAGAAGTTCGACAAGGAGGAGCAGTTGTCCCCTGATGCTGTGGACTACCTGGTGGATTCTTTGGGCCCATCTGAGAACTGTGTCCCTGATGCTTACTGCCATTTTTCTGCGTTAGACACTAGCACACTGCCTCAGTTCAACAATGATAGCCTCCAGCTGGCCCAGTCCCGAGATCCCATGATACAACCTGCCTTAGAGGCACTGCGAGTAGGGGGGGATGTGTCACAACTGCGTTCCCCTGACCTGAGAACCGCACTGTTGTACAAAGAAGGTCCAAAGTTGAAGCTGATCAATAAACTATTATACCGGGAGACCGTAGACAAAGAGGGGTGAATAGACAAACAACAATTAGTGCTGCCTACTGCTTTTAGAGAACTGGTGTTGAGGTCCCTGCATGACCACATGGGACATCTTGGCATCGACCGAACTCTTGATTTAGTGCGGACCCGATTTTACTGGCCCAAGATGAGTGGTGATGTAGAGCAGTATGTTAAGACCTGCGGCCATTGTTTACAAAGAAAAGCCCTGCCTCAGAGAGCTGCCCCCCTGGTCAATATCACTACCAGCGGCCCTATGGAACTGGTTTGCATTGATTTCCTGAGTTTAGAACCCGATCTAAAAAATATCAGCAATATACTGGTAGTTACTGATCATTTCACTCGATATGCCCAGGCTTTCCCCACCAGAGACCAGAAAGCCACCACGGTAGCTAAAGTCGTAGTTGAGAATTTCTTTGTTCACTATGGGGCCCCCCAACGAATCCATTCCGGTCAGGGGAGAGATTTGGAAAGCCGTCTGATTAAAGAGATGCTATTCTTGTGGGGGGTGCGAAAATCAGGAACCACCCCCTATCACCCCCAGGGTGATCCCCAACCTGAGAGGCTCAATTGCACTTTGCTCGATATATTGGGCACCTTGCAACCTAAAGACAAATCCTAGATGGAGTCAGCAGATTAGTGCCTTAGTCCATGCTTACAACTGTACCAAGCGTGATGCCACCGGGTTTTCCCTATATCGCCTGCTGTTCAGGAGGGAAGCCAGACTGCCTGTAGATGTTTGTTTTGGGGTTTCTCCTGATGGAGTTCAAGCGACTAATTATCTACAGTATGTGCAGAAACTGAAGGCCCACCTCAATTATGCCTACCAACTAGCCCAGACCATGGCTGCTAAGCGGAATTTGGCCAATAAAGAACGATATGATAAGAAAGTAAAAGCAGCGGAATTGAAAGAAGGAAATAGAGTGCTATTGAGGAACCTGGAATTGCATGGCAAACATAAGATTGCTGACAGATGGCATCACCTCCCTCATATTGTTGTGGGAAAATTGAAAGACTTGCCTGTGTATAAAGTGCGGCCTGAAAATAATTCCAAAGATGTGAAAACTTTACACCGGAATCACCTGCTGCCAATTGGACAAATCCTGTTAGAAGCTGAACCTTCCAATGTTTCCCTCTCTGGGCCTGTAACTAGGGCTGCTGCCAAAAAGAAATCCGAATGGGTCGACTCCTCAGACCCCAATCTCCAGGGGCCTTCTCCTTCCCCCTTTGATGAAGTTGACCCTCAGTCTGCGTCTGAAGACAGTGAACATGATGTTGAGTATTACCCTTCTTATGAACTGAGCCAAATCTTCAGGGGCAATCCCATAGCTAACTCTGGGGACGAAGCTGGGTTTCCTGGACTGTCTAAGCCCCCAGCTTTGTCTCGGGGCCCATGCTCCCGGGGGATGGGGTGGGTAGCACCAGGGGCGAGGAAGTGGGATCTTTGAGCCTGGCTGAATTATCTGGGCTGGCTGAGCTGTCTGATTTTTTTCAGAAGAGGGAAGTGATGTGGGGGAACCCGTTAGGGATGTGCCTGAGCAGGAAGAATACTTTGAGTGTCCTGACAGCATCCCCGTAGTGCCAGAAATGTCCATGGTTAAACCCAGTAGTGAGGGTCCAGATGCAGAGGGTATTGTCCCTGAAAGTACTATGGGCCCTGGGTCCCTTTCTCCTCCGGAGGTCCTCCCTACCAACCTAAGTGAGGCTGAGGTGGAATCCGGGCCTATAGTGGATTTTAATGAGACACCTAGACGCACTGGCCGAGAAGTCCGGCCCATAGTGAGGCTGAGTTATGAGTCCCTAGGTCAGCCTGTGGACCTGCCATTACATGTAGTCCATAAAGAGGTGTATGTGTCCCCGAGTTCCTTGCCCAAGTTAGCCTTGGGAACTGATGCCCAACTGTTTGTGTTACCCTCTGAGCATGGGACTACTGCCCCCGTTAGCTCTCAGATAACTGATAGAGAAGGGTTACCCCTATCCAGGGGTAAGGTGCAACAGGTAATGACTTGAGTTATAGACGAAAACAAGGCTGGCTGTGTGGGTAACATTGTATAAACAATCGTAAACCTGTGTATTACAGTCATTAATGTATGTAATTAAGAATCTGATAATCTGTCAAGATGACCTGCTTGCCTTAAAGTGATTTAAGGGTAACTACTTGACGCGGACGTCAAGTTCTTTCCAAGCCAGGAAGGGTGTAACCCCCTTACAAATGGGGGTTCCTGAAAGCTTTCCCAAAGCTGCCTAAAAGGCCCTATGCCGAACGGGTGTTCGGCTTGAGGCCGCTGAATGCAGGTGTTGTGAGTGCCTTTAAAGCCTCCTGTACTGTCTCTTTAAGAGCTGCCTGCTTGCTGGTTTGAGTGGCCTGAATGGGAAGGACTGGGTTTTTTGCTCGAGTCCCGCCAAGGGTTGCTGTCTGATCACTCCGTGTTTGTGGTCGCTGGGAGCGCAGAGGAAGCCCATCTGAAAGATGTAATTATTCCCTTGGAAACTTGTAGCATTTGAGTAAAATTGCAGTTTGTTTAACCTGCCTTTATTGCAGCTGGGATTTAGTGCTGTGCCCCTCCATTTTGGACCAGGACTGTGGTAACAGGGTCCAGTAGCCACCAGGGGACATCTAAAATGGTGTACATAGAGACCAACCAGAATCTGGATTCTGACTGAAGCCGGCTGACCAATGGGGATACAGCCAGTGATTCTGGGAAGTTGAGTTCTGGACCATGGCGCCTTTTTTGCACCATCGAAGGCTGTAGTAGGTGATTGGCATCTGCAGCCCTCCAATGGGATCGGGTGGCGCCCCAAATGAGTTTTCCCAGCCTGAACTGCCGGGAGTCAGAATTGTACCTAGCTACCTACCAGGCTCAACCTGTAGAAGACTGGAGAATCTGCTTGAATCACGCTCGGTCTGTCAGGATCCGTGAAGCTTGCCAGTTTGGCCCGATGTGTACAGCAGCTGCCTGGTATGGTACCCCTCTGTCTTTTTCCTATAAATGTGTGGAGAAGTGTTGAGGCCCAGGCTCGGTCCTGCGCATGGTGTGAGAGCACTCTTCCTCCTGGAGTCGTGAGTAGTACATCAGGGTAGCTCCCTGTTCCTAGCGAGGGCACGATTTCTTGGTTGCTTTGCTGGCCATACTAGCTGAGCCTTGGGCTCTAATTACTCTCTGTGCAGTCCTTTTGTTTGATTCTGTGTCAGGGCCCCAACCAGCTGCATCGAGGGACTAGCCTTTAGGGCCTGGGTACCCAGAGACCGCGACTTATAGGTTAGGCCTGTGCACAGTGCCATAGATAGATACTTCTATATTAGAGTGGTAAGCTAATTAATCTGATCACCTCCAGTCCTTGTTATTTCCCCCTGAATAAATCAGATTGATCATTCTGCAAAGGTATACTGGCTAACCTGTGTGTTTATGGTGCATTACTGTACAGTGGTCATTGTGTAACAGCAACTTACCTTTCAGGGGGTCCCTGGAGTGAGCTGACTGGTCCAAGCCAGGGGGTAAGTGTATATGGTAAGGGCACAGTGATTGATCGGTGGGGGCCACTAGGGGGAAGAACGGGGGGTTGCAGCAACCCAGAGGGCTGTGACCAAGTCATACTTGACTGTCTTAACCCCTACCTCTGGGTGGAGGCACCCGCCATCGGATCTAGGCCCCTCACCCTGCTACAATCAGAGCAGGCAGGGGTAGTAGCCCTTGGGATAGCGCCCCTGGGGGTTACATTTAGAATTCTGGGATGAATCCCATCAGGCCACATTGCTTTGTCCACCCTCAGTTTCAAGAATTCTTTCAAAACCCTTTCTTCTGTGAATGGACTAGTATCGACCTCCCTATCCAGAGTGTTTCTCTTGTTTGGTTTAGGTACCTCTCCATCTTCCTCTGTTGTGAATACTGAGCAGAAATATTCGTTCAGTGTCCCTGCTTTTCACTATCACCCTCTGCCCACATTCCCTCCCCTTTATTAAGTTTCTGTATCCTTCCCTTGGTCTTTCTTCGCTCCCTAATATACCTATAAAAGGTTTTATCCCCCTTTGTAGCAGAATTGGCTATCTTTTCCTCGATTTGGGCCTTTGCTATTCTGACTGCCTTCCCTGCCTCCTTCTACTTTAACTGATAAAGTTCTCTGTCCTGCTACTTCTGTGTTTCCTTTTATTTCCTGAATGCTATCCTTTTCTTCTTAACCTTCCCTGCCACCTCTTTTGAGAACCATAGTGTTTTTTTCCTTCATTTTGTTTTATTGATTCACTTCACACAAAGGCTCGTTGTCTCTGAGATGGCTGTTTTGATTATTCCCCATTGTTCCTCCACCCCTCCTTCTTGCCTATTTGCTAGTGCTTTTCTGAGGCACTCTCTCATTTTCCTAAAGTCATCCCTCCTAAAGCCTAAAGTACTCTTGCTTTTGTATGGCTTGACCATATGGCTGTGTTTATTGTGAACCACACTATTTAGTGGTCGCTCCTTCCCAGATGGCTACCCACTTCTAAATCCGAGATCCTTTCTCCGTCCCCATTTGAGAGTAACAGGTCTAAGATTACTCCCTCACGAGTTGGTTAAAACACTAGCTGCCTGAGGCATGCCCCTTGTAGGGCATCAAGAATGACCCTGCAGCTTGATCTGCGTGCAGCAAAGGTGCTCCAGCTAACACCTGGCATATTCAGGTCCCCCATCAACAATATCTCCCCTTTTTCTGCCATTTTAAGGATGCCTTCTATCATTTCCTTGTCCACTCCCTCTCCTGAGATGGGGTTCTGTACACAACTCCCATGCGGATTGTGTTGCCATTTCCTGTCTCCAGCGTGACCCATAGTGACTCATCTACTTCATGTTTACTCCTTAGTTCTGTTGCTTTAATCCCTTCCCTTACATAAAGAGCTACTCCTCCTCCTCTTTTACCCTCCCTGTCCCTCCTGTAGGTTGTATATCCTGGTATGTTGATATCCCAGTCATGGTTCTCTGTATATCATGTTTCAATGACTGCCACAATATCCAGGCATCCCTCTTCCATCAAGGCCACTAGTTCAGGGAGCTTGTTACACAGACAACGGGCATTAGTACTTATCACCCTCCATTTTGTGATGGCCTTACCTCTTTTAGCCCCATGCCTGTCCTTACTGCATTTGCCTTTTTTTTTTTAACCCCTGTCCTGCTTCCAAATGACTTTTCTACCTTGGTGTTTACCTCGCTAATTACTGTGTTTTGTGGGGGAGGCTAGGATTTCCCTGCTCCTTTTCGGTGCCTCCCTCCTTGGCTAGTTAAAATACTTGCTAATGAAGCATTTAAACCTATCACCTAGGATCCTGGTTCCCCCCGGACAGGTGCAGACCATCTGCACCTGTATAGACCTGCATCCCTCCAGGTGGCTCCCCAGTCCCCATTGAAGCCAAAACCCTGAGTTCCACACCAGTTTTTCAACCATTCCTTGAGTCCCATGGTGCGGAGTACCCTAGCATCATCCTTGCCATAGACAGGAAGCACCTCCGAGAAGGTTACCATATGTGCTACTTGTCTAAGGCCCCTCCCCAACTCTACAAATTCCTCTTGCACTGCTCTGATCCCATTCCCAGCCAGGCCATTTGTCCCGAGGTGGACAGTGACATCTAGCTCCCTCCCTCGTGCAGCTGCTCCCGCGATCCTGAGGATTCGCTTCCTGTCCCTCTGAGCTGTGGCGCTAGGCAGGCACCTTACCTCCCTCTCCCCTTCCTCCCCCACGTCTATCCCCCTAATGCTTGAGTCCCCCACCAGGAGTTGTTTCCTTCCTCTGTGGGGTCTCATGCCATCCTACTGTGGGTCTCCTTTGTGGAGGTACCCAGCATCCTCCTTGATCTCCACTGCAGGTGCCTCCATAGAGGAACCACTCTTTGCCAGAACAGCATATGGATTGTAGAGAGGTACAGCTGGAGGAATGCACCTCTGTTCCACCACCCTCTCCCTCCCTGAGCCCACCTTGATCCAACGGCTCCTCTTTCTTAGAAACATCTGAGGAAGCGGCGGTGGTCCTGGTATTCCCTGAGTGAGGGAAGAGATTTCACAAATCCTAGCCAGGTCAGCCTGGAGATGGGCATCCTCCTCCCTCAGACCAGAGAGGTGCCTCAAAATAGTGCAGCATCGCAGCCTCCTGAATGTCTCCTGGAACACTGTTGCCCCACAGCAATTGCACTTCACCACTCCATCATGACTTATTTTTTGTCCCCTCTCCTGTTGCTTTATATGCTTACTCTCTCCTCCCTCTAAGTATTTTTCCACCTACTTACCTACTGCCTATGTACTCTTAAAACTCTAGCCCTTCCTGTTCAGCATCCTCTCTCACTTTTTAGCCACTCCAGGAGCAATATCACATGTTATCACTTGTGTATGTTTTTTGCCCTCAACTGCACTCTGTTGGCAGCGATGCCTGTAACTGTCTTTCGCAAATATTCTTCTTCAAGAACTAAGTCAGTTCTCCTCTGAATTTACTGTTACTAACTTCATGCCGCCATGGGTCACCACTCAAGTGAAATTCTGAGCAAAAGAGAAATAAGAGGACCTTGACTGGATTCAAACTCCGAACCTGTGGTTTATGAGGTTATAGACCCATCCAGTACACCACAAAGCCAGGACAGCAGGAAAACTGAGGTGCTTTGCTGTAGAGGCTACAGATCTGCATGTGCTGCCCCCGAGGCAGCACCACTGCCAGAGAGACTTGCTGCCCCCAAGGAGACTCCTATGCTACCCCAGGGAGAGATGCTGCCCCCGGGGATTCCTTTTTTCAAAGCTTACTGTAGAATTTAAAACAAGGGACTAGAAAGCAATGACTGTGGCTAAGGTGCTGACAACAGAGTGATTCTTTAAATATAGAGTACCTGACCATATCCACTCTGACCAAGGTTACGGTTTTGAGGGAGACTTGTTACAGTACTTGCTTGTGAAAATTCTGCGGCTTTAGGAAAAGTAGAACCAACCCTGTTATCCACAAAGGAATGGGCAAAGGAAGCAATTTAGTAGAACAAAAACATGATTCGTTGCACACTCTGCCTGAAAGGAAACAAAGACATGCAGAATACCTTCCTCATATTTTGTTTACCTATAATGCCATAGAGCGTACAGGATATTCACCATGTTTACGTATGTTTGGGAGGCAGCCACATTTACTCATTGGGAGGCTAGGGAACAAAAAAGAGTGGATCCCAAACATCAAGAGTGACTTCCTAGGGCATACATTATGGCCTGGAGGCATACAGAGCAAGCTGCAGAGTTAAGAAAAATATGTGATGGATCTACATTCTCTAATTGCCCCCTGATGGTCGGGTAGTTCAATCCATGTTCGAAATCATAAGGTAAGGGTAAAGAATAAAATCCAAGATGTGTGGCACTCTGCACCACACAAAGTTGTGGGGAATCCATACCCTGATAATTTGATCTATACAGTGGCTCAGTTAGATAGCAGTGAACCCACAAAGAATGTGCAGGGGAGTGAAATACAGAATATGTGGTCCAAGACAGTAGGAAAAAGAACAGCTACTCACTGTATCAGTGGATCTTTGATAGAATCTCCTCCATTGGGCCACATCTTTGGAACTGTAAGTTGTTGCGACAGGACCTTTTGGAAACTTTTGCCTAGCCAGGGGCGCACATGATGATATGCCGTGTCAGCGCCTATATAATCGTAGATGGCCCCATTGCTCCTCAGTTCCCTGCCACAGCTCAGAGGGCATCTTACCATGAGGAACCAGGAGATCAAACCAGTACCAGTATAGGAGAGGCGTGGGACTGGAAAGACAGCATACATAAGATACTTACAAACAGAGGAGAGAAAGAAAGGCAACTGGAACCTGGGCCATCCTGGAGCACTTACTTCGTTTCTTTCCACTGTTTCTATGTGTTCCATAAATATGCACACCGCACCCAGGTTATTGAAAATGTAGTAATTATTTGTGCAGCACCAGGTTGTGTACTGAAGAAAGAGTAATGTGTGCTCTGGGATGGCCCAGATTCCAGTTGCCTTGGTGGCACAGCTGGTTAGTACGACCGGAACAGTATTCCAGGTGGCCTGGGTTCAAGTCCTAACTAGCACTTCTTTCTTTTCTCAGTATACATAAGATACTCATGTCCACTTCCAGACAAGGCAGTGGACAAACCTGACAGCTTATACCTCAGCAAAGGGAAAGAAGGGTGGGTGTACTGTGGCCCAATGGAGAAGATTCTTTCCCAGAAGTACCGTTACAGTGAGTAACTGTTCTATCTTCATTGAGGATATCTCGTCCATTGGGCCACACTGTTGGAAAGAGTTCCAAGCAGTACAAAGCACACAGGGAGGATAGCAAAGTCTGATATAGCATCAAGACAGAAGGCCTTGCAGTACCACAGTATCACAAGACCAAAGCCAGCACATCTACAAGAGATGATATCCAGACTGTAGTGCTTAGTGAAAGTATGCACAGTACTCCATGTGGCAGCAGCACATCTGTCAGCTGCAGAAACATTCTGAAAGCAAGCAACAGAAGGGGCCACACCACGTGGAGAGTGGCCATGCACAGCACCAGGAAGTGCCTTACCGTACCCTTAGACCAAAAAAAATAAATACAGTTTGCCAACCATTTGGACAGGCACAGTTTAGTGAAAGTGGTGCTATCTTTTCCAGGAGTGAAGGAAACAGCAATCTGAGAGGACTTTCTGCAGTCCTTCGTGTGGTCAAGGTAGAATTGCAGTGTTCTATGTACATCAAGTGTATGGAGCAATGCCTCACCCTTGTTAGCATGCTCTGGATAATACACAGGAAGGTGTGCGGTATGATTTAGTGTAAAATCAGAAACCACCTTTGGTAGAAATGAGGACTGGTCAAAGACACCCTGTCCTTGTGGAAAATCCAATAAGGAGGTTCATGCATCAGAGCCTGAAGCTCAGAAATCATACAAGTAGAAGTCACTGCGACCAAAAATAACTTTTTTCATTGAAGGAAATGCATCCCACAGATTGCAGCAAGTTCAGAATGAGCCAAAGTCAATTTTTTCAGAATGATATTGAGGTCCTATGGTGGAACTGGTTTATGAATCTGGGACACATGCAAAATATCCTTTAGAAACGTATGGGGCACCTCCAGTTGTGCCACCATGTGTCCATCAACAGAGGCATGGAAAGCTGAAACAGCAGCCAAGTGCAACTTATTGGACAAATACTGGAGATTGGAGTCTGAAAGAGATGGGAGGTTGTTCAGTACAGTATTCTCAGGACATGTAAATGGATGCATTGAACAGGAAGCACACCATGTGGAGAAGTACTCTTATTTCAGAGAATAGGTGTGTCTTGTAGAAGGGTTTCTAGTCACAAGCAAGACATCAGCCACCTTGGCAGAAACCCCCAAATGAACAATGGCTGTGTCTTCAGGAGACAGGCAGACAGGCATGTAGATGCAGGGACCGCAGATCTGGATGGACCAGGAATCCCTGAGCCTGCAACAGCCGACCCTGACAGAGGGAGAGCTGAACAGAATGTTCCACTGCCAGATGCTGCAGAGTGGAAACCAAATCTGGCGAGGCCAGATTTGAGCCACTAGTATTAGGGTGGCATGCTCCACCTGCAGCTTGAGCAGAAGCTTTGATTAAGAGGAACTGGGGAAAGCATAAAGGAACCAGCTTTTCCAGGAGAAGGACTATGTGTCTCACCAAAAAACTCCATGCCCTGGAGTGAACCAGCAAAAACACAGCAGTTTTGCACTGTGTGGGGACACAGAAAGGTCCAACTGCGGATGACTCATCTTATAAAGAAGTCATGTACCATGGAGGTCAAGCAGTGTACCGGGGACCGAGACCTGCTTAACCTGTCTGCCAAGATGTTCTGGATACCTGAGAGAAACATGGCTGATGGCTGGAGGATGTGACACATCACCCACTACTACACTCTCATTGCTTCTCTGCACATAGGAATAACAGTGAGTGCCCCCTTGCTTGTTTATGTATTGCATAACATTAATATTGCCTATCTGAATCAGCAAGGAGCCAGGATGAGGTCCTCCTGGAAAGCCTGGAGACAAAGCAGAACAGCCCTCATCTCCAGTACTGATTTAGAGAACTAACTCCAGATAGGTCCTTGACTCTTGAGTCTGATGGGGACTGAGATGGGCACCCCAGCCAGACCCGAGCCATCCATTGTGACGATCTGCATGGAAGCTGAGGAAAAAGAATGGGACACCCTGTACAGGTTCTGGTTGTTCATCCACCCTACTAGAGCATGGTGAAGATGGTATGAGATGGGAGGCATTTGTTCCAACTTGTCTGTCAGCTGATCCCACTGTACCCGGAGTCCAATGCGGTAGCAACATATGGTGACCGGCAAAGGGAACCATAGTTAATAATTATGTAATCTTCAGTTTATCTGAGCTGTATGGAGGGAATCATGGGAATCCCCCAGACATCAGATAAAATAGTAATTGCAGAAGTACAGAATGGAGGGGCAACACCTACCGCCCAAGCTACATGCACAAAGCATATGTAAAGTCCAACACTCATGGCTCTGTGTCTCTCTTGCTAAAAATCAAGCTTACAAAACCTTGCTGCGGTTTCAAAGGTGATATGCCACGAGCAGTGGAGAGTCAGTTGTTTGATTGTACACACTTTACCACATGATATTTGCACAATAAAAAACACTTTGGGAACCACAGTGACGTTTTATGTTTGATTTTTAGCCTAGTAGACTAGGATCATGAGAGCAGGACTTTACATTTTATAGACCCTTTTAGATAAGAAAAATCATTTGTATTGTGAAACTGCCACCAACCTAGCCATTTGTACTTTCATCCAAAAACAAAATCCTGCACTAAATATATTAGTAACTGTTTCAAAGAAGAACATTCATCCAGCCACAAAATAACCATCCTCAAACAAAGCAACTAAGACAAAAACTATAGAGGATAATGGCATTTGCTTATATGGCTGTTCCCTGTTAAACAGGCACTGCATGTTCCATGGTTTCTCAAGATTTTATTTACAATAGTGCCCTAAGTTCTAAAGTAGGCAAATACTCCCTCATTGTTCCTCAGTCAACTTGTAATTCTTATAATGATGGCTATAAGTACACAGTTGGGGGTAACAGACCTCCATTTTATTATCCAGAATCCCTTACCCATAATTAGAGGGTTCTTCTATCAGCTCCCCATCGTCCCTGCACACACCTTAAGGGCACTTCAGCATCAGGATAAATCCATTTGACTAAACGGGACAGTGTATCATTAGAACTCCCAAAATCAAAGTTCTCTGAAACTCTGACCAACAGCAGCCCAAGAAACAAACAGCTCTCTATAGTCTGCTTACTTTAGGACAACAAAAAGGAGAAAAGTTGTGATCACCTACAAAGCATCAAACCCCGATTTTAAAAAGCAAACAAAAACTGCACTACACCTTTTTACGTTTGCTTGCACGCATGTGTAAGAAACATAGTGTCACCATACGAGTTTTCGTAGGTGTGCCACCCCTGCTTCCAGTGCTCTGCTCCTTTTCGCAGGCTGGCCCCACCGCACCAATGAATGTCTGAGCTGTCTATGACAGCAGTTCGGATGCAGTGGCCTACAGCTGAAAGTAAATGACTGTTACAATCAGTGGTGGTAACCTGTAGGCAATTTGCATACTGCCATCGGCAGGCAATTTGCATACTGCCCTCTGCAGCATGCAGATTGCCTACACGTCACCACTGCAGCTGAACTGCTGACATCGACACGTCGTTTTTTTTCACTGTTGACTAGGACCACGTCTCATCTCTCAGGCATACCTCTGACCCCTGCTTCCTGGGTCATTGTTGTTTGCCCTCAGCTGGTTTATATCAGTTATGGCAGTGGTTCTGGAATTTAACCCCACCACACAAGTGGTACTGTATGGAATGCTGAAAGACACACACAGTTTGCACATCACACACATGTTCCAGCAGTTCCTTATTTTATGATGTGTGCCTGTTGCAGCCTGTCAGGATCCATGGGGGCCCCATAAGGGAAAGTTTCGATAGTGCCGTACACCTAAGAAAACTTATTCAGACAGGAAAGATGAACCATTAGTCTTTTTTCTGTGGACAGTGTCTATTATTGTATTCACATAGTACACATTTCAGGGACAATGCAGGATAAGATATGCTTACAGCAAACCGTTTTTTTTTGGGGGGGGGGCACCAGAGCTTGGCCCAGGAGATCTCATGTACTGACACCCCCCATCAGTAATGATGGATTCATTCCCTGAATAACTGTAAGTCACTGCAGCTCAAGCACTGCATTTAAAGATCCCGATTTGCAACTACAACACATGAGGTCGAGACGGGGGGGGGCAGGTCGGGCCAATGCCCAACCATCATTGCAGCATTTCAGTGTTGTCAGGAAAACCAGAGGCTATGCTTGGTGAATTTTTTATGGTACTGTATTTTGAAATTTAGATTTAGAGACAGATGCTCATTCCCTTACCTCTCCTCCCCTGACAGCCTGGACGCACATGCACAAGGAAAGACAGGACTGATGATTAGGAAGCAAGCAATATGTGATTTACAAAAGTAGTGTAGTGAATAGACATCATGATGCTATCCAGCTACTCGCGCTCGACTCTGTAGACTCGCTCACACCCAACAGCAGCAATGTCCTCCTTGCTCCTCTCCCGATGATCCATCACCCCCCCACACACAAACTTTCTCCCATTCCCCACTCCTAAAGGACTAAAGGAGTTATGTTAAACTTACATAACATTCCCTGTCCATCTCTGGTTTTCCCTGCCGTGAAGAACTCAGTCTCACAACAGAAGAACTCTGATGCACTAAACACCCAATGGGAGACAGTCGAGATCAGATGTCATTGGGGCCGGGGTAGTCTGGGTCAGATGATCTCGTTTCAATCTCAGAGGTGGACTGACTGGCCCAGGGTGTTTCAATCTCAGAGGTGGACTGACTGGCCTGGGATGCTAACTGTACCCTGGCCTGTCAGCAGTGTGGCCTGTGCTGCTGATTTAACGATGTGTGTCAGTTTTCTTTCTTTTTATATGTGCCTCCCAATCCCTTGGCACAAGTCATTCACTGGTTTTTTTTTTTTGGGGGGGGGGGCTCTTCTGTCAGGGTCAGGGCAGGCCAGGTTCATGTCAGACTCATGAGGGAGAGCCTCAGTAATTTATTTCTCCCACCAGGCCACAACCAGCTAATCACAGCGCTCAGACGGAGATCTGCCATGGAGCCGCTCTGCCTGCTGACTGCCTGTGCATGTAGTAATATTGGCATCAGACACGATTTTCTGCACCGGCACTGCTACGCAGCATCAAGAAAAGCAGGCATCAGGTGAACAGCATGTGTCAGTCAAACAGTCCGACTCGGTCATGACATTAGTCGAGATCAGTCAATTAGACGACTGTGTAAGCTGCTGAGTGTTTGTCAACAGTGTCTGCTCCTCCTGCAACTCAGCGCAACATCTTCAGGCAAGTTTTTTCACACTGGTCATTTCTAGCTGGAAACTCTATTACTACTTCTCAAAATGAATCTTTGAAATTGGGATTATCAAGTCCTGATGGTGACCATAACAGAATAACCTGTTTCAGCAAGTAGGCATTCATTTCTTTTGCAAAAAATAAACTTCTGGTAACTTTCTGGCTTATAAGAATCCAGCATGAATGACTACATCATTTACTCTTGCTGTGAACTGTTATAAAATAAATTGCACCTACTATGGTATTGGTAGAGGCTGAAACTTTTAATTTATCCTACATTTTCTAGGCACTGCACGTTAACTCAACCCATATATTAAGCCCTTCTTACACTCTGCTCTGTTTCTTTGTTTTTGCCAAGCTAGGTCTGGTTCTGGTATATCCAGACTAAGTAGGTTTACCACTCATTAAACAATTAGCCTGCCAAGCAGGGCATTCTATCTGTTTGGCATTAGTTATAATTATACAATGGCAAGAAAGAATCCTGGACTCTGATTGGTCAGTGTGTGCCTGAAACAGTGATGTTATTACACAGTAACATCACTGTATTGATTTCCACTAGATATGCTTTCTTTTTACATGATAAAAAATCTACTAAAAACATTTTACATTTTTATTTTGTATAACATCGAGTCATTGTATAATTGCAATAAGGCACTCCAAGGTGTGTGTTATCATGTAATGATGTCACTCCTGAGTGGTGGAAGCACTTGGCTTCATCTCGTGCTTCAACCCACCCCAGAAGTGACATTATTACATGATAACACACACCTTGTCATGCCTTATTGCTTAGTTAATCTGCAGTGCAAAGTCCAGTCACATTGTGGCCTTACTGTAATCAGCTTTCTTAAAGACTGTTAGCCATCGTGTTGCACCACAGCATAGACTACTACTAAAATTGGAACTTTATCTGCCTCTTACCACCTTTGCCTTATTTACATTTGCACAAGGACAGCCATTGACCTCATGGAGTTTTAAACCTAGTCAATACAGCTCTGCATATTTTTGCCAATGTGCCCGCAATTAAGGTGATGCTTAGCACTTAGCACTGTTTGTAAAGCACTTTTAACAGACCTGCATTTGCAAGTACTTTATTTACAGCCAGAAAGGTACCCGATACACCAGGACTAACATTTTGTAGCCAAACCTGGAATTCAGTGAATTTTTATTTAATTCTAGCTGATCTCTTCATAACAGTAATTAAATAATCTGCCATTATATTGCTATGAAACAATCTCACAATTTTCTTAAATGTTGAACTTTCCAAAACTTGTACATGTGCAATACTGACTGCACAGCAAGCAAATTACTGCACAGAGGAGAATGAGAGGCTGGTGGCCGTGAGTGGCTGAGACTCATCAGCAGGCATCACGGCAGAGCAGACGACACAACTAGGGGAGAGCCTGTCAGAGGAGCCACGGGTCAGTTTGCTTAGTATTCCAGTGAGGAGGGGGCGGGTTTATAGACCAGTCCTTTCTGACCTGAAGTTACCTATAATAATGTTTCCCAGTTAGAATTCCATCACAATACAAAAACCACTGTATAAATTAATAAAAATCTGATTTTGCGACAAACCACTTCTAGCATTCATTACATTTGCAAATGTGTAGAAATATACCACCTTATGTCTGAATAGTAAGTGAATCTAAAGGTTTGAATTTTTTATAGACAGAAGCTCCTTGTTGGATTGATGGCCCTACGGGATTCAGAAATGTACAGCACTGCTTTATAGCTGTGTCCTCTTATAAAGAATTGTTCCATCTTTTCTTCTTTTTAATCCTGTAATTATTGTGTTATTCTTACAAACAAGACAATCAAGAAGGCAAGAGTATGCCAACACTATCACCTTGTCATCCCGCTGAAAACGAATGGTTCTGCCTTCACTGATTCACCATTCAAACCAAATGTACGGTTCCTATTCATACTTGAGTTGCAAATGTTCTTGGTAAACTAGCAGTGTCAGGTGTGTGTGTGTGTTTTCTTCTCAGTTTTTCACTCTCGACGTTTTTGGTGCTCTGGTCCCTGAACCCAATGGCAGTCCTCACTGCACTGCTCTGAACATGGGACTCTGTTGATGACTATGGGGTGGGTGACTGATTGCATTTTTTGGTCAGCCAGTTGACCACTATAGTTGCACTGCAGTCTTTAGAGTCCACTATAGTCTCCCACACCCCTGACTTTGGGGTAGGTAAAATGTAAAACAAAAGTATGTTTTATCTTCAGCAAACTCCCCAAAACTCACCACAGAGGATCTAAATACCCAGAGCTTCTGGGGGCCTGAGGGCCCCAGACCCCCAACATTATATTAAATATATCACAGTACAAAACAATTCAATGATGACTATCGGGTAAGTGGTTGACGGCATTTTTTTGTCACCCAGTTGACCACTACAGTTGCACCTGCAGTCTTTAGAGTCAACTATAGTTTCCCACACCCCTGACTTTGGTAAAAAAAAAAAAATCCTGGAGAAAGGTAGGTAAAATGTAAAAAAAAAAAAAAAAAAAGGCATCTTTTATATATACACCTCTGAGCCCAATGGGTGTCTCCTTGCCACCAAAGACGTTTCCAGTAGCAACCAAGCTCGGTGATTTCCTTGCGCTTTGCACATACATGTAAATGTAATATGCAATATGGCTGCCACATTGACATTTCTCTGACACAGAGTGCGTAAAGACCTATACTTCGATTTTGGAAGCACCCATAAAAATTAGTACACTTGATCTCCGTGGTTACTCTACATATGTGAAGTTGCCCATTGAGTCTTCTCTCATGCTGCATGTTACCTTTCTACGTCCGCCAGGGCCACATGCTGCTGCCTGTGGGTACTACTTTATTGTCTATATGGATTCAAGGAATGATAGGAATACAGGTGTTTCCAGCTGTGTACGACAGTTATACAATCTAGTGACCTGAACAGGAAACAAGGTGAGTCATGCTAGCCCACGGCAGTCTTGGGAGCCAACTAGACACACCCATCAGTAACGATGGATTAATTCCCTGCTTAAAAATATCTCCTATTAATATGTCTGCGAAATACTGTTTGCGCAGTTCGGGTTACAGACAAAACCTTAATATTTATTTATTAAATTTTGATGACCGGGTAGGCCCACTGAGTCCTGAAGGTCCCTTTTTTAGGGGCGACTCGGAATACATTACAGTAACAGATACACAGCTACAAAAGGTTACAGAGAGAGTACAGATGATAACCAGGTTACAGTAAATAGCAATTATTCTAAGTCTATTAGACATACGAGCAATGATTGTGTGAGGCAAGGCCAAGCCTTGTAGTCTATTTGGGTGACATGCAACTGGTAGAGAGCAAGGTTAGTGAGGGAGAGGATAGATATTGTTTGTAGGAAGGGGGGGGGAGGCTATCCTGTGCCGTGACAGTGACAAGTGCTGGTCTCAAACATGTGGGCCTTGAGCCTAGTGCGAAAGTTTAGAATGTGAGGAAGTATTTCTTCACAGAGAGGGTTGTGTATGCATGGAACAGCCTTCCTGAGGAGGTTGTAGAGTCAAAAACAGTGGGAGAATTCAAGAATGCATGGGACAGACATAAGGCAGTTCTAGTGGGGGTAGGAGGAAGCAGGCTGTTGGTTAACTAGGATCTGCAGCTTATCCGTTAGGTAGGTAATTGGGCAGACTAGGTGGGCCAAGCGGTCCCTATCTGCTGTCAAATTCTATGTTTCTATGTAAGAGAGGAGACATCCTGTACCAAGGGTGAAAGACTGTTCCACAGGTAGGGGGCAGTATAGGAGAAGGATTTGCCACTGGCATTTGTCCTGACCCTGGGGATTTCAAATAAATTCTGACCTGAGGTCCTGAGCCTCCGAGAGTTGTGCTTGAGAGTGATTGTCCCTTTTAGGCTGGGTGGAGTAGCCGGGCTAAGTAACATATACACAAGGCAGAGCAGAGGGTACTGAAGTCAAGAAGCGAAAGAAAGCCACTGCAGCAAGGCAAGCATATCACAGTGGTGGCTTCTTGAGTGACTCTGGGTGGCGAACCGAGCAACCTTGTTATACAGTACTTGTAGCCGGTTGAACTCATGCTTGGGCATTCCCTGTAATACTGGGGCAGCATAAGTAAGTGTCGGGAGCAGGACACCGGAGGCAATTGCAAGCCTAGCCTCTGGGATAAGCTGGTCTTTTAATTAATACAGGGTGCCAAGTTTACTGTGGAAGGTCCTGGTTACTAAGTCTATGTGGAACTTGAAGGTGAGACCTTGGTCAGTTGTTAGCCCTAGGTATTTTATGGTGTCCACCATGTCTATACTTTTTCCAGCAAGTGAGTTAAGCTGTAGGGACTTGGCCCTGTCCTGTCCAAGGGATCTTGGACCAAACAGCATGGCCTTAAAATGGATTTGTTTTGTATATGAGGTTTAATGAGTAACAGGAAAAGTAGATGTGTGTTATATTGGTGTCAGAGTTTAAGGCTGGCCCAGCCCACTGTTAAAACTATGTGTCACCTGAAGGAAGAGGTTGGTGAAGTGTTTTTATTTCATGTATTTTTATCCAAAGCACGTTTGGATTTTTATGCACTGTGTGCACAGCGATGTGAAAACTGGGTAGTCTGAATCAGCCCAGATCTGTAAATGCTGGACTAGGCTCGGGTTGCATGAAGTTTGCTGGTTCAGTAAGTCCGGATTTCATCAATATGTTTTTGAAGGGTGTGGGGACCATCTGATATCTTTAAAAAGGTGCCTGAACCCCGGACCAGCTTTTCCTTATCTAACCACTCACCTTGCACATTCCACATGCACCCAGCACCTAGACCAGCCCTCGACTCCCAGCTGACATCCCTCTCTGTAGCTGGGCCACCCCCCAACTTCCCCTTTTCTCTGCACCAGGACCCCGCCTGGTATCTGGACCAGTCACCTCTTCTCAGCAGCTCACTCTCGCTGCAGTACCCTTACAGCCCATGGACAAGCCTCCCCTTCTCAGTTGACCAACCTCCCTGCTGCTGAACTCCCCCAGCCCCTAGACCACCCTCCCTTTCCCTGCCAACCACACTTCTAGGCCCCGGAGCACCATCCCTTACTCCTGTAACCAATCAAACTCCCTGAAGTTGGACAAATCCTCAGTCCCTCGACAAGCCTGCGTTATGGGCAATGACCCAAACACATACCCCAACGCCTGCCCCTCTCTGCAGGGTGGAGGTGTGGTTGGCGTGTGCAGTTCAATACTTCACTGCCATTCCTATTCTGCGTCTGTCTAACTTCTGTATTCTCAATGCTAATACCAGCAAGCAAACATTCGGCATTGACAAATGCTTGTTTTTTTTAAACACTGTTGGATTGAGTTCCTCTTCTTTCTGTCCAGAAAGTTATCATTGAAGCAATAAGGCACAAGAGAGTGTGTGTTATTGTGTAATAATGTCACGCCTCGAGTGGTTGAAGCACGAGGCCACAGGCCAAGTGCATTCAGCATCCGAGAAGTGATGTTAATACACAATTACACACACCCCAGAGTCCCTTATTGCTATTTTACAATGGTTCATTTGAAAAATAAAATAAAAGAATACATTAAAATTATGTTTATAAATAATCTGTAGTCATTTTTTTACTGAGTAGATATTCATACACAATAATTAAGAACTACCACTTCTTTTGAATGTACTTACTTTATTGTGGCTTACTTGTTTTGCTGTTCCACTGGTGCTGTACACACAACTTGACTTCTACTTCAAATCCCTCAGGGCAGCACTGCAGCAGTCGATGGAGGAAATCATTATGACTCTAGGAGCTGACTTGTTACACTCTTCTCCACTGGCAACACTTTACAAGTGATTTCTCCCCGCCCCAAAAAAAAAAAACACAAAGTACCTGAAGTCTGGAGGCTTCAGTGTCTGACTTAAAGAGCTAGTGTACTGCCTGGAAACTGTCTGCAATTAATTATAATTTTCAGATGTAGTCAGCCATCACTTCTTATATCTCAAGTATTTTTTCTTTTCTGTTTGCTAATTAGAAGATTTTCCTCCTGGCAGTACTGGGGTGATGTTTGGAGCAGCACTCTGTCTGGAGGCAAAAAAAAAGTCAGTTCTGTTCCTCCCACTACATCAACACTGAGACCACACTGACTATGACATCACTAGTAACCAATGAGAACCATTTCTCACTGCCAGGTTTAACTTCCACTTGAAGCAGCAGGGACTGGCTCTCCCTGGTTACTAGTGATGTCACAATTTCCTGCATTTTGATTGGTAGTTTGTGAAAGTCACTGCTCAGGCTGCAAGGATTGTGGTGCCTCAAGGTGTTTGGTCTCATTTCTGATGATGTAGTGGTAGGAACAAAACTGACTTTTTTAGCCTCCAAAAAGAGTGCTGCTCCACACATCACCCCAGTCCTGCCAGGTGGAAAATCTCCTAATTAGCAAGCAGAAAATAAAAAAAAATACTTCAGATATTGGAGGTGATAGCTGACTGCATCTGAAAATTACTATTAATTCAAAGCAGTACACTAGCTCTTTAAGATAGTGTAACCCCCCCCCCCAGAGGTCTCAGGTTTTATACTCTTCTCTCCCGGCCCCCACTTTATGGAAGTGATTTCTGCCCCACCAGAAAAAACAAAAGTTCTAGGGACATGGATATGTTGTTCATCTACACTGTCTGGCAGGTTCCTTGCTGCTTTAAATCTTACCAGAAGGTCTTCAAGCTGGCTCCTCCCACCCACCCGGGTGGTAAAACTCTCGGCTCCGCCCCATGACGCAAGATCTTCCTTACCGCTTGGAAGCTCAGGTTCCCTCCTTAATGCTCTGCGTATAAGACTGGTTCCTAATTCTTCGAATTTTCGAAATTAAAAAGTTTTTGCTAAACAGACTTCAGTCTTCTCTCCCTCGCGGCTGCGATGGACAAATCGACTCCCGGTTTCCGGAGATGCCCTTGCGGGCAGAAGATGTCTCGAATGGATCCGCACTCCACGTGCGTTTACTGCTTGGGCCTTGAGCACGACCCGCAGGCCTGCGACCTGTGCTCTTCCTTTTCGACCTACGTCCTCGAAGACCGTGCTGCCCGTTTACAACTAGGGCGTCCCGAGAAGAGATTTCCTCCGGTTAAGTCAAAGAGGCCCGGGTCGGCGGTAATCATGCTGGGCGTGGTTTCGTGGATCAGTCTCGAGCAAATGATCGCCTCGAAGAGGAGGCGCTGGGCCACTTCTACCTCGGCTAGCATTTGTCCCGCTTTCTCTTGGTGCCTCTTATTCGGCTTCTTTTAAGGAGCTTTGTCTGACCCTCTCGACAAAGGGTGAGGGTCCAACTTCTTCTGGACCGTTTTCTCGGTCCAAAAAGAGAGACAAGAGTAAGTCTCACTGTCGACGCTCTTGGGAGCGGGAAAGATCCCTCTCCCCTAGTTGTCGGCTGTCGACTTCGGTCGACCCCTCGGCTTCGGCCACTGGTTTCACGGTGTCCCCATCAGGCCAGTTGACCTAGACTCCCGTCGACGCGGTCGAGATTTTTCTCACCCGCTGGACGGGTTGTCGGGTTGAGAAGCTGAGAATCCCTCTCCGGTTCCCCGGTGGGAGTTGAGGATCCCGGCCGGCTCGCCTGTGCCTCCAGTTCCGGAGCCTTGCGTGGAATCGTCCAAACTGAGGAGTGCCGATTCCGACACCTCCCCGCTGCGTCCTCGGCCTAGCGAGGTTCTCGGTCTCGGTCTCTGGCGTCTTGGCGGTCCAGCCGATCCCGCCGTCATGGCGGTCTGGCACCGCGGCAAGCGGCGCCGCCTCCTTCCTCCTCCTCGGACGAGGGAGGCTTGGCGCAAGGATGCGGCGGAGGTATGAGGCTCGTGGCAGCAGCTCCTTCTGACCCGAGGAATAACCGACACCGTCGTCTTCCCTGGCCATTAAGTGGCTGTCACCGGAGCGGCCGAGACAACCCCTCGTTTTAGCCGAGGAGCCTGTTCCCAGGCCGGTTGTTCGGCCAATTCCAGCTGCCCCACTGATTCCGGTGGAACCTCCGCCTCCACAGCCGTTAGTTGGGGCTCCGACCAAAAATTCTCGGTCGGCTCAGGGACTGCCCCATAGGCTGTCTGTCACCCTCACTCCCGATAGACCTCGGCAGGTGGAGGGTGGCTCAGGCCCGAGGCAGCTCTTTGAGGACTCTTCCGAGTCCGAAGATGATTCCTCCCTTTTCTCCAAGCGAATGGACTTGGAGTCCTCAGAAGGACAGTCGGTGGACGATAGCCCTTCGTCCTTCCTAGGATTACTTCGGCTCATCTCGGAGTCCACCGGGATGAAGCTTGAACCCGTTTCTAAACGGGCCAGGTATCCCCTCACGGAGATTCTGGACCGAGGGGATTCCCCTATGGAGGCCTTTCTGGTGGCCGAGGCCATAGTGGGTCCGGCCTTGGAGCTCTGGCAGCGCCCTGCTTCCTCTCCTGCGCCTTCGGCCAGGATGGCCAGGAAGTATGCGGTCCCTACCGGTTCCCTGTCTGGTTTTTCGGAACACCCCTCGGCTGAGGGGTTGGTTACCGACAGCGTTTTCCGGCGTGCCGGGAACGCTAGGGATGTGGACAAACCTCCCGACAAGGAGTCCAAGAAATTGGACTATGCCGGGCGAAAAGTCTGTGCTGCGTCCTCTCGGCCTTCGCCAGGCCAGTTCGGCCGTCCTCATGGCACATTTTTCTCATGCCCTGTTGGGCTCCCTGGATGAGGTCGTCCCTCATCTTCCCGCGGATCTGCAGACTACGGTCAGGCAGGTGCAGGACCAGGGCAGGGCAGTGGCCAAACAGCAGCTCCAGACTGCTTTAGACATTGGGGACTCATGTGCCAGGTCTGTGGCGGCCGCAGTGGCTATGCGTCGGCGGGCTTGGCTGAGGATATCCACCTTTACTTCGGATACCCAGCACAAGTTGGCGGATGTTCCCTTTTTGGGGACTGACCTCTTCGGCCCTGGGGTGGAAGGTCACCTGCAGAGGATCGAGAAGTCCAATGCTACCTTGGACTCGGTCTCTTCCGCTCAGAAGGACAAAGGCCGCAAACCACAGCCTAAGCCCTTTCGTCCTTCTGCGCCCGCGGCGCGTCCGGCCCAGCAACGTCAGGGCCAGCAGGCTCGGGCTTGGCATCCCAAACCCAAGCCCGGAGCTTCCTCCAACAGGAAGCAGGGAGGTAAAGGCCCAGGAGGCCCCTCGGTCAGTCCCTCCTCCAAGCCTGCCCAGTGACGGGCTGAGGGGTGTCGCCCCCAACCCCGTTACCTCACCCCAGGTACCCCCCCCACGTGGGGGGAAGGCTCTGGCACTTCCTTTCCACCTGGTCCATTATTACCACGGACAGGTGGGTACTGGAGGTGGTGGGAAAAGGCCTGCCTCTAGAATTCGAGCAGGCTCCGCCCTTCAGAGCCGTCGCACCTCGGGGGGCCTCTGGGTCCGCAGCCTCACTGTCGGCTCGTCGGGCCGACATCGCTCTCCTCCTCCAAAAGGAGGTGATCAGGGAGGTAGCGGACCCTCCCTCAGACCCAGGGTTTGTGTCCAAGTACTTCCTGGTTCCGAAACGGACGGGGGGCTGGCGCCCCATTCTCAACCTACACGATCTGAACAAGTTCCTAAGGTCTCGAACCTTCAGGATGGTCACTCTGGCTCAGATAATACCATCCCTGGAACACGGCGTGTGGTTCTGCTCTCTGGACCTGCAGGACGCGTTCTTTCACGTCCCTATCCGTCCGTCACATTGGAGATTCCTTCGCTTTCGAGCGGAGGGATCCCTCTTCGAGTTCCGAGCCATGCCCTTCGGCCTGTCTCCAGCTCCCAGGGTCTTCACCAAATGCATAGCAGTGGTGACAGCTTTCCTGCGTCGCCGAGGGGTCCGGGTGTACCCTTACCTGGGCGATTGGCTGATAGCAGCCCCCTCCAGACAGAAGGTGGAGCGGTCCAGAGATCTGGCCCTCCAGGTTTGCTCTCAAGTCGGCCTTCTCATCAACGAGGCCAAGTCGGAACTCGAGCCGAAGCAGATGATTCTGTTTATCGGGGCAGAGCTCGACTCTCTTCGAGCCAGAGCACGACTCCCGGTGGACAGGGCCGAGGTTCTTACCTCCTTTGCCCAATCATTTCTGGTTGGGCAATCGCGCCCTGCCCGGGAACTCCTGCGCCTCCTGGGTCTCATGGTGGCCTGTACCAGCGTGGTCCGTTGGGCACGCTGGCACATGCGCCCCCTTCAGTGGGGACTGGCCAGCCAGTGGTCACAGCGCTGCGATCCATTGGACCAGCTAGTGATGGTGACCCAGGAGATGTGGAACGCTCTCCGGTGGTGGACCGTTCCATCTCATCTGCAGGAGGGCATCTCGTTTGTCCGCCCCGAGCCGACGGTCTCCCTATCGACCGATGCCTCTCTGATGGGTTGGGGTGCCCATCTGGGGGAACACCGTGCGCGTGGCCTCTGGTCCCCGCGGGAGTCCCGATGCCACATCAACCTGCTGGAGCTCCGAGCGGTCCGCCTAGCTCTCACGCCTTTGCTCTGTTTCTCCGGGGTCAAGTGGTCCAAGTCCAGACAGACAATACCACGACCATGTACTACCTAAACCGCCAGGGGCGGGCCGCGTTCCATGCTTCTTTGCAAGGAAGCTCTCCATTTGGTCACTACATGCGCAGCGTGGAGGCGGATCTCCTAGCCATTCATGTGGCAGGAGCCTCCAACACCCTGGCTCATGCCCTGGAGCGGATAGGGCTGCATCTCACGAGTGGTCTCTCCTGCCGGAGGTAGTACAAGATCTGTTCTCCCACTGGGGCACACCTCAGGTGGACCTGTTTGCCTCCAGGGAGAACGCGAAGCTGAGGCTGTTTCATGCCCGCCCCCCTCAGCAGGGCTCGCTGCAGGGGGATGCCTTCTCGAGGCTGTGGACCCCGGGCCTCTTCTACGCCTTTCCCCCATTTCCCTTGATTCACAAGGTGCTTCTCAAAGCAAGGAGGGACAAGGCGCAGGTGATCCTGATAGCCCCAGACTGGCCCCGCCAGTTCTGGTACCCAGATCTCCTCAGCCTCAGCTCCAGGCTCCCGAGGCAGCTTTCAGCTCGCCCGGACCTGCTCTCAGTCAATCAGGGGAAGGTGTTCCATCCGGACCTTCAATCCCTGCACCTGACGGCCTGGTTCCTGAGCGGCTAGACTTCCAGGCTTTGGGTCTTTCCGATGAGGTCCTCAATGTTGTTGAGGCGTCCCGTAAGGAGTCGACCAGGAAATGTATGCCTTCAAATGGAAGAGATTTTCCATTTGGTGTCAGGGCAAGGGCTTGGACCCTTCCTCCTGTCCTTTGGCAAGCATCTTGGACTATTTATGGTCCCTTTCTCGTCAAGGGCTTAGGTCGTGACCCTAAGGGTGCACCTGGCAGCCATCTCTGCTTACCGGCGCGGGCGGGGGCAGTCGGTGGCGCAGAGAGAGGTGGTCTGGCGCTTTTCAAGGCCTTGATCACATTTCCTCTCCGGTGCGAGAACCTCCACCTCCGTGGGATTTACTGTTGGTACTGGCTAAGCTCATGGGCAAGCCATTCGAACCAATGCACAGGTGTGAACTCTCTCACCTGTCGTGGAAGACCGCCTTCTTTGTGGCTATCACGTCAGCCAGAAGGATGGGAGAACTCCAGGCGCTCTGCATTGAGTCTCCTTACCTGGTCTTCCACAGGGACAAGGTTGTCCTGCGCCCCCACCCGAAATTCCTTCCGAAGGTGGTGTCGGAGTTTCACCTTAACCAGGTGTTGACTCTGCCGGTGTTCTACCCCAGTCACACCTTGGAGGCCGAATACAGGCTCCATACTTTGGACCCTAGAAGGGCACTTGCTTATTATAAGGAGCGCACGGCTGAAATTCGGGGAGAGGTTCGCCAGCTGTTTGTCACCTGTGCTGAAGCCGCACCTGGCAGACCTGCAGCCAAGCAGACGATAAGCAGGTGGGTCACCTTCTTCATAGATCTCTGCTACAAGTTGGCGGGCATGGAGCCTCCCAGAGGGATAAGAGCTCATTCTACCCGTCATACTGCTGCATCGGTGGCTGCTTCAGGACGCGTCCCTATCCAGGAAATCTGCAGGGCTGCTACCTGGAAGTCAGCACACCACCTTATTACCCATTACCACATCGACCTTGAGTCACGCGGGATGCTGGTTTTGGGGCCTCGGTTCTCCAGTCTTTATTCCCTAAGTAGGGGTGTCGCCTTGCCTCCCTCCTCGGAGAGAACTGCTAGAGTCTGCCAGACAGTGTGGATGAACAACATATCCATATCCCTAGAATACAGGTTACTCACCTGTAACAGGAGTTCTAGGAATGGTATATGTTTGTTCATCCTATTCCTCATTCCTCCCGACTTGACGCACAACCTGAGCTTCCAGTGGGCTAGATCTGGCGTCATGGGGCGGGGCCGAGAGTTTTACCACCCGGGTGGGTGGGAGGAGCCAGCTTGAAGACCTTCTGGCAAGATTTAAAGCGGCAAGGAACCTGCCAGACAGTGTGGATGAACAACATATACCATTCCTAGAACTCCTGTTACAGGTGAGTAACCTGTATTACTGTACCTCAAGTCCTGAGGCTTCAGTGACCAACATAAAGTAGTGTAATGCCACCCCCCCACTGCACGACTTGTGCCCTTATCCTTATGACAGTCTGCCCCCACCCTGAAAACAAGATTGCAAACTGTTACAACCCTAAGTACCTGAGAGCTTCACTGCTCCAGTGACTGACCAGTACCCTCCATCCTCCAACACAAGCAAATATGGGAAGGGAATTTGTTTCCATCATCTTCGTGTCTATAGTAGTCTGGACTCCTTGCTCCATTCTCTCACTCAGGGCAGTAGCACACTGCTCCAGGCAAACGTGTCTCACCAACTGTTTTTTTTTTTTTAATGTGAACTAACTTGAAGAAAAGCATGGCAGGCTGGCCAGTTTGTTTTTTTAAAAGGGGGGGGGGGGGAGCTGGTAGACCGGAACTCCTGGCAAGGACTCCATCACATAATCTGGCCTGGCTAGCTGTATATAAGATATGGAAAACTAAGTAAATAATAAAACGTTTGTTTTCTAAAACATTTTACTGCAGTGCTAATGGATTGTTGGGGATGTGGTTGACCATGGCCGTTGGTGAGCGGCAGTATTTCATTCACTTCATCCTGACCCACTACACTAATGGAGACCATGTGAGAGAGAGAGAGAGAGAGAGAGACAGCCCAGGAAGGAAGGAAAGAGTTCCCTTGCCACCCAGCACAGAAAGGAGCTTAACTTGCGGTTGTTAGAAGCAGCAGCTGCACATGTGGCACAGTGGTCCCAGAAAATTCTGGCACTGTGGGAAGGGAAGGGGAGATTGTTTAATTACCCAGTGCTTAATTACCCACTGCTCTACTAAATTTGATTCCAGAGGACCTGATGAACCAAACCAACCTGACCCAAAAGTAAAAAAGACAAGTGCAGCAAGCTCCGGTAGTCCGGTAGCACCAAACCAGAATCCACCACCACCCAAATAAATGTAATAACCAAGGGCCAACCCTTTGGTCTTTTACATACCAGAGAGTCTCAGAGACTGGGAATCAGCAAGCGGTGCTGCAGCAGATGGTCTAGTGGGCGTCAAGTTGGCACTCAATAAAAAAAATAAAGGAGGCAAAATCTGAGACACTGGCATGGCTCTGAGCAGAGTAGGCAAGTCAACCATAAGTCAGGTTAGCTAAAAGAAATTTGGGCTGGATGGACCCCACTTTTATACCTGGTGCTCATCCTTTCCTATTGTTTGCAGCAGACATCTGTAATTCATGGAGGCGCCAGTGCAGGACTGCATCAAACAGCTAGCCCTCCAAAGGCAGACTGACCTAACAAGGCATCAAAACCGTAAAGTGTTTTTTCACAGTAGGGGAGTTGGGAGGAAAATAGTCATTATCGTTAAAGAGCTTTTAGCATTGGAAGCTAACTGCTTAAAGAGCAGCTGACGCCTTCAGGAGAACTTTAACAAAACATAATATTTAGACACAGTCTAGCTTGTATTTCACATTAGTTGGATATTTCTCCTCCCCTTTATTTATTTCTGAGGTCATTTGCATGAAAACAGGATCTTTGCTCCTGAAAAGTTCAGCGATTCCTGCTGCTTTCTCCCTATTTGATGTCATAAATGCACTGCTTGTGACATCACTGTTACTCCCATGGCAACATACGAACATACGAATGTGCGCAGAAACAGACCACCTGGTCTATCTAAGTCTGCTCGAGTGTGCAGCCAACCCTCCTATTTTGCAGCTGCCCCAACCCCCCTCCCTTTTGTCATCCCACTGCCACCCCACACCCTCACTCTCCCCTGTTCCCTGTCCCATGCCCTTTTGAAGCTGTTCACGGATTTACATGATACCACCAATTCTGGTTGGGTGTTCCATTTTGCTACCACCCTCTCTGTGAAATAGTGTCTCCTCATTCCCTTCTTAAATCTTCCCCCCTCCATTCTTGGCCCATGCCCCCTGGTGACCCTCCTCCTCCTTAACTTAAAGACCCCATCTTCCTCATCCTTATTGAGTCCCCCTCAGATACTTGAATGTCTCTGTCATGTCCCCCCTGTCCCTTCTATTCTCCAAGGTGTACATATTGAGGTATCACAGCCTGCTGTTATAGTCTCTCCCTTCCATTCCACATATCATCTTTGTCACCCTCCTCTGCACCCCCTCCAGCAGCCTGATATCACTCTTTAGGTATGTCCTCCAAAACTGCACGCAGTATTCTTAAGTGTGGCCTTACCAGCGATCTGTAGAGGGGCAAGATCAACTCACTTCGCCTGGACGAAAAACCCCTCGCTATGCACCCCAGCATTTTGTTCGCTTTTGCATCTGCTCTCCTGCACTGGGCAGTGTTGTTCATGGTCCCAGTTATCATTTCCCCAAGGTCCTTCTCCTCCTCTGTGATCCCCAGCTTAACCCCCAGCCAGTATTCTCTCCTTGGGTTCTTCACCCCAAAGTACATAACCTTACACTTCTTTGCATTGAACCCCAGCTGCCACCTCTCTGACCATTCCTCTAGCTTACTTAGGTCCCCCTGCAGCTGCTTCACCCCTCCTTTCCATCCACCACTACTTCGATTTTGGTGTTGTCAGCAAACAGACTTACCTTGCTTACCACCCCATGTCCAATGTCTGATATGAAGAGCCCAAACAATACTGGCCCCAACACAGAGCCCTGTGGCACCCCACTTGTCACCGGCCTTGGAGTTGAGAGCTCCCCTCTCACCACCACCCGTTGCAGCCTCCCACTCAGCCAGCTTGTAATCCAGTTAATCATTTTTGTCCCTACTCCTACATCAGTTAGCTTCCCCCCAAGCAGCTCATGAGGCACCGAATCGAAGACCTTGCTGAAGTCCAAGTAAAGAACATCCACCGCATGACCCTTGTCCAGTTCACCTGTCATCCAGTCATAATATTGTACCCGGTTGGTTTGACAAGACTTCCCTGAAACAAACCCATGCAGCCTCACATCCTGGAGGCCATTGTCCTCCAGGTACGACATCAGTCTTTCCTTTAGTTTAGTTTCCATGAGTTTGCACACTATGGATGTGAGACTTACCGGACGATAATTACCCGGTTCATCCCTTGGCCTGCTCTTGTGTAATGGCACTCATGTGCCATCCTCCAGTCCAGTGGCACACATTCCGACCCAGGAGGTGCTGTACTAGATCGCCAGCGGCTCTGCCAACACCTTTGCTATCTCCCTCAGCACCCTGGGGTGGATACCATCCAGCCCTGGTGCCTTGTCTACCTTCAGTGCCCTCAGTCCTCTAGGACTCTACTTGCCTCAGTTCTTCCATCTGTCGCCTCCTCTCCTGTCCCCACCCTCCCAGCCCATGCTGGTAGCGGTCCCCCCTTTTCTTCCGTGAACACATAACAAAACTATTTATTCAGTGCTTCTGCCTGCTCCTCCCCCTTTTCTGTCCACTGCCCACCCCTTTTTATCCTCATTATTGTCTCATTGCACTTTCTTTTCTCCCTGATGTATCTGAAGAAGTCTCTCTCCCCCCCCCATTAATTCCCTGTGCTAATCTCGGCTCCCTCTGGGCCTTGGCTTCTCTCACTTTTCTGGTCACCTCCCTGGACCATCTTGCATATTCCTCCCTGTCCACTTCCTTCTCTGCCCTCCTAAACCTCTAGTGAGCCACTCGTTTTGCCCTCACCACCTCCACAACTTCGCTGTTCAACCAGCATGGTTTTCTTGCTCTGCTTCTCTTACTCTGTGCCTTGGTGCAGGCTTCTGTTGCCTCTGTAACCCCCCATTTAATAATATCCCATTTCAACTCCACGTCCATCTCACGCTTTATGCCCTCCAGTTTCCCTTTCAGTACTTTCTACATCCTCCCAAAGTCCACCTCCCTGAAGTTTACCACCCGAGTAACCGTTTTCTCTGGTTCCCCACACATCGTGACATTAAACCACACTGGTGATCGCCGTTGGATAGTGGGTCCTCTACCTTTACTTCCCTCACAGCCTCCCCATTCAACAATACCAGATCTAAAGTGTTCTTTAGCCTAGCAGGTAGAGTAACTAACTGTGTCAGGAGACCCTCCTGGATCACATCCAGAAGCACTTGCTCCCTAACACTGGAGGTGACCGGAATGCTCCAGGCAACCCCCGGCAAGTTGAAATCCCCCACGATGACCACCTTTCTTTTTCTACATACCTTTTTGATTTGTCCCTCTAGCTTCCTGTCAAGCTCCCCAGACTGGGACAGCGGTCTGTATATCACCCCAAACCTTAGTTTCCTACCCCTTGAGTCTAGGAGCTGCAGCCAGATTGCCTCTGTTCTCCCTTCTTCTCCCTCATCCCTTGTCCATTTGATCCCGTCCCTCACATAGATTGCCACCCCACTCCCCTCCTTACGGTCCTTCGTGTATAATTTGTATCCTGGGATTGCCAGATCCCAGTCCTGGTGCTCAGTTGCCCACGTTTCTGTGACAGCTGCAATATCCACCCTCCACACTGCTAAAGAGTGCCTGTAGCTCAGTGGATTTGTTTCCTAGGCTTCTTTCATTCAGTGAGACCACCCTCCATAATGCCCCCTTCCCTTCACTAGCCTCCATCTCGTTCCTTCTACTCCCTCCTTTTTTGGCCTCCCTGAGTCCTTCCCTGCTAGCCTGGGGGGTAGGCTGTGACTATCTATCGGATCCCTGCCTACCTGCTGTCCACTTGCCACCCCCCCATCTAGTTTAAATCCACCCTTGTCACAATATACCTCTCCAGTCTTTACTTTAATACCTCCTTCCCCTCACCACTCAAGTGCAACCTATCCCTTACAAACAGATTGTTATTATCCCAGGTACTGCCCCAGCTGCTCACAACCCCATACCCCTTAGTTCGACACCATTCTACCAACCATGTGTTCAACTCTCTAATCCTCTCCTTTCTCACTGTGCTTGCGCAGGGTACTGGGAGCACTTTGGAGAAGGCCACAGACTTCCCAGTCTCGTCACACAACTTTCCCACTTCCTCAGTCCTCTCCCTCGTCACCCCCACCATTTCCCCACTAGGTCATTTGTCCCCACGTGTACCACAATGTGTGGTTTCCTTCTACCCCTCTTTACGCACCTTAGGATTGCCTGTCCTGCCATGTCTGCTTTTAATCCTGGTATGCACTCCACCCATATCCGACTGTGCCTCTCCCCCTTGCCACCCCATCTGATCCCCTTGAGTATGAAGTCCCCCAACACCAGTACACCCTCCTCTTCTTTCCTTGTGCCACCCAGGTTCTCATTTTTGGAGTCACTCAAGACTGTGTTTTTACCATGTGCCCCAGTGTCTTCCCCCTGTCCCTCCCAATTAGGCCCCCTCCCTCTCCACCTGTTTGACTGCCAGCCACCCTCTCCCTTCTCACCTCTCCTAGTATTATCCCTCCCCCGTCACACCATGCTCTATCTCTCCACTAGTAATGCCCCATAAAGCCTCTTCTTTGTGAGTGCTATCCCTTGTGCAATCACCTCCTGCATCCTCTTTTCCATGTGTTTCTAGCAAAGTAAACATGTTCCCTATCCCATTTGCCTTACTGTGTGCTTTCTTCTATCTCCTGCCTACTGCTGCTCTTCTTTTTCTTGGTTCTACTAGAGTCCACCTTTCATCAGCTGTCTTCCTATCTAGTTCCCCCACTTCCCTTGACCCACTGTTCCTTCTCCGTGGTATCCCCACAATACTCTCAGATGTCAGCCCTCCTACCGATGAAATCCTCCCCTCATCACTCAACCTCCCCAGCTTTCTGACCAGCCACTGAACCTCTTCCTCGAGCCTCCTTAGCATGTGGCATATTGGGAACCCTCCCGGCCTCCACAGTATATTCATCTGCATTGCTGCCCCACCATTGTGGAGTCCCTATTTGGCCAAGGACATTTCAAGAATGGAGAAAGTCCAAAGGAGGGCCACTAAGATCGTACCTCATCTTTCTCGCTATAACTATGAAACTAGGCTCCATAAAACAAAGTTATATTCACTAGAATTTAGAAGACTAAGGGAGATCTCCTTCAGTTATTTAAAATTCTACAATCAGCTACATTAATGAGTTCATGTGGCTTATTCTTTGCATCTAGAAAATGGTACCCAGAATACATAACAAACAAATTGAAATCCAGAAAACAAGAACAAGCAAAAGACAACAGTTTTTTACTGTTAGAGCCCCAAAAATCTGGAATTCACTACCTCAGAAAATTGTGGACTGCCCGAATATTAATACATTTAAACTTAAAATTGATAACTGGCTTCTTGAGAGAACATAATCTACCAATGATCCACATTGTGTGGAGGACATCCACGATGGGCTTAGGCCTTCTTTTGTCCTAACAAAAAAAAAAAAACAACCATTGCACCCAACAATCCTACCCATGGTCCACACTACCTATACAGCCTCTGCACACTAACTATCCCTACAGCAAGTAGAATTAAGTAATCCTAGCACAACCTCTAACAGAAATACCTGATATATTCCAGTGGAAGGCCCCCCCCAACAATATCCTCCTATCACACTATCAGCAACTCACTTTGGATGCTGTACTCCTATTTGAGACCTACCTACCTATGCTTTTTCCCTGCCCTGTGGCTGCATTTTTGGATAGAAGTAAATGAACTGCACCTGAAGCCCCTTCCTCTAATTGCGGGGCAGGTGTTCCCCTATAAATGAGCTGTGACCTGGGGAGGGAGGGGTGGTGGAGGGTGGGATTAGGACCCACACCTCACTCTCACGAGAGTGTATCAGCCTTGTGTCTGCCCCTCACTGTACCTCCAAGCACTGCAGCCTCCTCTGGAGGAAGGTCCCACACAAACACTGTATTAAACAAGTCGCACTACTGAGCTACAGTTCATAGACTGAAAAAGAATGTAATGCTTATCCAGCAACTAAATAATTTTCCCAACTGCTCAGCAAAAGAAGGTTCAGACAACCTCTGCCAGACCCCAATTGCTTCTGCAGTTAACAGACCTCAAATACAATGTTTCTCTCTCTCCTCTAGCTGAAGACTGAATGAGATGGCAGTTAATCATCACCTTCTAACAGCACTAATCCCTGTAATATGATGCCTACACTTACAGGCCAGAAAGCAACATTTAAACACACAATCACCAATTTGTGTACTAGAATTCCTTAATCCTGTCCAAACCACATTTTAAAGCACAAAAAAAGGCAGTTAGGAACATACCTCAAATACAGTGTCCAACACGCAGAAATGGCAGCTAAAAAAACTACTTTAAATCAACTTATAAACACACTCAGCAGCTAAAGGCCCTTTCTCTCTCTCTCCCCTCTAGCTGAAGACACAATCAACAGATTGTGATGTCACAATAGAGGATTATGACATCATCTTGGCAGAAATAAGGAGTAAAGTGTAAAGGCACATGAACTCTAAGGGATAAAGATCATGTATCCATGCAAATTTCCTCAGTACTAAACAATGGGGAGTAGACATTTATAGAATACATATGGAATGCAAGCTGAATTGTATCTAAATGTTATGTTTATCAAAGATTTCTTTGAGGCATCAGCAGCTCTTTAAGGGTAGGGCTAGTAGATACTTGGAGCAAGCTCTTTTGTTTTCTCTCACAGTCCTGGGGAGTGGCAGAACTTCAAAGGCCACAAAGCTGCACTGGAACCTTACACACTCAGTACTAGCAACTGCAGTGCAAGGGCAATCTGTTGGGATGAAAAAAGGTGAAGGGGCAACCACCGCCCCTTGCCCTACAGTTCCAGCGCCTATGACCACACCAGTATATATTGTAGGCGCTGATTACGGATTTTGGTACATTCATCAGGACACCCAGTTCCTCAAACAGTTGTCTCATCTCTGTACAATATGTACAGAACTGCTTCCTTTGATGGGGCCTTCAGAAGCCAGTCATCCAGATACAGAAAGACATAAAGCTCCTCCTTTCAGATGGCTACTTTCAGAACTGCTAAGCATTTAGTGAATGCCCCAGGTGCTTAGCATAAACCGAAAGGCAAAACTCAGAACTGATCATGAAGTGGAGGTACTGCCTGTGGCAATATGAATCTTGATATGAAGGTATGTGCCCTTCATGTCCAGAGCACAAAGCCAATCCCCCTTTTGAAGAAGAGGGATGAGAGCCTGAAGAGGCATCATTCAAAATTTGTTGTATTTGATGAACAGGTTTTGGACTCTCAGGTCCAGTACAGGATGCAGATCTCCCGTCCACATGAGAACAAGGAAATATCTGGAATAGAACCCTTTGTTTCTTTCTTGTAGAGGATTATTCTATTTATTCTCCCCTAGATGGCAGGGCTGTGCCCCCTGGTCCCCAGATACATTGCCTCCCAACCCCCTGCACTCACTGGGAGTCTGCAATAACCCATACAGTGGGCCCCCTTCCAAGGAGCATGAGAAAAGGAGAGAGAGAGTAAAGATATGCTAATCCGGTGATGTGGTGGGAGAGCGAGAGTAGAGCTGGGAACCGGGTGTCATCATGCTCAGCATAGGAGGGGTTTTCCCTGCATATTCCCCCCAATCCTGGGGATGTACAGTGACATCAGTGGCCCACAGTATGTGTTTCTGCATGCTGAGTGCCAACGTCTAACCCAGAGCCAATCCCAATTCTGAGGCTCTTGACTGGCACACTGGCTCCTGGCCATCACCAGGAGTCGAGATATTGCAGGAAGCCTATTCCTTCCCACCAGAGGGGAAGAGCTGTCCATGGGATGCTCATCCTCCTCCCCTGACTGACCCTCCGATGCTTCGAGCTTGTTCCCGAACTCAGGTCATTGGTGCCACAAGCGATAGCTGTACCACTGCACCGGCATGCCAGTCGTAGCACGCTTGTTTAAAAGTGACTGAATCTCCTCTAGCTGGACAAACAAGTGGTCCAGAGGATAATGACAAGGAGGCAGAGGATGTACTGGAGGGATAGAAAGCAACTCCAGAGCATGGCCCTTTTACACTATTTCCAGGACACACTCATCCATTGTGATCTCCCTCCACTTTGGAAGATTAAGGGAGATCCTTCCCCCCACTTGCACCCCCGAAAGCAGCAATGGAGGTGGAGGAAGTGTGAGTCAGAATGTACTAGGGCAGCACCCCTTGACGGATACCTTTGTGTACTTTGCATAAGTACAAGGGGAGAGGACCTGAGGGATCTTGACTACTGGGTACAGAATTGCTGATGGGAAACATATCTACCACGGGCAGCAGGCTTACAAAATGAGCCCCTACCACACTCTCTGGAAGGCTGAAGGGTCAAAGATATGAATGACTTTAAAGTCATTATGGAGGACTGAAACTCACGTAAAGCATTTTCAGTAACACACCCAAACAGCCTGGTGCCTCTAAAATTGCCATTCAGCACAGCCTTTTGTATAGCAATGACAAATCCAGCCACACAGAGCTAGAAATACTTCCGAAGGCATACACCAGAAGCAGCATCCTTGGCAGAAACATCAGAGGAATCGTACATAGAGTGAAACACATGCTTGCCAGTATCTATACCGGTCAAACAGCTTTAAAGAGGAACTGTCATCACTAAAGACCCACACCCAAGTGTGGGGCTCGTCCTAACTTACACTTTGTGGTAAGAACGTATTACTGTTTACTGCAGTATATTAGTTTATATCACACTAATTCTGTTGACTTGTAAGCTGACATTTTCTATAACAAAAAATCCCATGCTGCTGACATCCAAGGAGGGCTGCAGCAGTGGGAAATTCAATAGCTTCTAGTACATGTTAGAGTTTTATAAACTCTGATCTTTGGTTTGCTGTTCCTGCTGTCCTCCCTGGGCTAAGTACAGTCAGAGATGGGTATGCTTAGCCCCAGGAGAGCAGCTGAACCAGCAAACATATGATTGGATTTTATAAAAGCTCTAAAATACACTGCAGGCTATTGACTCTGTAACTGCTGCAGCTCTCCTCTGATGTCAGCTGCAGCCGATTCTGGGATTTTTAGTTACAGAAAATGGTCACTTGAAGGTCAACAGAATTAGTGAGATACAATCGACTATACTGCAGTAAACAGTAAGTGAAAAAATGATTTTGCTTGCAAAGTGAGAATTAGGACTAGCTGCATATTTGGGCATGGGCTCTTAGTGCTGACAGTTACCCTTTAAGTAAGACAGCCTTGGCAGGACTGTCAGGTAGAGCCCGAATAGTAAACATAGCAGATATCCACAGGCTAGTCTGATATTTAATCATATATGGCTGGTAATTTCCAGTTCTTAGGCCAAAGGATGCAGAGGCATGTCATTTTGCCCATGACATCCAGCCATATGCATTCATTATCAGGCAGCAAAGTGCTCATGTGTCTGGGGGCTGTAGAGCAATCACGAGCAGCCCATGGTACCCACAGAATCTGTGTCAGGCTTTGAAGCATAATATAGCTTTGCAGATGGAACAGGGTATTGCTTATCAACCTACCTAGGAACTGCAGATGAAGTAGTAGGCCTATGACAAACAGCAAAGGTAGCATCCTCTAAAGCAGGATATACAGGAAAATTGCAACAGAGGGTGAAATAGGAACCTCCAAAAACTCCATTAAGTTTTGTTTAGTAGGCTCTTCCTCCTCAGCTTCAAATTCCATGACATCCTGGTTTTATCTGAGTAAAGCCTGAAAAGAGGCATCTTCAGGAGGAGACCTGGGAGTATATGCCACAGAATCCTCACTGCACGAGGAAAGGGTAAAGTTGGAAGGCAACACCTCCCTCCCCCCCATAGGGAACATGCTACCGTTCATCATCCTCCAAATTCTCCTTCAGGATAGTATTCAACCTCCTCCTCATCTAGAATAACAACAGGAGCAATAGATTGAGCCAGCGACAGAGGCGGCAGCTGTGAAGGAGGAATGATAGTGTGCTTTTGGATCCCGTCAACAACAATGGTGCCGACAGGGGAGGCCCAATTGATGGGATAGCTACTATTGTCAGCAGAGCAATGGTAACAGTTGGCAGAATGACGCCAGCACAACCTGGAGTTGACAGCACCCTGAAAAGGGCTCAGGACTACCAATGTCGAAGGTGTAGAGCCTGATGATGAAGGCAGTAGACTGTCCATAGTAGACACAGCAGTGCCAAAGCCAGACCACGACCTTGACCTTGGTGTCTCATCGACAGTCAGGGAGGATGAAGTCATTACCACCAGAGGAGATGATGACGAGGACATACCCTCCTTTAACAGAGACCTTGACCTCACTGGTGAAGCATGAGCTTTGTATTTATGCTTGTGGTGATGTTTGGAAGAGGAGGACTTCGATAACTTTTCCTTGTCCTTAGTGCTTGATGGCTGTGACAGCATTGCTGAAAGCTGGAGACTATCCTTCCTGGAGGCAGCTAAGTGAGCCGGAGAAGCTGGCTTGAAGCCCACAGCCTTGGCTTGAGCTTCCATGGCCTTAATGGCAATGAAGGTTCCTAAAGCCTTCTTTTGGTGTCTCATTGTGGCCCAGTTGAATCTCTGGCAGATCTTGCATTGTGTGAGCATATTTGTAGATCTTGTAATTGCAGGTACACAATCTAAATAACGTTTTTTTCGATGGCAGCATAAAAGGACAATGTTGACAGGTTAAAGTTTAGAAAATAATGCTGAAGAAAACAAAAATGTTGTTTCTCTGGTTTTTTTTTTTTTTTTTTTTTAAGTCTTGGGGTTCAGTCCTTATCATTTGCAGCTGTGTAGACTTTCAGATCTCCTTTGCCACTTCTTCAGTGGTGATTCTGATTTGCTTTTAGATTTTTATCATCATTACCCCAACCACCCATCCTAACTGCTCTAACCTAAGCTAGCTATTGTACCCAAGTCCCACCCTCAATTCATAAACAAATATAATTAGGGGATACATGTACAGGGAAGGAACCAGGTAGATTCTCATTATCCAAGAATTGTAACCCCCCCAATTATCCTCCCCCGTCTTGTTATATTTTGATGAAAAGGTAAATAGGGTGATCTAACTAACTTATCTAAAAAGTTAGGGGTTTAACTCTGCATCTGTACCTATGTTTTTATCTTTATTTGTGTGTGTGTGTGTCAGGGTTACTTGAAGATAGTTTCTGAACCTATTTAAATTCTATCAGTAAATGGTAACTGTTCTGTGGGGTCCCAAATTAATTTAAATGTTTACTCCATTCCTCTATTAATATAATAAAGCCATTCCAGGTTTATACAGTCCAGGAAAAGATTTTTCCATAAACTGTAAGATGGAGGATCAACATTTTTCCATTTCCTAGCTATACAATGCCTAGAGTTTAGTAAGGCTATGTTTAATAGTTTACCTAACTGCTCTTGTGAAAGGCTTTGAGTGGAGCTGGTACTTAACATGCAAATATCAATTTCTCTATTAATATCCATTCTTGGGATGTTATTAATAGTTTGCACACTCTTTCCCAGAAAGGGATACTTTTTGGGCAGATGGCAATCACGTGTTCTAGGGACCCAGTTGCACCACATCCTCTATTACACTGAGGTGAGATTGCCGGATTCATTTTATTAAGAATATTAGGAACATTGAAACATAGACTTTGATGGCAGATAAGGACCACTTGGCCCACCCAGTCTGCCCATCTCCCTACCTAGTGGATAAGCTGCAGATTCTAGTTAACCAACAGTCTACTTCCTGCCACCCCCCCACTACAATTGCCTTGTGTCTGTCCCATGCATGTTTGAATTCCCCCACTGTTTTAGCCACAACAACCTCCCCAGGAAGGCAGTTCCATGCATCCACCACTCTCTCCATGAAAAAAGATTTCCTCACATTACCCCTGAGCCGTCCCCCCTCTATCTTTAAACTGTGTCCCCTTGTTCTTACACATCTCTTTTTCTGAAAGATGCTGCCCTCCTGGACTTTGTTGATTCCCTTGAGGTACTTGAACGTTTCTGTTATGTCCCCCCGTCCCTCCTTTCATCAAGGGTATACATATTAAGCTCGCTCAGTCTCTCTTCATATGATTTCTTATGCAGACCCTGCACCATTTTAGTTGCCCTCCTCTGGACTGCTTCCATCCTGTGTATGTCCTTGCATAGATGAGGTCTCCAAAACTGCACACAGTATAACATAATTTATGAAATACATTGAATTGTATCTGGTTAAGTCTATTATTAATTGTAGTATACATCCTAGATACAGTATTTTCCCATTTTCGGTCCGAGAGTTCTGTCTACAATTCTGATTCCCATCTCTTCCTTAATTTTGATATTGATGAGGGGAGCTGTGCTAAACAATAATTTATAAGCCTTCAAAATCAATTTGGCTTGCCTTTTAATAAAACATTGCTGCATATTTGTTAAGGGTGGTGCTGCTTAGCTAGGATCTAATTCTTTACTATAATAAGATCCTGTTTGTAAGAACATGAAAAAATATTGTGCCTGAATTTGATATTTTTTCATGGATTTCCATAAAGGACATAACTTGTCCATGAGTATTATATAAGTCCCCAAGACGCGTGATGCCACTCTGCATCCATTTCTTATATACAGGATTATTGGAGGGTGCATGCCTGTCATTTTTATGTTGATTGCACGCATGCGCAAGAAACATATAACAGCAGCTTTCTCCAGAAGCAGGTTATGGAGGCGCGGCACTGTTGTGGCCAATGCTCCCACAGCCTTTAAAGGCTTGGCCTGCTTCCCCCAATGCCATGGCACGCTGCTGCTGATACTAGTTCAGCCAGTGCCACCAGCTTGTAAAAAATTAGCCACTGCAATCAGGGGCCACCTCGTCATTGCAGCGTCAGCCATTCCCCATCATTGCAGGGCGGAACCTTGAAACATTGATATTGTTTGTGAACATGGTGGCAGCTTGCCACCATATTCACAAACAATATTCACCCCCCTGCCGAGGAGGTGCCCAATCCCCTTCGGCAGCAAGTGTCTGCCTCCCCCATGTTTGTTTGTCAACGGAGGGCCTTAATCCCCATTGGCTTCAGTGCCGTAATGTTTATGTTGCCGACGGGGGAGCCCACTCCCCATCGGCATTATGTAACTTCCCCCACCCACTTATGTTGTCTGCCAATGGGGTGCCCAATCCCCCGTCGGCTACAGCTGCCACCCCAAACAGAGGATTCCGTTGGCACATTGGGATCCCACCCCAGCGTGCCACATGTCCCTGTAAAAGTAAAAAACAGTCCCACAATGCCATTTTTTTTTTTTCTTACCTGTAAAAACGGAAATGGTCCTTCGGCGGTCTCCCTGCTCCCTCCCACAACCCGCGCCCACCCACTGAGCACCCTGCCTCCCCACACCCCCCTCACCCCATACTTACCTCCAGAGCTCAGCGTGACGATCTTCAGTGAACTAGGAATACGTCTGCACTCTTCAAAGCCGACCGCGAACTGAGGAAATGCCGGTAAGCTGTATAATGGAATAAATAGGGTTTTTTCAACTTTGATGCATGTCTCAGGCATTTTTTGGAATTTTGGCACCACATTTTCAACATGGGGTTTTTGGGACCCCTCCTCATGAATTCTGGCACTGTCATGGTGTTATTCAACCCCGAAAGGTGATTTTGCAGTCACTGCGTGGAATCCCCTTTCGGGTCCGATTAACGAAATGACAGTGCCAGTGTTCATGAGGTGGGCTCTCAAAAAGTCTATACTGCAAATTTGGTGGGAAAATTAAAAAAAAAAATGATTGTTTTATGAGCGCGCATGCTTGTAACTTTATGAATTTGCAATATTTTCACACCAGATTTTAAAGATTGCCATTTTTTCAGACCTTCTTGTGAACAGTACAGCTGTCATTTTCCACATCCTGGTCGAAATGTGTTTTCGCACTTCCAACGCAGAATAACGCAGTCACTGTGGGAAATCAGTGTTCGGGACAGATTAAGAAAATGACAGTGGCACTGTTCATGAGCAGAGATCCAAAAATGCCTATGGTGAAAATTTGGTGATAATGCTCCATAAAATGACTGTGTTACAAGCGTGCGTAGCGCAGTTTGCAAGCATGCTCGTAACTTCACAAATTTATAATATTTTCACTCCAGATTTTCAGCATTGCTATTGTTCTTCACCTCCTTATGAACAGTACAGCTGTAATTTTTCACATCCTGGCCAAAATGCGATTTCACAGTTCCGGTGCAGAATACCGTGGTCACTGTGGGAAATCCGTGTTTGGGACACATTATGAAAATGACAGTGACACTGTTCATTAGCAGAGGTCCTAAAATGCCTATGTTGAAAATTCGGTGACGAAAGTCCATAAAATGAGTGTGGTACGAATGTGCATTGCGCAGTTTCCATGCACACTCGTACCTTTGCAACTTTGCAATACTTTCACTCCTGATTTTCAGCATTGCCATTTTGCCACACCTCCTTATGAACAGTGCAGGTGTCATTTTTCACATCCTGGCCGAAATGTGTTTTCGCTGATCCGGCGCACAATGCGCAGTCACTGTGGGAAATCAGTGTTTGGGTCATATTAAGAAAATCACACTGATACTGTTCATGAGCAGAGGTCCTAAAATGCCTATGTTGAAAATTTTGTGATGAAACTCCATAAAATGACTGTGTTACGAGTGTGTGTTGTGCAGGTTCCACGCACCCTTGTAAGTTTGCAAATTAGTAATATTTTCATGCCAGATTTTCAACACTGGCATTTGTTCACATCTCCTTATGAACAGTACAGCTGTCATTTTTCACATCCTAGCTGAAATGTCTTTCCGCGCTTCAGGCGCAGAATACCGCAGTCGCTGTCGGAAATCAAAGTTTGGGACAGATTAGCATCGAGCGACTGGGGGGGGAGTGAGCTCAACTGAACTCTGTCAGGACTGCTGCAGATTTCTTTGTGGGCAGAAAAAGGTGACAATGCAGGCAGGAGCCCAGTACAAAAAGGCAGCCTGTAGCGCAGGGAGACGCAGGACGAGTGAGGGAGGGGGAATGAGTGAGGTCAACGGAGCTCTGTTGGGACTGCTGTGGATTTCTTTGTGGGCAGAAAAAGGCAGCAAAGCATGTAGGGGCTGAGTACAAAAGGACAGCCTGCAGCAGTGGGAGAAACAGAATGAGCGAGTGACAGAGGGGGAGTGAGCGAGCTCAACGGAGCTGTATCATGACTGCTGAGGGTTTCTTTGTGGGCAGAAAAGGGTGGCAACGCAGGCAGGAGCCTAGTACAGAAGGGCAGCCTGCAGCACTGGCAGAAATGGAACGAGTGAGTGAGATGGGGAGGGAGTGAGTGAGGCCAACGGAACTCTGTCAGGACCTCTGCAGATTTCTTTGTGGGCAGGAAAAGGTGCCAACACAGGCAGGAGCCCAGTACAAAAAGGCAGCCTGCAGCACCAGGAGAAACAGATTGAGCGAGTGAGACAGGGGGAGTGAGTGACCGCAACAGAGCTCTGTCGGGACAGCTACGGATTTCTTTGTGGGCAGGAAAAGGTGCCAACACAGGCAGGAGCCCAGTACAAAAGGGCAACCTGCAGCGCTGGGAGAAACAGAATGAGCAAGTGAGAGAGGGGGAGTGACAGAGCTCAACGGAGGTGTATCTTGACTGCTGTGAATTTCTTTCTTGGCAGGAAAAGGTGGCAATGCAGGCAGGAACCCAGTACAAAAGGCCAGCCTGCAGCACCAGGAGAAACAGAATGAGCGAGTGAGACAGGCAGAGAGAGCAACCTCAACGGAACTCTTGTCAGGACAGCTGCAGATTTGTTTGTTGGCAGAAAAAGGTGCCAATGCAGGCAGAAGCCCAGTACAAAAGGGCAGCCAGCAGCGCCAGGAGAAACACAATGAGTGAGTGAGAGAGGGGGAGTGAGCAAGCTCAACAGACCTCTGTCGTGACTGCTGTGCATTGCTGTGTGGGCAGGAAAAGGCAGCAACGCAGGCAGGAGCCCAGTACAAAAGGCCAGCCTGCAGCGCCAGCAGAAATGAAACGAGCGAAAGGGGAGAGTGAGCTAGCTCAATGGACCTGTGTCAGGATTGCTGCAGATTTCTTTGTGGGCAGAAGAAGCCACCAACAGAGGCGGGAGCCTCTTAGAAAAGGGCAGCCTACAGCGCCAGCAGAAACAGAATAAGCGAGTGAGAGAGGGGGAGTGACCCACCACAACAGAGCTCTGTCAGGACAGCTGCAGATTTCTTTGTGGGCAGAAAAACATGCCAACGTAGGCAGGAGCTCAGTACAAAAGAGCAGCCTGCAGCACCGGGACAAACAGAACGAGCGAGTGACACAGGGACAGTGAGAGAGCTCAACGGACCAACGCAATCAACATTCGGCATTGGCAAATGCTTGTTATATATATGGGGCTGGCTAAGTTAACTCTTAAATTTTCATTACAGATTTTATGGAAGTCCAAGCAGTCCTCTAAGCTAGATCTCAAAAATTGAATTTTAATTTGATCTCTATATTGTTTATTTTGATTGGAAAACAAGGTTTGTATAGGGTTGTTATAGTCACTATTTTGGTTCTCATAGAATACCCACCAAACGAGGTTTGGTGCATAGTATTCTCCTAGTTCGCTTACCCTACAAGATGGGTGGTATTTTGTGAAATTAGGGAGGTTCAGGCCACAATCTGATTTTGTAGCTTTTAATTTTTCCAGGCTAACTCTTGGTTTCTTATTTTTCCATAGGGATTTTTGTATCAGTTTATCCAATCTGAGGTACCGGTCTTTATCTAATTTTATCGGTAAGGCTTGAAATAAATAAAGGAGCTTAGGTAGTATGCACATTTTTACTGCCTTTACTGCACCCCATATGGTTATGGGTAGGTCTGTCCATGCTTCTTAAATATTTTTAATAGTGATCAAAACATGGTCAAGATTATATTTTATTAAATTTCCTCTAGTTCTAGCCAAGAAAACTCCCCGGGGATTTCAGCTTTTCTTTTTTTTATCCTAATAGGGTAGGCCTCCAGCTTTTGATTAGAACCAGTGGAATTTATGGGCATGATTATAGACTTACTCCAGTTTATTTTGTAGCCCGAAAGCTGCCCAAATTCCCAGATAACTGCCATAATATGACCCAGGACTTTATCTGGTTGAGAAATGTAGAGTAAAATGTCATCTGGGTATAGTGATATTTTCAATGATTCCCTCGAATTACTAAAGCCTTTAAAATCTTGTAAACTTCTGATTGCATTAGCCAAAGGCTTAATGGCCATAGCAAAAAGTAGAGGGGATAGGGGACCTCTACATAATTTACATTTTTGAGATGTATTTTGGTTGGTAAGAATTTGAGCAGTGGGGCTAGAGTATATAACTTTGACCCAAGTAATGAAATGTTCTCCTAAGTTTGCCTTTTCTAAGACTGTAAAGAGGTTTTGCCATTCCACCCTGTCAAACCTGGGCTCAGACCTGGACTCTACATGCATCCCTGATTTTTTTTATGAAATCAGAATCATGGCTTACGTCATCAACCCCAGACAAAGGCATCAATCTACTGGGTTACAGCACCTACCGATGCAACAATCCAACCGCGTCATAATATATGCTAAGAATAAATTTCTGTCACAGTTGTTGATGACCTCTAAGGCCAAAGAATTTGAATGTCTGGCACTAAAGTTAGCCTTCTCCAATGAAAAGGGTCTCTTTATTACTGTATGCTACTGCCCGCCATCTGGTGGTCTTGCCCTCCTACGGCATCTCCAAAGCCTAATCGACTCAACTAACACTGAGTGTATCATAATGGGGGATTTCAATCAGAACTGGAATGATGAGAGCTCTAAGAAGCTCAAGGACTTCTGTGATACTAGTGGGCTGACACAGTTAACACCTGCAGTCACCAGACCTAATAGAAAAAACCCGGGAGCGAAGCTCCCTACTAGATCTCATATTAGTCAACAAATCCCATAATTTCTCACATACTGGAGTCTGCTTTAATAACCTAAGTGATCACTGTGCCATTGCCTGCATCAGACATTTGCCCATATTAAAGTCTGCCTCCAAATTCACTCTGAAAAGATGTTTGAAAAAGTTTTGCCAGAATGACTTTCTGAGAGACCTGGATAGCATCAGATGGCAGAACTTCTACCTAGCCCCCCTCACTCATTGAGGCATTTAATATTTTCCATAGCCTTGTAAATGATCTAATAGACAAACATGCCCCCCCAAGGCTGATCAAGACTCAAAAATGACCTCCTGGCTGGTTCTTTCCTATCCTGAAGAAAGCACTCAAGGATAGAGACTGTTGGTGGAAAAGGGCGAGGAAATCCCAGCTGGAGGCCGATTGGATAGCATTCCGTACCACTAGAAATGCCTGCACTAAATTAATGAGATCTGAAAAATCTAAATGCTTCCAAGCTGCATTGGTAGACAACAAAAACGATGCTGCCAAATTCTGGAGCATCCTCAAAGAAGTTGAAGCACATATTACTGATGCCTCCCTTCCTCACAAAAATAGTATCTAATGGCTCTACCCTTACTCACAGATCTGCCATGTTAGACTGTTTCAATGAACACTTTGCTACAGTTGGGTTGGACTTTGATGCCTTGCTATCAACAAGATCAGCCCATCAGGGGACCCCACTGCTGTCCCTAATGCTAATTTCAACTTCAACCAATCTTATCCCTCCTCCTTCAGCTTCCATACAGTTATGTTTAAACCAGTAGAAGACCTTCTATTGTCATTGGATACAAAAATTAGTGCCGGGGCCGACAATATTGATCCTTACTTCCTAAAATATGGCCATTGCTACTTAACGGCCCTTATCGTCCACCTATTCAACACCTCCCTGATGCAGGGCGTGATACCTGTGCTTTGGAAAACTGCACATAATATATCTTTGTTCAAATCGGGGGATCAGAGTGACCTGAACGATTACAGGCCTATTTCCATATTATCTACCCTATCAAAGCTATTGGAAAAAGTCATCAACACCCAAATTAGAGAATACCTGGAGTCACAGAAACTGTTAAATCCTGCACAGTCCGACTTTAGAGTCAAACATAGCCCAGTATCTGACCTTGCAAAAGTAACCACAGATTGGCAAATTGCCCTGGATTCTAAGAAGTATGTGTTTGCCCTTTTCCTTGACCTTAGTAAGGCTTTCAATACTGTGGACCACAATATTATGCTTAACGCACTATGCAGTATTGGCCTCGATAAGACTGCCATAAATGGTTCACCAGCTACCTTACCAACAGGTTACAACAAGTTAAAGCTTCAGGTGACTTGTCCTCATTAAAAACACTACCACGAGGTGTCCCCAAGGCCCCATCTTGGGTCCTATCCTATTTGCAATTTATATCAACAACCTTGATGCACAACTGCATACAGCTAATGTGCACCTATTTGCAGATGATACTGTCCTTTGCACCTCAAACTCATCATTGGATTCAGCCTTTGAGGGCCTACAGCAAGACTTCATCTCTCTTCAACATAATCTGATCAACCATAAGCTCCTACTCGATGCCAAAAAAACAAAGCCATGATCCTCGCACCTAAGGCAGCACCTGGTCCAACACACAAGTATATGATTCTAACACTATTAGGTGAACCCCTTGACGTAGGAGATACCTTCAAACACCTAGGGTTCTAGCTGGACAACAAGCTCAACTTCTTATGCCATCTCAATGAGGTCTCGAAAAAATTAAGGCAGCAGTTAGGTGTTCTACCGAATTAAGCATCTACTTACCAAAGAAACTAGAAAGAGACTAGTGCAATCCACATTCCTACCCTTACTGGACTATGCTGACTTTCTCTACAACCATTGCCCCTCAACTGTGCTCAGCAAACTTGACACGCTCTACCACCGGGCCTTAAGGTTCATCCTAAACCTGCCCTCTCGCACCCATCACTGCACACTGTACCATGAGATGGGTTGGCCGTCTCTCTTAACAAGGAGGAAAAGGATTGCTCTTCTTTGGTTCTTCAGACCCTTGTCTGACAGACTCCCTGCCTACATCTCAAGCTTCTTTGAACGTGTCAAGGGATCTTATGGGCTGAGATGCTTCTTACTCTGCTTCCAGATTCCCAGAGTAAAAACAACCCATGGTGTGGCTGCAATCAACTTCTCCTTCCCGTCCTTATGGAACGCCATGCAAAGCTCACTAAAACTCTCTTCCCTTCCCAGTCCGTTCACTTTCAAAGCACTTATAGCTCAATACCTTAAGGAAACCTGTAGCTGTTTCAAGTGACCATGTACCAGTAGCCCCTAGTATCGTCCATGAATCTGACATCACTGTAACCCTCTCAACTTAACATCCCTGTTAGGGGGCATCTAGCACTTATTAGTCTCTCTCCTCTTCCCCAGTGCCTTCCCTCCCACCACCCTCGCTTCATATACATTCCTCTCTTTTTTCCCCCTCCCTGCATATTCTTTCTTATAAGATAATAACTGCCTTATATTGATGTATACCTAAGTATTACATTTTTACCTCTCGAGTCTTCTAGTTATGATGTTGTAACTGTATCACCCATGTTGTTACGTATGCTTAGGCCTACTAGTTATGACCTTGCAACTGTGTTACCCATGTTAGCTTTGTACGTATAGACCTGAACAATCCTCCACATGTGCTATGCCCCTGGCTTGTCATACATACGAACATATGAATAAGCCAGCAGAAGAAGGCCATTTGGTCTATCAAGTCTGCTCATATTGCAGGGTCCACAGCTTGAGCTAATGTCCCTGCCCTCCCTCCCCACTCCTCCCATCCTCCCTGCCCATGATTCTTAACTTCCCCCTATGCCTATCCCAGCCTCTCTTAAAGCTGCTGACTGTCTTTAATGAGCCATCCTCTTCTGGCAGCACATTCCAAGTGTCCACCACCCTTTCTGTGAAGAAGTGCTTCCTGACATCCCTCAGAAACCTCCCACTCTCCAGCTTAAGACTGTGCCCCCTTGTGATATGGTTGCCACTCAGCTTAAAGAGATTTTCCTTATCAACATTATTTATCCATTTCAAGTACTTGAATATCCCAATCATGTCCCCTCTCTCTCTCTCCTGTCTTCCAGGGGGTACATTTTCAGTGCCCTCAGCCTCTCCTTGTATGCTTTGCCCTGCTGACCAGCTATCATCTTTGTAGCCCTCCTCTGTACCTTCTCCAGCAGGTTAATGTCCTTTTTGAGGTGTGGGCACCAGTACTGAACTCCATACTCTAGATGTGGCCTTACCAGTGACCTGTACAAGGGCAGTATAACCTCCTCCTCCTCCTCCTCTCTTTTACTTCTGGTCCCCCTAGCTATGCATCCCAGCATCTTGTTTGCCTTTGCTGCTTCTTTCTTGCACTGCATGGAGTGCTTCAGGTCACTAGTGATCATCACTTCCAGGTCCTTCTCCTCCTCTGATGCAGCTACTTGGACTCCACCCAGGTAATACTCTGTCCTGGGATTCTTGGCTCCAATATGCATAACTTTGCATTTCTTGGCATTAAAGCGAAGCTGCCAGATCCTGGACCACCTTCCCAGCTTTTCCAGATCTTCCTGTAGGTTCTGTATCCCTTCAGCTGTGTCAACCTTATCTTTGTCTGTTATCTGTATTAATGTCCAGTGCCACCTTGAAAATGAGCTTGCTCAACGGTGTTTGCACCTGGTTAATTAAAGTTTGATTGATTGATTGAAAGGGCTTTTCTGCCATCAAGTGAAAGAATCACTGCATCCTTTGAGTAGTTTTTTTTTTGGAGTCTCCCAAAATGTTTAGGGCATTCCTGATATGATTAAACTCCTTTCATAAACCCAGTTTGGTCTTTGTGAATTATGTTTAGAAGTATAGATTCCAGTCTTTTGGCAAGAATTTTTGTAACAATCTTCTTATCTAAATTTAATAAAGATATCGGGTGATATGGGCCAAAATGAATTGGATTTTTCCCTTCTTTAGGTAGCAAGACCACCAGGGTTTCAAGGAAAGTCCTAGGTGTTGACCTTCCATTCAGAAAGGAGTTATACATATTTGTTAGTAACGGTACAATTTGTGTCTCATAGATTTTATATATTTCTGTGGGGAGCCCGTCTGGGCCTGGTACTTTACCATTTTTTTGAGTTCTTATAGCTTCGCTTACTACTTCTTCTGTAATAATTCTATTCAGATTGATCTGAGCTTCTAAGCTTATTTTCTGAATGCTTCGTTGATCTCTAGTGTATCCGTAGATTTCTTACCTGAGATTTCCAGTTCCTTGATGGTCTTACTAGCTTTCCCCTTTTTGTAGATGGTAGGAAAGAATTTTATCTTATTTATCTGCTTGTGCATAATATTTAATCTGGTTTTCATTATGATTCTTTCTGTTTTTATATCAGACAGTTTTTTATACTTTCATTTTAGATTTTCCCAATAATTAAGATCTGTATCTCTTTTTGAATGTAAATAGTACATTTCAGCTCTTTTAACTTCTTCCTCAAGCAGAACTAACTGTGCTTTCCTATTCTTATATTTTTATAAGAATAACAGGATATCCTCTACTTAACATATGCTTTCCAGGTGTCCCAGATAATATCCAAAGAACATTCCCCATTCAGATTGTGATTGTTGTAAATCGTACACTCTCTTTTTATAAACTCAAAGAATTCTGGATCGTGAATTAACTGTAAGTCCATAGTCTATCTCCTTTGTTTATTCACAGGGTCTCCATGGAACTTTATTCTGAAGGGGTTTGGTCTGAGATTGATATACCTTCATATAGGCTAAATATAGTTCTATTCTGTAATTCTCTGGAACCTATGATAGTCTATTCTGGAATGTATTTTATGAGAGTTAGAATAAAATGAAAATTATTTTGTGCTTGGGTGTTCTAGCCTTCAATAATTAACTGCTTCATATTTTTACTTAAGATACTTGAGGCATTTGACAGAGTGGAACTGGAACCCTTCTTGTCCATATTAGGATCCAAGATCAAATTAAAATCACCTCCTATTGTGTAGGGACCAGAATTTTTAGTGAGATTTAGAAATAAATCTGTAAAAGATTCTGGTACATCTTTATTGGTTCCATAGAGACAGGCAATGGTTAATTCCCAATTATAAAAAATGACCCTGCAAATCAAGTACCTTCTGTATCCAGAAATGATTCTTTGATTGTAATGTTAATTTTTGTGAAAAAAGGATGGCCACCCCTCTATGCCTTTTATCTATTGGGGTCGAATGTAGTCCTGGACCGCCCCACGTTTTTCTAAATTTCTCAAATTTCTTTTGGTTGAAATAAGTTTCCTGTAAAAGATGACAGTTAATATGCTTCTTATTAACAAAGATTAGTATATTGTTTCATTTTAACAGGGTTGTTTATTCCATTAATATCCCATGTCATAATGTTACTGTATCTTCCATATTTATAATAATAAGGGTTTATTCCTTAGTAGCCCCCATATTACTGAAGTTCAAAATTAATCCCATATTACCAGGCGTTAGACCTCCCCCCTCAAAGAATACATAGAATTTGAAAAAAACTATATTTCGAGTCTCTGCTCACACACACCCCCCCCCCGAAATTTCATATCCCTTGAATAGTTTACCCTTGTAAGTGTTCCCCACTTCTCCTTTTCCATGGAGTTCAACCATCCTAAAACTCTGTAATCCCTCCATATTTATAAAATGCCACTGTCCCAATAGTCTAATCTCCTATCCCAGGCTTTGTAAGTGTATAGTTCCCTTAACTCTTGAACAGAAAAAAAAACTAGCATATTTGATATAAGTGCTTCTTTCCCTTAAGGTGAGCCATTCCCAGTTTCATGGTTGCTTTTAGCAGTTTTTAGTTTCAGTTCCTTGTAAATATAGTTTTCTGCATCTTCTACTGAGGAGAAGATTTTCCCAGTTCCCAGATACGTTATTTTTCGAGTAGTAAGTGTTGGATGATAAAAGGGAACATGTTTTTATCAGAAAAAGCTTTTAATATTTTTAAAAGATGCTGTCTTCTTTTGGGCTTCTGGACCCAGGTCAGGAAAGATTAGAATATTACTGTTGTCATAGCTGAGAGTTTTTTTTCTCTTAGAAATCACCATGATGGCCTTTTTTTCCTGTTGTTTCAAAACTTTCACATAGATCGTCCTTGGATATTTAAAGTTGGCATTGGTAAAGGCAGAGGACCTATGAGCACTTTGTACCTCAACTTTCTCTTCAGGATTTCTCCTGTCCAGTATTCTCGTTAACATTTTTTTGCAGTAACCCAGGATATCGTTATGCTCAGAACCCTCCAGGACTCCTAACATTTTTACGTTATCCTTCCTTGATCTGAATTTTAAATCCAATACTTTTTCTTTCAACGAAACCATCTGTTCTGTTAGGTTTCCTGCTTGCAGTTTTAGAGTTGGAATCTCATCCTCTATCCTCATCCAATATCCTTTTTTCTAAATGAGACATTCTGTTATTCAGATCTTTTACTTCTTGCTTGACCCCTCTCATCTCAGTGTTTATGCCTTCCAGTGTTTCCTCGATTTTTTGAAAGCCCTCCTTCACCTACTTTAGAATATTATGTAACAGCATTTTTTCATCTCCTTTACTGGCTGTTTCAGTAGGGGTCTGGGGAGGGGGGCTCAGTATCCTCTATAATCTGCATTTGTTCTTTTCTGGTATTTTCTGGGACCTTATCCTCATTTTAATATGCCTGTGGCTCTACATTTGTATTATTTTACCCTTGAAGTCTCAAACTGCCTGACCCCTCAGCCCAATGTATTTCTTCTTCTGTATCTTCGTGAATCTTGCCAAGAGAGCTACCAGCTTGATGAGATTTATATACTCTGCTGTGACTCGGTTCCTCGTATTGGGTGTCATTTTGTCAAATGCCACTTTCAGTGTTACTTGACTGGCATCCATTTTCTTTTAACAGTTGCGAATCACTTATTTCATCCTGGGATTGTTGAGGGGAGTCATTTAGATTCTTCTGTTCTGTAGCTACTGAATCCATACCTGCATTTTCACATGTGGTGTTTAAGACAGAACCTGGTGAGAAAAGAGGAAGAGGTTAGAAGAGGAGATTACTGTCCCCTAAGATTGTATCTAGTCTTCTGGAAGAAGTCCCCCCCTCCAACTGGGGATGTTTTATCCATTTGCTTCCCATTTTTTCCCTTTAGTATTCAAACCAGCTTTAGGGAAAAAGGCTCTGATTTCCATAATATTGTTTGGTCTAGTTGCCATTCATATAGCACAAACCAAAACAGGGTAGTTACAGCTTTTTCCTGTAATACAGCTGTATTTAAGTAATACCCGCTAAGGATTCAGGCCATCAGGCTGGCACCAAACCAGTGAGTTACCCTGCCAGTCTCCTTCAACGTTCCTGTTCCACCCACTGGTCTTCTATACCACAGCTACTGCAGGAAGAAACAACCAATGCAGCCACACGCTCAAAAAAGTACTCCAAGTGAAAGATACAAACTACCAACCCTTTGAATCAGCTCAATAACCCACTTTCCAGGCTCTTGACAAGATAATATAAAGTGTGGGTACTATGTTTAGTATTATATCTAGAGGAAACCTCAGGTGAACCAATTGCTATAATAGCAATACTTTTAAGATGTTATCCGAACTGACATTAGTTGTTTAAAATGCACTTACATTGCACCCACGGCATCCTGACCCTGGCGTTCAGGTATACAATACAGGTTCAGCCCCAAAACACCCTGTGATTGTAAGTGTTTTACCTGGAAGTTTGTACACTTTCTATATCCGAAAAATACTCTATCAACCACCAACCCACTGTGCGTTAGAGAACTGAGGTCCGATGTAGAGAACCACTGCCGCTTTCCATTCCAATCATGGGAGCTCTGACTCTCCTTCTCCTCAACACACCATCTTGGGCTCACTTGTTCTGTGCATGTCAGGCACCTCTCTCCTTCTGTTTCTCTGCAGGTCTGATGAGTAGTCAAGCGATGGGAGAGAGAATTGAGGAGCAGTGGGGCTTACAGTTCCAAAAGTGTGGCCCAGTGGAGGAGATATCCTCGATGAAGATCATGGAGTCTAGACAACTGGAGGAGGAAAAGCCTTGCTTAATCTCAGAAAAGGTCTCAGAATGCTCAGATAGCAAAGATGAGGATGATGATGATGATTTGTTACTTTGAGAACTGGTATAATGGTTTATCTGTCTCTATGGGTGGTTCTGAGCTGGAAGAAAGTCAGTTGGATCCAGAAGATCAAAATGTTAGTGTCCCATATTCTAATATCTGGAAAAGTTTGTTTCTCTGGAAGACTGTAGATAGAGAAGTGCCCTCTGAGACACCAGAATCAGTATCTGAAGAGAATCCCTCCCTAAGATGGCGAAGGCCCCTAAGTGTTATTACATGGAAACACTGTTATGCTTTTTGGTTACTAAGATCCATTTTATGTAAAAAAACAAAAAAACATCACTGCAGGACACCTGGGGAGAGAGCTATAGGAATGTACAGTAATTAGGATCCAAGGTCTCTCTGATAGAGTGGAATCAACATCTGTACAGCAGTGCATTTTGTCACGTGCTCACAAACCTAGTGGCTAGAGCGGCAAAGGAAGCAGTTACAGTCTTGAGTAAAAACCCGAGCTTAGGCATAAAAGATCAGTGGGACAATTATCCATTGAAGGGGTGGGGGAGAACATAAAAGGGTGAGTAGAAATTAACGCAGTGTTTAAATAAAGGTGAACAAGGGGTAATAGTTTCTGGGACACCAGATGACTGTATAAGCTGGGCACATCTCTCTAGAGAAGAAAAGCTCAAAGGGTTGGAGGTTGTGTTGCTGAGGGAGCTAACTTTGTCACAATCAAAGGAAGGGGGCTGTCTCACTGGTAACCGTTCATGGAGCAGTACATCTGTGTCCCTAACAGGAAGATTTGTGTTTGCACTTGCTTCACCCACTACTGTACTGGGTCTCCTGTTTAATACAGTGAGTATGGAAAGAAACGTCCCTCACCTGTTAGGTGTTGCATATGGGGAAGGGGGACAGTAGCATGTAAACTTACTGGACTGAGTATCGTAACTTTATTTGTTGCTGGAAAATGCCTGATAGGATCACTAACACAAGTATTTAGTGTCATTCTATTTGTCAGTTGGAATTTCTCTTACTTCCATTTTAAAAACAGTTGTAATAGATCGAGGGAGCACACCTGACCAATTGGAGCACTCCTTTCCCCTGCACATGAGACACTCTTATTCTGTGAAGAGCGTCTCTTGCACAGATGCCCTGTAAATGGGCACATTCTGGGACAGTTTAAAAAAAATAATAACATTTATTGCTCAATCTGTAATATATCAGTATGTACCTGTCACCACTGATTGCGGTATAAGAGTGGTTTCACTTGCATTCTACTCAACTCAGAACAATGCAGCTTTGCTGTTCTCTCTCGGGCAGAACATGCATGAAACTACTCTTATACCACAACAAATGGCTCCGTGGGACATATTAATATATAGTAGACATAGTTTTATGAGTCTCCTAGCCTTCATTTAAATAAAAGGGATATTGGCATAGTGTAACGGTGCTATATTAAGAATTACATTGTAGGCACAAAGTACTGTATCTGTGCTCTGTTGTAGAACTCTGTGATTTAAAGGGACATAAACTGAATCATACAGTTCTAAATTGGTACTGATCACCAGTGTGTAACTCAGAAACTCCAACTGAGTTTACCAAACAGGGAATAATGCATAGGTGAGTGTGTGTTAAGAAGTTGTTTTACACACAAGAGGTTTGTGATGTCTCATGAATCTCAAGAATGAAACTTGAGAGGTCTATGTGGGCATCACACACCTAGGGTGTGTAAGTAGGCAAACAGTTACTTTTGTTTCATTTTGTATAATAACTGGTGAAGGGACATAGGCACTAAAAACAGAAAAAAAAGACAACCAGGAAGATCAATTAACTGGAGTGTTTTTGTGTATTGTGGCATGGGAGTGAAGTTTCCTGCTTCTCAACTGCAGAAAGAGAAAGCGGTGCCCGAGTGCTGCAAATGACAAAGGGAACGTTAAGCGTGAGTGCTACAAATGCTGTAATAACTGGGTATGATGTCACACCCAGTTATTAGGCATTTGATCACACTGATAATTTATTTATTTATTTATTGAAATGTTTCACCAGGAAGGCACACTGAACAACAAGTTGCTCGTCTCCTGGTGTGACCTGGGATAATCCATGTGATAAAGGGAGTGAGGCAAATAACAGAGTATGAACCAGCAGTTGAAAGATAGCCTCAACAGAAACAAATTATTGACAGGTTCAATGTAGGTTTCCTTTCATGAAAAGGGTACAGCAGAGATGAAGACATTGTAGATTTATTTGATGTAGACCCAGCAGTGCCCCTACTCCATATACCAAACAGGGAAGGTCTTTGCTGATCACAGCAGTAAATACTTTGATTGGGAGGTTAGGGGGGGAAAAGATAGCATTCAGGAAGTATAAGGAAACACAGAAGGAGCAGGACAGAGAACTGTACCAGTTAAAGCAGAAGGAAGCGGGGAAGGCAGTCAGAATAGCAAAGAGACAAACTCAGGAAAAGATAGCCAACTCAGTTAAGAAGCGGGATAAAACCTTTTATTGGTACATTAGGGAGCTAAGAAAGACCAAGGGAGGGACAGTGAGGCTTAATAAAGGGAAGGGGGTGGGCAGAGGGTGAAAGTGAAAAGGCAGAGATACTGAACGAATACTTTTGCTCAGTATTCACAAAAGAAGAGGAGGGGGAGGTATCTAAATCAAACAGTAGAAGCACTCTGGATAGAAGGGTTGATAACAGTCCATTCACGGAAGAACGAGTCCTGAAAGAACTCCTAAAACTCAGGGTGGACAAAGCAATGGGGCCTGACAGGATTCACCCCAGAATTTTAAAAGAACTTAGGGGACAACGAGTGACACCACTGACTACCCTTTTAACAAACCATAGGAGGATGGTATGGTACCTGAGGACTGGAGGAGGGTGGATGTGATTCTCCTTCACAAAAGTGGGAGCAAGCATTGCATTGCAGAAGGACTGGAAGGAAAAGTATGTCTCTTTGCAGATGACACTAAGATCTGCAACAGAGTTGATGCACAGGGTGGGGTGGAAAGGATGAGAAGGGACTTGGCAAGGTTAGAGGAATGGTCAAATGTATGGCAGCTTAGATTCAGTGCTAAGAAGTGCAAGGTAATGCACCTGGGAAACAAAAACCCAGGGGAAGAGTACACAATGGTGGGTGAGATACTAACAACAACAAAAATGGAGAGGGACCTGGGGGTAGTCATATCAGATGACCTAAAGATGGGCAAGCAATGTGAGAGGGCAGCAAGGAGGGCTGAGGGGATACTGGAATGCATAGGGAGAGGCATCACCAGTAGAAAACAGGAAGTTATTATCCCTCTGTACAGACAGCTGGTGAGACCCCATCTGGAGTACTGTGTGCAGTTCTGGAGACCCAATCTCCACAAAGACATAGACAGGATGGAAGCTGTCCAGAGGAGGGCAACTAAAATGGTGCAGGGTCTGCACCGGAAGACATATGAAGAGAGACTTGAGCTTAATATGTATAGCCTCGAGGAAAGGAGGGAGAGGGGGGACATGATAGAAACTTTCAAGTACCTCAAGGGAATCAACAAAGTCCAAGAGGGTAGCATCTTTCAAAAAAAGAGGTGTGCAAGAACAAGAGGGCACAATTTGAAGATAGAGGGGGGGCGGCTCAGAGGTAATTTAAGGAAGTATTTTTTCACAGAGAGGGTTGTGGATGCATGGAACGGCCTTCCGGAGGAGGTTGTGGAGTCAAAATCAGTAGTGGAATTCAAGCATGCATGGGATAGTCATAAGGCAGTTCTGGGGGGTGGGGGTAGGAAGAAGTAGGCTGCTGGTTAACTAAGATCTGCAGCTTATCCAGTAGGTAGGGAAATGGGCAGACTGGGTGGGCCAAGCGGTCCTTATCTGCCATCAAATTCTATGTTTCTATGTTTCTAAGCCAGAGGCAGGAAATTACAGACCTGTTAGCTTGACCTCAGTGGTAGGGAAAATGATGGAATCACTTCTAAAACAAAGAATTGTTGAGTACCTGGAGGCCAGCAGGGCACAGGACCCAAGGCAGCATGGATTCACAGCGGGAAGGTCATGTAAGACAAATCTAATTGATTTATTTGACTGGGTGACCAAAGTAGTAAATCAGGGAGTGGCTGTGGATATGGCCTACCTAAACTTTAGCAAGGCATTTTACACAGTCCCACACAAAAGATTAGTAAACAAATTAGCCAGGTTGGAAGTGGGTCCCAGGGTGGTAGCCTGGGTAAACAGTTGGCTGGACAACAGGATGGAGAGTGTAATAGTAAATGGAGTCCACTCTGAAGTAAGGGTGGGTTACCAGTGGGGTACTGCAGGGTTCAGTACTGGGACCGCGGTCCTCTTTAATGTCTTTATAGGTGACATTGCAGAGGGGCTGGAAGGAAAAGTATGCCTCTTTGCAGATGACACAAAGATCTGCAACAGAGTTGATACACAAGGTGGGTAGTGGAAAGGATGAGAAGGGACTTGGCAAGGTTGGAGGAATGGTCAAAAGTATGGCAATTCAGTGCAAAGAAGTGCAAAGTAATGCACCTGGGAAACAAAAAGACAGGGGAAGAGTACACAATGGGGGGCTAACAACAACAGAAATGGAAAGGGACCGGGTGGGGTAATCAAATCAGATGACCTAAAGGTAGGCAGGCAATGTGAGAAGGCAGTAAGGAGGGCTGGAGGGATACTGGGGTGCATAGGGAGAGGCATCACCAGTAGAAAACAGGAAGTTGTTATCGCTCTGTACAGACAGTTGATGAGACCCCATCTGGAGTACTGCATGCAGTTCTGGAGACCCCATCTCCGTGAGGACATAGACGGGATGGAGGCAGTCCAGAGGAGGGCAACTAAAATGGTGCAGGGTCTGCACCAGAAGCCATATGAAGAAGACTAAAGGAGCTTAATATGTATACCCTCGAGGAAAGGAGGGAGAGAGGGGACATGATAGAAACTTTCAAGTACCTCAAGGGAATCATAAAGGCCAAGAGGATAGCATCTTTCAGAAAAGAGATGTGCAAGAACAAGAGGACACAACTTTAAGATAGAGGGGAGACAGCTCAGGGGCAATGCGAGGAAGTATTTTTTCACAGAAAGGGTGGTGGATGCATGGAACGGCCTTCCAGAGGAGGTAGTGGGGTCAAAAACAGTGGGGGAATTCAAGAATGCATGGGACAGACATAAAGCAATTCTAGTGGGGGGTAGGAGGAAGTAGGCTGTTGGTTAACTAGGATCTGCAGCTTATCCAATAGATAGGAAAACTGGCAGATTGGGTGGGCCAAGCAGTCCTTATCTGCTGTCAAATTCTTTATTTCTATGATTGCACACCCTTGGCATAGCCAGCACCCTCTCCTCATCTGTTTGTGTGACTATGATAGGAAGTTTGTGTGTGACCAAAACAATCTGGAAAGCTGTTTTTCTTGTTTAACCACTCTCTCATTATCTCCCCCACCTCCCCGGCTGATGTTTCAACAGGTAAAGTGGATAATCACTACGATTTCCAGGACATTGCTAGCGTAGTGGCGCTGACCCAGACCTATGCCACCTCTGAGCCTTTCATTGATGCCAAATATGACCTTCGCATCCAGAGGCTCGGCAACAACTACAAGGCCTACATGTGAGTCGATTTCCATTTTTTTTTAATATAAATTTTTATTGGTTATTTTTAAAGAAAAAAATACACACAAGATGCACACATAAATGTACATTAAAAAGCTAGTGGATTGGGCAATCAGTTTCTGAATTCCCTTGTATATGTCATCACATCAGTGCTTCGAGTATTGCAAATGATCTTTTGTTAAATCAGTGTTTCTGTAGCAGTGCAAGTCACCATCCTTTGGTAGCAGGACCAGAAGTGACATTGTGGGAGGAATCCCTTTGATGATCAATCCAGTTTAGTGGCTGCTGTGTGTGGTTTAACAAGATCTTGCCCCGTACTTGTTTTGTATATATCTCATACACTGATTACTTGCCAGCGGTCTGACTTTGTTTTGACTTGAGCGTATGTGGTTTTTATGTTGATTGCGCACATGTGCAAGAAAATGTTGCAGCAGCTTTCTCCACAAGCAGGTTGTGGAGGCGCGGCACTGTTGTGGCCAATGCCCCCACAGCCTGCAAAGGCTTGTCCCGCTTCCCCCAATGCCGTGGCACGCTGCTGCTGACACTAGTTCAGCCAGCGTGCCGCAACCGCCTGAAAAGTAGCCGCTGCAATCAGGCGCCACCGCCATTGCAGTGTCAGCCATCCGCAATGAGGAGCGTGACTGCCTTGCAGGGCGGGATGTAAAACCCTGATATTGTTTGTGTAATGGTGGTGGCTTGCCGCCGTGTTCACAAACAATATAACCACCCCCCACCATGTTTAATCCCCATCGGCTTCCGTGGCCCAATGTTGATTGTGCCGACGGGGAAGCCCTCTCCCCATCGGCATTATGTCAACCCCCCCCGCTGTTATTGTGTGCTGACAGGGTGCCCAATCCCCATCGGCATAATGTGAACCTCTCCCCTTTAGTTGTGTGCTGACGGGAGTGCCCAATCCCCTGTCGGCTACTGGCCCTCCAAAAAGAAGCAGTTGGGTGGAATGCTGGGAGCCCACCCCAGCATGCCCAATGCCCCTGTGAAGAAAAAAACTGTCCTGCGATGTTTTTTTTCCTCTTTTTTTTACACCTGTGACATCAGAAAACTGTCCCTCACTGTCTCCCTGGCCCCCTCCCACCACCCGCAGCCACCCACTGCGCACTCCTGCCTCCCCACACTTCTCACCCCATACTTACCTCTGGAGCTCGGCACGATCTTCGTGGACCAGAACACGCCTGCATTCTTCAAAGCCGACAGTGAACTGAAGAAATCCCGGTAAGTTGTATAATGGAATAAATAGGGTTTTTCCAACTTTAGTGATATCACAGTAATGTTTTGGAATTTTGGCACCAAAGTTTCAACATGGGGGTTTTGGGACCCCTCCTCATGAATTCTTGAACTGTCATGGCGTTAATCATCCCTGAAAGGTGATTTTGCGGTCACTACGTGGAATCACCTTTCGGGGACGATTAACAAAACAACAGTGCCTGTGTTCATGAGGTGGGCTCTCAAAAAGCCTATGTTGCAAATTTGGTGGAAAAATCCAAAAATTACTGTTTTACGAAGCGCCATGAACTTCGAATCAATATTTTCATGCCAGATTTTCAACACTGACATTTTTTCACACCTACTTGTAAACAGTACACTGTCATTGTTCACATCCTGGCGAAAATGTGTTTTCGCACTTCTGGCGCAGACTAGTGCAGTCACTGTGGGAAATCAGTGTTTGGGACAGATTAAGAAAATGACAGTGATACTGTTAATGAGTAGAGGTCCTAAAATGCCTATGTTGAAAATTTGGTAACGATACTCCATAAAATGACTGTGTTACGAGCGTGCGTTGCGCAGTTTTCATGCACCCTCGTAACTTCACAAATTTATAATATTTTCACTCCAGATTTTCAGTGTTGCCATTTTCCCACACCTACTTATGAACAGTACAGCTGTCATTTTTCCCATCCTGGCCAAAATGTGTTTTCGTACTTTGGGCGCAGAATAGCGTGGTCATTGTGGGAAATCACTGTCCGAGACAGATTAAGAAAATGACAGTGATACTGTTCATGAGCAGAGGTCCTAAAATGCCTATGTTGAAAATTTGGTGATGATAGTCCGTCAAATGACTGTGTTACAAGTGTGCATTGCACACTTTCCACACACCCTTGTAACTTTGCAAATTTGTAATATTGTCACGCCAGATTTTCAACAGTGGCATTTTTTTGCACCTCCTTATGAGCAGTACGGATGTCATATTTCACCTCCTGACCGAAATGTGTTTTCACAGTTCCGGCGCAGAATAACACGGTCGTTGTGGGAAATCACTATTTGGGACAGATTAAGAAAATGACAGTGGCACTGTTCATGAGCAAATGTCCTAAAATGCCTGTTGAAAATTTGGTGACGAAACTCCATAACATGACTGTGTTACAAGCGTGCATTGAACTGTTTCCACGCACCCTTGTAACGTCACAATTTTGTATTATTTTCATGCCACATTTTCAACAGAGGCCTTTTTCCACACCTCCTTATGAACAGTACAGCTGCCATTTTTCACATCCTGGCTAAAATATGTTTTTGCACTCCTGCCAGAGAATAGCATGGTCGCTGTAGGAAATCACTGTTTGGAACAGATTAAGATCAAACGACTGAGAGGGGGGAGTGACCAAGCTCAACTGAGCTCTGTCAGGACTGCTGCAGATTTGTTTGTGGGCAGAAAAAGGCCCCAATGCAAGAGCCCAGTACAAAAGGGCAGCCTGCAGCACTAGGAGAAACAGAACGAGAGAGCAAGAGACGGAGGGGGAGTGAGCGAACTCACTGGAGCGCTGTCAGGACTACTGCGGATTTCTTTCTGGGCAGAAAGAGGCGCCAATGCAGGCAGGGGCCCAGTACAAAAGGCCAGCCTGCAGCGGTGGGAGAAACAGTACAAGCGAGTGAGACAGGGGGACTGAGTGAGCTCAACAGAGCTCTATCAGGACTGCTGCGGATTTCTTTCTGGGCAGAAAAAGGCGCCAATGCAGGCAGGGGCCCCGTACAAAAGGGCCGCTTACAGCGCCAGCACAAACAGAATGAGTGCGTGAGAGAGGGAGACTGAGCGACTTCAATGGAGTGCTGTCGGGAGAACTGCAGATTTCTTTGTGGACAGGCAAAGGTGCCAACACAGCTAGGAGCCCTGTACACAAATGCAGCCTGCAGCGCCAAGAGAAACAGAATGATCAAGTGACAGAGCGGTAGTGAGCGAGCGCAACTGAACTCTATTGTGACTGCTGTGAATTTCTTTGTGGGCAGAAAATGCAGCAACGCAGGCAGGAGCCCAGTACAAAAGGCCAGCTTGCAGCACCGGCCGAAACGGAATGAGTGAGTGAGAGAGCTCAATGGAGCTGTGTCGGGACTGCTTCAGATTTCTTTCTGGCCAGAACAAGCCGGCAATGCAGGCAGGAGCCAGTACAAAAGGGCAGCCTGCAGCGGCAGGAGACACAGAACGAACGAGTGAGGGAAGGGGAGTGAGTGAACTCAACGGAGCTCTGTTGGGACTGCTGAAGATTTGTTTGTGGGCAGAAAAAGCCAGCAATGCACGCAGGGGCCCAGTACTAATGGGCAGCCTGCAGTGGCAGGGAAACCAGAATGAGTGAGTGAGAGAGGGGGAGTGAGCGAGCCCAACAGAGCTCTATTGTAACTGCTGCAAATTTCTTTGTGGGCAGAAGAAGGCGGCAACGCAGGCAGGAGCCCAATAGAAAAGGGCAGCCTGCAGCGCCGGCAGAAATGGAATGAGACTGAGAGAAGGGGAGTGAGCGAGCTCAGTGGAGCTTTGTCAGGACTGCTGCAGATTTCTTTGTGGGCAGACAAAGGCACCAACAGAGGTAGGAGCCCAGTACAAAAGGGCAGTCTACAGCACCAGGAGAAACAGAATGAGTGGGTGACACAGGGTAAGTGAGCGACCTCAACTGAGCTCTGTCAGGACAGCTGTGGATTTCTTTGTGGGCAGAAAAAGGTGCAAACGCAGGCAGGAGCCCAGTACAAAAGGGCAACCTGCAGCGCCGGAAGAAACACAACGAGTGAGTGAGAGAAGGGGAGTGAGCGAGCTCAATGGAGCTCTATCGTGACTGCTATGGATTTCTTTGTTGGCAGAAGAAGGCGGCAATGCAAGCAGGAGCCCAGTACAAAAGGCCAGCCTTCAGCGCCGGCAGAAACGGAACAAGTGAGTGAGAGAGGGGCAATCAGCAGCCTCAACGACCTGTGTTTGGACTGCTGCAGATTTCTTTGTGGGCAGAAAAAGCCACCAACAGAGGCAGGAGCCCAGTACAAAAGGGCAGCCTGCAGCGCCAGGAGAAACAGAATGAGCAAGTGAGAGAGGGGGAGTGAGCCACCTCAACGGAGCTCTGTCGGGACATCTGCAGATTTCTTAGTGGGCAGAACAAGGTGCCAACGCAGGCAGGAGCCCAGTACAAAAGAGCAGTCTGCAGCACTGGAAGAAACAGACTGAGCGAGTGACAGAAGGCCAGTGAGCGTGCTCAACAGACCAACGCAATCAACATTCGGCATTGACAAATGCTTGTTGATATTTGTTATATCTTCTCAAACCTGCTGCTAGAAGTTCTAAGACTATCCTTATTGTGAACTCAACAGATGAGATGGCGTGTCAGCTGAGGCACTTGAGTTGTAAGACTGTCGCTCATAAGAAAAATCCTCTCAAAGATCAACATATTTGGGAATGGAGGAGTAGGTTAGTAGTTTTGAGAGATGGATGGGATACGTAAAGCAGTGAATAATGTGTAGAGATTCTATCACTTTAAATGGTCAAATAATGATTTTAATTTGACCATCCTGTAAACACTGCATATTTCTTTTTGTTCTAGATAGCTTTTTGCCTTGTGGCATGTGGGCAAACTCCGCCCCCCCCCCCGACCAGCTGCCACCTCGCCTGCAAACATACCTGATTGCGGGTCCCCCACAGCTTAACACCCTTGGCGGGGCTAGGAGAGGGAGAGTCATCCTCCCTCCCCGCTACATTATTCAAATGGCAGTCTGCGACTCCCGGGTGATGGCACTGGTCAGGTAGAGAAATGGTAGGGCATCATACGTCCACTCTGCTTTTCTGCTTGTTCTGGTCCCAGCCATCCCCACCATGGACAGTGGGGATGCTCCAGTCTGTACTGCCACCAGGACTTCACCTGGTGGCACTCAATAGCTGGGCTGATAAGTCTCCCCCGGGAGAGGAGGGCAGTCCAGTAGATGCTCAATCCTCTTACCCCCAAGCTGTCACCCAGCAACCCGAGTCCATTCCTGAACCCAGATCACCAGGGTGGAGGGCAGTAGCTCTGCTTTTTAAAAAAATATTGCAAATATGTGAGACTGTCAATAGTAATACTTATAGTGAACTACAAAGGAATATGTGTATACATTTATCTATCCTGGGGTTATTCTCACAACATTATTCATTAATGCCAGCTAGTGATAAAAACACGCATCTGCAGAATACCATTACTAAACCATTCCCCCAACCCCCAAAAAGGCACTGATTAATAAAATTAACACAAGACACAATAGAAACATTCAAGGAAATCAAGTACTTCCAGAACATATAAGTGTAATTCTTCAAATAAAAAAGATTAAGCATGGCTTACAAAGCCCATAACAGCATTGCCACGTTTTGTTTTAAAATTAGAAAAAAATATGTCAGAGAATCATAGCAAGACACTGAGCATTACAGATAATATGGGAATGGAAGAGTTGTAAATCTAGCTTTGTACTTCACAGCCAAAATGTGAAACATTATACTGTATCCTTGAAATGCATTTTCTATTACATCGAAGATATTATTGATGTTTGGTATAAAAAAATAAAAATAAAAAAAATTAAATGGTGAGTGAGACATGGTGAAAAAAAGTGAAAATTGAAACATTACTTTACAAAACACAATCATCTGAAGTCCATTTGACATAGGAGCATTACTTTTTCAAAATCATTAGGGAAGGATGTTAAATAATTTGTTATGCTATAATTGAACAATAAATTCAACATGGATAGCACAGTAAATAAGAGCCTAGGGGCCAGATATTCAAAACTTTGCCCCCGGGCTAAATTAACACTGCCCGACGGGCAAACTTAGCCCGGAGCACAAAGCAAGCTATATTCAAAAGGAATAGCCCAGGGCAAACAGCTTCTGAATATAGCATGGGAATGAGGCCGGGCAAACTGGGCTGGGAGTGCAGGGCAGACTTAGCCCTGGAATAAGACAGCTCTGAATGTAGCAACCAAGAAGTGCAAATCACAACAGCAACACAGTGCACAGCGACGTGAACGTAGGTAGAGGTGAACTATGTGGCCAAAGTGTGTGCCAGCAAATGTGTGGACCCAGTACAGCTGCAGGCAGCAGCGCATGTGAAAGTACAGTGTTCAAAACTGTAAAATATTCCCCAAACTGTCTGAGCCAGTGCTAACACATTTGCGTGGGTTTAGCGCAGGGCTAAACCGTTAGCCCAGTGCAAACACATTTGCCCGGCGCTAAACTTTGCCATATTCAAAAGTGACATGCAGATGAGCCTACTTTGGTAGTCTCTGGGCAAACATCCAGATTAGCATCTCATTATACCCTGATTTGCATGCAGTCTGCCCAGCGTTACTGCAAGGTCCCGCAGCTCCATCTGTAGGTCAGTCTGGCAGTGCATGATGATAGCTGTAGGCTATATGTAAACAGTACAGCATAGCATAGAATATTGTACCCCAGGGGACAACACAGCATAGACACAGATGGTGGTGGTGCTGCACGCAACTGTCACACTGTAGGTCATGCTACAGTACACAACAGACACTACAGTAGCAAGGGGGGCCAGTAGTGTGTGGACACAGCACTGCCTATGGTGTGTAGGGCAGTGCTGATGACTGCATTATACACAGTGACAGGCCCAACATGCAGGTGTTTACTGACAGTGGACGTTACTGTTATGCTGTTGTGTGACCCACAGATGCTGCACCTCTGGCATAGGATGTTCACAGTGACATATACATGTCCGGCTTTGTGTGCTGTGGCAGTTGTACAGCTGTGTGGTTTGTGGCTGGGGAAGGGGCATATATTATCAGAAAGGCACACTGGTGTTGGGTTATTCCCAATACTGGCCCATGTGCACTGCATGATTTGTCCCAGCCTTGTGGCCACACCCGGTCTGTGGCACAGCCTGGCCACCCGTACACTCTCCCCTCAACATCCTCCAGGCCCACAGTGCTGTATGTGTGTGCTGGCATCTGTTGGTGTCCACAGAAGAGTGGTCCACTGGTGTGTGCTGTATGGCCACACTGCCATGCTGTCCACTGGCAGCAGGTCACCACTTACTGCCTGGCATGGCTGGGACTGGTGGCAGATGATGGCATCATCGTGATGCCATCAGTGAGCAGCATGTTTCCTCTATGTCTGGCTTTGTCTGTGTGTCATATTTATTTGTTTGGGTTGTGCAAAGCCGTGCAAACAGCATGCAAAGTCAAAATGTCATGCAAATCTGATTGCCCAGGGTTAAGACTACCTATTTCTGGGCGGTAGTGTGCACTGTGCTAAGTGTCGCGCTAAGTCGCGGAAAAAACACTTTGCATGGCTCTAGTCGCTGAATATAGCATTGCGCCTGTATTCATGTACACACACCCTCAGTTTGCCCCTTTGCATACATTATGATTTTGCCCGGCGCTAATGCAATTTGCGCGTGCTATTTGGCCTTTGAATATAGCAAACCCGTGCTAATCCCGCTCTAAACCTGAGCAAACGTTTTTTGCCCAGCACAGAGTTTTGAATATCTGGCCCTAGATGTGGTTATCACTGTTATGCAGCATTGAGTGGGTGGATGTGTATGTATGTGCAGGGTTAGGCAATTGCCTTCTAGTTTGGTAAGACAATTATGTATGTTTTTAATAAACACTTGGAAAACTGTAATATGCACTTATATTACATTAGTGTCCCATGCACAATTTATTTAGAAACATAGAATTCACTGGCAGATAAGGACCTCTTGGCCCACCTACTCTGCCCATCTTTCCCTGCCTGTAGTTTTACCGCTGATCCTACTTGATCTCCAGCCCATTCACCCTCCACTTCCCCTTCCCTAAGATTCTCTTATGTCTAGCCAATGCATTATTGAACCCCTCAGTTTCAGCTTCTTTATTTAGTCATTCAGTTTTCAAGGTTTTTAATGACAATATTACAGACTGTTAAATACACCCGGGTAAAAATTCAAATCCAGTCAACGTGTACAAAACAGCAAACAGACAAGTTGAATATCGCTGTGCCCAACAATCCACTATTGAATGTAGAGAAAACAGTCAGTCTCAGGATAAGCTAGCTCATACCTTCAGTACATAAACTAGATATTGCACATAGGACATTGTCTCCTTTAATAGATCATTACTCTATTCAGTAACCACACTTGGGAGACTTCAGTACCTGGCTATGTGCAGTTCAGAAGAGACCGAGGTGCAAAAAGAGAGGAGGGGGATGGAATGGCCCTTTATGTCAATGAAAATATCAAACCTACAGAAATTCAGAATACACATAAGGAGCCAGAAGAACTGTGGGTCACCCTGGAAACAGGAAATGGGACAGCCATACCAACTGGGTTGTGTACAGGCCTCCAGACCAGGGGGAGGACATAGACATGTTACTGTCAGAAGATATACAAAACATGACAGATAAAGGGGAGGTTCTGATAATGGGAGACTTCAACATGCCAGATATAGATTGGTCAATACCAGCAGGGACATCTGCCAGAACTAGACACATGGTGGATTCCCTGCAGGGGGAGGGCCTCAAACAACTGGTACAACAACCCACAAGAGACAGGGCTATCCTAGATCTAGTACTGACTAACAGGGAAAGGATCACAGATCTCCAGGTAGAAGGTCACCTTGGGGCCAGTGACCATCACATGGTATGGTTCAATTTGGCCACTAGAACAAACTCATCCCATTCCAAGGCAAAAATATGGGACTTCAGAGGAGCTGACTTTGATATGATGGCCAACAGAGTTAAGCTAGCCCTGGCAAAAAGAAATACAGGTGAGGGGGTACAGGCAAAGTGGGCAAGCATTAAAGATGTAATACTTGAAGCAACATCCCATTGTGTTAGTGAGAAAAGGAAGTGCAAAAGAAGAAGGAGACCACTTTGGTTCTCAAACGGAATAGCAGAAAAGGTCAGAGCCAAAAGGCTGGCCTTCACGAAATATAAGGGAATGCAGCAGGATGAAGATAGGGAGGCATACCAAACTTCCCTAAGGGAAGCAGGGAAGGCAGTAAGGCAGGCAAAGGCTCAAACCGAGGAAACACTAGCACAAACAGTAAAAGAAGGTGACAAGGCTTTCTATAGATACATTAGTGAAAGGAGAAAGTCCAGAGGGGGTAACGCTAAGATCAAAAGGGATAAGGGGGCATGTGGTGAGAGGACCATGTAAAAGCATCTATCCTAAATAGATACTTCTGCTCAGTATTTACTGAAGAGAAGGTAGGGCAGGTCCCACAGCTCTGCACCATGGATACAGTGGGGAGGGAGGTGTGCACTAGTCCCTTCACAAAAGAAAGGGTCCTACAAGAGCTCACTAAGGTCAGGGTGGACAAGGCAATGGGACCTGATGGCATACATCCCAGGGTACTAAAGGAGCTAAGGGTGGAACTAGCAGAGCCATTATCAGAACTGTTTAGTGAGTCTCTGAGCACAGCAAAAGACTGAGAAGGGCTCATGTGATCCCGCTCCACAAGAGTGGTAGCAGGGAGGAGGCAGGGAACTACAGACCAGTCAGTCTTACCTTAGTAGTGGGCAAGATTATGGAGACACTTCTTTAGGATAGAATAGTGCAACACCTGGAATACATAGGAGCACAGGATCCAAGACAGCATGGGTTTACAAACGGAAGGTCCTGTCAAACTAATCTCATAGATTTCTTTGGCTGGGTAACCAGAGTGGTAGACCAAGGGGGAGCAGTTGATGTTGCCTACCTTGACTTCAGCAAAGCTTTCAACACTGTTCCACGTAGAAGATTGATTAATAAGCTGGGTAGGCTTGGGGTGGGTCAGACGTTGGTAAACTGGGTGGCAAACTGGTTGACTGGCAAAAAACAGAGAGTGGCAGTAAATGGTATACAGACAGAAGAGATGCAAGTCACAAGTAGGGTACCTCAGGGATCAGTCCTGGGGCCAGTCCTCTTCAATATCGTTATCAGTTACATTGCAGATGGACTGGAGGGTAAGGTTTGTCTGTTTGCAGATGACACCAAGCTCTGCAACAGAGTAGATGATCCAGATGGTGTGGGCAGAATGAGAAGAGATCTGGATAAACTAGCAAAATGGTCGGAAGAGTGGCAACTGGGGTTTAATGCAAAGAAGTGCAAGGTCATGCACATAGGGAAGAGAAACCCAGAAGCCACCTATAGGCTAGGAGGGGAGTTGCTGGCAGTCACAAGGGAAGAAAGAGACTTGGGCATCATCATCACCGATGACCAGAAATCATCAAAGCAGACCTCTAAAGCAGTAGGTAAGGCTAGAGGGATGTTGGGGTGTATTAGTAGGGGTATCACAAGTCGGAAGAGGGAGGTAATAATCCCTCTTTACAAGACACTGGTTAGGCCCTATCTGGAGTACTGCATGCAGTACTAGGGGCCACACCTTCACAAGGACATTAACCAAATTGAGGCAGTCCAGAGAAGGGCAACCAAAATGGTGCAGGGACTGTATCAGAAAACATATGAGGACAGGTTAACTGAACTCAATATGTATACCCTAGAGCAAAGGAGGGCGAGAGGTGATATGATTGAAACATTTAAACATCTTAAGGGCATTAACAGGGTGAAAGAGTCTAACATTTCAATATAAGAAAAATAGCAGGACAAGAGGACACAGCATGAGATTAGAGGGAGACGGATTAAGGGGTAATGTGAGAAAGTTCTTTTTCACAGAAAGGGCGATGGATGCATGGAATGGCCTACCTCAGGAAGTGGTGGATATGAATACAGTGCAGGGCATCAAACAGGCATGGGATAGGCACAAGGGAGCAATACAGATGAGTATGAATAGATAGGCCATTGACAGAGCAAAGGCCAATGGCACATTAATGAGGTAGAAAAAGAAATAGGCAGACTGGATGGGCCTTGTGGTCTTCATCTGCCATCAGCTTCTATGCTTCTGTGTTTCTATTCATAAGTTAGAGTTCTATCATCTTCTATACAAGAGTTTATTATCTATAAAAAGAGAGGAGAATACACTGTTTTACCATGACAACTTTTATCATCAAGGAGAAAACCAGAACAAGTCACTTAATCTTACATGAAATTTAGATTATATAATGTTGGAGGAGTCTTATGATTTTCAAAATTTTAGATTACAAGAACTAACAGATAACTTCTAGACAAGATTTAGGGCAAGTAGAAAAGCAAATACTTTGGTCAATACAGTTATGTCACCAGTGGGGGGAAAAACATAATCGTAAATATGTCCACTGTAGAGCCATATATATCTTCCAATGTATACTCAACCTTATGTCTCTTTATAATATATGGTTACTCCTTGTTATGTATAAAAATTTGCCTGCTCAAAATCCTTGTTAAGCACATTCTAAACTGTTATGCGCATTCCAAAGTGTTATGTGCATTCTGAACAGTTATGCACAGTTCAAAGGTCATACAATTTTAAATTTCTCATTTATTCTACACCAAGCTACTTACTAACCACTCAGTGCCCAAAGTCGTACCTTTTATCTTTCAAAATTCTGGAAATTTGATTTTATGTGAGTACAACAAAGAAATGGCAAGATTTTTTTGTTTTCACTTCAGTGAGCGTCTGTCAGTGTAGTGTAAAAAAAACATATACTATAAAAAATAAAATATAGTCTACCACACACAACTCAGCATGTGTTTCCATCTCAAAGGCTGAGATGACAGTGTGGACCTCTCAAGCTTTGCTCTCGAGATTCAAATGCTGTCATCTCAACCCCTCAATGGAAACGCAGCCTTGTTGTGCATGGTTGCCCATACATTATTCTCTATGTTATTTACAAAGAGAACAAAATGAAATCACATGCTCTATATCACTATTTCTCCCAAGCTGCATTTGAAAGGGGAGGGAACTTTCTCCATATGCTGTTTGTAAAGTAGAAAATTACTTCTAAATATTTCAAGTCTAAATTTGTTAAAGTGATATCTGGCTCTCCTATCACCAATTGCAGTAAAGTATTATTCTCTCCCAAGTGATTGATTACGTTCACAGAGAATATGAATTTTTGAAGACAATATTTTATGCATATCTTTGTTTCCAGATATTGTCCTACACCTTTGCTCTATTTGGGCAACCAAATCAAATCTTCATAGATGAAATACATCTATCCTAAATGTACAAAGACCTAAAGGATATACCATAACTTTTGTTTAATACATTTCAAATAAGGGAAATTGAAGCCTTTATTAGAGTTTTCTATTTGTTCTTCTAGACAAGCTCTAGAAAATCTGTCTTGTGACAAGAACTAAGGATCCATAATGAATACGATTATTTGTTCTGCTACTAATGTCTCTGTTGTATATTGACCTAGCTCATCCTGAAGGATATGTCCCAGAACATAAAAAGTTACATTTAGCAGATATCTATATAATTTATTCAAGACAATTTCTAAGGGGTCTACCTTAGAGGAGAAAAACATATTTCTCCTGCATGTAATGACAGTTTTCATTTTAGTGTCAATTACCATGAGTGGCCCCTGTACTGACTGGCCTCCATAATTTCTCATAAAATGTGTAATTCCAGTAAACAGATTTTGTAAGTTTTGATTCAAGAGTTTCAAAATGAGTACATCAGTTTAGGTTATGTGATAAACTAAGACCCAAAGTAATCCTAAATTTTCACTGTTTGAAGTTTATTACCCTTAACATATAACTTTGATCTGACAGGGAACTCCTACCACTCCTGAGGATCAACCTTTTCTTAAATCTGTTGCAATAGTTCTTCTATTTCTTAGCATAATCTGTTCTTTACAATTTCTAGTCCATAAGGTTGGCCAGCTGTGGGCACCCCCTTCCCTTTCTTGATTATGCTATTGTGTTCTCTTTAATTTTCCTTCTCCCTCTCAGGTCCTTGCACAGGGAGGTTATTGTGGTGACCGATGAGCTGATATAAAACAGGCTGTGTTCCTTGTTGGATTTAGTATGCAATGGCACTACATCGTAAAATACTTTAATGTATATACCTTATCTGTACAAAAACTGTAAATGTTGAAAATACCATGGCACTAGGTGTTTTGATAAAGGTAAAAAGTTACTAGGGGACTGTATGATAAAAATTAAGTTAGTTTTTCTATTTAAAATGCATGTAAATTACTGTAAACTGAACAAGTCTGAAATTTCATGGTGATTTACATATATCCCATGATGCTTTGCATTATGGAAGTATGTGTGATGTTGTGTTTCTTTGAAACTTGGCTTATTGTCAATGACCTTTGAGGCAACCCTTGTTTCAATGCTTCTACACTTAGGTTCTTTGCCTTTAGCTTGTTTTTGTTTTTTTATTTGAGCCCCTGCCACCCAAGCAAACAAGGCCTGCATAGGGGAGGCTGAATCTCAACAGATAAGTTAGAGCAGAAACCAGTGAGTCAGTAAGTGCTGGCTAAGTGTAGAGGAAAGACTTGCATAGTCTGTTGCTACAAACTGATGTACTGGAGAAGGGATATGCCACTGCTGAAAGTTATCTCCTGCATTTTGAATAACCGTCACACAGAGATTGTGTGTTGAACTTGAAGTTTGGTGTCTGGTCAATTATCCCACAACCCCCTCCACACTTGAGACATAATTTTGGTGTTGATGGATTTCTGCTAGATGTCATGATAAGATTGCATGAGAATACATGGTCATGGATGTAGCATAACATAAAAGGTGATTTAACAAAATCAATTAATACAAAAATAGGTGTCTGACAAGATTGCATAATGGTACCCCTGCTTTTCGATCCATATCTTAATGGTATTATTAGACAGTTCCATGATTGGATTTCCACTCTCCCAAAGTATTTAATAGTGTTTCCCTTACTAGCCTGCGCTGATGACATGGTACTCATTTCCACCCCCCTTCTAGGACTTCAAAGAAAGTTAAATAAGTTTTCCTCACTATATGATGAAAAATATCTGGTTATACTGAAAACTACATAAGCATGTCTTTACAGAACAAAGTTAAAAGGGAAAACATATAAGTAACACTCCTCCATCCTTTCTGCTACATTTATAATTTACACACATTACGCACACCTTCCAACAGAGTGGTATTTTAATTGGAAACTCATATAGGCTCCATTCCAATGTTCTTCTGTCCCCAGACCTACAGTTTGGCAATATAGTAAGACCCAAGTTTATCCGAATGTCATGGGGGACATAAAAAAAAACAGTTGGATAAGCAAGGTTTTGGTTAATCAAGATTCCCATACTTTACACTGTACAAAGATGTTGAGTAGCTTAATGTATTGCAGTTCCTTCCCGACATGTTTCACAATCTTTTACACACTCACCACTACTGACAAACTAAACTCCTAACCCACTCCTATTAACAGTTAAAAGTCATGCAGTACGAGAGTTAAAATGAAGTGAAAAAGGAAGCTTTAAAACTTACGTAAAGGAAGCTTTGTAATAAATAATATAAATGGAAAAATCAAATCTGTAAACAACTGGATTCGCATCTGGTGTCTTAAACAAAATATAACCTGTCTTACACACTAGGAAGAATTTGTATACAATACAGAATATATATATATATATATATATATATATAACACACACACACACGTAGGGATGGCCTACATTCAAGTAAATTGGCAATAGTATGCTGGGTAAGCAAATTAATCAGTTTATTTTGTCAAATTTAAACTAAATAAAGGGGTGAGTGGGTTAAAGCTTTCCTTTGAGTTGTCTTCCTCAGAACATATCCTCTATATCTTTAGGACTAATATTCATGATATCTCAGACATCGTAAAAAATAACCTAGCAAAGTATAAGAAAAAATATCTAAATATACTTTTACTTAATGCCAAAAGCTTAAACGACAAATTAGATGAGTTAAAATGTATTCTGTGTAGAGATAACATAGACATATGTGGGGTCACAGAAACCTGGTTCGCTGATACAAATTGGGGGATGGATATCCCAGGATATTCAGCATATTTTAAGAATCGTCTAAATTCTAAAGGTGGTGGAGTAGCCTTGTTTATAAATAAGTGCCTGAACAAGTACACACATTCCAACACATAGCAATATAATAAATGATACTAAAATAGCACTTGTTCATTTACAAAATTACCAAAGGTTTACAATTGTATTATGTTATCGCTCTCCTAATCTAGACCACAGTGGTAACAACACATTTTTCCATACCTTTGAACATCTGGATAACTATGATAACTTAATATTAATGGGATATTTTAATTTCCCCACACTTAGTTGGCTGAATCTTACTGGGAAAACTTAAAAAGTCTACAGATTCATTGAATTAACCTTCAGCATAACTTAGAACAACTTGTTACTGAACCTACTAAGAAGGAAAATATTCTTGATCTTATCCTTACAAACATACCAAATTTGGAGGAATCACCAAGAGTAATTGAACCTTTAGGAGACAGTGATCATAATGTGGTTTTATGGAGTATTAAAAATTGTATAAAAATGAATGGTGGTGTCACCAAGACATGAAACTTCCATAACGCCAATTATGAAGCTATCAAAAATTATCTTGCTGATTGGAACTGGAAATTTGATTTAAAAAATAAAAACAGTGAGCAAATATGGTCAGTCATAAAAAAACAAAATCAATTATTGTATACACACTTGGGTACCTGAGAATAAAAAAAATAACCATAAGAATAAAAGAGTGCCTCCTTGGTTAAATGGGGAAATTAAAAGTTTAATTAGGAAAAGGAAAAAAAAAGCATATAATAAATATAAAAAAGACTCATCTGCTGAAAAAAGACATTAATTTCCAAAGATATCTAATCAATGTAAAAAAAAAACTATTAGGACAGCTAAAAAGAATTGGAACTAAAATTAGTGACCGTGACCAAAGACAATAAGAAACAGTTTTATAATTATATTGGTTCAATAAGAGGAAAGGTACCTATTATCAGTCCATTAATTAAAGATAATATGCCACTAACAAATGAGTCAGAGATGGCTACAGAATTTAATGATTATTTCCTAAGTGTCTTTAAAACCAAGGACTTTGTAAGTCTAGAAAATGTTGTTCCTAGTGAAAATTACCCAGTCATTACCCCCTGAAGAAGTTAAAATAGCTATACAGGCAACTAAAGTTAACTCCTCAGCTGGGCTGATGATATTCCAGCTAAATTCATAATTGAATTAGTTCACGAATTAGTTGATCTACTTACTCTACTAATCAACACATCCCTACTTGAAGGTTATGCTATAAGAGATTGGACCATAGTCACCATAGTCCCTATACATAAAGGTGGAAATAAGCAGGTAGCAAGCAACTATAGACCAATAAGCCTTACCTCTTGCATAGGTAACATTATGGAAAGAATTCTAAAACAAAAGATGTTGGATCACTTACTAAACCTACATTTTCAGGATATCAGCCAATATGGCTTTGTACAGGGCAGATCATGTCAACTCAACCTCATAAACTTCTTTGAACTAGCAAGTATGGCATTAGATAAAGGTTTCTCTGTGAATGTAATTTTTTATGGATTTTGGAAAAAGCTTTTGATTCCTTTCCTCATGGAATCTTGATTAAGGAATTGATAGGTTATGGTTTTATTCTAAATATTGTTAGTTGGATCGACTCATGGTTTAATAATAGGAAACAAGTTAGCATTAAAGGGTTTCTGTCTCAATGGGGAGGAGTAAGTAGTGGTGTTCCACAGGGCTCTGTCTTGGGACCCTTACTATTTAATGTATTAATTGCCAGTATGCAAACTACAGGTGATGTGTGGATACATAAATATGCTGATGACAGCAAATTGGGCTGTATCGTTAACAACCTAGACTCAGTCAGGTCCTTACAATCAAATCTTGATAGTTTAATTAGTTGGTCTGTAAAAAAACAAAATGACCTTTAACCCCGTTAAGTGTAAAGTGATGCACTTAGGAAAATGCAACATGAATGCATCCTATTATATAAATAATCATAAATTACAATCTATTACACCTGAAAAAGATTTAGGAATTACTATTTCAAATGATTTAAAGTTTGTTACACATAATAATAACATTATAAAAAAATGGCATGGTATAATTTCATGTATCCTTAAACACATTAACAGCAGAGAACCAGAAGTATTGATCCCACTATATTCATGCCTAGTTAGATCACAAATTGATTATTGTGCTTCCTTTTGCATTCCAACTTCCATGGGGGGAATAGCCTCGATTGAAAAGGTCCAAAGATGACTTACAAAAAAAGTCAAGGTTCTTTCCAACCTAAACTATAATATGAGACTCAAAACTCTAGGATTGTTCTCCCTGGAATATAGAGCTTGTATGGGTGATCGTTGCATAGCATACCAATGGTACATGATTCTGCTTTATGTGAGGCCCTTTGTCTCCAAGAAACTGAAACAGATTATACAACTAGAACACACAATCTTAAATTTAAAAGTGATCTTAATATTACCTCAAAAAGAAATAAATTTTTCACACAGAGGTTACCTCCGATCTGGAATTCATTGCCTTTAGAAGTTGTTTCAAGTAGTAATTTGACCCAGTTTAAGCATGAACAAAATAAGTACATAGGAGAAAAGAAAACTGAATATCGCCACTAGGCGACGAGTTCAAATTGGGCATGTCCCCTGAACTCATATCATACCTATGAACCTGTGAACTTACGTTAATGATATGTAAAATGAACTGTAAAGATCAAACCCACTCCTTTTAGTAGTTAAAAGTCACACACATAGTTGTGACTAGGATAAAGGAGAGCAGAGACTTTGTGGTGGGTTTGGCAATTCCCTACAGTCTTGCATTGTATGAAGATACTGGAACTTGTGTGAGGACACTGGAACTTATATCGAGCTTTAGTGCTGTGGCAGGTTCAGTGAGGGGTTGTCTGGCCAATTCAGCAGCAGTTTCCAGGGCTACTGCAAGTGCAATTACAGGATTGTGTGTGTGTAAAAGACTGCTAATTGGTTTGCTAATCTGTTTGTAACTGCCCTCACTATAAATAATTTTAATTTGAAAAGACTGCCTGTAAGGATTACGAAGTGCTAATTCCTGTGGCTCACTTGTTAAACTGTTAAGAACTAAAAGACAGAAAATTCAGGTTAGATGCAGAGGACAAGATTCCATTTTGAATAACTGAGAAATTTGGAAAAGCGGGGTTCGGATAATGGGGGTTTTACTGTATATAAAATCAGTTTTGAAGGCACTCACGTCCTTTATTTATTTTTTATTTCAATTCAATTCTAAATGTTATTGTTCTACTTTTAATAAGTCATTATAATTTACAAAAGTTAAAATCTGACAATCACTTAACATTTAACATATGCAAAATCTGTATTGTTACAGAAATGTATTATGTGTCCAGTTATTTAAAACTCAATACAATTTCCACAAATATGCAAAATACAAGGTACTATATATATATATATATATATATATATATATATATGTAATATATATGTGTGTGTGTGTATGTGTGTGTATGTGTATATATATATATATATATATATATATATATATATATATACACAGTATATATACACAATATTACACTAATGCTATTCTGTGTATTCAAATTACAAGAAGTACGGCAAATACTTTTATTTATCCAATATCTTGTCTTTGTCTTAGCCATCATCATGTTTTATTTTTTTGCAGCCAATTAATGGAACTGTGCTTTGCACCCACCGCACAATGTTGCCTTGTGGTTTCACTTTCAGCCACTCACACCTGTACATACACATGCCGCAACACATGTTCACAAGCTCCTTAAAGGAACAGAGCACTGAATTCTTTTGCTGTGCTCATTTCTGCAACCCTGGAAATGTCCATAATACTGTGATGCTGTAGTTCATTACGGCACATTACCTTGAATTTATCCTGTATTTGAAAGATTATGGCATCTGATTTGACAGATGCCTGGAGGTTATAAAAATTTATATCAATATTTTGATGCCTTGACCAATAAAAAAACATTTTACGCCAGCCTGATGTTGTAAATCTTTTTTGTGTGACCCTGTATGAGCCATTACTTGACCATATTGGAGACTGCTAGTTTTATGAGCTTTTAGGAGTTTTTTTGTCAGTCTGTCTGAGCGTATTATTCACTTATAATTTTATACCTTAATATTTCTCTACATTACATTTTATACAGTAATATCTCAAAATGCCCAACTGTATGACTATAGGGTGTGGTAACACCATGGGTAAGAAAAACTTTGGATGCAAAGTTATAGTTCCCTGTATGATCCACACTCTTCTCTCACTGTATTTTACACCGTTTGTGCCAGTTTCTGGCCCGGGCCATGCCTGAAAAGGTCTTCTGATCAGTGCACCAGCCCGGTTACCAAATGAATAAATAAATAAACCATCTGGCCAAGAAGAGCTGCAAAAATGGCTAAATGTACTCTCTCTGACAGAAATAAATATAGCTGTTTTTCAACCCACGAGAAATCATGTAGTGTGTTCTGACCACTTTTTGGAGGATGATTTCTGTATACTTGTGGCTAATTTAATGAAGAGTAAGTATATGTTGTATATCTTTAATACTTTTTATTTCATAAAAATTACACAGTAAACACACTTATTTGTAATATTCGGCTTTGTTGTTTAATCAAGACCCTGATAACCCAGGACATTGTCTGAAGGAAGGTTCTGTTTCTTTCAAATTTCCTATTTCAAGTTCCAGATTTTTTGAACGATATTCCATAGGCAAATGCATGCCCTTGCAGCCCCCTTCAACTTGCTCTTATATGACCATGATAGACATAACTGGATGCATGGATGTATACCCCTGTAGTCCCCCAAACTTGCATGGACCTACCCATAACAGACTTTGCTGGATGAATGCCCTTGCAACTCCCCTCAATTTGCTCCAACATGGCCATGTCGGACATAGGCAAATTATAGCCCCTCCCCTAACTTGCTCCAGTATGCTCCTCACAGACATAGCTAGCTGAACGCCTTTGCAGCACCCCTTCCTATCAGGCTCTGCCCTCCCTATTGCAGACATTACCATATGCATGCTCTTGCTGCCCTCCCCAACTTGCTCTGACCTGCCCTTGATGGGCATTGCCAGATCCATGCCCTTGCAGCTTCCCCAACTTGCTATGACCTGCCACTGATGGATATAGCTGGGTAAATGACCTTGCAGTCCCCCCAAACTTGCTTCAACTTACCCATGACAGACACTGCTGGATGCATACTCTTGCAGCTCCCCAACATGCTCTGACCTCCCCATGATGGACATTGCCTGATACATGCCATTGCAGCCCCTACAACTTGCTTTGACCTACCCATAAGGGATGTTGCTGGATGCATGCCTTTGCAGCCATTCCCCCCAACTTGCTCTGAACTGCCCCTGACAGGCATTGTCAGATACATGCCCTTGCAGCCCCCCCAACTTGCTCTAACATGCCCCTGATGGACTTAGCCAGATGCATACCCTTGCAGTCCCCCCCAGCTTGCTTTGACCTACCCATGACATACATTGCTGGATGCACGCCATCACAGCCCCTCCCAACTTGCACCGACCTACTCAGGATGGACATTGCCAAATGCATGCCTTTGCAGCCCCCTCAGCTTGCTCTGATCCACCCATAATGGACATTGTTAGATACATGCCATTGTAGCTCCCACAACTTTCTCCGACTTACCCATAAGGGATGTTGCTGGATGCTTGCCTTTGCAGCCTGCCTCCCACAACTTGGTCTGACTTACCCATAACAGACATTGCGGGATGCATGCCTTGCAGCACCTCTCCCAACTAGCTCCGACCTACCCATAATGGACATTGCCAGATAAATGCACTAGTAGCCACCCCGACTTGCTGTCACCTGCCCCTGACAGACATTGCTGGATGTATGCCCTTGCAGCCATCTGAAACCTACGCATGATGGACATTGCTGGATGTATGTCCTTGTAGCCCACCTGCTGTGATCTGCCTATGATGGACATTGCTGGATGCATGCCTTTGTAGCCCCCAAACTTCCTCCCACATGCCCATGCCAGACATAGGCAGATGTATGCCCTTGCAGTCCCCCCTTGCTCTGACATGTCCCTGAATGACATAGCAGGATGCATGCCCTTGCAGCACCCCTATACAACATGCTGTGTCCTACCCATGATGAACATTACTGGATGCATGTCCTTGCAGCCACCTCAGTTAAGGTCCAGACTGCCATGACATGCCTTGGATGTGTGCCTTGCAGCTCCCCCTGACTTGCAGTATGTGCCCCTGTGCATATTAGGCAAATGCAAGCCCATGCAGTCCTCACTCAGCTTCCTCTGACCTGCCTCTGGTGGACATTACTGGATGCATGCCCTTGTAGCCACCACAACTTGCTGCAGTACTGTATGCCAATGATGGATATAGCTGGATGCCTACCCCTGCAGCTCCCAAAACTTGCAATAACATGCCCATGACTGACATTGTTGGATGCATGCCTATCCAGCCCCCAACCCAGCTTGCTCCAACCTACCCACAATGGACATTGCCAGAAGCATGCCCTTGCAGCTCCCCTCAGCTTGCTTTGATATACCCATGCCAGACATAGGCAGATGCATACCCTTTCAGCCCCTCCACCAACATGCTCTGGCATGCCCCTCACAGCCATAGCTGGGTGCATGCCTTTGCCGTGCGCCTCCTCATCGTACCCCAACCTACCCATTACAGACATTACCATAAGCATACCCTTACCACCACCCCCAGCTTGCTCTGACCAGCCCCTGATGGTCATTGCTGGATGCATGCCCTTGCAGCCACCCCAACTTGCTCTGATCTACTCAAGATGGAAATTGCCAGATGCATGCCCTTGCAGCCAACCCAACTTGCTATGACCTGTCCCTGTTGGTCATTACTGGATGCATGCCTTTGCAGCCACCCCAACATTCTGACCTACCTATGATGGACATTGCTGGATGAATGCCCTTGCAGCCCCCCCCCACAAACTTGCCCTCACATGCCCATGCTGGGCATAGGCAGATGCACGCCCTTGCAGACCCCCACTTACTCTTACATGACCCTGACTGACACAGCTGGATGCATGTCCTTGCAGCACCCCTACCCAGTGTGCTCCGACCTACCCATGATGGACATCATCACAAGCATTCCCCTGCAGCCACCCCAACTAGCTCCAACCTACCCATGACAGACAGTACCATAAGCATGCCCTTACCACCACCTCCAACTCACTCTGACCTGCCCTTGATGGTCATTGCTGGATGCATGCCTTTGCAGACACCCCAACTCACTCTGACATACTTATGACGGACATTGCTATATGCATGCCTTTGCAGCCCCAAACTTGCTCCACATGCCCATGCTGGGCATAGGCAGATGCATGCCCTTGCAGCCCTCTAAACGATCTGACGTGCTCCATTGAAGGCTTATTACAAATGGCGAGCGGTCTGGATTTGCCTTTTGAATAAACGAGCATACTATATTCCCATTTCTGAGTGCTCATTACATTTGCATGTATTTAACTTTTAAGGCTTGCACCTCACGCAGTGAGCACCCGCTCATGCAACTTACGTGGTCTTTACCTTGTTTTTTCTTTGTTTTGCTCTGACGTGCCCCTGACCTACACAGCTGGATACATCACCTTGCAGCACCCCTACCCAGCGTGCTCCGACCTACCCATGATGGAAGTTGTCATAAGCATGCCCTTGCAGCCACCCCAACTAGCTCCAGCCTACCCATGACAGACGTTGCTGGATGCATGGCCTTATAGCCCTACCCAACTTGCTCAACAGGCCCATGCCGGCCATAATTGGATGCATGCCCTTGCAGCCACCCACAGCTTGCTCCAACATGCCACTGATGGACATAGCTGGATGCATGACCCTACAGCCCCTCTCCCCAATTTGCTATGACCTGCCCCAGATGGACATAGCTGGATGCATGGCATTGAAGCCCCCCACACTTGCTTCAATCTACCCATAATAGACATTGCTAGATACATGCCCTTGCAGCCTGCCTCCCCCAACTTGTTCCGACTTACCCATGACAGACATTACATGATGTATGCCTTTGCAGCCCTTCCCCCAACTTGCCCTGACAGACATTGCCAGATGCATGCCTTTGTATCCACCCCAACTTGCTATGACTTGCCCCTGATGGACATAGTCGGATGCGTGTCCTTGCAGTCCCACCAAACTTGCTTTGACCTATCCATGGTGGACATTGCTGGATGCATGCCATTGTAGTCCCCTCAACTTGCTCCAACCTACTCATGACAGATGTTGCCAGATGTATATTCTTGCAGCTCCCCCAACTTGCTTCCACATGTCCATGCCAGGCATAGGTGGGTGTATACCCTTCCAGACCCCCTCCACTTGCTCTGAAATGCCCCTGACTGACATAGCCAGATGCATGCCCTTGCAGCACCCCTGTCCAGTGGGTTCTGACCTACCCATGATGGAAATTGCCAGATGTATGCCCTTGCAGCCACCCCAACTATCTCTGACCTACCCATGACAGACATTGCCAGATGCATTCCCTTGTAGTCCCCAACTTGCTCTGACATGCCCATGCCAGCCATAGGTGAATACATGCCCTTTTAGCCCCTCCCCAGCTTGCTCCAACATGCCCCTGATGGACGTAGCTTGATGGATGCTCTTACAGCCACCCCCCAACTTGCTATGACCTGCCCCTGACAGACATAGATGGATGCATGCCCTTTCAGCACCTCCCCCCTAGCTTGCTTTGATCTACCCATGACAGACAGGCATTCCCAGCTATTGATCAATTATATGAGTGCAAGAATTTTTTTTTTTTTGTCAACTCTATTTATGCCCGCTTCTCACTGTCCCCATAGGACCTCTCTCCAGTGTGGACACTGAGACTGGCTTTCTCCCGCTCTGCCCAAAATCCTCTGTCCCAACCTCCATCCTGGGGTGCACTCATACCTCACCTTGACCTAACCAACCCCCCTGAGTCTCCCGAGGTGGGACCACCAACTCCTTGAGTGCTCTATCTAGAAAGTGGCTGGAGTGAGGGTGAGAGCTGGAGGTCGGTCGGATGGATTCAGTGATGAGCGTGGGTGCCGTACTCTGGTCCCCCTTTCGACATCCCAGATGCCAGGATCTTTTCTGTTTTTCCATGTCGTGGGGGTGCGGATGTGCAGTGATGTCCAGTGCATGATGGGCGCACTTCTGCACCCGTGCATAGGACATCCATCAGCACTCCCATGCCCCATGTAAGTGCCCTCACTAGCTGCAATGTGCCCAGTCTCCACTGGGAACCACCAGAACTATGGAATGCACTACCTTCCTTCCCAAGAGAGGAGAGTAGTCCGTCAGATGTTCAATCCTCTCCTCCTTGGCCGACCCCCGGCGACCTGAGTCCACTCTCGAACATGGATCACTGGCATGGAGCAAGGTGTGGCATCCAGCCCCTCAATCCTCAATGCCACTGGGCCAACTCACAAGAAATTTATTAAGTGCAAGTATTTTGTTCAGTGGCAACACATATGCACGTATATCCCAATGTTTTCATTTCTTTGACATGTATGTTTCTGTTCAGTCACTGCATAGCAACATGCAGCACCAATGCCTTTTCCCTGTGATTAACAACACCTGGATTGAGCAGAAGAAAAGGAATTGGGAGGCAGTGAAGGATAAGGAAATTACTGAGAAGAGGGGAGGTGTGACTCACCAGGCCACGGTGCAAAATACTGCATGTGTACAATCATCGACGTGGACAGCAACGTGATATTGGAGTCAGCAACGATTCAAATGTCTAAAGTTGCAGACTCCAATGTGAGGGAAAGGAAGGCTTTATTCATACTGTACTTTACAAAACTTGTTGGACAGGGGCCTCAAGATAACAACTATAGCCACTGACCGCCATCCACAGATCACATGCTTGATGTCCAAGGGGGTACAGTTAGTGGGTCTCGAACGAACATCAACTCGATGGTTGGCACATGTCAAAATCAATAGTAGAGAAACTGTCAGCAAAGGATTAACAGAAGCACCATGAACCATTCACTGAACAGATAAGATCAATATTAAACCACTTTTTGTGGTTTACAAATGCGTGTGGTGAAAATGGAATTGGCTTACGTATAAAGTGGATTTGGGTTCTTGACCACACAGCAAACATCCACAGCTGGAATGTTGGATTAGTATACCACAGGTGTGAACATGGACCACAAACTTATGATGATACAAGAGACAACACATGGCAACGCAAGAGCAAAGCATCGCATGAAGCTCTGAAAAGAATGCTTCTGGATAAGTGACTACTAAAAAATATGGGAAAAATCACTACATTTTGCCAAACTGGAAATTTTGAACTTTTAAATTCCTTACTTATAAAGTATTGTCCCAAAAGACTGTACTTTAGTTCCATGGGCTTGACTGCAAAATTAGCCATGTTAGACTATTCAGAAAATTGCAGTTTGGAACAGGCTGTCATCAAGATGGGAAAAAAACAAAGGGGGGAAGGCACCACTTTATCTTCTGAAAGCAAACCAAATAGTAGGTGGTCAAGAAGATCAAGGAGAAGATGATGTACCACTGCATTTGTGATATGCTGCTGGATGTAGTACAGTTTAAGGGAGGGACTATGTAAGCAACAATACCCGACAGGGTGGGCAGTATTGGCTATATTGGACCTCCTAGGGGCGTAATGAGGTCCAACACTACAGGCAGAGAGAGCCTTATAGCCCCTGGAAGGTCCAGTATAGCCCAATACCACCCACCCTGGAGGTATTATTGCACTTAGAAAATGGGAACTGTAAAATAAATAAATGTTAATAAAAAAATTGTTAATAAATTTGTTTAAAATATGTTTTTTAATAAAATAGTTCCTCTGCCTGCATTAGAATGATTTGGGTTTTTTTTTTGAGCCATGGAGATTCTGTAGTTTACTACTGCACTAGGGAGCTGCCAAGAAGGGACTGATTCCAATTTTTAAAAAAGGACCTTGACATTATAAAAGCATGGTTGATGAGCAGGAGATGTGCAAGTTAGAAAGCAAAGAGTTCTGTACCGGGTGGTATGCAGTTACCGCAGTCATGGAGCACTGAGGGAGCTTTGTCATCGATAACCGGGGGAGCCATGGTGGATCAGGCAGTACAAGTTGATTCCTGTTTTCAGTTTTTTAATTTGATTTCAGCGGGAGACAGGGATTTGATTGCTTGAGTGTTGGTAGTAGTAGTTTGCAGAGGCACTCGGGAGTGAAGGATTCTGTTACCTGAAGTGTGTTGAAACTAAGCAGATAGTAGTGAGAGAGAGAAGCGGTACTATCTTGATTTGTTTGATTTCCTCTGCTTTTGCTGTGATTGTAGCGGGGGTCCTCAGAAGGGTTATGTGTGGTAAAAGTTACAGAGACAGGCAGAGAAGTGTTGGTGACAGGCAGCCAGCCGCAGTATACAGCTGCAAGGAGGTACCGAAGTTCTATAGATATACGTGGTGCCAGAAAAAATAAAAGCAAAGGAACTGTAATAAAATAGTGTTGTTTCTGTGTTTTTTCTTTACAGATTTGCTGTTCTGTTTGAGACAGCTGTGTGTGTGTGTTGGAGATGTCAGATCAGCCGCGGCAGGAATGTGTGAGCCAGGTAAAAATTAATGGACAGTGGGGTGGGGGTGGAGATCGGCACTAAGCAGGACTGAAAGTGTTAACACAGTGATGAAGTCCACAGTCTTTACACAGAAGCTCAAGTGAAGGTCTCTGGGAGAGGGTTTTAAAACCTACCAGCTTTGAGCTAAATTCTAGGATCCGCCCTACATGCCCACTTGTTGATAGGATATATGCGAGGACCTCTTGCAAGGAGGTGGCGGAGTCTGACAGCTAAATACAGAACTGACCACTAAATACAGACTACCTTTAATCTGCCTACTATTACTACTATAGTTTTACAAATGTGTGAGAGAGTTGCAAATGAATGGCCAGCCGGGGGTGGGGGTAGGGACGATTGGCAGCGGCATGGCTCGAATGTGAGACATCTAAAAATGGTGCTGAATTTTAAAACTACCATTGTGCTAGGGGACTGTATCTCTCACTAAGTAAGGGCAAAACAATGGTGTCTTGTTGAGAATGAAATTCTCTGAGCTTACTGATATGACAAGGGCCATCAGGCAACCAGAGACTGGGACTCATTATTTCCCGGTCTCTGTTGCCTGATACAGGACTGGCTAATTGGGGAAGTTAGCCAGTCAGAAACTGGGATTCTCACAGCACATTTTCTAATGGACAACCGTCCATTGTTAGAAACTCCCTGTTTACCGACCCACATTGCAGGCATTCACAAGACATCCAGCTACAGGGGAGTTTATTCAGAAATATTACATGTTTTAAAACAAAGTAGTGGTTCATACACATCACCTGTCTCCTTGAAAAATTATGAAGGGGTGAAAAAGTGTGTTCAATAATCAGAGTACTTGCATTTTGGTGATTTCTTTCACGTGTCAACACTACACTTTCAAAAATGATACATGATGGACCAATGTCATGTCATCATGTTAAACCCTCCCATCCCTTTGGTCAATACAGTACTAATCTCTGTCATACTTGATATCACCTTTACCCTGCCTTCCACACAAGACATCTGCTACCTTATAAACTGCTCTTCACAACATCTGCAGATGTGGTCATTTACTTCCAAAGTGAGTACTGGAGAGTCGGAGACACATTCTTCTCTGTTTCAAAGTCTAAGAAACTTCAGTGTTGTTGATGTTATTGTATATATTTACTGTATTTATTTATTTATTTAGGAAAATGGAATTATAACCCTTTGAGTCATAGACTCATTTCCAAAGGCTCCACGTCGGAATAAAACAGACATTCATACAGTACATACATAGAATAAATGTGGGTGAGCAATCATACAGAGTATAAGTACAATGAGCAGGGGTTAATGCCTATACATCTGGTAGCTAAAACAGGACAGAGCTATCGACATATTTACCTAATGAGCGGTTAAAACCTACACAGCTAGTAGCTAAAGCAATGCATGATACGACTTGGTAGTAAGCCGCCTCAGGGAGGCCTTGTCTTATACATAATGCAATGCATTCATAGTCCAGTGCAACTATATGGTAACCAAGGGAGGCGAGCCTGTAGGCTAGAAATAGTGAGGGCTTTCCACTGCCTGGCCAAGGGTGGGTGCATGGCTTAGCGGCGTGGTGCAGGATCCACAGGTTACCAGTTACACTGGCATAGATGTGAGGAGAGGATGTGGGCCCTTAAGGCAGCTTTAAAAGGACCTATATTGGTGATTGATGTGACAGCCAGAGGGAGGGCATTGTACCAGGATGGAGCTCTAAGGGAGAAGTATCGCTGGGCCAGGGTGGTCCTGACCCTACACACCATTCAGATAGTTTTTAGGGCAGCCCGTGTGGGCGCTGAGATGGTGGCTGCCTGAAGAGAAGCCATGACACTTATTGTGGTTAAACCCAGGTGGATTTTTTTGGTGAAGAGACAGGTCTGGTATAATAGTCTTTCCTCAAGGGAGAGGATATTGGTGAGTGCGTATAGGGTGCAGGTATGTGTATTACTGTCGGTGCCAGAGAGGAGCCGGAAGGCCTTATTGAGGACTACTTGTATTTGATGAGGTGCCGTAGGGTCGGTGGCAGCATAGATTGTGAGACCATAGTCCACCAGTGATAAGACTGAGGAGGTAATGGCTAGGTGAAGTGCTTCAGGTGGCAGGCAATCTTTATGTCTGTAAAGGAGCCCAATGCGGGTGTTGGTGGCGGAGGTGAGGATTTTTATATGTTCGTGGAATGAGAGGGAAGAGTCAAATGTAATACCTAGATACTTATACTTTTGGACCTGTTCCAGTGGGATGAGACAGGTGGAGAGTATTTCCAGGGGGAAATCCTTTGATTTGTTTTGACGGTGGGCATAGAGCATCATCTTAGTTTTTTAATGTTGACCACCAATCTGTGTTCCGCAAACCAGTGTTCAATCTGAGAGGAGTTTTGTAAGGTACACTGGAGAGAGAGAGGATCAGGATGTGCGGCATAAAGAACAGCGTCATCCACGTAGAGGAGAAGGTTGCTGGGGCAGAATTTAGGCAGGGCATTGAGGTAGATACTGAATAGCAGGGGACCCAGGCTAGATCCCTGGGGAGCTCCTGAGCGCACAGGCAGCATAAGATATGGTATTATTAATTTCAACACATTGGGTTCTAGATGAAAGATAGCTGGAGAACCATGAGAGTGGACAATGAGAGGCCCCAATTTGTTGTAATGTGTTAAGAAGGAGGGGATGAGAAACCATGTCGAAGGCCTTTGAGAGGTCTATAAACATGGCCCCTGCAAGGTGCCCCTTGTCAAGTGTGGAGTGCAGGGAGTTAGCGAATTCTGTGAGGGTGGTCGAATTGCTATGATCAGCTCTGAAACCATGCTGCTCCCTACATAAGAGGTTGTGTGCGAGGAGGTAGTCAGTGAGCTGATTGGCCATGATCTTTTCAAGGGCTTTAGAGAGTTGGGGAGAATCGAGATGGGCCAGTAGTTGTTTGGGAGGGAGCTGTCGCCACATTTCAATATTGGTGTTATCACTGCCATTTTCCATGAGGTTGGGAACTGGCCCAGGTGCAGGAACAGATTTAGAAGGTCCGTGAGTGGGGAGATAACTGAGTCTAGTGCAAGGTATAGGATATGCATATCGAAGACGTCTTTGAAGTAATTGGAACTCTGGAGGGCTTTGGACAGGTAGGCTTTCGCTTCTATAGGGGTAATGACTCTGAGTTTGAAGGGTTTGAAGTATATATGTGCTTGTTGATATTTACAAGTTCATGTTCTGTGTATTTTTATCATTACATTAGAAACATAAACATATAGAATTTGTTGGCAGACAAGGACCACTTGGGCCACCCAGTTTGCCAAGATGGTCCCTGCCAAGTCTGTCTCAAGAGACGCTAACTAGCCTCCAGTGACTCTCCCTCCTTTCTCTAACCTAATTTGAACTTGAACCTTTCTGTTTCCCTCCCCACTGCTACTATCCCCCAGTTCAGTTCAGAAGGAGCACTAGTTAGGTTCCCCACTCTCTCCTTCTCTGTCATTCCCCTAACCTTAGCTTCCCCTGCAGTCAGTTTAACTGTCCACTAATGTAGACATCAAACTTCTGCCCCAGCTCACTGGCCTCTTCTCTTGTTTGTTGAAGGTCAGCCACCAGAAAAGTCCATGCCACCCACAGGAACATAAAACATTTATTTGTTGACAGAAAAAGACTTCTTGTCCCACCCAGTCTGCCCACATGGCCCCTGCCTAGTCTGTCTCCACAGACCTTAGCTGATCTTCTGTGACCCTCCCTCCAACCTGCTGGTTACCTAAAATTCCCCTGTCTATCCCATGCATGCTTGAAGTTCTCTACTGTTTTGGCCTTCACCACTACCACTGGCAATCTATTCCAGGCATCCACCAGTCTTTCAGTGAAGTAGTTACTTTTTCACATCCCTTGTAAACTCCACCCCACCCCGCCAGTTTCATTGCATGCCTTTTGAGCTATTGAGCAGGGACTGCTCCTCTTCAGTGTCTTCATAAGTGGCATTGCAGATGAGCTTGAGGGGAAGGTGTATCTTTGTGGATGATACAAATATCTGCAACAGGGTTGACACTCAGGAAGGGGTGGAGAGAATGCAAAGGGGTCTGAGGAAACTAGAAGAATTGTTAAAGGGTGGCAGCTGATTTTCAGTGCCAAAAAGTGCAAGGTTATGCATTTAGGGCTGCAGAACCCAGGGGCTATGTATAAGCTGGGAGGGGTGGAGCTTTCAGTGACCAAGCAAGAAAGAGACTTAGGGGTTATCATATCTGATGACCTCAAGGTAGCTGGGCAGTGTGACAAAGCAGTGAGACAGGCTAGCAGGATGCTGGGGTGTATTGTGAGAGGCATTTCCAGCAGTAGGAGGGATGTGGTGCTGCCAGTGTATCGCTCACTGGTGAGGCCCCACCTGGAATACTGTGTCCAGTTCTGGAAGTCACATCTCTGCAAGGACATTGAAAGGGTGGAGGCAGTGTGGAGGAGGGCAGACAAAATAGTGAGGGATTACACAAGAAGCCATATGAGGAAAGACTGCAGGAACTCAGCATGCACTCCCTGGAAGAGAGGCGAGGAGAGCAAGAGGGGACATGACTGAAACCTACAAGTACCTCACAAGCATGAACAAAGTGCAAGTGGAGTGTCTGTTTTAGACAAAGGAATGCACTAGAACAAGGGGGAATGCAGTGAAGTTAAGAGAGGAAGGTTTAGGAGAGAGGGGCGGAAATACTTCTTCATGGAAAGGGTGGAGGGTGACTGGGAACAGCCTGCCAGAGGAGATGATGGGGGCAAAGACTATCAGGAGCTTCAAGCATGCATGGGATAGGAACAGGGGCATATCAGGTAGAGAAACAGAGGAGGGAGTGATACCTGTGACAAGCTAGGGTCAGTGATGATGGAATAGGCAGTGACAAGGGACAGACTGGATGGGCCTAAAGGTATTTTTCTGCCAACAAAATCTATGTTTCTATGACTCTTTAGTTCTGGTGCTCTTCCTCATTTGAAAGAGACTCTCCTCCTACACCTACCCCCGGTGAAGTACTTGTAGGTCTATATTATGTCCTGTCTTTCAGGGTATACATGTTGAGATCCCTCAGCCTCTTCTCATAGATCTTTTGGTGCAACCCCTGTACCATTTTAGTTGCCATCCTCTGGACTGCTTCCAACCCATCTATGTCCTTTCTGAGGTGCAGCCTCCAGAAATGGACACAATACTCCAGATGGGATCAAACCAGCAAGCAATATAGTAGCAACACCACTTCTCTCCTCTTGTTGGAGATATTTCTCCTTATGCATCAGCATCCCACTGACTCTACCCACTGCTTTGTCACACTACCCTGCCACTTTGAAGTCATTAGATATGATAACCTTGGGGTCCCTTTCCTGCTTAGTGACTGACAGTACCTCCCCCCATCCTTTACTCAGTTTTTGGGTTCCTATGCCCTAGGTGCATGATTTTGCACTTTTCTGGCACTGAACCCCAACTGCCTTGCTCTTGATCACTCCTCGAGTTTCCCAAGATCCTTGTGCATTCTTTCCACCTGTTCCCTTATGGTGCACCTTATTAGAGATTTTGGTATCATCTGCAAAAAGGCATATCTTCCCTTCCAGTTCATCTGTAATGTCACTTATGAACACACTGAAGAAGACCAGTCCCAGTACTGAGCCCTGCGGCACCCCACTGGACACGCTCCCATTATTACAATGAGTGCCTTTAACCACCATCATCTATCTCTCCATTAACCAATTTTGCTGTTTGTAAGCACCAGGTCATCACTGCCCTGTCCCTAGTGGGTTCACTGACCAGCTGCCTGAGAAACGTCCCTTGTAGGGAGTCAGGGATGGTCCTGCTCCTTGCCGAAGCTGCAGCTGGAGTCAGGGGTGGCCTTGTTTCTTACCGAAGCTGCAGTTGGAAGGCTCTAGTCCACGTCTGCAGATTGAAGTCACCAACTAGCAGCACTGCCCAGTTATTTGCCATCCTGATGATGTCCTCCTTAAGTGTCTTATCTTTCTCCTCTTCCTGTGCTGGAGGTCTGTATGTCAGCCCTGTACAGATAGCAACCCCAGCGCCTATCTCCAGGATAACCCAAAGCACCTCCAGTCTTTCCTTTTCCTCCGGGTACCGCTACAGTTCAGTAGTCTTATTTTCCTCCCTCACATATAATACAACCCCTCCTCCCTTTTCTGTCTCTCCCGAAAAGAGATAAGCCTGGTGTGGCCACATCCCAGTTGTGGCTGTCAGTGCACCATGACTACATTATGGCCACCAAATCCAGACTAGCCTTCTCCATGATGGCCTCCAGGTCTACAGTTTTATTTCCCAGATTCCTTGCATTAATGCACATGGCTCTCCATACCTTATTGCTCCCTGCTTTCTCTCCATCATCCTGCCTGTGCTGTTTCCTGAAGTTCCCCCTGACTCCTTCACTTCCCTTGTTACCCTCGCCATTTTACTTGTTAACCACTGTTATTTTATTTGTACTTGATATGTCATTGTTGAACCATAGCACGTCAGTTTGCATAATAGTATATTACATGTACTTACGATGTACTGCCCCCAGCAACCATTGTCTAGCAGACTGTGTAAAGCAGCCACCCCACTGACATCCGCACCAAGGCCACACCACCACCCTGGCCCCCACACACTTCTCCATGCCCCAAGACGTTCAGTGCCACAACCCCTACCCTCACAGCCTTGGTGGGCCATGGGTTGAGTGACATGGAGCAAAGTAAATCTGACTTTTCTAATAAATAAATAAATACATTGTGCATGTACTGTAGAGAGTGAGTAGGTGTGTGATCGCTTCATGTCATTATGGCAACAGATTGCTGAGGTGATGAGCATCGGTGTTGTGTTGTTTGTGTAGGTGCCCAGAGTGGTGGTGTTTGTGTGCTGGACTTGGTGGTCATCAAACGGTGGGTGTGGGGTGGTGGGTACATATACAGTATATTACTGGTGTTTTGCTAGCACCATCCAAAGTACCTCGCTGGTGGAGATGGCAGTTCACGAGGCAGTAACTGTCACTTACTGCCACCCCACCACAATTAGGTTTAGTAAAAAATGTCTCATAGGCATATACGACGTACTTTGTACAACAACTTGTACAGTCTTTGAAAAACTGAAGGTGAAAGAACTGTTATTAATTTGCTGCGATCTTAAAGGGACACTGTAAACCTTTTCTACATCATATTATTTCTAGGTAAATCCCACATTTTATGATTGCTTACCTTTTCTAACATTCATTGATTTTTGCTGGTTGTTTTATCTGCCTCCTTGCTTATTAGAACTGAAATGCATGGGACTGTATAGTTATACACAGCCTTGTTTCGCTCCTGATTGTTTACCTAAGCTTATTGCATACTTCCTGAACATTAGAAACACCCTCAAACAGTGCAGCCACTCATGATACAATAGTCTCATCTACTCCCACTGCATAATGAGTAGCTATGTAGTGTTGGGGGTGTTCCTGAGTCCAGGAAAGATGCAGTTGTAGTTGGTCAAGAAATGTAAACAAACATGTTTTGGTGTGGTAACACCAATATGGTTGACACTCAGTTTTTTACTTTTTAAAAGGAAAAAGGAGTCTGAATCAAACAACCAGCTACATCAGCAGTCTCTATAGAATAAGAACAATCATAAAATGTGTTTTTAGACTAGGGTCACTTTGAGGCCAAATAGGGTTGACAGTGTCCCTTTAATGTGCATCTCTAACCATGGTCCACCAACTACACACCACTTCCTGAACCCATACTTCACCTTCCCCACTGCTTACTCTCGTGCTTGAGGTTGCAAGGTACACACAGTGTTGTATATGTCCAGTCACTGCACTCATACAGATAGAAGATGCTTGACTCCATACACCCAACATCACCTTTCTGTGACAGCAACTCCCCATGTATAACGTGCACCACATTGGTAAGTGCCACTGAGACATTAAACGGATCAAAAGTTATCATAAAAGACAGTTCCTGTAATAATGTACGTGGTCTAAAATGTTTGCAAAACATAAGTAGCATGGCATAAGACTGAAAATGCTGGAATAATATACTTGGATTATGGAAACATGGTGTATGGTTTGGCCACAGACACCAGCCTTCACAAAGTCCACATGATCCTCAACAAAGCCTGCAGATCTGTCCTCGACGCTGATCACCTCACACATACTTGTGAGCTCTACATAAGGACGAAGTGGCTCCCACTCCAGGATAGAATAATGCTACAGGCCTGCCTACTAGGGAAGAAGGCCCTCCTAGGACTTGCACCTGCCTCCCTGCAGGCTTTATTCAGACCTGCCCCAGGTGAGCATGCCACTAGAAGTGTCAGCAGACAAGCATTAGCTGTACCCTTCAGCAGAACAGCTCTGGGGAGGCGTGCCTTTCTGGTAAGGGTACCTACCTGGTTAAATGAGCTCACCAATTCTGTCACCAATCTACAACGCCTAGGGCATTTCAAATCCGCACTCCGGAAAACCATCCTCCTCCAGTCCACTGCGTGTGTTAAACTTAATCACACCTGCATACCAGTATACCACTTAATTGCCACTCCCTGCTTTACCTGGGAGCGCCTTGTCCCCCCATCCCCCCTCCCCTTCCTCGTCTCCCCTGCCCCACCCCGCCACCTGCCCAGTACACCCTATACTACCTAGTTGCCTGGGTCTACTCCCAACTCCTCACACTCCCCCTCCCTTCCTCCCTACCCAAGCGGAACTCCCCTCTCTCCCCCTTCCCACCCAACGTGACCTGCTCCAACCTCAACTTGGGTCTCTGCACTTAACTTCTCAGCTTGTTGCACTTATGCCGCACTACTGGGGAATTGACAATGCCTCCGGCAGCTTCATATATTCTGACATGTAAAATTTGTAACTTGTATTTGTTGCCCTATCCTATGTACTATGTTAGGTCATGTTACTACTTTGTCAAAACTCTTTTGCTGCAACAAAATGTATCTTTCTATGTTATTGACGAGAATCCTTTGTAAACGAGCTCTTAGCTCAAAGGTTATAATTCTGATTTCTCCATAAATAAATACAATAAATAAAAAAATATATTGTATGGCCAGGCTAGGTGGGTGTGTCGATCCTTATCTGCCATCAAATTGTATGTATCTATGTATGACCTCATAGAAACATAGACTTTGACGGCAGATAAGGACCGCTAGGCCAACCTAGTCTGCTCATTTCCCTACCTAGAGGATAAGCTGCAGATCCTAGTTAAAGGAAAACTACACCCAAAACCTGAAAAAATATATGTTGTGCAGAGTGTTTTCATTTGTATGTGAAGTTCTAGTGTTTCCTTCCCTCTAACTGGTATTAGGAGTTTTTCCCAAATTAGCCTGCTAGCTTTATGCTAGTTTTACGACCCCTGGGGATCTCCATACCTGATAGTGTAATTGTATTTCTGGTTCCCACGGTGCATCTTGTTTCATGTGACTGTGATGTAAGAGAGACCCAACATTCAGCACACGCATGCCCATACCTCTCAACCTTTTGTCCCTCAAATGTGGAACATTGCCTGTCAAAATGTGGAACAAATTGGCAAAATGTGGAACACTTAATCAAATCTTTACCTAACAAGCTCAAAACACTGTTAACATGTTGCATTTATGTTCAGAAAGTCTGTTATTAACTGAATAATATATTTTTTGCATCATTTACTAAGGATGTTTGCTTTAAAATGTTGACTTTGAATGTGGAACAAATCCTTACAATGTGGAACAGGGAGGTTTTGTGAAGTAAAATGAGGAACGTTCCTCGTAATGTGGTACAGTTGAGAGCTATGCGCATGCCAAACAAACTAAATATCTTGGAAGCTTTACAAGCTGCACAAAAATTACCAGCAGCAAAGTTTTTTAGGACAGTAAAACCTTTAGGATGAGGGTGGTCACCGAGCTGAATTCTACAGATTTTAAAATATAGCCATCTCTGTTGTTGTGAACTGATTGTAATGCAGTGCTTTCTTTTGGATTTATGGGCTCTGCTACATCACCATTACATGAAACAAGGTGCACTGTAGGACAAAGAAATGCAATAAAACTATTTGATATGGTGATCTCCAGGGGTCGTAAAACTACCCTAAAGCTAGCAGGCTAATTTAGGAAAAACTCCTAATACCAGTCAGAGGGAAGGAAACACTAGAACTTTACATACAAATTAAAACACTCTGCACAACATATATTTTTTCAAGTTTTGGGTGTAGTTTTCCTTTAACCAACAGCCTATTTCTTCCTACCCCCTACAAAAATTGCCTTATGTCTGTCCCATGCATTCTTGAATTCTCCCACAGTTTTAAACCCCACAACCTCCTCAGGAAGGCTGTTCCATGCGTCCACCACCCTCTCTATGAAAATACTTCCTCAATTGCCCTGAGCCCGTCCCCCCATCTTCAAATTGTGTCCCCTTGTTCTTGTACATCTCTTTTCTGAAAGATGCTACCCTCTTGGACTTTGTTGATTCCACTGAGTTAATTAGACGTTTCTAACCTGTCTCCCCCCTTTCCTCAAGGGTATACTGTACATATTAAGCTCCTTTAGCCTCTCCTCGTTTGGCTTGTCTTGCAGACCCTGCACCATTTTAGTTGCCCTCCTCTGAACTGCCTCCATCCTGTCTATGTCCTTGCAGAGATGGGGTCTCCAGAACTGGATGCAGTACTCCAGATGGGGTCTCACCAACTGTCTGTACAGGGGGGTAACAACTTCCTGTTTTCTGCTGGTGCTGCCTCTCCCTATACATCCCAGTATCCCCCCAGCCCTACCTACCGCCTTCTCACATTGCTACTCATGTACTTTTATTACAGCATTTGAATGATTTAAAAAAACAAAGCAGATTTAATGGTTCACAAGTTATTATATATGATTAATTAGGGAATAATTGACAATGTATTTAGTGAAATGTATATAATCATGTCGAACTGATTGTTCTCAGCTGATCAGTTGATGTAACCTGTTACATTTTCTGTAAAATTGCTACATGTGTGCAAATATATTTTTCACCATTTATCAAAACCGTGCATATACTTGTCAGGTGTTTGTGGAGTCTTTCATCTTTTTGTAAATAACAAATGCACACTGGTCCATCAGCACAGTGGTAGTGCAGTGCTGGTGACCTGGGTTTGGGAATGGACCAGGGTCACTAGAGGGTCAGTTGGACAGAGGTTGGATTGAGCATCCCTCAGAGGTGCTCTGCCTCCAGGAGGTGGGTAGTGTCTCCAGTACAGTGTCTCTGGGTGTCAACAGGAAATAACTGCCACCGGCAGCCCAGTCAAGTGGAGTGGATACCAGCATAGGAGTGAGTGCATCACGTTGCACATGGCTTACCCTCTGCCGATGTCGGGGTGGGTTGGTAATCATCAGAGAAGGACACCAACCAGGATGCAAGATGATGTCCACTTTGCACTGCAGGCCATGTATCACCAACTGCAACCTCTCCCCACTGAATCTGGAGTCCGGGGGATGAGATCCCCTGTTGGCCACACCTGGGAGAAGCCAGGACAGAATCAGTTCAGAGAGGTTGGTCCCATGACAAATGAGTGACGGGGCTTGGTCCAAGGCTGGGCCAATGTTCGAGTCCTGGGAAAGGGGTAAAATAGAGTAAGTTAAAAAATAAATAAATAAATGCACACTTTATTGGTATACTGGGAATTAACATTTGGTTTACTACAAAGACAGGCTACAGGCTTTTTCTTTCTTTCATTACCATGGCACAAACACTGATGTCAACTACAGTGCTGTCTGTAAGTATAAACTCAATTGTGCGCACATCCAGTGTCTGTGTTATTATACTGTTTGCCTCCACCTGCTATGGTGTCTCACAGGGCCATTGAAAAGTAAACACAAGATAATTTGGTTGATGACACAAATAGGTACACGATTAGGGATAGAAAAAGGAAATAAAAAGGGACCATCACACAACAAGCGTGACTGTTTAGGTGCGTAGCCACACACATAAAATATGATTGGACTCTGCACCCAAGGCAGGGTGCACAGCTAGCTGCTCCTGTCCAGCTGGAGGCAGACTCTTCATCGTGCTTTGTACATGCTTGCTACATTTGTGCCACTGAACCACTGTTTTCTTCATGGTGACAGACGTCAACTGACATGAGTACAATAACATGCTTACATGGCCATGACGATGTACACCTGTGAAAAACAGATATGTCATAGCACAAGAACTGTAACAATCGATAGCATAGTTCTCCATAATATGTTCTGTGATCACCCTTTAAGTGTCAGTTTCATGTAATTGCAGGGCAGTTAAGCATTAATTACATGAAACGGGTAATTACATTGTAGTTGCATGTTTGTTGCATGTAACTACGTTGCAATTGCATAGAAGTTACAGTGCAGTTAAGGAAACTTAAAGTGTTACCCATTTTATTGTGCCATGCACATAAAGAAAACTACCTTTTCATTAAGTTTTCAGACAGCAACATAATTTGATAACGGTTTACAACTACTGTAACCACCATTCACAAACCAGTTGGAATGCCACAAGCCCCGGGTGTGCTGAACACACAGCGCGTGAGGCATGCGGCATTCTCTGGCCGGCAATTGGGATTCTCAATCCTTTGCACCAGCTTTTGCTGGTCTAATTGTGAGCCATTCCTGGGACCATTTTACAGGGTTTGCACCAAATGTTTGATGTGAGTCACCGTAAAAATGGCACAGTGTCATATATATGTGTGACCTTCGAAAATGCGATGCAAGGGGCATCAGTGTGTTCGGTGCAGCGCAAGGCTTGTGTAAGCCCTGCGTCATCCTTTGAGAATCGAGCCCAGTGTCTACAGCAGTGAACATTCAGTACACAGTGAGCATACAACATGCAAACAGCTGTTGAAGCAGACTTTGTATTGAAACCTCATTGTGTCTGTCACAGTGTAACATATGCGCCACAAAGCACTGCTGTGCCTCTTTCACAAATCAGTTCTGTTGCTGAATGTGACTGGTGTTTATGAAACAGTGTAAAAGAATTAATGAAGGCTTTGTGAGTACTATGATGGACTGTATGCCACCAGGGCTGTGGTAGCAGTTCAAGAACTACAAAAAATAAAACATTCCTATGTCACAGTTCCAGGCAGTATGTAACATACCTTTGAGCTGTGTAGTTCTCCACCTGTGTGGCTCTGTAGTGTCTTATCTTTGTGTTGTCCAATGAGGGCATGGCTAAACACATGCAGTCAAGCACAGTCACAGGACGTCCCTGACTTGCACACAACTTATAGGCAGGATGATTGCCTCTCTGACACTCCCCATGCCATGGACCCTACAGGGATGTGTAGTAGAGGAGCATTAAGGGCGACTATATTCAATGATGGCCAGAGAGTGGCACCAGCTGTGACACAGGGCCCTGTGATGTATGATTGTAGGTCTGGAGAGGTTCTCGTAAGAGAGGAATGCCAGAGGTGAGTCATGCAGTGTAGCGGGTCACGTTAGAGTCCCAAAGGTGCTGGTGTCAGTGGACATGAAGAAGTCTAAGCAGGAGAGCCCAAATAACGAAATTGTAAACAAATTTCACTTTAAAAACACATATTTGTTAAATAAATATTTTTCTTTAGGAATTCTTTATACATTCAGTATACCATCTTTATACCTCATAACGCATTTCTTAACTGTGATAAAACAATTGAGTGTGTGGGTAGTAATGTTGTAACCACACTTCTGTCAGCAATAACACACTCTGCTTTTGCCCACTTTCCTTATTTAACCCCTGTGTGTGCAGTGATCGCACCCCATATCCACACACTGTCATGTCTTATTGCTTTCATAATGTGTGAATAATGAAACATTACTCTTAATAACAATTGACCAATTAAGCAACCAACTGAAACTGTTCAATATCAGAAGTAAAGATCATTTTCAATATCTATTCTTGAGAATCGTGAGATTAAAATTTGTCCAAAAAGGACTGTGCCCAAACTTCATCCACCAGTTCATCTGACTCATGGAAGCCGTGGTGCACTCCACTTGGTTCTAGCCATCTGATGATGATGATGATGATTTTCAACAGTCGTCCTGTACTCAGGAATATCTATACATGAATTACAACCTTTGGACACATTTACATACAAAAATTTTTATCCCAGTAACATGTTTAAATTACTACCACAATTTAGACATATTGGGCTGGATATTCAAACTGCGCTATTTTGTGGCGCCAAGCCATAGCTGCACAAAATAGTTGCGCTGGATGTGTCCGAGGCGATATTCAAAGGAGTTCGCCTTGAGGCAACTCGCTGAATATCATCTAACCACAACCACTGTGCATGGCGCAGTGGAACTTGCGCCACCGCAAGTTGTCAGAGTGGAGCATTCAACTTGCGGTGGCGCAAGTACCATTGCGCCATGCGCAAAATCCCCATATTCAAAAGGTGACATGCAAATGGGGCCATAATTCATGCAAGGCGTAGGGGAGGTCATTTGCATCTGATTATGGCCCCATTTGCATGCCATTAGCATGCAGGTGCACCGATCCCCGAGGACTTGCGCCTGGCACCATGCCAGGCAGCAGTCATCGGAGACCGATGCCCCCTGCAGCCCGATCGCGGGGAAACAGTGTACAATCCTCACCACCACCCCCCACTGGCCCGATCGCGGGCATAGTTTAACCCCCACCAGCAGCCCGATCGCGGGCAGCAATGTGGCCCCGAGCGTATCCCTGGTGGTCCAGTGGACCCGAAAAGCCCGATCGCAGGCGATGGTTTGTTTAATAAACCCCCTCCTCCCGCATTTATCCCTGGTGGTCAGTGGACTAAAAAGCCCAATCGCGGGCAGTGGTTGTTTAATAAACCCCCTGCTGAATTCATCCCTGGTGGTCCAGTGGCACATCCCGATCGTGGGATGTAAATATTGTGAACAAACCCCCGAACATAGCCCTGGTGGCTGGTGTCCCACCACCACGACTCCACCCCCTGCTCCCTCGCGGCCGGCGGCAGCATCCACCACCTGCCGCCCGCCCGACTGACTCACCCACTAGGGGCTGCCGCCCGTGGTTCTTGCTCTGCACCAATGGGCGTGCAGCCCGACGAGTCAGTCGGCAGGCGGTGGGATGCCGCCGGGAGAGCGGTGATGGGCTTCCGTGGAGGTGGGGTGGGGGGACACTAAAGCACCAGGGCTATGTTCGGGGTTGTTCAACATTTACATCCCGCGATCGGGATGTGCCACTGGACCACCAGGGATGAATTCGGCAGGAGGGGGGGCTTTATTAAACAACCACTGCCCGCGATCGGGCTTTTCGGTCCACTGGACCACTAGGGATGAATGCGGGAGGAGGGAGGGGTTATTAAACAACTACTGCCCGCGATCGGGCTTTAGCCCACTGGACCACCAGGGATACATTCGGCGGGGGGAGCCACATTGCTGCCCGCGATCGGGCTTGTGGGGGGATTAAACTATGCCCGTGATCGGGCCAGTGGGGAGGATTTACAGTCGGCTGCCTGCGATCCGGGCTGCGGGGGGCACAGGGACTGGGTTGGGGGGCCAGCCACAGGTGGCAGCTGCTGTGTTGCGCCCTGCAATGCAGCACTCACTGTGGGTGGCCCTCAACTAAGCCTTTTCTTTTGGCTCAAAGTTGTGCAGGCGCAGGTTGGGGTTGCGCCTGCACAACTCTGCACAACCCTGCTGAATATCGGGCTGTGCAGTTTATACATGGTTCCTCCCCCTCCAGTTCAGCATGCATTCATTTGCATTGCGCTGTTGCTCAGCATGTTTTCTGTGGCGCAACTACCTCCTGCTGAATATGGCAGAATGGAGCAAGTTCGGACTTGCGCAGGCGCAACCCTATTACGCATGGCGCAACCCTTTTGAATATCTGGGCCATAGTTTTTAGTATTAAATAGTTTCAGGTTACATATAACTCTCTGTTATTTGCAGTATAAGTGAATTAGCTCAGTCAGCTAAAGGGGTGAACTAATAACTTTTTCAAAGAGCTTTGAAACTCATGTATTTAATTCTTAGCACAAATTTCAACCAGTAAGAAATTCCATGAGGTTGTTATAGTTATTTGTAAAGTTTGAATACCATATCTTCATTTTGTTCAGGGGCATGGCAAATCTTTGTTTGTTGTCCTTAATGGATAGCACTCATTTATTCGATTGTCATTGGCTAAATATTTTTTCAAAGGATGGTTTACATCTGATTTCAACAATTTAAAAATGCAACTCAGTCAAGAAATCTCCCTCTTGACCCTGGGTTGTAACCGATTAAAATCTAAATTTGCATCACAAAGCATATGTAACATTTTTATTATATACCCTGTCGATTTTTGATAAGGCACGTTGGGTTGAATTACAGTAGATCAAAATCCTGTATTGAAGTACAGGTATTGTCAACTCTTGAGCCAGTTAACCTTTTGATTTTAGAGTCAAGCATCTGGAAAATCTGTGCAATGACCCTAATTTCTTGTTTGTTTTTTGGATCAAGTAATTAAACTAACTTATGTTGATCAAGTTTATGGGCTATGGGCGATTGTAACACCAAGGTATTTAAACAGTCAGTATTCTCTACTGCCTAACCCAATTAAAAACGTAAATCAAATTTTTGGTCATTGAATCATCTAAGTTAGTGACCAAAAATAGAGGCATGGCATCTTTTTCCTATTTAGTAATACACCTGAGCTAACAAACTACTACTCCTTCTTTGCAAGGTTGTGTTGTAATTTAAGTTCTAGGATTGTGTATATGTTGTTCATCCACACTTATTGGCATGTCCCCTTTCCCTTTAAGGATTGCCAGAAGTCTTCAAGCTGGCTCCTCCCAACCACCCAGGTGGTATAACCCTTGGTTCCGCCCCATGACTCCAGATCTTCCTTTCCGCTGGAAGATTCAGGTTGCCTCCTTTGTGCTCCTGCATTTTGTAGGCCCTAGCTTCTAAACCTTTGGTTATTCTGAAACTTCATCTAGTTTACATTAGCGATCACGACTCCTCTGCTTCGATCATGGAAGACTAGTCTTCCCCCAGATTTTGTGGGTGTTCGTGTGGCCAGAAAATGTTGCCCACCGATCCCCATGCCGTGTGCGTCTACTGCTTGGGTGTCGGCCATGACACCTCAAATTGAGACTTCTGTCTTGCATTTCACCCTAACGTCCTCGACGACCATCTCGCATACCTGAAGTTGGGGAGGCCAGAAAAACGGAACCCTCCAGTGAAATCAAAGGAGGCTCGGTGTGCGGTTTCCACGGCATCGGGATCCGCCAAACAATTGGAACGTATGTAAGCCTTCGGGGAGGAAGTGGCTCGGGCCACAGAATCTTCCTCTCTCAGCTTCTTTGCTCCACTGATCCTGGGCTTCACCTTCTCAGGCTCCTTCCAAGAGTTGTGCTAGTCTCTCCTGACTAAGAGGGAGGGCCCTGTGGGCACGCACTCCTCTCAGTCCCGTAAGCTGGAAAAGGACCTGGGATCATCTTCATCTTGGCAAAGATGTTCTTGGGATCGGGAGAGATCTTGGTCCCAGGAACCAGCAGTCTCGGCTTCAGTTGAGATTGCCTCTTTGGATGTTGGCTTTTCAGCCTTGCCATCTGGCCAGTCGACCGAAGTGTTGATCAACGAGGTCGAAATAGTCATCAACCTGATTGACCCATTGTCACTGACTCCGATCGACAATTCTCTCGATAGGACTCCGGTCCTTTACTTCCTCGATGAGGAGACCCAGCCCGCTGGGAATCCCACCGCGGAAGTGGTCCCTGACCCCGGGAAATAACCAGTTCTGCCATTGTTGCCTGAGCGACCGAATCGGCCCGTCCGATCTCAGTCAAGGTCGAGGACCCCTTTGACGGAGAGGCCAAGGAAGAGCCACAAGCTCTCAAAAAGAGGTGACACCATCGGTCATCCTCATTTTCCTCGTATGAGGAGAGGCTCCCAGCGGAAACTCCATCAGTGCTATGAGGACCTCATATGGCAACAGCTGATTTTGTCCAGGCACAAGCCGACCCCAGCTCCTTTCCCAGCCATTACTTGGCTTTTGCCTTCCAGGCCGAAGCTGACTCCTTCGGAGCCGGTTAAGTCAGTTCCCCAACCCGGTTCGGCCTATACCGGTCTCTCCATCGATCATGGTGGAACCGCTGCACAAGCAGCCTGTGGGAGGGGCTCCTTCCAAGGGAGATTGACCAGACACGGGCTTCCCCGGCATCTTTCAGTCACTGTCACCCCGAACCGCCCTCGGTGGGTCGAAGGTGACTTAGGCAGTCAACCGTTGCATCCTGATTCCTCAGATTTGGATGAGGCCGGCCTACATTCTCATCCTGAGGATGACGAATCGGCTGGTGGGATAGACACAGAGGAAGGTCCTTTGTCTTTTCAGGGCATTCTCTGCCTCATCTCTGAGTCTACAGGGATGCCCCTGGAACCTATCCAGAAAAAGGCGGAGTACCCTCTCATGGACATTCTCAAGAGAGCGGATACCCTAACGGAGGCCTTTCCAGTGGCTGAGGCCATAGTTGGCCCAGCTCTAGAACTTTGGCAGTGCCCTGCCTCTTGTCCAGCTCCATTTTCCCGCATGGCCCTCAAGTATGCGGTACCCATGGGGTCCCTTGTGAGGTTCATGGAGCACCCTTCAGCTGAGAGCATGGTGACTGCCTCTGTGTTCAGGCATAGTGGCAGTTCTGCCGACACTGACCAACCTCCCGAGAAGGAATCCAAACTGTTGGATCATTCCGCTCGAAAGGTCTATGCGGCCTCATCCTTAGACCTCCATCAGGCAGGTTCAGCCATCATCATGGCACACTTCTCCCATGCCCTCTTGTGGTCCTTGGCCGAAGTCCTCCCACACCTTCCCATGGACATGCAGACCACGGTCAAGCAAGTCCGGGATCAGGGCCGGGCTGTTGCCAAACAACAGTTCCAGACAGCCCTGGACTTTGGGGATTCTTGTGCCAGCTCAATGGCATCTGCAGTTGCCTTTCACCACAGGGCTTGGCTGAGAATCTCCTCTTTCCCTGCAGATACGCAGCACAAACTAGCTGATGTGCCTTTCCTGGGCACCGACCTTTTCGGCCCAGGTGTGGCTGGTCACCTTCAGCGTATTGAGCAGTCCAGTGCCACCTTGAACGCAACTTCTGCTAAAGGTCCTTTGAGTAAGAAGCAGCAGAAGAAGAAGAAGCCTTTTTGGCACTCTTCCCCCGCAGCCCAGCAACCCTCCTGTCAAGGAGGACAGCAACAGCAGCAGCAGCAGACTCATGCTTGGCACCCCGGCCCAAGTCTGGGCCCTCCCAGGCCCATAAAGGAGGCCGAGGTTCAGGTCCTGGATCCTCCTCCTCCAAGCCTGCTCAGTGACGGGTTGGGGGCTGCCACCCCCTCTCCCGTCACACTAGCTCTGGGTCCTCCTGTGGGGGGCTGACTCTGCCACTTCCTTTCTGCGTGGTGCGCTATCACCACAAACAGGTGGGTTTTGGAGGTGGTCAGTCAGGGACTGCATCTGGAATTTGAGCAGTACCCTCCAAGCCGAGCCCGCACCCCTCGGGAGGAAAGACTACCCGCCCATACTCAGTCAGCTCTCTGAGACAACATTGCTTAGCTCCTCCTCAAGGAAGCAATAGCTCCAGTGGCGGATTCTCCAGCAGACTCAGGCTTTGTCTACAGGTACTTCCTGGTGCCCAAGCGGACAGGGCTGGCACCCCATTCTAGATCTGCATGACCTGAATCAGTATCTCAGTTCATGCACCTTTCGGATGGTCACTCTGTCCCAGATCATACCATCCTTGGGACGAAACATGTGGTTCTGTTCACTGGATCTGCAGGACGTGTTCTTTTACATTACAATCTGTCCATCTCATTGGCGGTTCCTTCGCTTCAGAGCCGAAGGGACCCTATACGATTTCCGAGCCATGCCGTACAGCCTGTCATCTTCCCCATGGGTCTTCACCAAATGCATCACAGTGGTGGCAGCCCATCTCAGGTGTCGGGGGTCAGAATTTACCTCTACCGTGATGATTGGCTCTTAGCAGGTCCCACCCAGCAGGAGGTGGAAAGGTCCAGGGACCTGGCCCTCCAGACCTGCTCCCAACTCAGCCTCTTGATCAACAAGGCCAAGTTGGAACTCGTGCCTTCCCAGGTGATGTGCTTCATTGGGGCAGAGCTCAACTCTCGCCAAGCAAAAGCTCGGCTCCCAGCGGACAGTGAGGAGGTTCTCTCCTCCTTTGCCCAATCATTTCTGGTTGGGCAGTTGCACCCTGCCCGGGACTTTCTGTGCATTCTGGGTTACATGGAGGTATTCACCTCCATGGTCCATTGGGCCCGATGGCACATGCGCCCCCTCCAATGGGAGCTGGCCGCCCTGTGGACTCAGTGCCACAGTCATTTTGAACAGCTGATCACTGTATCCCAGAAGATGTGGGATGCTCTCCAATGGTGGACCGACCCAGACTGGTTGCAGGAATGGATCCTGTTTGTCCGCCCTGCGCCGATGGCCGTCCTCATGAGCAGTGACTCTCTCATGGGCTGGGGAGCCCACTTAGGGGACAAAAGGGCCCATGGGTTCTGGACCTCGAGGAGTCCTGATACCACATCAACCTTTTGGAGCTCAGAGCACTCAGACTGGTGCTGTCGGCTTTCACTCCTCAGCTCCAGGGTCAAGTGGTTGAAGTCCAGATGGACAATACCATGACCATGTACAACCTCAACAAACAGGGCGGCATGCACTTCCATCTGCTTTGCAGGGATGCGCTCCGCAAATGGACCCTCGTCAGCCATTTGGAGGCAGATCTCCTAGCTATCCATGTGGCAGGAGCCTCAAACCATCTGGCGGATGCTCTCAGCCGCTTAGGCGAGACATCCCACGAGTGGTTTCTCCATCCAGAGGTAACTTACAACCTGTTCTCCCACTGGGGCAAACCAATGGTGGACCTGTTTGTTTCCAGGGACAACACAGAGCTGAGGCTGTTTCATGCCTGCCCCCCAAGCAGGGCTCGCTGCAGGGGGATGCCTTCTTGAGGCCATGGACCCCAGGCCTCTTCTATGCCTTCCCTCCATTCCCCTTGATCCACAAGGTGCTTCTCAGGGTGAGTAGGGATAAGGCGAAGGTGATTCTGGTAGCCCAAGACTCGCCGTGCCAGTTCTGATATCCAGATCTCCTCAGCCTCAGCTGCAGGCCCCCGGAATGGCTTTCAGCATGCCCGGAGCTGATCTCTCTCAATCAGGGGAAGGTATACCATCTGGACCTTCAATCCCTGCACCTCACAGCCTGGTACCTGAGCGGCTAGAGTTTCAGGCTTTGGGTCTTTCCGAGGATGTCCTCACCGTGGTGGAGGCATCCAGAAAGGAATCGACCAGGAAATGTTATACCTTCAAATAGAAAAGATTTCCCATTTGGTGTCAGGGCTAGGCCCTGGACCCTCTGTCCTGTCCAGTGGCTAACATGCTGTACTACCTTTGGTCTCTCTTCAAAGGGGGTCTTCGGTCATCGACCCCTAGGGTGCACCTGGCAGCCATCTCTGCTTACCGGGAGAGGGCTGGTCAGCCAACGTTGGCGCAGGAGACAGTGGTCAGGTGCTTTTCCAAAGGCCTGGATCACATATCCTCTCTGGTGCGTGAACCTCCACCTTCATGGGATCTTCTGTTGGTACTGGCAAAGCTCATGGGTAAGCCATTCGAACCAGTGCACAAGTGTGTGTTGTCACACTTGTCATGGAAGACAACCTTCCTGGTGGCTATCACGTCTGCCAGAAGGATGGGGGAGCTCCAAGTTCTTTCCGTGGTCTTCTACCGGGAGAAGGTTGTCCTATGCCCCCACCCGAAATTCCTTTCCGAAGGTAGTGTCAGAGTTTCACCTTAACCAGGTGTTAACTCTGCCGGTATACTACCCTAATTACACCTCGGACGCCGAATACAGGATCCATACCTTGGACCTGAGATGAGCCCTCTCCTATTCCAAGAAGAGGACGGCGGAAATTCGGGGAGAGGTTCACCAGCTGTTTGTCACCTACGGTGAAGCCGCTTCTGGTAGACCTGCAGCAAAATGGACTAGTACAAGGTGGATTACATCTTGCATAGGTCTGTGCTACGAGTTGGCGGGCATGGAGCCTCCCAGAGGGATAAGAGCGCTCATTCTACCCGCCATACCGCTGCATCAGTGGCTGCCTCCAGGGACATCTCTATTCAGGAAATCTGCCAGGCTGCTACCTGGAAGTCAACAAACACCTTCATTTCCCATTACCACGTCGACCTTGAGTCATGCCGGGATGCTGGATTTGAGGTCTTAGTTCTCCAATCTCTGTTTCCCAAGGAGGGAGTGTGAACCTTGCTTCCCTCCTCCCGGAGAACTGCTAGGAGTCTGCCAATAAGTGTGGATGAACAACATGTCCACGATCCTAGAAAAACAGGTTACTCACCTGTAACAGTAGTTCTAGGAGTGGTATATGTTGTTCATCCACACAAACCCACCCGACCTCCGCGGCTGCGGACATACAAACCTGGCATCGTGAGGCGGAGCCGAGGGTTATACCTCTGGGTGGGTGGGAGGAGCTAGCTTGAAGACTTCCGGCGATCCTTAAAGGGAAAGTGGAAATGCCAAATAAGTGTGGATGAACAACATATACTGTACCACTCCTAGAACTACTGTTACAGGTGAGTAACCTGTTTTTCAAGTTCATTATGACTTTCTGTGAATGCCACTAACGTGTCATCTGCATACAGTTGGACACCACATTTTTTAGGGTTTTAGGCAAGTTATTAACAAAAATATGAAATAACGGGGGTCCCAATCTCAGACCTTGTGGGACACCTATATTTATGTTACATGGAGCTGATATAACATTGCCTTGGGATACACTTTGTCGTTCATTTACTAAATATGAATGAAACCAAATTAACCGTTCTGGGTGAACACCCATCTCCAACAATCTTTTCAAAAGAGTGGTATGGTTTGCAAAATGAAAAGCCTTACTGAGGTCCACAGACACTGCCCTTGTAGATCCACAGACACTGCCCCAGTACACAGACTTCTATATAGAGATTTTGATACTGTATTATTAAAGTCTACAAGGGCCGTGTCCGTGGACTTTCCAGAGCGAAAACCATGCTGATTGTTAGTTAAGAAACAATATTTTTCAACAGTATAGTACAACTGTTCATGAACTAGTTGCTCAAATATCTTTGATATAGGAAATAAGGCAGCCGGTCAGTAATTTGAGGGATTTTATACTTTACCACCTTTAAAGCTGGCGATGATCTTACTTGTTTTAAAATATTCTGGAAAAATTCCAGATTTTAAACTCCAATTGAAAAAGTAAGAGTTGGGACAATAACATCTGCTCTCATTTTTAAGTTTGTCATGCGTGCAAGTGCAGATGAACTTGTTAATATGAGAGCTGTGAAACAGGGGTGTGAGGGGTGTTAGCCCAATGACCAGCGGTGCTGCAGGGGCTGGTCTGTAGCTGGCAAATCAGCAGGCAGTGTCCTAATGACACTGTTTTGCTGAGGGGGCTGGTCTCAGCAAACATTTCAAAGGACAGAGCTGATGCTGCACGCGGCTCTGTCCTTTGAAATGCGAGCCCTTCAGCTGCAGCTCAGTGCGTGTCTTTCCTCGTTAAACAATCCCCCGGTCCCTGCAGCCCCACAGTGTGTCTTTCCTCGTTAAACAATCCCCCGGTCCCTGCAGCCCCACAGTGTGTCTTTCCTCGTTAAACAATCCCCCGGTCCCTGCAGCCCCATAGTGTGTCTTTCCTCATTAAACAATCCCCCGGTCCCTGCAGCCCCACAGTGTGTCTTTGCTCGTTAAACAATCCCTCGGTCCCTGCAGCCCCATAGTATGTTTTTGGCTGGTTAAACAATCCCCGGTCCCTGCAGCCCCACAGTGTGTCTTTCCTCGTTAAGCAATCTCTCGGTCCCTGCAGCCCCACAGTGTGTCTTTCCTCGTTAAGCAATCCCCCGGTCCCTGCAGCCCCACAGTGTGTCTTTCCTCGTTAAGCAATCCCCCAGTCCCTGCAGCCCCATAGTATGTTTTTGCCTGGTTAAACAATTTCCCTTTCCAACACTGGGATGCCCACTCCCAGTGTTGGATTGCTGCCCCGCACCCCCCCCCCGTCTATATCCCTAGCCGACATTGGGGTGCCCAATCCCCCTGTCAGCAAATGTTCTCCTCCCCCACTATTGTAATTTGGCACACTGGGAGCCCACCCCAGTAAGCTTAAATTTATATATATATATATATATATATATATATACACACAGGGCCCTGAGTTTTCACGATTCGCGGATCGTAACTGCGGAAATATCCGCGGAATTTGCCATCACCGCGAATTGCCGCCGCTGAACAAACGTCCGCTTCATTTGCCGACAGGGTGCCCAATCCCCGTCGGCTTCACTGTCCCCTCCAACAAGCAATGCCACGCTGGAGCCCACACCAGCGTGGCAACGATCTCAGTATTTTTTTGCGACGGAGTGCCAATCCCGTCGGCTGAAACTTTCCAAAGTCGTTGTGCCACACTGGGAGCCCACCCAGCGTGGCGATGCCAATTATTTTTTGCCGTGGGGTGCCTAATCCCCGTCGTGGCTGAACGCCCTAAAACAGAGCACGCTGGGAGCCCACCCCAGCGTAGCAAGCGATCCCAGGACGTCTTTTTCCTGTAAAACAAAACTGTCCCGCAGCGGCGTCTCCAGCCCCCTCCCACATCCGCACCCACCCACTGCGCTTAGCCTCCCCACCCCCATCCCCATACCCACCTCCGGACTCGGGCGTCGATCTTGAGTGGACCGGGAACACGTCCTGCACTCTTCAAAGGCGACGCGAACTGAGAAATGCCGGTAAGCTGTATAATGGGCTAGATAGGAGGGTTCAACTTTGTGCATATCTCAGGCATTTTTGGGAATTTTGCACCAATTTTCAACATGGGGTTTTGGGACCCCTTCTCATGAATGATGTCACTGTCATGGCGTTATTCGGACTCGAAGGGTGATTCGGCGCGGTGTTGCAATCACCCCTGGACGAATACACCGCCATGACAGTGACATCATTCATGAAGAGGAGCCCAAAACCCGTGTTGAAATTGCCAAAATTCAAAAATGACTGTTTAACGGCGTGCGTTCGCGCAGTTCCTACGCAGGCTCGTAAGTTCGCGAAATTTCAATATTTTCACTCCAGAGTTTCAACATTGCCATTTCACCACACTGTCGTATGAGTAGTACAGCTGTCATTTTTCACATCTCACCCAAAATGTGTTTCCACTCTTGTAGCGCAGAATGGCGCAGTCGGTGTGCGAAATCAATGTTCCGGACAGATCAATAAAATCACAGTGATACTGTTCATGAGCAGAGGTCTTAAACTGGCTATGTTGAAAATTTGGTGACAAACACCCATAAAATGACTGTGTTACGAGCGTGCATTGTGTCAGATATGGCAAAAAAAGGAAAAAAATTAAGGGTAAAAATGTGCCGCAGAATTGCCGCAGAAATTGGTGTTGAGTGCTGCAGTAGTTCTGCGGCAAATGAGAACCCTGCCGCAGAACTTTGCTCCGATGTGCCGCAGAAAAATCGGGGCGTGTGTGTGTGTGTGTGTGTGTGTGTGTGTGTGTATATATATATATATATATATATATATAATATATTTTTTTTTTAACCTATAAATAAGGAAAACCTTGTCTTGTGTTTTATTTTTTAAAGTTCACCTGTAAAAATGAAAACAGACTGACAGGTGTCAGGTGTGTTCCTTGGGGTTGTCAGCCATAATGTCGCTCCATTCCATCCCCACCTTGCAGCCAGTGACAGGCATTGGGGTGTGCCTTGGAGTCTTTGGGCCAAACATTCACTCCATTCTCCTATACTGTACCCATCTCAGCTTATTTCATTATGGAATGGGGTGAGTGTGAGGGCCGAAGACCTCAAGGCACACCGCAATGCCTGTCAGTGTCTGCAGGGTGAGGGTGGAACAGCATGAGCGTTACGACCGATGACCCAAAGAGACATCCGCCGTGTCTGTCAGTCTCTGTCGGGTGGGGGTGAGGCATTAGGGTTGGAAACCTTAATGCCTCATTAAGAAAGTAAATCAGGGAGGGACATTTGATTTCACCTACAGTACCTTGATTTCAGCAAAGCCTTCGACAACATCCAACATAGAAGGCTGATTAACAAGATGAGTAGTCTGGCAATGGTGCACAAGCTGATAATCTGGGTTAGAAAATGGCTGATGGACAGGAGGCCGAGGGTGGTGGTAATGGGATCCAGTCCAGGGAAAGGGGGTTGGTCAGTGGGGTACCTCAGGGATAAGTCCTGGGATCAGTCCTGTTCAGTGTCTTCATTACAGACATTACGGAAGGGTTAGAAGCAAAGGTCTGTCTACCTGTTTGCAGATGACACCAACATCTGTAACAGAGTGAATACTCCAGAAGGGGTGGAAAAAATGAGCAGGGACATAGAGAGGCTTAAAACATGGCCTGAGGAGTGGCAACAGAGGTTCAATGCAAAGAAGTGCAAATAATGCACCTGAGAAGAGGGAAACCTGGGGAGAGTAACTGGATGGGGTGGAGGTGCTGCTGATGATCACCAAGGAAGAAAGGGACCTAGGAGGTATCAGTTCTGATGACCCAAAGGTGTCAAAGCAGAGCACACATGTTGCAAGGATGGCCAGTGGCATGCTGAGATGCATAGGCAGACGTATCACTAGCAAAAGGCATGAGGTGGTGATGCCATTGTATAATGCACTAGTGAGACCTCACCCACAGTACTGTGTGCAATTCTGGAGGCCGCAAGTACATTGACGTAGTGGAGGCAGTCCACAGAAAGGCAACCAAGATGGTACATGGCTTGCAACACAGAACATATCAGGAGAGATTAAAAGGACCTCAGCATGCACTTATTGGAGGAAAGGGGGAGTGGGGGAACATGATAGATACATTCAAGTACCTCAAGGGCATAAACATGGTGCAGAGGTGGACATCTTTCAATACATCAAATGTTTGGCATTGACAAATGCTTGTTTTAACCCCCCCCCAAAAAGAAAACTGTCCATAATTGCCCACTGTGTAACCCCCACTCCTCCTCTAAACAGTATACAGACACTGGGAGTGCCTAATCACCCAGTGTCCTCATATGTCTGTCCATTGCTGTGCACTGTATAAACCCCCCCAAACAGTATGCAGACATTGGGGGTGCCTAATCCCTCAGTGTCATCTGTCCATCCATTGTTGTCCACTGTGTAACCCCTCCCAACAGTATACAGACACTGGGGGTGCCCAATCTCCCAGTGTCCTCATCTGTTCAGCAAACTCCTTTAAAAAACAAAAACTGTCCCTCATCGTTTTTCCCTGTAAAAAAAAAAAAAAGTCCATCTTTGCCATTCCGCCCGTTACCAAACCCCTTACTCTCCAACTCAGGACCCACCACCCCACTACGCCCATACTACCCCATACTTACTCATCGAAGGTCCGTTGCCGTAATCTACCTTGGACTGCAGGCACGTCTTTGCTCTTCAAAGTCCAACTGCGAACTGAGGTAAGCACTTTAATGTATTTCAGAAGGGTTTTCAACTTAGCGGCATGAAGCCCATTTTTAAATATTTTTGCCCCAAATTTTCAGCACATGTTTTTTGGGACCCCACCTCATAAACAACTTCACTAAACCAATTTTCAGACATCACCCTCATGACACCAGTATACATGACGAACTTTCGGACATTGACAAATGCTTGTTAGAAAGTTAGTTTTGACACTGTCAAAACCCTTTGCCTTGTGTATGACTGTCACAACACATGCAGGAATAACTCAATGTATGTTTATACCTAGAATGTCATGCACCAATTGAGTGTATTTAATATATGCAGCCAATGTAGGCACGGGGTCATAATGTCGCAAGACATTATGCCACAGCAATATACCACACTGCCTATACAGCGCAATATATTGCAAACGGCATATGTCTTTCTTTTGCGGGGGGGTGTTGAAACATAGAAACATAGAAATTGTTAGCAGATAAGGACCGCAAGGCCCATCCAGTCTGCCCAGTTTTTTCTGCCTTATGAATGTGCCATAGGCCTTTACTCTGTCAATGGCCTATCTAGTCATACTCATCTGTATTGCTCCTTTATGCCTATACCTTATGCCTGTTTGAAGCCCTGCACTGTATTTATATTCACCACTTCCTGAAGTAGGCCATTCCATGCATCCACCACCCTTTCTGTAAAAAATAACTTCCTCGCATTACCCCTTAATCGGCCTCCCTCTAATATCATTCTGTGTCCTCTTGTCCTGCTATTTTTTATGTTGGCTTGCCGCGCCTGCGCAAGCCAACATCTTGAGGTAGTGCAGATTTGGAGGCGCGGTCACTGTTGGTCGAATGCAGGGCATGCAACAGTAGGTGCATCCCTCATTCCCCAATCATACTGCATGCTGGCGCCACACCATGCATACTAATGTGGTGAGCACATCTAAGGAAAGGTCCGCTGCAATCCGAGCAAAGCTCGTCAGACACAGCGGTCCTTTTCTTGCCGTGCTTGCCGCCATTGTGTGCATGGCGGGACATGGCCATAGAACTGCCGACTTCGGGGGTGCCCAATCCCCCTGTCGGCTGCCCCTGCACCCTGTCAATGCGCCAGTGGGGAGCACACTCCCCTTCAGCATAAAGCGCCCCCCCAATTATGTAATGCCGAGGGGTTGCCCAATCTCCCCTTGGCTGTTACCCCGCCCCCCCTTTCCTTGTGTACCGATGGGGAGTCCATTCTCTGTCGGCAGAAATAACCCCCCAATTATTTAATACTGAGAGGTGCCCAATCCCCCTCGGCTCTCGTCCCCCTCTTCTTTGTGTGATGGGTGCCCAATCCCGTCGGCATAAATTTGTCCCCCGTGTTTTGCGGCGAGGGTGCCCAATCCCCATCAGCTATAGACCCCCAAAACAGGTGGCATTCTGGGAGCCCACCCAGCGTGCCAAATCCCTTGGGGAAAAAAAAACTGTCCCGCGATATTTTCTTTTCCTTTTACTACCTGTAAAAGGAAAACGGTCCCTCATAGTCTCCGTGCCCCCACCCACACCCACTCACTGCACATCCTACCTCCCCACACACCCCCATACCCCATACTTACCTCTGGAGCTCAGCACGGCGATCATCAGTGGACCGGAAACACATCTGCGCTCTTCAAAGCCAACCGTGAACTGAGGAAATGCCAGTAAGCTGTATAATGGGATAGATAGTGTGTTTTTTTCAACTTTAGTACATATCTCAGCCATTTTTGAGAATTTTGGGCCAAATTTTCAACATGGGGTTTTTGGGACCCCTTTTCATGAATTCTTGCACTATCATGGTGTTACTCGGTCCCAAAAGGTGATTTCTCAGTCACTGCAGGAAATCACCTTTCAGGACTGCGTAAGGAGATGACAGTGCCACTGTTTATGAGGGGGGCTCTCAAAACCCTATATTCTAAATTAATTAGGGGCATCAACACATGACTGTTCTGACGTAGCGTGAGCAACTGCATAGCGCCGCTCGTAGAGATACGAATTCGCAATATTTTCACGGCAGATTCTCAACATTGGCATTTTACTACACCTTCTTGTGAACTGTATAGCTGTCATTTTTCACATCCTGGCCGAAATGTGTTTTTGCTCTTCTGGCGCAGAATAGCGCAGTTGCTGTGCGAAATCAGTGTTCGGGACACATTACAAAAATGACAGTGACACTGTTCATGAACAGATGTCCTAAAATGCCTGTGTTGAAAATTTGGTGACAATGCTCCATACAATGACTGTTTTACGAGGTGCATAGCAACTGCGCAACGCACGCTCATAATTTAACGCATTCGCAATAATCAGTGTAGGATGCTTTACTAAACCCCTCGGGCTTTGCCCTCAGGGCTTATGTAGCATCCCACACCTCAGGTGTGTGTAAAATTCTCATTACACACGTCACCCCATGCATTATTCTATATGTAGTATGCTTTGAAATAAGGGCATGCTCCACACAATGCTTGCAGCTGCTGCACTCTTGCAAAGGGGGTGGACAGCTGCAGAGGCCCCCATGCACATTTGGGGCACCCCACAGCATCCAAAGCCATTGTTGTATGCTTACTCACAGGACCTATCTCTACGGCGGGCTGGGGGCAGGCAAGGGGACAGACAACTGCATGATCCTGCACATTGCCAGGGAAGCAAGTGCAGCTGGCACAGAGGACATCTACTTTGGGGCTGTCATACCACCTATGTTCCCCTCTCTGACTGGTTGTCCAGTTCATACCGGGGCAAGTACAGCCCATTCTCCGCTGGCCCCCAGTCCTGGGTGAAGAGGTATGGGCTGGGGGTGTCACTGGCACTGGTCTGATATTATGGCACATTTCTGGCTTGTTTTGAAGGGGGAATGGCAGCCTCTGGTGGACTGGCATGGGCTGCCATATCCTTTAGACCCCCACCCCTGGTGTCACCCACTTGTCCTGCACAGTAAGGCCAGAAGACCCCAAGGCACACCACAATACTTGTCGGTGTCTGCAGTGTAGGGTGAGGTGAAATGGCGTGAGCGCTATGACCGACGATCCAAAGGCGCATCCCAGTGCCTGTCAGTCCCTGCAGGGTGGGGGTGGGGTTGGCATCAGTTCAATACTTCACTGCCATTCCTATTATGCATCTCTCTTAACTTGTGCACTACTAATGCCAATGCCAGCAAGACAACATTCGGCATTGACAAATGCTTGTGTTATATTGAAACATGTTAGACTCTATCACCTTGTTAATGCCCTTAAGATGTTTGAATGTTTCAATCGTATCACCTCTCTTCCTCCTTTGCTCTAGGGTATACAAATTGAACTCCGTTAATCTTTCCTCTTATGTTTTCTGATGCAGTCCCTGCACCATTTTGGTTGCCCTTCTCTGGACTGCCTCCATTTTGTTAATGTCCTTGTGAAGGTGCAGCCTCCAGTACTGCACACAGTACTCCAGATGGGGCCTAACCAGTGTCTTGTAAAGAGGAATTACTACCTCCCTCTTATGACGTGTGATACCCTACTAATACACCCCAACATCCCCTAGCCTGTGCCTCCTGAACCCTCCCCAATTAAAATAACCAACTCTGGGGGGGAGGGGAGTTACACGTAACTTCAGGCAAAGTGCAAAAAGTAAAAAAGATCCTTGCAACTGGGACCAGGAATCGAAACGTGGTCCCAAATGCACCACCTCCTTCCCTTGCTGCCTGTGGCTTATCCCATTGAGCCACGGCAGCTACTCGCCAGCCCCAACTCCCAGCACAGATTTCATCCCCTACCTGGGAAGAGTGAGTGGGTACACTACCGTATAAACACCCTTTCGTGGTTTTGCACCCTCTTGCTCTACCCTATCGCGCTGTTCCTGTTACGCAGTTTTAACATACGCTATTAAGCGTACAAGATACTGACCTGGTAGGCCAATTTCATTGCTCTAAAAATGGAATAAAAAAAAAAACTATAGTACAATGATGAAAGCTCATCAAGATTTATTTTATTTGCTATGTTTTTTTTACACCATCACCCAGGCAGGCCATAGTTGGCTATACTCCTGCTCCCAGCCCTGTCATCCTCCTTCTCTAGGACTTACCACCACCATTTATTCATCACTTCTTTGACCCCCATGGTGGGCCATCTGTGGGTGGAGAGGGCAGCGTACCCACAATGTACTTTAGCTCAGTTTTGCACTTTGTGCCACAGTCAGTGGTGTGGATCCTGCATTGCGGAGCTGGTGTCAGGCGACTTCACAAGGGTAATTTTCAACTTTTCCAGGTAGACCCCTAGGATGCGAACAATCCACCGTGAACTTGTACATTCACGCTGGTGTGTGGTGACAAGTTAGTTCAGGCAGTTGGCATCCTCCCTCCCATAATGTAGTAGCTGCAGCTTGCAGTGCCACAGGTGGTTATACAGGTGATGGCAGCAGTGTGGAGATGGGCAGCCATCCCTCTGCAGTGAGGAGAGCATCATGACTCGGGACCATTTTGGAACAGGTGTGGTTGACTCACGAGTGGTAGCACTACTGCTGCGCTGGTGTGCTGTGCTGTACAGTACTGTTATTTCCTGTTAATATTGATGTTTCTGTTTGTTACATATTTCAGTACACTGTACAGTACATCACTGCAGGAGGCTACTGTACCATGGTGCACTTGATCCGCCTCAACCCATAGACATTTTTTCCCTTCAGACACAGTTCAACAGTTTCAGAAGTGGAGGCAGAACTGCTGCGCAAAGGTGACCACTCCATATGAATAATTGTCATTAGCACTTCACAGTGAAACATTCAGAGTGTGAAAAAACAAGCCCAGTCATATCTAGGGCAGTAGGTCACACAGACACAGTCTCACAGCACATCCATAACTCATCACAGTTATAGTCTGTACATATGACATTGACAACACACCAGTACAATAGCACAAAACATGAGCAGTACACCAAAAACAATGATTCTAAATGACACAGATGGCACAGCAGTGGCGCTACAAGCCTCTGTGCTGGTAACATTGGTACTATAGTAGAGCATTGAAATCTGGTCAGCTAAATATGTTCCAGAAAACCATTCTTGAAATACCTATTTGGAGCAGGATCAGCAGAGTGAGAGTGTCTGTAGCACGCTCAAATCGGGTTATTAAATAGCTAGTATTGCATAGCAAAACGCTACACAAAATGGGGTAATGCTAACCATTTCTGGAAATGAGTAGCAGTAGACTACTAACCATTTTTTGAGTGAGTCCATGGCTCAGTAAACATAAATAAAACTATATATATATATTTTTTTTTAAGTTTTGCTAATCAAGTTCTACTGAGTGCTATGCATTTTCGCAGTTGATTAACACTTACACGCATAAAACTGCTAATCTATTTTTTTGGCTTATTTAATACTCTGCAAATGGCTGTCAAAGTCAGATGAATCACAAAGAGATCCAGACAGCCTGTTTGAAAATTATTATGCTGTGGTATGCAGTGTAGGGTATCCAAAGTTTTACCCAAGTGGTGAGAAATGTCCTGGCAACAAAGGCACTCCATCACAATTGGCATGCTTGAACATTTAGCATAGAAGCACCAGTCAGCATTACTCAATCAACTTGGCAATGATGTATCCTCAACATCAATCATCATGTTTTCAGAACCACTTCAAGTATCACTTGATGTTGAAACCCTGTGTGGACAGCAGGGCTCAGACATGTACGGGCGAATCTCGTTACCACTGCTCCATGCACTTTTCAGACCCGACATATAGAAATGCTCTGTATCACTGTCTGTATCAGTGCTGGGACCATCTTCATGGTCCTGATTTGATGAAGTGGCCATTATTCAGTGAACTAGTAAGCACATGAAGAAATAGATATTCCTGTACAAAATAGAACCACAATACATATTATATGAGTGCAAGGAGAATAACACCACAAAAAAAAGTTTTTGATTTGCTTTTGAAGATAGATTACATTTCATTATGGCCATGTGTTTAACATTTTGACTTTGAATACATGACTCAAATGACACAGCAAGGAAGAAAATGCATTTTTATATCCCCTGGAAGCAGCCACCAAGCTCCTTAAGCCCCTCATGTGACCCACTACCAGCAAAACTATAGCAGAGATCAATGCAGTATGTGATCTGCTTTATGAAATGGGTGTAAAGAATGCTGAATTCGAATTGGCCGAAAGCTGCTTTCAGCAGGGCCGTTATCTCAGCACAGTGGCCCAGCTGAAAGCAATATGTTTAAAACAAAATGCATAAAATTTACTAAAAAGGACCCATTTTGTAATTGCAGTAAGGCACTCCAGGGGGGGTGTTATGGTGGGCTAATGGCCCGTCTTGGGTAGTGGAAGCACTTGGCTACGCCTTGTGCTTCGACCCACCCGAGGTGGACCATTATCCCACCATAACACCCCCCCGTCGTGCCTTATTGCTTAATTGCAACTGTCCATTGAACTGTCAGTATGCCAGGTGCAGATTCAGCGCAGGTAACAAACAAATGTCAAGCATCGCATTCCCAGGGGAAATCCTAGCTGACTCCAACCTTTTTCTTTGTGCACTTCTCCATGCCCCCTTATCTCATTTACTTTCACTCACCACTCTGCTCTTCTCTCTCTCTCCGCCTCCCTCCAACCCCTCCCTTACCTCCTCCCCTTCCTATCCTCTTCTCTCTTATTCCTCTCCAACCCTCGTTTATCACCCACCCACGCTGCCCTTACCCCTCCTCTCCCACGTTTGACTAGGCCTTATGGGCTGATTCTCACTTTTTTTGTTGTTGTTTTAGTACTACCTCCGATTGTCTACCTAACGTTTGATAAACTTATTGTGTTGGCATTCATTGTATAATGTCACTTTATCCTGTAATCTGTCCCCCAGTATGTAATGTTTCACTGTGATTTGTCTTGTACCTTCCCAGACACTGTATCTCTAGCAAGTGTATACCACCTGTTGGCAGCTACCCTGTGACCTGTTTTTGTAACCCTTTGAAGTGGAACCTATATAATGAGCTCTCAGCTCAAAGGTATTAACCTCGAGATTACAATAAATAAATGCCACCATGTGCTTCTTATAATTGGATGGCGCAACACGCAGGTAAAAGTTATGGTGCTAGTGACTGGCATCCGTGGTGAGATTGGTGAAATAGAAACATAGAAAGTGATGGCAGAAAAGGCCCACCCAATCTGCTCAGTATGCCTAGCTAACCACTAGGACTTTATTTCCTACCACCCCCCCCCCCCGTATCTAAAAGACCTTTGTGTCTATCCCACACTCTCTTGAATCCCCCACAATTCCTGCCCCGCTACCTCCTCCTCCTCCTCTGGGAGTCTGTCCAGTTATCCATCTCCATGAAACAGAATTTTCTAATGCTTCCTTTGAACCTCCCCTACCATCTGCATATCATGCCCCCTAGTTTTCGATTGCTCCTTTAGCTGGATGATGTTGCCTACTGGCACCCTGTTAATACCCTTACCCTTGATATATTTGAAGGTCTCAATCATGTCTCCCCCCTCTCCCTCTTCTGTTCTAGGGAGTACATGTTTAGCTCCTTCAGCCGTTCCTCACATGACAGTTGCCCAAGGCCCTTCACCATTTTTGTCACCCTCCTCTGGACGCGCTCCACTCTGTCTATATCCTTCTTGAGTTATGGCCTCCAGAACTGGACCCAATACTCAAGATGATGCCTGACAAGCTGCCTGTACAAGGGCATTATGACCTCCCTCTTCCTGATAGTTATTCCCATGCTGATACAACTCAGCATCCTATTGACCCTTGCCACCGCCTTCTCACACTGCCTAGTCACCTTCAGGTCCCATGAAATGATTATACCAAGATCCCTTTTCAGCTCGGTAACCTTTAGGGCATGCCCTCCCAATCCAGTATTCCGCACCCTGTTTTTTCTTGCCTAAGTGCGTGATCTTGCACTTTTTTGTATTGAAGGACAATTGCCACTCCTTGGACCATTCCTCCAGTTTCTCCAGATCCCTGTGCATACTCTCAGTCACAACCCCACTCCTGGGGTCAGACCCTCTGCTACCACAGTGCCTAACCTTTAAGTGCAGTTCGTGAACAGGGGACAAACGGACACCCTCCTGTTTGTTTTTAGTCCGAGCAAACTACTAGTCTCGAGTCCTGGGGTCAATTATGAACCCTTTTTAGCTAATACACCCAGGTAACAGGTCCAAATATCACACTCTCTTTAGGGAAAGCAGCTCAATATACTTGGCCCAGCGGGCATACAGCCAATCTGGTTCACAACCCCCTTCTGACTCAATTGAGATGACACTGGTATTTGTCTTACCTTGCTGGATCTTTATATAGATTCTTGTTAGCCTGCTGCATATTGTGACACACTAGGCAACTTAACAGTTATGTCAGAATTATCAATACTGTTCCACCAAGGTTTGTAAACCGATGGTCTAATAAATAATAAAATAATAAACCACTCACGCTCAAAATGAGAAAATGTCTCAGGGAGGTTTAAGGAAAAACAAGGTTTACTAAAATTAAAAATAGTAAAATAAACACAGAACATACATACATAAAAATTACAGTAAGAAAAGAAAATGGACAATTACAAATCAAAGCGCCTTGTAACTGATTTAGCTACTTCTACCTCAGTGTTCAGTTGGCAAATGAGTTACCCTTGAATTACCAGTCTTGGCAGAAGTGGTCCGTTAGAAAGTCCAGAAAAGAGTGTTCTTTCAAAGTTCAGAACAAGAGTGTGCCCGTTCAGCCAAGTTTTACCAATATCAGTTAAGGTCCCACCCTCCTCGTGATGTCACAGCACATGAGGTCACTCTTTTTTTTTTTTTGCTCCTCTTGCTCCATCTGGTGAGCACCTCCCTCGGGCCCTCAACGTGTCTCGTCTGTCCGCCATCCCCATGACCTGCCTCAACCCCAAATCGCAGCCCCCTGGAGGTAGCCCGGTGTATCCCTTCGCCGGGTGGGTCCCCCTCCTCTGAGAGGGAAGGCACCGGTGGGGGGTCATCCAGCAAACTGCGGCATCGGCTCCAGGTGCTGCTGGGGTGGGAGGCCATGGCAGCAGTGAGGGGACCGGAGAGCCATCATCTGGTTTTCTCCCCATGGAGAGTGATGTACCTGACGTCATGGGGAACGCCAACGTCCGTCAGTTCCCCCGGAAATTTGAGCCGCTAACACTCTGCCATGCTCTCGGCCTCCGCCAGAGGTCAGCAGGTACCCAGCTCACATCCCCACCCTCCCCCCTGGAGAAGGTGAGCTGTCTACGGACGCTCCAGCCTCCTCCCCCAGCCTGCTCTCTGACGACCCGAGTCCATTCCGAACCCGGCCGCCAGCATCATAAGGCGAAATCCAGCCTGCATACCGACGAGCCGAGTGAGGTCACTCTTAATCCTGTAATTAATTTGTAATATCACCAGGTATAACCAAAATGGTTTCATCTTACTGTTTTTTAAATCTGCAAAGACAGCAATATCAAATAATAACAGACAGTCTCTCTTCATCAAAGCATAAATTATGACAGCATTCCCCTTTGATCTCTCAGCAGAATATCCTAAAAACACTTCTCTTAGCTGGGTGAATTTTCACAGGTATCTATCAGAACTTTCTTCCCTCCTGATATGTCATAAAACATAACCTTTTATAGCAGTCTTCCTAAGTTCAAAGCAGTTGTCTTTTTACAACCTGGTTGTATAGCAGCTACACAGGCTTTGACGGGTAGGTGTCAAAAAAGGAAGTTTTAACTAGTTTATCCTCTCGGTCAGTGAGAGGACAGACCATTTTTTCTTCTCTTTTAAAATCCAGTGCCCCATGAGGCTCTGCTGCTTGGTCTGTTTCCTAAGCAGGACTCAAAAACATATATTTTATAGCAAAGATATAATAAAAATAATAACAAGCAGATGGCTGTTGTCACACTTTTCCCTTCTAGACTGAATTTGGGGGAATCTATTCCTAGGTATGGGATGAGTTTCCCAAATTCAGTTCACTGCTCTAACTGGCGTGATAAACCATCGGCATTTGCCAGTCTGGCCCTGTAGGTAATGGTCATATCATATTCTTGTAATGCAAGGCTCCATCTTAGAAGCCTGCCATTTGTCTTACCCATTTGTGCCAGCCAAACCAGGGGATTCTGATCTGTCTGTACCTCAAAGTGCTGCCCGTATAGGTGTGGCTCTAATTTCTACAGTGCCGACACCAGACCAAGGCACTCCTTCTCCACTGTAGAATAAGCCTGTTCTCTGGGAAGTAATTTCTTACTTAGGCACACTATTGGGTGATCTTTCCCTTGGTTACAAGTCTGGCTAAGTACTGCCCCAATACCCACATCTGAGGCATCTATCTGGACCAGAAATGGTTTACTGTAGTCTGGACTGGCTAACACAGGAGCACTGCACAGTGCCATCTTTAGCCATGTAAAGGCTTGTTCACAGGCTGGTTCCAAGTTTACCTTTTTAGGCATTATTTTCTTTAACAGGCCAGATAGGGAAACTGCCAGGGCTCTGTAGTCTGATATAAATTTTCAATAGTACCCTGCGGTCCCTAAAAAACTTAGGACCTACTTCTGGGTTTCATGTCGGGGCCACTCTGCCATTACCTCAATCTTTGCTTTATTAGGACAGAACTGTCCCCGGCCTACTACATGCCCTGGATATGCCACCTCAGCCATGGCTAACTGGCACTTTTCAGCTTTCACAGTGAGCCTGGCCCTCTGTATCCTGCCCAACACTTCCTTAAGGTGGGACAGGTGTTCCTTCCAGCTGGCACTGAAGATGGCAGTATCGTCCAGGTACGCCACGGCGTACTCTTCAGTACCATGTAACACCTGGTTCACCAACCTTTGGAAGGTGGCAGGGGTGTTCTTCATTCCGAAAGGCATCATCTTGAACTCAAATAACCCTATTGGAGTGATGAAGGCCCTCTCCCTAGCTCTGACAGTTAACTCCACCTGTCAATACCCTTTCATTGGATCAATAGTGGTAAGGTATTTCACCCCTCCCAACTTGTCCAGTAGTTCTTCCGTCCATGGTATTAGGTGGGCGTCCAACTTCATGACTGCATTGAGTCTACGATAGGCCACATAAAAATGAGTAGAGTCATTCAGCTTGGGAACGAGGACTACGGGTGATGCCCAGGGGCTGTGTGATTTCTGGATTACCTCTAAATCCAGCATTTCCTCCACCACCCTCCTAATCTCCTTTTGGACGGCCTCTGACACCCGATATGCTGTCCACTATATGGGTGCTTGCATCCCTGTATCCACATCATGTGTTGCTAAGGGGGTTAGTCCAGGCTTGGCATTAAACAATGGGGCAAAATCTGCTAAGACCTCCCTTACTTCCTGGATCTGTTCTGGGGTCAACCAGGGTGACAGTTTGATTACCTCCACAGAAGATACCCGCTTGCTTTCTTCCAGCAAATCCAGAAGGGGGTCTGGTTCATCCATCCCCTCCCCAGGACGACACACTGGAAATACCATGTCAGCCCTGTTTGCAGATGGCTTCATCATGTTGACATGGTACATCCTTTGGGTATGTCTTCTGTCAGGCAGTTCTACAATGTAGTTTACGTCATTCACCTGTTTGACTACCTTGTACGGTCCTGCCCACTTGGCCAGCAGCTTGTCCCTCTGGACTGGGATTAGAACGATGACCTCTTGACCCACCATGTATGAGTGAGTTCTGGCTCTGCGGTCATACCATACCTTTTGCTTCTGCTGGGTGGCTGCTAGGTTGCCCTGGGCTGTTCCCATAAGCTCCTTCAGCTTCTCCCTAAACTTAAGGACATAATACACTATGGGAGTTCCCTGGATGGCATGCTTGCCTTGCCAGTCCTTCTGAATCAAGTGTAGGGGTCCATGTACCCTGCATCTATATAAGAGCTTGAAGGGTGAAAACTCTGTCAACTATTGGGGCAACTCCCTGTATGTGAACAACAGGTGGGGAAGATATTTCTCCCAGTCCCTCCCGTGCTGTTCATCAAACGCTTAGAGCATCAATTTTAGGGTACCATTAAACCTTTCCACAATCCCATTGACTTGCGGGTGATAAGGTGTCATGTATCTCTGCACCACCCCACACTTCTCCCAAAAACACTTCATCAGGTCCGACATGAAGGAGCCCCCTCAATCGGTGATCACCTCCTGTGGGAACCCAACATGGGAGAAAATACCCAGCAGGGCATCTGCCACTTTTTCTGTCCTTAGTGAGGATAGGGCGACTGCCTCTGGGTACTGGGTGGCATAATCCACCACTGTTAGGATAAACCTCTTCCCGGAGGAGCTGGGGGTATTCAAAGGCCCCACAATATCCATTTCTACCCTCTGGAATGGCTCCTCCACTATGGGCAAGGGAATTAGGGCAGTTTGGGTTTTACTTACTCACCTTCCCTATTTCTTGGCACTGCTGGCAAGACCTGCAATATTCCTTCACCTGCTGGGTGAAGTTGGGCCAATAGAAATTCTGGGCCAATCGCTGCATAGTGCATGCGATTCCCAGATGTCCAGACATGGGGATATCATGAACAATCTTGAGCAACCGCTCACGGTACCATTGGGGAACGACAAGCTGCCTGACCATCACCCCTCCCTTTGTTCTTACATCCTACATTTACAGCAGTCCATTTTCCCAATACACTCTGTGTCTTCCGTCACCTCCCTGTGTCCCATCAGAGTCTGCACAAGCCCTCAGTCTCTGTAAACTAGGGTCATTTTTCTGAGCAGCTGCAAAATCTTTACACATTCCAAAGGCATGGGACAGATCCCCTTCAGTTTCTAAACTAGGGTCCCTAGCTCTAGCATCAGGGCATTCAGGGTCACTGCCATCCCTAGCCCTCTGACAACTGGCTACCCCTCCCTCCTCAGAGTAACCTTCTGTAACTGTTTTGTTAACTGCTACTTGGGGAATTTCTACCTCCCTTTCACTACTCTCCATTTCAGGAGACACAGGCTGGGGAACCAGCCTCCCAATGTTTTCCACAGGGGCTTCTATGGGGTCCAGGGAACCACAGTTGGCCTTTGTCATCTGACTGCAGGTAACCGCACACATCACCCCCTTCTGGAGATTGTTCCCTATCATCACATCCAGGGCAAGATTTTCTGCCATGGCAACATTTTGCACAGTCTCTCCTCTCTAACCCCAGTCCAGGAGAACACTAGCAAGTGGCAGAGTTTTCTCCTTCCCAGTGAATCCCTGTACTGTATCAAACTGATTAGGTATTAGCTGTTTAGGCTCAAAAAATCCCCTTTAACAAAAGTAAGGGGCGCCCCCGTAACCCTCAACCCATGGGTCTGCACCCCATTTACAGTAACCTGTTTGCATGTGCTACCTCATGTTTATAGGCATGCTTTCAGGGATACACAGTGCACCCACCTCTTTTTGAGCACCACTTTGTGCACTCTGTGCCTTTTTAGGACATTGTCTTGCAAGATGCCCAGGTTGTTTGCAAAACCAACAATCATCATTTCTTTTATCAGGCAAATCCTTTCTTTGTAACCTGGGGCTGTTCGCTTTCTTGGGAGGCAGTGAGGGTTTTAGCTGCCCTGAAGGTGCACTTTTCCCTTTCTGTGCTGCCACACCCGCCCCACTCCCTTTCAGAGCAGGCCTGTTCCTGGCATAGTGGTCCGAGAGCTCGGCAGCCTCCTGCACTGTTTTTGGATCTCTGTCCTCTAGCTAGGTTTCAGCTCTGCTGGGCAAGCCCAAAAGAATTGCTCCAAAAGTACCACATCCTCTATTTTCTCTATAGAGTCTGCTCTGACTCCTTCCCAGCAGCGTTTCAAAAACTGACGTTGCTTGGTGGCTAGTTCCTCATAGCTCATGTCAGGGCTTCTCCTGAGCTTACGGAACTTAACTCTATATGTTTCAGCTGTCAATTCGTACTTTTTAAGTAATGCAGCTTTAAGTTTTTGGGGTTTTGTTTTGTACTTTATTTTTTCATTTTGTTATTAACATAACAAGCATTTCTCATATAGCAGACAGTCCATTAAAATTAATCACCATTGGGAACAACATCACATCCCTTAATCATAAAAGGTCTATGCATCCTCTATATATTGATACAACATGTGGGAGATTCCAATAAAAATAATATATTAAAATGGTTTCACAGCTCTTCGAATGACTCTATTAATAATATTATTGTTCTTGACTATACCACTGGTCCCTCTGACACTGACGAATCTGAAACACATGTCGATGGTCGAGTGGGGGAATCCCCACCGGGACAGTCTCCTATTTACAACCAGGAGATCAGACGCAGTCAGCGGCAACTCCGCATGCGTTTTCATACTGTTCAATTCCAAAGAGGAGGATGGGGGGGGACAGCATGGAAAAAGAAGCAGGAACAATTATTAATACAAAATGTATTAAATGAAACAAATCTTTCGTCCCCATATGTTAATGAGCCATCTTATTTTGGATGTACTGATATGTCTGTATCCAACTTTGATGGTATTAACAACATCAATACTTCTAATGTATTATCAAACATGTGTACAGAACAACATTCACCTTTGCTTACCCCTCTTAATTGTTTGGTGGCTAGAAAAGATGTGAACAAGGTTAACGATGCTGTGCTAATTGCTGACAGTTGTATGATGACTAATGATGTTAATGAGTGTGACAATGACAGCATCATTAGTGAATCAACTGTTTATACACCAAAAGTGAATGCTAATTTACATGAAAAACAACTTAAGAATGCTTTCAGTCACACAAATCAAATAGTACCAGTAGTAAATGTGTCTAATCACAGTTTAACAAAGAGTGAGACTTCGATATTAAGTGAAGGACTTTCATTTTGTCCAATAGCAGATATAAACTTTTTCAATGTGTGTGTTGATTTACATAAATTGGGAAGAAATCTCACTTTTAAATGTGTTTATGAAAATGAAGACGATAATTTAGAATTGAATGATAAAACAACTAAGCTCCAATCTAGATCTGAGTACTGTCCCCCTATGAATTCCATTGTTTCTACATTTATAAAAAAAATGTGAATTTGATTTTCAACATTTGCAAAAAGAAAAAAATATTAAATTTTGGGATAATTGTACAAAAGATGAACAGGTTGCTTTAAAAACTTTAAATACAAATAAACATTTAACAATTAAACCTGCAGATAAAGGGGGAGCAGTAGTTGTGCTTAACACTAAAGATTACATTGTGGAAGTTAATAGATTAATCAGCGATGATTCCTTTTGTAAAATAATCCCACATGGGGCTGTCCATAAATTTAAGGATGAATAGGACCTTGTACTTAATGAAGGTTTCTTGAAGGGATACATCTCTGATGTAGAGTATAGAACTTTAACAGTTAATTGTCCAGTGATACTGACGATATATGCATTACCTAAAATTCATAAAAGTTTGGTGCAACCACCAGGGAGACCCATAGTCTCAGGTAAGGGGAGGTTAACAGAGCCTATTTCCATGTATCTTGACACTTTTTTACAGCCCATAGTACAGGAATTGAGATAATTTCTTAGAGATTCCACTCAGGTTGTTCAAATTGTAGAGGATTTAAGTATGGAGCCTGACTGGTTCTTGGCAGTTGTTGATGTTAACTCCCTCTATACTGTGATACCACATAAAGAGAGATTAGATGCACTTTTTTATTTTCTAGAGAAAAGAACTGAGGAAGAGCGTGTCAGGGTCCCTACACACTTTCTTATTCGGCTGGCCGATTGTGTTTTAAATATGAATATTTTTTTGTTCCAGGGACAACTGTTTCATCAGGTATGGGGTACGGCAATGGGAACAGCAATGGTACCCAGTTATGCCAACCTTTTTGTTGGAAAATGGGAGATAGATCACCTGTATAGCGCCGTCACGAATCTGCACATTCGTTGTTTGGATTTGTGGCAGCACTTTATAGATGATATTATTGTATGGAAAGGTACACATGATGAGTTTGTTTCATTCGTGAATTGGATGGAAAATACCAGCAGTTGTTTGAAATACCAATTTGAACTTAATCAAGTTAGTATTAGCTTCCTTGATTTAAAATTGTACAAGGATGGTGAGAGAGGAGTATGTACCACTTTGTTTCAAAAAGTTACTGATAGGAATAGTCTATTAAGATTTGAAAGTTGCCACCCTCACCATACTCATCACAATATACCAAAAGGCTAGCTAATTAGAACCCTGAGAAACTGCACGGAATGTCAAGAATACAATAAAAAGAGAGGGGAATAAGTGCGAAGGTTCCTGGAAAGGGGATATAATCAGCACAGCATAGCATCTGCCATCAAACAAGTGGATGAAATGGATAGAAATCAAGTGTTTCAGTATAAATTTAAGGAGACAAATAATATGAAAGGATTTGAATGTCCCTTTGTGACTGATTTCTCTAGGCGAGCAGATCAAGTTAAGTGTATTGTTACAAAAAACTGGCCTATATTGCAGTTGGAGCCCAGACTGAGGGAAATAACTAAAAAGGGACCGAAGGTAGTTTTTCAGAAGTGGAAAAGTATAAAAGATCATGTAGTGTCAAATATGACACAGATCAGTGTTAAAGTTAGACAGGTTTTTTTTAGCATCCAGACCGAGAGGCACATACAAATGTGGGAATTGTATCTATTGTGGGTATATACATAACAGTAAAAGCATATTACATCCCATTACTAGAAAAACAATAGAAATCAATGATTTTATTACTTGTAATAGTGTAGGGGTAGTTTGCTTTCTGTTATGTGAATGTGGAGCATATTATGTTGGAAGGACAATACGCAAATTCAAGATCAGAACTGGTGAACATGTAAGAGCGGTTGAAAAAGGTGATATGAATTATGCTATTGCAAAACATACACAATTTAATTACCCACAGAAACACATTATAAGTTCTTTGGTCTGGAACTAGTTGCAATGGGTCCTAGAGGAGGGGATATCAACAAAAAAATAGGACAAAGGGAAAGTTTTTGGATTTTTTCTTTGGGAGCATGTTCAGGTAAAGGACTTAATGAAAGTATAGACCTTTCAGCATTTTTACAAAAATATAAATGCTGAAATAATTAATAGTCTAATGCATACCTAATTATTGACTTAATGACTGTTGCCCCCTATTGACTGTTTATTAGATTTAACTATCCTGTCACCATGTATAATGAGTTTTTAAAACACAATGTGCCTGGAAACCATTGTTCTTTGTGCCCATAACCATAATGGTAATTAATATAGAAAGGTATTAGAATAATAAAGAAAGCATTTTAACATGTCATGCATATATATGAGGATATGCTTTAGAAATTTATTATGATATGGTTAGTACATGTTAAAAACATTTTGAGAAAGGGCTTGAACAATTAAGAATTCCAAGACTGTTTACTTGCATTCACAATGTAAGCAGTGTGCGTTTATGTATAGGGTTATGTCACTCTTTACAGAATATAAATATTACATTATGACATTAAATTTGACTATGTGTGTTGATTAGTATATTTATGTCACAAAATGAAATTTGTGGGACTGATCATTAAATAGTTAAAGATGTGAATCAAGTTCTATTTGTTAAGGTGATTGGTCCATTTCTAGGGACATGGATATGTTGTTCATCCACACTCATTGGCAGTATCCTTGCCGCTTTAAATCTTGCCGGAAGGTCTTCAAGCTTGCTCCTCCCACCCACCCGGGTGGTATAACTCTAGCTCCGCCCATGACGCCTGATCTTCCTTACGCTTGGAGCTCAGGTTCCTCATAACGCTCTGCGTTTGTGACTGATTCCTATTTCTCCGCTTATGGATTTAAAATAATATTTCAAAAAGACTTCAGTCTGATCACCGCTGCCGCGGCGGATAAATCCGACTCCCAGATTTCGGAGATGCCTATGCGGGCAGAAGATGTCTCAGACGGATCCACACTCCACGTGTGTCTACTGCTTAGGCCTTGAGCACGACCCGCGGGCTTGGGCCTGTGCTCATCTTTCTCGGCCTCGTCCTCGAAGACCCGTGCTGCCCGATTGCAACTGGGCCGAGCGTCCCTCGGTGAAGTCCAAGGAGGCCCGGTTAGCGGTGTCCGCGGCGGGCTCGACGGATCAGCCGAGCGGATGGTAGCCCTCGAAGAGGCGGCGCGGACCGTATCTTCCTCGGCGGCATTTATCGCTCTCTCTGGGTTCTTCTACGGCTTCCTTTAAGGAGCTGTCTGTCCCTCTCCACTAGGGAAGGCCTCTGCGTCTGCTGGACCACTATCTCGGTCCAAGAGGACAAGGTAGAATCCCTCGTCGGCGGCGCTCTTGCGGGCGGAAAGTCCCCTCCGGAGCGCGTCGGCCGTCGGCTTGATCCGACACGCTCGGCTCCACCACTGGCCTCCACAGTGTCCCATCAGGTCAGTTGACCAGAGAATCCCACTGATAGTGAGATTTTTCTCGACCCATTAGACAGACTATGCGCCTTTAGCAGCCGAGATTCCCCTCTCCAGTTCCCAGGGGAGGGATTGAGGATCCCATAGGCTCGCCTGTGCCTCGGTTCCGGAGCCCTCGGATGGACCTATCGAGCGGAAGAGTGTCGGTTCGGCCGACACCTCCCTGCACCGACCGGAAGTCGGGACTCTCGGTCTCGGTCCTCGGACCTCTTCGCGGTCCAGCCGTTCCCCGTCATAAGGCGGTCTCGGTCCTCGGCACCCGCGGTAAGCGGCGTGCTTATCGTCCTCGTCCTCACCGGATGAGGGAAACCCCGAGCGTAATTCGTCGGCGATCGAGGACCTTATGTTGCCAACTCCTCCTGGCCGAGAATAAGCCACTCCAGCCTTCCCGGCATTAAGTAACGCTGTCACGGAGCAGCCGACACAACCTCGACTTGCCGAGGCCTATACCCAGGGGCGGTTGTTGGCCAAAACCAACTGCTCCTGATCTCGATGAACCTCCGCCCACAGCCACCAATTGAGGAACCGACCAAGGACTCGTCGGCCAAGGGTTCACCCCAGCCGCCGATCACCCACCTCCTCCCGACCCACCTCAGCAGGTGAAGGGTGGCTCAGGCCAGAGGCAGTCTTCCGAGAGACTCTCCGAGTCGAAGATATTCCTCCTTCTTCTCCAAGCGACTGGACTTGAGTCTTCAGAGGTCAGCCAATGGGCGATAGCCCATCCGTACTTCCCAAGACTAGCCCGGCTCATCCGAGTCTACAGGGATGGAGCTCCGAACCCGTTCCAAAGCGAGCCAGGTATCCCTCACGGAGATTCTGGACCGGGGGATTCTCAGGAGGCCTTTCCGGTGGCCGAGGCCATAGTGGGTCCCGGCACCGGAACTTTGGCGGCGCCTGCTTCCTGCCCCTGCGCCTTGCCAGATGGCCAGGAAGTATGCAGTCCCACAGTTCCGCATCGGTTTCGGAACACCCCTCTGCTGAGGGTTGGAGTTTACCGACAGCGTTTTCGGCTAGCGCCCGTAGCGCCGAGGATGACAACAAACCTCCTGACAAGGGTCAAGGGTGGACTATGTCGATGAAAAGTCTCACGCTGCGTCCTCTCGGCCTTCGTCAGGCCAGTTGACCGTCCTCGATGGCATTTTCTCATGCCCTGTTAGGCTCCCTGGATGAGGTCATCCCTCATCTTCCGCCTGATCTGCAGACTACGGTTAAGCAGGAGTGCGGGACCAGGGCAGACAGTGGCCAAACAACAGCTCCAGACTGCTTTGGATGTAGGGGACTCTATGTGCCAGATCGGTACGGCCGCAGTGGCTAGTGGCAGGCTTAGCTGAGATATCCACCTTGCGCCCGATACCCAGCAAGTTATGGATGTCTTTTGAGACTAACCTGCCCTAGGTGGAAGGACCCACCAGAGGATCGAAGTCTGCCACCTTGGACTGGTTCTTCCGCTCAGAAGGACAAAGGCCGAACCACAGCCTAAGCCCTTCCTCCCCCAGCCCCGGCGCGCCCGGCCAACAACGCCAGGGCCAGCAGGCTCCAACCTTAACATCCAAACCAACATCACCGCCTCTAACAGGAGGCAGGAGGAGGTCCCTCACGGTCCTCCTCAGCCCGCGATAGTGAGCTGAGGGTGTCACTTCATCCCCCGTCACACCCCTAGGTCCCCCTAGGAGGACAGCTCCAGCACTTCCGTTCCGCCTGGTCCGCTGCTACCACGGACAGGTGGGTCTTGGAGGTGGTGGGAAGGAGGCCTGCCTCTGGAATTCCAGGCACCACCTTCAGAGCCGTCGCCCCTCGGGGGAAACTCCGGGATCCCAGCCTCACTGGCCCGGCTCGTCGAGCCGACATCACTCTCCTCCTCCAGAAGGAGGTGGTAAGAGAGTGGTGGACCCTCCCTTCAGACCCAGGGTTTGTGTCCAGAGTACTTCCTGGTTCCAGCAGACGGGGGCTGGCGCCCATTCTCATTCTACGACCCTAAACAAGTTCCTAAGGTCTCGAACCTTCAGGATGGTCACTCTGGCTCAGATAATACCATCCTTGGAGCATGCGTGTGGTTCTGCTCTCTCTGGACTTGCAGGGCAGCGTTTTTCACGTCCCTATCCGTCCATCTCACCAGAGATTCCTTAAGCTTCGGCGGAAGGATCTCTTCGAGTTCAAGCCATGCCCTTGACTTGCTCTCCAGCTCCCAGGTCTTACAAATGCATGGCAGTGGTGACAGCATTCCTGCGGCGCCGAGGGTCCGGGTGTACCTTACCTGGGCGACTGGCTGATAGCAGCTCCCTCCAGGAAGGAGGCGGAGTGGTCAGAGATCTGGCCCTCCAGGTCTGCTCTCAACTGGGCCTCCTTATCAGAGGCCAAGTCGGAACTCGAGCGAAGCAGGTGATTTTATTCATCGGGCGCAGCTCGACTCTCTTGAGCAGAGCCGGCTCCAGCAGACAGGGCGAGGGTTCTTTCCTCCTTTGCCCGATCATTTCTGGTTGAGGCAATTCATCCCTGCCGGGACTTCCTCGCCTCCTGGGTCTCATGGCGGCCTGTGCCACGCGTGGTCCGGTGGGCCGCTGGAACATCGTCCCCTTCAGTGGGGACTGGCCAGCCAGTGGTCACAAGCCCTGCGATCCCTGGACCAGCTTGTGCTCGGTGACACAGGGGATGTGGAATGCTCTCCAGTGGTGGACGTTCCAGATCATTTGCAGGAGGGCATCCCGTTCGTCCGCCCGAGCCGGCACGGTCTCTCTGTCGACCCGATGCCTCTCTGATGGGTTGGGGTGCCCATCTGAGGGAACACGGGCTCATAGCCTCTGGTCCCAGCGAGTCGATGCCACATCAACCTGCTGGAGCTCAGGCGGTCGCCTAGCTCTCCCCGCCTTGGCTCCGTTCCTCCGGGGTCAAGTGAGTCGAGGTCCAGGCGGACCAGTACCCGCGACCGTAACGTACTATCTAAAACGCCCAGGGCGGGACGCGCTCCATGCTTCTATGCAAGGAAGCTCTCCGCATTTGGTCACTCGTGCGCAGCCTGGAGGCGGATCTCCTAGCCATTCACGTGGCAGGAGCCTCCAACACCCTGGCCGATGCCCTGAGCCGGATAGGGGCTGCATCCCACGAGTGGTCTCTCCTGCCGGAGGTAGTACAGCATCTGTTCTCCCTTTGGGGCACACCTCAGGTGGACCTGTTTGCCTCCATGGAGAACGCGAAGCTGAGTCTGTTCCATGCCCGCCCCCCTCAGCAGGGCTCGCTGCAGGGGGATGCCTTCTCGAGGCAATGGACCCCGGGCCTCTTTTACGCCTTTCCCCCATTTCCCTTGATCCACAAGGTGCTTCTCAAGGCGAGGAGGGACAAGGCGCAGGTGATTCTGATAGCCCCAGACTGGCCTCGCCAATTCTGGTACCCAGATCTCCTCAGTCTCAGCTCCAGGACTCCGCGGCAGCTTCCAGCTGCCCCGGACCTGCTCTCAGTCAATCAGGGAAGGTGTTCCATCCGGACCTTCAATCCCTGCACCTGACGGCCTGGTTCCTGGCTGCTAGAGTTCCAGGCTTTGGGTCTTTCCGACGAGGTCCTCAATGTAGTTGAGGCTCCGTAAATCGACCAGAAAATGTTATGCCTTCAAATGGAAAAGGTTTTCCATTTGGTGTCAGAACAAGGGCTTGGACCCTTCCTCCTGTTCCTAGCAAGCATCTTGGACTATTTATGGTCCCTTTCTAGTCAAGGGCTTGGTCGGACGACCCTAAGGGTGCACCTGGCAGCCATCTCTGCTTACGGTAGCGGGCCGAGAGCAGTCCAGGCGCAGGAGAAGGTGGTCTGGCGCTTTCAAAGGCCTTGATCACATTTCCTCCAGTACGGGAACCCCACCTCCGGGATCTACTGCTGGTACTGGCAAAGCTCATGGGCAAGCTATTCGAACCTATGCAGGTGTGCTCTCTCCCACCATGGAGACCGCCTTCTTGGTGGCTATCACGTCAGCCAGAAGGATGGAGGCTCCAGCGCTTTCATCGAGTCTCCTACCTGGTCTTCACAGGGACAAGGTTGTCCTGCGCCCCACCCAAATTCCTTCGAAGGTGGTGTCGGAGTTTCACCTTAGCCAGGTGTTGACTCTGCGGTGTTCTACCCCAATCACACCTCGGAGGCCGAATATAGGCTCCATACTCTGGATCCTAGAAGGCTCGCTTATTATAAAGGCGCCACGGCTGAAATCGAGGAGAGGTTAGCCAGCTGTTTGTCACCTACGCTGAAGCCGCATCTGGCAGACCTGCAATAGCGGACGATAAGCAGGTGGGTAACCTCCTGCAATCTCTCTGCTATAAGTTAGCGGGCATGGAGCCTCCCAGAGGATAAGAGCTCATTCTACCCGCCATACTGCTGCAGCGGTGGTGCTGCTCCAGGACGCCCCTATCCAGAAATCTGCAGGGCTGCTACCTGAAGTCAGCAAACACCTTCATTACCCACTACCACATCGACCTTGAGTCACGCCGGGATGCTGGTTTTGGGGCCTCGGTTCTCAGTCTCTCTTCCCAAGTAAGTATATGGGGGTGTCGTCTTGCCTCCCTCCTCCCGGAGAACTGCTAGGAGTCTGCCAATGAGTGTGGATGAACAACATATCCATGTCCTAAGACAGGTTACTCACCTGTAACAGGGTTCTAGGAATGGTATGTGTTCATCCCTACACCCATCTCCTCACACTGACGCAACCTGAGCTTCCAGCGGCCAGATCTGGCGTCATGGGGCGGGCCGAGTTATACCACCGGGTGGGTGGGAGCAAGCTTGAAGACCTTCCGGCAAGATTTAAAGCGGCAAGGATACTGCCAATGAGTGTGGATGAACAACATATACCATTCCTAGAACTCCTGTTACAGGTGAGTAACCTGTATTTTTGTCACATGGTCATGCTTAAAACTGTATTTAAATGGTATGTTTTTACGGCACAGTTTTATTCTGATGAAGCCTGGCAGAGTACAGGGTGAAACGTTAATTTATTTGCTTTAGCCACTTTTGTATTCTTTGCACATTTGGTATATAAAATGCTATGATTCTAATTTAACAGCGTTTTTGTGTGTTACTCGTGCTGTGTGGGTACTTATTTTATTTTCTCGTGTTTGGTAAAATGGTAAATGTATTCAAATTTGTGCTGAGAAAATAACGCATGAGCTACATGGCATAATCTAATGTTATTAAATTGTCCAGCAATTCCAGTCCAAAACTTAGTCATGCCCCTGCAAGAGGGACTAGTGGTGCCATGTTGCTACCTAAATGTAAAGAAGGAACAGTGCTAGTAAAATACAGCAAGTTATGCAGCTTGTCAGTGTAAATTGAAACGGAAGACAAAACATTCTCTGCCTCACAACCAATGCAAAACATGTGAACCCTGGGGAGCATAAAACTAGACTAGAAGCCCCCCATTTAAAAACCAACATGACTTAAATGTCTCTAATCAGATCAGAAGTGGGAGTTATAGTTGAAAAAAAAAAAGAGACTATAGGTCCCGTCTCACTAAAGGTAGCAATTGATCTGAAATTTAGTTAACAAGAAACAAACACCACAAGGACATTATACAGGAAAATTACCACAAAGGTAAAGGTCTATGTCCTTAGGGTATCCTTCGGGGTGTTGCCTTGTCATCCTCATCATCCGTTCCATTGGTTCTCCTCCGGGATTCAGTGCCTTTTGATCTGCCCACCTGCCAGCTTCAGGAGAGTCCGAAAACAAGTATACCTTTGATGAATGACCCAGAGCCTGGCGGGGAAGATAATGGTGTGTGGTACTTCCAATCCCTGTAGGGTTCGCCTCACTCCCTCAAACATTTTCTGGCACTGTCTGGTAGAGTAGCTGATATCCAGAAAAAAATGAACTTGGTGGTCATCTTGAAATAGCGGCGCTACTCTACAGGCACATTTGAGAATTTTAGCCCAGGCTGCCACAGCCAAGGTCACCAACATGAGGGTCTACGGCTCCTCCGAGTTCTGAGAATGCCACTCAGGGTTACTCTGTAGATTTTCTTCACCTCCCAGTTAATGTCTGTAGTTTTTGGGGCCAGTTTTTCAGTCAGCCAGTCTTGAATGCCTAAAATTGGATGATCACCTTCTAAGCCCTCAGGGAGACCTAGGATCCGAACATTTGCCAACCAGGCTTGATTCTCGAGTGCCTCCAGTCTTGCCTTCAGGTGCTGACTTTCTTTAATCAGGAGCATGGTTGCTCTGGTAGAAGCATTGGCCTGCTTGTGCACCTCTCGGAGGTCCCCTTTAATGCCTTCCACTGCCGATTCTAAGATTATTATACGACCATTGAAGTTGTCCACATTTTGGTTGAGGGTGAAGACAGATGCAATATGGGTCTGAGGTTTATGACCCACGGTGGTAATAGTCTCTCCTGAATCAGGCCTCTCCTCCATAAAAATGGCGTCCTCTGCTCTCCCGGATCCTCCAGTTCCCTTACTTTTTCCTGCTCCTCCAGAGAATTTCTCTTTCTTAGGGTTACCCATCTTGATGTATTCTGGGTCGTTCTTTTCACTAGTGAGGTCAGAAAGACAATATAAAGTGTCCCAAAGGAGGATTAAGGCAGATTTCTTTCTAGGCTATAAGGAGCTGCAAAAACTTGCTGCACGTTGCTCGGGCTCAACAGCGCCCCCCCCCCAGCAGCTTTAAGTTTGTCATAATCATTACTGTCCTGATTGTCCATTTGACCCAGTGCATCACAAGTTTTACCAGTAAGCAGTGGGGATAGCTGGAAGCTACAGGACTCTTGGGGAATTCTTGGCTGAATGCATACCTTTTCAAATGAATTAAAAAATGCTGCCATATTCTCCCCTCTTTAAATTCAGCTATCAATTTAGAATTTAACTTGTAACCTAGTCCTGGAGTTCCAGGTTCACCCATGCCACTTATCTGCTCTGGCACTGCTCATCAGAATTGTAGCTTCTCCAGTTCAAATTTCCTCTGGCGCACTCTCTCTCCTCTCTCTCCTCTCTCTCCTCTCTCTCTGCCTTTCTCTGAAGCTGTCCGTCTCTTTCCTCAGCCTCTCTCTGAAGCTGTTTTTCTCTTTCCTCAGCCTCTCTCTGAAGCCATTTTTCTCTTTCCTCTGCCTCTCTATGATGCTGGTTTCCTTTTTCCTGCATCTCCAGCTCGAACCTACTCTGCTCGAGCTTCCTCTGCTGCTGGGCTTCAAATCTTTTCTGCTCGAATTCCAGCTCCATGCTCCTCAACTCTGTCTGCAGCCTGATCCCTTCTGGCTTCAGTATTGTGGTGACCTTCCCTGGTGCTGTGGCTCTCAGTTCTCACTGGTCTCGCTGCCCTCCTCCCTGGGACAGGACGCTGCGATAGACTCTAGCACCGCCACATCCAAGGTCTGGTCCGTTTCAGTCATTGACTGTGACCCGAGGTTCTGGGCAGTCGCTTGTGCATCGGCTGCCAAAAGAGCCTCCATGAGGTGCTGTTTGTTTTGCCCCTCACTCTGGACTCCTCTTTCCTGGCATGACTGCCTCAGGTATTCCACACTGTACTCAGAAGCCATCTTCCTCCCTAATCTACGGCTACACTAGCTTGCACCCGAAAAAAAACCCCCAGAAAACTGGTAGGGAACTTAGACCGTAACCAAAATTACATATTTCTTATAAAAATCTCTGCCTTGTTTGTGTGTGAACTGTTACAGTTTATCAATCTGACACACTGAAGCGTTAATGCTCTCGTCACCAAATAATAGCACAGTATGCAAACAGATCTTCCAGATCCCAGCGCTGCACACCAAATCTGTCACAAACCCACTCCTGCAGTCAGGCCCTCTGCTACCACAGTGCCTAACCTTCAAGTGCAATTCATGAACAGGGGACAAACAGGGACACCCTCCTGTTTGTTTTGGATCCAAGCAAACTACCAGTCTCAAGTCCTGGGGTCAGTTATGAACCCTTTTTATCCAGCACACCCAGATAACAGGTCCAAATATCACACTCTCTTTGGGGAATGCAGTGCAATATGCTTGGCCCAGCGAGCATACAACCAACCTGATTCACAGCTCCCTTCCGACTCAGTTGAGATGTTGGTATTTTTCTTACCTTGCTGGATCTTTACACATATCCTTGTTCACATGGCTGCATATGGTGACACACTAGGCAACTTAACAGTTAGGTCAGAATTATCAATACTGTTCCACCACTCACACTCAGAATGAGAAAATGTCTCAGGGAGGTTTAAGGAAAAGCAAGGTTTATTAAAATTAAAACTAGTAAAATAAACACAGAACATACATACATTAAAGTTACAGTCAGAAAAGAAAATGGACAATTGCAAATCAGAGCACCTTGTAACTGATTTAGCTACTTCTACCTCAGTGTTCAGTTGGAAAATGATTTACCCTTGAATTAGCAGTTTTGACAGAAGTGGTCCTTTAGAAAGTCCAGAAAAGTGTGTTCTTTCAAAGTTCAGAATGAGAGTGTGCCCGTTCAGTCAAGCTTCACCAATATCAATTAAAGTCCCACCCTCCTTGTGATTCACAGCACATGAGGTCACTCTTAATCCTGTAATTAATTTGTAACATCACCAGTTATAACCACAATGGCTTCATCTTACTGTCTTTTTTAAATCTGTAGACAGCAATATCAAATTATAACAGACAGTCTGCCTTCATCAAAGCATAAGTTATAACAGCATTCCCCTTTGATCTCTCAGCAGAACATCCTAAAAGCACTTCCCTTAGCTGGATGAATTTTCACAGGTATCTATCAGAACTTGCTTCCTTCCCTAAATGTCATAAAATGTAACCTTTTATAGCAGTCTTCCTAAGTTCAAAACAGTTGTCTTTTTACAACTTGGTTGTATAGCAGCTACACAGGTTTTGACAGTTAGGTGTCAAAAAAGAAAGAAGCTCTAACTAGTTTATCCTCTAGGTCAGTGAGCGGACAGACCATTTTTTCTTCCCTTTTAAAATCCAGTGTCCCATGATGCACTGCTGCTTGGCCTGTTTCCTAAGCAGGACTCAAAAACATATATTTTTATAGCCATAATATAATACAAATAATAACAAGCAGACGGCTGTTGTCACACTCTCAACCCCCTTAGGTGTATCCACCCTGTTGCAGACCTACGTGTCGTCTGTGAATAGACACACTCTTCCCTCTAGCCCCTCTGCTATGTCCCGTATAAATATATTAAAGAGAAGTGGCCCCAGCACCAACCCCTGAGGCACCCCACTGGTGACCATACCCTCCTTTGAAGGTACCCCGTTAACTGTTACCTTCTGCCCTCCAGACAGTTCTGCACCCTCCTAACCACTACCAGCCCTAGTCCGTGACATCTCAGTTTGTGCACTTGTCTCCTGTGCAGCACAGAATCAAACCTCTTCTTGAAGTCGTGGTATACAATGTCTATAGCCCCCACCCCCGGATCCAGTACCCTAGTGACCCAGTCAAAGAACTATTCCTGAAGGTTCCTCAAGTGATTCAGGTGAAAATACAACTTTACATTAGTGAGGCATTTTGCATTGCTGTGAAGGAAAACGTTGCCCTGCAGGAAGACCAAACAGGCAGGCTCCACTGAGAGCGCCTGGATGTCACTGAACATTATGGCTGACGTTATGGCCACTAGGAGGGTGGTTTTCCATGGCAAGGATGATATCTTACACTTGTGCATTAACCAGAATGATCCACCCACAGGTGAGTTACAAAGGGAGGGTTGGGCTCAGCAGCCCTTACGATGGCAGTAATAGGCACTCTACTGGGTCATGTCTCACGATCATGCCCTGAGAGGGGATAAGGGAGTGCTTAGGGTATTGAAAAATGCTACAGCAGAACCAGCCAGATGAAACTGCACCCCCACCCACACAAACATTCATGACACTATTTAGGCAATAAAATGACAGGGAACTGACACTTTCTTAAAGTTGTAACATTCTGTATTGAGGTTCATAGCCCATTTCCCTGAGGTGACGATAGTCCGTCTGTGCCATAATTATAAATTTTACTACTGTTCAGTGAGGAAGGGAAGGGATCATAATTCTGGCCAAACCACTGACCAGTGAATCCCTTTCCATTTCCTGATCAACCTGCTTTGCCCCCGCGCTCTGGCGGTTTGTGACGTGTAGCAAGGAGGTGTGAGGCGTGCTATAGTCTATGGGGCTCAATTTAAAATATTTTACAGATCTTTAAGCAACCTTTGATAAAAGACGAATGCCACTGCTCAACTAATAGAGACCCTATTAGCTGAGTGTTGGCTTTCATATTTTTTCAAAAGTTGCTTAAACGTCTGTAAAAACATTTTGAAAATAATCTGCATAGACTTGCATGGGGCATTCCCCCCGCGTCCTCCCTGGTTACATGGCACAAGACGTCAGAGTGTGGGGGTGGAGCAGGCAGACTGGGAAGTGGAAAGGGATCAGCAGGCTGGTGGTTTGGCCAGAGTTATGATCCCTTCCCTCCCTTACTGGACAGTAGTAAATGTTATCATTATGGCACAGACGGACTATCAGTGCTTCAGGGAAACGGGCTACGAAGCCCAAAACTGTAACAGAAAATTTCACACCTTTACTTTAAGACAGTTGGGGCAACACAGAAGTAGGAGCCCCACCCCCACCCCACCCTCAGCCACTTAAACACACACAGTCACACACCACTATGCAGGTAATGAAATTACAGGCAAATGGCACAACATTAGGTCCAGCTATGGCAACATCAAGGTAGGAGGCCTGCCAGCCATACACACACACGCACACCACGCAGACATACACAACACTATTCAGGGCAAAAATAGTTATAGGGAAATGGCACCTTATTAGATCAGTCGTGGCAACATCAAGTAGGAGGCCCCCAACACCACACACACACACACCAATATTTAGTCAATAAAATTGCAGGGAAATGGCACTTTGTGACAGATTTGAGGTAGAAGCCCCCTCACACCACACCCATACGCGCACGCACACACACACACACACTCTCTCTCACATGTGTACATTCACCCACCCCATACTAAACCAACTCACAGAAGTTAAAACCCACTTACAAGAGCACTGTGGAGTTGTGGCAACACTGACATAGGAGTACACACACACACACTGTTTATGCACTAACAGAAGGAAAAAGCCACTTTCTTAGGAAATGATGATCATTATCAGTGACCCCACTTAATCACATATCCCACCCCCACAGCCAAGTGACATCCTGCTTATTAGCTTAGAGGACCATTACAGCATTTACATTAGCATCACTCCCCACGACACACACACTGAAACAATTTTGGATGAGCACACAGTTAACTTATATTGGGTGCTTATGGAGCCACTGCAGTATTGTGGCATTCATCCCAGCATTGCAAATCCCACTCACAAACCACAACACACACAACAAAACAAGTCTGGAGTGCAGTAGCACTTAATTATGAAACATACACTCACCTTATATCTTAACTAAGAATGAGCATTAATGCAGAAGTGTACACTGTACAAAACTGCAGGGAAGTAATAGCGTGTTCACATTCACAATTGCACCCTGTACACAGACACTGCAATGCATGTTCACAGCACCTGTAGAAGTGACCTTTGACCACAAATCCATGAGAATCACATGTCGCATACACACACAAAATACAAGCTTTGAGCTCACTGGAAAGTTTATTTGCATACTCAATATGGTATGCTCGGTGACAGCCGTGTGGCATGGCGCACCACAAAAGTACAAAGACAGAGTTTTGCAGAGCAAAAAAAATTAACATACTGGAACAAAACAAAACAAGCATTTGTCAGTGCTGAATGTTGCTTGCTTCTATGTGCTGTTTAGGTATTTGGAAGTCATTGGAGTGCAAATATTGAAAATTTGCAAACTTGCGAGCGTGCGTAGGAACTTCGCAACGCACACTCGTAAAACAGTCATTGTTAGGAAATTTTTCACAAAATGTTCAACATAGCCATTTTAAGACCTCTGCTCATGAACAGTGTCAGTGTGATTTTGTTAATGTGTCCCCATTGAGTTTGACACACCATGCGCCATTATGCACTACATGGCGGAAACACGTTTGGGCAGGATGTGAAAAATGACAGCTGTGCAGCTCATAAGGAGGTGTGGTAAAATGGCAATATTGAAAATCTGGGTGGAAATATTGAAAATTCGCAAACCCTCTGATATGCGTGGAACTGTGCAATGCACACTCGTAAAACAGTCATTTTAGGAATTCTTTCACCAAATTTTCAACATAGCCATTTAAGATCTCTGCTCATGAACAGTGTCACTGTGATTTTCTTAATTTGTCCCTTACATTGATTTATCACCAACTGCATTCTGCACTACAAAGTGAGCATCTTGGGTGAGATGTGAAAAATGACAGCTGTACTACTCATAAGAAGGTGTGGTAAAATGGCAGTGTTGAAAATCTGGAGTGAAAATATTGAAATTTCGCGAACTTACGAGCCTGCGTAGGAACTGCATAGCATGCGCTCTTAAAACAGTCAATTTTGGAATTTTGGACCAAATTTTCAACATGGGTTTTTGGGACCCCTTCTCATGAGTGATGTCACTGTCATGGCAGTATCGGGCCCGAAGGGTGATTTCGCAGTCACTGCGGCGAAATCACCCTTCGGCCTGGAATAACGCCATGACAGTGACATCATTCATGAGAAGGGTCCTAAAACCCCTATGTTGAAAATTGTGCAAAATTCCCCAAAATGCCTGAGATATGCAATAAAGTTGAACCCCCTATCTAGCCCATTATACAGCTTACTGGCATTTCCTCAGTTCGCGGTCGGCTTTGAAGAGTGCAGACATGTTCCCGGTCCACCGAAGATCGTCAGCGGAGTCGAAGTAAGTATGGGGTGAGGGGTGTGGGAAGCTGGGTGCGCGTGGGTGGGTGCGGGTTGTGGGAGGGGGGTCGGGAGGCGCCACGGGACCGTTTTGTTTTATAGGTTTAAAAAAATAGATGTCGTGGGGCGTTTGCCACGCTGGGTTGGGTTCCCAGCGTGGCACAAGGAAGAGGGGCTGTTCAGCCGGCGAGGGATTGGGCACCCCGTTGCTGGAAGACTGATTGCCACGCTGGGGTGGGCTCCCAGCGTGGCACCACTCTGAGGGGGAGGCACGCAGCTCAGCCAGCGGGGATTGGGCACCCGTCGGCTACACAATGCGTGCGGGTGCGCCGCCTGCATGGTGGGGAGCTACGCTTCTTATCGGTGCTCACTGGAAGTGTAGCTCCCCTTTCATCCGTATGCCACTGCATTTTGGAGCGTGTCATAGCTCTAAAATGCATTGGCTTACAGGGGCCGCGCCTGCCAGCTCACTGACTGAATTGGAGGAGGAGGTGACACACCTCCGAAATCTCCGATGATGGCACTATGTTTCTTGCACACGCGTGCAAGCAACATAAAAATTGCAGTACATGATGGGGGGTTAAATATGATAAGGAGATGCATTATATAGCTACTGTGTTCACTGGTGTTTTCCTTTGACTTTCTCAGTCTGTAGGGATCTGAAAGATAAGAAAAAAACACAAGAAGTTTAAAAAACGTTTGAAAAAGAAAAGTCAAAACATCCTTAATACAGTAATATTAACAAATGGAATGTGGCAGAGGAATTACAAAAAAAAAAATTACCTTAGGATTGAAAGACCTGTCAATTCATGGACATATGTCACAATGCTACAGCTTTTCTCCTGCCTCATCACTTTCGATCAATGCTGTTCGGTGCATGGGGACCCCAGAGCTGAACAGTTTTGGCAGACATGTCACCAACATCTGACTTTCATACTGGTAGTGTAGCATTTAAACAATGGTGTTTTTATTGATGCTAATTCCACTAGCTAGAATTCGCTAAAAAAGTATGCTTCAATCCCATTTGGCATATTTCATCAATATCACAATATGTAAAAATATTAAGAAACAGAATTTAATGTGCCACTGCATAACTCACGTTAACCTAAAAGGCATATTTACCCTGTTTATCATTATTTGTTTATCCTCCTACTGCAATGGGCTTGGCACTACCTAGCTAGCCACCAAGCCCGTCACCGATCTTCCCCAGGTACCAACCCCAGACTCCATTACTCATGGCTCCCTCCCCAGTGACTGGGACTTTGGGGATATACCCCTCTGGATCTACAGATCCAGTGGAGGAGGGTGCCAGGTCAGTGGTTGAGGCCTGCGAGGGTTTGGATGTCACTCTGCACAGCCAGTGTTGGTTTCCAATGAATCTGTCCCACAACCCCAAGGGGCACGCAAATGCATGTGGGGGTTCCTGCCATGAGTGCGTGTAGCATGCTCCTGCCAGAGACCAAACTCCCCAGCCCACTAACAGGAGTCACTGCAGCACCGACGCATGCTGCCTCTCACCCCACCCCTGCTCATAGCTGGGACATACTCCCATTGTCAGTACCATGTCCCAGTCTGGCTGCCCAATCGCCAGCTCCTGAGTTTGCTCTTGAACCCAGATCGTTGTAACACTCTTCCCATGGGTCATTGGGTGGCCCCTAAGTTATATAACCACTATAGCAGCATTATCCAACAGTCTGTAGTCTAACCCTACTCTTACAAGGTCAGGCTCAGAGGTAGGAATGCCCTGAAGCTCTTTTTTAAGATCTGGGGAAAGCCGACCCAGTGGCAAGACAGTAGTACATCGTGCTGTCCCCTGGGAGACTGTCATTCATGTATGAGCTCCAACATCCCACACTGGGGTTGACTGGCCAAGCCTGTAGGGGGTTGAGGCACTTGGCTTTTAGAGGGGTGGGCCACCTGGCATTTATAATTCTCTTCCAGCTGATCATGGAGCAACCCTAGAGTCAGCTGTGAATGCAGTTGCTTGCCCACCCTTCCAGCAAATGGAAAAGAGCAAGCATGATGGCCCAACTAGTCAGGGAGGAGGACTATTAAAGCACTGGGGGTAGAGCTGCAACATATGGCTTGGAGATATGCGGGTATATGAAAAGTTTAATGTGCCTCTATTGGTTTGAAAGAGTGTCTTTGTGAGTTTTTTGGGTGCAGAAACTGATGGGAAGCTGCTCTTTAATAGGCTTGCAGAGGGGCACAAATATGGGCAATGTACATACTAGAAGTCATGTTAAAAACATCTGTTTCAAAAATGTAGCTTGTGTCTAAAATAAAAATAAAAGAAACCCCTGTGTGGGAAATGGAAAATGCTTACTGAACTTAGAACTTAAGAATTTTTGAACTATTTGCATGAGACAACCATTTTTTCTAGGAAATTTATATTTTATACAACAGCATAAATATCAGTAAGACTACACAATCACAAAATATTAAAAAGCCTACACAAAAGCTTAAAAAGCAACAGATGGGCCAACTTGCCGGTATAACAGTAGGGTTACCACTCACAGCGCAGGTGACCCAAGTTTTGGAATAAGCCAGGGGCATCAAGGGCCAACTTGAGAGCCTCCAAGTGGAAGCCTCCTCTTCCAAGTGGGAGGGCAGCCTGGCTCCGCTGCCTTACAGCTGCCTGGGTGACCAGTGGTGGCGTTGTGGTCAGAGAGGCAAGAGGGAGGAAGGATGCCAACTGACATCAGAAAGCGAACATGTCTGGTGTGTGCACATGCTGTATCATGCCTGAACTGTTGGCATTTGGGGGAGCGAGACCAAGAAGGAAAGCCCCGAAGTGAGCAGCATGATGCCAGTGCTTCTGGGCCATGCCAACCTTTCTGGGCACTCTGCATCCACACACAAAATAGACTGACCAGAGGGGGCCACTTTACAACCCCCTATGGAATCTACTTCAGATGTAGGAGCTGCACTGTGGAGCCCTGGAGGCAGGAGATAAGCACTGATGCAGAAGAGGATGCATCTGGGAGGTACCAATGCAGAGACAGGCAGCATTATTTACAGTCAAAAAACAATATCGGAAACAAATAAATTAATAAAAAGAGCAATAGGCAGCTTTGGAAAAATGTTGAAAAATATATTAGTTATACAACATGACTTGTGTTTCTGTAGCATACAAGTGTATAACTTTTACTCAGTAAAATAAGTGCTGATACTAAAGGCCAAATGGCCTATAGCCTCTGTATCTCGGCGGTGGCAGAGTGGCTCAAGCTTTAAAAGTGTCACCTCTGGAAATGGGTTATCCGCAGAGGTTGCACTATGGGTGGAACCAGAGGCAGGTCATTAGCTGGCACCATGGGTCACGTCAGAGGACTTCAAACACAGCTGCAATTCTTGTAAGAGTGACACCTTTTGATCTCTGATAATAAAATTGGGGGTATCTGAGGAAGAGAGACTGAGAAGGGGATAGAGCTAATGAGAGGTCAGGCTGTCCATTTGAAGTAAGATGGGGAAAATATTTTGGTAAGTCAGTATATCTCAAAGAACTGCGAGAAATAAAGGTCTATTTGGTAAGATCTGATCATTTACTTCTGCAAGTTAATGCAACAGTTCTGTCTATGAGTGTCAGCCTATCCTGAGTTAAAGTTAATCCATAGGCTGCTGACAGAATTAGAACGTATCGTACCCCTTCCTACCTACACCTCATGCCCACTCTCATTCCCGTAACGCTAACCTTTACCACCCTTTTCCTCCCACTCACACTCATCTCTGCCTTATCCTTTCTACCGTTCCTATTACTACACCTAATTTCCCCGCTCTCCTCAGCATAGACTTCCCACACCGTGATGCCTGTACCCCCTCTTTTTTGTTGTTCCTTAATCTTTCTCTTTTCCCCTCCCTGTATCCCTTTGGCTTGTGGTTCTCGACAAGGTCTCCCTTTCTGATCGCTGTTGTAAACCTGTGATGATAAAAAAAAAAAAAATAATAATTTTAGCGACTGTAACCTGGTAACTCATGTTACTTATGCTGCACTTATATATTTTTTGTACTTACGAATTTTGTTTACTCACTCTACCTATGTACAAAGTATACCTTTCTGTTTGTAAATCTGTTTCTCCTCCTCTCTTGACGTGGAGCCTTTGTAAACAAGCCACAGCTCAAAGGCATTAATTATAAGATTTAAATAAATAAATAGTAATTCTGAACTGATATATCATTCTGTGGCACAGCAAGGGTTAAGTCATTGTGGTTACTGTTTAAAACTTTCTTTTCTAGGGACATGGATATGTTGTTCTATCCACACTTCTGGCAGCTGCCTTTCCCTTTAAGATTCACCAGAAAGTCTCAAAGCTGGCTCGTCCCACCCACCTTCCCACTCAGGTGGTATATCCCTCATCTCCACCCCCTGACGCCAAATCTTCCTTTCCGCTGGAAGAAGCAGGTTCCCTCCTTAGTGCTCCCACTCTGAGTAGGCTCTGGCATTCAAATCTTCGGATTTCCTTCCAAATCTCAAACTTAAACTCGTCAGAGTTTCTCCTACACAATTTTCGATTGTGACTGTGATGGAGGACAAGTCCTCTCCCAGGTTCCGCCGGTGCCCCTGCGGGCAGAAGATGTCATGCATCGACCCGCATGCCACGTGTGTTTATTGCCTGGGGCACGACCATGATACCCAGTCCTGCGGCATGTCGCTTGGTTCACCCAAACGTGCTCAATGACCGTCTTGCTCGCTTGCAGCTGGGCCACCCAGAAAAACAGAACTCGCCAGTCAAACCTAAAGAAGCCCATTGGTGATCTCTGTGGCCACTGGGTCTACTGAGCAGTTAGAACAGATGAAGGCTTTCGAGGAGGAGGCTGCTTGGGCCACCGAGCAGCCCTCTTCGGCTTCTGCCTTTGTTCCTCTTAAATTGGGCTTGACCTTTTCAGGCTCATTCAAGGAGTTGTGCCAGTCTCTCCTGACCAAGGGAGAGGACCCTTTGGGCTTGCACAGCTTGCGCTCGAAGAAATAGGAGTTGAAAGACAAAGAGAAGACTCACCGTTGACGTTCTTGGGACAGAGAGCAGTCTTGGTCCCAGGAAACTTTGGTTTTGACCATCGTTGAAATCGCGGCCTTTGCCCCCGTCAGGCCAGCCCACTGAGACGTGGGTCGATGATCCGGCCAAGATTTTTCTCAACCCAGTCGACCCACTTTCTCTCAATGAGGCCAACAATTCTGTCTTTAGGACTCTGATCCTACCAACCGACGAGCCAATCCAGCCCACTGGGCCGGATCCAAAGGCTCCAGTAGACCAGGAAGTGCTGCGGCACTCCCCAGCTCCGTCTGAGTCCCCCCGGCGGTCTCAGTCCCGGTCTCTGTTGTCTTCCTCCAGTGGGCCATGGAATTCCCACAGGTACCATTCTTAGCATCATTAGAAGTGGCACTGCCACTATTCTTCTTAATCATCCTCTTCGGCTGAGGGGAAGCTTCGGCGCAAGTTGTGTCGATGCTGCGAGGACCTCATGTGGCAACAGTGGGTTCTGGCCAGTCAGAAGCCGACACCGGCTCACACCCTGGCTGTTACCTGATTGTCTCCTTCCCAGCAGTTGCCTACACCTCCAGAGTTCCTGGAGCTGCTCAACACCACCCCTCCACCCGTGGAGCCAGTAAAGACTGTTTTGGCTCGGCCTAAACTGGTCTGTCCACTGATCATGATGGAGCCGTCGCCTCGTCAGCCACCATCCATGGCTCCATCCAAGGAGTCTCAGTCAGCTAAGGGGCTTCCCCATTGGCTGTCGGTCACTCTTATGCCCAACCGTCCGTGGTGGGTCGAAGGTGACATGGGTGGTCGGCCGCTGTACGGGGACTCTTCAGAGTCCGATGATGACTCCTCGCTCCACTCCTGTCTGGTCAACATGGAGTCAGTGGGGGCTCTCTCTACAGAGGAGGGCCCTTTGTCCTTCTTGGGCATCCTCCGTCTCATCTCTAAGTCTGTGGGGATGCAGTTGGAGCCCATTCAGAAGCGGGCTCATTACCCCCTTACCAATATCCTGAATAAGGGAGATTAACCCATGGAAGCCTTTCCGGTGACTGAGGCCATTGTTGATCCAGCTCTGGAGCTTTGGCAGCACCCTGCTTTCTGCCTCACGCCATCTACCCATATGGCCTGCAAATACGCAGTGCCATCTGTTCCCTTTTGGGGTTCACGGAACCCCCCTCGGCCGAGGGGATAGTGACCAATTCTGTGTTCCAGTGTTTGGGTCATAAGGACGTGGACAAACCTCCAGACAAGGAGTCTAAGAAGTTGGACTATTCTGCAAAAAAGGTTCACACTGCCTCCTCGCTCAGTCTCCACCAGGCGAGCTCAACTGTCATCATGGCACATTTCTCCCATGCCATCTTGGGGTCCCAGGATGAGGTGCTTCCTCTTCTCCCCACAGACCTCCAGACCACGGTCAAGCAGGTCCGGGATCAGGGTCATACTACAGCCAAACAGCAGCTCCAGACAGCCCTGGACATTGGGGACTCTTGTGCCCACCCAGTGGCGGCCGCCATTGCCATGCGTAGTAGGGTCTGGTTGAGGATCTCGACCTTCACGGCAGATACCCACATAAGTTGATGGATGTTCCCTTTCTGGGGACTGACTTGTTTGGACCTGGAGTTGACTATCACCTCCAGCGCATAGAGAAGTCCAGTTCCACCTTGGACTCCGTTCAGTCCATCCAGAAGGACTCTAAGAGCTCCAAGCATCAAAAGTGCAAGCCCTTTCAGCTTTCCACACCTGCAGCCAAACCAGCCCAGTACCACTCTGGGCAGCAGGCTCAGTCTTGGTGCCCCCGGCCCAAGTCAGTGGCTTTGGTGCCCCGAAAGCCCAGAGGCAAAGGTCCCGGCAGCTCCTCGTCTGGGTCCTCCTTCGCCAGTCCTGCACAGTGACGGGATGGGGGTAGCCAACCCCATACCTGTCACACCTCCCTTGGGTCTTCCCATGGGGGCCAGCTCCACCACTTCCTTTCCGCCTGGTCTGCTGTCACCACAGACAGGTGGGTTCTGGAGGTGGTTGGTCAGGGTCTGCCTCTGGCATTCGAGCAGTACCCTCCAAGCTGAGCCCACGCCCCACGGGAGGGCTTGGTATCTGCAGACACTCTATCGGCTTTCCAAGATGACATAGCCCAACTCCTCCTCAAGGAGGCAGTGGTCAGAGTAGCGGATCCTCTTGTGCACCCAGGGTTTGTCTCCAGGTACTTCCTGGTGCCAAAGCTGACAGGGGTCTGGCATCCCATTCTGGATCTGCACAACCTGAACAAGTTTCTCAGGTCCCACACTTTCATGATGGTGACTCTGTCCTAGATCATCCCACCTCTTGAGCAGGACATGTGGTTCTGCTCTCTGGATCTTCAGGATGCATTTTTCCACATCCCAGTTTGTCTGTCCCACCGAAGGTTCCTACGCTTCTGGGCAGGACACCTGTACAAGTTCCAGGCCATGCCCTTCGGCCTCTCCTTGGCCCCAGGGTCTTCACCAAATGCATAGCAGTGGTGGCGGCACACCTGAGACATTGAAGGGTCCAGGTGTACCCCTACCTGGACAACTGGTTGCTAGAAAGGTCCCTCCAGACAGGAGTTGGAGCAGTCCAGGGATCTGGCCCTTCAGACCTGCATCGACCTGGGCCTCCTTGTCAACGAGACCAAGTCGGAACTCACGCCCAAGCAGGTGATCAGTTTCATCGGGGCAGAGCTTGACTCTTGCTGAGCCAGAGCCAGGCTCCCAGCAGACAGGGCAGAGGTTCTCTCCTCCTCCTATGCCCAATCATTTCTGATTGAGCACTTGCGCCCTACCCGGGACTTCCTGTGCCTTTTGGGTTACATGGCAGCCTGCACCACTGTGGTCCATTAGGCCTGGTGGCATATGCGTTCCCTGCAGTGGGAGCTGGCCAGTCAGTAGTCCCAGCACAGAGGTCACTTTGACCAGCTAGTCACAGTGACCCAAAAGATGTGGGACTCTCTCCAGTGGTGGCCCATCCCAAAGCATCTGCAAGAAGGGATCCCATTCGTCCAACCTGAGCTGACGGTCATCCTGATGACCGACGCCACTGTCACAGGCTGGAATTCCCATCTAGGGGAGCTAAGTCCATGGACTCTGGACCCCCAACGAATCCCGATGCCACATCAACCTGCTGGAGCTCCGAGCAGTTCAGCTGGTGCTGACTGCGTTCACTTTGTTTGTTCAGGTTCAAGTTGTTCAAGTCAGACAGACAACACCTCGACCATGTACTACCTCAACAAGCAGGGAGGGATGCATTCCCTGCCTTTGTGCAAGGAAGCTCTCCGCACTTGGACCCTAGTGCACAGCATGGAGGCAGATCTCCTAGTCATCCATCCATGTGGCAGGAGCCTCCAATTGGTTGGTGGGTGCCCTCAGCCAGGTGGACGAGGCATCTCACGAGTGGTGTCTCCATCCAGAGGTATGCTACAGTCTGTTCTCCCAGTGGGGCACCCCTCAGGTGGACCTGTTTGCCTCCAGGGAGAACGCAAAGCTGAGGTTATATTCTGCTGGCCCCCCCCTCCAGCAAGGCTATCTGCAGGAGGATGCCTTCTCAAGTCTGTGGATCCCAGACCCCTTCTGTGCCTTCCCTCGATCCACAAAGTGCTGCTCAAGGTCAGGAGGGACAAGGCACAGGTGATACTGGTGGCTCCGAGCTGTCCCCGACAGTTTTGGTACCCAGATCTCCTCAGCCGCAGCAACAGGCTCCTGAGGCATCTTCCAGCATGCCTGGACCTGCTTTCCATCAACCAGGGAAGGGTACTCCATCCAGACCTTCAATCCCTGCACCTGACAGCCTGGTTCCTGAGCAGTTAGAGTTCCAGACTTTGGGTCTCTCTGAAGATGCCTTCACAGTTCTGGAGGCCTCTCAGAAGGAGTCGACCAGAAAATGCTATGCCTTCAAATGGAAAAGACCCTTTGACCTGTCCAGTGGCCAGCATTTTGGACTACCTGTGGTCTCTCTCCAAATGGGGACATCAGTTGACGGCCCTTAAGGTTCACCTAGCAGCCATTTCTGCTTACTGGGTGCAGGAGACAGTGGTCTGGTGCTTTTTTCAAGAGCTTAGATCACATAGCCCCTCCAGTGCGTGAACCTCCACCTCCGTGGGATCTGCTGCTGGTACTAGCAAAGCTCATGGGCAAGCTATTCGAACTGATGCACAAGTGTGAGATTTCACATTTGTCGTTGGAAGACTGCCTATTTGGCGGCCATTACATCAGCCAGAAGGATTGGGGAGCTTCAGGCACTTTTGGTGGGTCTCCTTACCTGGTCTTCCACAGGGACAAGGTTGTCCTGTGCCCCAACCTGAAGTTCCTTCTGAAAGTTGTGTCAGAGTTTTAACTGAATCAAGTGATGATTCTTCCGGGGTTCTACCCAAATCATACCTCAGATGCCGAATACAGGCTTCATTCTTTGGACCTAAGGCGAGCGCGCGCCTATTATAAAGAGCACATGGATGGAGTTCAGGGAGAGATTCACCTGCTGTTTGTCACCTATGCTGAAGCCGCACCTGGCAGACCTGCAGCCACGTGGACAACTGGCAGATGGATTACATCATGCATTGGTCTCTGCTATAGGTTGGTGGGTAAGGAGCCTCCCATAGGGCTAAGGGCTCATTCCACCCATCATACCACTGTATCGGTGGCTGCTTCTAGAGATGTTCTTATCCAGGAAATCCTGCAGGGCTGCTGCCTGGAAGTCAGCATACACCTTCATTTCCTATTACCACATCAACCTTGATGTGGTAATAGGAAATGCTGGTTTTGGGGCCTCAGTTCTCCAATCTTTGTTCCTGAAGTGGGGGGGGGGTGCCATGCCTCCCTCCTCCCAGAGAACTGCTAGGAGTCTACCAGAAGTGTGGGTAGAACAACATATCCACTTCTCTAGAAAAACAGGTTACTCACCTGTAACAGTAGTTCTAGGAGTGGTATATGTTGTCCATCCACATGGACCCACCCGACCTTCCCGACTTTGGTGCTCACACTCTGCTTTCCAGCAGGCAAGATTTGACATTGGGGGGAGCAGAGGGATATACCACCCGGGTGGATGGGAGGAGCCAGCATTGAGGCTTTTTGGCGAATCTTAAAGGTAAAGGCAACTGCCAGAAATGTGGATGAACAACATATATCACTCCTAGAACTACTGTTACAGGTGAGTAACCTGTTTTTCTTGGATGCACTTTTAATCCTTGCTTACTTTGTAGTATATCTTGTAAATAAATAGTAACTATTTAACAAAATATGAGTGACTGGCCATGCTTTTTTGAGAAAGGCTATTTTTGTGAATTTCCAAGGTATCCATCATTCCAGAAGAGAGATTATCATGACTGATTTGAGCCAAGAAATCCTTTGAGACTGGGAAGAATAAAGTGAAGTGTGGCAAAACAAGATCGTACTTCAGCTGAGGTTCGGGCAGTGAGTCTTGACATGATCCAGGGAGACTGGGCTCAAGGGTCCAGGTGTCCTGGATGTGCCAACTTCACAGAGAAGCGTGTGTGTGTGTGTGTGTGTGTGTGTGTGTGTGTGTGTGTGTATATAGAGGACACAGTACATGGTAAACTAGGGTGAAGGTCTATGCCGAGCTAGTGTGAGAGGGGTGCTGGCGTGGGTGCAGAAATGCGGTCTGTGACAGTTTTGTGCATTTTACATAGTTCTATCCTCTCCAGTTTTTATTATAGTGGACATTTGCATAAAAACTTGATATTTTGCCCCCAGACTTCATTTGATCCAACTGCTTATGACCCATCCATTGTTTGGGACATTACAATCTGAAACTGTAAAAATAACTGTGATGTCACAAGCAGGGGGTGTTGACCTCAGATGGGGATGATGCAGTTGGAAATAATCTCTAAAGAACAAAGATCTTGTTTTCATGTAAATGTCTTAATAAGAAATAAGAGGAAGATAACCAGAGGAAAATGGGAAGTGCTGTGTAAGCTGAATAGGGAGAAAATACTATGTTTTTCAAAGTTGGCAGCTGCTCTTGAAAAATGATAAAACACATGGAATGTGTAGAATTAAACCATTGTGACTGGCTAAAAATGATAGCGTAATTTATGATGTTCATCCCTGGGCTGGCCCATTGTCTCTGAGGCATAGCTCTCAGTTGCCCTGCCGAAGACCTGAGGGGAGGAGGAGGTCACTGAATAGGGTTAAGCAAGCAGGAAATTACTGACTCCTTACCTCATTACTGCATCTTCTTCACCACTCACAGTCACCCAGCTGCAAGGTACAGCTGAAAAAAACATCAATGTTACCCAATACCATCTGTGCTTCCTGCAGTGAAAGAACAACTCCCCGAGGTCAACATGGGAGCAACTGACACGTCAGCAGAATTTGTTTGTGATGAGGCACCAGCATGCAGGAGATCCAGGTTCAAATACTTATACTGGGTCCCTCAGGCACGTGCTAAGCCAGGGGAAGGGTGGGAATATTGCCTATTTTCCAGGGATTAAGGGGCTAGAAAGCATCACTCTTCATCATATCCCCCCAACTCCCTCAGTGATTGAGGTCTGAGTGGGACTAGATGGTGTTTCAGAGACCACTGAACACCCTCTACCCAAATTCAGATCTAAATTACAAGCATGACTTGGTGAAATCTAGGAGAAAACCATGCCAGCACGCCTTGTGGTTCAGTTTGTGTGATGTGACACACTCAGTGAGCACTGATTGGGGACAAAAAACAGTAAAGCAGTAATGCAACTGTTTATTCACTAAGGCAAGTGTTAGGGAGGCAGTGTGAAGCCCCTCCATTGTGCCAATAATGTCCACACCTGTCCTGTTCTTAAGCAGGCAGCAGGGTCAGAGAACACTGTGAAACCATGCTACAACACCCAACAGAGCCCTGCCTACACTTTTCTTGTGATGACAGCTCACGGGGATTAATGAGTGTATTGTAAACCCACTCCTCAACTCGCTCAACCTGCCCTTTTTCTATGAGGGCAGCAGGAGTCAGATAGAGCATCATGAAGCCCCTCCACCACACCCAAAGGGGTCAAGCCTGCAGCTTTCCTGTGAGGGCAGCAGAGGAATAGAGGGCAGTGTAAAGCCACTCCACCACACCTAAAGGTACCCTGCCTGCCCGTTTCCCATAGTGGCAGCAGGGGTCAGAGAGGGCAGTGTGAAGCCACTCGATCACACCTGAAGGGGCCCTGTCTGCAGTTTTCCAGTCAGGGCAGCAGAAGTCTTAGAGGGCAGTGTGAAACCACTCCACCACCCTGAAGGGGTCCTGCCTGCCCTTTTCCTTTGAAGACAGCAGGGGTCATAAAGGACAGCATGAAGCCACTCCACCACACTAGAAGGGGCCCTGTCTGCCATTTTTCTGTAAGGGCAGCAGGGGTCAAGGAGCAAACTGTGAAGCCTTCCACCACACCTAAATGGACCCTGCCTACCATTTTCCTGTGAGTGCATCGGGTCAAAAAGCACACTGTAAAGTCACTTCACCACACCCAAAAGGGCCTTCCTCTTCTCCTTTGAGGGCAGTAGGGGGTTATTGATGGCAACATGAAGCCACTCCACCATGTTCAAAGGGGACCAGCCTGCTCTTTTCCTGCAAGGGCAGCAGATGTCGAGGAGCAAACTGTGAAGCCTTCCACCACACCAGAAGGTGCCCTGCCTTCCCTTTTCCTGTGAGGGCAGCAGGGATCAGCGAGGGAAGCATAAAGTCACTCCTCCCCACCCCAAGGGCCCCTGTCTGCATTTTTCCTGTGACACCAGCAGGGGGTCATAGAGGGCAGAATGAAGCCACTTCACCATACCTGAAACGGCTCAGCCTTCCCTATTCCTGCAAGGGTGGCTGGAGTCAGAGAGGGCACTGTGAAGCCACTCCACAATCCCTGAAAGGACCCACACTGTCCTATTGTTGTGAAAGTGGCAGGAGTCAGAGAGAGCACCATGAAGTCACTGTACCAAATGGGCATTGCCTGCCATTTTTCTCTGTAGGCAGCAGGTTTCAGGGGTCTGTTTCTGATCCCTGATCTCAGAGCTTTTTTTTTTTTATTTGCTCCTGCTTCACCCCATTTCAGGGTTGATCCCAAACTCCACCATGCTCACCTGCCTCCACTGCCCCAACTTGGCTTATATGGCTTTCTGTGGCTTACCCCCTTGGCAGAGCCCTGCTACCTTGCAGGATGGAGTTCCTTGGGCAGCGGTGGCCTGTCTGTAAGTGGGACCTAGGAGCTGCCACTGCTTGAAGGAGAAGCCGTTTTCCTCTTTTCTCTTGAAGGTGTCTCCTGCCTTCCCTGATGTCTCTGAGTGCATGTCAAAAACGTCCATGGGCCAGCCTGGTGGCATTGAGGGTTGAGGTGCTGAACGCCACACCTAGCGCCACGCCGGCGACCCGGGTTTGGGAGCAAACTCGGGTGCTGGGGGTTGGCATGGGAGAGAGTGGATTGAGCATCCCCAGGACAGCTCTCCTTTCCCTGGGGGAGGTCTTTGGGGATGACCGGCTTCCCAGTGACCCCCGATGGAGACCAGGGGCACTGCACGATAGCGGTTCAGAAAGCAGAGTGGGACGAGTGTGGCAGACGCCGGCAGGGTTGCCATGCACCATGGCGTCATTGTACACCCCGCTCGGGGGGGGGACGGGGAAGCACTAGAACCCTCGCTGGTCTGGATAGGAGATGGCTCCACAGTGCCTGACCGCCACACACCCGTAACTGGGCCTCTGCTTCCGCCCCTTGAACTCCTCGCGGACCTAGGTCCGGAGGGTCCTGCAAGGAGAACTAATGCATTTGAGGAGGTAGGGGGTCTCAGTGGGCGGTAGAACGGCAGACGAGTTGGTGCCTGAGAGTGCTCCAGGTCCAGTGGGCACCATAAAGAGAGTTTAAAAAAAAAAACTTTCATGGGTCCAGATTTTTTTTTAAAACTTCTTTATTGCAATTGTCATATAGAACAATGCATGTGAGCAATGACAGAAGAGTAAGGCAATATTACACACACAAAACATTTTCAACCCACAAGTTACTGCAACACAATTGCAAATCAAGGTTCCAGACCCAGCTCCCTAATTGTATTAAACATTATTGTTTCAGCCGAAAACAAGTCAGACCCATCTTCTATACTCAACAAAAGTATAAGACAGAGCCGACCTGGTGATGCTAAGGGTTGAGGCGCTGGCACTACACCTCGCGCCACTCCGGTGACCCCAGTTTGGGAATGAGCCCAGGACGTCGGGGTCAGTAGAGAGAGAGAAAGAGGATTGAGCGTCCAGAGGACAGCTCTCCTCTCCCAGGAGGGGTTGTGCTCGCACTGAATGACTGCCCCCAGGTGGAGGCCTGGGGAAGTGTGGGTCTGTGAGGTGCACAGAAGAGGTGGGTGCTGTGGGACTTCCGCGGATGTGCACGCGCCTCCACGCACACATGTCTGGAGTGCGCCCCAGCAAAGGAGATCAGGGAAAAAAATGGAGGAGAAAATCAATCGTCGCGCTGCAGGATGAAGACTGACTCTCCTCAGGCTCCGCTCCCAGGCCGGGCAGAAAGGTAAGCTCTGGTTATTCCAGGATGTTGGGGCTGGGATGGTCTGTCTGAAGGGGGCACAGAGGACAGGAGCAAAAATAGAATAAGGAGAAGAAAAAAAAAGTAAAGTCTAAGTCCACCTAATCTGCTAGTTTCCAGTATTGTAGGATTGGTTGACCTGAGATCAAACAGATTTCATGTACACATTAATAAACCAGAGCGTGTTGTTAACTCTTGTTTAAGCGTATGACTCTTGTGATTGCTAAAACAATTTTATAACTGGGTTGTAACCCAACAAAGTTAAAATAACAATAAAAATGATAACTTAAATGAGGCTGGATGTAGCTACTCATACCATATTGTCGTAAAATGAGACCAGGTGCTCAGATGCTGACACTGGGAGGAGTCAGTACCCCACTGCCTGCTGAGAGAGGACTGTTCTCCCTTCCAGTTCCTCAATGAGATTCATAAAAGGTAGCCATAACCCCACCATTTTGTTCTTTTGGGGCCGGAGTTCAGCGGTGATTTCCTCCATGCGGTAGATATTTTAATGTTGATTGCACGCAGTGCAAGAAACATATTGGCACAGCTTGCTGAGAAGCAGGCTGTGGAGGCACAGCACTGTTGTGGCCAATGCCCCCACAGCCTGCAAAGGCTTGTTCTGCTTCCCCAATGCCGTGCAGATTGTTGGTGACACAAGTTTGGAACGTTCGCACCAACTTGTGACAAATCAGCTGCAATCAGGGGCATCCTGTTATTGCAGCGTAAGCCATCCGCTGTAATGAGGGAGAGCGACCTGGCTGTTGCAGGCTGGATCTAGTGCCTGATATTGTTTAGAACATGGCGGGCGGGTTGCTGCCCTGTCCACAAACAATATAACTCCACAATGTTTATCTGCAGATGTGGGAGCCACTCCCCATCAGCACACTGTGACCTCTGTTTCATTGTATACTGACGGGTGCCCAATCCCCATCGGTAAAAAGGAATTACCCCCTCTTTGTTATTTGCCGACGGGGTGCCCAGTCGCTGTTGGCAGAAAGGAACTCTTTGTTGTTTGCTGATGGGGGTGCCTAATCCTCTATTGGCTACAGCGCCCAAGAAAAGCGAGACTCCAGTGGCGTGTTGGGAGCCATCCCCAGCATGCCAAATGCCCGTGAAGTTAAAACTGTCCTCGTTGTCTTTTGTGTACCCGTAAAGAAAAATGGTCCCTCGCAGACCCACTTCTTCATAACCCGTGCTCACCCACTGCACAAATCAAAAATTATACAAAATGTTAATTCACACAAATAAATCTACAAATCATAAAAAACAAAATAAGTATTTTAGTCATACAAATAGTTTAAGTAATTCCATAAAAAGCTGTAAAACTCAAATACGTCTTGATACTAAGAAGAATCAGCCCCCCACTCCTACTAAAAATTAGGGGGGGGGGGGTTAATTTCCATAACAATAATCCAAAAATAAATAAACTATGTTAAATCACACCAAATAATAAACAATTTATTATATAAAAGACAAACACAAATAAGTATTTTGATCATACAATGTCAGAGCAACAGAAATATAAAACTTTTAACCAGTGTCTAACCAATCAATATTTTTCCACCATAGTTTATACTTCTGATATGGGACTGTAAATGATTCCTGCAATTTATAACTTTACAAACTCTTATGAATTATCCAAAACATTTGTTCTAGGGTCACATGTTGTTGTCTTAAAGACCACTGGCACCGTATCTGCCAGATATGATATTTTATAAATATGAATATTAAATGTATTGTCCCAGTATTCTACATCTTCCAGCTTGGAGGTAGAAGTCCTAAAAATAAAATGTCTGAATTCATATCTTTAAGAGGGAAGCCAATCCAATGTGTTGCAGCTTCTTTCCAAAACTGAGTTATAAAAGGACAATCAAAAAACAAATGATTCATTGTTTCCAAATTTTGACCACACCAATCCTGTCTTGGACAATATCTCTCCATAAATCCTTTATGTTTCAAATTATTTTTTACATTCAGCTTTCCATGAGTGCAAAGCCACAAAACATCCCACATATATGCTGGTATTCAGTTATTTCCCAACATTTGTATAATTTGTTGAAATTCCCCATCGGATCAAGTCCCAAAGTGAGGAAGTTCCCAAAAACATTTCTGTGCCAAATACTTAAATAACTCTTTCCTTGATGAGGTATACCCTTCAAACTTTGTTAAGCCCCATAATTTAATTTTACTAAAACAGTGTTGAAAATATACTGATAATCCAAAAATGGACTTCTGTCTAGCAATACCCTTATGGGTTTCCCAGGATACTAACCAATGTGCTACAGTATCCAAAACCCAAGGGGCCCAACATTTTTCTTGCCTTTGTAAAAGGGGAAAAATATTTGCTTGAAAAAACATACTGAAGAAAAACAATACTGGATTAATCATCCCCAAACCTCCCTTTTCAATAGGTAAATACAACACTCCTCTCTTAATAGGATTTAGGCAGCTGCCCCAGATACCCTGAAAAAAAAACACTATACACCCTTGTTTTCAACTGTGTAGGTAACATATACTGTGCTAAGATGTGAAAACATACTCAACAAAAATGTTTTTAACATATAAACCCTCTTTTGTTTTGAAAGAAACCATCTGTTCCAATATACCACTTTCTTCTGAGCTTCTGTCAATAAAATATCCTAATTCAGAAAACCCATATCATCTTGACCAAAAAATACCCCTAAAATCTTACAGTGGGTGTAAGTAATGGTATACCAAGTATATTCTGGTGCTGTGTAGAAACCGACCCAATTGGAATACACTTTTATTGAGATTTATCCTGGAACCTGTTTCTCAGGTGAAGTTGTTCGACAAAGTTCCCAATACTCCACCAGAGGGAAAATCTGCCAAGGTAAAACATAAATCATCGGCATATGCAATGTATTTAATCTCGTTATCAATACTTGAAATTGTTACCCCTTGAATTGCAGAGTCCAACATCACCTTATGCAATAAAGGCTCTAAGGTCAAAATATATAACATAGGGCTTAAAGGACAGCCCTGTCTAACTCCTCTCTTTACTGCGCAACTAGAACCCAACCACCCATTCATATATGGTATGGTGGAGGCGTTTGCATAACACATACGGATCCAATTTATAAAAGGCCGCGGAAAATTCAATTTCAAAAGGCATTTCCATATATAACTGTGTGCTACTCTATCAAATGCTTTTTCTTGATCCAAACTGACCAAAAAAACCCATAATTTCTTGTAACCTTCCTTTTTCCATTATTTCTCTCAACAAAATAAGACCATCTGTAATCCTCCCTGGGACCGAACAAAATCGTGTTGGTAAAATTATGTCTTGTAGAACTAATCTGAGTCTACCACTAATTATTTTAGTGAGAATTTTAAAATCAGAATTCAAAAGAGAAATAGGCCTTCAGTTTCTCAGACACTCCTTCTCCCCACTTTTAAACAACAGTATCAATAAACTAATATTCATTTTATCCGGTATGTGATTATTTAAAAGGCAAGTATTATACATGGATACTAATTCCTTCCCTAAATATTGATTTATATGGGCATATACTTCATCAGGTAAACCATCATTACCTGGTACCTATCTAAAGGGAGAGAAGTAATTATATTTGTAAATTCCAAGCACATAATAGGAGCCAATAAAGAAAGAAAATAACTATCAGGAACTTGTGGAAGATATACATCTAATAACCAATCATCTAAACAACTCTTATGTATCTCAGTATCTTCCTGAAATATTTTAGAAATAAAACGTTCTATCTCTTGCAAAATTTACCTATTTGTATGTAACATAATCCCTTCTTGTGTTTTGATACATGTAATTTCTTTTTGACGTTTCTGATTTTTACAACTATCAAAAGGATTTGAAAAAGCCTGTTTACCTTGTGTTCCAAAACTTTGCTCTCTCTCCAAAGATTTCATTCTATCATATTGTAACTGTATTAATTCTGTTTTAACTACTGCTATTTCTTGTAAATAACTTTTCCCTTTGTAATTGTAATGCCTGGAGCTGACTAAAATGGTTCCGTAAAATCAGACACCTGTCATTCTGATGTGTCCCCATTAATTTTCCTATTTTTTGAAAGAACTCCTTTACATATTGTTTACTATCTTCCCACCAAGAAACAGGAGAATCATATAAAAAGAAAACTGATTGTCTTGCTTCTAATAGGGAAATAAAACCTTCCATAATCTCTGGATTATCAAGCAATGAAAGATTCATTCTCCAATAACCTGGGCCTTTAGTAGTATCTTGACAACTAGAAATATTCATTGTCAGTAATCCATGATCAGAAGTGGCCACAATATGTACCTTTCGATGATGATGATATTTTAAAATCGGGGTAATAAAAAAATAATCTATTCTTGTAGCCTTTTTGCCTTGAAAGAAAGTTTTTGATTTATCCTTCTGCTCCCTACTAAAAACATCTCGGAGCCCTGTTTGATATAATAAATCGTTCAAAAATCCTGCATCACAAAAAGTTTTCTGTGTCAACCCAGTTTTATCAGAGAGGAATTGACTAATATTTAAATCTCTACCAAACACTACATTTTTACTAGTGAATAAAAAAGGCTTAATTAACTTTAATAAATCTATCCGCTCAGTTTTACCCTGAGGTGCATACACATTAATTAACCGGAAATCCACTCCTTTTACCTGAATATCCAATAATAATGCTCTCCCTGGAAAAATCTCTACTAAATGTATTTCTTTAAACTCAGAAAAGAGGAAACAAATTCCTATTCCACAGCAACGGTCCTCTCCACGTGACCAAAAACAGGGGCCCCATACCCATGCTGTGGAAGCAACCTCCAAATCCTTTCCGTCATATAATCTAGTATCTTGAAAAAACACCATATCTGCTATATAATATAAAAATAAAGAAAAAGTAGCTAAACGTTTACGCTCCGTATGGATACTATTTACATTTAAACTAGCAAAGGACAAATTATGCTGTTTTGATGTCAAAGTAATAATTCATCAAGTTTTTTTTCTAATACTTTTTCTTAAACCCGCCCTGGTACCCCTTAGTTATTTTTTTACTTTTTCAACTAGTTCTGTAGTAGTCTCTACATCTGACATAGCATCTCCCTGTGAGGATGTACCAGAGACAGTGTCCGAATCCTCCCCTTCCTCTGTTAGTAACACAGCAAAAGGGTTAGAATTAGATATACCCTCTGGCACCATCGCAGAAACTGTCAGAACAGATTTATTCCCTTTTATACATTGAAAATCTTTGCAAGGGACAGATGGGGGAGGCATGGAGGTAACTACCTCAGTCATGCAAGGGGAACCAGGAGAAACTGTTGTTACAGAGTCTTCTGTCCTAGAATCCATTAAGGCTATGTGGCTGGGGCTGACCCCTAAATTTAGGTCTGAGTTGGACATGAGCCCTGCTTAGCTGCCTCTGCATAAGTACGGCCTTCTGAAGCATTTCTAAAGCACTGTTCTGAAGGAGTCCAGGGGCTTGATCTAACAGTTTTCCTAGCTGCTTTAGCTAAATACTGGTCCTGTGTCCCAAAATCTGAATCTTTAGTATTATGTGATGCTTTAGGACAGTCCAAGAAATCATGACCAGTATCTTGACATAAAGAACATTTAGGAGTATTTTCACAGTAAAACCAGAATGCCCTGGTTCTCCACAATAGGAGCACACAAGAACTGTACAAGATGTACTAATATGTCTGGTAGAGCCACATCTGTAACATCTATGTGGTTGGCCTGGATAAAAAAATAAAACCTTTGTCTCTACCAATGAAAAGACAGTTTGGCAAATGTTTAAAATCTAAACCTTCTTCATAAAGTTTCCCTTTTACCCTCCAACCACCATTCCAAAAACCCTCAGAATCCAAAATAGGATCTGGTGTTCCCAATACTTCACACTGTTGTTCTAACCAAAACATAACATCCACAATATTCACTCCTTCACTACGAAAAAGAACAGTAATTAGTCGAAAAGCTTGTTTAGTAAGAGGAGTGACTTGGAAAAGGGGTCCAAAGAGAGTTAGTTTTTAATAAGGCATACTTAGTCCGAAATTTTTCTAAGAGTGCAGCTGATCGAAAACTAATGTCGAAAGTAAGCTCCCCAGAAATGTGTATGAAAGCATAAATGTCTGAAGGGGTAAAACCCAGAGATTGTTTAATCAAGACCTGTCCCACATATTGCCTATCAGGCGGTTCCTGCATCCCAATCAAATATCGTAATCGAACTGCGTTTCTTCTTTTTGCCAAATCTAGTTGTTTCCTTATAGGCCTAAAGGAGGTTTGCTTAGGCCCTGAAGGGTTGGTCTCAGGAGAGACCATCTCACTTTCCTGAGCCTCCCCCTCCTGTCCTCCTTCAATAACCCCTGAGTGAACGTTAATCTGCTTCTGGGCCATATTTTGACTTAAAGGTTGTGTTTTGCCTGAAACGGCATCCGAAAATATGTCCTGTATCTCTCTCAGTATTCCTGGAGATACTGGTACATGCTCATAGTCCCGAATTATTGTATTTTGTAAAGCTGGTCGGTTTCCAACCGACTTACCGGCTTCTTCCCGCTGCAACTCCGGCTTGAAGTCTGCAAGCCATTCACCCGTCGGAGTCCGTGTCCATCCTGCGCTTTCTAGCGTGATGTCAGGTGACCAATTTGTGCTTTCGATTTCCTGAGAGACCGACTGCTTCTCCACCTCTCTCTCTTGATTGTTCTCTGAGTAGACATCCAAGGCAAATACTTTAGCAATGGGTGAGACAGAGTGACCTGAAGGAGCCTCTTGTATCCGTTTCCTCTTTCCTTGTTCGTCTTGACCCACAGTTTCCTTTGCCAGTAACATTTCTACAGACTTAAGCACTTTCTGCAATATGTCTCTTTTTTCTTGAAGAGACAGTCTGGATGCTGGATCAGAATTACCATGTTGTTCACTCTGTGTAGGCTCTTTCACTGATTCTGTCGAGCGAGAGGCTGCTTCTCCGGCATCTCCAGCGCCTAGCGCTTGCAGCACAACTCCTTCCTCCTCCATGTCCCACAACACACTGAACTTCTCCAACACTCATCAAGCAGCAATGCCACCCTCCTGAGAGTAAGGGAATTTCCCTGGTGTCCTGGCCAAATTTCCCTTATTCACTACAAAAAAATACCACCAACAGCTTAATCTGGTTCAAGGTCAATTGGCATTCATCTGTATCCCCTTCCCCTGGGTCTTGCCTGAAAATAGGCAGGATTTATCTAGTGCACTTACCCGGTCAACAAAAACTAAATAAAATAAAATAAAATAAATAAATAAATGACTGTGCTACAAGTGTGCGTTGTACACTTTCCACACACCCTTATAACTTTGCAGATTCGTCATATTGTCATGCCACATTTTCAACAATGGCAATTTTTCACACCTCCTTATGAGCAGTACAGCTGTCATTTTTCACATCCTGAGTGAAATGTGGTTTCACAGTTGCAGCACAGAATAACGCGGTCGCTGTGGGAAATCAGTGTTTGGGACAGATTAAGAAAATGACAATGGCACTGTTCATGAGCAGAGGTCCTAAAATCATTATGTTGGAAATTTGGTGTCAAAACTCCATAACATGACTGTGTTACAAGTGTGCATTCAACTGTTTCCACGCACCCTTGTAACTTCACAAATTTGTAATATTTTCATGCCACATTTTCAACAGTGGCATTCTTTCATACCTCCTTATGAACAGTACAGCTGTCATTTTTCACATCCTGGCTAAAATATGTTTTTGCACTCCTGACAGAGAATAGCACGGTCGCTGTGGGACATCAGTGTTTGGGATAGATTAAGAAGGAACAAGTGAGAGGGGGGAGGGACCGAGCTCAACTGAGCTCTGTCGGGACTGCTCCGGATTTGTCTGTGGGCAGAAAAAGGCCCCAATGCAAGAGGCCAGTACAAAAGGGCAGCCTGCACCACTGGGAGAAACAGAACGAGAGAATGAGTGAGGGAGAGGGAGTGAGCGAACTCACCGGAGCGCTCTCAGGACTGCTGCGGATTTCTTTTTGGGCAGAAAAAGGCGTCAGTGCAGGCAGAAGCCCAGTAGAAAAGGGCAGCCTGCAGTGCCAGGAGAAACAGAATGAATGAGTGAGAGAGGGTGAGTGAGCCACCTCAACGCAGCTCTGTCGGGACAGCTGCGGATTTCTTAGTGGCAAAACAAGGTGCCAATTCAGGCAGGAGCCCAGTACAAAACAGCAGCCTACAAGACTGGGAGAAACAGACTGAGCGAGTGACAGAGGGGCAGTGAGTGAGCTCAACACACCAGCGCAATCAACATTCGGCATTGACAAATGCTTGTTCTCTATAGCGATCCAGTCATCTAGTGCAGGGGGAGTCAGGATTAGCAACCTCTTAGTGATTGCTTTGTCTGCTGCTGCCAAGAGGATGCTCAAGAAAGATTTTTGTTGATTCGGACATCTTTTTGGGGGACAGTTTAACAAGAATCAAGTGTTCAAAGCCTGGAGTATCTGATATTCCTGCCATTGAGCCATATTTCCTGCCCATGTCAGCCTCAAAAAGGATAGGTCCGGGGACAGTCCCAAAAAATGTGATATGGCGTTCCCTCCTCCCCATAAACCCTCCAGCAGCAATCTGTATGTCCCCTTGTGTAGTGTTTCATGGGTCCAAGTTTGAAAATTATTCCTGTGTCTGAGAAGTCAGAATATTTTCCAGGGCCCAAATTGTGAGTATTGACATTCTAAGAGAGATCAGTTTTTTACGAAGTTAATATAAATGTTACTAGAAAAAAATATTCTGACTTCTCTTCCTGCAGAACTAGATGTTTTATAATTGTCTTCTGACCCATTTTGGAAGTTAAATACTTTCTCCCCCTTTGTTTTGGAAATTAACTTATTTGTGGAAGTTAAATACTGTACTTCCAGACTAGAGTACACTAAAGGCCCAATTAACACACCATTGCACTTGGTCGCATAGTGAGATTATGTTTCTTACAGCCATTCCCTGGTCCTTCCTGCTTCTATCTGCAGTGTCACCACAGCTGCAGGTACAGATACTGCATAATGTGCTTGGCATTTCTTTGCTGAGCCGCAGCAGGTCGTTGGCAGATCATGATCGGGGTCACTAGTGGTGTGCCACAGGGATCAGTTTTGGGACTGGTCCTCTTCAACATTTTCATCTGTGATACTGGAATAGTGATGCAGGGAAATATATGCCTCCTCATGAATGATTCTAAGATCAGTTGCAGTGTCAGTGGCTCAGCAGGTTGGACACTCGCCCCTGAGGCTGGAAGATCAGAAGATTGTGGGTTCTAGTCCCTCAAAAGGAACTTGGGTTAAAAATCCAAGACTAATACTGTAGTGCATCATGGGGGGGCTGCACTCATGAGGTGCCGACTTTCAGATGAGATGTTAAACTGAGTTCCCATCTGTCTGTTCTGGGGATCATACAGGTGGATGTCAACGATCTCATGGCACTTCTGGGAAAGAGTAAGGGAATTTTTACAAAAAGGAAATACAAAAAGAATAAAACTGAGAACACATAATCAGTAAACTTATAAGGAATGCAAAAACCAGTTCTAGGGTAAAATCATAAGAAACAAGCATTTGTCAATGCCGAATGTTGTCTTGCTGGCATTGGCATTAGTAGTGCAGAAGTTAGAGAGATGCATAATAGGAATGGCAGTGAAGTATGGAACTGATGCCAACTCCACCCTGCAGAGACTGACAGGCATTGGGGTGTGCCTTTGAGCTGTCAGCCATAACGCTCATGCTATTTCATCTCACCCTACCCTGCAGACACCAAGTGTTGTGGTGTGCCTTGGGGTCTTCAGGCTTTATGCTCACCCCATTCCATAAGAAAATACACTGAGATGGGTGCAGTATAGAATAATGGGGTGAACTTTGGGTCCGAAGAGTCCAAGGCACACCTCAATGTCTGTCAGTGGCTGCAGGGTGGGAGTGGAATGGCGTGAGCATTATAGCCAAAAATCCCAAGTCACACCCCTGACACCTGTCAGTCTCTACAGGGTGGGACGTTACAGTTGGAAGCCCTAGTGCCTAGGCATTTGTTGGTATTTTCACGCCAAGTTTTCAACATGGCTTTTTGTGACCCCACCTCATGAACGGTGCCACTATCAGTTCATTAGCCAAAAGGTGATCTTGCACAGTAACTGCGCCATTTGGTGCCACAGGTGTGAAAACACATTATGAGCAGGATGTGAAAAATGACAGCTGTACTGTTCACGAGGAGGTGTAAAAAAATGGTATAGTTGAAAATCTGGAGTGAAAATATGAAAAATTGGTGAAGTCACGAAACTGCGCAACATACACCCGTAATGCAATTATTTTCAACATAGGCATTTTGGGACCTCTGCTCATGAACAGTGGCACTGTGATTTTGTTAATCTGTCCTGAACATTGGTTTCTCACAACGACCACTCCATTCTGCGCCAGATTTGCGAAAACACATTTTGGGCAGGATGTGAAAAATGACAGCTGTACTGTTCGTAAGGAGGAATGAAAAAATGGCAATGTTGAAAATCTGGAATGAAAATATAAAAAATTACGAGCGTGCATGGAAACTGCGCAATGCACACTCGTAACACAGTCATTTTTTGGAATTTTTTCACAAAATTTGCAACATAGGCTTTTTGGGAGCCCACCTCATGAACATTCACACTGCTGTTTTCGTTACTCAGTCGCGAAAGGTGATTCCACGCAGTGACCGTGGAATCACCTTTCGAGACTGAATAACGAAATGACAGTGACTGATTTCATGAGGTGGGATCCCAAGAGCCCCATGTTGAAAATTTGGAGCCAAAAGTGAAAAAAAAAAATGACCGCGATATCCACCTTAAGTTGAAACCTCCCTCATTGATACCATTGTACAGCTTACCGGCATTTCTTCAGTTCACGATCGATTTTGAAGAGTGCAAACGTGTTCCCACTCCACCGAAAATCATGGCACTGACCTCCGAAGGTAAGTATGGGGTGAGGGGATGTGGGGAGGTAGGGTGCACAAAGGGTGGGTACGGGTTGGAGGAGGGGTCACCGCCAACAGCGAGGGACTGTTGTCTTTGTTTCAGGTACTTTAAAAAAAAAAAAAAGGAACACTGCAGACAGTTTTCTTTCTTTACAGGTGTAAGAAAATAAATGTTGCGCACACTTGGGTGAGCTCGCAGTGTGCCCCATGACTTTGGGGAGTGATGCTGGCCACACTGGGGTGGGCTCCCAGTGTGGCACTCAATGGGGGTGGGGTGGGGGCAGGATCATGCCGACGCGGTTGACTTCCGAACACCACGGGGGCACACTGAAGTGGGCTCCCAGTGTGCCACACAGTCTTGGAGAGGGATATTAAACATGCCAACAGGGAGATGGAGCACCCCCCTAAATCTGTTTTCTAGGGGTTGTGAGAGACGGACTGCTCAAGTCACCATGTTTACTGAAACGTTTCACTAGGCAAGGCATGTAGGGGAGGCATGTCATCTGTGCCACTGCATGACGAGCTTGTCTCCGATTGCAGCAGCAAGCTTGTTTCACATTGGTGGCACTGCATAAAACTTGTCACCGCTAACATGCTCACTAATTGGTGAATGAGGGACACACCTTCTAAAGCGTGCCCTGCATTTGCCAGAACTAACACACCTTTGCATTTTCCTACTACCATCTCCTACTGCCACAAAATGTTGCTTACGCATGCACAAGACAACATAAAAAGGGAAAAAAAAACAGAATATATGGAATATATAGATATGTAACCCCCCTGCAAATGGGGGTTCCCAAAAGACTTCCAGGAGCTTGCTTGAATGCTCCAAGCCTGAATGGTGTTTGGCATTTAAGCCATTTATCAGTGAGTGTTTTTAGAACCTCTGGTACTGTCTCTTTAAGAGCTGTCTGCTTGCAGACATAATTAGCTTGTATGGGGGACTGTGTGTTTCTTTGATTGAGTACCACTCAAGCTGCTGCCAATTCACTTCATTTTTGCAGTCACTAGGAGTGCAAAGGGAACCTATCTGAAAGATGTAACTGTTTGCCAGAAATCATTTACAGTAATAATGAAATTACAGTTTGTCTAACCTGATTTCTTTTGCAGTCAGAACAGTGTCTGCCTAGTTCCCCATTCTGGTTTTGAACTGCTGAACTGGACCAATCAGTGTGGGGTAAGCTAGCTCTAAAATGGTGCCTTGGACGAATCAGAACTTGGACTCATAATCTGAGCCAGCCACAAGAGGATTGTATGGGCAGTGACTCTGGGAGATGTAGTTTAGACTTCAGTGCCTTTTGGACCAACAGCAGCAGTCTATTGTGAGTGACAGCCAATCCAGTCAAGAACTGGGAGGAACTCAAAGGAAGTGCCCGGTTTTGTCGGTTGGAGTTTCAGTTGAGCTTTGGCAGTGAAGAAGGAAGGAGCCCTGTGCTTTTCAGTGTGCCGTTTAGTCAAAAAACGTGTGTAAGGCCCAGAGTTCGGTCTGCAGCTTGTGTAACAGCTTGTTAGGACTGAATCTGTCCTGTGAAAAGAATCAAAGGATCTCTGAAGAGTAGAAACCAGGCTCACCCTGTAGAAGACTGGAAGAATTGCTGAAAATTGCACTCGGTCTGTCAGGAACTGAATCTGCTGTGTGTTCTCCCGGTATTGTGCAGTAATTGCGATCGGGATACAGATGCAGCCTGCCTGGTATAGTGCGTTCTTTTATATGGATGTGTGAAGAGGTTTGTGTACTCAAGTGAGCCCTGCTGACATTGAAGGACCCTATCTTATTTGGAGGTCGTGAGTACTAATTCAGGGTCGCTCCCTGTTGAATTGCCACATTAAATCCAAATGGAATTACTGTACTGCTGACTGTTTAATTCTCCTTTTCTCTGTGTGAAAGGGCCCTACCAGCTGCCACGGTTTGGACTAGCCACTAGGGCTTGGGTACCCAGGGACAGTAACTGATAGGGATAGGCCTGTGCACAGAGCCATAGGTAGATTATTAGAGTGATAAGCTAATTAACCTGATTTCCCCTGTCCTTGTTATATCCCCCAAATAAATCAGAGCTGCTTGTTTCAGCAAAGTTATACTGCCTGAGGTATTTGTCTATGTTAAAGTACTGTACTGTGATTGTTGCACTGTATCATATTTCACAGGAGGTCCCAGTGCCGGAACCAGACCTGGGGGTAAGTGTATACTGTGAAAGTAATTCTGATATATTGTGTGGGCCACTAGTGGGAAGAAAGGGGTTGCAGTGTCCCAGAGGGCTGTGACCAGTTAGTTTAACTATTGCAACCCCTGACCTCTGGGTGGAGGCACCCGCCATTGGATCCAGGCCCCTCAACCTGTTAGTGGCAAATCAGGCAGGGGTAGTAGCCCCTGGGATAGCGCCATCTAGGGTTACATCTTGGAGGCTCACCGCTGGGATTGTGTGTCCTCTAGTGGCCATATTCACGAACCACTGTTAAGAAAAATGGGTACCCGACAGAAGTGGCTGTGCACCGGCTGGTGGAGTGGTGTACTGGGAGGAGATCGACCCCAAAATGCTATGCTTATCCTGGACATCCCCTGGGTATCAATACGGACACTGTGCAGGGAGTACTTTCCAAGGTGGAAGGTTTACAAAACCCTGTGGTGGTGGGTCGGCATGCTAATCTGCTCACCCACACTTTCCTGGCCCTAGTAGAGTTTAAGGATCCCATAGATAGCTCCAAAGTGCCACAGACTATTACCCCAGAGGGAGCCCTCACTGCTTGGAGAGTGATAACTAAGGACAGTAAAGACCCGGGGGGGAATCAGCCCCCACCATCTGAAACCTTTGAGGAGAAATTTGCTGAATGGTTGCTGGGAGAGGGGAAAACTGTGGAGGACTTGAAGAAACTATTCTTGCCACCTAGGGGTGTTCCTCCCCCAACACCCTCTCCTGCTCCAGTGCCCGTAATGGTGGCTGAACCAATGCAGACTCCTATTTCTGCACCTGCCATTAGTCACGACTCTTACCGAAGGTTGAGGATCTTCTCTGGCACCCTCCCCACCCCCCAAGGGGAGGATGACTGGGAGACTTGGATAGACTATATTTGCCCCAAGTGCTAGAATGGCAATGCTCGGAAGGGAAAAGCGAAGAGGGTTAGTGAGAGCCTCCGAGGTCCTGCCCTGGCTACCATCCGTAGCTAAACGGGCCAGTAACCCTGAAGCGACTGCACAGGCCTATCTTGAGGCCTTGGAGAATGTGTATGGGAGCCCAGATTCTGATGAGGACCTATGGTGGAGAGTAAGAAATGCACAACAGTACCAAGGGAGTTGTTGTCTGTGTATGTCTCTCTGCTGAAAAATTGTTGCAAGAATGCCTCAGAAAGGGTAGTTTGCCAGCGATTGAACTGGACCGAACCAGACTGGACAGAATCTTAAGTCTGCCCCTTCTCAGAACTGCTGTTGCTTCAGTTACGCCTGGCAAATCGACTGGAATCCCCACCCTCCTATGATGAGTTAATGAGAGAAATTCGAGGAGTTGAGAAAAGGCGACCTGGAGGTACCTGCACCAACAGCTGTGGCTACGACCAGTGACTGAGGGTGACCCATCAAGTGAAGTTCAGGGCAGAGGTTGACAGTCAATGAGTGCTCTGACAAGGAAAAGATATGCCACAATGGGGCGAACTGTTGAGAGAGATCCGGAATTCAAAAACAGTCCCTTTATGAAGGCCACGCCTGCAAGTACGGGCCCTGACCTATATCCGACTGCATCTGCTATGGGGTGGGGTACCCACCCATGTATCTCCTGCTGATAACAGCTCCAAACTCAATTCCTTGACCATGGAAGTGGAGAAACTGACGAGATGTCTCCAAATGCTTATCACGCCGCAGACAGAGATGGCACCCAGGTTTCCAGTTAGTAATACCCCGCCCTGGCTCCCAGTGTGGCGCCTCGGCCAGCTCAAACTCCAGAAAGTATGTTTTGCTATAATTGTGGGAAAGATGGGCACATGAAAAGGGAATGCCAGTCCCCAAAAGACACTGACAAAGTTGCATATAGGCTGCAAGGAGAGCTTCGGAGAAGAAATCAGTGGTTAAGAGGTGCACGACATGATCCCAGTGAGGGCACCAAAAATGCTAATTCACGTCCTTTTGTGGCAAGGTCAGTTGCCCAGGCCCCCACTACCGCCTCTCCAGACTGGTCCAGAATAGTGGGTCCCTCCATGGAGACCACTGTAAAGGTGAATGGAGTGTCTACAAGAGCTGTATTAGACAGTGGCTCCCAAGTGACAATTATGTTCCAGGATTGGTATCAGAAGCATTTGTCAGACGTACCCTTACAACCATTAGAAGGACTGCATGTATGGGGGTTAAGTGAGAAGGCCTACCCCTATTCCGGGTATATCCGAATTTGGCTGTCTTTCCCCACCTCCGTGGCTGGAGTGGCCGAACAAGTAGAGACCCTAGCCTTAGTGTGTCCCCCCACTGGACTGTATGATGGTGTCCCTTTGCTGATTGGAACAAATGCTCATATGTTCGGAAGGCTGGCACAGTTGTGTTATGAAAACAGGGTCAAAGACTAGTAGAGCTTTAAGAGTTCGGCTTTAATTAAGAAGGCCTATGAGGCAGAGAGATGCTGAAAAACAGAACCAGAGGAACCGGTCGGAATTGTATGGAAGAAGGATCCTGAGTCTCTGATCCTGGCGCCAAATGCCCAGTGTACCTTACAGAGAGGTCCGTATCAGAAAGGATGTTAAGAATAAAATATTAATGTTGGATGCACCAGGCGATGGAAAATTGCCAGAGGGACTGCTGGTCAAGCCTAGTATTTTGCCCGCTAGAGCCCATGCTTATGCCAGAAGGGTAATGGTCCAAGTTCATAATGTGTCTGAAAGAGACATTCGAGTAAACAGAGGTTGCATCCTGGCTAATGTGCATTGTGCAGACACTGCAGTGCTACCACAGCAAGAGTTCAAGGAAGAATGACAGAGTACGCCTGACTTGTTTGATTTGGCGACTCCCGCTGCCAGCTGAATGGAAAGTTAGGATCAGTGAGAAGCTTGCCCAGAGACCAGGTGTTTCTTTAAAGGAATGGGATGTAGGATGCGTGCAAGGGCTGAGCACAATATCCGCTGCATGACGAAGACCATTTCGTGAGAGGTCTCGACGCCTGGCACCTGCTGACATAGATGATGTGAGACGGCATCTGCAAGAGATGTTAGCTGCTGGTGTAATACAAGAATCCAGAAGCCCTTATGCTTCCCCATTGTGGTAGTGAGGAAAAGAATGGAACAGTAAGGATGTGTGTGGATTATCGCACCTAAACCGGCGGACTATCCTGATCAGTACACAATGCCCCGCATTCAGGATGCTTTGGACTGCCTAAACGGGAGCAAGTGGTTCTCTGTGCTGGATCTCCGCAGTGGGTACTACCAGATCCCGATGGCCCCAGAGGACCGTGGGAGAAGACGGCCTTTATCTGTCCGCTTGGCTCTATGAATTCATGAGGATGCCTCAAGGGATTTCAGGTGCCCCAGCCACTTTTCAACGATTGATGGAGCGTGCAGTGGGGACATGAACTTACTAGAGTGCCTGGTATACCTAGATGATGTTATTGTGTTTGGCAGCTCACTGGAGGAACATGAGAGCAGATTATTTAAGGTATTGGACCGACTGGAGGACTTTGGCCTTAAACTGTCCATTGATAAGTGTCAATTCTTTCAAACATCAGTAAAGTATGTGGGACACATAGTATCCACCGAGGAATAGAGACCGACCCAAGTAAAGTTGAGGCCTTGACCACCTGGCCACAGCCCAAAATCTAAAAGAACTGCAAAGATTCCTGGGATTCTGTGGTTATTATCGGCGCTCATCAAGGACTATTCAAGAGTGATCCGCCCTTTACTTAACCTTACTCAAGGTATCCCCAACCCACAAAAATACCAAAAGTCAGCGCCCTCAAGACTGAAAGAGTGTATTTTCATCCGAGTGAAGTATTTGGGGCCGCTGGACTCCTGATTGTGAGACTGCTTTTCATGAGATCATATATCAACTTACCCATGCTCCAGTGCTGGCCTATGCGATCCAAGAAAACCTTCGTCCTGCACATTGATGCTAGCTTGCAAGGGTTGGGGGCTGTGTTGTACCAAGAGCACGAGAATGGGCCTGAGACCAGTGGCCTTTGCCAGTAGAAGCCTGACCCCATCCGAAAAGAACTATCCTGTACATAAGTTAGAGTTCCTAGCTTTGAAGTGGGCTATTGTTGACCAATTCCATGAGTACTTGTATGGGGCTAAAATACTAGTAAAACTGACAATAATCCTTTGACCTATGTGCAGACCTCAGCTAAGTTGGATGCCACTGGCCATAGGTGGCTTTCTGCATTATCTACATATGACTATGCTCTCGAATACCGAGCAGGTCTGAACCACATAGATGCTGATGCTCTCCCGGAGGCCTGTTCCCCAGAATGATTGGGTCCGATTAGCAGAACCTGACATTCGGGCACTCTGCCGGAAGTTTGACAGGGAGGAACAAATGTCCACGGACGCAGTGGACTGCATGGTGGATTGCTTGGGAGCCTCTGAGAATTGCATACCTGCTGCTTATTGCCACTTTTCTGCAATAGACATTGGTGCACTGCCTCAGCTGGACAATGACAGTATTCGGCGGCTCAATCCACGATCCCATGATCAAAGCAGCTTTAGAAGCCCTCTATGCAGGAAAAGATGTGTCCAAATTACGCTCCACTGATTTGAGAACTGCACTGTTATACAAAGAAGGTCCTAAGTTGAAACTGATCAATAAACTGTTATACAGAGAAACAGTAGACAGAGGGGACAAGTAGACAAACAACAACTAGTGCTGCCCACTGCCTTCGGGACTCAGTACTGAGGTCCTTGCACAACCACATGGGGCACCTTGGTATAGACAGAACACTTGACTTGGTGAGATCCAGATTCTATTGGCCTAAGATGGGGGCTGATGTGGAGCAACACATTCGAACTTGTAGTCGCTGCTTACAGAGGAAAGCTTTTCCCAGAGGGCTGCCCCCTTGTTAACATCACCACCAGTGCACCCATGGAGCTGGTCTGTATTGATTTTCTGAGTTTGGAGTCAGATCAAAGAAATATCAGTAATGTGCTGGTGGTCACTGACCATTTCACGAGATATGCCCAAGCTTTCCCACCAAAGACCAGAAAGCATCCACTGTGGCCAAAGTACTTGTAGAAAACTTTTGTTCACTATGGGGCTCCACAAAGAATCCATTCTGATCAAGGGAGAGACTTTGAGAGTCGTCTGATCAAAGAGATGCTTTCTCTGTGGGAGCGAAAGTCCAGAACCACTCCTTACCACCCCAGGGGACCCACAGCCTGAACGTTTCAACCGCACTTTGCTAGATATGCTAGGCACCCTGCACCCAAAGGACAAGCCTAGATGGAGCCAACAAATTAGCACCCTGGTACATGCTTATAACTGCACCAAAAGTGATGCCACTGGATTCTCCCCTCACCGCCTGATGTTTGGAAGAGAAGCTCGACTACCAGTAGATGTGTGTTTTGGGGTCTCTCCTGATGGGGTTCAAGCTGACAACTATTTACAGTATGTGCAAAGTTAAAGGCCCAGCTAACTCATGCGTACCAACTGGCTCAAACCATGGCTGCCAAAAGAAATCTGGCCAACAAAGAAAGGTATGATAAAAGGTGAAAGCACAGGAACTCCAGGAGGGAGATCGGGTATTGCTAAGAAATCTGGGACTGCATGGCAAGCACAAGATTGCTGACAGATGGCACCATCTCCCTCACATTGTAGTGGGCAAACTAGATGATCTGCCAGTGTACAAAGTAAGGCCTGAGAATAATTCAAAAGATGTAAAACAATGCATAGAAATCATTTACTGCCCATTGGACAAATCTTAATTGAGTCTGAGCCCCAAGAAGATGCCCCCTCTGGACCAGTGACTAGAGCTGCTGCTAAGAAAACATCAAGAAAGTCTGCACCTACAGAAGCAAAGTTAAAGTGTTCCCCTCCACAAGTCCCAGTTGAGCATGACTGTCAGTCCATATCGGAAGAAAGTGAGAGTGACTTTGAGTACTATCCTTCTTACGAACTGAGTCAATTGTTTCGGGGCAATCCCCTAGTCAATACTGGAGATGAAGCTGGGCCTTCTGGACTGTCTAAGCCCCCAGCTTCATCCCTGGAGCCAATGCTCCCAGAAGGTGAAGTGCAAAGCATCAGATCAGATGAAATGGAATCATTGTGCATGGTTGAACTGTTTGAGCTTTGGAGGAAAATGATAGATTGGGGCAGACTGGTGATACACTCAACAAGAAGAGTATTTTGAGTGCCCTGACAGTCCACTGCCAGTGTCCGAAAGCTCTCCATGCAGCCAAATGTTGTGGACTCAGAAACTGTAACTCCTGGAGCTGAAAGTGCCCCAAGTTCTAGCCTCTCTACCCCCATGGAGACTCCCTGACAAGTGAGGACAATGCTGAAAATGAGGCTCAGAGTGCAGAGACTATAACAGTTCCCCTAGAAAGACTGGTCGAGCTGTAAAGCCTGTGGTGCACCTCAGTTATGATTCACTTGGGAGGCCTGTGGACTTGCCTCTCAATGTTGTCCATAAAGGAGTGTATGTGTCCCCAGCTCATTGCCCAAACTGAGCATCAGTGCTAACTCCAAGTTACTTGTGTTGCCCTTCTAATATGGTGCCCTTGCCCCATCCAGCCCCAAGGTAACTGATAGGGAAGGGCCCCTCTTCAGGTTTCATGTACAAGAGGTAATAACTTGAGTTATGGTACAGTGTATGTAATACTGTGTAAAGAGTGACGTACTGCAATGTTTCAGAAATGTGTTCTTGGTAAAATGATATATTGACTGATGATTACATGTGCGAGCCTAATGCAAATGTATATGGTTGCAGTTGAAACTTATGGGGGTACTTGCTTGACGCGGACGTCAAGCTTTCCCAGGCCAGGAAGGGTGTAACCCCCCTGCAAATGGGGGTTCCCAAAAGACTTCCAGGAGCTTGCTTGAATGCTCCAAGCCTGAATGGTGTTTGGCATTTAAGCCATTTATCAGTGAGTGTTTTAGAACCTCTGGTACTGTCTTTAAGAGCTGTCTGCTTGCAGACATAATTAGCTTGTATGGGGACTGTGTGTTTTTTGATTGAGTACCACTCAAGCTGCTGCCAATTCACTTCATTTTTGCAGTCACTAGGAGTGCAAAGGGAACCTATCTGAAAGATGTAACTGTTTGCCAGAAATCATTTACAGTAATAATGAAATTACAGTTTGTCTAACCTGATTTCTTTTGCAGTCAGAACAGTGTCTGCCTAGTTCCCCATTCTGGTTTTGAACTGCTGAACTGGACCAATCAGTGTGGGGATGTTAGCTCTAAAATGGTGCCTTGGACGAATCAGAACTTGACTCATAATCTGAGCCAGCCACAAGAGGATTGTATGGGCAGTGACTCTGGGAGATGTAGTTTAGACTTCAGTGCCTTTTGGACCAACAGCAGCAGTCTATTGTGAGTGACAGCCAATCCAGTCAAGAACTGGGAGGAACTCAAAGGAAGTGCCCGGTTTTGTCGGTTGGAGTTTCAGTTGAGCTTTGGCAGTGAAGAAGGAAGGAGCCCTGTGCTTTTTCAGTGTGCCGCTTTAGTCAAAAACGTGTGTAAGGCCCAGAGTTCCGGTCTGCAGCTTGTGTAACAGCTTGTTAGGACTGAATCTGTCCTGTGAAAAGAATCAAAGGATCTCTGAAGAGTAGAAACCAGGCTCACCTCTGTAGAAGACTGGAAGAATTGCTGAAAATTGCATCGGTCTGTCAGGAACTGAATCTGCTGTGTGTTCTCCCGGTATTGTGCAGTAATTGCGATCGGGATACAGATGCAGCCTGCCTGGTATAGTGCGTTCTTTTATATGGATGTGTGAAGAGGTTTGTGTACCTCAAGTGAGCCCTGCTGACATTGAAGGACCCTATCTTATTTGGAGGTCGTGAGTACTAATTCAGGGTCGCTTCCCTGTTGAATTGCCACATTAAATCCAAATGGAATTACTGTACTGCTGACTGTTTAATTCTCCTTTTCTCTGTGTGAAAGGGCCCCTACCAGCTGCCACGGTTTGACTAGCCACTAGGGCTTGGGTACCTAGGGACAGTAACTGATAGGGATAGGCCTGTGCACAGAGCCATAGGTAGATTATTAGAGTGATAAGCTAATTAACCTGATTTCCCTGTCCTTGTTATATCCCCTAAATAAATCAGAGCTGCTTGTTTCAGCAAAGTTATACTGCCTGAGGTATTTGTCTATGTTAAAGTACTGTACTGTGATTGTTGCACTGTATCATATTTCACAGGAGGTCCCAGTGCCGAACCAGACCTGGGGGTAAGTGTATACTGTAGTAATTCTGATATATTGTGTGGGCCACTAGTGGGAAGAAAGGGGGGTTGCAGTGTCCCAGAGGGCTGTGACCAAGTTAGTTTAACTATTGCAAACCCTGACCTCTGGGTGGAGGCACCCGCCATTGGATCCAGGCCCCTCAACCTGTTAGTGGCAAATCAGGCAGGGGTAGTAGCCCCTGGGATAGCGCCATCTAGGGGTTACAGATAAACAAAACCTTTCCTACTCCATGCATCCAGATACTTGTATTCTGTCATGTACTGCCTAGACCAGAAGTGAATGTTATAAGACAGTGCCACCTAACAATTATCTTATCCTCTGCACTCCCAAACAATTATGGCACCCAAAAGAATTTATCTCAAAATGTGTCAAAGGTAGCCACTAGTAAAGTATTTGATTCCCATTTCTCTGATGTCATGCATCTCTGACTCAGTTAATTTTGTGAGAGTATTTAAGGGATTCAGTTTTTTGTTAAAACAAATTGACAGCAGGATTGCCAAACCCACCGTTTGATACAGGCAAAAATGGCAATCAGAATGCTACCGTGATAGGCATTCCAAGGATGAGCTCTGTCAGGTAAACTAAAAGTTATATAATCAATTACTTGAAGTTCTGGGAAGCTCTATGAACCAGCAAGGCTTCTTCAAATGTCCACATTGTTGTAATGCCTGTCTTGATGTTCCCCATAATTTGTATTTCTCTGACGTGGAACCTTTGTAAAAGAGCCAAGGCTCAAAGGTATTTGTAATCCTAGACTTGTTAAATAAATAAAAAAAAAAAAGCTTACTATGTAACTGCAATAGACATACAAATGATTCATACTTTCCTCTTGGTTGACATAAAGACGTTCTGACAGCTGTTTATATTTAACATTTCCTTTAATGTTTAAACGGCCATGCACCAACTGCCAGATCACATCCCACATTTTCCTGGGTATCCTACCATCCATGAGATGATGTACTATTACTTTTTCCTCTACTGCCAAATTGAAAGGAAATACTGGGGATTGCATAGAGATGACCCACTTAATCTCCCTCCCACTATGACTGTAAAGAAACTCCTTATTCACTTGCCATTGTTTTAACTTGGCAAAGCAGGCTACAGTGTACCCAGTTACTGGTTTGTCCTTTCCTTTTTAGCACCCTTAAAATGCCATCCAACCACTGAACAAATAAAAGTTTAAATTTAGTCAAAAAGAGGTGTTATCCCACAGAAAGGGGTGCCTCGCTGACTCGCTTTAAGGTTAAAACTAAAAAATAAGCAATAGAAATTATTATAATGCAAGAACTATTCTCTTACTCTGATTGGCTGTCAGAGTTCTAGCAGGGTTACATTAACCCATGTTACCCTACCATGTAGAGCCTGATAACGGAGTATGTTTTTAAAAAATAGTGGTGGAAGAAGTTCTAACTCTCCTCTGTCAAGTTAAAAATTTCCCCCAAAAAGTTCTGCTCATGGCAACTATGGTGTAATGTACTAAGCCTGAGTGAAATCTTGTTGATACAAATAGACTGATGGCCCCCACTCGCTTGAAATGCTCAGTTGTATTGGTACCGATAATTCAGCTGACAGTTATATACTTGGTGCCATGGCGAGATCTGATTTTCTAATGCTGGTGTCCGTTAGTGTCCAGCATGTAAAGAAATAGTGTACTGTCTTTAATAAACAGTGCTAATGTCAGAAGATCCCATCTCAGCCCATATTCTGGCTGAGTCCTCATTGACTGGTGCAACTTCAGCATCACAGAGGTTGTAATGCGATCTTTTGTACTTTTTATGTTGATTGTGCGCATGCAAAAGAAGAAAAAATTACTCCCCTTAGTAATGTTGTTTCTTCTAATGGAGTCTTGCTGTATTCTGACATAAGCAGTTAGGTCCTGCCTTTCAACTGCCCCGGAGAACAAAGAGTTAAACTTTCCATGGCCAGCATGGAATGTTCACCACAAGCTCGGTTGAAGTCCCTGTCTGCTGTTGTTTAAACTGCAACCGTCAGATCTTTACGAGCAGTGCTCACTAGGAGTTCTGTGTGGAAACTGTAAAATTCATACTAGCCAACTGGCAACTATATCTATATAAAAGGGTTTTTGCTTTCAAAAGGAAGACTCAAGTCAGGAAACCCAAAAACAAAACGCATCCAAAACACAACCACTCATCCAAACTAAGAGGGTGAAAAAAAGGACACCCCTAGGGTGCCAACACTGCTCCTGCCCACCCACATCCCAAAAACTAGGTTCTGAGAGGGGAGGTGGGGGGAGGTCAGAATACAGCAAGACTCCATTAGAAGAAACAACATTACTAAGGTGAGTAATTTTTTCTTCAAACAACATGAAGTCTTGCTGTATTTTGACATATGCAGACTACCAAGCAGTACCTCCATGGAGGAGGGACAGAACCTACTTTGGAAATAGGCTCTGAAGTACTGCTGTGCCAAACCGAGCATCACTCCTAGCCTGGATATCCAGAGAGTAATGCTTGGTGAATGTATGGACTGTTTTCCAGGTGGCTGCTTGACAAATGTCTAAGAGAGGAATATCCCTGGCAGCAGCCAGGGAAGCAGCTGTACCTCTAGTGGAATGAGCCCTTAGGCCTGAGGGTGGAGTTCTACCCAGTTTTTCATAGCAGAATTGTATACAAGAAACAATCCACCTGGCAATAGATCTCTTAGTGGCAGGTTTGCCCTTACCAACCTCTCCATACGTGAGGAACAACTGGAGTGATTCAAACCTGTGACCCTTGGTACGCTCTATGTAGTAGCTAAGGGCTCTTTTAACATCCAAGCTGTGTAACCTCCTCTCTCCAGAGGAGGAATGGTCAGTGAAGAAAACAGGGAGAGATATAGACTGGCTGAGGTGGAAATCTGAAACCACTTTAGGCAAAAACTTTCTGTTAGTTCTTAGGACCACTTTATCTCTATGGAAAGAGATTAAATCAGATTCCACTGAGAGGGCTTGCAATTCACTGATACGCCTGGCAGAAGTAATGGCTACCAAAAACACAGTTTTCCAAGTCGAGTACTTAAGCTCTGCAGAGGACAAAGGCTCAAAGGGGGTTACATAAGCTGAGCAATGCAAACATTAAGGTCCCAGGCAGGAGCAGGATCCCTAAAGGGGGGATTGGTGTGAAGCAATCCCTTGAAAAACTTACAAAACACAGGATGGGATGATAGAGAGGAAGGCTTGCCTACTGGCAAGAAAGCAGAAACAGTTGCCAAGTGTACTTTAAGGGTAGCTGGTCTGAGGCCTAGGCCATTAAGATGGACCATATAGTCCAGAACCGTGGGCAACTCAGCAGAGTCTGGAGAAATAATCTTCTTAGAACACCAAATGCTGAATCTTTTCCATCTGGAATTGTAAGTCTTTCTGGTGGAAGGCTTTCGAGAAGCCTTAAGGGTATCCAGAACCCCCTGGGAAAGATGCAGATCTGCAAACTCTAACTCTTCAAGAGCCATGCCTTGAGATTGACAGACCGAAGATTCGGGTACAAATCCTCCCCCGAGAGGATGTCAACAGGTTGTAATTCCTAGGAAGAGACAGGGGAAGGTGGACTGCTAGGGACAGCAACAGGGGATGCCAGGGCTGTCTGGCCCAGTCTGGAGCAATCAGAATCACTTTGCATGGTTGTGACCTTATCTTGACTAACACTTTGAACAGAAGAGGGAAGTGGGGGGAAGCATACAAAAATGTCCCTTCCCAGTTCAGAATCAGAACATCCAGGGGGACTGAGCCCAAGACTGGAGGTCTGCAGCAAAAGAGAGAAAGTTGGTGATTGTCTGGGGCTGCAAAAAGATCTATCTCTGGAGTGCCCCATCTGGAGAAAATCACTTTCAAAACTAGAGGATCTAGGGTCCATTCGTGATGGCCCTGGGATATTCTGCTCAGAGCATCTGCTAGGACATTGTCCTTCCCTGGGTGGTGAACTGCTATCAGAGAGGTTTGCAGGGAATAGTCCAGGGACCACGACTTCATTGCTTCTGTGCACAAGGCCATAGGCCGAGTGCCTCCCTACTTGTTGCTGTACCACATGGTGGTGGTGTTGTCTGTTCTGACCTGGACCACCTTGTTCTGTACAGATTTGGAAAAATCTTGCAGTGCCAGAAACACTGCTCTGAGTTCCAAGAGATTGATGTGAAGCAGAGATTCCTGAGGCGACCACAGTCCTTGAGTGGTAAGATCCCCCAAATGGGCTCCCCAGCCCAGCAGGGAAGCATCTGTGGTGAGTATCACTGAATGAGACTGAGTGACAAAAGGAACCCCTTGTCTCAAATTGTCCTGATCCTGCCACCATTGCAAGGCCTGGATCAGGGTTCGAGTCACTGGGACTGGTTTGGTAAGGGAATCCTTTCTTTGGGACCAGAAGGCTCTTAAGTGCAACTGAATGTCCCTCATCTGGAATTCTTGCTCCTTGCACCACTGCTGTGGAAGCTGCCATTGGCCTAGAAGCTGAAGGCAATGCCTTGCTGGTCGAGACACCTGAAGGGTGAATGAAGAGGCCAGTTCCATGAGGGTCCTTGCCCTTTCCAGGGGAAGAAAGGCTCTTGCCTTTACTGTATCCAGCTCTGCCCCTATGAAGGTGAGGAGCTGTACTGGTTCGAGAACTGACTTTGGAAGGTTGAGAAGGAATCCTAAGGAAGTGAGCACTTGCTGGGTCACTTGCAAATGTGACTTGACTTGGTCTGGAGACTGACCTACTATGAGCCAGTCATCCAAGTATGGGAAGATGGAGATCTTTTTTCTCCTTAGGAAAGCAACCACTACTGCCAGGCACTTTGTGAAAACCCTTGGGGCTGATGTTAGGCCAAAGGGCATTGCTCTGAATTGATAGTGGCCTGAGGGCAACTCAAACCTGAGGTACTTTCTGTGGGAGCACCTGATGGGAATGTGAAAATAGGCATCTTTGAGGTCCAGGGAGGCTAGCCAGTCCCCTGGCCTTAGAGAGGGAAGGATAATTCCCAGAGTCACCATTTTGAACTTTGGCTTTAAAAGGTGTTTGTTCAGATATCTTAGGTCCAGGATGGGCCGCCATTCTCCTGTCTTTTTGGGGGTTAGGAAGTACCTGGAGTACAATCCTTTGCGCTTGTGTAGGGTGGGAACCCTCTCTATAGCTCTGAGAGCTAGGAGAGAAGAAACCTCTGCCTCTAAGGCAAGGGTCTCTGATAGATTCGCAGGTGGAAAGCATCTGGTTCTCATCTTGGGAAATTTTTTGAAGCTGAGAACCTGGCTTACTACCTCCAGGACCCACTTATCTGATGTTAGAGACTTCCAGTCCTGGACAAAGTAAGCCAGCCTGCCCCCTACTGGTATGGGAGAATCGGCCCGGGGCAGACCCATCAGGGTGTCTGCTTGGCAGGGGCTTTAGGCTGAGGGGTGGATGCAGGCCTGCTCATCCCCTGTCTGCCTCTCCCTCTAAAGAACCCCCTCTGAGAGAAAGAAGAGGAGGCCTGAGCTTAGTAAAAAGGCCTTTGAAAAGGCCTGCCCCTGTCCCTGGGCTGCTGCCTCTGAGGAGTTGCTTGCCTTTATTTGGCCTGAGCACTCCTGTAGGTGGTCCTGTACTCATCCATCTTTTTCATGTAGTTCTCTGCTCCCCAAACAGAGAATTACCAAATACAGGAAAATCCATGGCCTTAGCCTGGGTATCCTGTGAGAGGCTAATACATCTGAGCCAAGCCATCCTCCAAAGAGCCACAGATGTAGCCATGACTCTTGATGAAACATCATTGGAGTCAACAGCAGCATGAAACTGTAATTTAGATGCCTCAATCCCATCTGCAGCCACCTGCTCCAGCTCCTTGGCAAGCTGGTCAGGGGCCTGTTTAGCCAGAGCCAGCACAGTGTCCCACCTGGACTTCTGGTATCTAGCTGTATAGGCCATATAGTTAGCCTGCCTGAGTCCCAAAGATGTTGCCATGTATTGTTTCTTTGCCATGGCATCAGTCTTCCTGGAGTCCTTGTCTGGGGGTGTGTGATGCCAAGGGGATATTTGCCTAATCACAGGCAACAGCCTGCACTACTCCAACATGGCTGCATTGCTGGAAAAGGAACTCCGTGTCTGAGCCTGAGAGAGTGTACCTCTTGTCCATTTGTCTGTCCACAGGAGGTATAGAATTAGGAGACTTAAGAATTTTATGTGTCTGTTTCCGAAAGGATTTGTAGAGGGGAATAGACAGTCTCCTGGACTCTGGGATGTCCATCATCTCAACAAAGTCAGGCTCCTCCTGATCCTCTACTGCTTCCTCCACAGGGAGCTGGAGGGTCTCAGCCACTTTTTTGTAAAACATATGGTGAGAAGGGGACTCAGAAAGCCTAGGAGGAGAAACACCTGAAGGTCTATCTGGGGAGATGTCCGGGTCAATAGGCACATCCAGACTTTCATAATCACCATAATCATCCTCATACTTTCCTTCCTCCTCCTCCAGTTCATAAAATTCTTCCAAAGTGTAATCCGGAACTGGGGGAACCGACCGAACCGAACCCCTGCCAGATGGTGCCGGTTCAGTCAGAACCGAAGTAAGCGATTGCACTATTCTTATCGCCTTGGCTATCTTATCGGCGGTCGGAGTATGAATTTCTGAGTCGAACCGGTTGATTTATCTTTTCTTTTCCTTTTTACCGGAACCGACTCCTCAAAATCGGCTCTCCTTTTGCCTGAAGAAGTATAGCCCTGGTCAGAGGGCACTCCTTCTGGTTTGGTCGCAACCGAACCGGGCTGGCCATCCGAGTCAGCGGACTTCTCGGCCTCCCTTTCCCTCAGTCTACCTAATCTCTTTTCCAGGGTAGATTTGGGAAAATTCTTACAAATTCGGCAGTCTGAATCGAGGTGGTCAAACCCCAGACAATAAACACAGGTGGTGTGGGGATCAGCTTTGGCAAAGACTTCCCCACACACACTGCAGTGTTGAAACCCAGTGGGCTCGTTTTTTTTCTTGGGTTTCTCAGACATGGCCAATCCTATCCAAAACTTACCCTTTTTTCGGCAATCCATCAGGCAAGACTTCCCTATCGGTTCCTGACCGTGTCACGGGTCTTGGGGGGGGGGAGTAATAAAATCCATTTTTTTAGAACCAATACGGACCGGTTACCACACTCTAAATGAATCACAAACTTTTTTACCTCAAACTGATCGGTTCACCACAATTTACAAGTTCCACACAGAAACTACACAGAAAACCTATCTAGTACTCACGGTACCACAGACAGAGACTTGAACCGACTGAGCTGTAGCAGCAATTCGGTAGAAACTGACTGAAAAAAATGACACTTCAACCAACTTTTTTGAACCGAACAAAGGAGAAATCTCCAGAGCGACTGTTCAGTGAGGTGGAGTAAAGAATCTGATGGTTGCAATTTAAACAACAGCAGACAGGGGCTTCAATCGAGCTCATGGTGAACATTCCATGCTGGCCATGGAAAGTTTAACTCTTTGTTCTCCGGGGCAGTTGAAAGGCAGGACCTAACTGCATATGTCAGAATACAGCAAGACTTCATGTTGTTTGAAACATGTTGCGGCAGCTTGCTGCAGAAGCAGGTTGTGGAGGTGGGCCACTGTTGTGGCCAATGCCCCCACTGCCTTTGGAGGCTTGGCCCACTTTCCCCAAGGGGTGGCATGCTGTTGCTGACACTAGTTCAGCCAGCATGCCACAACCTTGAAAGATTTCAGATGCTGCAATCAGGGACCGCCTCGTCATTGCAGTGTCAGCCATGCTGCAATGAGGGAGCGACCCATCATTGCAGTGTGGTCCCTTGCCTCCCCGACCCAGTTTGCCGATGGGGAGTCCGGTCCCCATCAGTTTCTGTTGTCTGCTGAGGGGTGCCCAATCCCCTCGGCATCATATCCCTTCCCCTGTTTCTTTGCCGGCCGGGTGCCCAATCCCGTCGGCATGTCCCCATTTCTTGTGTGTGCCGGTGCCCAATCCCCTCAGTCATAAGTCCCTCCCAGTATGTGCCGACGGGAGTGCCCAGTCTCTCCACCCAAAACACAGGTGGCACGCTGGGAGCCCACCTCAGCATGCCAAAAGTACCTGTGAAATGGAAAAACCATCCCGCGAAGTCTAGTTTTTTTTTGGTTACAATGGCGACTACATAATCGTAACTTCATTTTAGTGACTGTAATATGAGCGACTAGCTCATTTCAGTGATCACCCATAAATGGCGACTAATGCTGAGTTCGCAATTGTAAAAACTAGTGACCTCATTTTCTGGATGGAGATGCGGGCACATTCCAGTTCTACCTCTTATGCTGCAGTTGTGCTTAATGAATTTTTAAGCAACCCTGTCAATCAGGCTGTTTTTTGCTGAGGAGAAACTTTTAAAAGACTAACAAACAACCACTTCCACAAAGAAGAACAGCCAGCGTCAGGCTTCTGTACCTTCTGTTTTTTAAAACATCTACTTTCTATCTAGGACTTCCACGGTGTTTTCCCCATTGGACTCATGCTGTGATCTGTAAACTGAGAACCTTTTTTTAAATTAATGCAGATGACGTTTCCTCCTCACCCCCAGGATAGCTTCTAGGTTCAGTTTTAGTGTGTGTTCATCTTAGTTTTGGAACCTTATATTTATTTCATTGCAGATTGAAACACATTTCAGCATCAGCTTCGGGCCACGTATTTGTAAACTAAACATATCCAATGGCAGATGTGAAGTATACTTCAGCTACCTTGCATCCAGTGCAATGTTTCTTGTTCACGTCACATTGCTTAAGTAGCTTAAAGAGTAACAGCAGCAATATTTATTTGTAGTATCTACTACTAGCAAGTTAGAATGCAAGTTGCTGTTGCTTTGGAAGCTGCCCCTGAAGTTTATCCAGTTCCAAAAGCCACATTTAGGGATACTTTAATGGCTGTGGTAGTATTCAAAACCTTTTTAACAACACTCCTTTTTCCCTTTTTGAAGAATAAAGCAGTTAGCAGAGATGGTAAAAAGCAAGCACTTACCTGAATGAAGAAAGGCAACAGAGAGTTAATGTTTCTGCTTAAGGGAGGGGACGAAGCGCTATTTTTACATGGTAGCTACATATGTGTAGCGCTATAGTTGATGCGCGCTATTATTGCAGTCACCTAAAAAAAGACGCTAATATTGCAGTCGCGATTTTATTTTCGCTATTTTAACATGGAACTGTTTTCTTTCACCCCTGTAAAAGAAACGGTCCCTCGCTCTCTCTCCGCCCCATGAAACCAGGCCACCCTCTCGCGCAGCCCTGCCTCCCCACACACCTCACCCCATACTTACCTGCAGAGCCCAGCCGATGATCTTCGTGACCGGAACAAGTCTGCACTCTTCAAAGCCAACCGTGAACTGAAGAAATGCCAGTAAGCTGTATAATGGCATAAATAGGTTTTTCAACTTTGCTGCATATCTCAGGCATTTTTGGAATTTTGTAACCAAATTTTCAACATGGGGTTATTGGGATCCCTCCTCATGAATTCATGACTGTCATGGCGTTATTTGGTCCCGAAGGTGATTTCACAGTCACTGCAAGAATCACGCTTCGGGACGATCGCAACGACAGTGCCAGTGTTCATGGTGGGCTATCAAAAAGCCTATGTTGCAAATTTGGAGACAGTAGCGATCATTTTACGAAAGGTGCATTGCTAGGTGCTACTTATCACCATAACTTTTCGAACTTGCAATATTTTCATGCCACATTTTTAACACTGGCATTTTTTCACACCTCCTTATGTACAGTCCAACTGTCATTTTTCACATCCTGGCCAAAATATGTTTTTGCACTTGTGGCGCAGAATAGCGTGGTCGCTGTGGGAAATCAGTGTTTGGGACAGATTAAAATTGAGTGAGTGAGAGAGAGGAGTGACTGAGCTCAACTGAGCTCTGTTGGGACTGCTGCAGATTTCTCTGTGGGCAGAAAAAGACCCCAATGCAGGCAGGAGCCCAGTATAAAAGGGCAGCCTGCAGCGCCGGGAGAAACAGAACAAGAGATCGAGTGAGGGAGGGTGAGTGAGCGAGCTCAACGGAGCTCTTTCAGGACTGGCTGTGGATTTCTTTGTGGGCAGAAAAAGGCGTCAATGCAGGCAGGGGCGCAGTACAAAAGGGCAGCCTGCAGCAGTGGGAGAAGCAGAATGAGCGAATGAGAGAGGGGGAGTGAGCGAGCTCAACGGAGCTCTGCTGGGACTGCTGCAGATTTCTTTGTGGGCAGAAAAAGGCGCCAATGGAGGCAGGGGCCCAGTACAAAAGGGCAGCCTGCAGTGCCAGGAGAAACAGAATGAGTGAGGGAGAGAGGGGGAGTGAGTGACCTCAACGGAGCTGTCGGGACAGCTGTGAACTTCTTTGTGGGCAGAAAAAGGCGCCAAAACAGGCAAGAGCCCAATACAAAAGGGCAGCCTGCAGTGCCATGAGAAACAGAATGAGAGAGGGAGTGAACGAGCTTAACGGAGCTGTGTCAGGACTGCTGTGGATTTTTTTGTGGGCAGAAAAAGGTGCCAATGCAAGCAGGAACCCAGTATAAAAGGGCAGCCTACAGCATCGGGAGAAATAGAACAAGTGAGTGAGAGAGAGGAAATGAGCGAGCCGGGTGGAGCACTGCCGGGACTTCACAGTTGCCCACCCTCCTGCCTAGAGCCCTCTATGGTCCTATATTACAGCAGGGTTTCTGGAGTGGAGACAAAGCAATGGTTGGATACTTTTAGGATTGCTGTAATAATACAGATTAAGTTGTTCTGTTTATTTCTGTAACTGAGCTAAGTACTGAGCTATACTGTTATGATTGCTGTAATACATATTTATTTGTTCTGTTTATTTCTCTAACTGAGCTGAGTAGTAAATTTGGTAGAAAAAATCCAAAAAATGACTGTTTTACGAGCGTGCCTTGCACAGTTGCTAAGCATGCTCATAACCTCGTGAATTTACAATATTTGCACTACAGATTTTCAACACTGGCATTTTTCCACACCTCCTTATGAACAGTACAGCTGTCACTTTTCACATCCTGGCCAAAATGCACTTTAGCACTTCAGGCACAGCGCGGTTGCTGTGGGAAATCAGTGTTCGGGACACATTAAGAAAACCACAGTTACACTGTTCATGAGTAGAGGTCCTGAAATGCCTATGGTGAAAAGTTTGTGATGAAAGTCCATAAAACGACTGTGTTACGAGTGTGCGTTGTGCAGTTTCCACACACCTTTGTAACTTCGCAAATTAGTAATATTTTCATGCCAGATTTTCAGAACTGGCATTTTTTCACACCTCCTTATGAGCAGTACAGCTGTCATTTTTCACATTCTGGCCGAAATGTGTTTTCACCCTTCAGGTGCAGAATAGCGCAGTCACTTTGGGAAATCAGTGTTTGGGACAGAATAGAATTGAGTGAATGAGAGAGGGGGAGTGACCGAGCTCAACTGAGATCTGTCGGGACTGCTGTGGATTTCTTTGTGGGCAGAAAAAGGCATCAATGCAGGCAGGAGCCCAAAAGGGCAGCCTGCAGCAACGGGAGAAACAGAGCAAGCAAGTGAGAGAGGGGTAGTAAGCGAGCTCAACGGAGCTCTATCGGAACTGCTGCAGATTTCTTTGTGGGCAGAAAAAGGCGTCAACGAAGGCAGGAGTCCAGTATAAAAAGGCAACCTACAGCGCCAGGAGAAACAGAATGAGCGCATGAGAGAGGGGGAGTGAGCAAACTCAGTGGAGCTCTGCCGGGACTTTACAGTTGCCCACCCTCCCGCCTAGGTCTTCTGTTGTTCTATATTACAGCAGGGTCTCTGGAGTGGAGACAAAGCAATGATTGGATACTTTAGGATTGCTTTAATAATACACATTGAGTTGTTCTGTTTCTTTCTCTAACTGAGCTAAGTACTGAACTATACTGTTATTATTTCTGTAATGATACATATTTATTTGTTCTGTTTATTTCTTTAACTGTGCTGAGTAATATTTGGAGTGCAATAAGATTTCTAACTGGGCTAAGTGAAACTATATGAGAGCCGAGAACAAAAGGTATGGTAGCTGAGGGGTGAAAAATGGAGAAGGAGGCTTTAGGATTGCTACTCTAATACTGTATCTAACAGATGAGATTTGAGACTGAATTACCCTGGTCAGCAAGGGGTTAGTAGGGGGACTATTGTTGGGGCGGGGGGGGGGCAGGAATTTGACTAAATAGGGGCCTAACAGTTGTAGTAGCATACAGAACCTGGGAGTAAGAGCCCGTAACATAAGATGGGGGCCAAAATGGGGCGGCTGCCACATGTCAATAGGGTGGGTATCTTTGGATGGGTGGAGGGGTGTACAGGGTGTGGGTGTGCCATGATCCTGGACTGGGCTTGGAGGATGGGTGGGGGGGGTGTATGGTCTGTAGATGACTGGCTAGTTTGAGGGAGGAATTGTGGAGGATAGGGAGGAGTGTAAGTGGCAGGGCAGATGAGTATGGTAGGCGTCCTGAGGGGGTGGGGATGGCAAAGGGGGATGGAGGAAGAATAACTAGGGACTGAAACTGACCCCAGTATCAGAGGTACTAGCAGAAAAGAGAGGAGAAGGAAGGGGGTGCCCAAGCCGAGTGCAGGGAGCCTCCTGATGGGGGAGGAAGAGACGACGACGAGGAGTACCAGGGGAGAACCGGGGGGAGAGCAGATGGCTGCAGGTAGGGAGGGACCAGGGGTGGCATGGAGGGGAACACGGAGGAGGGGGAAGAGATGTAGGACTGGTATCGACTATGAATAGATTCGAACCTCTGCTGTGGGACAGAGGGGAGCAGGAACATTCTGAAGGGGAGGACAAGCGGGGCATGAGAGGGATGGCAACAGGTAGGGAAGAGATAGTGAGGACAAAAGGATAGAAGGGGGCTAGTAAGGAAGGAGGGGGTGGGACTGATGGAGAGAAGGCTATGGGAAGGGAGAAGGATGGAAGGGGCATCACTATCTGGGTAGAAGGGAATGGGGGCTCTAAATCGACAACAGCGGGGATAGGAGAGGGGTTGGAAATCAGCAGGAGAGAGGGGGAGGTCGACATGGGAAGCCCAGTAGGAAGTAGTCAGGCTGGGAGTGGGTTCAAGGGGGATGGGAGCAGTAAGGCAGAGAAAAGGGGTGAGGTGGAAGTAGGGGGTACAGATACAGAAGCCACAGAGGGTGCAGTTGGCAGGGGTAAAGGACAGGGAAGAATGAATACTGGGGTAGTGGAAGGGGCATTAGAAGCGAAAGGGGTTAAGGGGTGGGGGGTACTCATCCTGGGGGATTCTATACTGAAATGGGTGAGATGGGAAGGAATGGGGGAAAGGCACAGCCATATTTGGGTTGAAGCTGTCCCAGGTTTACTGCAGGAGGGGCAGGGCAGGCACTGCTCAAGCATGCACAGAGGGAGAGGAAGAAACCTCATTTACTGTTCATGTGAGTACAAACGACTTGGCGGGGGACACTGTGGAAGTAGTGAGGGGGAGATTTGAGTACTTGGGCAGGCAGTGTGAGGGGGTGGGGAAGTCGGTGGCATTCTTGCAGGTACTGCCAGTACCATGTGCAAGCATGGCGAGGAAGGGTAGGCTTGAGGAGTTCGAGTGGCTGAGGGACTGGTGCCACATGAAACATTATGGGTTAGTGACTAACTGGGGTAGGGTCGGGGGGAACAGTGACTTGTACATGGGGGAGAGGGTACACTGGAGCAGGAAGGGGCGGGGCTTATTAAAGGCAGCATTGCTGCTGGGCCACTGGCACTGAGGGATGAGGTGCTGGACGCCACACCTCGCGCCATGCTGGCGACCCGGGTTCAGATGCAAGCCTGGCCTGCCAGGGGTTGGCAAGGGAGGGATAGGATTGAGCATCCGGAGGACTGCTCTCCTATCCTGGGGCAGGATCCAGGGACCCACCTGCTCTGTAGCAGCCCCTGGTGATGACCACGGGCACTACTGCAGCGGTGTAGTAAAGGGTGGTGGACTGTGGCGGACGTTGGCATGCTGTGCCTAAGCGTCATTGCACAGCTGCACTCTGCAAAAGGGAGAAAAGTGGATAATGTGCTACAGTTAGGCAGCATGAGCTTCTGACCCCCCACCCGCCCTCCTCAACCAGATCCTACTCCGGTGGGTCGACCTGGGAAGCTCTTCACCACCCCACCACGGGGTAATCCATGGAGGTAAGCAGGTCGGCCTGATGTTGGGGGCAGGACTAGGGTGTCAGTCAGGATGACCAAGCCGGATCGTAGCCCAGTGAGAAATGTGGGGGAAAAAAAGGCAGGATTAGAAGGGTGTATCTGTACTAAGATGGATTTAAACAAATGCCGGGGGGGGGGGACTGAAGTTGGTAGAAAGGTCTGGACAGGGGAGCCTGATGAGCTCACCGCCCTAGATATAGGTAACGGCAGAGGCGTAGTAACCCTGGAAGGGGGCAGCAGAGTGGTCTGAGTGTAATACAGAAGGCTCCTCCACCCAGTAAGAATAAGGAGGAGAAAGGGTGCGGACTACTGGGAGCAAGGACACAGGCCAAGGAGGAGAAGAGTGAGGAGAAGGAGGGATGTGGGTGGAAGGTGGTCTGACTACATGGATAGAGAACTGGTTACAAGGGAGGATGCAGAGGGTGGTGGTGGTGGGGAGGTAGCTCTCGGCACCCACAGCAGTGACAAATGGGGTGCCACAGGGCTCAGTGCTTGGCCCAATGCTATTTGGGCTCTTTATCTCCGATATAGCACATGGAGTGGGGAGCAGGGTTAGTCTGTTCGCACATTATACCAAATCAAAAGCAAATAGTTATAGTAGCAGAGCCCCCCACACACACACACACACACATATACACGCCCCAAAAAGCTGCTTAAAAGCCTGCAATTCATTAAAATCAGTTCCATTTTCTTACTTACTTGGGGTTTAATGCCAGCAAGTGTAAAATCATGTACCTAGGGCATAGGAACCCCGATGCTGGGTATAGGATGGGAGGAGGTACTGATACTCACTAGACATGAAAAGGTCCTTGAGGTTATTATATCAGAGGACCTCAAGATGGCAGTACAGTGTGACAAGGCTATGGGCAGGGCAAATTGGATTCTGAGGTGCATAAGGAGTGGCATCTCCAGTAGGAGGAGGAGGGATGTTATGCTGCCATTGTATCATTCCTGGTATACCCCCAGCTGGAGAATTGTGTCCAGTTTTAGAGTCCACAGTTTTGAAAGGACATAAAGTGGAGGTTTTCCAGAGCAGGGCAACTAATATGGTTCAGAATTTTCACAGGAATCCCTACAAGTAAAGGCTGAAGAATCTCAACATGTACACTCTGGAAGAGAGGAGGGCAAGACATGACATGATCAAGACCTACAAAGTACCTCACAGGGGTAAAGACGGTGCAGTTGGGGAGGTTCCTTCAAACGAGGATGAGCACCCAAACCAAGGAACATACAATGAAGCTGGGGGGGCATTCAGGATAGATGTGAAGAAATATTTCTTTACTGAAAGGGTGGTAGACGTCTTGAACAGACTGCCAGGAGAAGTGGTGGAAGCTAAAATGGTAGGGGGCATGAAGCATGCATGGGATAAACATAGGCGTATATTAGAAAAAGGGGAAGGAGAGGGTCAACGGAGATCAGTAGGGCTATGGAAGTGGAGTAGGTTCAAGTTCATTGCAGGAAAAATCCATTAAACAAGCTCATAGAAACATAGACTTTGATGGCAGATAAGGGCCGCTTGGCCCACTTAGTCTGCTCATTTCCCTACCTAGAGGATAAGCTGCAGATCCTATTTAACCAACAGCCAATTTGTTCCTACCCCCCCCCACAAAAATTGCCTCATGTCTGTCCCACGTATTCTTGAATTCTCCCACAGTTTTAGACCTCACAACCTCCTCAGGAAGGCTGTTCCATGCGTCCACCACCCTCTCTGTGAAAAATACTTCCTCACATTGCCCCTGAGCTGTCCCCCCTCTATCTTCAAATTGTGTCCCCTTGTTATTACACATCTCTGTTTCTGAAAGATGCTACCCTCTTGGACTTTGTTGATTCCACTGAGGTACTTAAATGTTTCTATCCTGTCCCCCCTCTCCCTCCTTTCCTCAAGGGTATACATATTAAGCTCCTTTAGTCTCTCCTCATATGGCTTCTCTTGCAGATCCTGTACCATTTTAGTTGCCCTCCTCTGAACTGCCTCCATCCTGTCTATGTCCTTGCAGAGATGGGGTCTCCAGAACTGGATGTAGTACTCCAGATGGAGTCTCAGCAACTGTCTGTACAGGGGGATAACAACTTCCTGTTTTCTGCTGGTGATACCTCTCCCTATACATCCCAGTATCCCCCCAGCCCTCCCTACCGCCTTCTCGCATTGCTTGCCAACCTTAAGGTCATCTGATATGATTACCCCAGGTCTCTTTCCATTTTTGTTGTTGTTACTACCTCCCCCCATTGTGTAATCTTCCCCTGGGTTTTTGTTTCCCAGGTGCATTACTTTGCACTTCTTTGCATTGAATCCAAGCTGCCATACTTCTGACCATTCCTCCAACCTTGCCAAGTCCCTTCTCATCCTTTCCACACCTCCTTGTGTGTATCAACCCTGTTGCAGATCTTTGTGTCATCTGCAAAGAGGCATACTTTTCCTTCCAGTCCCTCTGCAATGTCACTTGTAAAGATATTAAAAAGGACTAGACTCAGTACTGAACCCTGCGGTACCCCCACTAGTAACCCCTCTTTCTTCAGAGTGGACTCCATTTAAAATTACCTTCTGAGTCCTGTTATCCAGCCAGTGTTTTACCCAGGCTACCACCCTGGGACCCACTCCCAGGCTGGTCAATTTGACCATTCATTCACAAGGAGGTCCTGATGGACACAGGCAGAATAAGACATGCAGTAACATATGCAGGCAGGAGTTACAAGTAGGTAGAGAATACTTGGGCAGACTGGATGGGCTGAGCGGTCCTTTTCTGCTGACAAATTCTATGTTTCTATGGCATCATGTGTTAATTCAGGTGCAGTGTTTATTCAAAGTTGGGCCTACCATACATCCAGATGTAAGGTACAGTAAATTACCGAATTAGATGCAGCCCACTTACAATACAATAAACAGAACCCCAGTGCTTCGAAAAGCCTTTGCTCTTCATAAGGCTGCTTAAAGAGCTGGGGTTCTATTTGCAGTATCCACACCAGTATGCTGATCTTAAAATCGATGCCGCATCTGAATGAGTACTTGATTCTTCCTCACTCTATTTCTTCCCCACTTTGAAAACTGCTTGTCCTCAGTTAGTTTTCGGCTGGCAGCACCTCGCCTGTGTTGGAAGATAAACAATAAGTGGCACTGAAATACGTCAGACTTCACAGACTGTGAAGGCAGCTGCTCAAGGACAGACATAAGGCAATTCTGCTGGGGGGGTAGGAGGAAGTAAGCTGTTGATTAAGTAGAATCTGCAGCTTATCCATCAGGTAAGGAAATGGGCAGACTAGGTGGGCCAAGTGGTCCTTATCTGCCTTCAAATTCTATGTTTCTATGTTTCTCACCCACCATCTTGGCAAGAAGAAGGCTGCAGCTGTGGCCACTGATGACTGTTTGGGTGTGGGGATGGGGGGACCAAAGGGGACAGACATAAGGAGATAAAATCTTACTAAAAATTGTGAGATCTTCACCAGCTTTCCAAAATGCTTACCAGTAAAAGAACACTCAATGAAGTTTTTCAAATGGCAATTCAAGCTGGTGAGCCCTTTGTCTGCCATCTGACACCAGGCATTAGCCAGCATAAAATTGCCTAAAAAAGGCAGTGGGGTCATGTGGTTACTGAAATACTGGAGATTACAGATTTATAAGAACAAAAGAATATCACACAGAAGCTGGCACATATGCCTACAGCAGCTGTCTCCTGCTTCTCAGTACTTATATTTATACCCTTGAGGTACTTGAATGTTTCTGTCATATCCCCTCTTTCCCTCCTCTCTTCCACTGAGTACATATTGAGGTCCCTTAATTTCTCCTCATAAGTCTTGTGTTGCAAGCTCTGTACCATCTTATTCGCCCTTCTCTGGACCATCTCCAGCCTGTTAATATCCTTATGAAGGTGCGACCTCCAGAACTGCACACAGTACTCCATGTGAAGCCTGACCGTGGTTTTATATAATGGCATCACTACCTCCCTCCTTATGCTGGTGATACCCCTGCCTGTGCACCGCAGCATGTCACTGGCCCTCCCAGCTGCCTTACTACTTTGACATTTTCAGGTCATCTGAAATAAGAACCCCCAGGTCCCTTTCCTTCTTTGTGACTGTCAGCAACTCCCTCCCCACCCCCATCCTGATGCTTTCCCCAGGGTTTCTGTGTCCCAGGTGCATAAGTTTGCACTTTTTTGGATTAAACTTCAGTTGCCAGTCCTCAGACCATTTCTCAACCTTCCCCAGGTCCCTCCTCATTTTCTCCACCCCCTCTGGGGTATCCACTGTGTTACAGATCTTGGTGTAATCTGCGAACAGGCAGACCTTTCCCTTCAGCCCTTCTGCAATGTCACTAATGAAGATATTGAACAGGACTTGCCCCAGGACCCATCCCTGCAGCACCCCACTAGTCACCCCCTCTCCCGAGACTGCGACCCATTTACCATCACTCTCTGCCTCCTGTCTCTTACCCAGTTTCTAACCCACTTTACCACCCTTTCCCCTATGCCCAGCCTACTCAGCTAGTTTATCAGCCTCCTATGTGGGACGGTGTCAAAGGCTTTGCTTACATCAAGGTAAGCATTGTCCACTGCCCCACCCTGATTTAATTCCTTTGTCACCTAGTCAAAGAGATCAACCAGATTTGTCTGACATGACCTCACCACTGTGAATCCACATTGCCTACGATGGCTTCTAGATGCCCCACTATCCTTTCTTTAACCAATGTCTCCATGATCTTCTCCACTGCTGAAGTGAGGCTGACCGGCCTATAGTTCCCGGCCTCCTCCCTACTGCTGGATTTCTATAGAGGGACCACATGTGCCCTCCTCCAATTCTCTGGTTCCACCCTTGTGTTGAATGACTCACTGAACATGGCTGCCAGAGGTACTGTTATTTCCCTTCACAGTTCTTTTAATATCCTTGGGTGTATGCCATCTGATCCCCTCGCTTTGTCCACTGTTAATTTACTCACCTTCTGCCGGATTATTCTGCCTGTGAATGGACTATTGTCCACCTCTTCATGCCTTTGCAACTGCTATGGCCCTGCCCTCCCCACTTCTGTGAAAACTGAACAGAAAGACATAGTGGATGTCTTGGGGTGGGGGTGGGGGCACTTTGCAGTTCTTGGCATGGTACTTTTACTTCCAAATACCTAAACAGCACATACAAGCAATCAGTATTTGGCATTGACAAATGCTTGTTTTCTGTTTGTTTCAATTTATTGATGCCAATGAAAGCTAACACAGGTCGGGAGTAAGAGACCACGAGTGTAACTAAACTGACATCTGCAGTGTGAGCAGCACATATCGTAGAGACTGTCTTTCTCTGGTTATCAAAACAACTTCTGCTCGGCTCTGTTGTAACCAAACAATTAAAATCCTAACTGAATGCAGGTAAAAACGTATTATTAGTGTTGACACCAACAATTGGCACAACACATAGAGTGGGACAGTGACGAATTCCGATTTCGTAATTCAGTATAAATTAATTATGAGTTATGAAAGTACATATTTTGCTATACCAGTGTATGTGCTTATGTTTCCAACTATATTATGTAAGCATTTTAAAAGTTGAAACATTGCTTACAAGCATACACAATACAGGCAGCATTACATGCATCTCGGACAGTACTAGCATTACATGCATCTCGGACGGTACTAGCATTACATGCATCTTGGACAGTACTAGCATTACATGTGTCTCGGTCAGTACCAGCATTACATGCATCTTGGACAGTACTAGCATTACATGCATCTCGGTCAGTACTAGCATTACACATGTCTCGAACAGTACTAGCATTACATGCATCTCGGACAGTACTAGCATTACATGCTTCTCGGACAGTACTAGCATTACATGCATATCGGACAGTACTAGCATTACATGCATCTCGGTCAGTACTAGCATTACATATGTCTCGGTCAGTACCAGCATTACATGCTTCTCGGACAGTACTAGCATTACATGCTTCTCGGACAGTACTAGCATTACATGTGTCTCGGTCAGTACCAGCATTACATGCATCTTGGACAGTACTAGCATTACATGCATCTCGGTCAGTACTAGCATTACACATGTCTCGAACAGTACTAGCATTACATGCATCTCGGACAGTACTAGCATTACATGCTTCTCGGACAGTACTAGCATTATATGCATCTCGGACAGTACTAGCATTACATGCTTCTCGGACAGTACTAGCATTATATGCATCTCAGACAGTACTAGCATTACATGCATCTCAGACAGTACTAGCATTACATGTGTCTCGGTCAGTACCAGCATTACATGCATCTCGGACAGTACTAGCATTACATGCATCTCAGTACTAACTTTACATGTGTCTCGGTCAGCACTAGCATTACATGCATCTCAGACAGTACTAGCATTTCATGCATTTCAGACAGTACTAGCATTACATGTGTCTCGGTCAGCACTAGCATTACACGTGTCTCGAACAGTACTAGCATTACATGCATCTCGGATAGTACTAGCATTACATACTTCTCGGACAGTACTAGCATTACGTGTGTCTCGGTCAGTACCAGCATTACATGCATCTCGAACAGTACTAGCATTACATGCATCTCGGATAGTACTAGCATTATATGCATCTCGGACAGTACTAGCATTACATGTGTCTCGGTCAGTACCAGCATTACATGCATCTCGGACAGTACTAGCATTACATGCATCTCAGTACTAACTTTACATGTGTCTCGGTCAGCACTAGCATTACATGCATCTCAGACAGTACTAGCATTTCATGCATTTCAGACAGTACTAGCATTACATGTGTCTCGGTCAGTACTAGCATTACATGCATCTCGGACAGTACTAGCATTACATGCATCTCAGTACTAATTTTACATGTGTCTCGGTCAGCACTAGCATTACGTGCATCTCAGACAGTACTAGCATTTCATGCATTTCAGACAGTACTAGCATTACATGTGTCTCGGTCAGTACTAGCATTACACGTGTCTCGAACAGTACTAGCATTACATGCATCTCGGATAGTACTAGCATTACATACTTCTCGGAGAGTACTAGCATTACGTGTGTCTCGGTCAGTACCAGCATTACATGCATCTCGGACAGTACTAGCATTACATGCATCTCAGTACTAACTTTACATGTGTCTCGGTCAGCACTAGCGTTACATGCATCTCAGACAGTACTAGCATTTCATGCATTTCAGACAGTACCAGCATTACATGCATCTCAGTACTAGCATTACATGTGTCTTGGTCAGCACTAGCATTACATGCATCTCAGACAGTACTAGCATTACATGCATTTCAGACAGTACTAGCATTACATGCGTCTCGGTCAGTACTAGCATTACATGTGTCTCGAACAGTACTAGTATTACATGCATCTCAGACAGTACTAGCATTACATGCATCTCGGTCAGTACTAGCATTACATGTGTCTCGAACAGTACTAGCATTACATGCATCTCAGACAGTACTAGCATTACATGCATTTCAGACAGTACTAGCATTACATGCGTCTCAGTCAGTACTAGCATTACATGCGTCTCGGTCAGTACTAGCATTACATGCATCTCAGACAGTGCTAGCATTACATGCATCTCGGTCAGTACTAGCATTACATGTGTCTCGAACAGTACTAGCATTACATGCATTTCAGACAGTACTAGCATTACATGCATCTCAGTCAGTACTAGCATTACATGTGTCTCGAACAGTACTAGCATTACATGCATCTTAGACAGTACTAGCATTACATGCATCTCGGTCAGTACTAGCATTACATGTGTCTCGAACAGTACTAGCATTACATGCATTTCAGACAGTACTAGCATTACATGCATCTCAGTCAGTACTAGCATTACATGCATCTCAGACAGTACTAGCATTACATGCATCTCGGTCAGTACTAACGTTACGTGTGTCTTGAACAGTACTAGCATTACATGCATTTCGGTCAGTACTACAGCGCATGCTCATAAGCAATGCTCCAAATTATAAAACATTAAAATAATACAGCTAGACTACTTGTTTTAGTAATCTATTTACATGCATTGGTACTGTCAATTATTCAGTTTAAAAAAGCCATAACCCACACATGCTGACTTATGAAATCGCAGTTTGCTAGTTACAGAGTTTATGAAGTTTAACAGCTTATGATTACCAGGTGTCCTGAAGGTAAGAGACACAGTTGCCATGGATACCACACTGCAGCTCTGTTGCCTGCATTATTATGACAGCTCTCCATTCCAGGATCTGCAAAACAATTGCGGAATGACTATTTTATTAAAAGACACATCTTTTTATTAACTATTTCAATACAGGACATAAAATTAGTTTTAAAAATTCCTAATTATAATAATTGCAATAAGACATGACCAGGGGTTAGGTTAACAGTCAGTTAATCATCCCCTTGAGGCAGTATGGCACTCGGCTGCTCCTCTGGCCATATTATGCCCCAAGGGGGTGATTAATAGACTGCTAATCTAACCTCTGTTCATACTTTATTGCTTAAAAAACTGTAGGGTTAACCATCCCAAGATCCCCCCTCTACTACAGTACAATATGTGTGGCACCTCTTAACTGGGTTCAGCCTACTGCCCCATAAGCATCCAAAAAAAGCACTCTACAACGTGGCCTCAAGAGCTGTCAGTAATGGATAAACAAAACTCAAATATAAGAAAATTGAAATAAAAAAGTTTTAATCACATGGATTCTTTTATTTTTAGACTGCGGCCATGCATTCCATTTTGTGTCTTGTGATTCTTCTAAATCAGTTTTTCTCTTCCAATAAAAAAATCACATTACCTTGGGCCCCAAGTCATACCACTAGTATTTTAATTGGCTCCAAAGCCATTTTAATACCACCTATAGCCAGAAAACTACTAGTACCGCTCCTTAACTGTAGCACAATGCTTTTATCTTTATTAAGCAGAGACCTAGAAATTCCACCAAAGTCATTAAAGTGCAGTAATGCCTTGTATGTAGCCACTCTGTCCCAAACCAGTAAACATATATCATCCGCGCATATGCAGACGTCATGCAAGATCCAGGAGCCTTTATGACCTCATGTGTCAGATGGTCTCATCCTGTTCCAGTTTACACAATACCGGTGCTAAGAAAAATGCATAGAATATAGGGCTCAAAAGGGCAACCCTGCCCCCCCTTCCAATTCAGTGGGCAGTCCCAGCCCATCTACCTATTGACCAATGGGGGCAATGGTTGCTCCAGAATATAACGTGTATATCCACTGAATAAATTTCCTAGCCAACCCATATGTCTGCAAAACTAGAAAAATATAGTTATGCAGTACTCTGTCAAAGGCCTTCTCCTGATCCACTGACAAGAGAAGGCCTTCAGCAGCCCCAGCTAACCCTTCCCTCATGAGTGCTAGGTTGTCTTGGCTGCCTGGAATGGCACAGGTTTGGGAGACTACCAGTAATTCTGTTGCTGCTGCTGCCGCCAACCTCTTACTAAGGATTTTGGCTAGTATCTTTAAATCATTATTCAGCAAGGTTGACAGCCACCAGTTCTTTAACTCATTCTTGTTTCCTTTTTTAAACAGGAAAAACAGAATCTCTCTGAAAAGCCTACTGCTATGTACACTGTCTTTGTTAAGAACATTAAATATGTCTGCATGGATCTCAGCCGGATCCTCCCCTAAATGCTTTATAGAACTCCCCCAGTAGGCCATCCTCTGTGGGCGCCATGTTAGTGGACAGGGATTTAATCACCTCCAAGACTTCCAACTTGGTTATTTCCGCTTCCAGGGGAAGCAGACATCTCAGGAGTGATAGCAAGGACCTGTAGTCTGCTAAATTCAAAAAGACAAAGACAAGTAGAACTGTCTCATAGATAACTGAAGGTGCTGGATGCAGAGGTTAATAGTAGGAAAAAGGCAATCCAATGGATTATTTCATCCGCACTCAGAAAAATAAAGCCACACCAGTACTGCTGACTTTAATTACTTTGATTTTTTTTAAAAAGATAAAAAAAAATGTTGTTGCTAAAGGCAGTATAAATATTACAAAAAAATCCATCATAGTGCAAAATCAGCAATTCACAGTGTAAACCATTTTCAGCAAGAGCTATGTCCAAACCATTGCGTGCAAAAAATTGCAAAATAAACCTTAATGCTTGTTTCTTCTGGCTCAGTTGCCTAAATCCACAGTCCATAGGTCCTGGTATTTACTTGATTCAGAGTGCTTATCCAGAGCTGCTGCACCAACCCAAATGCTGCTTGTAGAGGAATCCTCTTACATTATGCTGTGGTCAGCCAGGAAAGAAACCACTCCCCACAGCTGGGATAGCTGCTGCTGCAAACTTGCTTACATTTCAGAGTGACAATCACTATATTATCAGAACTCTGCAAATGTACTTTCTCCGTAATATTTTTCCTTACATTTGTGCTGGAAGTCCCTCATATCATGAGGCGCACTGCCATGTGGTCAGAAGTTTCGACCAGTAGTAGACTGGCTCCTTTAGTCTTTAACCAAGCTGATGTAAAAAAGTAGTCAATTTTAGTGGCCAGTGAGCCTTTATAGAAAGTATTGCCATCCACTCCATGACTGGCAGCAGCCGCAGCGACAAGAAGTACACTGGATACCATGGTGGTGAGATAAGAGGAGTCTCACCTTTTGTGTCATATCTGCTTTTCTTGCCTGAAACCGTCGGTTAAAATCACCTCCCAGAATGACACACTTGGTGGTGAACATGTATGGGAGAATGGTCGTAGAGTTCAACTCGCCCCGTTTTAGTTTGGGGACATAAATATTTTATTTATTTATTGAAGTTTAGGATTCAGTACCTTTGAGCCAGAGGCTCGTTTACAAAGGTTCCAAGTCAATTGCATGGCAATGCCGCTCCCGCTACTTTCGAGCACCAGCGGTTCTCTGTAAATTCCTTCCAGATAAATATGGGGTTTGTTGGAGAGGTTGCGGTTGCCCTAGGGCTTCCCTTGGTCATATTTTTTGGCTCTGCCCCAATTTGATGCCTTTTTGGCTTACCATTCAGATGGAACTTACTACTTTGTTTAGCAAGTCAGTTGAATTAACAGCCGAACAGACTTTACTGGGGATCTTTCCAGACCACACTTCTCCATGGGTTAATACCCTTCTACCAACATGTTTATTAGCTGCAAAGAAATCTATAACCCGACGATGGATGTTGGCACGGATACCAACAGTGGAGGAATGGAGATCTATAATGTCTGATATATACCAATTAGAAAGTCTTAATGTAAAGATACAAAATATAAATGCATCTCACGTCTAAATGGCAGAAGTGGGTACTCTATCATTCAACGGTGGACCCTACCTTTTGCCCTTAATTTATCGAATTGGCATGGGGGTAAACCGATTATTTACTCGCATAAGGGGACGAGTGGGTTGGGGGGAGAGAGAGAGTAACTCAGAGTAACAATTAATGTCTAAAGGGAGTTAAACTAGCATTTTATAATTAAGGGCCCTATATGTTATGGTAAATATTGGCTTAACTACAAGGTTAAAAGATGGACTTTTTCCGCCCCAAAGTAAGAATGATGTCATGGAGATGGACTTTTTCTAGCAATAATTAAATTTAGCCGATGGTAATTGCTCAATTATATTTATATCCCTAGGAAGAATGATTTTACTGACTGCTCTATGCTGCTACCTTTTCTAGCTCAACACATTGTACAGTGTCTTGACATGTATAAAAACTGCTATAATAAAAGAAATGTAAAAAAAAAAAAAGGTTCCAAGTCAGACATGTAACAGGACAGTACACAAAATGGAAGTACAAAACAGGATCTGAGGTGACAGTAGCATTACATGAGATATTTGGGATAAATAACAATCACATTGGTTACAATTGACATAAAAGTTGCAAAAAACAAGTGACATTCTCACGTGCTTAAAATATTTACAACAACACTTTAGAAGTGTGATACAGCCCTTCATTGCGAAAAAGACAACGGTTTAAGGCTAAGCCCGGGTTTGGAGCATAGGAGGTTAGAAGCAGCCTGAAGTGGCTTTGTGCAGGGAAAAACATAGGGGGGATGTGGACATGGGGAGGGGGAGTGGGTGGGGGTAAGTACAGAGACACAGGGGTAAAGATATCTGGGAGAGAGGAAAACTGGAGAGGGCTGCACCAGGCTTAAAGGGTACAGCTGTAGTATGACTCGCTGGCAAGATGGGAGCATAAACCACGTTTAAACTGGCTAATCTTCACTCAAGCCAGATACATCAGCAGGGAGGTCATCAATCATTCTAGGTCCCTGATAGGAAAGGGTTCTTTGGGCTAATGACATGCGCTTGAAAGGCACCAGAAGTCCCCCTTTAGCAGTGCTTCTGGTATTAGCAGAGGGCTGAGTGTACTTAAAAAGATTTGAGGTGGTCTCAGGTGTTTGCCCCAATAAGGATTATTTACCCAGTAGGCAAGCTTGATATTTAAAACGGAGATGTAGGAGGAGCCACCCTGTCATGGAGTATAGTGTACAGGTATTTATATTATGTAAGTTCAAATTATTATAATCAATGTCCAGGAAATACCTCTTCCAGGTACTATTTCAACAAGGTCTTGCACATGGACTGCGAATGACAAAAATAGTACTTACAGCCCCAAGCACCTATCCTCCCCCCTCCCCTATAGATCAAAATGAGGGCCCTATTGGCCATAACTTTCTCATGGCACTGATATCTTCTAGGGTATGTATTCTAGTGTCCTGTAGGCAAATAATGTCCAGCTGAACTCACTGCATTAGAGCCAGATTAATTGAGCGTTTTCTGTGACTCAGCATACTCTTACTTTGGTTCCTCCCCTAGACTCAAGTCTTGGACCTCCCCACTTTCAATTCACGGTCCTGATGGCTCCCCACTGGAGACTATCTCCTCTTTCAAGTATCCTGGGGTAACCCTTGAACCATCTCTCAACTTCAACCTGCATATAGCTACCACCTGTAAGGTGGTGAACAACAAATTAGGTATAGCTTACAAAGTCAGGTCCTCCCTCAACTATGAGGCCAGACTGGATATTGCACAAGGATACCTCTGCCCCTGTCTGACTTATGGATCTCTAGCCTATCTGATTGCTAGCAATGGTGCCCTCCTAAAATGGAGCACCTGCTTCAACAACATTTGTCGATTTGCTCTCTTAGCACCCAGACTGACCCACCGTTGCCAGCTCTGCTCTCTACTGGGCTGGCTCTCTCCATCCTCACATTGACTTTTTGCCGCTGGCTGTCTAATTGAAGAAATAGAACTGGATCCCCTGAGCACCTCGTAGCCATGCTAGTCCTCACGGACCCAACTTACCCCCTCAGATCCTCTGATAAATCCTCTCTTGTGATTCCCAGATGCTCCACAAAAATGGGTAGTCTCTCTTTTGCAGTATCAGCCCCCAAAATCTGGAACTCCCTCCTTCATCATGTCAAAATCTCAGCTTCACACCAGGTCTTTAAAAAGGGTCTTCACGCCTACCTAACTGACACTGGTATATACTCTTGCCCTGACACTCCGAAGTCTCTCTCCTAGCAGCCACACTGGCCCCCTGCAGAACTTCCCCTCTTTCTGCTCTTGTACTCTCCGACTGCTGTACTAGTCTCCTCTCATTCATACCCTTAAAATTTGTCTCTCTGTTTTTCCTCCTTACTGACCCCCTCTGGGTTCTCCACATCACTAACTTCTACTGGCCCCTTATCACTGCATCTGCTGACTCCACAAGGTATTTTTGGGATGTTTGGCTAGCAGCTTATATGTCCAGCACTTAATTTACTGTAACCTGTTATTGCTCTGTTGTTGTTTCAGTAATCCAATTTTGTATTCACTGTTTTGTTATTCATAAACCTTATGTTACATGCCAATTGTTAATCCTGTTTGTACATTTATTCCAGTGTTATGTAACTCTCCCAGGTCGTGCCTGAATATAGGCAACACTCTTGTCTAGTGCACCTACTCGGTTAACAAAATAAATAAATAAATTATGGGAGGTGATGGTAAAATCAATTCCTTTACTAACAGCTATAATGATAATGACAGTAAAGCTCAGGGACACAAACATAATTATTTCTTGCCCCGCCTCCCCCCTTTTCTGAGTACTAACAGCAGGTTTCTGTTTTTAGTGCTAACAACATGACTAGCTTCAAGCACAGAGTCCTCTGTTTCAGATGATGGATCTTGCAGGGATGAGGGGATAGATGAGGTATCAGGTTTGAAAAAGGGGATAAATGCAGGAAGCTGCTTGCTTATCAACTCAAGAATCAACAGATGGAGAGACATATTGCCAGTTTGAAAGATCCTTCAGGCAAAATCCATACAGATAATCCCTCAATTAACCATATTATGCAATCCTTCTACCAACAATTATACTCTCACCCCACTCCCCCGCAACCTGACTATATACAATAATTTCTGGACAATTTACAGTTACCACACCTCTCCCAACAAGATATGGCTTTGCTAGATTAACCCTTTTCCCTAAAAGAGATACAAGCAGCGCTAAATTCCCTTAAATCTGGTAAAGCTCCTGGGATTGACGTTTTTTCCGTAGACTTTTATAAACCGCTAGTTGACATTTTATGCCCCTTACTGTTTAAGGTCTTCAAAGAGGCATCTTCAAAAGGTAAACTTCCCTGTTCTATGACAGAAGCCATTATAACAGTCCTACCAAAAAAAGATAAAGACCCTTCTCTCCCAACCAGTTATAGGCCGATATCATTACTTAATACGGACGGGAACATTTTTGCCAAAATATTAAATACTCATTTAGAATCAATCATTTTAAAACTTGTCCACACCTCCCAAGCTGGATTTATCAAAAACAGAACTGGTTCTGAGCATCTCCACTCATTATTTAATTTAATCTACAAAGCTAAATCTCTTAAATCACCTGCCACAGCTATAGCCATCGACTTTGAAAAGGCATTTGATTCTCTCAAATGGACTTATTTGTATCATGTTCTAGCCCACTTTGGTGTCACTAATAAATTTTGTACATGGATTCAATTACTATACACCTTCCCCCTGCCTGGGTTCTTACTAACTCTGCTCTGTCCTCATCCTTTCATCTGGTAAGAGGTACCAGGCAAGGGTGCCCCTTATCCCCCACTATTTTTATTCTAGCTATGGAACCCCTATCAGCTGCTCTTCATCAATCCTCCATGATCCAAGGTATTCCTATCGGTAATTCCCGCTATACTTCACTATCCTATGCTGATGACCTCCTCATTCAACTTGAAAATCTTGAAATTTCGGGACCACCCTTAATTAAGTTACTTAGCAGCTTTACTTCACTTTCTGGGCTCGTTCTGAATCTAAACAAATCAGAAACAATGCCATTGAACAATGTTTGTAACCCTTCTATGAATACAATATTAGGTTTTCATTGGGCCCCTCAAGGTATCTCTCACCTTGGAATACAGATCACCTCTAAATTAGACAAGATATGGGAAGTCAATCGTTTCCCGTTATTAGCAAATATTAAAAACACTCTCAACAGATGGAAACTGCTTAACCTCTCTTTTAATGGGAAAATCTCCACTATCAAGATCTCAATAGCTCCCAAAATACGGTACCTATTTTCTAATATCTGTTTAACCCTCCCTACTATTTTTTGTCAGAATTGATGATATAATTGTCAACTTTTTTATGGGAAGGCAAAATTCCCAGATTTAGTCATAACAAACTACGTTCCCACTGGTCCAAAGGGGGCTTCGGGCTCCCCTGGTTCCAAGCATATTTTTGGGCCTTCCATACTGCCCAAACTGTCAAATGGTTTAATAAACCCAACAATAAATCACCGTTATGGGTCAATATGGAAACATCTATGTCCAGGCAATGTCACCACTTCCTTCATTTATAACTCTCTCCCCCAGTTTAAAATCTCACCCTACTATAGCATCATAAACTCCTAAAATCCAACCCAACCCCTCTCATATATGCCTCCGTTTGGGGGAAGCACAACATCACTCTTGATAATCACCCAATTTTTTGTTGTAATTGGAAAAACTGGCATTTTTTTCTTGGAGGATATACTTATACCTCAGACTCTCAAATTAAAATCCTTTTCTGACCTGTGCAAACAATGGAATCTTCCCCAGGATGATTTCTGGAAATATTTACAGTTACACATGGCATGGAACCTTTATCTTCCTACTATTCCTCATCAATCTATATATATTATACTTTTATTTCTAAATGGATTAAAACAAACTCTAAATTAAATAGTATCATTTACAAACATATCAGAAATACAATTCCAGATCAATCTATCATTGCAAAAAAATAAATGGAGTACCCTTTTAGATTATAACTTAACCAATTCACAATGGCATAATTGCTGGCTATCCTGCCACAAATCTTTCAAGGATAATCGCAGTTCACTAATACTAACCAAAATTCTACATCTGTTGTACAGAACTCCTGAGATTTTGCAAAAAATGGGCTTAATGAACAACAATAAATTATGGCACTCTAACTCCCCCCAATGGCAATTTGCTACATATTTTATGGCATTGTCCTCCCATGCACAGTCTTTGGCATCATATTCATTTCTTTGCAATGAAAGTGATTGGTCTATCCTTTGCATTAGATCCAAAACATTGCATACTTGGTATTTTCAATGGTCATTCATACAAAATATCCCAGTCTCAGAATAGGTGGTTATCCCTACTATTCCTTCAAGTTAAATGCCTTATATTAATGCATTGGAGATCCAACATCATTCCCACCCTCCCGGATATTCTACAACAGCTATCTCAATATGGCATCCTTGATTGTATGTCACACACAGCCTCTGACTGACTTAATTTATATAATAAATGCTGGCAGGACTATTTTAAATACTTAAACACGTCTATACATATCATCACTTAATCCATGGGTTGTTATATTTTCATATTGGAATCTTGCTTCTAGCTCTTTCATTCCTTTTTCATCTCCTCTCTTTCTATCTTTTAATCTCCTTTTCTTCTTCCCTTTCCCTCTTCATTCTTGTTTACTTTCTTAGATATCTTTCACTTTTTTATGTTCTTCCTTTATACAATCTTACACATACTTGTATTAAATTACAGCATAATAGAAGTACAATCACGACTGCTCATATTTCTTGTTTGTATCTACTCCTTTTACCCCTTGAACCATAAATTGCCATATTTTTCTCTCTATCATACAGATTGTACTGCTACATATTTTCTCAACATTTGTTTTCCCCTTTAATATCATTGTATAATACTTCAGACGACATGTTTAGTCCTTCTCTCATTAAGAATTTATGTGAGTGTATATTGGAGAATGTAGTGTATTTGTATGTATTATCACAATAATTACAATAAAAAGATTAACTGCAAAAAAAGTTTGAAAGTTCCATAGAATATTTCCTTGACAGCTTTGACTTCAGCTTTCTCATTTTCTTTCTCTGCCTTGTAACCATTCAAAATGCTTCTGTTTCTAGAGTAGAGGGTGGAGGCATGACTGGCATTTCCACAGCTACCTGTGGACCTTGGGGTGCATCCACTTCTGTAGGTAACTACATGCCACCCTCCTCTTGAACAAAGCCTCACACCATCCTGGCCCTGAAGAGAGTTGGGAGGGTGTAGTGAAAAAGTATCTGTATGTTGAGTAGGTGCAGTCGGGGTTGTAACTGCTTCAGCTGGGACTTCTGCACTGGTGCCAGACTGTGGCTTATGGTTGGGGTGAGTCCTTTTCCTGCGAGTGTGAGAAGGCAGATCTTTAGGGGGGTGCTGTAGGTGTCAGAGCTCATTGCTTTCTGGGTCCAGATTTTGGGAAGTGTTGACCTAAATGTTTTGTCCTGCCATATCCATTTCATCTCCCCTGTTGTGCGAGGCCTGTGGGCAAGAGGGAAAAGAGTGGCCTTCGTCAGCACAGAGGTTGCATTGAATTTTATTTTTGTAGGATGCAGCAGTATGGCCGACTCCACAGAAATCCCACACTTCAGTGAGTCACATGCACTACCGAGATGTTTGGATGCACATCTGTAGCAGGCCTTAAGTTGTCCGATGTAGAACAACACCCCCTATCCTTGCGCAGATAGAAACAGATTGGAAGGTGGTTCACTGCAGAGTTTGTGTATGATAATTTGACCCTTATACACCATCCCCCAGTCCATATATTTTCAGAGGTCACGATGGGCTCAGGGGAACCCATCATGGTGCATCTGTTTTTCAGCCAGTGCAGGATGTCAGTGATGCTGACCCCCCTCATTCTTAGGATGGTGACGGTCTTAATTTTGTGCTTTATAAGAGGGATTACAAAAACAGGAGACCAGAGCGGGGTGTTGTTCAGCTGGCAATATCTTGCCCAGAAGTGCTCCAAACCCTCGACCCTCTTGAAAACAACATCAGATAATGAGTCTTTTGGGGTGTGTATAAAGACATACAGTTCTGTTGCCAAAAAACCCCCAAAAAACTGCCTGCTGCCCACTAGAAGATATTTGGCAATGCACAATCAGAGTGTTCTTCCAGTCCTTCCTTGAATTTAATTTTCACAGCATTCCTCCTTTTAGCTGGTTCAGTAGGATGCCTAAAAAGATCTGAGTATCTCTTTCTTCCTTCCGTGGCTTTCTGTTCTCTCTGTTCCTCCTCTTCCCTGTTCTCTTGTGTAACCTGGCAGTGTGATCTGCCTTGTCATGCAGGTGCTGTGGGGTTGCCTGGGTCCCCTGCAATATCCCATCAGATGGCAGCAGTACTGGGTCTCTCGAGTCCAGGGGATGTTGAGGTATTGGCAGGTCATTAGATGCAGATGGCTCCTCTTAGGTCCTTATGGTAGAAGGTGAGCGCTGTTGTACAGAGGCACTTTGTTCTGGATCAGAGGCAGACTCTGTATTCCTGTATATAGTACTGAAAGTGCCAGGATTTTGGTACCAGTCCTGATCCATATGGCTATGCTGTGGGGCTGCGCTTTGCGCAGAACAGCAAGGTTTACTTCTGTCCTGCACAGAGGGAAGGACAACGAGAACTGAGGTGGATCCACCATGTGACTGCTTAAACAACTGAAATTCTTGACTCCCTGAGAAGTTAAAACTAGCAGGCAAGAATAGCTCAGATTGTGACTTAGATTTTTATGCACGTTGCCCTGAACTGTGAATATCCGAAGAAGCACCGGATATCACTTCAGATGCAGAAATTGCCTCCCTAGAATTGGATTCTCACATAGGACATGAAGGTGACTGACCTGCTGAGAAAGTGCAGATCTTCCCCAGATTCACTACACTGGCAGGGCCAGGTGAATACCAGTCGGTTCCCATTGGTGATTTCTGCCATCCTGCTTGCAATAAAGCCTCTTCTGTGCTCTGTGTGCAGAGTTTGGGGTCAGTAGTATTCTGGAGCTGACATCTAATTGCTTTCCCATGGCATCCTACAGACCCATGGTTAAGCTGTCTCAGCAATGTATGCGGCACTTCAAAGGATGCTCCTTTGATGTACACTGCCTCTGTTCCTCCTGCCGTGCTGTTTTGTTGTGACGGCTTTTCCTTGGCAGCATCAGCTGATGCTGTCATTAGATGAAGCATTGGTTGTGCACCACAAACCAGGCTGTGGGCAGACTTTTCCATACCTCTCATGTCCTCATTAAGTACATTAATTTTTTGCTGTTTAGAACAATTTGATGTACATATGGGTGGCTCACTGGAGGTACCCAGGCCGACTGAATCAGTTTCTGATCCCAGAGGAGTTCAAACCACCTGTTGTGATGGACTTGAAGCATGCTGATTTTGCTGTTGCTGTTTCAACTGTAACTTATCCTTTTGTCATCTCTCTTCCTCTTCTGCTAATAATTTTAGCGAGACCTCGTGTTTATTATTTATAAATTTTGTAAGCAAACAACTCACAAAATGCATAGTAAGCACAGGAGGATACCTCTTGATATATAAACTGATAGTACTCACTTACAAAGGATCTGTATATAACACCTCCCCTTGAGTTACTACATAGGGGGGAACCCACATTTCAACAGTAAAAAAACAAAGTCCCAATGCATGCAGCAGAGGAAGATCAAAGGGGAAACTAACATCTGGAGTTAACTGCAGAACAGTAACTATCAATGACCGTTGAGACACAACGGCCAGAAAAGTTTCCCCCAGTGCAGCATTCCAATAATGAATATAAAACATTTCCGAGCCCCCATAAAGTACATAAAAAAACATGAGAAGCATAAAGAAACAAGAACATTACCACAGTACAAATAAAATATCAAGAATAGGTGGGGCAGACAGTCACAAATGAGGCTATGATCTAACCAGCCAATACAATTTGTAGTAGCATCCCCCCACTCAAGATATTATAGTCCCAAAACGTCCAAAAGGTTAACAATGGGGCAGACTGGCGGGAAACATTGGGCACATCAAAAAGTAACTGAGGTTTCAAATCGATTCTGTCCACCGCTCCCCGGAGACAATAGGCCATTAGTCGTAATATACAAGCTCTGTAAACACAAAATCAAACAGTGCCCCTCATATTACTGTATTCCCGCGCCCATGTAACCCTAATAGAGAGACCCAGGCACTTATCTTAAAAGTCCATAATCTTCACCCTGTAAGTCCTCATCAGATGAGTTGTCCCACTCCGCTGACCCAGCTTTCTCTTGCTCTGTACAGTGGAACATTTTCTCAGCATCTTTTGGGTCATTAAACTGATATTGCCTGCCCTGCCAAGATAAGCAGAGCTTGCCGGGAAGTAAAAGTTGTGCTGAATCTTGTACAACTTGAGCCAGCTTTGGATTCCATTGAATGCCTTCCAGCATTGCCTAGTACTATAGGACAAATTGGGAAACAAAAACAAGGTATCCACGTCATATTTAAGAGTCCTACGTCTCTGCGCCAAAGCCCAATCCCAGTCACCAATGCCGATGAAGACAATCATGAAGCTCTGGGGGGTCGTTGAATCCAACGCTTGCCCACCTTGGGGTAATTCGGTATGCCTTCTCAGCAGAGACCTTGGGATCGTCCTCTGATATCCCCAGAAGTTAAGGGAGAAAGGAACATGCAAAGCTTAAACAGTCCCCCTCCGCCGCCTCCGGTAATCCCAGCACCCTTAGATTTCATTCTTGGGCCTGATTCTCCACTGATTCTAGATATCATCGCAGCAGCAAGTTTTCCTTAATAAGCTTGGCTGTAGCATCACAGGCCTTAAGTACTGAAGCCACTGTCCCCCGGACCGACTGTTTGCAGTAGTCCACTCTGCTTTCCAGAGCCATCACTCTTGGGGTCAAAGTATCTAGTTTTTTTATCAATATCCTGAACCGTTTTTACCAGTTGGTTCAGGGTTGTCTGAATGCGATGCTCCCGCAGGTGGCTGTTCAGTAGAACCTGAGGCACCCTGTATTTCTGCAGGCCATTCCTCTCACTGCTATTGTGGCTTTTTAGGAGCAAAGAAATCAGCCGATGAGGCAGTTGCTCCCCGCGTTTTGCCCATACTGTCACTCACCACCAAATTAGGCACCAAATACTGCACTGTTTAGCTTCAAAGTTCAAGTTTTGAAACATTTTATTAATAAAAATCTCAAGAGCTCCAGAACTATGCTGCTTTCTCAGAAGCTGCTGAGCAATGCCCCCGCATCTTGTGTTTCTTACTGAGCTCCAAGTCCAGAAGCTGCCTTCGGTGACTGAAGGAGCTGATTTCTGGTCTAGTCCCTTGCTAGGGACATCCATTTCTTCTGAACTGGTGGAACCTTGAGCTTTGCTTTTAGAAACATCATGGACATTACTTCCAACTTCAAAATCATGCACAGCCATCTCTACATCCAAGGCAGGAGATACCTGATTTTTGCTTCTTGGCTTAGTTCCCACTTTAAGCGAGGGCATTTCTGCGGCTGCCATTACGCTAGCAGTGTCTCTCACATTCTCGTGTTCCATTAGCTGTAAAGTGGCTTCCAAAGTACTCTGGGTGGGAAGGGAAGCAGTCTCCTGCACCCAGAACTCCATTTCTCCCTTTCTCCAGGCTCATCCATCCTCCAGCAGGAAACAGAAAACATCCCCTGTCAGAACAGTAGGGGAATTTCCCAAGGATTATGGCTTGGCCAAATTTCCCTTAGTCACTAGAAAAAAATACTACCAACAGCTAAATCTGTTTTTATTTTACTTGGTTTCTATCTGCATCCCCCCCCCCCAAAAAAAAAAAGACGTGGCTAATAGTAGGTATGATGTTCTGCCACCTGCTTACTATTATATGCATAATATTTGTATTATAAATAAATGTGTGTGTGATTGTCTGTCTAGGACACACCAGTCAGCAAACAGAGGCTTGACCTTTGACCCCAGAGGTGTCAGTGTGACTGAAGCAGCAGGCTGTCACAAAGCTGGCCAGTGGGGAAGACTAATTAAAGGTTTCCTGTTCTGTCTTAACACATAGGGCTTCCTGCCAACTGCCAGGTAGTAAGACATCATAAAATATTCCTTTTGAAGCTAAACTATTATGAATTTTATGATCCTGAAGGAAGAGACAACTTTTTAACAGAATCTGGATAAAAGTCATAAACCTGAAATCATTCTTACAAAACAGGAAACTGGCAGAGAGACATCAAAGGAAATGCTTTTGATGAAAGACTGTCATATTTAAAAAAAATTCTAACTGCTGATTTTTCCAATGGAAACATATCATCCTTTTGGATATTTATGCTAAGAATTTAAGTATTGCAGGATCTAACAGTGACGTCATGTGTGCTGTGACCTCACAAGGAGGTGGAGATTGATTTTCAAATTGTCCAGCATCTGCAGGGAAAGACTCTTTTTATCTCTGGCCTCGAGAGGAGAGACATTGGATCTCTTGACTGAAAACAAGGCACTTCAGAAATATATAATTCAGCTGAAACTTTTACGTATTTGGCAGGCATTTTTTGTTCTGTAATTTTCCAATTATTTTGTTGACTATAAGTATTTTTGTTCTATGTTCTGTGTTTGGTATTTTATCTATTTTAAATTTTTAGTAACACTGTTTTCCTTGAAATTCTGCCTGTGCCTTCTCAGTTTCATTTGCATGTGAATGCTGGAAAAGTGTTAATAATTCTGACAACTGTTAAGTGCTCAAGACAAGGGTGTGTTACTGTTTTGCTAAAGGTAAGAATATACTTTGGGCTCACATTGAGTTGTAAGGGTACACTTTTGGAACTCAGCTGGGTGCCACTGGGCGAAGGATTATATTGCATTTCCCCGACGAGAATACGTATCTGAGCCTGTTAACTGGTATGCTAGCATAAGGTTCACATTTGACCCCCAGGACTCGAGGCTGGTAGGTGATTCGGACCCAAAACAGACAGGAGGGTTACCTTGTTTGTCTCGTGTTCACACAATTGCGCTTCAAGGTTGGCACTGTGGGAGCAGAGGGCCTGACCTGTAGGGTGTGTTTGTGATAGAGTTGGTTGGCAGTGGTGCAATTTAAAAGCATTTGGTAACACGAGCATTAACAGTCCAGTGTGTCGGATTGATACTGTACAGCTCGCATGCAAAATAAGGCAGTGATTTTTAAAAAGTAAACAGAACTTTATCATTGTGCTTACAGTCTAAGTTCCCAACCTGTTTTATTTTTTTTTGGGGTGCAAGTTAGTGTAGCCATAGTTAGGGAAGAACATGGCTTCCAACTACAGCAAGCACACTACCTAAGGCAGTTATGCCAAGAGAGGAGTCCAACACGAGAGCAAGTAAGTGGCCTGGGTTTAACTGGAACTACAGGACTGGGTTACAAATTAAATTCTAAATTGATAGCTGAATTTAAAGAGGGGGAAGATATGGATGCCTTTTTAAATTCCTTTGAAAAAGTATATATTTGGGCAAATATTCCTAGAGATTCCTGGAGCTTCCAGCTATCCCTGCTACTTAGTGGGAAAGCTCAGGATGCATTGGGTCAAATGGACATTGAGACAGTAATGATTATAGTAAACTGAAAGCTGCACTTTTAAAGAATATGATCTAAAAGCAGAAGCATACAGAGTTAAATTTCGTAAGCTCAGGAGAAGCCCTGACATGAGCTACAAGGAGCTAGCCATGTAACAATGTCAGTTTTTAAAACATTGGTGGGAAGATATTGAAGCAGACTCTGTAGAGAAAATTGAAAATGTTGTACTTTTAGAGCAGTTTTTTTGGGCATGCCCAGCAGAGCCGAAAATCTGTCTGGAGGACCGAGATCCAAAAACAGTGCAAGAGGCTGCTGAACTCTCAGACCGCTATGCCAGGAGCAGACGTGCTCTGAGAGGGAATGGGGCAGGTGTAGCAGCACAGAAAGGGAAACGCGCACCTTCATGGCAGCTAAAACCTTCCCTGTCTCCACTGAAACCAGGTAGCCCCAGGTTACAAAGAAAAGATTTACCTGAAAAAATAAATGAATGTTGGGTTTGCAAAGAAACTGGACATATTGCAAGGCAGTGTCCAAAAAGGACAAGCAGTGCACAAAGTGGTGCTAGGAAAGAAGTGGGTTGTTTGTGTGTGTTCCTGAAAGCATGCCAGTAAACATGAGGGAACACGTACACTCAGTCACTGTGAATGGGGTACAGACACATGGGTTGAGGGACACGGTGCGTCCCTGACTTTGGTAAAAGGGGATTTGGTAGAACCTGATCAGCTTATACCCAATCAATTTGTGACTGTATGGGGATTCACTGGTGAGAAGACAACCCTACCACTTGCTAGTGTTCTCCTAGGCTGGGGTGAGATGGGGGGACTGTGCAAAAGGTTGCCATAGCCGAAAATTTGGCTGTCGATGTAATTATTGGCAACAATCTCAAACAGGGGATGATGTGTGCAGTTACCCAAAGCCAAGCAGCAAAGGTAAATTGTAGTTCCCTGGACCCCACAGAAGCTCCTATGGAAACCACTGGGAGGCTGGTTCCCCAGCTTGTGTCTCCTGATAGGCAGGATAATGAAAAGGGGGTAGAAATTCCCCAGGTAGCAGTTAACAGAACAACTATGGAGGGTTACTACAAGGAGGGAGGTGTGACCCATAGTCAGAGGGTTAGGGATGGCAGTGATCCTGAATGCCCTGACGCTAGAGCTAGGGACCCTAGTTTAGAAACTGAAGGGGACCTACATAGAAGTTGACGGCAGATAAGGACCACTAGGCCCATCCAATCTGCCCATTTCTTTTTTTACCTTATAAATGTGCCATCTGCTTTTGCTCTGTCAATGGCCTATCTATATACTCATCTGTATTGCTCCCTTATACCTATCCCATGCCTGTTTAAAGCCCTGCACTGTATTCATATCCACCACTTCCTGAGGTAGGCAATTCTATGCATCCACCACCCTTTCTGTGAAAAAGAACTTCCTCACATTACCCCTTAATCGGCCTCCCTCTAATCTCATTCTGTGTCCTCTTGTCCTGCTATTTTTCTTATATCGAAACATGTTAGACTCTTTCACCTTGTTAATGCCCTTAAGGTGTTTGAATGTTTCAATCATATCGCATCTCTCCCTCCTTTGCTCTAGGGTATACATGTTGAGCCCAGTTAATCTGGCCTCGTATGTCTTCCGATGCAGTCCCTGCACCATTTTGGTTGCCCTTCTCTGGACTGCCTCAATTTGGTTAATGTCCTTGTGAAGGTGTGGCCTCCAGTACTGCACGCTGTACTCCAGATGGGGCCTAATCAGTATCTTGTAAAGAGGGATTATTACCACCCTCTTCTGACTTGTGATACCCCTACTAATACACCCTAACATCCCCCTAGCCTTACCTACTGCTTTAGTGGTCTGCTTGGATGATTTCAGGTCATCGGTGATGATGATGCCCAAGTCTCTTTCTTCCCTTGTGACTGCCAGCAACTCCCCTCCCAGCCTATAGGTGGCTTCAGGGTTTCTCTTCCCTATGGGCATGATCTTGCACTTCTTTGCATTAAACCCCAGTTGCCACTCTTCCGACCATTTTGCTAGTTTATCCAGATCTCTTCTCATTCTGCCCACCCCATCTGGATCATCTACTCTGTTGCAGATCTTGGTGTCATCTGCAAACAGACAAACCTTACCCTCCAGTCCATCTGCAATGTGACTGATGAAGCTATTGAAGAGGACTGGCCCCAGGACTGATCCCTAAGGTACCCCACTTGTGACTTGCATCTCTTCTGACTGTATACCATTTACCACCACTGTCTGATTTCAGCCCATCAACCAGTTTGCCACCCAGTTGACCAACTTCTGACCCGCTCCGAGCCTACCCAGTTTATTAATCAATCTTCTATGTGGAACAGTATCGAAAGCTTTGCTGAAGTCAAGGTAGGCGACATCAACTGCTCCCCCTTGGTCCACCACTCTGGTTACCCAGTCAAAGAAATCTATGAGATTAGTTTGACAGGACCTTCCTTTTGTAAACCCATGCTGTCTTGGATCCTGTGCTCCTGTGGATCCAGGTGTTGCACTATCCTTTCATTAAGGAGTGCCTCCATAATCTTGCCCACTACCGAGGTAAGACTGACTGGTCTGTAGTTCCCTGCCTCCTCCCTACTACCACTCTTGTGGAGCGGGATCACATGAGCCCTTCTACAGTCTTCTGAGACCTCTCCTGCGCTCAAAGACTCACTAAACAGTTCTGATAATGGCTCTGCTAGTTCCACCCTTAGCTCCTTTAGTACCCTGGGATGTATGCCATCAGTTCCCATTGCCTTGTCCACCCTGAGCTTATCGAGCTCTTGTTGGACCATTTCTTTTGTGAAGGGACTAGTGCTCACCTCCCTCCCCCCATGTCCATGGTGCTGAGCTGTGGGCCCTGCCCTACCTTCTTTTCAGTAAATACTGAGCAGAAGTATCTATTTAGAATAGATGCTTTCACATGGTCCTCCTCCTCACACGCCCCCTTATCTCCTTTGATCTTAGTAATACTCCCTCTGGACTTTTCTCTTTTCAGTAATGTATCTATAGAAAGTCTTGTCATCTTCTTTTACTGCTTGTGCTAGTGTTTCCTCGGTTTGGGCCTTTGCCTGCCTTACTGCCTTCCCTTCTTCCCTTAGGGGTGTTTGGTATGTGTCCCTATCTTCATCCCGCTGTGTTCCCTTATATTTCCTGAAGGCCAGCCTTTTGGCTCTGACATTTTCTGCTACTGTTTTTGAGAACCAAAGTGGTTTTCTTCTTCTTTTGCACTTCCTTTTCTCTCTAACACAATGGGATGTTGCTTCAAGTATTGCATCCTTAATGCTTGCCCACTTTGCCTGTACCCCCTCACCTGTACTTCTTTTTGCCAGGGCTAGCTTAACTCTGTTGGCTATCTTATTTTTTATTTTTTTTTTTCAAATTTCTTTTGCTTCGGTCATGGCTCGTGAGGACCTCTCTCTGGCAACTGATCCTTGTCCTGCCTGCCTGAGGCCCCCTCTGGACTGTACCTCCTGTCCCCCCCCTCCTGCAGCTGGCACCCTTTGGGTAGCCCTGCACCTCTTGGGCTCCTTGTGACTCAGACTCCAACTGCAGGTAGGCACCTGGGGAGGATACTGGAAGGCCATTTGAGGTGGAACCCGGCAGAGGGCATAGGGGACTAGTGCCATCGCCTGCCCCACGAGCCGGGTTTTTCCTCTGTTCTTGTTCCAACTCCTCTGCGTGTGCACGCTCCTGACGCTTGGTGCACGGCAACCCTGCCAGTGTCGGGCACGCTATCGTACGTGCTGCTCCACGCTACTGCGGCGCCCCCAGTCTCCACCAGGGGCCGCCGGAGCGCCAAGCTCCCCAACACCTTCCCCCCGGGACTGGAGCGCAGCCCATTGAGCATTCAGTCCAGTCCCTCCCCTGCCGACCCCCGGCACCCGAGCTTGCTCCCGAACTCGGGTCGCCGGCATGGCGTGAGGTGTGGCGTCCATCGCCTCAACCCTCTGCGCCACCGGGCCAGCTCTCTGTTGGCCATCTTATCAAAGTCGGCTCCTCTGAAGTCCCATATTTTTGCCTTGGAATGGGATGATTTAGTTATAGTGGCCAAATTGAACCATACCATGTGATGGTCTCTGGCCCCCAGGTGACCTTCTACCTGGAGATCTGTGATCCTCTTCCTGTTAGTCAGTACTAGATCTAGGATAGCCCTGTCTCTTGTGGGTTGTTGTACCAGTTGTTGGAGGCCCTCCCCTGCAGGGAATCCACCATGTGTCTAGTTCTGGCAGATGTCCCTGCTGGTATTGACCAATCTGTATCTGGCATGTTGAAGTCTCCCCATTATGAGAACCTCCCTTTAACTGTCATGTTTTGTATATCTTTTAACAGTAATGTGTCTGTGTCCTCCCCCTGGTCCGGGGGCCTGTAGACAACCCCAGTTCTTATGGTTGTCCCATTTCCTGTTTCCAAGGTGACCCACAGTTCTTCTGGCTCCTTATGTGTATTCTGAATTTCTGTAGCTTTGATATTTTCATTGACTTACAGGGCCACTCCACCCCCCCCCTTTTTGCACCTCAGTCTCTTCTGAACAGTACATAGCCAGGTACTGAAGTCTCCCAAGTGTGGTTACTAGTAAACCATCTCTCGCTAACTGCTACTATGTCCAGTTAAGCCTCTGTCATTATTGCTTGCAGGTCTGGGATCTTGTTTCCCAGACTGCGATCATTTGTATACATGATTTTCCATTGATCAGATTTTGGTGTGTTAGTTGTTGGGTGAGGTCTGGCGTTTCCCCGGTGCATCGTATGGGGAGCCGGACCTTTTTCCTTACCTGGTGATGCAAATGAAATGCAAACATGCTGAACTCCTGTTTGACCACTAGCTGAGGGCGGAGGGGTGTTCTTCCCATTCGAGGTATGGGGTGCTGCACCCCTCTCCCTATTTGCTAGTTTAAATATTCTGCAAAGATGTCAAACTTCTGCCCCAGTGCATGTCAGGCCCATGCCTTGGGAATGTGTAAGAAATTTGCAGCTACTCAGAAAAATTATCCTAGTTTAGAGAAACTGAGGGCTTGGGCAGACTATGATGGAGCACAGGGAGGTGATGGGAAACATAACGTTTATTGGGACAATGGACTGCTGTATACGCAGGATGCAAAGACATAGGGAGGGGTGATGGGCAAGCAGCTTGTCATTCCCCAGGGGTACCATGAGCAGTTGCTCAAGATTGCACACGATATTCCCATGTCTGGTCATCTGGGAACTGTGCGTACTACGCAGCGATTGGCCCAGAATTTCTATTGGCCCAACTTCACCCAGCAAGTGAAGAAGTATTGCAGGTCTTGTCACCAGTGCCAAGAAATAGGGAAGGTGGGTAAGAAAACCCAAGCTGCCCTAATTCCCTTGCCCATAGTGGAGGAGCCATTCCAGAGGGTAGGAATGGATATTGTGGGGCCTTTAAATACCCCCAGCTCCTCCAGGAGGAGGTTTATCCTAACTGTGGTGGATTATGCCACCAGATACCCCGATGCAGTCGCCCTATCCTCACTGAGAACAGATAAAGTGGCAGCTGCCTTGCTAGGGATTTTCTCCCATATTGGGTTTCAGGAGGTTATCACCAATTGAGGGGGTTCCTTCATGTCGGGCCTGATGAAATGTTTGAGGAAGAAGTGAAGGGGGTGCAGAGATGCACGACACCTTATCACTCACAAGCCAGTAGGCTTGTGGAAAGATTTAATGATACCCTTAAGTCATTGCTGAACAGCATGGGAGGCACTGGGAGAAATACCTTCCCCACCTGTTCTTTGAATACGGGGAGGTGCACCAAGAGTCGACAGGGTTTTCCCCCTTCGAGCTCTTATATGGATGCCGGGTACGTGGGCCCCCTAGACATGATCTGGGAGGACTGGGAAGGCAAGCACGCCATCCAGGGAACTCCCATAGTGGATTATGTCCTTAGGGTTAGGGAAAGGCTGAAGGAGCTTATGGGGACAGCCCACAGCAACCTGGCAGCTGCCCAACAAAAACAAAAGGTGTAGTACAACTGCAGAGCCAGAGCTTGCTCATACACTCTGGGTCAGGAAGTCATGGTCCTATTCCCGATCCAGAAAGATAAGCTGCAGGCTGAGTGGACAGGACCGTACAAAGTAGTTAGATAAATGACATAAACTACATTATAGGGCTACCTGACAGGAGACATACACAAAGAATGTACCATGTCAACATGATGAAGCCATATGCTAATAAGGCTGACATGGTGTTTGCAGTGTGTAGTTCTGGGGAGGGGATGAATGAAGGAGACCCCCTTCTGAACTTGCTGGAAGAAAGCAAGCGGGAGTCCTCTGTGGAGTCAATTAAAATGTCGCCCCAGTTGACCCCAGACCAGATCCAGGAAGTAAGGGAGGTTATAGCAGACTTTGCCCCACTGTTTAGCACCAAGCCTGAAATAACCCCTTAGCGATGCACGATGTGGAGGCAGGGACACAGGCACCCATACGGCGTACATCATATCGGGTGTCAGGGGCTGTCCAAAAGGACATTAGGAGGGAGGTGGAGGAAATGCTGTATTTAGGGGTAATCCAGAAATCCCAGAGCCCCTGAGCCTCACCCATAGTACTTGTTTCCAAGCCAGATGGCTCTACTCATTTATGTGTGGACTGTTGTGGACTCAATGCAGTCAGAAAGTCAGACGCCCACCCAATGCCACAGATGGACAAACTCCTGGACAAATTGGGAGGTGTGAAATGCCTTACAATTATTGGCAGGTAGAGTTAACTGCCAGAGCTAGGGAGAGGTCGGCCTTCTTCACTCCGAAAGGGTTATTTGAATTTAAAGTAATGTCTTGCGGAATGAAGAACTCCCCGGCCACTTTCCAAAGGTTGGTGAACCCAGTGTTAAATGGTGCTGAGGAGTACGCCGTGGTGTACCTGGATGACATTGCCATCTTTAGTGCCAGCTGGGAGGAACACCTGTCCCACCTTAGGAAAGTGCTGGACAGGATACAGAGGGCTGGACTCACTGTAAAAGGTGAGAAGTGCCAGGTGGCAATGACTGAAGTGGCATACCTCAGACACATTGTAGGCCGGGGGCAGCTCCATCCTAACCAAGTGGAAATAGAGGCAATCAAGACATGGCCCAGACTGGAAACACAGAAGCAGGTCCAGAGTCTTCTAGGGACAGCAGGGTACTATAGGAAATTTGTACCAAAGTACAGTGCCCTGGCTGCTCCCTTATCTGGCCTTTTAAAGAAAAGGATGCCTAAGAAAGTTACCTGGGAACCTGCCTGTAAACAAGCCTTTATAAGACTGAAGGTGGCACTGTGCAGTGCTCCTGTATTGACAAGTCCAGACTATAGTAGACCCTTTGTAGTCCAGACGGACATCTCAGATGTGGGTATTGGGGCAGTGCTGAGTTAGACATCCAACCAAGGGAAAGATCACCCCGTACTGTACCTCAGTAGAAAGTTACTTCCCAGGGAGCAGGCTTACTCTACAGTGGAAAAAGAGTGTCTTGCTATGGTGTGGGCACTAAAGAAGTTAGAGCCATACCTATATGGGCAGCATTTTGAGGTACAAACCGACCGCAACCCCTGGTTTGGCTGACACAAATGGGTAAAACAAATGGTAGGCTGTTAAGATGGAGCCTTTCCTTGCTAAGGTATGACATGACTGTCTCACACAGGGCAGGGGCAGCAAATGAATACGCAGATGGACTTTTGCATCAATTTGAGCTATGAACTGACTTTGGGGAACTCATCCCATTGCAGGAATAGAGACCCCAAATTCAGGCTAGGTGGGGAGGAGTGTGACGCTGTGCCACCTGCTTATTATTATATGTATAATATTTGTATTATAAATAAATGTGTATGTGATTGTCTGCCTAGGACACACCAGTCAGCAAGGAAAGAGGCTTGACCTTTGACCCCAGAGGTGTCAGTGTGACTAAAGCAGCAGGCTGTCAAAAAGCTGGCCAGTGGAGAAAACTAATTAAAGGTTTCCCATTCTGTCTTAACACATAGGGCTTCATGCCAACTGCCAGGTGATAAGACATCATAAAATATTCCCTTTGAAGCTAAACTATTATGAATTTTATGATCCTGAAGGAAGAGACAACTTTTTAACAGAATCTGGATAAAAGTCGTAAACCTGAAATCATTCCCACAAAACAGGAAACCAGCAGAGAGACATCAAAGGAAATGCTTTTGATGAAAGACTATCAGATTTAAAAAAAATTCTAACTGCTGATTTCTCCAATAGAAACATATCATTCTTTTGGATATTTATGCTAAGAATTCAAGTATTGCAGGATCTAACAGTGACGTCATGTGTGCTGTGACCTCGCAAGGAGGTAGACATTGATTTTCAAATTGTCCAGCATCTGCAAGGAAAGATGCTTTTTATCTCTGGACTTGAGAGGAGAGACATTGGGTCTCTGGACTGAAAATAAGGCACTTTAGAAATATATAATTCAGCTGGAACTGTTAAGTATTTGGCAGGCATTTGTTGTTCTATAATTTCCCAATTATTTTGTTGACTGTAAGTATTTTTTTTATGTTCTGTGTTTGGTATTTTATCTGTCTTAAATTTTTAGTAAACACTGTTTTCCTTGAAATTCTGCCTGTGCCTTCTCAGTTTCGTTTGCATATGAATGCTGGAAAAGTTTTAATAATTCTGACAACTGTTAAGTGCTCAAGACAAGTTTGTGTTACTATTTTGCTAAATGTAAGAATATACTTAGGTCTCATATTGAGTCGTCAGGGTACACTTTGGGAACCTGGCTGGGTGCCACTGGGCGAAGGATTGTATTCCATTTCCCCAAATAGAATATATATATATGTATCTGAGCCTGTTAACTGGGTATGCTAGCATAAGGTTCACATTTGACCCCCAAGACTCGAGGCTGGTAGAAGATTCGGACCCAAAACAGAAAGGAGGGTTACCGCTTGTTTCCTGTTCACACTATTGCGCTTCGAGGTTGGCATTGTGGGAGCAGAGGGCCTGACCTGCAGAGTGCATTTGTGACAGTAAGCAGAATTGTCTAGTCCCCCTTTCTCGGTCAACAAAAACTAAAAGATCTGTTAGTGCATGGTTATTGAGAATGGGTTCAGAATTATGAGTGAGGACTTGGGAAGATTAGTGGAATGGCAAAAGGTATGGCAGTTAAAATTTGATGCTGAGAAGTATAAAGTGATGCCTATAGTGGAAAAAAATCTGAAAACTGAACACAGGAAAAAGAGAGGTAGAAGTGGAAAGCACAACAGAGGAGAGGGACCTGGACTTACTAATTTTTGACAGTCTGAAGATGACAGCGCAGTGCAGCCGGGCAGTGGGAAGGGCAATTAGGACTGCAGGGTGGACAGGAAGGGGGAATCAGCACAGGAGAAGAGGAGTGATTCTGGTACTGTGTAGTTCATTGGTTCATCCTCTCCTGGAGTATTGTGTGCAGTTTTGGAGACCACATGTGAAAAAGGACAAGGCCAGAGTGGAGTTGGTGCAAAGGTGAGTAACCAAGATAATCCAGAGACAGCAGGAAAGGATTGACTGATCTAAACATGTCTATGCTGGGAGTGAGAAGGGAAGGGGGTGACATGCATGAGACATAACAAATACCTCTACAGGGTAAACATGGTGGATAGCTGGGAACTGTTCCAGCTGAGTGGGAATACAAGCACCACTGGTAACTCTATGAAGCCGGCAGAGGCATATTTTGGAGGGATGCCAGAAAATATTTTATTGTGGGAGGTGTGATAGAGGGGTAGAATAAGCTGCCAAAAGAGGTGGTCTGTGCAAAATCAGTGGTGGGATTTAAACATGGATGGGACAGATATATGGGCCTAGTAAAGACATTATCAAAAGGGGAGGAGGAGAGGAGGAGTGAAGAGCCACTAGGGCTCTCACATTACATAGGTAGGACTGGGCAGATATGGTGGGCTAATGGTCCTTTCTTTGCCAGCATTTTCAGTGTTTCTATGTTTATGTTTACGACATGGTGTGTACCCCTACCCTAAGTATGGAGCTCCAGATCCCTCAGTAACTTCAGCTCAAGTGGAAGTTTTTCTTGTGCACCGGAGCAGAAATTCAGAAGTATGCATGTTGCACACATTGTCATGTGTCACGTGCGAGGTCAGGGCTCTCGTAGGTAGCTGGGGAGGGAAGACTGTGGTAGGTTCTTCGGTCAGGAGGGGGAATGGGGTACTCAGCAGATATTGCTTGCCCTCTGTGTGGCACCTACAAATTAAGTCAGTGCTCCCCCTGCCACCACCACAACCATCCCGGTGGCTGTGTGCACTGAGGGATGAGTCTGCAGTTTATACTGTCTGGTGTTGCTACATGGTGGCTCATCCTCAGAATGTTCACGCTCATGTGCTAAATGGTGACAGAGAACTGAGTCTGCCAGGAATCTGGAAAGGTCAAAAGAGTTCAACCCCCCCCCCCCAAACACACACACACACACATATACATGCCTTTTGTGGCTGAGCTGTGGTCAGGTGAAGATTATTTGTTTGGGTCATCCTATGCCAGGGTTGCTGCACTCAGGCCATCTGTGGCTGAGCTGTGGTCAGGAGAAGATTAATAATTAGTTATTTGGGTCATCCTGTGCCAGCATTGTCACAGCACAGTCCATTTTCCAGTAAGAATGACGCTTTGTGTGGCAATATATTTGGAAACTCCCATCCCCCCCATCAAAATACTTGGTCAGTAGTAGAACTGGAGACCTACAATCAAGGCCCCTGGAATTCTGCGGTTCTGCGGTTGCGGAATTTGCCGCAGAATATATATAGTGCCTCAGAATTCATTGTTTTTGATGAATTTTCATATAAATATACTGTTTTTCCATAGTGTCAGGCTTTCTTTCCCACCTCATTTATCCTGAAGCCTCTCCTCTATGCTCAGCATATGACGTCATCGATGACATCACGTCATATTTAGCCAATGACAGGACTGCATTCTGCCAAAGAAATGAATAAATCATGCCACAGAAATCAGAAAATGCTGCCGCAGAAGTCAAGGAGCCCTGCCGCAGAAATCAGAAAATTCTGCCACAGAACACCAGGGGCCCTGCCTACAATTAACACCAGGGGCCTGATATTGGACAAGGGGCAAAAGCGGTGTGCAGAGGTTTGTGCTGTGCTTGCCTACACCCCCGAGGATGCTATATTCAGTCTGACAGTGCACCAGCACTATCCGACTGAATACAGGAACTTGTCAGTGCTGTGCTAAGTTGAGTAGCCCTGCCCAAACATGGGTCATGGAAATGCAGGGAACAGTGCCCCCAGACTCAATAGTGCCAGGCGCCCCTGGCGCTATATTCAGCCAGCACCATGCAAATGAGCCCACTAGGCATGCAAGACACTAAGGGGCCATATGCATGCCCATTATGGGCTTATTTGCATGGGAAGCGGCATCAGGTTTGCGTCCCTGTGACCGACCCCACCCACTCCGATCTCTCATCCCTGTACAGGAGGACCCATTCCCTGGTGTTCCGTGGTCCTTCCCCTGTCCTCCGATCCTCAGTCCCATGAAAAATACATTATTCCTTGGTGTACAGTGGTCCTTCCATACTCCGATCCCCAGCTCCATTAACAATACCCAGTCCCTGGTGTCCAGTGGTCCTCGCCACCCTCCAATCACCAGCCCTGATGAAACTAAGCGATTATGTGGTGTCCAGTGGTTCCCCATTACCACCACCTGATCCCCATCCCCAGTACAACTAAATGATTGCCTAGTGTCTAGTGGTACCCCCCCCCACACACACACACACACACACACACTCCGATCGCATGCCGCGGTGTCGTTCAAAGTCCATGGTGCCTAGCGACCCCCCCCTCACTGCCTGCTCTGGGTCCACCACCCTACCACATCCCTTTTATTAGTCCCCGATGCCATGGAAGCCCATATGGCAACCAGCAGAGCCCTCCTCTGTGATCGCATGCTGCAGTGTCATACAAGAAGTCCCTGTTGTCTAATGGGCCCCCTCACCGCCTGCACCAGATCCACCACTGTACCACCTCCCCTTACCGTAATCACCAATACCATGGGAACCCACACAGTGACCAGCACAGCTTTCATGTCACCACTTCAGCCAGCTACTGTATCAAATGACAGGGAGCACATATCCTGTGTTATGTAAAGGGAGTGCATGTAATGTCTACTGTAGACAGTGTGCACACTGCCTTTACAGTACATAGGACACGCACTCCCTGTCACTGCATATGGCAGCTGGCCGAGGTGGTGAAAGGAGGGCTGTGCCAGTCACCGTATGAGCTCCCGCGGCACCAGTGACTATGGTAAGGGGGGAGTGACAGGGTGGTGGACCCGGTGAGGCAGTGTGGGGAGACCACTAGATGCCAGGGACTTCTTGTACAACATTGCAGTGTGCAGTCGGAGGGGTGAGGGTGCCACTAGACGCCAGGGAATTGTTCAGTTTTACCAGTGCCAGGAACTGGAGGATGGGAATGACCACTGGACAACAGGGACTGGGTATTGTTAACAGGGGCAGGGATCAGAGGAGACCACTGGACACGAGGGAATAATGTATTATTCATAGGGCCAGGGATTGGAGAACGGGGGAGTACCATTGGACACCTGGGAATAATGTATTTTTCAGAGGTCCAGGGATCAGAGGAGGTGGGGAGGAATCACTGGACACTGATGAATAATGTGTTTGTACTGGGACTGGGGATTGGAGGATGGGGGGAAACCACTGGACACCAGGGAATGTTGTGTTTGTTAAGGGGATGGAGTTCAGGGGATGAGGAGACCACTGGACACCAGGGCATGTTGTGTTTGTTACGGAGACAGGGTTCAGAGGGTGGGAGGTGCCACTAGACACCACGGAGTGGGTGTGCTCCCCCAACAGCCAGTGTGGTTGTTGGCTGCAGTGGCTCCACCAGCAGCTAGGGTTGCCCGGAGTCAGTCAGGCTTCTCGGCGGTAACTGTGCAGCACAAGGTGGCCTGTGCTGTTTCTTTTGTGCAGTGCTAATGGGCTGAATATTGTGCTGTGCCAATATTCATGTCCCCGCCCCTGTCTCTGAGCACTGATCCTTACGCATGTGCTATCCCATTTATCACGTGCTCCTGACCCCTTCGAATATTGTACATGGGCACAAACCGTGGGCAATGACTTTGTCCATGGGGCAAACTTTTGAATATCTAGCCCCAGGTGCTGCAGGAAGTAGTGTTGGTAGCTCTGCAGGGGGCACTCTTCCCTTGGTTAAAAGTTACCACACTGATCGCACAAAATGGTGTGAGGGGGACACTGTGCTATCAGAAGTGCCATCACTTGGATGAGACATTAAACCATGGTCCTATCTGCCTGTTCTAGTGGTTGTTCAGGTGGATGCTAAGGATCCCATGACCATTCTTGAAAAGAGATGGGGACTCCAACAAACAGCTTAGCCTGGTTCAATATCAGTCAGCTTGGATCTGTACCCCTCCCACCCCAGCACGGTTGAAAACAGGAAGTACTTCCCAGCCTTCCTGTTCCAGGTAACAAAAAAATAACTAAACTAAATCACTGGCTACAAAGCTGATTTCATGTAATAAAGTATTATGTACCAGAAAAAGTCAACATGGGTGTGATATAGTGGGCACCTGTTAAAGGGGTTGCCTCCCACCCCGGCCCAGTAGCACTGGTGGTAGCTCATTATGCTACAATGTGGGAAAACCAAGTTTGTGTCATGATCCCCACTGCCACCCATGGGCCTGATTTAGTCGCCAGAGGGAGGAGTCTCTCTAGTGACTAAGTCACAGTGTAAATCAGTCGGACAGATGTTAGTGGGCGCAGTTTAAATGAGGGTTGCTTCTGCTAACATTGGCTTGCAACACCCCCATAGTTCTAGCCATGGCACAGCACCAGTTGTATGGGAAGTGGTGCCACTGTCTTAGTGTTCCGCCACACTCACCTGACCCTCACCCTTTGTCCCGCTTCTGGGCTGCGGAGTTTTCAATTCGTCCCAGTCATCTTGTTCGAACATTGGTGGCCCAGTGGCCCTCCAGCCCACTCTGAGGCCTTCCAACTCTTTGACGTCAAGTGAAACCACCTCCCTTTCTCCCATTCCCCACTGACCCCATCACACCATCCCATTCTCAGTTCCCATGATGATCACAGTCGCACAATGCTCACTTCAGGTAGTCACAGTGTTGTGACACTCCTGTTGCCTACCTGTGTAGTTCTGTAGGCAAGGAGCGTCACAACATTCTGTGACCGTCTGTGTGAGGGTTACCACTTGCCACACTTTCTGCATGTCCCTGCAGGCCATTTCTGGGGTGGCCCCTGCCCATTTTCCACCTGATTACACTGTCATTACAGTGTGCAGGGAAAGGGGTCCATAGTAAAACAAGGCACAAAACAAGGGAGTGCCTCTAAGTGAGAGGTGTTTGAAATTCTTTTTTTTTTTTTTTTTTTGATCTGCACTTTTTCCTTCCTGCATCACTGCCCCATCTGCCCTGGTAGCCATCCAGCCTTGTCGTCCTTTGTGCAGCCTCCACCTTCTGGTTTGCCCCCGAGGCAGGACCAAAGGGGCAGAGGCTTTCCCTCCAGAAACCCATAAGGGTAGTGAGGGGTACAGTAGGCTGTGTAAAGCCTGAATGCACCAGTTGTCATCCTGTGGTTGCAGGGAATCTTTTCTGCATTTGTCCCACACTGTGGACAGTCACATGCAAGGACTCCATGTATGCATGCGTACATGCAGTTGCATGGTGCCACACAACGAACAGCATCCCCTCCCTAACTGCTTTATCTGTATTTTCCCTGTGGTTACCATACCTAACTGGCAATACCACTGGGACCGTCAGACCCCCCCCATCCAAACCCTTGGTGCCCGAAGCTCATTTCCGAACCCTGGCCATCGGTTTACAAGCAGCAACCCTGCCATATGCTGATTGGCAGGCTCAAGATTAATTTCTTTGTTCAGCTTTGACTCTGACGTCCAGGGGACGGGAAGTAGGATGACATAACCAATGACTACACTAATTAATTGTATGCTGTCCTATGTCAGCCCCAGCTACTGCTTCTCCTTTTCAGTTCCAGTTCTTTTAGAAACACAGAAAGGGAAAGTAGTATTGCAAAAAAATGAAGAGTAGAAAAAGGCAAAGAATGAATGGGGATCATCATTGCTCCAGCAGCCTCTTGCGCAAAAGTGACGGGAGTGTAGATAACTGAGCGTGTAATGTATGAATCAGCAAAGCATTCTACAAAGAAAGCACCTACTCTGTTGGGTGGGGGGGAAGTTCTGTCCTCTGCCTCCCTGTTTTTAATGAGACCATGGGCTAAGGAAGAAAAATTCTCTGCCTCAGGGAATGGGAAATAATTGAAATGTTTTATGTAGGGCTCTTAACTTTCATGCAACACACACCAGACTGGGCTAAAAGAAACCAGACAGACAGAGATAGTGGGGGTCATGTCATGGTCTGGAAATTCACTGTCTAAAAAGAATGTTGCACAACTGAAACATTTACTTTCTAGAGAGTATTGAGAGGGGAAGGCTAGGAATTCACTTTGACTTTCTAATTGTCTGGGAAGGAAGATTCACTGACAAAACAATATCTGAGCCAAGAATTCCTTTTGCAAACCATGTCTAGGATTTCATGTTAATGCCTCAGATAGTAGCACTTACACCTCTGGGTCAGAAGACAGGGTTTAAGTCCTTATCTGGGGGACTTGGTTCCATACCTAGTGCTGCCCAGTGCTGGAGTGCACTCACTGGGATGAGGACTGCCCTCTTGGAGGTGCCTTACTTCAGGTGAAATGGGAAGCTGAGGTCCCTTCTGCCCATCTGTGTTAGCCATCCAAGCTTGTAACATGGCATCAATCAGAGAGTCGAAATCGGGAGCAGCGATAGGCGGAGCGGCATCCCGAGACCCGAATCGGAGCGGGTATTAATCCATGGCATATGCCGTCCTTGCCGAGGTAGTACTGCCAGCAGCCAGACCCCCAGGTTTGCAGCACTAGGCAGTGGCGGTGAGCGAGGGGAACAGTGGCAAGAGAGGCGGAGCGGGAGCATGACTAGGCATCCAAGGTCTGAAACAGGGAGGGGGGGACCAGAATCTGCGGCGGACAGTGGCGAGAGGTAGGAGATCGCCAGGCAGACACAGTATGCCGGTCAGTTCTGTGTCCTTTTGACTGTCAGCAGGGGTCACGATGGAGCAGTGGTCTGGGGCAGGAGCGAGTGGCAGGGAGGCACAACGAGCAGTGACCCCAGCAGTGATGGAGGCGAGGGCCACCAGCAGCATGCACAGCCCAGGCGGGACAGGGGAACCCTGGACCAATCAGCGGGAGGCAGCAGGAAGGGAGCACCCCCATATGCAAATCGCGAGCCAATCGCTGCTCGCGGCTGTTGAGAACTGCACCGCAGACCTCCAGTGGGGGATATGAACGGAATACCCGCACAGAACTCAGAATGACCGGGACAGCGATGTTGGCCACACTCAGCTATGCGCTTGCGGGTAGAACAGCGACTCAGCCCATCAGTATGTAAATGATGTTGTGCACCGCTGTGTGAAAGTGCAGTACAAGTTTTACATCCTCGCAGCGCCTCCGTGTTCTCTCTTTAATGTCGCACAGTGTACAGTCTCCCGATCCCGCCACCAACCCGGGGCCCATGTTATAAGCGGATTAAGCCACTCCGGCGGTGGCATCTAATGTGATTGATGCATGGTGGGCGTTGTTGCTCGCCACTGGCCTCAGGCCACAACCCCCCCCAACCATGCATCAATCCTGCATTAGATGCCACCTTCATCGTAGCTTAGTGCTTACTTAATTTATAGGTCCAAAGGGCTTTTTTTGTCAGAGTAGGTGGACTGACCATGCATCCTGCATAACATTCTCTCTCCCTAAAACAGATTTTATGCAGCTGTTCATGACCATGTGCGGATGCCAAGTGCTTAACAGCTGCAAAGGACTAAAAAATGTCCCTTCATAACCAGGATTTATTTATTTAGTCTTTGGTAACCGGGTAAGTGCACTGATCCAAGGGACCGTTGTCAGGCGCAGACACAAATATCACAGTTAGGATTACAATTGTTGAGCAAAACAGTCATACTACATTTTACAGATAAGCACTGTACAGACTTGCTTTGGCAATACAGGGCATGAACAATTGAATACTGAGAAGGACATAGAGAGGTTCTAGATACTAAGTATTTGCTCAAGGGAGGGAAGGCCAAGAAGAGGTAGAGAAGAAAGGAGGGATTACAGGAGTATGCTAGTCGAAGAGTATATGCTAGCGGGCATTACAGTTACATTTATTTATGTCAAAGAGCCAGGATTTAAGGTTGTGCTTGAAGATAAGGTGAGATGGAGAGGGTTGGGTAGCCCATTCCATAAGGTGGGTGTCACAATAGAGAGAGCCTTACCACCCAAGTTAATGGTGGATCTAGGTACTTGGAGGGAGGGTACAGAGGAGGAGCGAAGGTTCCTGATAGGGGTTTTGAAATTAAAGAAGGTGGAGAGAGGGGATGCATTACCGCTTTGAAGGGAGGTATCCACGAGGCGGCCCAGGATATAGTCAAAGCACCTTGCCAGGAGAGCCAGCCAAAGGACCGGTAGAGGTCACAGTGGTGTTTAAAGTGGGGGAGGCAGACAAGGTAAAGTGGCAGGGATTGCTGTAGGCTACCAGGGTTTTAAATAATTGATGAGCAGTTTTTTCTTGGTACAATGCTAAATGTACAGAAAGCATTTATATAGGCTTTCTAGAAGTGTTATGTTTATTAAACACCGTGAGACAAGTGCTATGCATTTTCACAATGTTTTTAACTTTTTTGAGCAAAATGCTAATCAGTTTTTAGAGTTAAATAAAACCCTGGCTACTGATAGCCTTGACAGAAGGGAGGTGGAGGTCCTGGAGTAGATAGGGAAGCAGTAGTCGAATATGGGGAGCAGATTACCTGTGACTATAGCAAGGCGAGCTTCCTTGGTGAGGTAGGGTTTTAGGTCATCGGCAACACCCAGTTTTTGATTTACCTTACGGACAATGTGGTTTATGAGGTCGTTTGCAGCACACCCAGGTACTTGAAGGAGGAGACATTTTCTAGGGCAGGGCCAGCTGGTGGGTAAATACGGAGGGCTTCATTGGCATGGTGGGTCTTGGCCAGGTATGGTTTGGAACCAAACAACATGGCCTTGGTTTTCTTGCCATTGACCAGCAGAAGTTTGGATGAGAACCAGTTAGCTGCCGCACTGTATTTTTTGGATAGGATGGATGATAGGTGAGGGATGGATTTGTCACTGTGAAATATGACAAGGTCATCTGCGTAGAGTAATGAGTTGCAAGTCAAACTGTCTACAGCGAGGGAGTTTACAAATATTGAGAAGAGCAAGGGGCGTAGGATAGAGCCCTGAGGGACACCTTTGGTGACAGATAGAGGGGGGGAAGAGGTGGTACCAATACACACAGACTGGGAGCGTCCAGAGAGGTAGCTACAGAACCAGTCCGTGGTCTCGGAGGAGCAGCCCAGTGATGAGTTTGGAGATAAGGAAAGAGTGATTGACCATATCAAAGGCCTTTGATAGGTCAATGAAAATGGCACCTGTGGCACACCCACCGTCCATGTTGGCAAGGATGTGGTCAGTGAACAGGGCAAGGGCTGTGGAAGTGCTATGAGACTTATGGAAACTGCTGCTGGCTGCATAGGAGGTTGTGTTTGGAAAGGTACTCCGTTAGTTGGCTGTGAAGGACTCTTTCCAGGAGCTTAATTAGGTGAGGGAGAATGGATATGGGCCAGTAGTTGTCAGAGGACTGGGGTTCACCGGATTTAAAGATGGGAACCACTCTAGCTGATTTCCATGGACTAGGCATGATAGAAGTAGTCAAGGCAAGGTTGAAGACAAATGAGTGGCCTGGTAATTAATGGGGAGATACGTTTTGAGAATATCGAGGAGAGGCCGTTGGACCCAGGCTACCCTGGTTAGGCAGTCTCTTTAAGAGTTTGTAGGTGTTGTTAGGGGATATGGTCTCTAACTTGTTGCTTTGTAAAACACTTTGGGAGGCAGGGTGCATGAAAGTCACTATATAAAACCAATGTATACAGTCCCTGTACTGTATAAGATAAGACCTGACAGGATGTGGATGTGAGGGGATACCCCACAAGTCCAGGGTGTAGTGGGGCCCGGCACCACCGGCTGAGGGCCTTACAGACCCAGAAAGTGTGGGTATCCCTTCACACTCTGAAGGATCTTATTGTGCTTAGAAAATGGGCTTTTGTAGTAACAAAAATTAAAAAAAAAAAAAAGTATGTGAAAACAAGGAAACATTTTGTACGTAAAATAGTCCTTATGCAGGTTCAGTGCTGGCTCTTTTGTGTTTTTTTTTTTGGGGGGGGCCTGTTGACTAATAAACACACGGCTTTGGAATGCTGTCAGCCATTCAGGTTTTATGATTTTCCTAACCCATTTTCTAACAGTATGTAACTCATTTGCTTTGTAAAGCAGGGATTCTGGGTGTATAAAATGTGTTTTAAAAATCCAAATTCTGTTCAAATCTACAACCTTTGCAACTGGTATCTCACTCGTTGCTTTGTAAAAGTAACACCAGACACGATGATCTTGATTTTCAAAGGCTTACACCAGGCTTGTATCAAGCCCTGCATGAACCCCGTACTTTGGCGTAGCGGCGCCAAACTCCTTTGACACAACTGCACTCAATTTTAGTATGTTGGGTACAGTTGCGACACTTTCCACTGTTTATGGCAGCATGCCCCAAATATTTGGCTCAAGCTCCATAAAACCCACATGGTGCAGGTCAGACTAGGGAAAACCTGGTCTAACTTGTGACATTTGGCTCTTGGGATTGAAAATGCTGATTGCTGGCCGGGTGAATGCTGCAAGCCCCGTGCCCCAAACAATCGGTGCATCAGGGGTGTACAGCATTCACGGGGCTTTGAAAACTGAGCCCAATGCGTATAAAAGAGCAATATAAATCCAAATTGTATTCTATTCTATAGTTCTTGCACTACCAGTATTGAACTCATTGCTTTGTAAAGCGCTTTAGTATCCGGTATGTATGAAAGGCCCTATTAAAAAGAAAACTGTCATTAACTTAAACTCCCCACCCCCAAAGCCTTACCGCCCAACTAGGCTTTTCAAAATACATTTTTTTTAAGTGTTTAAAAAGCAGCTGACGCCTTTGAAAAAAATTTAGAAAACATAATAGCTGGATTCAAGTCAGCTTGTATTTCACATATTGTGTATAGATTTTTCCTCTTCATTATTTATTACTGAAAAAATTCCCACACAAAGAGGATCTTTACCCCTTAGAGCCCATCTGCCTCTGTAACTTACTCCCTATTTGACATCATAATGCTGTGTTGTGACATCACAGTCTGCTGCTGTGGGAATAACTGTGGTGTCACAAGCAGTGCATTATGACATCAGGTTGGGAAGAAGCAGTAAGAGCTGATGAACCCTCAGGGAACAACTCTTCTGTTTTCATGCTTTTGATCTCAGTAATAAATAATGGAGGTAAGAAATACAGAGCTAATGAGAAATAAAAGCTGCTTTGTGTCCAAATATTATGTTTTTCAAAGTTCTTCTTGAGGCACCGGTGGCTCTTTAAACTTTATTTTTGTAAACTCCGTGATCAGGGACTGTGGTGAGTGCTGCACAGTGCTATCTCATGTTACAGTGCGGCACCGCACCACTCACTTGTATGCTTTTCAATACGGTAAGCCACACTGCAACATTTAAAAGTAAATTCTGTTCTATTCTACAGTCCTTACGCTATCAGTATTTAATTCATATAATGGCTTTTTCAAGCACTTTTGGATACAGTATGTATGAAAGGCACTATTTAAAACCAAATTCTATTCTCTTCTACAATCCATGCACTACCAGTATTGAACTAATTTCTTTGCAAAGTGCTTTGGAATATAGGTTTTTTTTTTTTTTTTAAAGACCCCTTTTTTCCTGTTCTGTAGTCCCTGCAGTACCAGTATCTAACTGACTGCATTGTACAGCACTTAGGGATACTATGTGTATGAAGGACACTATTTAAAACAAAATTGTATAGCACTTTGGGATACAGTGTATATGAAACAGGGTAGTGTACATTCTAGGCCAGTTTTAAGTAAATAGTAAGTCATGACAGGACGTTGGTTGGCATGAGTTAATGCATGCCTAGGTGTGTGATGACTGATGAGGCACAAGGTGCTTGTACAGAGTGCCTTTAGCACCTGGAAGTACATTAACCCCAGACAATAAACAGCCTGGAGTGTCTTATTGCAGTTCTAAAATGACTAAACTGAAAAACAATTTAAAAAGCAAAAAAAATGCTGTTTTTAAAATTAAACACCGCTATTTTGTTAAAAGTAGCTAGTAAAACATAGTCATTCTCCACTTGTCAATCAATTGTCTTTTCACGCATTCAGTTGATTAAATATTTGTGTATCATAGAATACAGGAATTCAAACTGCTGCAGAATTTCTCTAGCAGAATATATTCCCCCTCACACCCAACAGAAGGCCTTTTATGAAGCCAAGGTCTCAATTTTATCTGAAACAGTGTATGCAGCAGAAATTGCCCTAGCTCATGTTCTCCAAAGAAACACTAGGAACTTACACTGTGAATAGTACTTCAAGTTTTCTTATGTGAGTGAGGAGGGTGTCACAAGAGGAAGGAATGTTTATCTTTTTTTTTTTTTAAGTTAAAGGAGTTTTAATGTTTAAGGCTTTGTTAAATGGTTTTCAGTGAGTAAAGGCAGTAGCCACCACGTTTGTGATGGTAATCAGGGATGAGTGAAGTGGCTCATGAATTCTGTATGGGACTGGCCCAAATTCCAAATCTCATTGCCTGAATATTTTTCAACTTGTGCATTTCTGGGAAATTAATGCAAGGGTCTCGGAATTAATTTAGCCAATCAGGAAACAGGAAGTTTCTAACCCATTTTATAAGAATAGTTTTATTAACATAGAAACATAGATTTTGATGGCAGATAATGACAGCTTGGCCCACCCAGTCTGTCAATTTCCCTACCTATTGGATAAGCTGCAGATCCTAGTTGACCAACCGCCTGTTCTTCCTGACCTCCACCAGAATTGCCTTATAGTGTATGGTGAGGGCTTGTTGTGTATGGAATTCAGTGACTTTCAAAATGTTGTAGTACTAGAGTTCAAAAGGTCATGGAACGTGATTGTACCACACTGTACTACAACAACATTTTGAAAGCCTCTAGAGGCTGCACGCTCTCTGCTCATTTTAAAACTGGACCAGACACAGAAAAACTCTGAGCCAGCGGCACGATCATCCACCGAACTGATGACGAACAGGGCACCACGAAAAAAGGCAGGATTAACCAGATACTTTAAACTATTTAAAAAAATGCAGGATCAACCAGATATTTAAAAGTACTCACATTAACAGGTGAATCATTTCACTCACGCTCCTCTCGCTTAGCGAGAGATACGTCCATATTTTTTCCTGGAATCCCCGCCCAAAGGGAACTGACAGCCAATGACAGACCACGCTACAGACGTAGGGACGCTTGGTCCCTAACAATCACAGCACTAACCTTAGCAACCTGACGAATACCAGATTAAACCGTAGTAGAAAGAATTCCTTTTACAGGTTAAAAAAAAAATGCTCACTTAAATTATCGTGGGGCACGCACTATAAAAAAAAATGGATGGACAGTGTTATGCCCAAACAGTGTGCTGTGCCACTTCGGGGTTCTGATTCCCACGGACCTCTCGAGCTTCGCTCTCGAGGTCATAGGGAATCAGAACCCCTCAGTGGCACAACACACCGGTTGTGCATACTTGCCCATCCACTATTCTCTATATGTCTGTCCCATGCATTCTTGAATTCCCTCACTGTTTTTGACCCTGCAACCTCCTCAGGAAGGCCATTTCATGCATCCACCACCCCCTCTGTGAAAAAAATACTTCTTTACGTTGCCCTGAGCCGTCCCCCCATTATCTTCAGATTGTGCCCCCTTGTTCTTGCACATCTCTTTTTCTGAAAGATGCTACCCCTTGGACTTTGTTGATTCCCTTGAGGTACTTGACAGTTTCCATCATGTCCCCCCTCTCCCTCCTTTCCTCAAGGGTATACATATTAAACTCCTTTAGTCTCTCTTCATATGGCTTCTGGTGCAGACCCTGTACCATTTTAGTTGCCCTCCTCTGGACTGCCTCCATCCTGTCTATGTCCTTGTGGAGATGGGGTCTCCAGAACTGCACGCAGTACTCAGATGGGGTCTCACCAGCTGTCTATACAGAGGAATAACAACTTCCGGTTTTCTACTGGTGATGCCTTCACTGTACATTCCAGTATCCCCCAGTGCTCCTTACTGCCTTCTCATTGCTTGCTTATCATCTTTAGGTCATCTGATATGACTACCCCAGGTCCCTTTTCATTTTTGTTGTTAGTACCTCCCCATGTGCACTCTTCCTCTGGGTTTTGTTTCCCAGGTGCATTACTTGCACTTCTTTGCATTGAATTTAGGCTGCCATACTTTTGACCATTCCTCCAACCTTGCCAAATCCCTTCTCATCCCCCCCCCGGTGTATCAACCCTGTTGCAGATCTTTGTGTTGTCTGCAAAGAGGCATACTTTTCCTTCCAGTCCCTCTGCAATGTCACTTATAAAGACATTAAAAAGGACTGGTCCCAGTACTGAACCCAGCGGTACCCTGCTAATAACCACCCCCTCTCTTCAGAGTGGACTCCATTTACTATTACCCTATGTGTCCTGTTGTGCAGCCAATATTTTACCAATGCTACCACCCTAGTACTCACTCCCAGGCTGGCTAACTTGTTTATTAATCTTTTGTGTGGGACTGTGTCAAATGCCTTGTTAAAGTCTAGGTAGGCCAGGTCCACAGCCCCTCCCTGGTCTTCTACTTTGGTCACCCAGTCAAAGAAATCTATTAGATTCGTCTGACATGACCTTCCCGCTATGAATCCATGCTGCTATGGGTCCTGTGCCCCGCTGGCCTCTAGGTACTCAACAATTATTTCTTTCAGAAGTGATTCCATGATTTTCCCTACCACTTTGGTCAAACTAACAGGTCTGTAGTTTCTTGCTTCTGCTTTGCTCCCACTTTTGTGAAGGGGAATTGCATCCGCCCTCCTCCAGTCCTCAGGTACCACAGTATCCTCCCATGAATTGTTAAAAAGGTCAGTCAGTGGTGTCACTAGTTCTTCCCTTAGTTCTTTTAGAATTTTGGGGTGAATCCCTTCGGGTCCCATTGCTTTGTCCACCTTCAGTTTCAGAAGTTCATTCAGAACCCTTTCTTCTGTGAATGAACTGGTATCAACCCCTATCCAGAGTGCTTCTATTGATTGGATTAGGTGCCCCTTCCTCTTTTGTGAATACTGAGCAGAAGAATTCATTCAGTATCCCTGCTTTTTCACTGTCACCGTCTGCCCACCTATCCTCCCCTTTGTTAAGCCTCACTATATCTCCCTTCACCTTTCCTCGCTCCCTAATGTACCTATAAAAGGTTTTATCCCCCTTCTTAACCGAGTTAGCTATCTTTTCCTCAGTTTGTGTCTTTTCTATTCTGACTGCCTTCCCCGCTTCTTTCTGCTTTAACTGGTACAGTTCTCTGTCTTGCTTCTTCTGTGTTTTCCTATACTTCCTGAATCCTATGTTCTAGGGACAAGGATATGTTGTTCATCCACACTGTCTGGCAGGTATCCTTGCCGCTTTAAATCTTGCCGGAAGGTCTTCAAGCTGGCTTCTCCCACCCACCCGGGTGGTAAAACTCACGGCTCCGCCCCATGACACCAGATCTTCCTTACTGCTTGGAAGCTCAGGTTCCCTCCTTAATGCTCGTGATAAGGCTGGTTCCCATTCTTCGGTTTTCCGAATTTAAAAGTTTTTTGCATTATAGACTTCGGTCTTCTATCCTTCGCGGCTGCGATGGACAAATCGACTCCCGGTTTTCGGCGATGCCCTTGCGGGCAGAAGATGTCTTGGACGGATCCGCATTCCACGTGTGTCTACTGTTTAGACCTTGAGCACGACCCGCAGGCTTCCGACCTGTGCTCTTCCTTCTCAGCCTACGTCCTCGAAGACCATGCTGCCCGTTTACAACTGGGGCGCCCAAAGAAGCGCTTTTATCCGGTAAAGTCAAAGAGGCCGGTCGGCGGTTTTCTATGACGGCGGGCTCAGCGGATCAGCTAGAGCAGATGATCGCCCTCAAGAGGAGGCGCGGGCCGCATCTTCCCGACCACGCATTTATCCCGCTCTCCCTGGGTTCCTCTTACACAGCTTCCTTTAGGAGCTTTGTCTGTCCCTCTCCACTAGAGGAGAGGACCAACGTCTGCTGGACCTTCTTCTCGGTCCAAAAAGAAAGACAAGGGTAAGTCCCTCCGTCGACGCTCTTGGGAGCGGGAAAGGTCCCTCTCCCCGAGTTGTTGGCCATCGACTTCGGTCAATAGTTCGGCTTCGGCCACTGGTCTCACGGTGTCCCGTCAGATCAGTTGACAGAGACTCCCGTCGGCGCAGTCGAGATCTTTCTCGACCGTGGGGACGGGTTGTCGACGCTGGCTTAATCCCCTCTCCCGGTTCCCCCGGTGGGAGTTGAGGATCCCGCGGGCTTACCAGTGTCTCCGGTTCCGGAGCCCTTGGGTGAACCCTCCGAGCCGAGGGAGGAGCCGGTTCCACCCGTCCCCTCCCCGCACCGTCCTCAGAAAGGCTGAGGTTCTCGGTCTCAGACTTCTTCGCGGTCCAGCCGATCCCGCCATCATAGGTGGTCTCGGTCTCGGCACCACGGTAAGTGGCGCTGCCGCTCATCCTCCTCCTCCTTGGATGAAGGGAGGCTCCGACGTAAGTTACGTCGACGATACGAGGACCTCATGTGACAACAGCTCCTTCTGACCGGGAACAAGCTGACGCCGTCGCCTTCCCCGGCCATTAAGTGGCTGTCACCGGAGCGGCCGAAACAACCCCTCGTTTTACCCGAGGAGCCTGTTCCCAGGCCGGTTGTTTGGCCAAAACCAGCTGTCCCACCGATTCCGGTGGAACCTCCGCCTCCACAGCCGCTGTTTGGGGCTCCGACCAAGAACTCTCGGTCGGCTCAGGGTCTGCCCCATATGCTGTCGGTCACCCTCACTCCCGATCGCCCTCGGCAGGTGGAGGGTGGCTCAGGCCCGAGGCAGCACTTTGCGGACTCTTCTGAGTCTGACAACGATTCCTCCCTTTTCTCCAAGCGAGTGGACTTGGAGTCCTCTGGAGGTCAGTCACTGGACGACAGCCCTTCGTCCTTCCTGGGTTTGCTCAGGCTCATCTCGGAGTCCACCAGGATGCAGCTCGAGCCCGTATCCAAGCGGGCCAAGTATCCCCTCACGGAGATATTGGACCCAGGGGATTCCCCTACGGAGGCCTTTCCTGTGGCGAGGCCATTGTGGGCCTGACCTTGGAGCTCTCTGGCAGCTGCTTCCTGCCCTGCGCCTTGGCCAGGATGGCCAGGAAGTATCCGGTCCCCGGTTCCTGTCGGTTCTCGGAACATCCTCAACCGAGGGGTTAGTTACCGACGCGTTTTCCGCGCGTGCTGGAAATGCTGGGGCGTGGACAAACCTCCCGACAAGAGTCCAAGAAATTGGACTATGCGGGCAAAAAGTTATCTCGTCCTCCTTGGCCTTCAGGCAAGCTGGCCGTGCTATGGCACATTTCTCCCATGCCCTGTTGGGCTCCCTGGACGAGTAGTCCCTCATCTCCCGGCTGACCTGCAGACCACGATTAGGCAGGTGCGGGACCAGGGCAGGGCAGTGGCCAAGCAGCAACTGACACTGCTCTGGACATTGGAGACTCATCGCCAGGTCAGTCACGGCCGCGAGTGGCTATCGTGCGTCGGGCATGGCTGAGGATATCCACCTTCACAGTGGATACCCAGCACAAATTGGCAGATGTCCTTCCTGGGACCGACCTCTCTGCCCTGGGAGTGGAAGGCCACCTCCAGAGGATCGAAAAGTCCAGCCACCTTGGACTCGGTCTCTTCCGCTCAGAGGGACAAGGGCCGCAGACCGCAACCCAAGCCCTTTCGTCCGTCTGCCGCCTGCACGTCCGGCCCAGCAACACCAGGGCCAGCAGGCTCGCGCTTGGCATCCTAAACCCAAGCCCGCGGCTTCCTCCTCCAGGAAGCAGGGAGGTAAAGGCCCAGGTGGTCCCTCAGCCGGTCCCTCCTCCAAGCCTGCACAGTGACGGGTTGAGGGGTGTCGCCTCCAACCTCGTCACCTCACCCCAGGTTCCCCCCATGGGGGGACGGCTCCGGTTCTTCCTTTCCGCCTGGTCTGCTATTACCACAGACCGGTGGGTGTTGGAAGTGGTAGGAAAGGGCCTGCCTCTGGAGTTCGAGCAGGCCCCACCCTTCAGAGCCGTCGCACCTCGGGGGGCCTCAGGATCTGAAGCCTCACTGTCAGCTCACTGAGCCGACATCGCTCTCCTCCTCGAGAAGGAGGTGATAAGAGAGGTGGCGGACCCTCCCTCAAACCCGGGGTTCGTGTCCAGGTACTTCCTGGTTCCGAAACGGATGGGGGGCTGGCGCCCCATTCTCGACCTACACGACCTAAACAAGTTCCTATGGTCTCGAACCTTCAGGATGGTCACTCTGGCTCAGATAATACCATCTTTGGAACACGGCGTGTGGTTCTGCTCTCTGGACCTACAGGACGCGTTCTTTCACGTCCCTATCCGTCCGTCCCATCAAAGGTTCCTTCGCTTTCGAGCGGAGGGATCCCTTTTCGAGTTCAAGCCATGCCCTTGCTTATCTCCAGCTCCCAGGGTCTTCACCAAATGCATGGCAGTGGTGACAGCATTCCTCGGCGCGCCGAGGGGTCCGGTTTACCCTTACCTGGATGATTGGCTGATAGCAGCCCTCCAGACAGGAGGTGGAGCGGTCCAGAGACCTGGCCTCAGGTTTGTCTCAGGTCGGCCTCCTCATCAACGAGGCCAAGTCGGAACTTGAGCGAAGCAGGTGATTCTTTCATCGGGGCAGAGCTCGACTTTCTTCGAGCCAGAGCATGGCTCCCGGCGGACAGGGCCAAGGTTCTTTCCTCCTTTGCCTAATCATTTCTGGTTGGGCAATTGCGCCCTGCCCGGGACTTCCTGTGCCTCCTGGGTCTCATGGCAGCCTGTACTGGCGTGGTCCGTTGGGCCCGCTGGAACATGCGCCCCCCTTCAATGGGGGCTGGCCAGCCAGTGGTCCCAACGCTGCGATCCATTGGACCAGCTAGTGACGATGACCCAGGGGATGTGGAACGCTCTCCAGTGGTGGACCGTTCCAGTTCATCTGCAGGAGGGCATCCCGTTTGTCCGCCCCGAGCCGACGGTCTCTCTATCGACCGATGCCTCTCTGATGGGTTGGGGTGCCCATCTGGGGGAACACCGAGCGCATGGCCTCTGGTCCCCGTGAGAGTCCCGATGCCACATCAACCTGCTGGAGCTCCGAGCGGTCCGCCTAGCTCTCACCGCCTTTGCTCCGTTTCTTCGGGGTCAAGTGGTCCGGGTCCAGATGGACAATACCACGACCATATATTATCTAAACCGCCAGGGCGGGACGCGCTCCATGCTTCTATGCAAGGAAGCTGTCCGCATCTGGTCACTCATGCGCAGCCTGGAGGCGGATCTCCTAGCCATTCATGTGGCAGGAGCCTCCAACACCCTGGCCGATGCCCTAAGCCAGATAGGGGCTGCGTCCCACTAGTGGTCTCTCCTGCCGGAGGTAGTACAAGATCTATTCTCCCATTGGGGCACACCTCAGGTGGACCTGTTTGCCTCCAGGGAGAATGCAAAGCTGAGGCTGTTCCATGCCCGCCCCCCTCAGCAGGGCTCGCTGCAGGGGGATGCCTTCTCGAGGCCGTGGACCCCGGGCCTCTTCTACGCCTTTCCCCATTCCCCTTGATGCACAAGGTGCTTCTCAAAGCAAGGAGGGACAAGGCGCAGGTGATTCTGATAGCCCCAGACTGGCCCCGCCAGTACTGGTACCCAGATCTCCTCAGCCTCAGCTCCAGGCTCCGAGGCAGCTTCCAGCTCACCCGGACCTGCTCTCAGTCAATCAGGGGAAGGTATTCCATCCGGACCTTCAATCCCTGCACCTGACGGCCTGGTTCCTGAGCGGCTAGAGTTCCAGGCCTTGGGTCTTTCCGACGAGGTCCTCAACGTAGTTGAGGCGTCCCGTAAGGAGTCGACCAGAAAATGCTACGCCTTCAAATGGAAGAGATTTTCCATTTGGTGCCAGGGCAAGGGCCTGGACCCTTCCTCCTGTTCCTTGGTGAGCATATTGGACTACCTTTGGTCCCTTTCTCAGCAAGGGCTTAGGTCGACGACCCTTGAGGTGCACCTGGCAGCCATCTCTGCTTGCAGGGGGCGCGGGCCGGAAGCGGTCGGTGGGCCGAGGAGAAGGTGGTCTGGCGCTTTTCAAAGGCCTTGATCACATTTCCTCCGTGCGAGAACCTCCACCTCTGTGGGATCTACTGCTGGTACTGGCAAAGCTCATGGGCAAGCCATTGAACCAATGCACAGGTGTGAACTCTCACCTGTCGTGGAAGACCGCCTTCTTGGTGGCTATCCGTCAGCCAGAAGGATGGAAAGCTCCAGGCGCTCTGCACGAGTCTCCTTACCTGGTCTTCCACAGGGACAAGGTTGTCCTGCACCCCACCGAAATTCCTTCCAAGGTGGTGTCGGAGTTTCACCTTAACAGGTGTTGACTCTGCCGGTGTTCTGCCCCAATCACACCTCAGAGGCCTCAATATAGGCTCCATACTCTGGACCCTAGAAGGCGCCGCTTACTATGAGCAGCACAGCTGAAATTGGGAGAGGATCGCCAGCTGTTTGTCACCTACGCTGAAGCCGCACCTGGCAGACCTGCAGCCAAGCGGACGATAGGCAGGTGGGTCACCTCCTGCATAGATCTCTGCTATAAGTTGGCGGGCATGGATCCTCCCAGAGGGATAAGAGCTCATTCTACCCGGCATACTGCTGCATCGGTGGCTGCTTCCAGGGACGTCCCTATCCAGGAAATCTGCAGGGCTGCTACCTGTAAGTCAGCACACACCTTCATCACCCATTACCACATCGACCTTGAGTCACGCCGGGATGCTGGTTTTGGGGCCTCGGTTCACCAGTCTCTATTCCCTAAGTAGGGGGTGTGCGCCTTGCCTCCCTCCTCCCGGAGAACTGCTAGGAGTCTGCCAGACAGTGTGGATGAACAACATATCCATGTCCCTAGAAATACAGGTTACTCACCTGTAACAGGAGTTCTAGGAATGGTATATGTTGTTCATCCACACGACCCACCAGACCTCCCCGGCTTCGACGCACAACGTGAGCTTCCAGCGGGCCAGATCTAAGGCCATGGGGTGGAGCTATAAGTTTACCACCCGGTGGGTGGGAGGAGCCAGCTTGAAGACCTTCCGGCAAGATTTAAAGCGGCAAGGATACCTGCCAGACAGTGTGGATGAACAACATATACCATTCCTAGAACTCCTGTTACAGGTGAGTAACCTGTATTTTTTCTCCCTAACCTTCCCTGCCATCTCTTTTGAGAACCATAGTGTTGTTTTCCTTCATTTTGGTTTGTTTATTTGCTTCACACAAAGGCTTGTTGCCTCTGTGGTGGCAGTTTTTATGTTTTCCCCATTATTCCTCCACCCCTCCATGTTGCCTGTTTGCTAGTGCTTTTCTGAGGCACTATCCCATTTTGCCAAAGTCAGCCCTCCTAAAATCTAGTACCCTCACATCTGTATGGCTTGACTCTACGATTGTGTTTATTGTGAACCACACTGTTTGGTGGTCTCTGGTTCCCAGATGGCTACCGACTTCTAAATCTGAGATCCTTTCTCTGTTCCCGTTTGAGAGTGCCAGGTCTAAGATTGCTCCCTCCCGAGTGGGTTCCAGCTCTAGCTGTCTGAGGCATGCGCCGTGTAGGGCATCAAGAATGACCCTGCTCTTGGATAAGGCTGCAGCAAAGTTGCTCCAGTTAACATCTGGCATATTCAAGTCCCCCATCAACAATATCTCCCCCTTTTTCTGCCATCCTAAGGATTCCTTCTATAATTTCCTTGTCCATTTCCTCCCCCTGAGACAGGGGTCTTTATACAACCCCCAAGCGGATTGCGGTGCCACTTCCTGTCTCCAGGGTGACCCACAGTGCCTCCTCTCCTCCCTGTTTAACCTTTAGTTTTGTTGCTTTAATTCTTTCCCTTACGTAGAGAGCTAGTCCTCCTCCTCCTCTTCTACTCTCCCTGTCCCTCCTGTAGGTTGTGTACCCTTGTGTGTTGACATCCCAGTCATGGTTCTCTGTGTACCACGTTTCTGTGACTGCCACGATATCCAGGCTTCCCTTTTCCATCAAGGCCAAAGCTTTTTTTTTTTTTTTTTACCAGGAAAGGACCGCACTGTGGTAAGAGAACCTCTTTTATGAGATTTGACAAGATAGATTCCTGAGGGAGAATTGCATTAAGGGTTACGCGGCATGAATAGGGGAGACATTTTCATTGATAAGTCAGAATGTGTGTCCATATTTAAACTGGGTGCAGCCACTACCATATATCAGGAGGGGCAGACAAGATGGACTCTAAGTCCCATCTGTCATCACAGTACTTTGTTGTAGGGGGCGCTGTGGAGCCCGAGCCAAACAGCAGCAGGAGAACACAGCTCTGAGCATTTTGATCGATTTTATTAAAATATTGTACTTTCTAGCAGTCCTCGAAGAAAAATGTTAGTGCCATTGGAAAGAGGAACCTCTTAAACCCTAGGATGGGCAACCCGAAGAAGGAAAGGGGCGGAGGAACAGGAGGAAAATCGAGCGGGATCCCTAATCCACCTAAGACTCCCAGTGAGGGACAGGCCGCGTCTACTCTAGAATCGGAGGAAACAATGTCCTCCATAGGTTTGAAGTTGAAAAGAATTGTCACTTCGGTAGCTGAACTAAATAATAAAATGGATACCTTTGCTACAAGGGTCACAGTAGTGGAAAAGGATGTGGAAGGCGTCAAAACTGAATTCCACGACGTTAAAAAAGCAGCGGAATCCTCCACACCAGCTACAACCATGATCATTAAGGAGAATGCTCACCTTGGAAGACCTTGGAAAATCAGTCCCGCTCTTCCAATGTGCGCATTCTAGGACTGGCAGAGGGAGTTGAAGGAGACCATCCTCTATTAAATATTAAAGACTGGCTAGAGGAGAAACTCATTTTGAGGGGTCAGCCCTCCTCCTTTAATGTTCAAAAAGTTTATCGCATAACTCCCAGGGGTCAAAGAGAGGAATTGGAGGTGCCACGCATGTTGCTGGTAGTGACTGATGGAGTGGGGACGAGAGACCGAATTCTGCAGTTGGTCAGACAGCTGAGCCCCATCATGCAGGACGAGCATACCGATCCTTTTTCTTCCCTGACATTAGTTATGCCACCAGAATGCACCATAAGAAGTTTGATGGCACAAGGCGCCAGCTACGCAAAGCCTCCATTCCCCATTCTATTATTTTTCCAGCCAGATTACGTAATGTGCATCAGGGGAAGGTGTGGCTGTTCTCAGATCCCACTGAGGTCAGGAAATGGGCCATTCGTTTCACTTCTGCCACAGCTCGGTATACCAGAAAGACTGAATCGGAAGATGAGGATATTGGGGAACTAGGAGTTGGCTGAATTGATGGTATGCCTATACCTTTGATGATGATGCTCCGGTACTGTACCAGAGAGTACTGAAGGACTCTTGTAACTGTTAAAATTTCTACCTACAGTTTGGATGGTTTAACTTAGTTTGTTGGCGTAACATTAATAAAATTAACACAAATATTGCTCGATGGAATATAGTGCTCACTCATATATCATGAGCTATCAGGGTTCTTGTTTTTCTGCTGCTGATGTTTAAAGTTAAAGGTTTATAGTTAACTTTAGATTTTTAGTGTGACGTCTCGTACTTCACCTTTGTGGAGTTAATGCCTTGTGCTGTATTTTATGTTTAAATGGACTTCAGTGAGACGAAATTAGTCACACTGCTCATGGGTTCTTTACCGCAGCTGATTTTCTTTAAATGTTTACATGGGATGTTATATCTTGCATTACCCCCTAATGTGGTATCAACATGTTCAGGATGCTTTTACTTCCTTAGATTAAGGAGAGGCTTATTCTCTCCAGAAGGAATATCTTTACTTTGATGTATCAAATGGTCTTGAACATGGCAACTGTATAAGTGTGAATACTTTTTAAAAAATCAAATAAAAATAAAGTTAAAAAAAAATAATACTTTGTTCTAGGATCGTGGATATGTTGTTCATCCACACTCTTTGACATATCCCCTTCCACTTTAAATCTTGCCAGAAGTCTTCATCATGGCTCCTCCCACCCACCCGGGTAGTATGATTCTCGGCTCCACTCCATGATGCCAGATCTTCCTTTCTGCTGGAAGATTCAGGTTGCCTCCCTCGTGCTGATGCATTTTGTAGGCCCTGGCTTCAAAACCTTTGGTTATTCTGAAAATCCATCTAGTTCACATTCGCGATCGAGACTACTTACCTTTCATTATGGAAGACAAGTCTTCCCCTGGATTTCGCCGGTGTTCCTACAGCCAGAAGATGTCATGCACCGATCCCCACACCACATGCGTCTACTGTCTCAGTGTCGACCATGACACCGCAAAGTGCGATCTTTGTCTTGCTTTTCATCCTAACATCCTTGACGACCGTCTCACACACTTGAAGTTGGGAAGGCCGGAGAAACAGAACCCTCTGGTGAAATCTAAGGAGGCTCGATGGGCGGTTTCCATGGCTGCGGGATCCGCCGAGCAATTGGAACACATGCAAGCATTCGAGAAGGAAGTGGCTCGGGCTGCAGAAACTACATGGAGCTTCTTTGTTCTGCTCAACCTGGGCTCCACCTTCTTGGGTTTCTTCCGAGAGTTGTGCCAGTCTCTCCCTACCAAGGGAGAGGGTCCTGCGGGCACATACTCCTCTCAGTCCTATAAGTGGGAAAAGGACCCAGGATTGTCTTCGTCCCAACGGACACGCTGTTGGGATCGGGGGAGATCTCAGTCCCAGGAACTGGCAGTCTCGGCGTCGGTTGCAGTTGCCTCCGGCCACTGGCTTCTCGTTTTTGCCATCTGGCCACTTGACCAAAGTGTCGATCGACGATGTGGAAATTGTCATCGACCCGATCGACCCATTGTCGCCGACTCCAATCGATGATTCTCTCACTCGAACTCCGGTTCTTACTTTTCCCGCTGAGGAGACCCAGACTGCTGGGAATCCCATTGAGGAAGTGGTCCCCGACCCCGGGAAATCACCGGTCCCACTGGTGTCTCCTGAGTGACCGAATCGGCCTGTCAAATCTCGATTGAGGTCCAGGACCCCCTCAACAGAAAGGCTGAGAAAGAGCCATAAGCACTCTAAAAAGAGGCCATCAGTCATCCTAGTCCTCCTTGGGTGAGGATAGGCTCCAGCAAAAGCTCCATCAGCGCTATGAGGACCTCATGTGGCAACAGCTGATTTTGACTAGGCACAAGCCACTCCCGTGTCCACTCCAGCCATTACTTGGCTTTCGCCCTAGGCCGGGGTTTCCACTGAAGAAATGTCGGTTCCCCGCCCGCAAAGCTGGTGAAACCTCCGGCTCCCCACTCAAACCAGTCTCTCCATCAAAAGTGGTGGAACCACCACCCAAACAGCCAGTGGGAGGGGCTACTTCTAAAGAAGATAGGCCAGACACTGGCTTCCCCAGCGTCTTTCGGTCACTCACCCTGGACCGCCCTCGGCGGGTTTAGGGTGACCTGGGTGGTCGACCATTGTATCCAGATTCCTCGGATTCGGATGTGACTGGCCTGCATTCTCATCCCAGGGATGACGAATCGGCTTGTGGATTAGAGATGGAGGAAGGTCCTTCGTCCTTTCAGGGCATTCTTTGCCTCATCTCTGAGTCCACTGGGATGCCCCTGGAGCCAATCCAGAAAAAGGCGGAGTACCCTCTCAAGGACATCCTCAAGAGAGGGGATACCCCAACGGAAGCTTTTCCTGTGGCTGTGGCCATTGTTGGCCTGGCCTTAGAACTCTGGCAGCACCCTGCCTCTTGTCCAGCACCATCTGCTCGCACGGCCCGCAAGTATGCAGTGCCCATGGGGTCCCTGGTGGGGTTCACAGAGCACCCTTCAGCCGAGAGCCTGGTGACTGCCACTGTGTTCAGGTGTACTGGCAGTTCTGCCAACACTGACCAACCTCCCGAGAAAGAGTCCAAACTTTTGGACCATTCGACCAGGAAGGTCTATGTGGCTTCTTCCTTGGGCCTTCATCAGGCAAGTTCACCCTTCATCATGGCGCACTCCTCCCATGCCCTCTTGGGGTCTTTGGATGAAGTCCTCCCACATCTCCCCGCGGACATGTAGACCACGGTCAAGCAGGTCCGGGATCAGGGCCGAGCTGTTGCCAAACAGCAGCTTCAGGCAGCCCTGGACATTGGGGATTCTTGTGCCTGTTCGATGGCAGCCGCAGTTGCCTCTCGTCGCAGGGTTTGGCTGAGACTCTCCTCCTTTCCGGCGGATACTCAGCACAAACTGGCTGATGTGCCTTTCCTGGGCACCGGTCATTTCAGCCCGGGTGTGGCTGGTCATCTCCAGCATATTGAGCAGTCCAGTGCCACCTTGGACACTACTTCTGCCACGGGTTCTTTGGGCAAGAACCAGCAGAAGAAAAAAAAGAAGCTTTTTCAGCACTCTTCCTCTACGGCACAGCAGCCCTCCTTTCAAGGAGGACAGCAGCAACAGCAGCAGCAGGCTCAAGCTTGGTGCCCTCGGCACAAGCCTGGGCCCTTCCAGGCCCGTAAAGGAGGCCGAGGTTCGGGTTCTGTATCCTCCTCCTCCAAGCCTTCTCAGTGAGGGGTTGGGAGCTGCCTCCCCCTCTCCCGTCATGCCAGCTCTGGGTCCTCCTGTGAGGGGCTGGCTCCGCCATTTCCTTTCCACCTGGTCCGCTGTCACTTCGGACAGGTGGGTTCTTGAAGTGGTCGGTCTGGGACTGCCTCTGGAATTCGAGCATTACCCTCCAAGCCGAGCCCGCACCCCTTGGGAGGAAATAGTATCAGCCCAGACTCAGTCGGCTCTCCGAGACAACACTGCTCAGCTCCTCCTCAAGGAGGAAGTAGCTCCAGTGGCAGATCCTCCTGCAGACACAGGCTTTGTCTCCATGCACTTCCTGGTGCCCAAGCAGACAGGGGACTGGCACCCCATTCTAGATCTGCATGACCTGAATCAATATCTCAAGTCACACACCTTTCGAATGGTCACTGTATCCCAGATCATACCATCCTTGGAGTGAAACATGTGGTTCTGTTTACTGGATCTGCAGGACACGTTCTTTCACGTCCCAATCTGTCCATCTCATTGGTGGTTCCTCCGCTTCAGAGTCAAAGGGACCCTATACAAATTCCAAGCCGTGCCATTCGGCCTGTCATTGGCCCCACGGGCCTTCACCAAATGGATTGCAGTGGTGGCGGCCCATCTCGGGCGTCGGGGGGAGGGTCAGGATTTATCCCTACCTCGACGATTGGTTCCTAGGAGGTCCCACCCAACAGGAGGTGGAGAGGTCCAGGGACCTGGCCCTCCAGGCCTGCTCCCAACTTGGCCTCCAGATCAACAAGGCCAAGTCAGAACTCTTGCCTTCCCAGGTGATGGGCTTCATCAGGGCAGAGCTCGACTCTCATCAAGCCAGAGCTTGGCTCCCAGCGCACAGGGCGGAGGTTCTCTCCTCCTTTGCCCAGTCATTTCTGGTTGGGCAATTGCACCCTGCCTAGGACTTTCTGCACCTTCTGGGTTATATGGCGGCATGCACCTCAGTGGTCTGTTGGGCCCAGTTGCACATGCGCCCCCTCCAATGGGAGCTGTCCAACCAGTGGACTCAGCACCACGGTCACTTCAACCAGCTGATCACTGTAACCCAGAAGATGTGGGACGCTTTCCAATGGTGGAACGCCCCAGACCGGTTGCAGGAAGGGATCCTGTTTGTCCGCCCCGAACCAACAGCTGTCCTTATGACCTATGCCTCTCTCATGGGCTGGGGAGCCCACATGGGGGACAAAAGGGCCCATGGGTTCTGGACTCCCGAGGAGTCCTGATGCCACATCAACCTGTTGGAGCTCAGAGCAGTCAGACTGGTGCTGTCAGCTTTCGCTCCTCAGCTCCGGGGTCAAGTGGTTCAAGTCCAGACGGACAATACCACGACCATGTACTACTCCAGCAAACAGGGCGTCATGCACTCCCATCTGCTTTGCAGAGAGGTGCTCTGCACCTGGACCCTCATTAGCCGTTTGGAGGCAGATCTCCTAGCCATCCATGTGGCAGGAGCCTCAAACCATCTCATGGATGCTCTCAGCTGCTTGGGCGAGACATCCCATGAGTGGTCTCTCCATCCAGAGGTAGCTTACAGCCTGTTCTATCACTAGGGCAAACCGATGGTGGACCAGTTTGCCTCCAGGGGAAAACACCAAGCTGAAGCTGTTTCATGCCCACCCCCTCAGCAGAGCTCGCTGCAAGGGGATGCCTTCTCAAGGCCGTGGACCCCAGGCCTCTTCTATGCCTTCCCTCCTTTTCCCCTTGATCCACAAAGTGCTTTGCAAAGTGAGGCAGGGCAAGGCAAAGGTGATCCTGGTAGCCCCAGACTGGCCGTGCCAGTTCTGGTATCCAGATCTCCTCAGCCTCAGCTGCAGGCCCCCGGAGCAGCTTCCAGCATGCCCGGACCTGCTCTCTGTCAGTCAGGAGAAGGTATTCCATACGGACCTTCTATCCCTGCACCTCACAGCCTGGTTCCTGAGTGGCTAGAGTTCCAGGGTTTGGGTCTTTCCAAGGATGTCTTCACCATGATGGAGGCATCCAGAAAGGAACTGACCAGGAAATGTTATGCCTTCAAATGGAAAAGGTTTTCCATTTGATGTCAGGGCAAGGGCCTGGACCCTTTGTCCTGCCCAGTGGCTAACATTCCTGGCTACCTTTGGTCTCTCTCCAAAAGAGGTCTATGATCATTGACTCTTAGGGTGCACCTGGCAGCCATCTCTGCTTACCCGGCATGGGCCAGTCAGCTGATGGTGCAGGAGACAGAGGTCGGGCATTTTTTCAAAGGCCTGGATCATATATCCCATCCAGTGCGTGAACCTCCAGTTCCATGGGATCTTCTGCTAGTACTGGCAAAGCTCATGGGAAAGCCATTCGAACCAATGCACAAGTGTCCCTTGTCACACTTTTCATGGAAGACGGCCTTCCTGGTGGCTATCACATCTGCCAGAAGGACAGGGGAGCTCCAGGCACTTTTGGTGGACACCCCTTATCTGGTCTTTCACAGGAACAAGGTTGTTTTACGCCCCCACCCAAAATTCCTTATGAAGGTGGTGTTAGAGTTTCACCTTAACCAGGTTTTAACTCTACTGGTTTACTACCTTAACTACACCTCGGATGCCGAGTACAGGCTCCATACTTTGGACCTAAGACGCGCTGTCTCCTATTATAAGGAGAGGAGGAGGAAATTCAGGGAGAAGTTCGCCAGCTGTTTGTCACCTACGCTGAAGCCGCTTCTGGCAGACCTGCTGCAAAATGGACTATTGCAAGGTCGATTACATCTTGCATAAGTCTGTGTTATGAGTTGGCGGGCATGGAGCCTCCCAAAGGGATAAGAGCTTATTCTACCCGCCATACCGCTGCATCAGTGGCTACTTCCATGGACATCCCTATCCAGGAAATCTGCCAGGCTGCTACCTGAAAGTCAGCACACACCTTCATTACCCATTACCACATCGACTTTGAGTCACACCGAGATGCTGGTTTTGGGGCCTCAGTTCTCCAATCTCTGTTCCCCAAGAAGGCGGTGTGCGCCTTGCCTCCCTCCTCCTGGAGAACTGCTAGGATTCTGCCAAAGAGTGTGGATGAAGAACATATTCACAATCCTAGAAAAACAGGTTATTCACCTGTAACAGTAGTTCTAGGAGTGGTATATGTTATTCATCCATATGGACCCACCCAACTTCCCCGGCTGTGGACGCACAACACTTGGCTTCCAGCGGGCTAAGATCTGGGGTCATGGGGTGGAGCCAAGGGTTATACCACCCGAGAGGGTGGGAGGAGCCAGCTTGAAGACTTCCAGCAAGATTTAAAGTGGAAGGGGACATGCTAAAGAGTGTGGAAGACAACATATACCACTCTCCTAGAACTACTGTTACAGGTGAGTAACCTATTTTTACCACATTATATTACTATTTTATAATTACTACTAGTTAGGTCTTTTGTCAACTGTGCTGCAGTATCAACTGTTTCCAACTGCATAATAGACACCTAGTATGTTATAATACATTGAAAAACGTGTATTATGACCTGCCATAGTATACGGTTTTCCATGTAGCATGGTTATCAATCAAAAGCAGTGTCTGATTGTCTCCAAAAATCTAACTACAACAAATTTTGAAAGATTCACACAAATATTTAGTTCTAACATACACCACTTTTTGGCACCCTTATATATCCACAGTTAATTTACAGTCTGTTAAGTGCAAGTCTCTCTGCTTGTAACGACAAGTGGCTTGCAGTCAAAAGGCCCAGAATTTCAAACTGTCTCTCACATTCAGTGAGGACCATGTAACATTTACAAGTGCTTGCACAACCTTGTTACTTTGTTGTACTTTTTGCCAACTAAACTTAGACCTGTTGTACTTTTGTCAAAAAACGGGCAGAGTTGTTGTACTTGACATTTTCAGAATACAGTACTTCTACTTTCCATGATGTAGACATACTGGGCAGGATTTTACGAACTCCTAGATCGCCGCAAGCCCCGGTGCACTGACTATATGGCACATAGGGCTTGTGGCGATCTAACGGGATTTTTCTATCCCGTGCGGCAATTGCTGCAAATTAGAACAACTTTTTCTGGTCTAACGTGCAGCACTCCTGGGGACCGTTATTATGGAGCTTGCTCCAGATATTTGGCGCAAGCTGCTTTAATATGTGGAAGGTGTCACAACTGCACCCAAGCTTGTAAAATCGGGTGCAGATGCAGTAAAGGCATCAACGCACCGCCCGAACCTAAGTGCCCTGGCACAGGGCTGGATGATGCAAGTCCTGGACCAGACTTTGAAAATCCAACCTACTATGTCTGGACTTTAGCAAGGCCTTAGACTCTGTGCTCCATAGGAGACTTGTGAAGAGGCTGAGAAATCTGGGAATGGAGACAAACTGACTAGGTAGATTAGACATTCATTGGGGGGAAGCTCAGAGGGTAGCTGTCAATGGGGAATACTTAAGGGTTAGGTGTGCCTCTACTGGGGTACCACAAGTGTTGGGCTTTTGGCTGGTCCTTTCAGTACATTCATCTGCAATGTATGGGAAGGTCTCCATGGTAAAATTGGCCTTTTTGCAGATGATACCAAAACTGATGACAGGGTGGATAAAGCAGAGAGAATACAGAGAATAAAAACAGATCTGGAAAGCAGTGGCGGATCTGGCGGGAGTGTAGGGTCGGTTACATCCCCTATTTTAACTACTTGTTTGCTACTGCTGCATTTCACTTTGCTGGGGAAGTTTTAATATATTCATTGTAAGAAAATATGCATTCGGGGAGCTGTTGAGCATGATTGCTGAGAAGACGCACTTCAGCACAGCTCAGCGAATTTAATTTACTGCATTGGACTCCTTGTGTCCTCTGACACAGATTGATACTGAACTTGAGATGGGTCCTCCCAAAGGAACCAGAGAAGGACTGAAGAACAAGCCACCATCACCTGAGCAGCAGGTTGGGACCGCATCCATACAGCTCACTACTAGTTCTGGAGCGGACCCACCATGGAAGTCCATGATGACCGCTATGCAAGCCATTGACTGCAAGGTTGAAGCAATTCTTTTTTTTTTTTTTTCCATTAACATTTTATTCAGTTTTAAGCAGAGACAGCATATCTGAGACACAGGCATACCAGAATAAAACAAAATGTAACAATATCTCATTACAATCAGAGTATAACAGTTTCTCTGCCAAAACCCCCCAACACCAAACGCCCTGGAATACCCCTAACCTCCCCCACCCCAATCCTAACCCTCTCCCTCCCACACACAAGACACTAGGACCTAATTACCACCGAGTAGGAATATTCCCATCTCATAAAGAATAAATAGTATAGAACGGGCCCAGATCTTCAAATCGGGTATTTGATTATGTATGGTAGCTATCATCCTCTCAATCCTGAGACATGCAAGAAGTTCTGCTAGCCATTCAGAGTAAGAAAGCCCAACATTGTCTTTCCAATGTCGGAGAACTAATTTTTTAACTATGATTGAAATCAATGCCATGTAAAATTTCCTATTCCTGACCGGGAAACCAGACATATCCCCCAGCAGACATACCTCAGGTCTAAACATATCTTCCAAACCCAAGAAGGGATCAAGCTTACTCTTAATTTCTGACCACAAAGGGACAATTACGGCACTCCAAAAATATGTAAAAGGTCACCCTATCCGCTATATAATTTATAGCACTTAGGATCTTTAACAAATTCAGATCCGCCAGTTTTTGAGGGAATAGTAAATGTTATGTAATATTTCAAACTGTATAAGCTTCAATTGATCCTGCCTAATAAACCTATGACATCCATGCCAAATCTCCGACCAATCTAGAGTAATATCAGGAAATACAGCAGCCCAGTAAGAGCACGGGGCAAGATTCACTGAATAGGCCCACTGAAACAACACTGCGTAGATCTTTGAAATGGTCTGCGGGATTCCTATCAGTGACCGTACATCTGCCAGAAACAAAATCCGTGGGGGCTGAACAATCCCTTTTCCAACCTTCTGAAGTAATAAATGACAAAGTTGGTATATTTTAAAAATATCTTTGGTAGATAAGTTAAATCTGTCTATCACTCCCAGAGCAGAGATTAAACCCCCTTCTTCATTAAGAAAGTCCCTCAAACAACATTTATCAGGCAACATCAACCATTCGGATCTAATGGTACTGTCTCCTATCATAAACCGTGGATTCCCCCTAATCGGTTGATCCCAATCTTTGACCTGGTCATATTTTAGAAAGCTGCAAAGCTGATTATGAATTTTTAACGACACACCTATCGGGGACTTCTTCAGTGACGGGGGATGCGCCTTGGGAGTTAAATAAAATAAAGCTACGGGGGCAATACCAAAGTTTTTAACAAGATTTATTTCTAAGTTCACCCATAAAGGAACATAGCATGATGTAGACGAAAGTCTTTATATAAGGCCCATCTGCCGCATTTCTCAACTGAGCTGACCAAAATAGAGACCAAAATGGGGCAACCTCAACCCCCCAAGTGACTTAGGGGCCGCTAACTTTTGGTAGGCCATTCTGGCTTTTTTATAACCCCAAACAAAATCAGCTATCTTCCCGTGGAGTTTTTTAAACCACGACAAAGGGAGCCAAATATTTAACATACTCAAAGGGTAAACAGCCTAGGGAATATATTCATTTTAATTATGTTTATCCTCCCCCAAAGCAAAAATGCAAGTTGCGCCCACCATTTGAGATCTAAATCAATAGTATGAACCAAGGAGTCCAAATTTAACTGACGCATCCGCACTGAGCTCCTCGTCAAAGAGAGACCCAAATATTTAAAGGCGTCAGAATTCCACCCTAAGCCTAACTCAGTAATTTCCTGTTTAAATAATTTATTATTGAGGATAAACCACAGTTTTATCCTGATTCAATTTATAATTAGCCAGAAGACTAAAATTATCTATTAATTTTAACAAATTTGGAATGGACCTACTAGGTCTAGAAATATAAACCAGGAGATCATCTGCATATGCAGTGACTTTAATAGAATGATCCAATATTCTAATGCCTTCTCTCTCTCTCTCTACTACTAACTATGCTTCTTATGAGAGGCTCTAAATATAGGTTAAATAAAAGGGGGGATAAAGGGCATCCTTGTCTAGTACCAACATATAACTGAAAGGGATTTGAAATAGCCCCATTACAAGTGACTCTAGCGGAAGGGCTAGAATACAGTGCTCCAGTCCACCCTAAAAACACTTCAGGGAAGACAAATCTCCTCATAGCCGCAAATAAAAATCCCCAGTATACCCTATCAAAAGCCTTCTCGGCATCCAAGGAGACCAACGCCATCGGGAGGTTGGTCCCCTCGAAACCGAGAAGACATGCGCCAATGTCCTGAAATGATCGGCCGAGGACCTACCTTCATAAATCCCACCTGTTCATTACCTATTAATTTATGTAATATTCTGTTCATTCGATCAGCTAACAATTTAGCCAGGATCTTAATATCATAATTCAACAATGAGATAGGCCTGTAACTGGCTGGTTTTTCAGGAGGTTTATCCGGCTTGAGAATTAAAACTATAAGCGCCTCTGAGAGAGTCTTATCAATCTCCTGCCCAGAAAGAATATACTGAAATAACCTGAGTAACAGAGGAGCCAACTTCCCAGAAAATTTTTTATGGAAGTTAGACGAAAACCCGTCTAGACCCAGTGTTTTATCTGCAGGAAGATTCTTAATGGCTAACTCTATCTCCTCTTGGGTAATATCCGCACCGAGAGAAAACCGGTCGGATTCATCCAATGTAGGAAGGTCAAGACCATCCAAAAAAGACGAGATCTCTAAGTTAGTAGGTGGGAGCTCCATATCCCTGTATAAAGTTTCAAAATATTGTCGGAAAACCTGGACAATATCTTCCAGAGAAGTCCTGACACAACCTTCATCTTCAGATAAAATCCCCTCAATCAGTCGGGAAGACTCGAGTTGTGTAAGACGTCTAGCCAGAAGTTTACCAGATTTTTCCCCCTGGTCTACATAATTGGCTCTCGTCTTGATTAAAGCTAACTCTGCCTGCTCTCCTAAAATTCTAAGATAGGCATCCCTCACTTTGACTAACTTCTCTTTATCTTCCTCCCGTGGATGAATGGAGATGTTGGATTCTAAAGACCTGATTTGTGTCAGCAAATCGGTCATGGTACGCTCTTTCTCTCTCTCTTCTTTTTAACAGCTAGGCTAATTAGTATTCCCCTCATATAAGCCTTAAATGCTCCCCAGAAAATATCTGGGCGGACAGTATCATTTAGGTTGTTTAAGGTAAACTCATCTATCTACTCCGATAAGAATTTGGCCATCTTAGGTACTCTTAAAATCTGATTGTTCATCTTCCACCTGTTCCCCCTTTTCAGGAGAGATGGAAAGGAAATAGATACTGCCACTGCAGCATGATCTGAGATAGGGCCAGCTACAATATCCGAGCCTAAAACTCCTCTGAGAAGGGATCGGGAAAGGAGTATGTAGTCGAGCCGAGACGCAGTCCCGTGGACTGGGGAGATAAAAGTGTACTCCCTAGACTTTGGGTGGAGGACTCTCCAGACATCCGCTAGTCCTAACCGGTCTAGCAGTTCCCCAATAGCTCGGGAGGCGGGAGTATGATATGTTTGAGATCTGGCAGATCTATCCATCGAGGGATCCAAAGTTAAGTTAAAGTCCCCACCCAAAATCATAGGGAGCTGATTGAATGGTAAGAGAGCCTTTAACAGACTCACCACAAAATCCTGACTGTCCACATTGGGACCATACACCGAACCAATCAAAATCTCAGTATTCTGCAATTTCCCTTTAACTAACACATATCTGCCTCCTTATCGTGAACCACTTGCATTGGAGTAAAAGGTATAGATCTATGTACTAGTATCATAACCCCTCTACTCTTCGTGTTACCCTGAGACGAGAAAACCTCCCCTATTTGTAATCTCCTCATGGAGCTAGCCTCCACTTGGAGCAAATGTGTTTCTTGTAAAAACACCACTTTTGCCTTCACAGCTTCAATATGCTTCAGAATCCTATACTGCTTAGATTTAAGCCGTGCCCCTTTGACGTTCCAAGTAAGGAATTTAACCACTATGTCTGTCCCCATTTTTGTACACCTGAACTCGAATATAATTTGACCCCTATCAGTGTATAGAAATAACTGAAACCCATGCCTGTGACCTCCCCAATGCCTCGTAACCTATATTCCCACCCATAGACCCCCAATAACTACCATCCCCAAGCCAATCCCAAAACTCCCAACCATTCTCCCTCCCTTCCCCTGACCTTCACTCTCCTACGGCCCATGATAACAGGACACAGCTCTCTCCCAGAGCACCCTCCTCCCACTCATCCCCAGGCCTTGTAACCTCAAGCCCAGTTGGAATTGCTCCAACAACTTATTTATCCGATATATTCTGGCTTACTAATGAAAATTACCCCAAACTCTGAAAGTCATTATTGCTTACTTTCACCATACTTAATGCAACCGAGAGAAAGCAAAAGTAAAAGGAAAAGGCAAGGGAGCATATTACTAATCTAGAAATTGCACCCAAATAACAGATATAATCAGTACCCATAAGTTCGAGAAACAGAAGTAAATTCCATATAGGGAGACCCACATTACCTATAACTTTCCAAAAAGCACTAAATACAAAACCAAACCCAAATTAAGTAACAAAATACATGCGCAATATCGGAATAATAAAACTAATGTAGATCACTGGCACCCTCTTGTGGCCAACTTATAAAACGTAAAACAGTCCCCCTCTTCCGGGATAATATAAATCTCCATCGCAAGTGGGGTCAGGTCCAATGCCCGAATAAATGCAGCGCAAAATGAGAAGCCACCACTTGCATCCCATGGTGATACCAGAGTCCATAAAATAATATCAGGGGCGAACACTCCAAGAAGTACACAACATTTAAAACAGGAAAGGAGAACACCCTTTTAACACCTTGTTTAAATCAGTTATTCTGGACTACAGCGTTTAGCAAAAACAACAAAAAAAAAAAAGAAGAAACTTGTCACAGTCATAATAGTCCAGAACCATAGTCCTTGAAATAAAGTCCCAGCTGCTTCCTCAGTATTTGTAAACCCTTCCTCTTCTCTCCAGACCGCTCAGGGAACCTTGAACAGGGTAGGATAGGCCGCCTGCAATGCAGCAGTAGCAGATTTGAGAGAATCGAATGCCTTCCACTCATCCGCGATAAGAGCCTGGAATTTCGCCGGGTAACCCATTCGAAACTTGATGTCAGCCGCAATCAATCTTTTGACCAAAGGATGAAAGGCCGCCCTTTTTTGCCTAATCGAAAACGGGAGGTCTTGCGCTACTCTGAATTTGGTGCCCTCCCAGTACAGTTCTTTGTTATCCTTGGCCTTAGTAATAAAAAGCTGCCTTTCCTGATAATTCAGGAAACGAAATATGAAGGTCCGTGGTGGCCCATTGGGAGGGGGTAAAGGGCGTAAAGCTTGATGAGCCCTTTCGATTATATAAGAGGACACAAATGGAGAGGGTCCAGCTACCTTTTCCACCAGCTTTTGTGCAAATTTAGTAGCATCCGGACCTTCCGCTTTTTCAGGTAGTCCGATGACTTCCACATTATTTCGGCGACTTCTACCCTCCAAGTCTTCAACTTTCAGTTCCAGCTTGTTCACTTTCTGTTTTAATAAATTCAACACCGAATCCAATCGCTCTTTATTCCCTCCTAGGGATTTGATTCTCGCCTCATTATCAGCAACCTTCCGATTTAAGTCTTCCAGTGCAGTAGTAATATTTTTAATTTCACTCGCCATGTCATTCATGTTGGCTTTAAATGGCCGAAACTCCTCGAGAAATCTAGATAATGTGAGGGGCTCATCCTCCGAACTTCCATCACCGGAGCCCTGCGCCAACTGAGAGGCCGAGGCCTTGGATTTTTAGCGGCTCTCTCCGGGGTCGCTGGGGTGCATGTCAAGGCGGTTTCCGTGATTTCTCTGCCTCCATAAGTAAGGATACAGGTTCTTCTCTCTATTGAAAAGCACAGTTAACTCTCTGAAGCAGTTAAACAAGGGTAGAAAATCCCAAACAAGGACGGGTAGTCGGAGCTCTCGGGGAAAGCAGCTACTACGCGCTCTGCATCACGTGACTCCTCCAGGTTGAAGCAATTCTCACAAGACAGGGACAGCAAGATATTAAAATAGAGGACACTACAAAAACTGAGACCTCTGCAGAAAAGTCTGTAACCGAAGCACTGGCAGCAACCAGCAAAATGGCGCAGGAGAACACGCAGTTATGTTGTCATTTAGAGGCCCTGGAAAATTCCCATAGGGCTTCTAATGTGAGCCTGGTCAGGCTCCTGGAAGGGAGTGAGGGATGAGCAGCTCCTCCACTTTTTTGAGATCCAGGTTGCCAGGTGTCCTAGGGCTTGAACCAGTAACTATTTCACCCAGTTTTGTGAAAGCCTACCAGATCTCTCCCTTTTCAACAGACCAGCAAGGGGATTTGCCATGGACAGTGTTGCTCATTACAGCTTCAGTAGTAATTAGAGACATGTTGCTTCAGGCTTCTTGGGACTCCCAAAATGTAAACTACAACAGAACTACCCTGCATTTGTTTCTGAATTTATCCTTTACCACCAGATCCAGATGGAAAAAGTTTGACACCCTACAGGCCCATTTGTAAAGTCTAGTAGTTACCCACTCTCTGCTCATGCTAGCTCACCTTCGTATTTTTTATGGTGGTCATACCTATCAATTCACCAACATTGCAGAGGCTGGCAAAAGGGTAGAGCTCATCTATACGGAGTTTGAGACTGTGGCTGCTGGACAGACGGGAGACCCAGAGGACAGTGAAGACACCTGATGGACTACGGATTCCAGCTTAGTTACCTTTACTTCTGTGACTTTACCGTATCATTAGACTTAAATTTATTCCTATATCCTGAATGGTTTTGGCTTGGGGAATGTATGACTGTAGGGCTTAATATTTGAAGCCTCACAAATATAATTCAAACAACATGAAGTGTTGCTGTATCCTGACTATATGCAGTTAGCCCCAGCACTTGAACTGCTCCAGAGAAAGGGGTTAACTCTATGCCAAGGTATAGAACGTTGAGCTCGAGCTCGGTTTTCAAACCTCTGTGTGTGGTACTCTGAAGTGTAATCGTCAGATTTCTCCGCCTAACTGTGAAGTCGCTCCAGAGATCCCTCCTGCGCTTTGGTTCGGTATTAGTTGGAATCGGTCAGTTTATTCAACCGCTTTCTTATGTTTTCAGTATTCTTACCTCTGTCACAGTACAGTAAATGGTAGTGTAGTTAAATCTGTTAAAGTTGCTAGAAATTGTTTTTCTTCGGTTCTTTCCCAGTGGGTCCGGTTGAGAACCGAAATCTATTGCTAATAGTTGTTTTTCTGACATTCTTTAGTGGTTTTCCGGTACTTATCGGTTCCTAAAAAAATCAGAATTTTAATAGGATTTTTTTAACCGACCTGTGACACGGTTGGAACTGATAAGTGTGTGTTACCTGGTTTAACGCTGTGAAGGGTAACTTTCTGAATCTGGCATGTCTGAGAAACCCGAAAAGAAAACCGGTCCCGCTGGGTTTTAGCACTGTACCGAGTGTGGGGAGGCCTCTCCTAAGGCTGATCCCCACCTCCTATGTGTGTGTGTATTGTCTGGGGTTTGACCACCTCAAGGAAGACTGCCAAATTTGTAAAATCTTTCCCAAAACCACTCTGGAAAAATGTTTGAGTAAGCTAAAGGAAAGGGAGGCCGAGAAGTCCTCTGACCCAGACGGCCAGCCCGGTTCGGTTGCGACTGAACCTGAAGAGATGCCCACTGACTTGGGCGATACCTCTTCGGGCAAAAGGAGAGCCGACTCTGCAGAGTTGGTTCCATCAAAAAGAAAATGAAAATCAGCCAGTTTCAATCCTACACCCCATGTTCAGACCACTGAAGAAATAGCAAAAGCGATTACAGTAGCTCAGTCGCTTTACTTGGTTCCGACTGAACCGACATCGGTTCAAAGGCGATCGGTTAGGTCGGACGTCGTTGCTTCGGATATAGATCCCAAGGCATACTATGAGGGTGACTGGGAGGAGGAAGAAGGTTATAGAGAGTTTGAAGGCCTAGATGAGCCTGTAGAGCCTGACATCTCCCCAGACAGGCCTTCCAATATTTCTCCTCCCAGGCTATCTGAGTCCCCTTCCCATTTCTTGTTTCACAAGAAAGTGGCTGAGACTCTTCAGTTTCCTATGAAAGAGGCTGATCAGGATCAGGAGGAGCCTGATTATGTGGAGATAATGGATTGTCCAGAGTCACACAGGGTGTCTATCCCTTTGCACAAATCTCTTCGGAAACAGACACAAAAAATCATGCAGTTTCCCACATCCATCCCTCCTGTGCATAAAAGAATGGACAGAAGTTATGCTTTATCAGGTCCTGGTACAGAATTCCTTTCAACCCATTGCAGCCACGTTGGGGTAGTGCAAGCCGCAGCCTGTGACAAGGCTAACATCCCCCTGGCGTCTCACCCCCCAGATAAGGATTATAGGAACGTGGATGCCATGACAAAGAAACTGTACTTGACATCCTCTTTGGGGCTCAGGCAATCAAATTACATGGCATATACACCCAGGTACCAAAAATCTATGTGGGTTATGGTTCTGGAGCTGGCTAAGAATGCCCCATCCCAGCTAGCCAAGGAGCTGGAGCAGGTGGCTGTAGATGGTATATAGGCATCCAAAGTGCAATTTCATGCTGCTGTAGACTCAAATGATGTACATTCCAGGGTCATGGCTACATCTATCTCCATGAGGAAGTTTGCTTGGCTTAGATGTACCAGTCTTTCGCAGGATGCCCAGACTAAGGCTATGGATTTTCCTGTAACTGGTAATTCTCTGTTTGGAGAGCAAACAGAGAACTACATGAAGACGATGGATGAATATAGGACCACCTATAGGAGTGCTGCAGCCATGGAAAAGCAGGCCACTCCTCAAAGGCAGCAATTTAGGGTTAGCAGGGGAATGGCCTTTTCACAGGCCTTTTTACCGAGCTCAGGCCTCCTCCTCTTCTCTCCAGCAGAGGGGGTTCTTTAGGGGAAGAGGCAGGTGTGGGATGACCAGGACCCCATCATCCACACAGTCTAAGCCCCCTGCCAAACCAACACCCTGAGGTGTTAGTCAGGGTCGCCTCCCCAGTTCCCATAGGGGACAGGTTGGCTCGCTACTTCCAGGCCTGGAAGTCTATTACTTCAGACAAATGGGACCTGGAAATAGTGAGCCAGGGACTTGCTGTCAGTTTCAAAAGGTTCCCAAAAATGAAAACAAGATCCTTCAGTCCTCCCTCTCCCTTGGAGACAAAGGCCTTAGAGGCAGAAGTCTTCTCTCTTCTGCTTCTGCAAGCAGTAGAGAAGGTACCTCAATGTCACAGGGGAAAAGGACTGTATTCCAGATACTTCCTTACCTCAAAAAAGACAGGGGAGTAGCGACCCATCCTAGATTTAAGATACCCGAACAAACACTTAACAAAACCAAAATTCAAGATGGTGACTCTGGGAGTAAATCTTCCCTCTCTGAGACCAGGAGACTGGCTAGCCTCCCTGGATCTCAAGGATGCCTCCTTCCTCATACCTATCAGACATTCCCACAGAAAGTACCTCAGGTTCGAGTTGCCCTCAGGCCATTACCAATTCAGAGCTATGCCTTTCGGCCTGAAATCTGCTCCAAGAGTGTTCACTAAGTGTCTCGCAGTAGTGGTTGCATTTCTCAGGAGACAGGGTATCCTTATGTTCCCATACCTGGACGACTGGCTCATTGTGGGTCAGTCCTCAGACCAAGTCAAGTCAGCCCTAGAGGTCACTCAAAAACTTCTAGACTCCTCGGGTTTCATTCTGAACCTAGAAAAGTCTGTTCTGAAACCAGCTCAGCTCCTCACCTTCATGGGGTGGAGCTAGACACTATACAGGCAAGAACATTTCTCCCCCTCTCAAGGGTTCAGGCCCTTGTCATTCTGGCTTCCTCTTTTTGTACTCTTAATTTCTCATCCAGCTAGACACTTTCTACAGTTGCTGGGATACATGGCAGTTTCCACAGCAGTGGTCCAAGGAGCAGAGTTCCAGATGAGGGATATTCAGTTTCATCTCGGATCTTATTGGTCCCAGAAAAAAGACCCTCTCTCCAAATTGCTTCCAGTGTCTCAAACTCTAGTTCAGGCCCTCCAGTGGTGGCTGGAGAAGTACAGTCTTCGACAAGGTGTCCCCTATGTCAAGTCAGGCTCCTTCAGCGATTCTCACCACAGATGCCTCTTTACTGGGTTGGGGGGCTCATCTGGATCAGCTTACAGCTCAGGGAACCTGGTCTCACTAGGAGTCTCTACACATAAACCTTCTCGAACTCAGAGCTGTGTTTCTGGCACTCAGACATTCTCAACTGCTGTTCAGGGGAAAGTGGTACAGATCAGGACAGACAATACCACAACCATGTGGTACATCAACAAGCAGGGAGGCACTCGATCTCGCCTCTTGTGCACAGAGGCCATGAAAATATGGTCTCTAGCTTATTCCTTCAGGCTTCCCTGATGGCTGTGCATCTTCCAGGGAAGGACAACATTCTAGCAGATGCCTCAGCATGAATTCTCAGGGTCAACAAATGGACCCTGAACCTCTAATTCTTCAATTCATTTTCAAAAGGTGGGCACTCTAGAGATAGATCTCTTTGCAGCCCCAGACAATCACCAACTTCCTCGCTTTGCTGCAGAACACCTCTTCTGGGCTGTGTCCTCAGGATGCTCTCTGTTGAATTGGACAAGCAGGTTTCTATATGCATTTCGTCCCTTTTCTTGTGATATTCAGGGTCCTGATCAAGATCAGGTCTCAGCCTCGCAAGGTAATTCTAGTGGCTCCAGACTGGGCCAGACAGCCTTCTACCCTCTTGTCTTGTCACTGTCACTGACAACACCTCTGTGTCTTCCCAGGCAGTTCAATCTCCTCACATCCTCGCAGGGGAGGATTCTTTATCCCAGCCTTCAGACTCTCAGGCTCAAAGCCTGGCTCTGGAAGATCTAGAATATATTTATTTATTGAAATTGTTTAACCAGGAAAGGCACACTGAGCAAGAAGATGCTCTGCCTCCCGTGCAACCTGGGGTGGGGAACAGAGGATGCAGGGTTCAAATTAAACATTTACAGTTGGATCATTATATACATTGAATGGATACACAAGTTATACAGAACAGTCAAGGAATTAATAACAACCATAACACAGTTAGATCAGACTGAGCAACAACAATTTGAGGATGAGAAGTGCCTAGAGGGTAAGTGCGTGTGATCAACTGGGAGTCTACAGCAGGAGCAGTGTACATGGCTAGTGGTCAGTTTGGGAAGGTAGAGGGTGTGATCAGGGCTTTGGGCAAGTGCAGTTTATCATGAAATAGTTAGCGAGTGCAGAGGAGAGGGAGTTAGCAGAGGAGGAATGACGGATCGAGAGGGCAGCGCATTTCAGGTTTTAGGAAAACGATGAGAGAAGGCAGTTTGGCCAGCAGTGGACTTCCAGGGATAGCAAGTAGTCTGGAATCAGTGGATCTAAGGACGGAGAGATTTTGGGGGGAGCAAGGAGGAGGAGAGGTAGGTGGGGAGGGTGCCTAGTCAGAGCTCGGTGGTGAATTTGGCGTAGTGAATAAGACGTCGGTGTTCCAGGGATGGAAGGCCAAGGCTCAGTATAGTTCACAATGGTGAGTGGGGGTAGGCATTGAGAGCAAATGGCAGAAGGCATTGAACAGGGTGTCAAGTTTGGATAGGGAGGATTTAGGGGCTGAGCTGTATACTATGTTGCAGTAGTCAAAGGATGGGAGAATCATCTTCTGTATTAGCTTCGCGGGACAGTTAGGGGAGGCTTCGTGGTTTCTATGTAGAACACCTAGCATGGGCAGTAGTTTTTTTCATTTGCATCTATGTGAACATTGAAGGACAGTTGACAGTCAAGCCAGACCCCAAGATACCCGGAAGGAGGGACATCTTCAGTATTTGCCCGTTGAGGGTTTTGAAGGAGGGAGGGATGGGAGTCTGACAGGCATTGTCTCGTGCAAGGTCATTGAGACTTTTTTTATGCTTAGAGAGCTGATGGGAGCAGAACCAGTGCTGAATGTTGTCAAAATCAGCTTGGAGGAGGAGGTTACTGCTTCAGTGGAGGTACCTGAGGAAAAGAACGGTGTCATCTATGTATATATATGGCAGATGACTGGCATATTAGTGGTAGGTCATTCAAGAAAATGGAAAAAGTATAGGTCTGATCACGGAGCCCTGGGGCATGCCGGTAGAGATGGGCAGGGGACGGAAATGGCGCTGGATATACGTGAGAGATTGGGCCTGCCCATGAGGTAAAAGCAGAACCAGTTTGTGGAGGGAGTCGAGAGGCCGGCTTTTGCAAGGCCCGAGAGAAGCAGGATGTGAGACAGTGTCAAAAGCCTTAGCTAGATCAATGAAGATAGTACAGGTGATCTGTCCATTGTTCATGTTGATTAAAATAGTGTCAGTGAGCCTAGTCAGGGAGGAGGTAGTGGAATGTCCCTTTCTGAATCTGGACTGGAAGTCTGTGTAGTAATTGGAGTCGGAGAGAAAGGTGGTGTGCTCTTGCAATTTTGCAAGTGTCGGGAGGAGAGAGATTAGATGGTAGTTTGAGGTTAAAGTAGGGCACCTTTGCACAGGGGATAACTATGGCATGCTTCCAGGCCTGGGGACCACAGCCACAGTGAATGACTGGTTTAGAATGGTGGCTAGCAGGGCAGCTGTGGCAGGGCTGCGGTGGAGGAGCTTAGGGGTCAGATCATCAGGGATTTGCCTTTGGAGGGTTGGGTAAGCAAAGCTGTAAGGACTTTGGCTGCCAAGATAACTTTGAATGAGAAGGTACGGGCCTATGTTGCGCCTTCAGATCCACGGTGACCAGGTGGAATCATGGAGGGCAGAGAGAGAGGAGGAGGCAGCACAAGTGGAGAAGTACGAGTTGAATTCAGCAGCAACAAGAGGCTCCGTGAGGATAGTTTTTATGTTTAATAGCGGGTGGGGTGAGAAGAGGGAGGAATGACCTTCCAGAATTTAGGATTATTTAGGTTAGATTGGATAGAGGATGCCAGTCTGCATCTTTCTTAATCAGTCTTAGACATTTTAAAGGTTAGCAGGAAACCTGCTACTAGAAAGACTTTCAGCTCCAAATGGAAAAGATTTGGGTTTGGTGTTTCACAGGCATATCCAACCAAAGCTGGCTGATATTGCTACTGTGTTGGATTATTTGGTATCTTAATAGTTTAGGCCTCTCTGCCTACTCAAGGTACATTTGGCAGCTGTTTCTGCCTTCCTTTCTTCTGGTAAGGGCTCTTTCCTAGCATCTCATCCAGTTTTCAAGAAATTTTCAAGGTCTAATACATGTTAATCCTTCCTTTGGAGCCTACCAATAAGGTGGTCCTTTAACCAACAGAAAGTTTCTTCCAAAGTTGGTATCAGACTTTCATTTGAATCAGTCTATGTCATTGCCTGTATTTTTCACTGACTATTCGTCCTCTGGGGAGAGATTACACAGTCTTGATGTAAAGAGAGCTCTTAGTTACTATGTAGAACACATTAAGGCCCATAGAAATGACTGTTCTCAGTTGTTTCTCACTTATGGAGAAGTGGGAAAGGGTAAACCTGCCACCAAGAGAACTATTGCCAGATGGATTGTCTCCTGTATCCAGTTCTGCTGTTCAAAGCTTGGGAAAGAGCCTCCCTCAGGCCTGAGGGCTCATTGTACCAGAGGTACAGCTGCTTCGGTCGCAGCAGCTACTGATATACCGCTAGTGGAAATCTGTAAAGCAGCCACCTGGAAAACTGTTTGCACATTTACCAAGCATTGCTCTCTGGACATTCAGTCAAGAAGTGATGCTAGGTTTGGCACAGCTGTGCTGCAGATCCTGTTCCCAAAATAGGTTCTGTTACTCCTTTCTCCAAGGCGGTACTGCTTGGTAGTTCAGATATAGAAGAATAAGCAAGACTTCATGTTGTTTGAAGAAAAAATTACTTACCATAGTAATGTTTCTTCCAATGGAGTCTTGCTGTATTCTGACCTCCCTCCCTGCCTCCCCTCCTGCAACCTAATAGTTTTGGGATGTGGTTTGGCAGGCACAATGCTGCACCCCAGAGGTGTACTTGGCATGCCTTTATCTTATTAAGGGTTTTTCTAGTTTTTTATTATGAATGTTGGTTGTTTCACTACCTGCTTAGATTCTTTTTGGGGTTCTTGACTTGAGTCTTTTGACCCTAAAAATCCTGTTTTATTGCCCTTTGGCATAAAAATTTTAGAAACAATTTCTACTTATTTAGTTGGTTAGTTTAGTGCTCATAAGAATCAGAGTACCACAGACAGAGGTTTGAAAACCGAGCTCGAGCTCAACGTTCTATGCCTTGGCATAGAGTTAACCTTTTACTCTCCGGAGAAGTTCAAGTGCTGGGGCTAACTGCATATAGTCAGAATACAGCAAGACTCCATTAGAAGAAACAACATTAGCCGGCCCGGTGGCGCTGAGGGTTGAGGCGCTGGACGCCACACGTCACTCCACACCGGCGACCCGGGTTCAGGAATGAACCCAGGTCATCGGGGGTCGGCAGTGGAGGACTAGGATTGAGCATCCGACGACAGCTGTCCTAGTCCTCGGGAGAAGGTGTGGATGCACACGTGCTCTGCTAGTCCCCTGGAGGCGCCGTGGTACTGCAGTTGTCGGGTGCCATGGGGGAAGCATGGCAGAACATCTGCATGCCAGTGCGCTAATGACCTTGCAGCGACTGCAGCTTCCATTGGGGAGATAAGTGGGAAAAGGCAGCACATAGCCACAGCAGCTTGATGGTGCGTGTTCACTGGCCAGCGATGCCCGGAAGGCATGTGCCAGTAATGGTTCCTCGCTGGGCGTAGGGGCTCATGGGGGCCCCTTGCAGGTGTAGATGCGCCTGCCAGCTGGGATGCGGAGCTCGGGTCGGCAGTGGAATGGAGGAACGGTGGCTGGATGTAGTCAGGACTGTGGCTGCAGGTGAGGAAAGAATGTTAAATGATAAAAAGAAGAAACAACATTACTATGGTTAGTCATTTTTTCATCTATACCTGTTAAGGGTTGCTTTTGTCTTACTGGTACTTTAGGAATCATGTTTGCCTCTTATCTCATTAAAATACCATGACTGTAATGGCAGCAACCATAGGCTAGTATCGAACATTTGAGAGACCCACAGTGCCCGCCCTGGTAACATCTTGGCGAGACACTGATTTAAAGTCGTAGTTGGTGGTTACCTCCTTTGTCACTGGGCTATAAATGTTCGGGAGGCTTTCTTTACACTCTTTTTATGTTGTCTTGCATGCGCAGCGCAGACAACATATTGGGGTTGCTTGAAGTGGAAGAGCAGGTTTTGGAGGCGTGGTCGTGCTGCTTTTTAGGCTGGGCTCCGTGGCACGAATTAGATTGCACGCTGTCTATGACAGCAGTTGCAAAATGTGCCACCAACTTGAAACATTTTAGCCACTGCAATGAGGGAGCGACCCCTCATTGCAGGCGTGCCTGCCTGGTGTAACATTTCAATAAACATAGTGGTGGCGCTCACCCCGCCGCCCACAGTCCCTAGGATGCCGACGGGGGGGTTGTCAATCCCCCTCGGCATCATGCCTTTGAACACAGATATGTTTGCTAACGGGTGCCCAATCCCCCTGTTGGCATGATAACCCCCACCCCATTTTCCTGCTGCTGTCCCACCCCGACTGTGTGCCACACTGGGAGCCCACCCCAGTGTGGCCAAACCTGAAAAAAAAAAAAAAATTGTCCGCAAGGAATTTTTGTTACCTGAAACAAAGGAAACAGTCCTTCCCCGTCCTGTCCTGTCCCCCTGCCCGCAACCACCCTCTGCACACCCTGCCTCCCCACACACACCCTCACCCCATACTTACCTCTGGAGCCTGGCGCGATGATCTTCGATGGACTGGGAACACATCTGCACTCTTTAAAGCCAACCGCAAACTGAAGAAATGCTGATAAACTATATAATGGCATAAATGTTTTTTTTTTTTTCAATTTTGCTGCATATCTCAGCCATTTTTGCATATTTTGGCACCAAATTTTCAACATAGGGTTCTTGGGACCCCACCTCATGAATTCAGTCACTGTCATCTTGTTATTGGGTCCCAAAAGGTGATTTCATGGTCACTGCGCGGAATCGCCTTTCGGGACCGATTAACAAAATAACAGTGTGACTGTTCAAGAGGTGGGCTCCCAAAAAGCCTATGCTGCAAATTTGGTAAAGAAATTTAAAAAAAATTACTGTGATATGAACATGCGTTGCGCAGTTTCCACGCACGCTTGTAACTTTGACAATGTTTAATATTTTTACTCCAGATTTTCAACATTGCCATTTTTTTCAGACCTCCTTATGAACAGTACAGCTGTCATTTTCCACATGCTGCCCAAAATGTGTTTTCGCAAATCTGGCACACAGTGGTGCAGTCGCAGTAGGCGAACAATGTTCGGGACAGAGTAAGAAAATCACAGTAACATTGTTCATGAGCAGAGGTCCCAAAATCCCTATGTTGAAAATTTGGTAAAAAAATCCTAAGAGATGATTGTGTTACGAGCGTGCGTTGCACAGTTTCCATGCACGCTTGTAACTTCGAGACCTTTTTAACATTTTTACTCCAGATTTTCAACATTGCCATCTTTTTCACACCTCCTTTCGAACAGTACAGCTGTCATTTTCCACATCCTGCCTGAAATATGTTTTTGCACATCCGGTGCACAGTGACGCTGTCACTGTAGGAAAACAATGTTCAGGACACAGTAAGACAATCACAGTAGCACTGTTCATGAGCAAAGGTTCAGAAATGTCTATGTTGAAAATCTGGTGAAAAAATTACACAAAATTACCATGTTACAAGCGTGCGTTGGGCAGTTTCCATGCATGCTAGTAACTTGGAGAATTTTTAATATTTTTACTCCAGATTTTCAACATTGACATTTTTCCACACCTCCTTATGAATTGTACAGCTGTCATTTTCCACATCCGGCGCACAGTGATGCAGTCGCTGTAGGAAGACAACGTTCCAGACAGAGTAAGAAAATCACAGTAACACTGTTCATAAGCGAAGGTCCCAAAATGCCTACTTCAAAAAGTTGGTGAAAAAATATATGCTACAAGTGTGTGTTGCACAGTGTCCACGTACAGTCGTAAGTTCGAGAATTTTTAATATTTTCACTCCAGATATTCAACATTGCCATTTTTACACACCTTCTTATGAACAGTACAGCTGTCATTTTTCACATCCTACCCAAAATGTAGTTTTGCACATCTGGCGCACAATGGCGCAGTCACTGTGGGAAATCAATGTTTGGGACAGATTAAGAAAATCATACTGCCACTGTTCATGAGCAGAGGTCCCAAAATGCCTAAGTTAAAAATCTGGTTAAAGAATTTCAAGAAAAGACTGTTACGAGCGTGTGTTGCATAGTTTTCATGCATGCTCGTAACTTCGAAAATTTTTAATATTTTCACTCCAGATTTTCAACATTGCCATCTCTTCACAGCTCCTTATGAATGGTGCAGCTGACATTTTTATGTGGTGCAGAATGGCGCGGTCACTATGGGAAATCAATGTTCGGGACACATTATCAAAATCACAGCGACACTGTTCATGAGCAGAGGTTCCACATACTTTCATGAGGTGGGGTCACAAAAGGCCATGTTTGAATATTTGGAGTGCAAATAACAATAAACGCCCATGGTGTTAGGGTTTCTAACCATAACATCCCACCCTGTACAGGCTAACAGGTGTCATGGTGTGCCTTTGGATTGTCGGCTGTAATGCTTATGCCACTGCACCCCCACCCTGCAGCCTCTGACAGCCATCCAGGTGTGCCTTGGACTCTTCAGCCCCAACGTTCACTCCATTCTGCTATGCTGCACCCATTTCAACATACTTCCTTATGAAATGGTGTGATCGTAAGGCCCGACAACCCCAAGGCACAACGCAACACTTGTTAGAGTCTGCAAGGTAGGGTTGGGGGAAATGGCATGAGCATTATGGTCAACGACCCAAAGGCACACCCCAGTCACGGTCACTCTCTGCAGGGTGGGGTGGAGTTGACATCGGTTCTATACTTCACTGCCATTCCTATTATGCGTCTCTCTAACACCTGTAATACCAATGCCAATGCCAGCAAGACAACATTCAGCATTGACGAATGCTTATTATTAAATTACTGTTATGTTTAGTAGATAACCCCAGTTCAAGTTTTATAGATACGGGGGAAAGTTTCACTTAATTTCAGATTGACATGGTTATCAGTATTGTTCACAAACTAATGCTGTACTACCATATCAGTACGAGAAGTGATGTATGTTCGGTAGGACTCTGGGAAGGAGGGACTGTGAGGGGAGATGCTCACATGTTTGGGTTAAAACTTATGATTGTGTTGAGAGCACATCCCATCTTTATATGGGGCATTAAGCTATGTTTGGTAATATGGTCGTATTCTAGATGCTCTCTCTGTCTGACAAGGTGCAGCTTTTTGGTTTATATTCATTGTGTTACAGTTTCTTGGAGTGTTACCCCCAGATCCACAAATCAGATTGTTCAGGCTAACTTGCTCTGTCTTACATCGACTGTAGCACGTATGTGTAATTGGATGTCTGGCATGAATTGTAAAACTTACTGTTTTTTCATTGTAAAACCAATAAAATATGTAACTGGGTCACCATGTAACTTTCAGTTACTATCCCTGCCTTGCAGGCTCAAACAAGGTTGAGGTCCTGGGCTCTGTTTTGAATGGAACGGGGGGGGGGGTTCTTTCCCAGTAACATTTAGGTAGTGCGGTGCCTCCATCCGGAGTTAAACTATAGTGGGCCAGCTGTCTGTCTGGTACAACTCCCTGGGATGCTGTACCTTGCAGTCACTCCATGCATGAATTACCAGCAATCTTTTAACTTTTTTACTATGTATGCAATTAATGGCTATAACTGCTAATGTACTGATGCACAATATGCTCACGGGATGGATTAACAGGAAACCATTTATTAAACAAAGGGGTATGGGGAGTGAGGGATGCAAAGATAACTAGCAGTTCAAAATATTGGATGTAACTGGTAGTAAAAACATAAACCGTAAGCATTAACAGTGCCCACTCCCAGCAGTAATGCACGCAGTACAAAAGGTCCACCTCCCCACTCGTACCAGTGTCCCCCTATGTCTTTTCTGAGTACCCAGATGGTGAAGGGTTGCAGGCCTGAAACAGTGCAGCTGGGTGGCTGGCGCTGGCGCACTTTTATTCAAAACAAACACGGTGGTGAAAATTATACACAACTACCAGGTACAGGGCAACCCTGCATTGACTCATAGTTCTGAAGATTCAGGGTCTGTGCAGCAACAGTTCTCTCACTCTGCAGCTCTGGGAACTCTTGGCAACAAGAGTGCAGGTCTCTCCAGCTGGACTGCAGTTAGGTAGAGATGCTGGCAGCTCTCAGACCTCAGCTTCTTTGACATTCTGGATTGAACCAGGACCAGGGCCACATGCCTCCCCCACCTGTCCAGATATCCAGCCCCAGGGAGAGGCGATAGTACTAGACACTAGTGCTGATCGGCCAATTCCCAGACTGTCCAAAAACAGGAACCTCCTGGATCTCAGGAACACAGGCTATACACTTGCAGCCACACTGCAGGCTGGTGGCTGTGGCACAAAGTTCAACAGGAACACAGTCTCTGGATAGCCTACCTGGCTATGGTAGGAAACAGTCTCTCAGCTTCAGGCTCTTAAATTTCATTTTCATTTTTATTTTTTATACTTGTGAAACTAGGCGTGAAGATTTGCGCTTTTACTGGTGACAAGTTCAATCTAAAACACAGTAAAAAACAACAATACATTTAAGAACAGACCATTCAATCCAATAAGTGCATTTACAGAAGCAGATACCGTACATTTATGTTTTTGAATAAAGCCAGTATTTTAACCTTTTTTTAAAGCACTGAATGAGATTACTCTCAACAATTTCTGTCGGTATCTTGTTAAAAAAAGTAGGTGCTCTGAATAATAAGAGATCTTTGCCCAAAAGTAGTCTTGAAAAATGGTATTTTAAAGTTAAATTTGTGCTGAGACCTAGTGGATAATGCATTTATTGCTCTGGGAAACATTAGAGAAGTAAACTGGGAAGAAGACTACATTTTACTTTAAATAAAAAAGTACCCATTTTGAAAAGAACTCGATCATCAAAAGATAAAGAATAAGATTGTTTATACAAATCAGAACAGTGAGATCGAAAAGGCAGGTCTAGCCAGAATCTTAAGACACAATGGTATATCACTCAGAGCGAGCTCAAAACATTACACCATGAGGAGGTGTATATCAGTATACCATAGTCCAATACCGAAAACAGGAAACTATGGACTAAAAGCTTTCTGGATTAGAGGGTCAAAAGAGACTTGATCTGATAAAGAGTGCCCAACCTTTGATGCAGGGTTTTCCTAAGGCTCTGAATACGAGGTTCAAATGAAAACTGACTATCTAAGTTATCCCTAAATATTTGAAAACTGAAACAAATTCGATTTCGTTACCCCTTCTGTTAGTAATTATGGGAAGACAGATAGATGCCTTTTGTGACGAAAAAATTACCTTTTTTTTTTTTTTTTTTTGTGAATTCAGCCAAATGATTTAACGATCAACCAGTCCTGCAGATGATCAAAATCAGTCTGGGCGGCCCGGTGGTGCAGATGGCTGAGGCATTAGGCATACACCTCGCTCCACGCCCGGCGACAGAGTTCGGGAGGCGGACTCGGGTAGTCGGTGGGTCGGCGGGGAGTTTGGCTTGGCGTCAGCGACTCGCCTACTCGATGGTGGGATTTGGCCGTAGTCCAGCTCTTGCACGACCCACGTGGAGTGCTCGAGGAAATGCAAGCTCTGCAGGGATTGGCTGGTCGGCCTTTGTGCAGTGCGGACGTGACATCTGGCGTCATGACGTCAGGGGTGATCGCAATCTGCTCGGGGGAGAAAAACAGGAAAAAGAGCCTGCCTCGTCCGGGAGGAAGCGAGGACCCGGGACGTGCCCGCGATTTGCCCGTGCCCACTCGGCAGTCCACGGGGCCGACGAAATATGAAGTTACGGGGGTTGTCCCCTACCTGGTCCCCGCCCGGGGGTAAGCCGCGGCTCCATGGGGGCTTGTGGTCTGTGCGAGTAGGGTTTCGGACAGCGGGATGTTCACGGGTCATCGCCAAAGGGTCGGAGGAGGCAGGCTGAGTAAGGAGGATAAAAGGCGATTTCAAAAAATCAGTCTGAAGATGGGAAAAAGCAATCTCAGATCGGGGATTAGTACAAAAAATAACAGCGTCATCTGCATAAAGGGTCATCTCTGTGTTAGTACAAATATTTGGGGCTGAATTCATAAAAAATGAGAAAATCAGTGGCCCCAGATTGAACGCTGGCATACACCACAAACTAAAGGAAGAGTCTGGGATAAGGATGAACCACTAATTGTTCTGAAAAATCTATTACTTACGAAACTTTGACACCACGCAGTTACATCACCAGAGAAGTGAAGACCACGAAGGACTCCCGGGAGAAGATCAAATTCAACCAGGTCAAAAGCCTTGGTGAGGTCCACAAACAGTGCTGTACACGAGTGACCTCTATCGAGTCCACCATGTACACTTCCTGTGAACCCCACCAAGGCTGTTTCAGTGTTAAAACCTGGCTTGAACCCATGTTGGTTCCCTGAGAGTAATGAGTATTTCCTAGGAAAAAACAAGGTTTGATCCATCACAATTTTTTCCAGAATTTTGGAAATGGGTGATAAAAGGGATATTGGTCAATAGTAACAATAAATGCTTATGTTTTAGAATCACAAAACAGTTTTCACTTTCTCTCTGGCTTTCCAGATCCTGGAAACTGATCAGGCTTTCCCTGGGCTGTTGGCTGTGAAAGCCCCAGGTTGGCCTCCAGACATTCCTCAGAGCTCACAGCAGAGCCTCCTCTCTGTGATATATTGTGGGTCAGTACAGGAGAGACTCTTACACGGTGTGTCAGTTAGTGGTCATCTTTTATTCTACTTAGAGGTAGTGGTCTTGCATCACTGGATATACACAAATAAAGGCTTACTGTGCATGACAGGAACTTACATATATAGTGGGCTACAACTCTAATCCACTTCCTGCCATATATATCCATGTATATACTACCATATATATCCATGCATATACTACACTTTCACTCTGGAAGATCCCAGACAACTGCTCCCAACTGGATCTGCCCGCCAGATCTCAGGGGATCAAATCAGTGTCACAGTTGGTCAATCAGGCTGTCAATCCACCTAATCAATTTGTGGAATGTTCATTTGACACCCAATTGGCTGAAGGAAAAGGCGCCAATACAGTGCAAGCCTGTTACAACGGATGCATCTGTGCCCACAACTTTTGTTTGTTATATCTAGTGTCCATTATATCCAGAGGAGGTAGACCCTGTATGTTTGGTGTGTCTATGTGTGAGAGCAGGGACTCAGAGTAAATGTGAACCTATTATAAAACTTCATAGATTACTCAGGATCCTGCCTAGCATATATATTTCTGTATTCTGTGTGTTTATTTAAAGTTATTTAACTGTCATGGAACATGATTTTTTAAGGAAGTTTATTGCAGAAGGTAAGAAGATAGATTTCACAGAAAAGGTGATGGACAAGTGGAGCACCCTGCTAGAGGAAGTGGTGGGGGCTGAAACAATCACAGGATTTAAGAAGGCATGAGACAGACATAAGGAATGCTGGAGGTCAGGGTAAGGCAACAGACTTCTAGAAAATGTAAAGGAACACAAGCTCAAATGGGCAGACTAGGTGGGCCATAGGCCTTATCTGCTGACAGTGTTTATGAATCTATGTAGCAACTCTAGCTGGATTTTGGGTTTTAGTACAGTATGAACAAAACAATTGTACTCTAAGGGTTTTATTGAATATAAAATTGTTTCTTTTTAGTGTAATTAACTAATAAAAGTTTATGCAGCTTTGGGAGAGTTATTGTGTAAGAAATGTAATCTCTAGCTCTTCTATCTTTATTCTACGTTTGCCAAATCTCATCACCAGCTCTGCATCCCCCCCAAGAAAATCACTACAAATGCCCATAAAAGCTTCATAGTGTCCATTATAAGCAATGTTTCTGTCCATTGTAACCACAGAAAAATACATTGGATTTGATATATTTGGTCTGGGAAATCAGTTTTGTCTGCTATAACCAATTGTCTGTTATAACAGTGTCCGTTATAAGTGGAGTGTACTGTACTTAGTCCTCACCTTTTCTCAGAAGTCCCCTTTTTTGTAGTTTTTTGGGTTCCTGACTTTCTCATTGGCTGCAGAGCAGGTCAAATGCAATACAGATGGCTGCTCTTAAAGCTACAGAGTGTAAAAGTACTTTCTTGCAGTTCATTTTCTTTTCTCCCCCAGTGTGTCTCCAAATCCCACTTATGTCTTTAGAGTCCCAGGGGTCGGAACACACAAAGGAGCCATTTGCTGAGCCACCGGAGTGACTTTAATACAAAGCACTATAGCACTAACAAGATAGTGCGAGCAGAGCTGCCAGCTTGCATGCTCGAGCAGGAGCCCACTCGAACATGCACACACAGAGCTGCATGGCACCTGACTGCTTGCATAGTGCTAGATGCACTCTACCGCCAGCTGGCAGTTTTTAAACTTTAACAGACAACTCCTCTGGACTCCCCCAACAAAACAGGCACACAGGGACCAGCAGGAGCAATAAAGGGGGTACCAATGGATTAGGACTGGCGACACCAGATGGCTGAAAGGTAGTCCAGGTAAGCCTCACCCATGGGGTGAGGTTACAAATATAAAGTTAAAAAAAAGAAAATATGCATTTAAAACTACAGATTACATTTGCATTTTCTATCAAAAATGTAATTAAAAAGATAATAGACAATATAAAGATTACAAAAATTCCATATCAAATATGCACACCACCACAGCCCCCCCTCCCCCAATTGTAAACTCCTGGATCTGTCACTGCTGGAAAGACTGGAAAAATGGTCCAAGATATGGCAGCTGAAACTTGAAAGTGTAAGGTCAAGCATACTAGCAAAAGAAATCCAAACACAGAGTACTAGACTGGAGGGGGTGAAGGTGGAGCAAACGTCAGAAGAAAGGGACCTGGGGATCATTATTAGTGACAGTCTTAAGTCACATGCCAATGCCAGAAGGCTGCAGGGAATGCAAATAGGATGGTGAGGTGTACAAGGAGGGTGTTTGCTAGCAGAAGAAAGTAGGTGATTCTGTCCCTGTATAAATCCTTGGTGGAACCTCACCTTCAGTACTATGCAGAATTCTGGAGCCTGCACCTGAAGAACGACAGGGACCGCTTGGAAACTGTTCAGAGGAGGGTTACAAAATAATTCAGGGGCTGGATAGGAAGATGTATGAAGAGAGGCTTGAGAGTCTCAGTGAGCACACACTACAGTCAAGGAGTGAGAGGAGGGACATGATAGAGACCTGTAGTACCTAAGGGGTGTTAATAGAATGCACAATGGTGCCCTGTTCATAAGAAGAAATAGTAGTAGTAGTTTATTTATTTAGCACCCAATCTCAGAGGCTCTGAGTGCTGTACATCATAAAATTAAAATACATGAACAAAAAGAACATAACACACAATCATAAAATACAAGCAACTTAAAATGCACAAAGTAGTTAGCATAAATAACTTAAAACTAAACCAGTGGGACTAATTCAAGTCAAAAGCTTGATTGAACAGGTAGATCCTTAGGCACCTCTTAAAGTCCTCCACTGAGGTTGCTCCCTGAGACATCCGGGGAGCAAGTTCCACAAGGTCAGACCAGCCACCTTGAAAGTGCAGTCCCTTGCTGTTTTGAGCTTTTTCCCTACTTCATGCACCCCCTCCTTAAACATAAGGCAGTTCAAAGCCATCTAAGCAATATGTAACACGAATTCAATTCAATGTAACTATGTAAGTAGTGGATGTATGTAAGCAATGTATGTAATGTTACTCAATTCATGACTCCGCTGTGTAACTCAATGCTATGTATCATTTATTTATTTATTTATTTGCTTTCGTTAACTGGGTGAGCGCACTAGACAACCAAGTGCCTATTTTCAGGTACGACCCAGGAGATTACAATGGTACATTCATGAACAGGCAAAACAAGTAAGGTAACATTTAAAGTGCATCAAACAGCAAGGTCAGTACAAGAAGACAAGGATTTTAATGATTTTAACAATGCAGACAGCAGGTAGGGTAACATTAGAGTAGTCTCAGGATAGGCAGGGACCTCCATGTTAGGCAGCAACTCAATAAAAACTTGTAGGTAGGCAGAGAAGAAACAAACTTTGGAGGCAGTACATGTCTGGAGAAAGGACATTAACTATACACACACTGGTTGAGCAGTTGGGCCTAAAGTGCATTAATCTATCTAGTTGGTCTCTAGCTCAGTTGTGGAATAAAGGTGCGGTCGACCACTGCCATAGCCAGATAAGTTTGGTAGTGACTCAGTCAGTCGGAGCAACAGAAGTCGGGTGAGTTCATCTAGTGCATAGGCAGGTGGAGGCCGATTTGAGAAAGCCCCAGAGGGAGGCTTTAAAGCCGCGGTGGGAGGGGGAGGAGAGAGTGCTTGAGGGAAGAGAGTTCCACAACCTAGGCGCGTACGCAGCAAAGGCCCAGTTGCCCATTTTGGTGCAAGTCTTGGGCACCAATAAGGCCTGAGAGTCACTGGATCTCAGATGGTAGATGGGGTCAGCCGGAACGAGAGATTCAGCGAGGGCTAAGGGGGTGGCAGACCTGATGACATTATCAATGAAATTGCCCAAGACATAGGAACAGTGCTTTTCCGGTGGGAGCCACTGAAGCTGGGAGTAGAGCTCACAGCGGTGGGTAAGGCGGGGAGCTAAGAGCACAAAACGACATACGCTGTTATACGCAGTGTCCCATTTTGCGAGACTAGTTTTAGCAACGTAGGCGAAGATGACAAACCTATAGCAGAGTGTGGGTAGAAGGACTCCCCTGGCTAAGGCAAGTCGGGCAGCAGGGGTGAGGCAGTTTTCACTCTGTATGCAAGGCCCAACTTGCAGTTGGAGGCCTTTCATGTGTTGCTTATGTGCAAATTCAGATCCAGTTTAGGGTTAAGTGTCACCCCCAGGTACTTGACAGAATCTGTAACTTGCAGTAAGGACCCATCAGCACCTAAGATCTTAAGCGGGCCCGGGACAGCTTTTGTCTTGGCTGTTGAGCCAAAGAGCATGGCCTGCGTCTACTGCAGGTTAATCGTGAGCTTGTGGACCTTTAGCCAGGTTTGGATTAGTTCGAAGTTGGGGTTTAGCTCGGCGTTGATGGTAGAGATGCCCCAGGAGCTGGTCATGATGACTAGATCATCTGCGTACAGAGTAGTGTGCCCATGCGCCGGGGCTGAGGGTAGCTCGTTTATGAAGAGGGAGAACAGAAGAGGCCCCAGGACAGAGCCCTGGGGGACCCCGCAGCTAACCGGAGCTGGCTCAGACAGGGCCTTGTTGAATTTTGTGTACTGCTGCCTCGCTCCGTGAGGTAATTATTGAACCAGGCAAGGGTGGAGGGGAGAAACCAAGGACAGGAGAGAGAGCATAGTACAGCGTGGTCAACCCGGTTGAAGGTTTCCAAGAGGTCCATGAAGATGGCCCCAGTTAGTTTGCCTTGGTCAGCAGCAGTTCTGATAGCAGAGGTAACAGCTGCTAGGGCAGTAGAGCGTCTCCTTTCTAAACCGTGCTGAGCTGGGGAGAGTAGGTTGTGGTCTGTAGGTAGAGGTTGAGCTGAGAGGTGACAGCCTTTTCCAGGAGTTTGCTGATCGCTGCGGATCGCTATAGGGCTGTAGTTCGTTGTCTCTTTGAGTCACCTTGTTTGGAGACTGGAATGACTTTGGCCATCTTCCAGATGTCTGAGACTATGCCTGAGCTAAGTGATACATTAAAGACATGGGCGATGGGTCAGGCTAGGTAGGACACCCTAGCCTAAGTAGTTTGGGCTCAAGGCAGTCGTGCCCGGGGGAGAGGCCGGCAAGGAGCTTCTGCGTCTCCATGACAGAGATGTCCCTGAGGTAGAAGGGGGGGTGGGGGTTCCTCTGGGGGGGTGGCATGATTCTTAGGGTCGCGTGTCTGGTTGGGGAGAACTGGCAGTTTAACTCATTGGCAATTATATGGGGATTGTTGCAGTTAACTCTGCCAATATGCATATCAGTAACCTGAGCTCTGACAGACCCCCCAACCACGTTCTTAATGTTCTGCCAGAAACTCCTCGGGTTTCTGGCCATGGAGAGTAGGGCAGATTGACAGAACTTGCTTTTTGCTGATCGGTTGGCTCTTTTGCACGCGTTTCTCAGCTGCCTGTACTCAAGGAGCTCTGTACTGGAGAGGGAGTTCTTGTATCTCGCTCAGCATTTATCCCTTTGTTTCATTAGAGAAAAAAGGCCTGCATGGAGCCACTTGGTGACAGTGCCCCTCACCCTCCTTTTTGCGAGAGGAGCATGTTTGTCTTGCAGTGGGGTGAAGACAGTCAGGAAGTTGTCAAGGGCCCTTGAGGAGTCATTTGTGGCAGTGACCCTGGACCAGTCAGCTTGTCATAGGTCAGCAAGGTAGTCCCCAACGTTGAGTTTGGAGAAGTGTCTCATTTGGATCACCTTGCAGGGGATCTTAGGAGGGGAGATGCCCCATATGCAGTAGGTGGGAGAATGATCCGATATAGCATCTGGGAGAATACCAGAGGAGACAATTCTCTCTGGTCTGTTGCTCAGCACCCAGTCAATGAGGGAACCCCATGTCTCCAAGTGGGGAGAGCCTTGTGGGCTCAGAGATGAGTTGGCTGAGGGAGAGACCAACTAGCAGGTGCTCGTATTGTTGGGCTGCCAGGCTCACCCAACTGAGGTTGAAGTCACCTAGGACTAGAAGCTCATTCGAGCCAACCATTGGGCTAAGGCTGTCAAGGAGGGAGGAGAACCCTGGCACACCACCCTTTGGGGGGTTGTAGGCACAAACCAGGTGTACCTTCTTGGTGTTGCCTAGCAGGAGGAGGGCGTGCAGGAACTCACAAGAATGGGATGGGGGTGGCACATGTCCTATGATGGATACGTTTAGGTGCGTCTTATAGTATAGGAGTATACCACTACCTCTCTTTTTCCCTGCCCTGTCTTGCCTAATAAGATTGTAGCCCGGGAGGGCTCAGGCAGAGTCTGGAGTATGTGGCTTCAGCCAGGTCTCCGTGACCCCATAATGTCAGGGCTATAAAGTGCCACCCAAGCTGTAAGTTCAGCGAGGTTTGGCAGCAGGCTGCATACATTTAGGTGCACCAATCTCAGGCCTTTTGCAGATCTCCAGGTGGGGGGAGGGAGTTTCGGAGATGGTTTGGCAACCAGCGGACCACGAGTTTGGGCTGGGGTTCCAGCCAGACCGTGAAGCACGGAGCAGCTATTCAGAGGCGTGCATCCTGTCAGACCTCAGAGAGGTAGAGGCGGGGTGAGGTAAATGCCCTTGAGCAATTATCTCAGGGCTGCAGTAACAGGATCTAGCTCCCTGACAGGGTTATCCTAGTGGGTGGAGGTGAGAGTACTCAGGGATGGGGGCCCTGTGTATTGACCCTCTCAAGCTACATGGAAGGTAAGTTGTAGCTTTGGTTTACCTGGGATTGCGGCGCATGCCCATGCAAAGTAATTGTCTCAAATTTTGTATCCTAAATAGCAATGGCTCCTGGTTCAAGAAAATTGCAAATCATGCACTGGTTACACAGAAATTGCTAGTCATGCACAGGTTACACAGACAGTAAAAGTATTATCTATCACCAATGATTAACTCTGGTTAGTACTTGATTGCTAGCTATCTTAAGTGATGACTGTGATAGGCTATTATGCACATTAGCTAGGGTACTGTCAGTGTGCATGCAAGCATGGCATTAGGCCAACCAGGATGGAGCGTGCCTTGTCTAGTGGGAGGGCCTAGTGGACATTTAACGGAGGAGGAATGGGGGGTGGAGGGCACAAACCTTCCCTACAGTAATCAGCCCTTGTCCAGATGCAGTTTCTCCTTCTGGCAAAACTCCAAGCACATGCAGCAGAGTCCCTTTTATTTTTGGAGTTCGTTTTGTCCCATTGTGGCCAGGGAGGTCCACTCGACTGTAGGAATCAGCGCACCTCTGAACCCTGTAGTCCCTACATTGTCCGTGGCAGGAGGAGGGACCCTCTGTGGAAGGGTTTCTCACCTCCTTCAAGTCCCTAGCTGGCTGTTAGGAGTGAGGTCGGGTTCAGTGGCAAGCCTTTTCCTTAGCTGGGCGAACGTCACGATGGGCAGGGAGCCAGTCAGGTGCAGGAGAAGCAGTTTGAAAAAACTGGCACCAGAAAGTTCCTTCATTGCACCGCCGGGCTATTTCCAACTTCCTTTCCCACAGTAAATCAGCCCCTTGTCTAGATGCAGTTTCTCCTTCTGGCAGAAACCCCAAGCAAATGCAACAGAGTCCCTTTTATTTTTTTGGAGTTCATTTTGTCCCGTTGTGGCCAGGGGAGGTCCGGTCGACTGTAGGAATCAGCCGGCGCCTCTGAACCCTGTAGTCCCAATGTAGTCTGTGGCAGGAGGAGGACCCTCTGTGGAAGGGTTTCCTCACCTCCTCGAGCTGCTGTACATACTGCTCTCCTCTGAACTCCCACGAGCATATTGTTGCTCAGCGTGCCTTTCCTGGTAAAACATTTAAATAAATAAATAAAAGCTTGGCCCTGGGAACTGCTAGAAGGCTCACCTTGGAGCAGCGGAGAGGGTGGGCTGGGCAGTAAGGGGACAGGAGCTCACTCAGATAACCCAGGCCCAGTCCACATAGGGCTTTGTAGGTCAGCAAACTGACCTTAAAGGAGATTCATCACTTCACCGGCAGCCAGTGCAGGTCATACAGGACCACGGTCACATGACATGATCTCGGAAGCCCCGTCAGTAACCTGGTTACTAAGAGATATTGCAGAGATTGTAAGAGCCAGTCTGGACTACAGATGACACCTGAGCCTCAAATGTAAGTCTTTCATCTAGGATATGCCCATATTCTTCACCTTCGTAGAGGCCACCAGACTAGAGAAATCAGGCATCAAGCATGGCCTCTCCACTGTGACCCCCACACCCTGCCGTTGACCAGGCTCAATCACCAGTACCTCTATCTTATCCAGGGTTGAGCTACAGCCAGCTAGAGAACATCCAGTTCTGGAGCTCGACCAGGCATAAATTCAGTACATCGACTGTGCCAGGTGACCTGGGTGCAAATGACAGGTACAGCTAGGTATCACTTGCATAGCAGTGAAAACCCAAGCCATGTCGTCTGATGGTATCGCCCAGGTACAGCATGCACACTCCGAACAACATAGGTGAGAGGATTGAACCCTGGAGTACGCCACAGAGCAGGGGCTTCGGGAGTGAGGGATAATTTTCCATCACTACCCTCTGCATCCTACCACCAAGGAAGGCCTCAGACCCCCTGACCCAACCAGCGAGTCCACAGTACTCCTCCCCAGGAAGATCCAACAACAACCTATGGTCCATAGTGTGAAATGCTAATAAGAGATCAAGTAGAACAAGAACTGACCATTCCTGTCTACCTGTGACCCTGAGGAGATCATTATGCACCCTGACCAACACAGTCTTCATACTATGCCTGAACATGAATCCGGACTGGAGCAGCTCATAGATATTAAAGGCTGTGAGGTGGGCCTTGAGCTGCAGAGTTACTGTCTTCTTGATAACCTTTCCTAAAAAAGGAAGGTTAGAGACAGGTGTAAAATTTGTCAAGCAGTCTGGGTCCAAAGATGTTTTTTCAGAAGGGGACTCACCGGTGCATACTTCAGTGTGCTCAGAAAGGACCCCCTCCAAAAGAGAGCACTGTACTATATCGGCAAACACTGGCACCAGAAATCCCACACAACTCACTAGGAGGTGCACTGGACGCAGATCCAGTTCATAATAAGTAGGCTGCAGTTCAGAGATCACCCCACATACCTCTTCTACCGTAACCAGCTTAAGCTTGCCCCACATAGGAGAAATACTACTTATGACAAGCCACACCTCAATGCTGGGTCGCGACAGCCCACTTGGGGTTATCCTAGACCTGGTCAAAGACCGTATACTGTCAGCACAAAGAAACTATCATAGGGAAGACCATTACAGCAACAAATATCACCAGGTCACTGTAATGGTCCCGCTGTACAGTGGCACTGTTTCTCCCAGTGTTTCTCCCCCACACTGAAGCAACTCCAACTTGGAGTTCCTTATTTAAAGAAGGAGGGTGTGGGGCAAAACCCCTGCAAAAAAGTATTTTTAATCCTGACTGCAGCAATGCCGACTGTAGGCATTGTGCCTGTCACAAGCGGATGTCGACAACTATGGTGTCGCCTGCAGCATGGTAGATCCATTGAGGACACCCTGTTGGAGAAGAATTGAATAAACTCTTTGTACGGTTGGACAGAAAATGCCTTACCAGTTGAAGACAGGCAAGATATAACAACCTCTCCACAGTACAGAAAAGCTGAGCCAGTTTGTTTCTCACCATCGCAATCTCCCTGGACAGAAATGCTGCCTTCTTGTGAGAGATTGCCCTCTGATACTCACTGTAGTGAGTTCTGAAGCCACACTATTGCCATCTGCTCCAGACTTCCTCCAACAACACTCCAGTCTGTGTCCCAAAGCCTTCATATCCCTAAGCTCCCTGTCAAACCATAGGGATCCCAAGCGAGAAGACCCAGGTCATATACAAACTGGTGTGACAGTATCGAGGGCCGAGGCAACAAGGCAACAGCCCTGTTATAGTCTACCACCACTACTTCCTCCAATCCTGTCCCACATGCAGCCATCACACCCGAGAAGTCCAATGCCATCTGAAGTCCTGCTGGGGACAACCTCTTTAAAGGGCAGCAGCTAACCATTTCCACAGGAGGAAGACGGGGGAGGACAAGGTTCCACATCACATTGACAACTTTTTAACAGCACTGACCATTACAGTGAGTGCAAGTCACTAAAAACCGCAACAGTGACTTGCACAACAGCAAAGTGAACAACAGCGAGAATCGGCCCCATGTAGAAAGCCAAATACTTGCAACAAGTTTTTTATTCAGGGGGCTATGCCCCCCGCACACCCCATGCTGGGGGCTTCCCCCCCACACACCCATTATTAATATAATCAATTCCGAGGGGGGGCCTGATACAGGGAAAAGCATAAAATAAAAAATACAGCAACATTTCTTGCACACGGCAAGCTCCAAACCCAGAGTCTTCTGCAGTAGTGGCATACACCCTACCACTGTGCTAGATGGTAAGCTCAAATTTGCCCTGCCAAACTGACTCCCATATCCTGTTATCGCCCTCCCCATCCCACACTCAACCTATTCCTACGCTCTTTAGTCTTGTTCCACACCCTTGCTATTCCCCCACTAGCTATTCTTTCACACTCTCTTTTCTTACGGGCGGTCATATTGAGTCACTCAGTTTGACTCGCCCATATCACTGGATACCAGAGGACAACAGGGGGGCTCCGAATGAGAACTTCACTGTGTGGTGATCCGACCAACTGACTGATCAATCTCAAAGTTGTTTATCTCAAGTCCCAGTGAGAATACTAGGTCCAGGGCATGAGCGTGTTGGTGGGTAACAGTAGTAATTTCTTGGGTGAGGCCCAGAGATATCATCAGCTGGAGGAAATCTTGACCAAATTACGAGAGTTCGTTGTTGGCCCAGCCATTGAAGTCATCCAGAACCAACCATCTGAGTGACTGCAGTACCCTCTTAGTGAGGCAGTCCAAGATTTCATGTAGGAAATCCCTCTTGCACTCCAGAGGCCGGTACACAAGAAGGTCCTATAGCCTGCACCTGGACCCCCACATACAGCCACGCATTCAAATGACTAAGTACTTCCCATTGGGTGCACCATGAAGTTCAACTCAGATCTAAAACACATGGCCACTCCCCCACCCCTGTGATCCCTCCACAGGCAGTGAACCACAGAGAATCCAGCTGGGATCGACACCTCTAGAAATGGCCCCACCTTGTTACCCAGCCATGTCTCCGTGATGTAACCCAGGTCAACCATGAACATCAAGACCGATGTAATTGTGGACTTCTTTTCCATCAATCTCACACTGCACAACACTGACCACAAGGGACAAGTACAGAATGCAGGCCTACAGGCTACTTGCTCACTCAGTCTGGTGGAACCCCAGTTATGGGAACCAACCACGTCTAGCCTCTCCCTAGGTCCCATTTCACCCCATGGCATCTCCTGGTCCTCACCACTCTTATAATGCTTCCAAGTTAGAACCCCCCATCCCCAGCCACCTACCATCCCACCTCCTCATGATGCCCACCTTGCTGCAGTGTCTGTATGCCACCACTGGCAGGGGGGGCCTCAAATGGGCAGGGGTCAAGCAAGTGGGATGCAGAGTAACTAAGCTTGAGGGGGTCGCAGACCCACATGCATTATCTCACTGGTCACACAAACCCACTACCCAACAATGTCCAATAAACACCCACTATTAAAACAAACTCCCCTTAAAGGAGAGTCTGCACCGTTGCACAGATCTCCCACTTCACTAACCGTAAGCCCTCGAATACTCACACCAACCATCTGCCATACGGCTCTTGCCATGATTGGCCAGGTGGCTTTTTCATTTTTATACAGCTTGCTATGGCTTTTCTTCGGCCGGCATCCTCTCATTTTGGGCTAAAGCATTTGTTCTAATTTTTGTCCCACCACACCTGCCCCAACCACAGCCTCTATTAAATATCACATTAGCCACGCCCTTTCCTTCTCCATTGACTGCCGCTATCAAAACCTGCAGTTGCCTAGCTGCTAACTGATGCCTCCCTTCGGAGCTCTGACTTATAGCTGTTTTTTCTCTTCCCTTTTCTACCTTCTCTGACTCATGTCTGCCTCTGCGTTGCATCTATTTGAAGGGTTAATTCTCCTGTTTATTGAGTTGTTCTCCCTTCCCTCCTCTTGGACTGTCCCTCTGCTAATTCCTGTCTTCTTCTCATGTGCCTAGGAGTTACTGTATCCTGACCTCTACCAGTGGTCTCTCCTTTGCTACACTCGCCCCTCCTCACCCCTTACCCCCCTAAGGAGGAGGATTGACTCCCCTCCCCTGTACCTAGTTGGTCCCCCTTCTCCACCGCTCTCCTTCAGTTATCTTCAGTTCTTTCCCTTTGTGCCTCTGCCATGGGTAACCTTAGTTGGCTATTCTCACAGTTCTGTTCCCTTTCTCTGGTGCTGTGCAGATCAGTTTATTGCTGCAGCTTTACACCTCGTGTCTTCTCACAGCTCCCTCCACCTCCATGTCACCTTTGGCGGAATCCTCATGTGCGGCGTCTATACCTCCATGTCTACCTAAACAAGATACCACTCTCTTTGGGCTGTGGTTCCACAGTCATCTACGCATACCTAATGTTTCAAATCCCCTAGTAATGCTCTCCGCTAGTGCCTCTTCTTGGGTCCATCTGTCCATCCTCCTCCTGTTGGCACCATGCCGGGGACATTGAGCCTAATCCCGGACCTTCCCACCTTATCTTTGGCAATACCTTTTCCATTTTAACCTCGACAAAAGGCCTAAGAGTTGTGCATATGAACATTCATAGCCTCCACCCAAAAATGTCTGACCTTGAGGCTTGGGCCCTGCAGATGACACCGATATTTTATGTATATCTGAATCCTGGCTCAAGCCAGCTATTAAACAGCATGAGGTTGCTCTACCAGGTATAACTCTTTCAGAAAAGACTGTCTGGGAAAAGAGGGTGGCGTGTTCTTATCTACTCCAGATCTGATCTCGATGTCATCAAACTCCCTGGTCCTGACCTGGGATCGTCTCATGGAAGCTCTCTTCCTTTCTGTCACTCTTGGAAATGTCAAGAAACTTATAATGGGTGTGTATCTTCCTCTGAATAAGGCCTCCTTGGCCTGCCCTCCTTGCTGTCTCCCTTAGCTAGCCTTCCAAGACATAACCTTATACTTTGTGGTGACTTCAACACCAATTGACTCCACCATGATGCTGACAAATTCGTGACATCAGTAGCTGATTCCAACCTATCTCAACTCCTTCAGGATACAACACATCTCAACACCAAGCCAGGAAAGCATACTTTGATTGATTGGATACTCCCTAATTGCCCCCCGAAGATCAATGCTGTGGATGTCCTCTCTGACTGTATAAGTGACCATTCCCCTACTTTCTGTGTCTGCAGAAACAATTATCCCAACCAGTCTCCCAAAATTTCCCTGGTACGGGACATGACTAGGTTTAACGTGAACAACTTTCTTGCCGCCATCAATGACACTGACTGACGCCCCATTAAAACCCTCCTTGACATTAATCAAGCCTTGGACTTCTTCATAGTCACGTTCACTCAATTGTCAACTCCCATGTTCCTCAGGGTGTTAAAGCTCCTTGGCTTACTAAGGATATTAGGTCACTTAAGTCCCAAAGTGACAAAGCTTGGAAGAACTGTAAGAAGAGTGGTCACCCTTCAGACTGGCAAGGCTATAGGCAACTCAGAAACAAGTGCAAAAACTCCTTCTATAAAGCCAAACGCCACCACTACAAATCTCTCCAATCTGAACACCTGTGCAACCCCAAGGAATTCTGGAGGCAAGTCAACTCCTTGATAAAAGGGAAGGTTGCTGATATCCCGAGCTCCATTACTGCCAATGGCGCCATCCTTGCTGACCGTGCATCCATCACAGCCGGTTTTAATAATTTATTTACTGATCTACATAAATATACCTCGCTCTTCCATAATTCCTCCTCTCTACCACCTGTCCAGTCCCCCCCTTAGCTCCAGTGGTGCTCGACCTGCATTCCATCTGAAACTGGCCACTCTCAAGGTGCAGAATCTACTCTAACTTAAAATCAGAGAACTCTCCTGGTCATGATTCCGATTGAGCCAAAATTTCTTATACTGGGTGCTCCAGCCCTTGCTTGCCTGTCCGCGATTTGTTCAATCGTTCTTTCCTTTCTAGCACTGTTCTGGATAAATGGAAGGTGGCAGCTGTCGTTCCAGTACATAAGGGGGGGGGCCCAATACTATTGTCAAAAACTTTCGTCCCATATCCATCTTGTGTTTGCTGGCTAAAATCCAAGAAAGAATAGTGTATAACCATCTTCAGGACTACCTTAAACTTCACAGTTTACTTTCCCGGAATCAGCATGACTTCAGAAGGAATCACAGTACCCTTGCTGCCCTGATAAAAGTGACTGTGGACATATTTCATGCTATGGACCAAGGTTGTGGCACTGGTACCATCTTTAAAAACTCCCTTTAAAACATATTTTTTTCAGAAAGCTTTTCTGGGGACATAACTTTCTGTTTTATGATTATGTCTTTTATGTGAATTATGAGCTGTTTCAGATGTGTTATCATTGTACTGTATTGTACAGGTGCTCTGAACATTGGAAGAGTGCTTTTTATAAATAAAAACATACTTATTTTATCGACTTCACTAAGGCGTTTGACCTGGTGAATCACGGTCTTCTGCTCGGTCAGCTTTATGTTCTAGGTCTGGACACAAGCGTTCTGGATTGGGTCAAAAGTTATCTGTCCAGCCGTTCCCCAAGAGTTAAGTGGACTGGTTCTGTCTCGGATCTAAGCCAATAACACACGGGGTTCCGCAGGGCTCCATTTTGGGCTCTATATTGTTTCTCTGTTTTCTTTAATGATTTATCCAGCTTTGTGGTAGGGCTTCTGTCACCTCTATGCAGATGATGCTATCATCTACTGCCTTCCATATATTAATCTGATCAACAGTGAACTGGCCTCTGACTTTGCTTCACTTGAGAGCTGGTTCACGAAACCACCTTGTTCTTAATAAGAAAAATGAAAAGTATGCTTTTACCTCCTCCAAGTCCACTCTGCCTCCTCCTTGCAAAATCTCTCTCTCAATGATGATACCCTTGAGTCCGTACCTTCCTTTAAATACTTGGGCATCACCTTGACTCTGCAGTGTCCTTTAATACATGTCTCCAATGTTGTGAAATCTCTGAACCAGAAACCTAGACCTCTATCATGTCCGTCCATTCCTCACCTCTGCTTCCTGTCTTAAGATAGCTTCCTCATCCCTCTATCATGTCCGTCCATTCCTCACCTCTGCTTCCTGTCTTAAGATAGCTTCCTCATCCCTTCTTCCACTCCTAACATATGGTGCTCCTCTTCAGCTCTCTACTAGTTCCTCCTCCCTGTCTCAGGCTTACCATAGGGTGGTAAGATTTGCCCTAGGGGCTAATGCCCGATCTCACCACAGTGACATCCTCTCCTCTTTGGGCTGGTTACCTAATGAAGCAAAATTGAGGTACTCCGCCCTGAGTCTGTTGTTTAAGCTTGTTTATAAATTCTTGCTTCCTTGCCTCAGTGAGATCATGTGCCCTCAACAAGCTCCTTGTGTACTCCAATCTTCTCACTCCTTATCTTAAACCCTAAGCTACATCTAGCCTTTGCCAGGAGGTCTTTTGCGTTTGCAGCAGTTTCTGACTGGAACTCTCTTCCTCCTCCATCCTGTCCTGCTCCTCCCTACTTGTTCCAATCTAATCTGTTTGCTTATCTCTCAGCTGCTGTATCCTGCTCCTGCTTTCATTAATGACATACCCTTCCTGCCCTATTTTTCCTTCTCTTACCCCTTCTGACCCACTCCCATCCCTGCCCTCTGTGCTCCATACTCTCTTACTTCCTGCTCACTACCTGCCCTTTCCCCTCCCTCTGTACCCATCCTTTGACGTCTCAGCTCTGTAACAGTTGGTTTCTATTGCAGTGGCATTTTAAATATGTTGTACTGAAATGTGTTTGGGGTCCTGTCTATCTGCAAGATCTCTTTGTCCCTTACCGTCTGGTCCAGGCACTCCATTCTGCCGAGGGTGGCCTCCTTGGGGTTCCCAGGGCTAGGCTGTGGCATTCGGGAGATGGAGCATTTGCAGTGGCTGGGCCAACCCTGTGGAACTCCTTACCTGACTATCTGAGGGGGGCTCCCTCGGTGGAAACGTCTAAAAGAGGGCTAAAAACATATCTGTTCAGACAAGTTTTTATTGATTAGTGTTATGAATTACAGATAGATGGTTATTTTTTTCTTTGATTATATTTATACGTTTTTATATGGTTGATTTTATTTGATTTAAATATTCGTATTTTATTGTAGTTTTTACTGTACAGCACCCAGAGTCTCAGGAATTGGGCGCTTTATAAATAAAATATCTGTCTATCTATCATGCTTGTCATCTTGCTGTATATACTAAAATACTAAAATGCCAGCAGAGTAGGCCTCATGGTCTATGGAATCTACTCGAGAATCAGCACCCGTTTTGAGCACCGTTGCTGCCTTTCCCATCTCCCCCGTGGGTCCCCTCATCCCCCGACTGAAGTTCTCCTCCAGTTCTGGCATTACTCAGTTTCACCATCCTCCTCCAGTTTTGGCATTACTCAGTTTCACCCTCCTCCTATACCTGTCCCAGCCTCGCTTGTACCCCTCCACAGAATCCACATCCACCAGTTCCACAGGTAGTGCATCCCAGGGTTCCACCATCCTCTCAGTGAAGTAACGCTCCCCCGAGTCTCCCACCCACGAGCCTCAATTTGTGCCCCGGTGGCCCTCACCTCCCTCTGCTGAAACACCCTATCTAGGCTTTACCCTATTTACCCCTTTAGATACTTGAAGACCTCAATCATATCCCTTCTGTCCCTCCTCTCCTCCAGGGAGCACAGGTTGAGCTCCTCAAGTCTCTCCCATAGGACCTCTCTCCCAGACCCAGTGTCATTCTGGTTGTCCACCCTGGACCCTCTCCAGGAGTACAATCTCCTTTTTAAGTGCAGACACCAAACTGCACGCAGTATTCAGGTGTGGTCTAACCAGGCAGTTATGCAGAGGAGAAGCATATCCTGCTTCTGAGGTTATCCCCTGGCGATGCATCCCAGCATTTTATTTGCTTTAGCTGCAGCCTCCTACAATGCTCAGAGTTCATTTTGGCATCCACCACCACCCCAAGGTCCCTCTCCCCACTCGAAGTATGTAGTGTTTCCCCTCCCAGGGTGTACACATGAGCTGGGTTCCTAAGCCCCAGGTGGAGACCCTTGCATTTCCCTGTATTAAATTTCAGTTTCCAGGTACATGACCACCTCTTCAGAATCTCCAGGTCCTCGTGTAGGGCTACTCTACCCTCCTCCCCATCTACCACCGCCCCCAGTTTTGAGTCATCTGCAGAGAGGCTCATCTCACTCTTGATACCTTTTCTGATGTCTGAGATGTAAGCGTTAAACAAGAGTGGGCCCAGCACTGATCCCTGTGGAACCTCAGTAATGACCTCCTAGGAGATGAGACTCCCCCCCCCCAAACCACCACCTTCTGAAAACACCCAGATAACCAGTTTCCTATCCACCTGACCATCTGTTTCCCCCCCCATTTCCCCCAGCTTGTCCAGAAACCCAGTATGCAGTACTGAATCAAACGCTTGCTGAAGTCTAGAAAGAGGACATCCACCAGCCTTCCTGGTCCAGCGCCTTCATCACCCAATCATAGAACTCCGAAGGTTGGTCTGACACAATCTGCCCAGTACAAAGCCGTGCTGGCGATCATCCAGGTGTCCCTGTGCCTCCAGAACACCCCAGCCTTTCCTTTAAGATGGCCTCCATTGGTTTGCCCACCACCAAGGTCAGGCTGACAGGCCTGTAGTTTCCAGCTCCTCTCTTGAGCCACCTTTTGAATAGGCATGATGTGGGCCAGCCTCCAATCCTGAAGCACCCTCCCATCTGGAGAGAAGTGTTAAAGGTCCACCAGAGCTGCATCCAGGACATCTCCCAATTCCCTTAGCACCCTGGGATGAACTCCATCTGGACCCGTGCCTTCTCCATTCTTAGGGACTTGAGGGTTCCCACACCCTACCAATAGGGATTTCAACATCCGTGATCCTCCTCCCTTCTGCAGGTCCAACCTTCCCCCCCCTGTACGGCGCAGCCCCACCATCCTCCCTAGTGAAGACCGAGGCAAAGTACTTGTTAAGTATCTCCACCTGCTCCTCTGCCTCCTCAGCCCACCCCCTCCCCGACTTCAGCCTACTAATCTGTCCCTTCACTTTTCTTCTTTCCCTGATATACCTAAAGAACCCTTTATCACCCTTCCTGATCCCCTGCACCAACCTCTGCTATGTCCTCACCTTGGCCAAACTCACCACCCTAGTGACCTTTCTGGCCATCATATCATACGCTCCCTTGTCCATAATCCCATGCGAACACCTGCACCGTCTATATGCAGCCTTCTTCTCCCTCACCACTTCCTGGACCTCCCTGGTCCACCAGCTCGGCTTTCTGGCCCTACCAGACTTGCGTCTCATCTTTGTGCAGGCCTTGGCATCCTCCTGGATCCCCCTTTTAATAATTTCCCACCTGCTTTCAGTGTCCATGCCTGGCCTGATCCCCTCCAAATTACCCTTAAGGATCTTCCGCATACCCTGAAAATCCACACCTCTAAAGTCAACCACCACTGTCTTTGTGCGATCTTCCTCTCCCCTCAGGTCCAGGGAAAACCAGACCATGACATGATCACTCCCGGCCAGTGGGTCCCCCACCACTAGGTCCCTAACCAGGTCACAGTCAGCCAGGACCACATCCAGGATTCGCCCTCCTCATCAAGTCAGCCACCTGCTGGTTAAGGAATGCATCCGGAAAACACCCAGCAGCCTCTGCTCCCTAGTCGATGAGGACGCAGCTCCCCAGTCAGTCCCTGGCATGTTTAGGGTCCCCAATACCACAGTCCCACCTCCTCTGACCAGAGTGGTCCCAATATTTGCCACCAGACCCTCTTCCAGATCTTCCGTCAGCATGGGAGCCTGTAAACCACCCCATTTTTATCCTCTTGCCCCAGCATCTGCAAGGTGACACATAACACCTCCATGTTACCCCCACCCAGCTTATCCCTATGCCGTTTTTTTTTTAACTTTATTTATTTATAATTTTGCATTGCATACAAACATACAACACAACACAAGGAAAGGTTCATGGATACAGGTATCACTTAGTTTACAAATTGAGATCTGCTTGGCTGGTTAAAAGTGATAAACACAAGAGCGTTATAAAGAAAAATGAGGATTATCATCAGTAAAAATACATTAATGCATAAAGACTTACGTTTTACAATCATATTTTCCTAAGGGAACCCTCCAGTCCCATTATGGAATTTCAAAAACAAAAACCCATGGCATTTCCTTCCTATCCTAGGGGTGATATAGGAAGGCATACAGATCAGGCATTGGTCTATTCAAAACAAAAAATATATATCGTATGGGAGACTAAAGTAAGGTCCTCTGTTGATCAAGTCATGGAGTAAAATCTGGTCTCCCTGGCCATATACAAGATCCACCTTCTCCAAAGAATCTCACAGTGAGAGGTCCTCTTATTGAGTTTTGCCATTAAAGCTTCCATTCTGTAAATATTTATCATAAGATCATGCCACATCGAAAGGGTGAGAGCCTGTCGAGAGAGCCAGTTCTTTGTTATAACTTTTTGGGCAGCAAGACAACCTGTCTTTAAAAACTTACTTGTAGGGGCATCCCTGTACTTTCTTGGTAACTCCAAGAAAAAATAAAGGGGAGGAGTTAAGAGTATATCAGTGTCTATTATAGCCTGCAGTGCTTGCTGCAATTCTCCAACAAAGGGGGTCAGAAGTGGGCAACCCCACATTATATGGACCAATGCCACTGGAGAGTATCCACAATTTCTCCAACAGGTCGGGGGGGGGGGCACCACCCTGGTACTTCGCTTGTATTGCTGGAGTCTGAAAAATCTAATGAAGACCTTCCATGAGAACTCCTGCCAGCTTACAGATGATAAATCCCAATGCATCTTTGACTGGGTCAAAGCCCATAATTCATCTGGAATCTGTGTGCCCAAATCCTTCTCCCATGCCCTTTTCATGGAGGGGGTGGAATCTCCTTTCCACAACAGCAAGGCTCTGTAAAGAACAGAGATGATATGAGTTGTAAGAGGTTTCCCCTCCACAGCCATCCTAAGGAGATTAGCAATTGGCGGGGGAGAGGAAATTCCATCCTTTAGTTGGGCTTGAAGAGATCTAATAAGGTTTCTGACTTGGAAGTATCTAAATCTGTCTTGCCATGGTATACCATATTTGGTAACCAGTGTGGAATGCCTGTATTTCATTACCTTCTAGAAATTGCCATATCAGATGCAGACTTTTCCTCCCAGTTCTTAAAACCTGTGTCCCATCTGGCAACGTAAATGAGTCTATGTATGGAACAGACAGAGAAGGTGTCTCCATCCTCTTGCCTCTCTATCTGAAAGAATCCCATGCCATACGACCAAAGTAGAAACCGTATAAGGACCCTTCCAGTGTGTGAGGATGGCTTTATCATTTGCCCAGGAGAGTTTTGTTCAAGTTTGTAAGAGTTTCCGCCTTTAATTCCAGAGTTTTCCATTTAGCCAGATACGAAGGAACTAACCAATAGAAGGCTGTTCGTAACTGGGCTGCATGGTGGTATAATTTAAAATTGGGCAAGGATAAGCCTCCCTCCTTCTTCGGAATCTGAAGAGCTGAAAGACGGACCCTTGGTCTCTGCCTGCCCCACAAAAAACGAGAAACTCCCCTGTTGAGTGAATTAAAGTAGGAATCTGGGAGGAGAATGGGGATGGTTTGCACTAAATATAAAAATTTAGGGAGGAGTATCATTTTAACAGCCTCCACTTCATGCGCCAAGGGATAGGAACCGAGCCCATCTATCCAGTTCCAGCCTAATTTTATCTAGTATTGGGTAAAATTAAGGGATAGAGTCGGTCAAATCGGAGCTTAAAAGACCCTAAGTATTTAATATTAGACAGGTTCCATCTGAAGGGGTAAGTCTGCTGATCCTCTCTGAGGGTTCATATTGGAGTTGCAAAACCTCTGTCTTAGCCTTGTTTATTTGATATCCCGATATATAACCAAACTCATAGGGATGTCAAAGACTGATCTGTGTTTTTAAGGTAAATTAGCAGGTCATCCGATATAGGGGCTAATTTATGAACGCCTCCATCCCCATTCCCATCCCTGTACTGTTTCCAACTGTTCTTATTGCTTGAGCCAGAGTCTCAAGATATAAAGCAAAAAGAAGAGGGGAGAGGGGGGCATCCCTGCCTGGTACCACGTTTCAGAGGTATTGGTGGTGATATCCTCCCATTAATTTTAACATACACTTTGGGGTTAGAGTATATATTATTTATAATTTTGATGAAGGTTTCCGAGAAACCGAACCTATTCAGGGCCGAACCCAAAAATTCCCAGACTACCCAGTCGAAGGCTTTTTCCGCGTCCAGGCTTAAAAGCAGAAAAGGAGATCCCAACCGGGCAGCATGGTGCAAAATATGCAGAGTTCTCTTAATATTATCTTGGGTCTGCCTACCCGGCACGAAACCTGTCTGATCACGATCAATTAAACCAGGAAGCACCATCTCTAATCGTTTTCCCAATATTGATGCATATAATTTATAGTCAGTGTTAAGGACAGATATAGGGCGGAAAGATTTACAATGTATGATGTCCCTGCCTGGCTTGGGTATGCTTGAAATTACTGCAAAGTTCCAGGTATCCAGAAATGTTTCTCCTAATTGTGCTGTTATACATGCCTCTACTAAAGGAGGTTTAAGTTCTCTTTTAAAAAACCTATAAAATTCTGAGGTGTACCCATCCAGACCCGGGGATTTGTTTGTTTTCAAATTTTTAATTGCCATGTCCAGTTCTGATGAGGTAATAGGTGCATCAATGGAATCTCTAAGGTCCCGTGTCAACTTTGGAAGTTTAAGTTTTGCTAAGTATGCCTCTATCTGGGGGGGGGTTTTGGGATGTGTTCCAGGGTGTAAAGAATCTGATAGAAATCCCGAAAGCTAGTCAGTATTTTTTCTGGGGACTTCACCAGATGGCCAGACTTGTGGTCCCGGATTTGGGTAATGGTAGTTTCAGATGTCAGTTGTCTCAGCTGGTGGGCTAATAGGGGAGTTGTCCTAGGCCCATTTTCATAGTGCCTCTGGCATAGATGCTGCAGCACCTGCTCTGTCTTAATCTCTAATAATTTTTGAATCTGTTGTCTGGTTGCCTGCAGATTAGCCTGAACTGAGGTATCCCAATTGGCATGCTGTTTCTGCAAGTCTTGCAATTGCTTCTGGAGGTCATCCAGCTGTTGGTTTTGCTGACGTTTAAAACAGGCTGCATATTTGATGCAATCTCCCTTAAAAACTCTCTTTATCGTGTCCCACACAGTGGTTCTGGAAATGTCAGATGAATCATTTTCCTGTATGATCTGTGCTATTCATGTTTTGGCCATGGCTGTGAACTCTTTCAAGTTCAACAAGTAATTATTAAACCTCCAAAGAGTCTGTCCCTTGGCCATGTTCCAATTCACTTTAAGCAACAATTGAGAATGATCGAGAGAACCGATGATATCTGCTGACAATCGATCACCTGACTTTGATGTTCTCCAGATATAAAAAGTAGTCAATTGATTGCATAGGAGCTATGGGTGAGAGTAGTATGTATACTCTCTCCTACCTGGTTCTGCATTCTCCAGTCATCCACCTAGAAAGCCCTCTTCGGATGTTCCCTAATCACTTTGCTGTCTGGGTTTTGCCTAAATGTCAAAATTCTGGATGTATCTAACTATTCCCAGAGTTGGTTACAGCCCCCCCGCCCCCAAGGATTAACATCACTGTCTGAAGTTCTGTAACTTTTTGCAGTAGGGACCAGACAACCTCTTTTGTGGAGCCTGGTGGGATATATAATGATGCTAAGGTAATAGGGGAGCCCTCCAAATTACCATTCAAGACAGCCAACCATCCCTCGGGGTCTACACAAGATGATACTGATTGGAAATGTGTCCCACGTGAGACCAAAATTGCAGTGCCCCTCTTCCCCTTCCCATAAGATGCAGAGACTACCTGGCCAAATCCAAATTTCCCCAATTTCTGGTGCTCGGCTCCTGTAAGATGGGTTTCCTGTAATAGGAGAAAGGATGGCTTTTGCCTTTTAATGGCCGACAAGACTTTGTCTTTTACTGGTTATTTAGCCCATTAATATTATGGGAAATAATCTTAATGACAGTCTTATCAGCCATCTAGATTATGAAGGAAACACCATCATACTGTATTACTCTAACCCTGCCTAACACCATTCCTCCTCAAAATCTCTCTGGTACAATAAACTATTATTTCTTATTATTCGAGTATTCCAACTACGCCTCAGAAACCTGTATCCTCCCCAATGTTGCCACAACATGCAGTGCCACAGAAATCTCATAATGAAAGTGAGAACATATAACCAAACATAAACAGAATAACATTTATAACATTTAGATTCCAACATTCTCTGGGTAAACGCTAACAGAGCATGCCTCGCCCCAGGGAGCCAACTATGTGCAAAGTGACCCCCAAGGTAAGGGAACAACATATCACGTTCCCTAAACACCCGAGTGCCCAAGCATCGGGGTGGAGGAGAAGGGGCCAAATTAATGGCTCATTCCTCCTTGACCCTTGAATCGGCGAGTCCTGACCGGATGGAGTGGTCTAACGTCACAAATGGCATGCCTCAGTGGAATGCATTGTGGAAATACTCCCTTTATGAGAAACTAAAGAGAGGCGATTAAACTCACTGCTATGAGGAGAGTCAGCAAGCCATGGCTGTATCACTTGTTGCTGCATTTTCTAAAAAGAAAGAGAACAATCCCCTCCCAGCAACTGTATACAAAGTAAATCCACAAAACCCCAAACTTATCGCCTTATCCTGTCCAGATTGCCACCGCTAGTGAACCAGCAGCGCAAGTTCTATGTGCGCTCAATTGAGGGTATAAAGGCAATGTCAGTCTGCAGGACTTGCATTCATTTGTGCTCTCTAAAATGACAGGGCCAAGGTAGAAGAAAAACAGGCAGGAGATTCGCAAGCCTAAGACATAACTCTCTCTTTAAGTTCGTAAGATGTTGCTGCAAACGGGTTTAATAAGTCCACAGTCAGATCAAGTTCGGGATCATGCAGCTTGAAAACAGAGAAATACCAAAGTAATTATGAGGTCATCATCCGAGCGACTATAGAGCCTCTCTCTCCCTGTCCCCTGCATCTCTTAAAGTGAAACAACTAGCATTATTTAAAAATAAAAAAAAAAAAAACAAAGATCGATCTTTAGGTGTGTGGCAGTAGAAGATCACATTAGCAACAAGCGAGGCTTCAGCAAAGACAACCCTCAGATTGAGGGGAAACGCAGACCGATCTAAACCCAAGCTGGTCTTGCTTTCATTCAGGTGCCGCTTTCTTGTTCATCTGTCATCTTCTCCATGCTCTGGTGATGGGTAGCTTATGCAGCATAAATTTAATGTCCTGTAGGTGGTACTGACAATTTCTTTCCTGATCATCTGGTATTCTGGAGCGTTGTCGGATACCATGAGCTCTGAAATTTAGAAGGCTGATCCAATCGATGTGCTAGTAATGGAACCTCAAGCCCTTTCTTTTCCATGGCTTGTAGCGCTTCTTCATATGTATGATATAGCTCAGTGCCTGTGTCCCAATGAACCCTTAATCGTGAGGGATAAGGCATCTGTAATTAAATGCCCAGCTCTTTCAGCTTACGGAGGAGAGGTGCATACACTAGGCGTTGTTGTTGGATGGGAGGGGGATAATCCTGGTCGAAGAATAATCTCGCACCGTTATATTCTATTTTTCCTTGCCTCCACGCAGTTCGCAGTATCGCCTCCTTGTCACGGTAGCTGGAAAATTTGGCAACAATTGATCTGGGCCAAGCGGACTTTGATGTGGGCCTAGGCACAAGAGCTTGGTGTGCCCTCGATTTTAAAAGAGAAGGCCTACGGAAGGTCGAGGATATGGCTCAGAAGATCCTCTAAGAAATCAGCCATGTCTTCCATTTCGCATACTTCAGGTAAGCCCTAGATTCTTATGTAACCCCTTCACCCCTGCCTTTCTGCAAACGACAGGTGGTATGCTGTTGAAGCTGACAGCAGTACCAGGTGGGGGACTGGGTTCGGGGAGGACTAGGTTACCCGGCACAAGGGCTAGGTTTGGCTACTCTGCAAAGGGGCACCCAAGTAACTCCGAATACAGGAAGCAATAACTGTAATGTGCAATACCAGGAATGGGATTCTAAAGTGTGGCTTTTATTCACATCCAAACTGAACAAACAAAGCATAGACGGACCCCCACGGGGCTACATTCCTAGTAATGCAGGTTAAGAGAAACAGAACACTTCCTCAACACTTCAGCCCTCAGGCTCTGGACCCACCAGGCACGCAGCCCGGACTTGCATGCTGCTTTGGGTACACAGCCTGACTTGTACACTACTTGGGGATTTCCCTGGCTCGGCTCCCCTGCTGGTTGCTCGAACACCTTCCATTTGACATGGACACATTTTCCGGTGGCTCCCTAAACCACCTTAGAGCCTTCAACTCCATAAGGGAAACTTCCTTTTAATCCCACATCTGGGTACTTTCCTCATCACTGGCCAAGTGCCTGAGGGAAAGTAAAAGGGCCACAGAGCAAATCTGTAGAGGTGAATTTGGTTACTACTCTAGCTTCCACAATTCATACCCGGCCATTTCTCTGGACATTAAACATCTCTTTCTGAAAAGCTTGGCATGTAGATTAAAGGGTAAATGCATAGACATTTCCTCTACATGTCTTGGCTTTCCCCTTGTGCTGGACTTGAACATAGATACATAAATAGTGTTGGCAGATAAGGGCCTATGGCCCACCCAGTCTGCCCATTTGAGCTTGTAAGTTCAGTTTGTTTTCCTAGAAGTCTGTTGCCCCTTACCCCTGACCTCCAGAATTCCTTTATGTCTATCCCATGCATTCTTAAATCCCGTGATTGTTTCAGCTCCCACCACTTCCTCTGGCAGGGTGTTCCACTTGTCCACCACCCGTTCTGTGAAGAAATTCTTTCTCATGTTTCCTATGAATCGTCCTCCCTCCAACTTCATCCCATGTGCTCTTGTCCTGGAACATCTTTTTCGCTTAAAAATAGTGTTTTCCTGCACCCTGTTCCTCCCTGTAAGATACTTGTATGTCTCTATCATATCCCATTTTTCCCTCCTCTCCTCCAGGGAGTACATGTTCAGTTCCTTCAACCTGTCTTCATAGGACTTGTGATGCAATCCATGCACCATCTTTGTTGCCCTCCTCTGAACCTTCTCTTGTCTATGTCCTACGTAGGTATGGTCTCAGAACTGTACACTGTACTCCAGGTGGGACCTCACTAGTGTCTTGTATAGCGGAATTATGACCTCCCTTTTCCTGCTGGTGATGCCCCTGCTTATACATCCCAGCATCCTATTTGCTTTACCTGCTGCCTTGTCGACTGTTTCCTACCTTGAGGTCATCAGAGATGACAACCCCAAGATCCCTTTCCTGCTTGGTGCATGCTATATCCTTTTACTTGGCTTTGCCCTATTTTCTAGGCCTCCCACTGATTAAGCAGTCTAATCCCACTTTATAACAGTTCAGGTGAAACATAGGCCCTATGTAAGAGCAGACTCACCCTTGGTTGCAGGTGCCTCACAGGAGATTCTTGACAACTTCTGGTGCTGCAGCACCACTTGAAAAAAAATAGGCAGCTTCTTCCCAGCTGGCGAACCAGGGGTTCCCTGGAATAACAGGCAACCTTTCCACCCCCATCCCCTCAGGGATGGGAGCTCAGTAACAAGGAGTCTCCACCACTTCACAACAGCTTACTGTGTTCCTCTATTGGTGGAAACACACCTCTCCTAAAAGTAGCTCTATATCAGAGCTTTAGGCTCCAAGAGCTTGTCCACAGACTGCTGTGCTCCTCTCTTCAAGACTGCTGAAACACAACACCCTTCCAAAAACTCCCAACATTCTAACTTAACTCCCAACTGCAGATTCCAATGTGGCTCATGCAGCTGCGAAAGTTCTATAGTGATGTCATCCCTCAGTCTCAGCTGAGACTGAGAACAGAGTGAGACAGTGTGAAATCCGTTTAACTGGAGTTTCACAAGCTGCCTTTCCTGCCTACCACTAGGTCTTACTGGGATTCTAGTAACCCCGGGTAACAGGGGGGTTACACTTAAATTGTCCCGGCGTGAATGGGCCTCCAGATCTAAACATTTGGCATGTGTAGACTCCTGTTGTTGGGCCAGGAATTTGACCGCTTTGGAGATATGTACTAAGTCGTCTTCCGCAGTTGACATTCGTTCCTCTGTCGTGGATACCCTTGCCTCCAATTTGTTAAGGTCTGAATGTAACTTATCAAACTGTGCTTAGTTTCATTTATAAATTGTTTAATTTCTGAAAGCAGGGTTTCAACCTTGAATGAGACAGGGTTTCCATTTCTGATTCTGTGTCCCCTTCTGCCATGTTTGTCGGCGATCATCCGCTGGCTGAACTAGTATAGGGCTCAGAACAGGATGGTTGCTCTTTGGTTTTATGTTTTTCGTCTTGGGATTTCTTCACCGAGGCAACTCCACTGTGCGATTTTGCATTATTTGCTCAGATTCACTCGATAAAGCCTGTGTGGAGAGTTTTCTTAGCTAAGGGAGGCGAGAGCTCTGTGGTTAGGCTGCCATGCTGTTGGTGATGTCACCGAAGTCCCTATGCCGTTCTTAATGATGAGTGCTATTCTCCCCGCCGCCCACCGCCCTGTGCTTTCTGAGCATAGTGTACCCATTCAGATTTAGATCCCAGTCATACCCAGTGGCCCAAGTTTCAGTGACAGCTGCATCCACTTCCCCTCTACTAGCATTGCCTGGAGCCCAATCATCTTCATTTCCCATGCTCCTGGCATTAATCAGGACCACCCTCCATCCCTTCCCTTACCCCTCATTTCTCCAACCCAAGATCTCCCGGTAGCTGCCTGCTTGCACCTCTTGTGCACAGTCGGGTGCTCCAGTTTTATACCCCCTCCCATTTGGGAGAAGACCGAGTCCATCCTGATGTGCATGCTAGATCAGCCTCAAACCACAGCATTCTCCCCTCACAAGTTTAAACCCCACCTAGCCTAGATGAATCCAGCCACCGTTTGCTTCAGTACCCCAATTGAGGTGAAACCTATCCCTTGCCTATAACCCTTGTCCTCCCAGGTATCACCCCAGTCCCCACAAACCCATACCCCTAGCCACACACCACTCACTGAGCCACTCATTAACCTCTCTAATTTTTGTTTGTTGCCCACACTGGCTCTAGGCACCGGCAGGATCTTCGAGAAGGAGACCGAGCACCCTATGGCATGACAGACCCTGGTTAGCTCACAGAACCTTGCCTGAATCTCCAACACACTATTTCCCTCTATAATTTGTGCTCAGGTGCACTAATATGTCAGGGATCCTCCACAGTCCTTTGCCAGAGCATAAACCAGATGCTTGTTCTTATGCAGTAAAGCCAGAAATAGTCTTGGCCCTTACAGCGTAGTTTCCACTCACCCTGCCCTACCCACTGAATACCCCTAATCATGGAGTCCCCCAACAGGAGTACCCTAACCTCCTCCCTGTCCTTAGGCCTGCCCCTTTTTTGCTATCCATCCCTTCCCTACCTCGCCTACTTCTCTGGCCTCACCTCCATCTGAGTGTCATTTGCTGCCCTATCCCTCCTGTCCCAGCTCTTTCTCCTAACTGACTCATTTGCCCCAGGCACCACCCCCCTTTGCTATGTCACTTGGACCATCCCAGCAGTCTCCCAGGAACTAATGCCCCCGAGGACCCAATTTCCACCGTGTCATCATCCTTTAGTCTGCTCTCCTCCCCGGCCTACCCACCTCTCCTCAACTGAGTCCTCCTCCTCCCTTTTCAGGCTTTCCTACTCCCAGCTTCCTTCCCATGCTAGTCCTGAATCCACCTGTAGCCTCGGTGCCCTTGCCCCCACCCCATCCACCTGACCTGCAGACTGCCCACTGCTGACAGCGCCTCCTGCCCTCTGTGTCATATATATATATATATATATATATATATATATATATATATATATATATATAACCCTAGGTGGTGCTATCCCAAGGGCTACTACCCCTGCCTGCTTGGCTAGTAGCAGGTTAAGAGGCCTGTGTTCTGAAACGGGTGCCTTCACCCAGAGGTCAGGGTTGGTGGTGGTCAAGCTAACCTGGGCACAGCCCTCTGGGACACTGTAACCCCCTTCTTTCCCCTCCAGTGGCCTGAACACTGTACAATAATCACTTTCACAATACCCCTGGTATACCATTCAAGTACCCACACTGTTTGCACTTACCACCAGGGCTGGTTCCTCTGGCTCGACCCTGGGGACCCCCTGTAAAATAAGGTTATGCACAGCAAATAGCAACAGTACTGTACTTTGAGCACAAACTGGAACCACAGTCAGATTACATGCAGAAAAATTTTGATCTGATTTATTCAGGGGACTTGAACAAGGAAGGGGCAAAATCAGGTTAATTAGCATAAAGGTTATATCAGTCAAGCAGTTATGCAAGTACTTTGAGTCCCCTCACACAGTCACAGTCACACCTCTGAGTACCCAGGTGGAGAAGAGATGGGCTAGCCAGGACTGTTGTCGGGGTTGCAGCTGGATGGGGCCGTGTGATGGAAAACACAACATGCACAGTACACCATATTTGTAATCCGGAGCCAGAGGGCTCAGTTCGTAAAGGAAACGAAACAACAAGACAATCACATGACACACTCAGATTAAGCTGTTGTTGCAGGGAGCTACCCTGGTATTTACTCACGATACCCAAGACTGGACACAGGCTGGACGAAAATCGAGACTGCAGGTGGTTGATCTGGAATGCCAGGAGAAGCAGGGCCCACACCAGTCGCAGAGGCATCGTTCCTGTTCAAGCGTGGAGCAGGGGACTGATCCCCAGGCAGATCTCTCGTCGATGGCTTCTCTGTGCAGTGGGTAGTCTGGCTGGGCCAGTCTGGCAAGGCCCAGACTGCATGGAGACAAATTCGGATGCAGTCCGTTTTGGGCTGGATACAGCTTCCAGCAAGCAGAACACAGTTCACACAGTGAGGAACTAACTCACAACCCACTACCAGCTCATAGCACATTTACATGTATGGGAATTCTACTGCACCAATCAAAGCGCTCCCCGGTCACAATCGCAGAGTCTCTGCACACACCGGATGCTTACGGGTAACTGGAACTCCTGACAGGCCAAACGCATTCAGCAAAATCTTCGGTCTTCTTCAGGTTGAGCTTGGCCCACTTCAGTAGCATACTTTAGTCACACAAACTTGGATTTAGTCCAAAATAATTCTCTTCTCTCCCTCTCAGGAGCAGCTGGTAGACATGCAAGCCAAAAACTCAACCCTTTCACAGTTTTCCCATGCAAATACACTCAGGATTGCTGCCCAAAATCAATTCAGCTCCTCTCTTTTCACTTCCCAGCTCAGAACTAACTGAAAACTGCAAGCAGTGTGGGATTTCCCCAGCATCCAAAAGGTTTGGTTGGCTGATTTGGCTGTCAGTCAAAGCAAGAGCTCCCCCTTCAGTTGCAAAAACAGTGCAAAAAGTTCAAAACTACAATTCCTACATATTTTGACTTCAGAGAGCTCCTGTAGTCTGGCTACATTTTAGGTCCCACCAGAACTGATCGGTCCAATTTGCAGTCCAGGACCAGGATAGTGGAGACAAACAAAACAGTTCTTGCTGCAAAGTAAGCAGGTTAGACAAACTACATTATCATTATCACTCTAAATGATTTTCAGCAAATAGTTGCATCTTTCAACAGAGCTCCCTCTCAGATTACTTAGGCTGCAATCAGGCAGCTCTTAAAGAGACAGTACACAGAGGCTATACAGGCTCTGGTAATCACATTTAAACTGCTAAAACGCAGGACACCAGCCTGGCAGTGAGCATTTAGGCAAGCTCAAGGAAGACTTTTTGGGAACTCCATCTGTAGTTTTTATATTTATATATATATATATATATATATATATATATATATATTTATATATGTGTATATATATATATATATATATATATAGTATATACCTGTTTTATGATCTGCCCTCTTGTGTTTTGACTTCTCAGCTCTGTAGCTGTTAGTTTCCATTGTTAACAATGTAAATATGTTCTATTGGAATGAGTTTGTGTCATGCCTTATCGCTTATCATATTGCTGTATATACTCCAATGCTGTATGTCCTATGATTTGCCTTCTTGTAACTGCTCTGTCTCTGTACAGTGTCTCTCGACCCTGGGTTGACCCTGAAAAAGGGACTGTAATTGTCTCAGTGGACTTATCCAATCACCAAAACTTAAATAAATAAATTACGCTAAGTCTAATACAATAATAAATACCTACCCACCCAAACCATCCAACATACACTAGTCTATACTCTGTTCTTAACTATTATCTCTCACCCCTCCCTTTCCCAACTCTACAAATAAACCCACTTCTAAAATAAACAAGTAAATAAAGGCAAGGTTAGAAGACTGGTAGGAGAATTCACAGTTTAAGGTGCAAAATGCGAACAGTAGCATAGCAGCACAGTTCAGTGCAAGTCCAGCTTTAAACAGTGTCCACCAAGGCAGCAGAAACAAGCTCTTCTCTCACCAGAGCAAGTCCAGAAATATAGAGCAGTAAAAGTTGTGACCCCCAAGCAGCTCTCCAGCCATTGCTAGGGAAAATGCACAGCACAGTAGGATGATAAGAAAAGTTATTGGATCCACAGATCCTGTCCTCTGTCCACCTGTGGCTCATTTTCACAATCCACCTAGAATGTCAGTCTTTCTTGTGCAGTCTTGTTCCACATGACTTAGGCAATCCTTGAGCAGAAAAAGACAAATCGCCGACTTGAATCTCCACTTACCATGCAACTCGGCCGCAGAAAATGATGAAACGGCAGCTGAATGCAATGAAAGTCCTTCCTTTCATAAGGCAGACAGCTGCATTTTTGTATTTTTGTGCTGTGCTTCTTTCACCACCAGCCCTCAACCAAGCTCAATCTAGCAGGGCAGGCTGGTCCAGGCACTCATCACGTTCCCCTGTTCACATGCGACCCTGCTCCATGATTCCTCCAGTAGCACTACCAGGTGGCTGACCCAGCACAGTGAGAAACAGTACCACTTATAACATGGGCAGGTAAAAGCAGGACACCCACTGGCTGAATAGCACTACCTGATGGTGCATTAATTGGAGGGAGGACGATTCAGAGGAAACATGAGAAAGAATTTCTTCACAGAACGGGTGGTGGACAAGTGGAACACCCTGCCTGAGGAAGTGGTGGGGGCTGAAACAATCACGGGATTTAAGAATGCATGGGATAGACATAAAGGAATTCTAGAGGTCAGGGGTAAGGGGAAACAGACTTCTAGGAAAACAAACTGAACATACAAGCTCAAATGGGCAGACTGGGTGGGCCATAGGTCCTTATCTGCCGACACTGTCTATGTATCTATGTATCTATTAATGTCTGATACCAGCATAGTTGCTGAGAAGTGGCTGTGCGAGGGATGCATGAGCTGACCTGCACTTTGTTCTCTCAGCACAGTTCAGTTTCTGAAAGCAGCTATTTAATTCCCTCTCATAGCGGTCACGCCTCTGACAGTGGTGGTACAGGACAGCAGAGCAGAATACAAGCAGTGTGTTCTACCCACCCACCCACACACCGCGACCTTGAACACCATGGTACACATTAGCCCCCAGCACTGTGTGCAGCAGTGAAGAAACAGTATTCAGTCAGCAGAGCTGAATATGAACAGTGTGTTCTACCCACCCAACTGTGCCATGGACCTCCGAGACAACGGCACACAGTGCAGGCCCCAGCACTGTATGCAGCACTCGTGACAGAGTATGCAAACTGATCCCATCCCTGGTATGTGAGTACTGTCCGCCCACCCCGCAGACCTGCATCCAGGCAGTGTACAGTAGAGCTGCCATAATCAGGCAGATCGCGTCCACACTACAGGTGTCACCCACCCACCAGCCCCACGGACCTCCAAGCCCTTTTCCACAACAATGGTCAGCAGAGTTCTGCTATCCTTCCCACTATCTGTCTTGCCACCCAGATGGCCCACGGACCTCTGGAAACCCCACGCACCATGCACTCTATGCAATTTAGCAGTCTGTGCGCCGTGTCATCTGGCGATTTATCTGTTTCAGTTAGCCTTCCCAGATCTGAATGATAACTAGCCTTCTAAATCTTAAATGGAGTATCTTAAGAATCTGATAGCTATATTTATTATGAGTGTTTTATTGCTTGATTTTATTTTATGTTTTATTGTATTTTATTATGATTCTACTTTTGTTTTATTGTTCTTATTGTACAGTGCTGTGATCTTCAGGAACAATGCTTAAAAATAAACTTGATTTGATTTAACATTATTTCCTCTACCAGCTGAGTGCCTTGTCACCCACTTTTCCCCAGTCCATTGGGAACCAGCTGCACAAACAGAGGTGCCACATCGGGGTTAAGCTCCAGAGTCCATCTTGTGTGGGGTTCCCCGCCCCCCAGTCTTCATACAGCACACAGAACAGAGGCAGGGACCCAGGCACCTATACTGAGTAGGGTCATCACAGGAGCATGCACCCATTGAGTCCCACACCCTCTGCTAGCACTCTCTCCATTGGCAACACTGGAGCAGCTGACCATTCAGGCATTCAGTATTCTGAGCACACAGTAGTTTGTCTGTGCGGAGAGTCGGATCCTTGGTCAGAGCTGCCTTCTGCCCAGTGTATTAGCACACATTGTTGGCAGTGCAGAGAGTGGAATGGACATCAAGTTCTCCATGCTCAGAGATACGCCAGTGACTGAATGGATGAACGTCTGTTTTCCCAATGGGGAACTGCTGCCACAGCTGGCAGCAGATGACAGCACAGAGATGGAGTGGAGGACATGGCCTCAGATGCAGGCACGAGCGCCATGTCCGACACAGGGAAACAGCTGTAGCACTCAACTGTGTTACCAGCCAGCAGCATGCAGTGAGCTGTGTGTGCTAGGGAGTCAGAGAAGCAGCAACAGAGAAACTTTCAGTCTGAGGACCTGCACACAGAATGAGTCGGTGAGCAGTGCGCAGATGTGCAGCCATATAGACCAACAAGCAACCATCAGTAGGCATGCAGCTGTGTGCTAAGATTGATGCTTTGAGCAGTGTAAGATTAGTCCAATACTCAAAAGAGCACACTGTGGCTGTTAATGTGCTCAGAGACTGGTTGGATAGCCGTAATCTGAACATTAATTTCAAAAACATCCCTGTCCCCACTCTGACCTCCCTGCTGAGGGACTTCTGTGCAAGTGTGCGAGGTGTCAAGGGCAGACAGTATGCTGTGAGCAGCTTCATATGCCTAAAGGCAGGGATCAATAGATTCATGAACAGTGTGGAGAACAGTCGGCAAGTGAACATCACCAGCGACTCCTCCTCCTTTCAGGCAGCCAATAGTGTGTTTGTAGCTATGCTGAAACAGCTCCGAAAGGAGGGTCAAGACTCGGTCTCTCATCATCCAGCCATCAGTGCAGCAGACCTGTTGAAAGTCCAAAGCTCAAAGGCACTGTCCCCTGTGAACCCAGCTGATCTAGTTCGTCTGGTCTCGTTTAAACTCCAGCTCAGACTTGCATGTTGGGGAAGAGAGGGTGTGCGTGAACTGAAACAAGATTTATTTATCTTGAGCAAGGACACAGAGGGCAGGGAGTATCTGACCTTGGTGCTCAATCCGCACACCATAAACCATAGTAATGTGCGTGAAGTCAACAAAGAGAGCTAAAGAGGTTTTGCCGAGCCACATAACCCTCATTGCCCTGTCCTACTTTTTCAAACAGTACATCAGTCGCTGTCCTCCAGATGCACCTGCCCTATACCTCCACCTCGAAACAGTGATCCGTCCAAGTGATCCAATGTGGTACAGCAAGTCACCAATGGAAGTGAACTATCTGGGCAATCTGATGCTCAAAATCTCAGAAGTGGCTCAGCTGTAACAGCGGTACACAAACCACTTCATTTGGAGTACTGCCATGCATATATTGTCCAATGCTGGTCTCGCTTCTCGGGAGATCATGACAGTGATTAGGCACCGGTCAGAGACTAGTCTGTACCACTACTGGAGTGCATCTTCATCAGATCACCACAAGTGGAGTACTCTCCTCAATGGTGCAGGAACATCAGAAGGGCCCCCAACCCCAGCAGAGTGCAGCAGCAGAGTTGGAACAATTGAAGTCAGAGACCACAGCAACTGACCAGGCAGCAGAGAGCAAAGTACCCCATGAACAAGGCAGCAGAATTCCACAAGTCCCAAGCACCCAAATGCCAAACCAACATCCACAGACTGCCAGCAGTGCATACCAGACTCCCAGCACTACACATCCCCGTAACAGTGACAATGATCCAGGTGAGGGTACCAGCCGCAGTGCACAGTGGCACACTTCCACAGGTGCCAAGCACCCAAATGGTAGCCCATCATCCACAGACTCCTACACTGCACAGCACCATCCCAGCAATGCACACCCCCATGCCAGTGAAGATGATCCAGGCAGGTACAAGCCACAGTGCAGAAGCAGCACACAGCAGCCAAGGCATACTAGGATTCAGCTTGCAGCATTTCAAAGTGTATACACGAAATTTCCACTACCATGCCAAACAGAGTGCTACAACAGAAGGAAAATGACTAACAGTTGCAGTTGTGTTTACAGTTGAGAAGTTGCTAAGTTCCACACAGTTGCATTCAGCAGAAGACGTGTGTGTTTGAAGTACTACAGAATGCTGCCAGAGAAGTGCCACACAGTCATGACATGCAGCATAGTTGCCGTTCTGTGGAGAGTTGTGAAGGTGTTCTTTGCATGACCACAGAGTTGTAAAATGCAGCACTGTTGACGGTGACTAGACACTTACTGAGTTGTATGCCAAGACCTGGAATACTGTGCCCTTAAGCGCATTATTGCCACACAGCATGGTGCTTGAACTATCTAAAGCAGTACAGTAGTAATGTTCCCAATACAGCTGATGGCAAGTAAGTGGCACAATACACAGTAGCACACAGCATCGTGAGGACAGGATGTGGAGCACTACAGTTCAGATTTTCCGAGTGTGGATGTCGGCAACTCAGTGGCACAGAAGAGACAGTAATAAGCAATCACTCAGAATCACAGGGCACACATTACTGAACGATGGAGTGTAGCTCACTCTCACCCGCACACCTGCTTCCCAGCCCAGCTGAAAGAGCAACACTAGTGTACAGCACACTTCCAGTACCATACAGCATACTCATGAAAATATGTGGAACAGTACAGGAATGATATCCGGAGTACCGATGGCGACAAGCGCATCTTATGGACCAGCACAGTCCCGTGGAACAGTACAGGGTTGTGTTGCGGCAGAGTATGTGGACAGCATGGTGGCAACTGAATGGCACAGTAGACACAGTAAGTAAGCAATAAGTCAGTGGCACACTGCAGACATTACTGAAAAACATGACCGCTCAACTTGTTTCCACCCCACCTCAAAGAGAAACAGTGTGCTGCACAGTTCAGTTAGCACACAGTATGCTTATGACAGTCTGTGGAACACTACGGTATATTCTGCTGAGCGCACTCAGGACCAGAGGGCTTGCTGAAGTGCATAGCAGTGTGCCATTCCCTGGCTTGCATGGCATAGCCACTGTGAGGTACTGTAGAGAAGGGCAAATGACTGAGCAGCATGGTTGTTGAAACCACACAGAATTACAAATAGTGCACATGTGAGGAATGCAAGTATTACCATGCTCTCGACAGTTCGGTGAAGCAGCACATTCACCAGTACACATCTCCCAGTATGGCATAGTCACCGACAGCACAGTGGTAGACCCAAGAGAGGATTGGTAATATTGCAGTACCGCACAGTCCTCACAACAGTACAGACAGTAATGAAGAATCCCATTGGTAATTTGCAGCACAGCAGAGTTGGACAACAGTACAGACATTAAGTAAGCAGTAGTTGGGAGCTGAGCTGACCGACAAACAGTATGCAGCACAGTTGAATAACAGATGGCATTGTTCACAGTCGAAAGCACTATGCCATTCCCTTCCTTGCGCAGTGCAGTCACCAGGGGATCAACATCGTAACCACATGTCACTGTGTGTTTGATGAAGAGTGCATGGCTCAGAATGTGTCAGGGTGGAAAGACACATAATAAAGTTATTTGTTTGTCAAGTTTGAATGTGTTATTCTGAGTCTTCTTTTCAGTTGTGTGACACCACATGTTGTCAGGATAGAGTGCCATGTTATAAGCGCAATAACCCATGAGAGGGTATGGGGTTATTGGGGATTAATCAACACCCCGGGTGCTGTGAGGCCACTTGGCCTACAGCCTCATGCCTCACAATGCACCTGGGGTGTTGTTTAATCCCCGATAACCCCACACCCTCTTGTGGGTTATTGCTTACTTAACTTCCCAGGTACAAACCACAAAGCAGCCTTTCCAATTCCTGGTGCTGGATAATGAAATGACTGCCCCGCCACGGTTACTGAAAGTACTGCAGAGGACATAATATTCTCTGACCCTTTATTTTGTTATATTCACTATTCTGCTTTATCAGTGAAAATTAAGGGCCAGTGAATATAAGACAACTGTCTACAATGTTTATTTATTGAATTTTGATGACTGGGTAGGCCCACTGAGCCCGAAGGCCTCTTTTCAGTATATTCTATATACCTATATATATATATATATATATAGTATTCTATATACTGTATACTGTAACATTCACTGCTGTATTTTTACCATTTCTGAGTTTTCAGTAAGTTTTAGTAAACTTTGTGACAGTACCTTATCTTCCAGACCTGATGAACAGCAACCCACTATCGAGTAGCAAGTAGCAGAGGGTCGAGTGTATGGTTGCCTCAAAAAAAGTCAAAAAGAGATTTGTTGTAATGCCCAAAAAAATTTATTAGTACAAAACCCACAGAACCCAGAAAATAAATGTCCAGAAGTAATCCTTTTAATCATTTCAATCGGACTCATATGACTCGGCGGTGTCGGCGTTCCCTGTGTCTTCCACATTCCTGACCGCGTGGTCCTCCTTGTCAGCATCTGACGTCATGCTCGCCCCCGGTACTCCCGATGCTGCTCCCTTTGCGCTTGATGCTGTCCATTCATCCTAGAAAAATTGAACGGTTATACAGGTACGATTCATGTCCACAAATGCACAATACTGATACTGTACTTACCCACACTAAACAGTTGGTGGGCGTTTAGAATGCCGGCCTCTAAATCCTCTTCTGATGCAGTCCTCCCTCCATGTACACAATTCAACAAAACTCTGCTCTAACCAGGTTGCATGCCTTTCTTTAAGTGCTGTTGTTTGAAGTCGATCTTAAACTCCTGACCTGCTTGCAGAGACATTGCAAATAAAGTAAGAACACAGCCAGTAAGTAAGTATACAAGTACTAGCAAGCTGCAGACTCATTGTGTTCACTTTTTAGGAGGAGGCTACATGTAAAAAAGGCAGATGCTGTGCCAAGGCGCCTGCGCTAATTTTTGGAGCCACAAAAGTGTTTTGACAGCTGGTAGCACGAATAAAATGGAATGTGAATTCAGTGTCCTCTACAGTACATGTAAGTGCAAATAAACAAACTAAGTCACCACCGCTGAATGCTACACCAAGGATCTGCTCTAAAAAAAAATAAAACTATCTCACTTAAAAGCCCTCACTCACTGCTTAACCTTACACGCTAATTAGTACCCATAAACTAAAACAATAATGGCTGAAAACAAGCACTGGGTTATGTGCTTACTACAGATGCGAGGTCAAATAAATAAAATAAATAGAGGTAAAAAGAGCCATGGATGGAAAGTAGTGGAACAAGCTCTAGGAAGAATGTAAGGAAGTTCTTTACAGCAAGGATCATGGAGAAGTGGAATAAATTGCTAGAAGTGGTCAGCACGAAGTCTGTCACCAACATCAACTACGGGTGAGATAAGCACAGGGGAATAGTCCAAACCAAAGAAGGGTGGGACGGTCAAGGGAAGGGGATTAATGGACTAGGGAGTGGAATATCGAAATACAGTCATAGCCATGGGTAGTCCCGCATTAGGCCACATGCAGCAGGCACTGGGCAGACTCAACAGGTCAGTTAGCCTTCTTCTGCTTTCAACATTTATGCTTCTACAAAGGGAACCTGCAGTTATATAAAATAAGACACTGGGAGTTGTGCATTACTCATTGTTTTCATACACCCTCAGTGTGTGTGATGCCCATTTAAAGGCATCACATGGACGACGTATGAAACAATCTTGTGAAACACAGCTCAGCTCACCATATGGTACTTTTAAGCCACTTTCAAAAGTGCTCCCTAGGTGGCAGCAGTATTTACAGGCATTATACTGACTTGCACAGACAAAATTTAATCAAACAATTACATTTACTCTTTTTTTCTAAAGTGAATCATCTTGCATATTCTTTCAAAGACCCTAATCTTCTGCCTCTTGAACATCCCTTACTTTTCCTGTAGAGCTCACGTAATAAGATGCTGCTTCCACACTTAAACAGGAGCTGCCAGGCCAATAAGATTAACCTTCAGAGTATTTCGAATCGCCAGTGTTGATTCAACCAATCAACCCTAACGATTGGCCTTCAAGTGAGGTGCCTATGTAACCATTAGAGGGCCTCCCATACAGTGTTTGAAAACTGGAGTGTTCCACTTTGAAATGGGGTGCATATTAAATCATATTTATTGTAAAAAGCGCCTTTCCAAAGATCAAGGCGCTTGTACATAAAACCGAACAAACATAACAATCAATAAAAACAGTCATAACAAATCAGTACATTAATAATTCCATAAAAACTACAGCTCAATAAATAACATATTAAGTTAAAAAGAATCTGGATATGCCAGGCTGAATAAGTATGTCTTCAGTGCTGTTTTAAAGCTCTGACGGTCAGGCACTGTTGTACCCAACGAGGTAAAGAATTCCACAGGGTATGGGCTGCAAAAGCAAAAGACGGAGCCCCAGATGTCTTTAACCAATCCCTGGGAATCTCTAGCAATACCTCGTCAGTGGATCGTGAGAGGGTGTAGGGGGCAGTAAGAGTGAAGAAGATCTTGCAAGTAATGGTGTCCATTTCTTACTTTTATATTTTCAGTAAGCTTCCTTTTTATAAGTTATTAATCACAGTTTGATGATTTAGAATATACTTTTACAAAGACTGCAGTGTCTTGTTCACCTGTAGAAGTGTTACTGCTTATGTCCTTAGGGTGCCACAAAGACATTCACCCTAGTTTGTGGTTCTCTCACTCTAAGAACATACTCTTACAGCCAACAGACATTCTCCAATCTCTTCAGTCCTGCACACAATTTATAATGTACTGCACTCAATGGGATCTTCATGGAGTTTTCTGTAATGCCATGCTGTATTACTGAAGGATATAAATGTATATGGAAACAACCCAGCATAGCCTGTAACTTCGGGGCTACTATATTTTAAGACTGCTTTGCTACTCACACATCAGAGGCATTGCTGCTGCCAATGGAGCTGATCTTACAGTGCTTCCAAAAGGACCGTGAAGCAACCGATCATGATACTAGTTGAAATCCAGATGCGAGTTTGCACCCGTGCAGGACTTGGTCTGGGGGGGATTCGTACTGAAACTGCAAGGTATGTGTAAACAGGGACTTCTGTGGGAGACTGCTTTTGGACTAAAACTGGGCAGTCATTTGTGTCACTTCTGCCCCGCGAAAGGCATGGCGACGGGGTCAGAAGTTGACTGGCTACTGAATCAGGTAATTCTGCCTGAGGAGAAAGAGCCATAAGGTCTCCTAAATGTGAGCTGGATCCAATTAATTCAGGCCCTATTGCAACCATCAGTCGCCTGTTGAGTGACCGACCTCCAGGACTGCCCGCTGGAATTGACAGTTCAGCCAACCAGCCGGTTGTTGATTTCCAAGAACAGCAGGATTGTTCTGAACCTAAGTCACATCAGCATGCGATCACAAGACAGCAGGGCTACTGTGAGCTGCTGAGAGCTATACCGAAAAGACAGATTGCCTGTCTTTCTGCTGAAGTTATGCCAGATTGTGTAGAACCAAGAATAAAGGAGGTTTAAAGGCACCTGATTTCTACTTATATTTTTTAGCTGCCAGAATAACACAACTAGCCTTTTGGTTTAAAACAGGAATAACACAATTGTTCATCCCTGACTGGGTTTATATTGAGCAAGAAATTATTAATTCTCAAGGGACTAACATAAGAACTCTCTTTTTCACAAAAGCTCCGAAACCATATAATCGCTGACTCCTTCAGACAAATTAAGCAAACATCCCTGTTGCTAAATCTCAGCTTGGGACAAACTAGAGCTCAGTCAGTTTGGGATAATCCCAGCTTCTTAAAAGATGGAAAAACTATCAATAACAAACTGGAAACACAAGGGCATTCATTCAGTACAAGACATTTCTAGAAATGATTCCTTTTTACCGTTACTAACACTAATGAACAAATATGGAATCTCCCCTACTGAGGGTGCATTTTATGGCTTTATGCAGCAAGTGATTAGAAATAAGCTAGATCTATCAGTATCCCTAAATGAAAAGTCTGTGTCCTTCCTGGGATGCATGAGAACTTCACTGTCTATATCTACATTTTATGTGTTGTTTGTAGACTCGGTCAGGGGGTCAGCAACAGAGTCACTCAGGTGGTGGTCCCAAGAACTAGGGTACTCAACTGATGACTGGGACTGGGAGAATACGTGGTCACAGGCACATAAATCCTTCAGCACAGTAGATCTTAGATTAATTCATTTTAAGACACTGCATAACCTCTACTATACCCCCTTTCAAAGGTTTAAGATGGGTTTAACTAATACATCACTTTGTCACAAATACAAGCTTAACCCTGGCACTTTACTACACATGTTCTGGTATTGCTCTCTTGTGTAACCACTATGGGTGGAAGTAGAACAATTATTCCAAGATGATCCCTTGATCTCGAATTACATTCAGCTAAACATGTGCATTCTAGGTGACTTCGAAGAAAATACCCACTGGTCCCGATGCATACCTTTCTTCTAATAGGTACATCCATTAGGCACAGTATACTGAAATATTGGTTAGAAGACAGGGTTCTGACTATACAAGAGTGGAAAAAGTTTATTAGAGATTCTTAGATTAGGAAAACTAGCATTGTCCTTGAGAGATAATACTTCTAGATATTACAAAAAATGGGATACCATTCACAGACATCTTTGCACAACCATACAGAAATAGGTACTAACATACTGTGACTTGTCTGTTTGTATTTAGGGTTAGACTTCTTATGATAGTACTTTCATATATGTGGTGAGTGTATCTGGCATGGCGAAGCTCACAGAGGGTCCTCAGAACTTTCTCACTTCTTTTACTTATTCCTCTTCTTTCCTTTTACTGTTTTTCTTACAGTTTAGGATACTTATACACCTAACATTTCTCCTTTTTCCTTCAAATTATCCTGTTGGTAGGTTAATAATTCCTTTGGACATAGCTTCTTTAAGTAGGAATGTGATAAAATCTGTTTAGCCAGAATGAGTATTGTATGTTGCTTTTTATGCAATCACATTTATACTTGATAACAATTGCATACTTATTACTAGTCAGATTTCAGGACTAGATACTGTATGTTAGAAAAGGATTTTCTAGAAATATTAATTTGCTTATATGGAGTTAGTACCTTTTCAATGTATGTTAATCAACTAGATTGCTTTTAGTATACTATTTATTCATATTAACAGTCAGAGTAAGTACATATGATATTTGTTAACAGCATGTCTCTTAAACTGTTTAGCCTTTTTTAAAGAATGTATTCACAGGCTAATTGTTTCATCAAAATTTGCTTCTATACTTTGTTAATCAATACATGTAAACTCCTGTAATTGGTACTGTATTTTCATTTAAAACAATAAAAATGTTATTGACCAAAAAAAAGATAAGGAAGAGAGATGCAGAGTCGCTGCTTACTAAAAGGAAGCATCTGTAGGTTAACTAGGGCTGTGCAACAGCCGAATATCATTTTCCGAATACCATGAATAATGGGCTTTCCGAATATTCGGAGCTGAATCTCGAATAGTCCACTGTTTTGGCTGGTATTCGGCCGTGAGGTTGTCAAATGAAAAAAAAAAAGCCTTCCGTATCCTCCTAATAATCTTCAAAATAAATATTGTCTAGTGGTCTCACCCCCACACAGCCGATTGCCGGTCCAAAATGAAGAATCCACCCACCCCCGCCCTAGACTCTCATCCATACCTCAGTTCCTAAATCGTAAAAAGTAAAAACAAACAAACAAAAAAACAAACTCATTTCCTGGTGTCTAGTGGACCCTCCACCCTGTCAAATAGTGCCCCCGCTCCCCCACTTGATCCTGGGTGGGCCACTGGCACAATCCTCCACTCACCTCCACGGCCATCAGCCCAACTGAGCTTTCAGTGAATGAGCGTGCTTGTACAAGCACGCACTCACTCATTAAAAGCTCAGTCGGGCTGCCAGCTGTGGAGGTGAGCGGGGTTGAACGCAGGCCCACTTGGGGTCGTGGGGAGCGGGGGGGTCACTACTTGATAGGGTGGGGTCCACTAGACACCAGGGAAATGAGGGAATTTCTTTAATTTTTTATACATTTGGGGACTGGGGTGAGTGTCTCGAAGGGAGGGGGAATTCTTCATTTTAGACCAGCGATTGGCCGGGGGGATTGGACCACTAGACACCAGGGATAAAATATTTATTTCAATGCTGGTCAGGGGAGGCGCTCTTTAATTTTTAAATACCCCCCTTTCGGCCCACACGAATACCAAATATTTGGGAATTGATGTTCGCACAACCCTAGTGCTAACCATTGCATGACTATGAAGGCGGAGGTTGCAGCTGCAGAGAGAGAAATACCATACTCGGCTGCACCTGAAGCTACTGTAGGATCCACCCAGCCCATAGCATAGTCTAGCACTGGTTATCTTTACCCCGAGGACTGGATGCTGCGACATGTAGGGTGGTGCAAACTCCCAGTGGCTTGACGGACCAAAGGACAGCCAAACCCTCCACTGCATAACACCATCCTGGACAAGAAGAGTGAAGCGAGGAGACATTGGAGCAACCAGATGCCCTTAGGAGAAGGATCACTGTAAGCTGCGGCATCAGTCCTCTGCACAGTGAGGGAGATCCCATGCTTTGGAACCATGAGTAAATCCAGGGCTTGTCCTATAAACCCTGCAAAATAGCTGGGAAACCATTTATTGCACTTAGCCATTTGGCCACGAGTTACCCAACTCAGTGGGAGTTTTTTTTTTTTTTTATTTGATTGGCCTTTGGGTTTGGGGATCTCTGTTTCACAAAACATTGCTAACTTTAATTGCACCATCGCCAACCAGCTACATGCAACATCATTGTCTTACACCATTTTCATGGCTGGATACCCAATGAGGCACTGGGAACTCCCTGGTTAGAATTAAGGGTTTAAGAACTGGTATTAGTGGGGAGAAGATTGTGCCCCCAGTAACATGAGGGCTGATGCAAGCATCTGTACTGTGCATGTGTGGTGTGGGGGCAGGCATGATTTGGACCTAGAAGGGCACATATTTACAGCCTGGGAAATTACTGATTTGGATGCACCTTGGAGGGCACTGAAGAGCAGCTGGAACTAACATGGACTAGGCCTAGGAGGGCACAGATGACCAGCTACAGGAGACTATCCTGCACTGCCTCATTGCTGTTTTGTCCTTATTTAGGGCCCTGGTCACTTAATAAAGTTGCTGTTCCTTTATTTAAAATCCTTTGAGTACTGTTTAAGTTACAATATTGAGTGAATGCTTTATGGGGACTGTGTTGGTTCATGGGTGGGCCGAATAAGTGGGGAGATGGGTAGGTAACGCATCCCAGGGAGTTGTACCATACTTACATCAGACTCACTTTAACCATTCTCTTGGTGGAGGCACCATGCAATTTTCTAACTTAAACTTGGATACAAACACCCCCCCCCAACAACAAGGAGATAAAAGGACCCAGACCCATCAATCTTTCGTAACCCCATCCTAAAATGGGGCTTGCCTTTGGCTCTCTCCAGAATGCTGCTGCCGCCTTCCCCTGCACCGCTTATTCACCCACCATCCCAGCCCAGACTGCAGTTGCAAGACCCAGGGCTGGAATGGACACTCATTTGTTCTGCGGGCTCATTCAGTGCCTTCTCACCGTTGCCAGCATGCCACCACCTCTCTTTGCTCAGCCGGACCCTAGACTGCCTTTAGGATCAAGGAGCCCACAGCAAGGATGTTGCTCAGTTTCAAGCAGCCCTCAAAGCTGCACAAAGTACAAAAATGCTCCTCTCCTGGAAGCACGAACTTTGGAGACTAGTGCAACTCTGCAAAATAACTAAAACTAATCTAAATCCTGTCCTTCTGAAACTGACATCAGTCTGGAGCTCAGCTCTGCAGAACAGTTCAAAATTGCAAGCTGGCTCAGGACTTGTATGCATGCTTTCCCCCTGAAACAGACAGCCACTGAAAGCCAGAAGTTTAGCATAATGAATAAGAGACGCTAGCCACTGATATTTTAATCCCTAGAATTCTGCCTAAGTAAGGGAGATGTGCAAATAGGGCAGATTTGTCTGATACAAAACCTCTGAGGAGAGGAGAGAGTTTTGTGAATGGCTTTCATTTGCTATCGCTGTCTGACTAAAAAGTTTGTCCAAAACGGATTTGAGATCCCTGGAAAAGGTGATTGATGCAACTAGAGTGCCAAGCCTGGGTTCTAGCACCAAATTACAGCAGGGGTTGCCTTGAAAGCTGCTCTGCATCTGGAAAAGCGGTGAGTCACTGCCTTCTACTGCTGTTAGGATTTTATCTTGACAGAGGATTGAACCAGCTAAGGTCCCAAGTGACTGCCCACCTGTTAGGGTCGGTGAAGGCAAGCACCTTCATGGGGTCAATAGGACCATCATAGCCCACACCCATCACCACTGAAAGCATGTTGGGTTCGCCACACCTGTAACCAGTTTACAAAACAGAGCTCCCATCATCCAAAGACATCACGGCCCACACCTTTTGCCACCAGGAGCATGCTGGGTCCACCACACCTGTATCTAGCCTACATAAATGACTATTCAGCCATCATCTGATTAAGCAGAGGAGATGTCCCCATGGAAACCGAACCAGCCTGTCATCTAAAGGTAATGAGTATTGGGTTTACCCACAGACCTTATCATTCCTATTGTTTAACTAGCTAGCGATACTTTCTGGGCATTACTGCACAAACTTAGAATCAAGCTCACAGCTACAGCTACACCCAGGAGCAATTGTTTCACTGTCCATCCAGTTGTGTAATTTGCCAGTCAGCAGCTGCAGCCAACAATCGAATTTACATGGCACTGCACAGAGGTCCAGGTGTCACAAGCATGCAACTTTGCATCTGTGTGCACACTCGAACTGTAACTGGGAGCTCCCAGAGGTACAGTGGGGTTAATTGGTGCACTAGAGATGGCAGAGGTGCTGAGACACACCTTATGGTTGGGGTGAATGCAAACTGCTGTTTATTTTTACCTTTGCTTCCGTTGTCCCTACCTTGTTCTCCAATCCCAACATAAACCCATCAGTTATATATTTGCAGCTGCTGATGTAGTTTGCCATTATTGCCTTGCTGTTTATTTGCATGCTTAAAGTAGTAAGTGGGGAAGGGACTGTGTTATTGTGTTCCCTGTCACAGAGGGTGGAGATTGTGTTTATTTCCTGTGGGGGAACACCCTGACAGTGCTCTGTCATTAGGATCCCCATAGGTGGAGGAACCACACCACTTTCCAAGTCCATGTCTAATCATGAACGCAGGCGTCATTCACCCAAAGGCATAACAGACTTTGTCCTTTACCATCTCCAGGCTTAGTTAGCACATCTCGTGGGTGGGGATGGTTATACTTGTAGAGCCCACAAGGCAGGGGTAGCCATTTAGACATCTGCGGAACCTGGTGGCATTTAAAGACACCTCAAGTGCTCCCATATAAACACATACAATTAAAGGGAAGGTCCTCCCTCTTTTTCTGTGTACCTTTGTGGTTTGCAGACATGTACAATGATTGCCTCTATTGCATCTTCTAATTTCATCAGGATTTAAATGCAAATAGTTACTTTAGTCTGGTGTGAAACCTTCTCAAACTCCATTGCAAAGATGCGTGACTCAACTCATGTAAGCCTCCTGGGATTTTATGATGCTGTAGAGCTAATGCCTGCGGTAATTCTACTCTATCAGTCAGTGCTGTTAATGTCCTCTACAGCCCCTGTGTTCTTGTCTTGTGCTGACCGTCACAGCCCCCTCTAACATCCTCAAGGTGAGTGACTCCCCCATCTCCCATCCCGCTGCAGTCGCCTCATCTTTCAACTCCTTTTTATCACTAGTGCCTCCTTCCTTCCACCTCCCCAACCCCCCTCCCCTTCTGCCCTAACCCTTTGTTCCACCCTCCACCTTAACTTCTCCGTTTCCCTTACCATTCTCTCTGTGACCTTCAAGGCCTTTCTTATTCTTAACCCACACAAGGAAAGTAGCCTCGATGGCCTTGACCCCAAATTCCGGTCTCTCTCTGCCCGGCCATTGCTCATCCCCTTACCCACCTCCTCAGTCGCTCCTTGTCACTTGCTTGAGCCCCTCATCTGTGGAAGCAGGCCACTGTCATCCACCTTCCCAAAGGGGGAGACCCCTCCCTTCATGGCAACTACCATCTGCCTCCTTCCCACCCTGACTAAACTTCGGGAACACCTGATTTTTTTTCACAACTCTCCCCTTTCCTTGACGAATTCTTCTTCTTCACTCCTTTCCAGTCTGGCTTCAGGAAATCCCACTCCACCACCTTTCTCCTTATGTTCACTGACTCCATCCTTTCTGGCATGGACCAGGGGCTGGTCACCTCTGCCATCTTTGTCAACCCGGCACAAATCCTTCGACACTGTTGCTCTCCCATCCTCCTGAGCAATCTAAAGTGACTGGGCTCTCCTGCTCTGAGTGGTTTCGCCATACCTAGAGGGTAGTAGCCAAGCTGTTCATATTGGTGATGCCATCTCCTCCTCTCCTATCTGCACTGGCATCTTCCAAGGGTCTGTCACTGGCCCCATCCTATTCTCCATTTTCCTAAGTGACCTACCCTTGCCTGCAACTCTGCATCCATTCATATGAAGCAGATGATGCAGTTCTCAATTCCTCTGACCTCATGACCCATCTCCAACTGGATTTCAGCAAAATCTACACTGGTTTAGGGCCAAGCAGCTGTCTCTCAGTGCCAAAAAAATGGCCTCCATGACCTTTGGCGCTAGGCAGAGACTTGCAAGCTCACTCCTCCCTCCCCCTCCTTCCAGACCGTACCAAGTTAGAAGAGCGCTTCCTGAATAGGGCTGTATAAACCAAGCTGCAGGAACTGTGCATGTTGAAGCAGCAACAGAGGTAGAATAGTGTCAAGCAACTAACACTACCCCTGTCACTATTCATCCGCCCAGAGGAGGAGGAGGAGGAGGAGAAGGAGGAGGAAAGTGCGGTCTCTGGCCAAGCTGCCCCCATGGCAGAGCGGTTAAGGTAGTAGCTCAGCCAGGAAAGACTGGGAGACCGGATTCTAATCCTGGTCTCCCCTCAACATTTTCTTTCTTTCTTTCTGGTCCTCGGGGTTGTGCCTTGGTCCCCTCTTCTGGCCAGTCTTCACGGCCTCGCCTCAGCTGCACAGAGCTACACCTCCTCCCGCCGCGAGTCTTTCCAGACCGCAGACGAGTGGGTACTTACCCCAATACAGCAGAGACTTGGAGGTGGGCCCAGGAGGGAGCTGACTTAGGCGCCGATCGGGCGGGCGCCATTGGGGCAACCATCATGCTGCTGAGGATTTTCTTGTAGATAGCCTCCACCAGCAGTGGCGCCATGACACTGCAATGCATGTTTCTGTGCCTTGCTCATCGGACGCCGCCAGCACCATCCCTTGTTTTGACCCCAAGCTTGCACAGCCCCAGCCACTGCTAGGGGCCAGCACTCGGTGGTCGTGCCCCCACCCACCCGGAGGAGGACAGCTGTCCCTGGGATGTTCGATCCTCCTTCTCCCGGGCTGACCCCTGGCGATCTGTGTCCATTCCCGAGCATGTGAGGTGTGGAGTCCAGCACCTCAACCCTCAGCACCACCGGGTTGCTTCCCCTCAGCATTTTAGTCGTGTGGAAATAGTAATTCCATGGCCCTACAAATTTAACTTTTCCCCATGATCCGCTCCCCTCAGAGTTAGGATCTTTGAAATCGAGATGCGAGGGACAGAGCCCCATGTATCGGAGGTGTGGGGCAGAGCTCCCACAAGAAAAGAGAGAGATTTATTGTTATTTATTGTAGAATGGTAGCAGTCATCTTTCCGCTACCATTCACGCTGTGTTTCACTGGCTTTCACTAGGTTGTGGAAAGAGGTAACAAGGCAAGAGCCCATGAGAGCCTCTGTCATTCACCCGTGATAATCCAGCTTATTCCGTAGCAAAAAATTGTCCAAGTTTGGTTTTATAGATTTGTTTGGAGTTGCTGATAACAATCTGTCAGAAGTTTATTCCGTGGACCAATGATTCTCTGTGAGAAGAAATAGGCTTGTTTATTTCTTGTGAATTTGGTATGTGTTAATTGTAGTGGATACTCTCTTGTATTAATGTTGGTTTGCTTAAAATCAAGGCCCATCTCAGGCATCAGATAAGCATCATTTATGACCACTCTTGCCAATAATAGGGCACCCCATTACCTACTAGTTTGTAGAGACATTGGGTCTGATTACAAGATGGCTTACGCATTGCGCAAGCAAGTTACCTAACCCCATGGTGTAAATTGCAACTTACACCATGCGTTATGCCGTTTGCTATTCAAAAGGCAGCTTGTGCCATGCCATTGTCGCAGGTTGCGCTAAATGTGGGTTATGCCACCAATACACCCGCAACCAACAATGGCATATGCAGAAGGGTGGGTTACAGCAGCAGCTGCTGCCATATTCCAGAAGGGCGGCTGTCGTAACCCACTTATGCTATTCCAAGAGTCGCAATGATGCAGTGGAGTTAGACCATCATGAAGATGGTCTAAGGGGCATTCGTCTGTGCCAGTCGATGGATGTCCACTCTGCAGCACTGTGGTAAAGGTACTGCAGTGCTCCACATGCCCCTGAACACATTCATGCCCCCAACCCCTGAATGTCGGGGACCCCCCAGGATCCAGTAAGCAATGTGCCCCCAAACACCAGTACCACCTGGCCAGCCCCCAAAATGCCCCTGGTGCATGTGGCAGTGTTCAGGGCGGGGTGCTCTGAGGGGCAGTTCACAGCGGGCTGCAACTAGCGGCATGCAGGGCCATGGTCGTGGCGCTAGCCTACACCTGCCGCAAGTCACAGGACATAGGTTCGGGGACTCTGCCTGTCTTGAATACAGCACAGGGTCTCTGGCATAGTGCCTATGGCGCAGCTCGTATACACCCATGAGTTTCATCATGCCTTGGAATCAGCCCCATTAGGTTAAACTTTTAAAACCTTTCATCGTATGAGAGGTCTTTAGCATCTTTAATTTGTTTTGTTATTTTCGTTGGATTTTTCTGTTCTAGCAATATCCTTCTTTGTATAAGGGCACCAGAGCTGTGATGAGTAGCCCAGTTGTGGGTGTGCATATGCTCTATGTAGAGGCATGAGGACAGATTCATCTCAGGATCTAATGTTACGTTTAATAGACCAACAGATCTTGTTGGTGCAAGCCAACTTCTCTATCTGTTTGTCGAATGTAAGATCATTCGAAATATATACGTCAAGATCCTTTTCACAAACAGATTTTTGTAATGTTTGACCATTGAGAATGTAATGGTATTGAGGATTATTAGGGCCTAAGTGCATGACACAGCTTTTTTATTATTAAATGATAAACCCCATAGGATGGACCAAGCAGACAGAGTATCCAAATCTTTTTGGAGAGTAGCATTTCCTTGAAGTGTACTACAGGGACTACCAATTTGCAGTCATCTGCGTATTTTGAAGACCAGGGCCCAGATATTCAAAGGGTTGTGCATGGCGCAACAGTGTTGCGCCATGCAGCATCCTAATCTGTATCGATATTCAAAGGGAAAAGTGCGCGGCACAAATCCTGATGCTGCGGCGCATCAGTATTGTATGCAGGCACAGGTAGGGGGGGCGTGCCCATGCATAACCTGCACAGCCTGATGTTCAGCCCAGGATGAGCAGAGCCATGCATGCACAACCCCTACCTGCACCAGCACAAAGTTAAGGCAAAAAAAAAGGAACAACTGATGGCCACCCACAGGTGAGCTGCGCGTGCAGAGGCGCAACACGGCAGCTGCCACCTGTGGTGGCCACCAGTTCGCTGCACCTGGCGCGCCCCATGCCCGATCGCAGGCATTTGTATAAAAAGATTAATGTCCTATATCCCTGGTGGTCCAGTGGACGCTATCTTCCGATCGCGGGCATCTGTAAAAATGAAAGACTTCCAATATCCCTGGTGGTCCAGTGGACCGCTTTCTGCCCGATCGCGGGCATTTGTAAAAGCAGACTTCCAATATCCCTGGTGGTCTAGTGGACCGCTTTCTGCCCGATTGTGGGCATTTGTAAAAGCAGACTTCCAATATCCCTGGTGGTCCACTAGACCGCTCTCTGCCCGATTAGGCATCTGTTAAAAAAAAAAAAAAAAAAAGTCCTATATCCCTGGAGGTCTGGGTCCCCCTCCCTACCCGCCCACTTAGCTCCACCGCCCGGTCAGCGGCAGCACCCCTGCCTGCTGCCCACCCACCTGACCTCGGTAGGGCTGCCGCCCATTGGTTCCTGGCGTGAGCCAATGGGCATGCCAGCCATCTACACATTCAGATATGTGGAATGAATCATTCACATATCTGGAATATGTATCTGTGAAAGCTGCACTTATTGGCTCACGCTGCAGAGCCAATGCGACAGCTACTGGTATCAGGTGGCGGGCGGCAGGCGGGTGGGTGCTGCCGGGCTGACCGGGCGGTGGAGCTCGAGTGGCGGTGGGGAGGGGGGACCCTAGACCACCAGGGATATAGGACCTTTTTTTACAGATGCCCGCGATTAAGCAGAGAGCGTCCACTGGACCACCAGGATATTGGACGGGATCTTTTTAAACAAATGCCTCATGATCGGGCTGCAGGTGGCGTGATCTCGACGGCTGCTGCCTGGCAGGGTGCCAGGCGCAAGTCATCGGGGATCAGTGCACCTGCATGCAAATGGGTCCATAATGACATGCAAATGGCCCCATGTGCATCTTGCATACATTATGGCCCCATTTTCATGTCAACTTTTGAATATCGCGGTTGCTGTGCATGGCACAATGGAACTTGCGCTAGCACATCTCCATGTTCCACTCTGGCCACTTGCGCTGGCGTAGTGCCACTGCACCATGCACACTGGGGGTGGCCAGGGTGCGATATTCAAAGCTGCTGAGCCATGGCGCAGCTCCGTTGAATATCGCCCAGTCCACACCCCTGTGCAGCCAAGTTGAGCTGCGTCCAAGCTTGCGCCACAGCCTGGCGCAGTTTGAGTATCTGGGCCCAGCTATTTATGTTGAGTGTAAGGTCAGCAATAAATATTTGAAAAATGAACGGCGGTAAGACAGCACCCTGGGGCACTCCACTTGTAACTGGAAGCCAATCAGAAGTATGGCCATCAATAATCACTCTTTGGAATCGCTTTTTTAACCAGTTGTAGATCCATCTGATAAAACATGGGCGGATGGAGCAAAAAAATCAATTTTTCTGTAAGAACCCAATGTGGGACCAAATCGAAATCTTTCTTAAAGTCTAAAAGGACAGTGTCGCATGGTATTTTATTATCTAGATGTGAACTAATTTTTTCATAGAAACAAAGAAAATTGGTAATGCAGGAGCACCCTTTTGAAAAGCTGTGTTGGATGAAATCCGAATTGCCTAATGAGGTGGACATTCTCGATTTGATGATGCTTTCCATTATTTTGCAAATAACCAAAGTCAGACTTATTGATCTATAATTATTCATATCTCCCTTATCGCCTTTCTTGAAGAGAGGCATTACATTTGCATTTTTTCCAGTCTAGTGGTAAATCACCTTTCGGATACTTTGGTTAAACAAATTCTGGAGAGGCAGAACTAAGTGTTCTTGCATAATGTTAACCATATCAGTTGAAATACCATCAGGACCCGGAGGAGATCCTTTTTTAGACTGTTTATGGTGTCTATAAGTTCTTCTTTGGTGAAACTAACATCTTCACAGGGAGGAAAGTTAATTGGGGAGGGTGCTGCGGTGGTGATGTTGAAGGCTTTGCAAAAGTGACTGTTCAAGTGGGAGGCCACCTCTGTAGGTGAGTTGATTTTTGATGAAGAAATTATGAGTGTAGCAACCTTACAGTTTTGGTTTTTAATGAATTTATGTAGCTGTAAATTGCTTGCTTTTCCTTTTTAGCTAGAGCTTCTTCTGCATTCATTTTAGCTTTTTAATCACGGCTTTGCAAACTTCTATAGGCATCCCAATGTTAACCTGATTTGTAGGTCTGATACTTTATATAAAGTTTTTTTTTCCTTTCAAGCAGACCACTAAAGCAGTAGGTTAGGCTAGGGGCATGTTAGGGTGTATTAGTAGGGGTATCACAAGTCGGAAGAGGGAGGTAATAATACCTCTTTACAAGACGCTGGTTAGACCCCATCTGGAGTACTGCATGCAGTACTGGAGGCCACATTTTCACAAGGACATTAACCAAATTGAGGCAGTCCAGAGAAGGGCAACCAAAATGGTGCAGGGACTGCATCAGAAAACGTATGAGGACAGATTAACGGAGCTCAATATGTGTACCCTAGAGCAAAGGAGGGAAAGCGGTGATATGATCGAAACATTCAAACACCTTAAGGGCATTAACAAGGTGACAGAGTCTAACATGTTTCAATATAAGAAAAATAGCAGGACAAGAGGACACAGCATGAGATTAGAGGGAGGCCGATTAAGGGGTAATGTGAGGAAGTTCCTTTTCACAGAAAGGGCGGTGGATGCATTGAATGGCCTACCTCAGGAAGTGGTGGATATGAGTACAGCGCAGGGCTTCAGACATGCATGGAATAGGCATAAGGGAGCAATACAGATGAGTATGAATAGATAGGCCATTGACAGAGCAAAGGCAGATGGCACATTCATAAGGTAGAAAAAGAAATGGGCAGACTGGATGGGCCTTGCGGTCCTTATCTGCCATCAACTTCTATGTTTCTTGATAAGCTTTTTATTTTATTATTCATACACTTTGGGTTAAGGGAAGAGCAATTTCTGTATTGTTTCATACTGGTTGGAATACAGAGTTCAGTGGTACTGAGAATAATAGACTTTAGTTTTAACCAAATTTCCTCTACAGATTTATCTTTTAGTGCAGAATGCCAATGTCAGTCATTAGTGAGTTAATTTTAAAAATATCTGCCTTTTTATATAGATATATCTTAGATTTTTTAACGGATTGCTTAAATTTTGTTCTAATATCGAATTGGACCATATTATTGTCACTATTAGCTAATGGTAGTGTTACTGTACATTTCTGAATAGCTATAGCATCCGAAGAAACTATAATATCAAGGCTATAATCACCTCTTGTGGGCACAGATACTTGCTGAGAGAGGGCTAGTTACAAAGATGCCTCTCCATTCTTTAGTTTAAAGTAAGGCACTGTTGAGCAGCCATAAAGTGTGAAGCCAATTTCGAGGTTCCTTTTTTGTTTAAGTGCAGTCTATCTTTAGAGAAAAGGGTTTTATCATGATAGAAAATATTCCAGTGAACTATAAAGAGAACATCTTCCCTTGAGCACCAGTTTTTAAGCCTGGCGTTTATCCTAGCAATGGTCACATTTTTGGAGGGTGGGCTCGTGAGATAAGGAGAATACCTGATATTGCTACTCAGCAGTCTTTGTCTTTAATTTTACGACCTAAACGATAAGTTCATAACATATGTCCTTTTCATGCGTACGCCCAATATTGTTAGTTCCCACATGAATTACTATATTAACTTTAGGTTCTATGATTAAATCATCAATACAGGTGGCCACATCTTCTGTTTTATCTCCAGGCAAGCATGTGATGTTATTCCTCAGAGAATAACATCATTCTCCTCCATACTACTAGGAGTGCACACCGTGGGGAGTTTTAAACAGGCCTTGAAATCTTTCCTTTGGGAAAAACTTATGGATGTATTACTTGCTGAACTGTACTGTTTTTATGATGCTGAATTTGTTGGATGTTATTGTCTTATTGTACTGTGCCTTGATGCCTGAAAGGCGCATAATAAATAAAGTATTATTATTATTATTATTTCCTGGAGGAAGAACAGAATCTATGTAATGAACTATGGAGTCTCCAATAACTTGCTGAGACCTAGTTTTATTTTGTAACACATGAGAAGGGTTAGATGAGGATAAATCGGGATCACTTACCTGGCGGCATTTAGTAGTGTCACTGTATTGGAGAGCGCTGTCAATACAGCATTGTTACAGACTGCGCTGTTATTGACAGCGCTCTTCAGACCTAGTGCCTTCCAGACCCCTGATGGTGTTGTGATTGAAGACGTCTCCTCCTTTAAATACCTCATGGTGTAGTTGGATTGTCATCTAGACTTTTCTACGCATGTGGACACCATCCACAAGAAGTGGCACCCTAAACTTGAGGAACCTCACGGGAACAACGCCAGTATCCCACACCCTGCTCATAGAGAGATCATCGCGAAGGTGATTCTACCTATCTTTGATTACACAAACATTGTGTATAGCATTTCTCCCAAGTCCACCTTGCCTGGCTGGATCCCCTTTTTCACTCCTTCTGCAGCTTTGCCCTGGACTGCTTATACAGAACTCACTACTGTTCCCAGTATTACTCCCTCTCCTTGCCTTCCCCTGATGCAAGCAGTTAGCTCACTGTGTCATCTTCATCTCTAAATTGTGCCTGAGCTCCCTCCCCCCTCCCAGTTTTCTTTCCTCCTCTCCTCTCACTCCTGTTGCAGCTCTGACACCCACTCTTTCACACGTCGCCCTGTAAAATCATCTGCTGGTCAAACTACTTTTATCCTTCTGCTTCATAACCTTTGAGCACCATCCGATGCTATTAGGTAATGCCCTCTTCCCTATTACTAAAATCCCTCCTCCATGACTTTACTACTTGATCCTGTAGTTGTTGCGGATCCTAGACTAATTCCACTGCTCCTCCCTCCATACTACTCCCCCTCCCCACTTCCCAGGTTCATTGGTCTACTTCTCCCTCTGCCTAGTCCCCGCTGTACTTGTAATCTCCCTTACCTCCCTCATCTTGCAGCCTGTTGCATTTTGCTGAACTACTGTATTGCTATTAATATTCTGTGTTTTGCACTACTTACTTTGTGCTTTCTGTTAATGGTCTCAATGCATAATTTTTACTTTTTATAATTCTTAGTATTATTATTGTTTTATAATTGTAACATTACTGTTGTAACTTACTACTGCATTCTCCGCATCCTCTTCCTCCAGGACACATCTGGAAATGAGCTGTTAGCCCAGTATGTTTATCCTGGTGAAAATAATAAATAAATACATAAAAATAAATAAAGATGTAAAGGTGATTCACAAAGTCACTTGATAAAATCCTGCTTCCAAAACTGCTAAGTAATTAATGAAAATTAGGTGGGCAAAAAGGCTGTTCACATGCAGCTGCCATGAAAATGGGTGTGTTTCATGCACCTTGTTTTTTATATTTGTAGGTATCTCTTGATCTATATTTGTAATATATGGTTTGTCACTTTTCCCATAGGAAAAAAGTGATACCCAGAAGTCATTATACCATCAATCTGACATCAGAAAGTCATAATTACGTTGATCTGGTGTTGGAGCAATTGTGTTAGGAGTTGGAACCTTTACTGTTGTCACAAGCTGCTTGCACATTTCAAAACCTTGGGCTGGATTTTCAAAGGGTGGCAAGGACTTACGGCAAGTCTTGCATAAAACCCTTGCATCAGTGTGGCTGTGCCAGTCCTGATTGCCAGCTGCATCTGATTTTACAATCTTGGGCAGTGTTCTGACAGTTTCCATGATCTAAGCCAGCTTGCACCAAATATCTGGCACAAGCTCCGTAAAATGACCCCTGGGATTGCATGAAGCTAAACCACAAAAGTTGGTCCAACTTGCAGCAACTGCCCACACAGGACAGAAAATCCCATTCAATTGCCACAGGCCTGGAGCATCATATCTTTTGCGCACCCAGGGCTTGTGGCAATCTAAGCTCATCTAAAAATCCTGTCCCTTGTGTCAGTTTCAGTGCTGTCAAGGGGTGAGATCTGCTTTTCTAAAAACATTCAAGTGCTTTTTACTTGCCCCCTCCTTACTGGTTCCCCTGTATACAATTCTGAATTCAGATCTCAGTAATCCAAGCTCCTTCCTGCCCACATACCCAGCTGATCACTTTCCCTTCTTTGAAAACACAAAAACGTACTTACTGTAAATCTAGATGGGAGGCTGCCACCTTTTAAATAAGCATTTGTCATGCCAGCCGTTTGCTTGCATGGTATATGTTTCAGGGACGCATTGCCAGATGAGTGATGTATTTGAAATGAAGGCATGGGGGGGGGGGTAGGCTACTCACACACAAGAGGAAATGTAATCATTTAATACACTATACTTGTTTTCTGATTGAATGAATGAGGTATCAGGCTTAAAACTGCTGCTTTCAGTCAATGTACTATTTGTTTAATTTCACTCGGCTCAGCCAGAGCTACTCATTACTGGTGTAAGCAGTCATTTTCTCCTGCAGTTTGGTGGCACTACAGAAACATTACCACCTCTGGCAATTTATCTTATACCAAACAGAAACAGAACTGAAACACTTACTCTTCTCCCTCTGTTGAATACTGTACTTAACTGGCCCACACATTGCCTGGCCGACTGAGGCCGTGACTATGATGAAGCCTCAAAGTGATGACCCACACCCACGAACCCTGCTTGCCCCTCCTCAGAGTCCTGGTCACATCCCAAGCCACTTACCAGGCAGCATGCTGGCATTTGTTAATTTGCTGCTGGTCAAGAGTGACGGACTGGTTTGCCTTTCCTTACCTGGCTGCCCTGCCCCAGTGCTGCTATGGTGGTGGAGTGGAGGAACTAAGGGAGTAGCGACCCATCCTAGATTTAAGATACCCGAACAAACACTTAACAAAACCAAAATTCAAGATGGTGACTCTGGGAGTAAATCTTCCTCTCTGAGACCAGGAGACTGGCTAGCCTCCCTGGATCTCAAGGATGCCTCCTTCCTCATACCTATCAGACATTCCCACAGAAAGTACCTCAGGTCTGAGTTGCCCTCAGGCCATTACCAATTCAGAGCTATGCCTTTCGGCCTGAAATCTGCTCCAAGAGTGTTACTAAGTGTCTCATGAGTAGTGGCTGCATTTCTCAGGAGACAGGGTATCCTTATGTTTCCTACCTGGACGACTGGCTCATTGTGGGTCAGTCCTCAGACCAAGTCAAGTCAGCCCTAGAGGTCACTCAAAACTTTAGACTCCTCGGGTTTCATTCTGAACCTAGAAAAGTCTGCTGAAACCAGCTCAGCTCCTCACCTTCATGGGGTGGAGCTAGACACTCTAAGGCAAGAACATTTCTCCCCTCTCAAGGGTTCAGGCCCTTGTCATTCTGGCTTCCTCTTTTGTACTCTTAATTTCTCATCCAGCTAGACACTTTCTACAGTTGCTGGGATACATGGCAGTTTCCACGAGCAGTGGTCCAAGGAGCAGAGTTCCAGATGAGGGATATTCAGTTTCATCTCGGATCTTATTGGTCCCAGAAAAAAGACCCTCTCTCCAAATTGCTTCCAGTGTCTCAAACTCTAGTTCAGGCCCTCCAGTGGTGGCTGGAGAAGTACAGTCTTCGACAAGGTGTCCCCTATGTCAAGTCAGGCTCCTTCAGCGATTCTCACCACAGATGCCTCTTTACTGGGTTGGGGGGCTCATCTGGATCAGCTTACAGCTCAGGGAACCTGGTCTCACTAGGAGTCTCTGCTACACATAAACCTTCTCGAACTCAGAGCTGTGTTTCTGGCACTTCAGACATTCTCAACTGCTGTTCAGGGGGAAAGTGGTACAGATCAGGACAGACAATACCACAACCATGTGGTACATCAACAAGCAGGGAGGCACTCGATCCTCGCCCTTGTGCACAGAGGCCATGAAAATATGGTCTCTAGCTTATTCCCTTCAGGCTTCCCTGATGGCTGTGCATCTTCCAGGGAAGGACAACATTCTAGCAGATGCTCTCAGCATGAATTCTCAGGGTCACCACAAATGGACCCTGAACCCTCTAATTCTTCAATTCATTTTCAAAAGGTGGGGCACTCTAGAGATAGATCTCTTTGCAGCCCCAGACAATCACCAACTTCCTCGCTTTTGCTGCAGAACACCTCTTCTGGGCTGTGTCCCTCAGGATGCTCTCTTGTTGAATTGGACAAGCAGGTTTCTATATGCATTTCCTCCTTTTCCTGTGATATTCAGGGTCCTGATCAAGATCAGGTCTCAGCCTCGCAAGGTAATTCTAGTGGCTCCAGACTGGGCCAGACAGCCTTCTACCCTCTTGTCTTGTCACTGTCACTGACAACACCTCTGTGTCTTCCCAGGCAGTTCAATCTCCTCACATCCTCGCAGGGGAGGATTCTTTATCCCAGCCTTCAGACTCTCAGGCTCAAAGCCTGGCTCTGGAAGATCTAGAATATATTTATTTATTGAAATTGTTTAACCAGGAAAGGCACACTGAGCAAGAAGATGCTCGTCTCCCGGTGCAACCTGGGGGGTTGGGGGAACAGAGGATGCAGGGTTCAAATTAAACATTTACAGTTGGATCATTATACACATTGAATGGATACACAAGTTATACAGAACAGTCAAGGAATTAATAACAACCATAACACAGTTAGATCAGACTGAGCAACAACAATTTGAGGATGAGAAGTGCCTAGAGGGTAAGTGCGTGTGATCAACTGGGAGTCTACAGCAGGGAGCAGTGTACATGGCTAGTGGTCAGTTTGGGGCGGTAGAGGGGTGTGATCAGGGCTTTGGGCAAGTGCAGTTTATCATGAAATAGTTAGCGAGTGCAGAGGAGAGGGAGTTAGCAGAGGAGGAATGACGGATTTGAGAGGGCAGCGCATTTCAGGTTTTAGGAAAACGATGAGAGAAGGCAGTTTGGCCAGCAGTGGACTTCCGCCAGGGGATAGCAAGTAGTCTGGAATCAGTGGATCTAAGGACGTGAGAGATTTTGGGGGGGAGCAAGGAGGAGGAGAGGTAGGTGGGGAGGGTGCCTAGTCAGAGCTCGGTGGTGAATTTGGCGCAGTGAATAAGACGTCGGTGTTCCAGGGATGGGAAGGCCAAGGCTCAGTATAGTTCACAATGGTGAGTGGGGGGGTAGGCATTGAGAGCAAAATGGCAGAAGGCATTGAACAGGGTGTCAAGTTTGGATAGGGAGGATTTAGGGGCTGAGCTGTATACTATGTTGCAGTAGTCAAAGGATGGGAGAATCATCTTCTGTATTAGCTTGCGGCGTACAGTTAGGGGGAGGCTTCGGTGGTTTCTATGTAGAACACCTAGCATGGGGCGCAGTTTTTTTTTCATTTGCATCTATGTGAACATTGAAGGACAGTTGACAGTCAAGCCAGACCCCAAGATACCGGAAGGAGGGGACATCTTCGAGTATTTGCCCGTTGAGGGTTTTGAAGGAGGGGAGGGATGGGAGTCTGGACAGGCATTGTCTCGTGCCGAAGGTCATTGAGACTTTTTTTTTGCGTTTAGGGAGAGCTGATGGGAGCAGAACCAGTGCTGAATGTTGTCAAAATCAGCTTGGAGGGAGGAGGTTACTGCTTCAGTGGAGGTACCTGAGGAAAAAGAACGGTGTCATCTGCGTACATATGTATGGCAGATGACTGGCATACTAGTGGTAGGTCATTCAAGAAAATGGAAAAAAGTATAGGTCTGATCACGGAGCCCTGGGGCATGCCGGTAGAGATGGGCAGGGGACGGAAATGGCGTCGGATATACGTACAGATTGGGTTCTGCCCATGAGGTAAAAGCAGAACCAGTTTGTGGAGGGAGCCGAGAGGCCGGCCTTTGCAAGGCTCGAGAGAAGCAGGATGTGTGAGACAGTGTCAAAAGCCTTAGCTAGATCAATGAAGATAGTACAGGTGATCTGTCCATTGTTCATGTTGATTAAAATAGTGTCAGTGAGCCTAGTCAGGGAGGAGGTAGTGGAATGTCCCTTTCTGAATCTGGACTGGAAGTCTGTGTAGTAATTGGAGTCGGAGAGAAAGGTGGTGTGCTCTTGCAATTTTGCAAGTGTCGGGAGGAGAGAGATTAGATGGTAGTTTGAGGTTAAAGTAGGGGAGCCACCTTTGCACAGGGGGATAACTATGGCATGCTTCCAGGCCTGGGGGACCACAGCCACAGTGAATGACTGGTTTAGAATGGTGGCTAGCAGGGCAGCTGTGGCAGGGGCTGCGAGGTGGAGGAGCTTAGGGTCCAGATCATCAGGGGATTTGCCTTTGGAGGGGTTGAGTGCAAGCAAGGCTGTAAGGACTTTGGCTGCCAAGATAACTTTGAATGAGAAGGTACGGGGCCTATGTTGCGTCTTCAGATCCACGGTGGGACCAGGTGGAACTGCGGAGGGCAGAGAGGAGAGGAGGGAGGCAGCACAAGTGGAGAAGTACGAGTTGAATTCAGCAGCAACAAGAGGCTCCGTGAGGATAGTTTTTTATGTTTAATAGCGGGTTGGGGGTGAGAAGAGGGAGTGAATGACCTTCCAGAATTTAGGATTATTTAGGTTAGATTGGCGAGAGGATGCCAGTCTGCATCTTTCTTAATCAGTCTTAGACATTTTAAAGGTTAGCAGGAAACCTGCTACTAGAAAGACTTTCAGCTCCAAATGGAAAAGATTTGGGTTTTGGTGTTTCCACAGGCATATCCAACCAAAGCTGGCTGATATTGCTACTGTGTTGGATTATTTGGTGCATCTTAACAGTTTAGGCCTTCGGCCTGCTACTCTCAAGGTACATTTGGCAGCTGTTTCTGCCTTCCTTTCTTCTGGTAAGGGCTCTTTCCTAGCATCTCATCCAGTTTTCAAGAAATTTTTCAAGGGTCTAATACATGTTAATCCTTCCTTTCGGGAGCCTACCAATAAGGTGGTCCTTTGAACCAACAGAAAGTTTCTTCCCAAGGTGGTATCAGACTTTCATTTGAATCAGTCTATGTCATTGCCTGTATTTTTCACTGACTATTCGTCCTCTGGGGAGAGATTACACAGTCTTGATGTAAAGAGAGCTCTTAGTTACTATGTAGAACACATTAAGGCCCATAGAAATGACTGTTCTCAGTTGTTTCTCACTTATGGAGAAGTGGGAAAGGGTAAACCTGCCACCAAGAGAACTATTGCCAGATGGATTGTCTCCTGTATCCAGTTCTGCTGTTCAAAGCTTGGGAAAGAGCCTCCCTCAGGCCTGAGGGCTCATTGTACCAGAGGTACAGCTGCTTCGGTCGCAGCAGCTACTGATATACCGCTAGTGGAAATCTGTAAAGCAGCCACCTGGAAAACTGTTTGCACATTTACCAAGCATTGCTCTCTGGACATTCAGTCAAGAAGTGATGCTAGGTTTGGCACAGCTGTGCTGCAGATCCTGTTCCCAAAATAGGTTCTGTTACTCCCTTCTCCAAGGCGGTACTGCTTGGTAGTCTGCATATAGTAAGAATACAGCAAGACTTCATGTTGTTTGAAGAAAAAATTACTTACCATAGTAATGTTTCTTCCAATGGAGTCTTGCTGTATTCTGACTTCCCTCCCTGCCTCCCCTCCTGCAACCTAATAGTTTTGGGATGTGGTTTGGCAGGCACAATGCCACCCAGAGGTGTACTTGGCATGCCTTTATCTTATTAAGGGTTTTCTAGTTTTTATTATGAATGTTGGTTGTTTCACTACCTGCTTAGATTCTTTTGGGGTTCTTGACTTGAGTCTTTGACCCTAAAATCCTGTTTTATTGCCCTTTGGCATAAAAATTTTAGAAACAATTTCACTTATTTAGTTGGTTAGTTTAGTGCTCATAAGAATCAGAGTACCACAGACAGAGGTTTGAAAACCGAGCTCGAGCTCAACGTTCTATGCCTTGGCATAGAGTTAACCTTATCTCTCCGGAGAAGTTCAAGTGCTGGGGCTAACTGCATATAGTCAGAATACAGCAAGACTCCATTAGAAGAAACAACATTGCTTGACCCGGTGGCGCTGAGGTTAGGCGCTGGGCGCAACACGTCACTCCACACCGGCGACCCGGGTTCAGGAATGAACCCAGGTCATCGGGGGTCGGCAGTGGAGGACTAGGATTGAGCATCCGACGACAGCTGTCCTAGTCCTCGGGAGAAGGTGTGGATGCACACCGTGCTCTGCTGGTCCCTGGAGACGCCCGGTGGTACTGCAGTTGTGCGGGTGCCATTGGGGGGGGAAGCATGGCAGACATCTGCATGCCAGTGCGCTAATGACCTTGCACGACCGTGCTTCCATTGGGGGAGATAAGTGGGGAAAAGGCAGCACATAGCCACAGCAGCTTGATGGCCGCAGTTTCACTGGCCAACGATGCCCGGAAGGCATGTGCCAGTAATGGTTCCTCGCTGGGCGCAGGGGCTACGGGGGGCCCTCTTTGCAGGTGTAGATGCGTCTGCCAGCTGGGTATGCGGAGCTCCGGGGTCGGCAGTGGAATGGAGGAACGGTGGCTGGATGTAGTGCAGGACTGTGGCTGCAGGTGAGGAAAGAATGTTAAATGATAAAAAAAGAAGAAACAACATTACTATGGTTAGTCATTTTTTTCATCTATACCTGTTAAGGGTTGCTTTTGTCTTACTGGTACTTTAGGAATCATGTTTGCCTCTTATCTCATTAAAAATACCATGACTGTAATGGCAGCAACCACAGGCCGAGTATCGAACATTTGAGAGACCCACAGTGCCCGCCCTGGTAACATCTTGGCGAGACACTGATTTAAAGTCGGTAGTTGGTGGTTACCTCCTTTGTCACTGGGCTATAAATGTTCGGGAGGCTTTCTTTACACTCTTTTTATGTTGTCTTGCATGCGCAGCGCAGACAACATATTGGGGTTGCTTGAAGTGGAAGAGCAGGTTTTGGAGGCGTGGTCGTGCTGCTTTTTAGGCTGGGCTCCGTGGCACGAATTAGATTGCACGCTGTCTATGACAGCAGTTGCAAAATGTGCCACCAACTTGAAACATTTTAGCCACTGCAATGAGGGAGCGACCCCTCATTGCAGGGCGTGCCTTGCCTGGTGTAACATTTCAATAAACATAGTGGGTGGCGGCTCACCTCCCGCCGCCCACAGTCCCTAGGATGCCGACGTGGGGGGGTTGCTCAATCCCCCTCGGCATCATGCCTTTGAACACAGATATGTTTGCTAACGGGTGCCCAATCCCCCTGTTGGCATGATAACCCCCACCCCATTTTCCTGCTGCTGTCCCACCCCGACTGTGTGCCACACTGGGAGCCCACCCCAGTGTGGCCAAACCTGAAAAAAAAAAAAAAATTGTCCGCAGTGAATTTTTGTTACCTGAAACAAAGGAAACAGTCCTTCCCCGTCCTGTCCTGTCCCCCTGCCCGCAACCACCCTCTGCACACCCTGCCTCCCCACACACACCCTCACCCCATACTTACCTCTGGAGCCTCATGCGATGATCTTCGATGGACTGGGAACACATCTGCACTCTTTAAAGCCAACCGCAAACTGAAGAAATGCTGATAAACTATATAATGGCATAAATGTTTTTTTTTTTTCAATTTTGCTGCATATCTCAGCCATTTTTGCATATTTTGGCACCAAATTTTCAACATAGGGTTCTTGGGACCCCACCTCATGAATTCAGTCACTGTCATCTTGTTATTGGGTCCCAAAAGGTGATTTCATGGTCACTGCGCGGAATCGCCTTTCGGGACCGATTAACAAAATAACAGTGTGACTGTTCAAGAGGTGGGCTCAAAAAGCCTATGCTGCAAATTTGTAAAGAAATTAAAAAAATTACTGTGATATGAACATGTTGCTATGTAGTTTCACCACGCTTGTAACTTTGACAATGTTTAATATTTTTACTCCAGATTTTCAACATTGCCATTTTTTCAGACCTCCTTATGAACAGTACAGCTGTCATTTCCACATGCTGCCCAAAATGTGTTTTCGCAAATCTGGCACACAGTGGTGCATGTCATGATAGGCGAACAATGTTCGGGACAGAGTAAGAAAATCACAGTAACATTGTTCATGAGCAGAGGTCCCAAAATCCTATGTTGAAAATTTGGTAAAAATCCTAAGAGATGATTGTAAATGAAGAAGCGTGCAAAGGCATGCTCTGCGCACGCCAGTAACTTCGGTGACCTTTTACTTCTTTTTACTCCAGATTTTCAACATTGCCATCTTTTTTCGCACCTCCTTTCGAACAGTACAGCTGTCATTTTCACATCCTGCCTGAAATATGTTTTGCACACTGCGTACAGTGACGCTGTCACTGTAGGAAAACAATGTTCAGTACACAGTAAGACAATCACAGTAGCACTGTTCATGAGCAAAGGTTCAGAAATGTCTATGTTGAAAATCTGGTGAAAAAATTACACAAAATTACCATGTTACAAGCGTGCGTTGGGCAGTTTCCATGCATGCTAGTAACTTGGAGAATTTTTAATATTTTTACTCCAGATTTTCAACATTGACATTTTTCCACACCTCCTTATGAATTGTACAGCTGTCATTTTCCACATCCGGCGCACAGTGATGCAGTCGCTGTAGGAAGACAACGTTCCAGACAGAGTAAGAAAATCACAGTAACACTGTTCATAAGCGAAGGTCCCAAAATGCCTACTTCAAAAAGTTGGTGAAAAAATATATGCTACAAGTGTGTGTTGCACAGTGTCCACGTACAGTCGTAAGTTCGAGAATTTTTAATATTTTCACTCCAGATATTCAACATTGCCATTTTTACACACCTTCTTATGAACAGTACAGCTGTCATTTTTCACATCCTACCCAAAATGTAGTTTTGCACATCTGGCGCACAATGGCGCAGTCACTATGGAAATCAATGTTTGGGACAGATTAAGAAAATCATACTGCCACTGTTCATGAGCAGAGAATCCCAAAATGCCTAAGTTAAAATCTGGTTAAAAATTTCAAGAAAAAGACTATTCTGGCGTGTGTTGCATAGTTTTCATGCATGCTCTCGTAACAGAAATTTTAATATTTTCACTCCAGATTTTCAACATTGCCATCTCTTCACAGCTCCTTATGAATGGTGCAGCTGACATTTTTATGTGGTGCAGAATGGCGCGGTCACTATGGGAAATCAATGTTCGGGACACATTATCAAAATCACAGCGACACTGTTCATGAGCAGAGGTTCCACATACTTTCATGAGGTGGGGTCACAAAAAGGCCATGTTTGAATATTTGGAGTGCAAATAACAATAAACGCCCATGGTGTTAGGGTTTCTAACCATAACATCCCACCCTGTACAGTAACAGGTGTCATGGTGTGCCTTTGGATTCGGCTGTAATGCTTATGCCACTGCACCCCACCCTGCAGCCTCTGACAGCCATCCAGGTGTGCCTTGGACTCTTCAGCCCCAACGTTCACTCCATTCTGCTATGCTGCACCCATTTCAACCTTCCCTTATGAAATGGTGTGATCGTAAGCCCGACAACCCCAAGGCACAAGCGCAACACTTGTTAGAGTCTGCAAGGTAGGGTTGGGGGGAAATGGCATGAGCATTATATTAACGACAGGCACACCCAATGTGAGTCACTCTCTGCAGGGTGGGTGGAGTTGACATCGGTTCTATACTTCACTGCCATTCCTATTATCGCTCTCTAACACCTGTAATACCAATGCCAATGCCAGCAAGACAACATTCAGCATTGACGAATGCTTATTATTAAATTACTGTTATGTTTAGTAGATAACCCCAGTTCAAGTTTTATAGATACGGGAAAGTTTCACTTAATTTCAGATTGACATGGTTATCAGTATTGTTCACAAACTAATGCTGTACTACCATATCAGTACGAGAAGTGATGTATGTTCGGTAGGACTCTGGGAAGGAGGGACTGTGAGGGGAGATGCTCACATGTTTGGGTTAAAACTTATGATTGTGTTGAGAGCACATCCCATCTTTATATGGGGCATTAAGCTATGTTTGGTAATATGGTCGTATTCTAGATGCTCTCTCTGTCTGACAAGGTGCAGCTTTTTGGTTTATATTCATTGTGTTACAGTTTCTTGGAGTGTTACCCCCAGATCCACAAATCAGATTGTTCAGGCTAACTTGCTCTGTCTTACATCGACTGTATACGTATGTGTAATTGGATGTCTGGCATGAATTGTAAAACTTACTGTTTTTCATTGTAAAACCAATAAAATATGTAACTGGGTCACCATGTAACTTTCAGTTACTATCCCTGCCTTGCAGGCTCAAACAAGGTTGAGGTCCTGGGCTCTGTTTTGAATGGAGCAGGGGTTCTTTCCCAGTAACATTTAGGTAGTGCGGTGCCTCCATCCGGAGTTAAACTATAGTGGGCCAGCTGTCTGTCTGGTACAACTCCTGGGATGCTGTACCTTGCAGTCACTCCATGCATGAATTACCAGCAATCTTTTAACTTTTTACTATGTATGCAATTAATGGCTATAACTGCTAATGTACTGATGCACAATATCTCCGGGATGGATTAACAGAAACCATTTATTAAACAAAGGGTATGGGAGTGAGGGGATGCAAAGATAACTAGCAGTTCAAAATATTGGATGTAACTGGTAGTAAAAACATAAACCGTAAGCATTAACAGTGCCCACTCCCAGCAGTAATGCACGCAGTACAAAAGGTCCACCTCCCCACTCGTACCAGTGTCCCCCTATGTCTTTTCTGAGTACCCAGATGGTGAAGGGTTGCAGGCCTGAAACAGTGCAGCTGGGTGGCTGGCGCTGGCGCACTTTTATTCAAAACAAACACGGTGGTGAAAATTATACACAACTACCAGGTACAGGGCAACCCTGCATTGACTCATAGTTCTGAAGATTCAGGGTCTGTGCAGCAACAGTTCTCTCACTCTGCAGCTCTGGGAACTCTTGGCAACAAGAGTGCAGGTCTCTCCAGCTGGACTGCAGTTAGGTAGAGATGCTGGCAGCTCTCAGACCTCAGCTTCTTGACATTCTGGATTGAACCAGGACCAGGGCCACATGCCTCCCCACCTGTCAGATATCCAGCCCCGGGAGAGGCGATAGTACTAGACACTAGTGCTGATCGGCCAATTCCCAGACTGTCCAAAAACAGGAACCTCCTGGATCTCAGGAACACAGGCTATACACTTGCAGCCACACTGCAGGCTGGTGGCTGTGGCACAAAGTTCAACAGGAACACAGTCTCTGGATAGCCTACCTGGCTATGGTAGGAAACAGTCTCTCAGCTTCAGGCTCTTAAATTTCATTTTCATTTTTATTTTTTATACTTGTGAAACTAGACGTGCAAAGATTTGCCGTTTTTACTGGTGACAAGTTCAATCTAAAAACACAGTAAAAAACAACAATACATTTAAGAACAGACCATTCAATCCAATAAAGTGCATTTACAGAAGCAGATACCGTACATTTATGTTTTTGAATAAAGCCAGTATTTTAACCTTTTTTTAAAGCACTGAATGAGATTACTCTCAACAATTTCTGTCGGTATCTTGTTAAAAAAAGTAGGTGCTCTGAATAATAAGAGATCTTTGCCCAAAAGTAGTCTTGAAAAATGGTATTTTAAAGTTAAATTTGTGCTGAGACCTAGTGGATAATGCATTTATTGCTCTGGGAAACATTAGAGAAGTAAACTGGGAAGAAGACTACATTTTACTTTAAATAAAAAAGTACCCATTTTGAAAAGAACTCGATCATCAAAAGATAAAGAATAAGATTGTTTATACAAATCAGAACAGTGAGATCGAAAAGGCAGGTCTAGCCAGAATCTTAAGACACAATGGTATATCACTCAGAGCGAGCTCAAAACATTACACCATGAGGAGGTGTATCAGTATACCATAGTCCAATACCGAAAACAGGAAACTATGGACTAAAAGCTTTCTGGATTAGAGGGTCAAAAGAGACTTGATCTGATAAAGAGTGCCCAACCTTTGATGCAGGGTTTTCCTAAGGCTCTGAATACGAGGTTCAAATGAAAACTGACTATCTAAAGTTATCCCTAAATATTTGAAAACTGAAACAAATTCGATTTCGTTACCCCTTCTGTTAGTAATTATGGGAAGACAGATAGATGCCTTTTTGTGACGAGAAAAAAAATTACCTTTTTTTTTTTTTTTTTTTTTTTTTGTGAATTCAGCGCCAAATGATTTAACGATAACCAGTCCTGCAGATGATCAAAATCAGTCTGGGCCGGCCCGGTGGTGCAGATGGCTGAGGCATTGAACGCATACACCTCGCTCCACGCCCGGCGACAGAGTTCGGGAGGCGGACTCGGGTAGTCGGTGGGTCGGCGGGGAGTTTGGCTTGGCGTCAGGCGACAGCTTCGCCTACTCGGGGTGGGATTTGGCCGTAGTCCAGCTCTTGCGACCCAAGTGGAGGCTCGAGGAAATGCAAGCCCTTGCAGGGATTGGCTGGTCGGCCTTTGAGCAGTGCGGACGTCGGCGTATGCGTCATGACGTCAGGGGGTGATCGCAATCTGCTCGGGGGGGGGAGAAAAACAGGAAAAAGAGCCTGCCTCGTCCGGGAGGAAGCGAGGACCCGGGACATGCCCGCGATTTGCCCGTGCCCACTCGGCAGTCCACGGGGCCGACGAAATATGAAGTTACGGGGGTTGTCCCCACTGCCCGCCTCGGGGTAAGCCGCGCTCCATGGGGCTTGTGGTCTGTGCGCAGTAGGTTTCTGGACAGCGGATGTTCACGGGTCATCGCCAAAGGGTCGGAGGAGGCAGGCTGAGTAAGGAGGATAAAAGCGATTTCAAAAATCAGTCTGAAGATGGGAAAGAAACAATCTCAGATCGGGGATTAGTACAAAAAATAACAGCGTCATCTGCATAAAGGGTCATCTCTGTGTTAGTACAAATATTTGGGGCTGAATTCATAAAAAATAGAAAATCAGTGGCCCCAGATTGACGCTGGCATACCACCAAAACTAAAGGAAGAGTCTGGGATAAGGATGAACCACTAATTGTTCTGAAAAATCTATTACTTACGAAACTTTGACACCACGCAGTTACATCACCAGAGAAGTAGAGACCACGGAAGGACTCAGGAGAAGATCAAAATTCAACCAGGTCAAAAGCCATGGTAGGGTCCACAAACAGTGCTGTACACGAGTGACCTCTATCGAGTCCACCATGTACACTTCCTGTGAACCCCACCAAGGCTGTTTCAGTGTTAAAACCTGGCTTGAACCCATGTTGGTTCCCTGAGAGTAATGAGTATTTCCTAAGAAAAAACAAGGTTTGATCCATCACAATTTTTTCCAGAATTTTGGAAATGGGTGATAAAAGGGATATTGGTCAATAGTAACAATAAATGCTTATGTTTTAGAATCACAAAACAGTTTTCACTTTCTCTCTGGCTTTCCAGATCCTGGAAACTGATCAGGCTTTCCCTGGGCTGTTGGCTGTGAAAGCCCCAGGTTGGCCTCCAGACATTCCTCAGAGCTCACAGCAGAGCCTCCTCTCTGTGATATATTGTAGGGTCAGTACAGGAGAGACTCTACACGGTGTGTCAGTTAGTGGTCATCTTTTATTCTACTTAGAGGTAGTGGTCTTGCATCACTGGATATACACAAATAAAGGCTTACTGTGCATGACAGGAACTTACATATATAGTGGGCTACAACTCTAATCCACTTCCTGCCATATATATCCATGTATATACTACCATATATATCCATGCATATACTACACTTTCACTCTGGAAGATCCCAGACAACTGCTCCCAACTGGATCTGCCCGCCAGATCTCAGGGGATCAAATCAGTGTCACAGTTGGTCAATCAGGCTGTCAATCCACCTAATCAATTTGTGGAATGTTCATTTGACACCAATTGGCTGAAGGAAAAGGCGCCAATACAGTGCAAGCCTGTTACAACGGATGCATCTGTGCCCACAACTTTTGTTTGTTATATCTAGTGTCCATTATATCAGAGGAGGTAGACCCTGTATGTTTGGTGTGTCTGTATGTGAGAGCAGGGACTCAGAGTAAATGTGAACCTATTATAAAACTTCATAGATTACTCAGGATCCTGCCTAGCATATATATTTCTGTATTCTGTGTGTTTATTTAAAGTTATTTAACTGTCATGGAACATGATTTTTTAAGGAAGTTTATTGCAGAAGGTAAGAAGATAGATTTCACAGAAAAGGTGATGGACAAGTGGAGCACCCTGCTAGAGGAAGTGGTGGGGGCTGAAACAATCACAGGATTTAAGAAGGCATGAGACAGACATAAGGGAATGCTGGAGGTCAGGGGTAAGGGGCAACAGACTTCTAGAAAAATGTAAAGGGAACTTACAAGCTCAAATGGGCAGACTAGGTGGGCCATAGGCCCTTATCTGCTGACAGTGTTTATGAATCTATGTAGCAACTCTAGCTGGATTTTGGGGTTTTAGTACAGTATGAACAAAAACAATTGTACTCTAAGGGTTTTATTGAATATAAAATTGTTTCTTTTTAGTGTAATTAACTAATAAAAGTTTATGCAGCTTTGGGAGAGTTATTGTGTAAGAAATGTAATCTCTAGCTCTTCTATCTTTATTCTACGTTTGCCAAATCTCATCACCAGCTCTGCATCCCCCCCAAGAAAATCACTACAAATGCCCATAAAAGCTTCATAGTGTCCATTATAAGCAATGTTTCTGTCCATTGTAACCACAGAAAAATACATTGGATTTGATATATTTGGTCTGGGAAATCAGTTTTTGTCTGCTATAACCAATTGTCTGTTATAACAGTGTCCGTTATAAGTGGAGTGTACTGTACTTAGTCCTCACCTTTTCTCAGAAGTCCCCTTTTTTGTAGTTTTTTGGGTTCCTGACTTTCTCATTGGCTGCAGAGCAGGTCAAATGCAATACAGATGGCTGCTCTTAAAGCTACAGAGTGTAAAAGTACTTTCTTGCAGTTCATTTCTTTTCTCCCCAGTGTGTCTCCAAATCCCACTTATGTCTTTAGAGTCCCAGGGGTGGAACACACAAAGGAGCCATTTGCTGAACACGGAGTGACTTTAATACAAAGCACTATAGCACTAACAAGATGAGTGCGAGCAGAACTGCCAGCTTGCATGCTCAGGCAGGAGCCCACTCGAACATGCACACACAGAGCTGCATGGCACCTGACTGCTTGCATAGTGCTAGATGCACTCTACCGCCAGCTGGCAGTTTTAAACTTTAACAGACAACTCCTCTGGACTCCCCAACAAAACAGGCACACAGGGACCAGCAGGAGCAATAAAGGGGTACCAATGGATTAGGACTGGTGACACCAGATGGCTGAAAGGTAGTCCAGGTAAGCCTCACCCATGGGGTGAGGTTACAAATATAAAGTTAAAAAAGAAAATATGCATTTAAAACTACAGATTACATTTGCATTTTCTATCAAAATGTAATTAAAAGATAATAGACAATATAAAGATTACAAAATTCCATATCAAATATGCACACCACCACAGCCCCCCCTCCCCCAATTGTAAACTCCTGGATCTGTCACTGCTGGAAAGACTGGAAAAATGGTCCAAGATATGGCAGCTGAAACTTGAAAGTGTAAGGTCAAGCATACTAGCAAAAGAAATCCAAACACAGAGTACTAGACTGGAGGGGTGAAGGTGGAACAAGCGTCAGAAGAAAGGGACCTGGGGATCATTATTAGTGACAGTCTTAAGTCACATGCCAATGCCAGAAGGCTGCAGGAATGCAAATAGGATGGTGAGGTGTACAAGGAGGGTGTTTGCTAGCAGAAGAAAGTAGGTGATTCTGTCCCTGTATAAATCTTGGTGGAACCTCACCTTCAGTACTATGCAGAATTCTGGAGCCTGCACCTGAAGAACGACAGGGACCGCTTGGAAACTGTTCAGAGGAGGGTTACAAAATAATTCAGGGCTGGATAGGAAGATGTATGAAGAGAGGCTTGAGAGTCTCAGTGAGCACACACTACAGTCAAGGAGTGAGAGGAGGGACATGATAGAGACCTGTAGTACCTAAGGGTGTTAATAGAATGCACAATGGTGCCCTGTTCATAGAAGAAATAGTAGTAGTAGTTTATTTATTTAGCACCCAATCTCAGAGGCTCTGAGTGCTGTACATCATAAAATTAAAATACATGAACAAAAGAACATAACACACAATCATAAAATACAAGCAACTTAAAATGCACAAAGTAGTTAGTAAATAACTTAAAACTAAACCAGTGGGACTAATTCAAGTCAAAAGCTTGATTGAACAGGTAGATCCTTAGGCACCTCTTAAAGTCCTCCACTGAGGTTGCTCCCTGAGACATCCGGGGAGCAAGTTCCACAAGGTCAGACCAGCCACCTTGAAAGTGCAGTCCCTTGCTGTTTTGAGCTTTTTCCCTACTTCATGCACCCCCTCCTTAAACATAAGGCAGTTCAAAGCCATCTAAGCAATATGTAACACGAATTCAATTCAATGTAACTATGTAAGTAGTGGATGTATGTAAGCAATGTATGTAATGTTACTCAATTCATGACTCAGCTGTGTAACTCAATGCTATATGTCATTTATTTATTTATTTATTTGCTTTACGTTAACTGGGTGAGCGCACTAGACAACCAAGTGCCTATTTTCAGGTACGACCCAGGAGATTACAATGGTACATTCATGAACAGGCAAAACAAGTAAGGTAACATTTAAAGTGCATCAAACAGCAAGGTCAGTACAAGAAGACAGCAGGATTTTAACGATTTTAACAATGCAGACAGCAGGTAGGGTAACATTAGAGTAGTCTCAGGATAGGCAGGGACCTCCATGTTAGGCAGCAACTCAATAAAAACTTGTAGGTAGGCAGAGAAGAAACAAACTGGGGGGGGGGGGGCGCCCAGTACATAGTCTGGGAGAAAGGACATTAACTATACACACACTGGTTGAGCAGTTGGGCCTAAAGTGCATTAATCTATCTAGTTGGTCTCTAGCTCAGTTGTGGAATAAAGGTGCGGTCGACCACTGCCATAGCCAGATAAGTTTGGTAGTGACTCAGTCAGTCGGAGCAACAGAAGTCGGGTGAGTTCATCTAGTGCATAGGCAGGTGGAGGCCGATTTGAGAAAGCCCCAGAGGGAGGCTTTTAAAGCCGCGGTGGAGGGGAGGAGAGGTGCTTGAGGGAAGAGAGTTCCACAACCTAGGCGCGTACGCAGCAAAGGCCCAGTTGCCCATTTTGGTGCAAGTCTTGGGCACCAATAAGGCCTGAGAGTCACTGGATCTCAGATGGTAGATGGGGTCAGCCGGAACGAGAGATTCAGCGAGGGCTAAGGGGGTGGCAGACCTGATGACATTATCAATGAAATTGCCCAAGACATAGGAACAGTGCTTTTCCGGTGGGAGCCACCTGAAGCTGGAGTAGAAACTCACAGCGGGTAAGCGAGGGAGCTAAGAGCACAAAGCGACATCGCTGTTATCACGCAGTGTCCCATTTTGCGAGACTAGTTTTAGCAACGTAGGCGAAGATGACAAACCTATAGCAGAGTGTGGGTAGAAGGACTCCCCTGGCTAAGGCAAGTCGGGCAGCAGGGGTGAGGCAGTTTTTCACTCTGTATGCAAGGCCCAACTTGCAGTTGGAGGCCTTTCATGTGTTGCTTATGTGCAAATTCAGATCCAGTTTAGGGTTAAGTGTCACCCCCAGGTACTTGACAGAATCTGTAACTTGCAGTAAGGACCCGTCAGCACCTAAGATCTTAAGCGGGCCCGGGACAGCTTTTGTCTTGGCTGTTGAGCCAAAGAGCATGGCCTCGTCTGCAGGTTAATCGGGAGCTTTGGACCTTTAGCCAGGTTTGGATTAGGTCGAAGTTGAGGTTTAGCTCGGCGTTGATGGTAGAGATGCCCCAGGAGCTGGTCATGATGACTAGATCATCTGCGTACAGAGTAGTGTGCCCATGCGCCGGGGCTGAGGGTAGTTCGTTTATGAAGAGGGAGAACAGAAGAGGCCCCAGGACAGAGCCCTGGGGGACCCCGCAGCTAACCGGAGCTGGCTCAGACAGGGCCTTGTTGAATTTTGTGTACTGCTGCCTGCCCGTGAGGTAATTATTGAACCAGGCAAGGGTGGAGGGGGAGAAACCAAGGGACAGGAGAGAGGAGCATAGTACAGCGTGGTCAACCCGGTTGAAGGCTTTCAAGAGGTCCATGAAGATGGCCCCAGTTAGTTTGCCTTGGTCAGCAGCAGTTCTGATAGCAGAGGTAACAGCTGCTAGGGCAGTAGAGGTGCTGTCTCCTTTTCTAAACCCGTGCTGAGCTGGGGAGAGTAGGTTGTGGGTCTGTAGGTAGAGGTTGAGCTGAGAGGTGACAGCCTTTTCCAGGAGTTTGCTGATCGCTGACGGGATCGCTATAGGGCGGTAGTTCGTTGTCTCTTTTGAGTCACCTTGTTTGGAGACTGGAATGACTTTGGCCATCTTCCAGATGTCTGAGACTATGCCTGAGCTAAGTGATACATTAAAGACATGGGCGATGGGTCAGGCTAGGTAGGACACCCTAGCCTAAGTAGTTTGGGCTCAAGGCAGTCGTGCCGGAGAGGCCGACAAGGAGCTTCTGCGTCTCCCATGACAGAGATGTCCTGAGGTAGAAGGGGGTGGGGTTCCTCTGGGGGGGGCATGATTCTTAGGGTCGCTGTCTGGTTGGGGTGCGGTTGGAGAACTGGCAGTTTAACTCATTGGCAATTATATGGGATTGTTGCAGTTAACTCTGCCAATATGCATATCAGTAACCTGAGCTCTGACAGACCCCCAACCACGTTCTTAATGTTCTGCCAGAAACTCCTCGGGTTTCTGGCCATGGAGATAGGGCAGATTGACAGAACTTGCTTTTGCTGATCGGTTGGCTCTTTGCACGCCTTTCTCAGCTGCCTGTACTCAAGGAGCTCTGTACTGAGAGGGAGTTCTTGTATCTCGCTCAGCATTTATCCCTTTGTTTCATTAGAGAAAAAAGGCCTGCATGGAGCCACTTGGTGACAGTGCCCCTCACCCTCCTTTTTGCGAGAGGAGCATGTTTGTCTTGCAGTGGGGTGAAGACAGTCAGGAAGTTGTCAAGGGCCCTTGAGGAGTCATTTGTGGCAGTGACCCTGGACCAGTCAGCTTGTCATAGGTCAGCAAGGTAGTCCCCAACGTTGAGTTTGGAGAAGTGTCTCATTTGGATCACCTTGCAGGGGATCTTAGGAGGGGAGATGCCCCATATGCAGTAGGTGGGAGAATGATCCGATATAGCATCTGGGAGAATACCAGAGGAGACAATTCTCTCTGGTCTGTTGCTCAGCACCCAGTCAATGAGGGAACCCCATGTCTCCAAGTGGGGAGAGCCTTGTGGGCTCAGAGATGAGTTGGCTGAGGGAGAGACCAACTAGCAGGTGCTCGTATTGCTGGGCGTTGTGGCCTACCCAACTGAGGTTGAAGTCACCTAGGACTAGAAGCTCATTCGAGCCAACCATTGGGCTAAGGCTGTCAAGGAGGGAGGAGAACCCTGGCACACCACCCTTTGGGGGGTTGTAGGCACAAACCAGGTGTACCTTCTTGGTGTTGCCTAGCAGGAGGAGGGCGTGCAGGAACTCACAAGAATGGGATGGGGGTGGCACATGTCCTATGATGGATACGTTTAGGTGCGTCTTATAGTATAGGAGTATACCACTACCTCTCTTTTCCCTGCCCTGTCTTGCCTAATAAGATTGTAGCCGGGAGGGCTCAGGCAGAGTCTGGAGATGTGGCTTCAGCCAGGTCTCCGTGACCCCATAATGTCAGGGCTATAAAGTGCCACCCAAGCTGTAAGTTCAGCGAGGTTTGGCAGCAGGCTGCATACATTTAGGTGCACCAATCTCAGGCCTTTGCAGATCTCCAGGTGGGGAGGGAGTTTGAGATGGTTTGGCAACCAGCGGACTACCGAGTTTGGGCTGGGGTTCCAGCCAGACCGTGAAGCACGGAGCAGCTATTCAGAGGCGGCATCCTGTCAGACCTCAGAGAGGTAGAGGCGGGGGGGGGGTGAGGTAAATGCCCTTGAGCAATTATCTCAGGGCTGCAGTAACAGGATCTAGCTCCCCTGACAGGGTTATCCTAGTGGGTGGGAGGTGAGAGTACTCAGGGATGGGGGGCCCTGGTGTATTGACCTCTCTCAAGCTACATGGAAGGTAAGTTGTAGCTTTGGTTTACCTGGGATTGCGGCGCATGCCCATGCAAAGTAATTGTCTCAAATTTTGGTATCCTAAATAGCAATGGCTCCTGGTTCAAGAAAATTGCAAATCATGCACTGGTTACACAGAAATTGCTAGTCATGCACAGGTTACACAGACAGTAAAAGTTATTATCTATCACCAATGATTAACTCTGGTTAGTACTTGATTGCTAGCTATCTTAAGTGATGACTGTGATAGGCTATTATGCACATTAGCTAGGGTACTGTCAGTGTGCATGCAAGCATGGCATTAGGCCAACCAGGATGGAGCGTGCCTTGTCTAGTGGAGGGCCTAGTGGACATTTAACGGAGGAGGAATGGCGGGTGGGAGGGCACAAACCTTCCCTACAGTAATCAGCCCTTGTCCAGATGCAGTTTCTCCTTCTGGCAAAAACTCCAAGCACATGCAGCAGAGTCCCTTTTATTTTTTTGGAGTTCGTTTTGTCCCATTGTGGCAAGGGGAGGTCCACTCGACTGTAGGAATCAGCCGGCACCTCTGAACCCTGTAGTCCTACATTGTCCGTGGCAGGAGGAGGGACCCTCTGTGGAAGGGTTTCCCTCACCTCCTTCAAGTCCCTCGAGTTGCTGTTAGGAGTGAGGTGCGGGGTTCAGTGGCAAGCCTTTTCCTTAGCTGGGCGAGCGTCACGATGGGCAGGGAGCCAGTCAGGTGCAGGAGAAGCAGTTTGAAAAAACTGGCACCAGAAAGTTCCCTCGTTGCACCGCCGGGCTATTTCCAACTTCCTTTCCCACAGTAAATCAGCCCCTTGTCTAGATGCAGTTTCTCCTTCTGGCAGAAACCCCAAGCAAATGCAACAGAGTCCCTTTTATTTTTTGGAGTTCATTTTGTCCGTTGCTAGGCAGGGAGGTCCTGCGACTGTAGGAATCAGCGAGCGCCTCTGAACCCTGTAGTCCCACGTAGTCTGTGGCAGGAGGAGGACCTCTGTGGAAGGGTTTCTCACCTCCTCGAGCTGCTGTACATACTGCTCTCCTCTGAACCCTCCACGAGCATATTGTTGCTCAGCGTGCCTTTCCTGGTAAAACATTTAAATAAATAAATAAAAGCTTGGCCCTGGAACTGCTAGAAGGCTCACCTTGGAGCAGCGGAGAGGGTGGGCTGGGCAGTAAGGGGACAGGAGCTCACTCAGATAGCCCAGGCCCAGTCCACATAGGGCTTTGTAGGTCAACAAACTGACCTTAAAGGAGATTCATCACTTCACGGCAGCCAGTGCAGGTCATACAGGACCACGGTCACATGACATGATCCTGGAAGCCCGCCAGTAACCTGGTTACTAAGAGATATTGCAGAGATTGTAAGAGCCAGTCTGGACTACAGATGACACCTGAGCCTCAAATGTAAGTCTTTCATCTAGGATATGCCCATATTCTTCACCTTCGTAGAGGCCACCAGACTAGAGAAATCAGGCATCAAGCATGGCCTCTCCACTGTGACCCCCACACCCTGCCGTTGACCAGGCTCAATCACCAGTACCTCTATCTTATCCAGGGTTGAGCTACAGCCAGCTAGAGAACATCCAGTTCTGGAGCTCGACCAGGCATAAATTCAGTACATCGACTGTGCCAGGTGACCTGGGTGCAAATGACAGGTACAGCTAGGTATCACTTGCATAGCAGTGAAAACCCAAGCCATGTCGTCTGATGGTATCGCCCAGGTACAGCATGCACACTTCGAACAACATAGGTGAGAGGATTGAACCCTGGAGTACGCCACAGAGCAGGGGCTTCGGGAGTGAGGGATAATTTTCCATCACTACCCTCTGCATCCTACCACCAAGGAAGGCCTCAGACCCCCTGACCCAACCAGCGAGTCCACAGTACTCCTCCCCAGGAAGATCCAACAACAACCTATGGTCCATAGTGTGAAATGCTAATAAGAGATCAAGTAGAACAAGAACTGACCATTCCTGTCTACCTGTGACCCTGAGGAGATCATTATGCACCCTGACCAACACAGTCTTCATACTATGCCTGAACATGAATCCGGACTGGAGCAGCTCATAGATATTAAAGGCTGTGAGGTGGGCCTTGAGCTGCAGAGTTACTGTCTTCTTGATAACCTTTCCTAAAAAAGGAAGGTTAGAGACAGGTGTAAAATTTGTCAAGCAGTCTGGGTCCAAAGATGTTTTTTCAGAAGGGGACTCACCGGTGCATACTTCAGTGTGCTCAGAAAGGACCCCTCAAAAGAGCACTGTACTATATCGGCAAACACTGGCACCAGAAATCCCACACAACTCACTAGGAGGTGCACTGGGCGCAGATCCAGTTCATAATAAGTAGGCTGCAGTTCAGAGATCACCCACATACCTCTTCTCACCGTAACCAGCTTAAGCTTGCCCCACATAGGAGAAATACTACTTATGACAAGCCACACCTCAATGCTGGGTCGCGACAGCCCACTTGGGGTTATCCTAGACCTGGTCAAAGACCGTATACTGTCAGCACAAAGAAACTATCATAGGGAAGACCATTACAGCAACAAATATCACCAGGTCACTGTAATGGTCCCGCTGTACAGTGGCACTGTTTCTCCCAGTGTTTCTCCCCCACACTGAAGCAACTCCAACTTGGAGTTCCTTATTTAAAGAAGGGAGGGGTGTGGGGCAAAGCCCCCTGCAAAAAACATTTTAATCCTGACTGCACAATGCCGACTGTAGGCATTGTGCCTGTCGCTGTGCCGGATGTCGACAACTATGGTGTCGCTGCAGCATGGTAGATCCATTGAGGACACCCTGTTGGAGAAGAATTGAATAAACTCTTTGTACCGGGTTGGACGAAAATGCCTTTACCAGTTGAAGACAGGCAAGATATAACAACCTCTCCACAGTACAGAAAAGCTGAGCCAGTTTGTTTCTCACCATCGCAATCTCCCTGGACAGAAATGCTGCCTTCTTGTGAGAGATTGCCCTCTGATACTCACTGTAGTGAGTTCTTAAAGCCACACTATTGCCATCTGCTCCAGACTTCCTCCAACAACACTCCAGTCTGTGTCCCAAAGCCTTCATATCCCTAAGCTCCCTGTCAAACCATAGGGATCCCAAGCGAGAAGACCCAGGTCATATACAAACTGGTGTGACAGTATCGAGGGCCGAGGCAACAAGGCAACAGCCCTGTTATAGTCTACCACCACTACTTCCTCCAATCCTGTCCCACATGCAGCCATCACACCCGAGAAGTCCAATGCCATCTGAAGTCCTGCTGGGGACAACCTCTTTAAAGGGCAGCAGCTAACCATTTCCACAGGAGGAAGGCGGGGAGGACAAGGTTCCACATCACATTGACAACTTTTTAACAGCACTGACCATTACAGTGAGTGCAAGTCACTAAAAACCGCAACAGTGACTTGCACAACAGCAAAGTGAACAACAGCGAGAATCGGCCCCATGTAGAAAGCCAAATACTTGCAACAAGTTTTTTATTCAGGGGGCTATGCCCCCCGCACACCCCATGCTGGGGGCTTCCCCCCCACACACCCATTATTAATATAATCAATTCCGAGGGGGGGCCTGATACAGGGGAAAAGCATAAAATAAAAAATACAGCAACATTTCTTGCACACCGCAAGCTCCAAACCCAGAGTCTTCTGCAGTAGTGGCATACACCCTACCACTGTGCTAGATGGTAAGCTCAAATTTGCCCTGCCAAACTGACTCCCATATCCTGTTATCGCCCTCCCCATCCCACACTCAACCTATTCCTACGCTCTTTAGTCTTGTTCCACACCCTTGCTATTCCCCCACTAGCTATTCTTTCACACTCTCTTTTCTTACGGGCGGTCATATTGAGTCACTCAGTTTGACTCGCCCATATCACTGGATACCAGAGGACAACAGGGGGGCTCCGAATGAGAACTTCACTGTGTGGTGATCCGACCAACTGACTGATCAATCTCAAAGTTGTTTATCTCAAGTCCCAGTGAGAATACTAGGTCCAGGGCATGGCGTGTTGGTGGGTAACAGTAGTAATTTCTTGGGTGAGGCCCAGAGATATCATCAGCTGGAGGAAATCTTGACCAAATTACGAGAGTTCGTTGTTGGCCCAGCCATTGAAGTCATCCAGAACCAACCATCTGAGTGACTGCAGTACCCTCTTAGTGACGCAGTCCAAGATTTCATGTAGGAAATCCCTCTTGCACTCCAGAGGCCGGTACACAAGAAGGTCCTATAGCCTGCACCTGGACCCCCACATACAGCCACGCATTCAAACTAAGTACTTCCCATTGGGTGCACCATGAAGTTCAACTCAGATCTAAAACACATGGCCACTCCCCACCCCTGTGATCCCTCCACAGGCAGTGAACCACAGAGAATCCAGCTGGGATCGACACCTCTAGAAATGGCCCCACCTTGTTACCCAGCCATGTCTCCGTGATGTAACCCAGGTCAACCATGAACATCAAGACCGATGTAATTGTGGACTTCTTTTCCATCAATCTCACACTGCACAACACTGACCACAAAGGACAAGTACAGAATGCAGGCCTACAGGCTACTTGCTCACTCAGTCTGGTGGGAACCCCAGTTATGGGAACCAACCACGTCTAGCCTCTCCCTAGGTCCCATTTCACCCCATGGCATCTCCTGGTCCTCACCACTCTTATAATGCTTCCAAGTTAGAACCCCCCATCCCCAGCCACCTACCATCCCACCTCCTCATGATGCCCACCTTGCTGCAGTGTCTGTATGCCACCACTGGCAGGGGGGGCCTCAAATGGGCAGGGGTCAAGCAAGTGGGATGCAGAGTAACTAAGCAGGGGTCGCAGACCCATGCATTATCTCACTGGTCACACAAACCCACTACCCAACAATGTCCAATAAACACCCACTATTAAAACAAACTCCCCTTAAAGGAGAGTCTGCACCGTTGCACAGATCTCCTTCACTAACCGTAAGCCCTCGAATACTCACACCAACCATCTGCCATCGGCTCTTGCCATGATTGGCCAGGTGGCTTTTCATTTTATACAGCTTGCTATGGCTTTTCCTGCCGGCATCCTCTCATTTTGGGCTAAAGCATTTGTTCTAATTTTTGTCCCACCACACCTGCTCCAACCACAGCCTCTATTAAATATCACATTAGCCACGCCCTTTCCTTCTCCATTGACTGCCGCTATCAAAACCTGCAGTTGCCTAGCTGCTAACTGATGCCTCCCTTCGGAGCTCTGACTTATAGCTGTTTTTTCTCTTCCCTTTTCTACCTTCTCTGACTCATGTCTGCCTCTGCGTTGCATCTATTTGAAGGGTTAATTCTCCTGTTTATTGAGTTGTTCTCCTTCCCTCCTCTTGGACTGTCCCTCTGCTAATTCCTGTCTTCTTCTCATATTGCCTAGAGTTACTGTATCCTGACCTCTACCAGTGGTCTCTCCTTTGCTACCTCGCCCTCCTCACCCTTACCCCCTAAGGAGGAGGTGGCTCCCTCCCCTGTGCCCTGGTTGGTCCCCCTTCTCCACCGCTCTCCTTCAGTTATCTTCAGTTCTTTCCCTTTGTGCCTCTGCCATGGGTAACCTTAGTTGGCTATTCTCACCGTTCTGTATTCCCTTTCTCTGGTGCTGTGCAGATCAGTTTATTGCTGCAGCTTTACACCTCGTGTCTTCTCACAGCTCCCCTCCACCGCCATGTCACCTTTAGCCGGAATCCTCATGTGCGCGTCTATACCTCCCATGTCTACCTAAACAAGATACCACTCTCTTTGGGCTGTGGTTCCACAGTCATCTACGCATACCTAATGTTTCAAATCCCCTAGTAATGCTCTCCGCTAGTGCCTCTTCTTGGGTCCATCTGTCCATCCTCCTCCTGTTGGCACCATGCCGGGGACATTGAGCCTAATCCCGGACCTTCCCACCTTATCTTTGGCAATACCTTTTCCATTTTAACCTCGACAAAAGGCCTAAGAGTTGTGCATATGAACATTCATAGCCTCCACCCAAAAATGTCTGACCTTGAGGCTTGGGCCCTGCAGATGACACCCGATATTTTATGTATATCTGAATCCTGGCTCAAGCCAGCTATTAAACAGCATGAGGTTGCTCTACCCAGGTATAACTCTTTCAGAAAAGACTGTCTGGGAAAGAGGGGTGGCGGTGTTCTTATCTACTCCAGATCTGATCTCGATGTCATCAAACTCCCTGGTCCTGACCTGGGATCGTCTGCGGAAGCTCTCTTCCTTTCTGTCACTCTTGGAAATGTCAAGAAACTTATAATGGGGTGTGTATATCTTCCTCTGAATAAGGCCTCTCTTGGCCTGCCCTCCTTGCTGTCTCCCTTAGCTAGCCTTCCAAGACATAACCTTATACTTTGTGGTGACTTCAACACCAATTGACTCCACCATGATGCTGACAAATTGCGTACATCAGTAGCTGATTCCAACCTATCTCAACTCCTTCAGGATACAACACATCTCAACACCAAGCCAGGAAAGCATACTTTGATTGATTGGATACTCCCTAATTGCCCCCCGAAGATCAATGCTGTGGATGTCCTCTCTGACTGTATAAGTGACCATTCCCCTACTTTCTGTGTCTGCAGAAACAATTATCCCAACCAGTCTCCCAAAATTTCCCTGGTACGGGACATGACTAGGTTTAACGTGAACAACTTTCTTGCCGCCATCAATGACACTGACTGACGCCCCATTAAAACCCTCCTTGACATTAATCAAGCCTTGGACTTCTTCATAGTCACGTTCACTCAATTGTCAACTCCCATGTTCCTCAGGGTGTTAAAGCTCCTTGGCTTACTAAGGATATTAGGTCACTTAAGTCCCAAAGTGACAAAGCTTGGAAGAACTGTAAGAAGAGTGGTCACCCTTCAGACTGGCAAGGCTATAGGCAACTCAGAAACAAGTGCAAAAACTCCTTCTATAAAGCCAAACGCCACCACTACAAATCTCCAATCTGAACACCTGTGCAACCCCAAGGAATTCTGGAGGCAAGTCAACTCCTTGATAAAAGGAAGGTTGCTGATATCCGAGCTCCATTACTGCCAATGGCGCCATCCTTGCTGACCGTGCATCCATCACAGCGGTTTTAATAATTTGTTACTGATCTACATAAATATACCTCGCTCTTCCATAATTCCTCCTCTCTACCACCTGTCCAGTCCCCCTTAGCTCCAGTGGTGCTCGACCTGCATTCCATCTGAAACTGGCCACTCTCAAGGTGCAGAATCACTCTAACTTAAAATCAGAGAACTCTCCTGGTCATGATTCCGATTGAGCCAAAATTTCTTATACTGGGTGCTCCAGCCCTTGCTTGCCTGTCCGATTTGTTCAATCGTTCTTTCCTTTCTAGCACTGTTCTGGATAAATGGAAGGTGGCAGCTGTCGTTCCAGTACATAAGGGGGCCCAATACTATTGTCAAAACTTCGTCCCATATCCATCTTGTGTTTGCTGGCTAAAATCCAAGAAAGAATAGTGTATAACCATCTTCAGGACTACCTTAAACTTCACAGTTTACTTTCCCGGAATCAGCATGACTTCAGAAGGAATCACAGTACCCTTGCTGCCCTGATAAAAGTGACTGTGGACATATTTCATGCTATGGACCAAGGTTGTGGCACTGGTACCATCTTTAAAAACTCCCTTTAAAACATATTTTTTTCAGAAAGCTTTTCTGGGGACATAACTTTCTGTTTTATGATTATGTCTTTTATGTGAATTATGAGCTGTTTCAGATGTGTTATCATTGTACTGTATTGTACAGGTGCTCTGAACATTGGAAGAGTGCTTTTTATAAATAAAAACATACTTATTTTATCGACTTCACTAAGGCGTTTGACCTGGTGAATCACGGTCTTCTGCTCGGTCAGCTTTATGTTCTAGGTCTGGACACAAGCGTTCTGGATTGGGTCAAAAGTTATCTGTCCAGCCGTTCCCCAAGAGTTAAGTGGACTGGTTCTGTCTCGGATCTAAGCCAATAACACACGGGGTTCCGCAGGGCTCCATTTTGGGCTCTATATTGTTTCTCTGTTTTCTTTAATGATTTATCCAGCTTTTGTGGTAGGGCTTCTGTACACCTCTATGCAGATGATGCTATCATCTACTGCTCCTCTCCATATATTAATCTGATCAACAGTGAACTGGCCTCTGACTTTGCTTCACTTGAGAGCTGGTTCAGCCGAAACCACCTTGTTCTTAATAAGAAAAAAATGAAAAGTATGCTTTTTACCTCCCTCCAAGTCCACTCTGCCTCCTCCTTGCAAAATCTCTCTCTCTCAATGATGATACCCTTGAGTCCGTACCTTCCTTTAAATACTTGGGCATCACCTTGGACTCTGCAGTGTCCTTTAATACATGTCTCCAATGTTGTGAAATCTCTGAACCAGAAACCTAGACTCCTCTATCATGTCCGTCCATTCCTCACCTCTGCTTCCTGTCTTAAGATAGCTTCCTCATCCCTCTATCATGTCCGTCCATTCCTCACCTCTGCTTCCTGTCTTAAGATAGCTTCCTCATCCCTTCTTCCACTCCTAACATATGGTGCTCCTCTTCAGCTCTCTACTAGTTCCTCCTCCCTGTCTCAGGCTTACCATAGGGTGGTAAGATTTGCCCTAGGGGCTAATGCCCGATCTCACCACAGTGACATCCTCTCCTCTTTGGGCTGGTTACCTAATGAAGCAAAATTGAGGTACTCCGCCCTGAGTCTGTTGTTTAAGCTTGTTTATAAATTCTTGCTTCCTTGCCTCAGTGAGATCATGTGCCCTCAACAAGCTCCTTGTGTACTCCAATCTTCCTCACTCCTCCTTATCTTAAAACCTAAGCTACATCTAGCCTTTGCCAGGAGGTCTTTTGCGTTTGCAGCAGTTTCTGACTGGAACTCTCTTCCTCCCTCCATCCTGTCCTGCTCCTCCCTCCCTATGTTCCAATCTAATCTGTTTGCTTATCTCTCAGCTGCTGTATCCTGCTCCTGCTTTCATTAATGACATACCCTTCCTGCCCTATTTTTCCTTCTCTTACCCCCTTCTGACCCACTCCCCATCCCTGCCCTCTGTGCTCCATACTCTCTTACTTCCTGCTCACTACCTGCCCTTTCCCCTCCCTCTGTACCCATCCTTTGACGTCTCAGCTCTGTAACAGTTGGTTTCTATTGCAGTGGCATTTTAAATATGTTGTACTGAAATGTGTTTGGGGTCCTGTCTATCTGCAAGATCTCTTTGTCCTCACGTCTGGTCCAGGCACTCCATTCTGCCGAGGGTGGCCTCCTTGGGGTTCCCAGGGCTAGGCTGTGGCATTCGGGAGATGGAGCATTTGCAGTGGCTGGGCCAACCCTGTGGAACTCCTTACCTGACTATCTGAGGGGGGCTCCCTCGGTGGAAACGTCTAAAAGAGGGCTAAAAACATATCTGTTCAGACAAGTTTTTATTGATTAGTGTTATGAATTACAGATAGATGGTTATTTTTTTCTTTGATTATATTTATACGTTTTTATATGGTTGATTTTATTTGATTTAAATATTCGTATTTTATTGTAGTTTTTACTGTACAGCACCCAGAGTCTCAGGAATTGGGCGCTTTATAAATAAAATATCTGTCTATCTATCATGCTTGTCATCTTGCTGTATATACTAAAATACTAAAATGCCAGCAGAGTAGGCCTCATGGTCTATGGAATCTACTCGAGAATCAGCACCCGTTTTGAGCACCGTTGCTGCCTTTCCCATCTCCCCCGTGGGTCCCCTCATCCCCCGACTGAAGTTCTCCTCCAGTTCTGGCATTACTCAGTTTCACCATCCTCCTCCAGTTTTGGCATTACTCAGTTTCACCTCCTCCTATACCTGTCCCAGCCTCGCTTGTACCCTCCACAGAATCCACATCCACCAGTTCCACAGGTAGTGCATCCCAGGGTTCCACCATCCTCTCAGTGAAGTAACGCCCTCCCCGAGTCTCCACCCACGAGCCTCAATTTGTGCCCCGGTGGCCCTCACCTCCCTCTGCTGAAACACCCTATCTAGGCTTTACCCTATTTACCCCTTTAGATACTTGAAGACCTCAATCATATCCTTCTGTCCTCCTCTCCTCCAGGGAGCACAGGTTGAGCTCCTCAAGTCTCTCCCCATAGGACCTCTCTCCCAGACCCAGTGTCATTCTGGTTGTCCACCTCTGGACCCTCTCCAGGAGTACAATCTCCTTTTTTAAGTGCAGACACCAAAACTGCACGCAGTATTCAAGGTGTGGTCTAACCAGGCAGTTATGCAGAGGGAGAAGCATATCCCGGCTTCTTGAGGTTATCCCCCTGGCGATGCATCCCAGCATTTTATTTGCTTTAGCTGCAGCCCTCCTACAATGCTCAGAGTTCATTTTGGCATCCACCACCACCCCAAGGTCCCTCTCCCCACTCGAAGTATGTAGTGTTTCCCCTCCCAGGGTGTACACATGAGCTGGGTTCCTAAGCCCCAGGTGGAGACCCTTGCATTTCCCTGTATTAAATTTCAGTTTCCAGGTACATGACCACCTCTTCAGAATCTCCAGGTCCTCGTGGTAGGCTACTCTACCCTCCTCCCATCTACCACTCCCCAGTTTTGAGTCATCTGCAGAGGCTCATCTCACTCTTGATACCTTTTCTGATGTCTGAGATGTGCGTTAAACAAGAGTGGCCCAGCACTGATCCTGTGGAACCTCAGTAATGACCTCCTAGAGATGAGACTCTCCAAACCACCACCTTCTGAAAACACCCAGATAACCAGTTTCCTATCCACCTGACCATCTGTTTCCCCACCCCCATTTCCCCCAGCTTGTCCAGAAACCCAGTATGCAGTACTGAATCAAACGCCTTGCTGAAGTCTAGAAAGAGGACATCCACCAGCCTTCCCTGGTCCAGCGCCTTCATCACCCAATCATAGAACTCCGCAAGGTTGGTCTGACACAATCTGCCCAGTACAAAGCCGTGCTGGCGATCATCCAGGTGTCCCTGTGCCTCCAGAAACACCCCCAGCCTTTCCTTTAAGATGGCCTCCATTAGTTTGCCCACCACCAAGGTCAGGCTGACAGGCCTGTAGTTTCCCGGCTCCTCTCTTGAGCCACCTTTTGAATAGGCATGATGTGGGCCAGCCTCCAATCCTGAAGCACCCTCCCCATCTGGAGAGAAGTGTTAAAAAGGTCCACCAGAGCTGCATCCAGGACATCTCCCAATTCCCTTAGCACCCTGGGATGAACTCCATCTGGACCCGGTGCCTTCTCCATTCTTAGGGACTTGAGGGCTTCCCACACCCTACCAATAGGGATTTCAACATCCGTGATCCTCCTCCCTTCTGCAGGTCCAACCTTCCCCCCCTCCCTGTACGGCGCAGCCCCACCATCCTCCCTAGTGAAGACCGAGGCAAAGTACTTGTTAAGTATCTCCACCTGCTCCTCTGCCTCCTCAGCCCACCCCTTCCCCGACTTCAGCCTACTAATCTGTCCCTTCACTTTTCTTCTTTCCCTGATATACCTAAAGAACCCTTTATCACCCTTCCTGATCCCCTGCACCAACCTCTGCTATGTCCTCACCTTGGCCAAACTCACCACCCTAGTGACCTTTCTGGCCATCATATCATACGCTCCCTTGTCCATAATCCCATCGCGAACACCTGCACCGTCTATATGCAGCCTTCTTCCCTCACCACTTCCTGGACCTCCCTGGTCCACCAGCTCGGCTTTCTGGCCCTACCAGACTTGCGTCCTCATCTTTGTGCAGGCCTTGGCATCCTCCTGGATCCCCTTTAATAATTTCCCACCTGCTTCAGTGTCCATGCCTGGCCTGATCCTCCAAATTACCCTTAGGATCTTCCGTGATACCCCTGAAAATCCACACCTCTAAAGTCAACCACCACTGTCTTTGTGCGATCTTCCTCTCCCCTCAGGTCCAGGGAAAACCAGACCATGACATGATCACTCCCGGCCAGTGGGTCCCCCACCACTAGGTCCCTAACCAGGTCACAGTCAGCCAGGACCACATCCAGGATTCGCCCCTCCCTCATCAAGTCAGCCACCTGCTGGTTAAGGAATGCATCCGGGAAAACACCCAGCAGCCTCTGCTCCCTAGTCGATGAGGACGTCATAGCTCCCCAGTCAGTCCCTGGCATGTTTAGGTCCCCCAATACCACAGTCCTACCCTCCTCTGACCAGAGTGGCCCCAATATTTGCCACCAGACCCTCTTCCAGATCTTCCGTCAGCATGGGGAGCCTGTAAACCACCCCCATTTTTATCCTCTTGCCCTCCAGCATCTGCAAGGTGACACATAACACCTCCATGTTACCCCCCCCACCCAGCTTATCCCTATGCCGTTTTTTTTTTAACTTTATTTATTTATAATTTTTGCATTGCATACAAACATACAACACACACAAGGGAAAGGTTCATGGATACAGGTATCACTTAGTTTACAAATTGAGATCTGCTTGGCTGGTTAAAAAGTGATAAACACAAGAGCGTTATAAAGAAAAATGAGGATTATCATCAGTAAAAAATACATTAATGCATAAAGACTTACGTTTTACAATCATATTTTCCCTAAGGGAACCCTCCGAGTCCCATTATGGAATTTCAAAAAAACAAAAAACCCATGGCATTCCCTTCCTATCCTAGGGGTGATATAGGAAGGCATACAGATCCAGGCATTGGTCTATTCAAAACAAAAAAATATATATCGTATGGGGAGACTAAAGTAAGGTCCTCTGTTGATCAAGTCATGGAGTAAAATCTGGTCTCTCCCTGGCCATATACAAGATCCACCTTCTCCAAAGAATCTCACAGTGAGAGGTCCTCTTATTGAGTTTTGCCATTAAAGCTTCCATTCTGTAAATATTTATCATAAGATCATGCCACATCGAAAGGGTGAGAGCCTGTCGAGAGAGCCAGTTCTTTGTTATAACTTTTTGGGCAGCAAGACAACCTGTCTTTAAAACTTACTTGTAGGGGCATCCTGTACTTTCTTGGTAACTCCAAGAAAAAATAAAGGGAGGAGTTAAGAGTATATCAGTGTCTATTATAGCCTGCAGTGCTTGCTGCAATTCTCCAACAAAGGGGGTCAGAAGTGGGCAACCCCACATTATATGGACCAATGCCACTGGAGAGTATCCACAATTTCTCCAACAGGTCGGGGGGGGGGGCACCACCCTGGTACTTCGTTTGTATTGCTGGAGTCTGGAAAAATCTAATGAAGACCTTCCATGAGAACTCCTGCCAGCTTACAGATGATAAATCCCAATGCATCTTTGACTGGGTCAAAGCCCATAATTCATCTGGAATCTGTGTGCCCAAATCCTTCTCCCATGCCCTTTTCATGGAGGGGGTGGAATCTCCTTTCCACAACAGCAAGGCTCTGTAAAGAACAGAGATGATATGAGTTGTAAGAGGTTTCCCCTCCACAGCCATCCTAAGGAGATTAGCAATTGGCGGGGGAGAGGAAATTCCATCCTTTAGTTGGGCTTGAAGAGATCTAATAAGGTTTCTGACTTGGAAGTATCTAAATCTGTCTTGCCATGGTATACCATATTTGGTAACCAGTGTGTGGAATGCCTGTATTTCATTACCTTCTAGAAATTGCCATATCAGATGCAGACTTTTCCCCTCCCAGTTCTTAAAACCTGTGTCCCATCTGGCAACGGTAAATGAGTCTATGTATGGAACAGACAGAGAAGGTGTCTCCATCCTCTTGCCTCTCTATCTGAAAGAATCCCATGCCATACGACCAAAGTAGAAACCGTATAAGGACTCCCCTTCCAGTGTGAGGATGGCTTTATCATTTGCCCAGGGAGAGTTTTGTTCAAGTTTGTAAGAGTTTCCGCCTTTAATTCCAGAGTTTTCCATTTAGCCAGATACGAAGGAACTAACCAATAGAAGGCTGTTCGTAACTGGGCTGCATGGTGGTATAATTTAAAATTGGGCAAGGATAAGCCTCCCTCCTTCTTCGGAATCTGAAGAGCTGAAAGACGGACCCTTGGTCTCTGCCTGCCCCACAAAAAACGAGAAACTCCCCTGTTGAGTGAATTAAAGTAGGAATCTGGGAGGAGAATGGGGATGGTTTGCACTAAATATAAAAATTTAGGGAGGAGTATCATTTTAACAGCCTCCACTCTCTGCGTCAAGGGGATAGGAACCGGAGCCCATCTATCCAGTTCCAGCCTAATTTTATCTAGTATTGGGGTAAAATTAAGGGGATAGAGTCGGTCAAATCGGGAGCTTAAAAAGACCCCTAAGTATTTAATATTAGACAGGTTCCATCTGAAGGGGTAAGTCTGCCGGATCCTCTCTGAGGGTTCATATTGGAGTTGCAAAACCTCTGTCTTAGCCTTGTTTATTTGATATCCCGATATATAACCAAACTCATAGGGATGTCAAAGACTGATCTGTGTTTTTAAGGTAAATTAGCAGGTCATCCGCATATAGGGCTAATTTATGAACGTCTCCATCCCCATTCCCATCCCTGTACTGTTTCCAACTGTCTTATTGCTTGAGCCAGAGTCTCAAGATATAAAGCAAAAAGAAGAGGGGAGAGGGGGGCATCCCTGCCTGGTACCACGTTTCAGAGGTATTGGTGGTGATATCCTCCCATTAATTTTAACATACACTTTGGGGTTAGAGTATATATTATTTATAATTTTGATGAAGGTTTCCAGAAACCGAACCTATTCAGGGCCGAACCCAAAATTCCCAGACTACCCAGTCGAGGCTTTTTCCGCCCAGGCTTAAAAGCAGAAAAGGAGATCCCAACCGGCAGCATGGTGCAAAATATGCAGAGTTCTCTAATATTATCTTTGGTCTGCCTACCCGGCACGAAACCTGTCTGATCACGATCAATTAAACCAGGAAGCACCATCTCTAATCGTTTTCCCAATATTGATGCATATAATTTATAGTCAGTGTTAAGGACAGATATAGGGCGGAAAGATTTACAATGTATGATGTCCCTGCCTGGCTTGGGTATGCTTGAAATTACTGCAAAGTTCCAGGTATCCAGAAATGTTTCTCCTAATTGTGCTGTTATACATGCCTCTACTAAAGGAGGTTTAAGTTCTTTTAAAAACCTATAAAATTTGAGGTGTACCCATCCAGACCCGGATTTGTTTGTTTTCAAATTTTTAATTGCCATGTCCAGTTCTGATGAGGTAATAGGTGCATCAATGGAATCTCTAAGGTCCCGTGTCAACTTTGGAAGTTTAAGTTTTGCTAAGTATGCCTCTATCTGGGGGGGGGTTTTGGGATGTGTTCCAGGGTGTAAAGAATCTGATAGAAATCCCGAAAGCTAGTCAGTATTTTTTCTGGGGACTTCACCAGATGGCCAGACTTGTGGTCCCGGATTTGGGTAATGGTAGTTTCAGATGTCAGTTGTCTCAGCTGGTGGGCTAATAGGGAGTTGTCCTAGGCCCATTTTCATAGTTCTGGCATAGATGCTGCAGCACCTGCTCTGTCTTAATCTCTAATAATTTTGAATCTGTTGTCTGGTTGCCTGCAGATTAGCCTGAACTGAGGTATCCCAATTGGCATGCTGTTTCTGCAAGTCTTGCAATTGCTTCTGGAGGTCATCCAGCTGTTGGTTTTGCTGACGTTTAAAACAGGCTGCATATTTGATGCAATCTCCCTTAAAAACTCGCTTTATCGTGTCCCACACAGTGGTTCTGGAAATGTCAGATGAATCATTTTCCTGTATGATCTGTGCTATTCATGTTTTGGCCATGGCTGTGAACTCTTTCAAGTTCAACAAGTAATTATTAAACCTCCAAAGAGTCTGTCCCTTGGCCATGTTCCAATTCACTTTAAGCAACAATTGAGAATGATCGGAGAGAACCGATGATATCTGCTGACAATCGATCACCTGACTTTGATGTTCTCCAGATATAAAAAGTAGTCAATTCGTGCATAGGAGCCATGGGGGTGAGAGTAGTATGTATACTCTCTCCTACCTGGGTTCTGCATTCTCCAGTCATCCACCTAGAAAGCCCTCTTCGGATGTTCCCTAATCACTTTGCTGTCTGGGTTTTGCCTAAATGTCAAAATTCTGGATGTATCTAACTATTCCCAGAGTTGGTTACAGCCCCCCCGCCCCCAAGGATTAACATCACTGTCTGAAGTTCTGTAACTTTTGCAGTAGGGACCAGACAACCTCTTTTGTGGAGCCTGTGGGATATATAATGATGCTAAGGTAATAGGGAGCCTCCAAATTACCATTCAAGACAGCCAACCATCCCTCGGGGTCTACACAAGATGATACTGATTGGAAATGTGTCCCACGTGAGACCAAAATTGCAGTGCCCCTCCTCTTCCCCTTCCCATAAGATGCAGAGACTACCTGGCCAAATCCAAATTTCCCCAATTTCTGGTGCTCGGCTCCTGTAAGATGGGTTTCCTGTAATAGGAGAAAGGATGGCTTTTGCCTTTTAATGGCCGACAAGACTTTGTCTTTTTACTGGGTTATTTAGCCCATTAATATTATGGGAAATAATCTTAATGACAGTCTTATCAGCCATCTAGATTATGAAGGAAACACCATCATACTGTATTACTCGAACCCTGCCTAACACCATTCCTCCTCAAAAATCTCTCTGGTACAATAAACTATTATTTCCCTTATTATTCCGAGTATTCCAACTACGTCTCAGAAACCTGTATCCTCCCCAATGTTGCCACAACATGCAGTGCCACAGAAATCTCATAATGAAAGTGAGAACATATAACCAAACATAAACAGAATAACATTTATAACATTTAGATTCCAACATTCTCTGGTTAAACGCTAACAGAGCATGCCTCGCCCCAGGGAGCCAACTATGTGCAAAGTGACCCCCAAGGTAAGGGAACAACATATCACGTTCCCTAAACACCCGAGTGCCCAAGCATCGGGGTGGAGGAGAAGGGGCCAAATTAATGGCTCATTCCTCCTTGACCCTTGAATCGGCGAGTCCTGACCGGATGGAGTGGTCTAACGTCACAAATGGCATGCCTCAGTGGAATGCATTGTGGAAATACTCCCTTTATGAGAAACTAAAGAGAGGCGCATTAAACTCACTGCTATGAGGAGAGTCAGCATAAGCCATGGCTGTATCACTTGTTGCTGCATTTTCTAAAAAAAGAAAGAGAACAATCCCCCCTCCCCAGCAACTGTATACAAAGTAAATCCACAAAACCCCAAACTTATCGTCTTATCCTGTCCAGATTGCCACCGCCAGTGAACCAGCAGCGCAAGTTCTATGTGCGCTCAATTGAGGGTATAAAGGCAATGTCAGTCTGCAGGACTTGCATTCATTTGTGCTCTCTAAAATGACAGGGCCAAGGTAGAAGAAAAAACAGGCAGGAGATTCGGCAAGCCTAAGACATAACTCTCTCTTTAAGTTCGTAAGATGTTGCTGCAAACGGGTTTAATAAGTCCACAGTCAGATCAAGTTCGGGATCATGCAGCTTGAAAAACAGAGAAATACCAAAAGTAATTATGAGGTCATCATCCGAGCGACTATAGAGCCTCTCTCTCTCCCTGTCCCCCGCAGCATCTCTTAAAGTGAAACAACTAGCATTATTTAAAAAAAAAAAAAAAAAAAAAAACAAAGATCGATCTTTTAGGTGTGTGGCAGAAGATCACATTAGCAACAAGCGGCTTCAGCAAAGACAACCCCTCAGATTGAGGGGGAAACGCAGACCCGATCTAAACCCAAGCTGGTCTTGCTTTCATTCAGGTGCCGTTTTCTTGTTCATCTGTCATCTTCTCCATGCTCTGGTGATGGGTAAGCTTATGCAGCATAAATTTAATGTCCTGTAGGGTGGTACTCGACAATTTCTTTCCTGATCATCTGGTATTCTGGAGCGTTGCCGGATACCATGAGCTCTGAAATTTAGAAGGCTGATCCAATCGATGTGCTAGTAATGGAACCTCAAGCCCTTTCTTTTCCATGGCTTGTAGCGCTTCTTCATATGTATGATATAGCTCAGTGCCTGTGTCCCAATGAACCCTTAATCGTGAGGGATAAGGCATCTGTAATTAAATGCCCAGCTCTTTCAGCTTACGGAGGAGAGGTGCATACACTAGGCGTTGTTGTTGGATGGGAGGGGATAATCCTGGTCGAAGAATAATCTGCACCGTTATATTCTATTTTCCTTGCCTCCACGCAGTTCGCAGTATCGTCTCCTTGTCACGGTAGCTGGAAAATTTGGCAACAATTGATCTGGGCCAAGCGGACTTTGATGTGGGCCTAGGCACAAGAGCTTGGTGTGCCCTCGATTTTAAAAGAGAAGGCCTGCGGAAGGTCGAGGATATGGCGCAGAAGATCCTCTAAGAAATCAGCCATGTCTTCCATTTCGCATACTTCAGGTAAGCCCTAGATTCTTATGTAACCCCTTCACCCCTGCCTTTCTGCAAACGACAGGTGGTATGCTGTTGAAGCTGACAGCAGTACCAGGTGGGGACTGGGTTCGGGAGGACTAGGTTACCCGCACAAGGGCTAGGTTTGGCTACTTCTGCAAAGGGCACCTAAGTAACTCCGAATACAGGAAGTAATAACTGTAATGTGCAATACCAGGAATGGGATTCTAAAGTGTGGCTTTTATTCACATCCAAACTGAACAAACAAAGCATAGAACGGACCCCCACGGGGCTACATTCCTAGTAATGCAGGTTAAGAGAAACAGAACACTTCCTCAACACTTCAGCCCTCAGGCTCTGGACCCACCAGGCACGCAGCCCGGACTTGCATGCTGCTTTGGGTACACAGCCTGACTTGTACACTACTTGGGGATTTCCCTGGCTCGGCTCCCCTGCTGGTTGCTCAACACCTTCCATTTGACATGGACACATTTCCGGTGGCTCCCTAAACCACCTTAGAGCCTTCAACTCCATAAGGGAAACTTCCTTTTAATCCCACATCTGGGTACTTTCCTCATCACTGGCCAAGTGCCTGAGGGAAAGTAAAAGGGCCACAGAGCAAATCTGTAGAGGTGAATTTGGTTACTACTCTAGCTTCCACAATTCATACCCGGCCATTTCTCTGGACATTAAACATCTCTTTCTGAAAAGCTTGGCCATGTAGATTAAAGGGTAAATGCATAGCACATTTCCTCTACATGTCTTGGCTTTCCCCTTGTGCTGGACTTGAACATAGATACATAAATAGTGTTGGCAGATAAGGGCCTATGGCCCACCCAGTCTGCCCATTTGAGCTTGTAAGTTCAGTTTGTTTTCCTAGAAGTCTGTTGCCCCTTACCCCTGACCTCCAGAATTCCTTTATGTCTATCCCATGCATTCTTAAATCCGTGATTGTTTCAGCTCCCACCACTTCCTCTGGCAGGGTGTTCCACTTGTCCACCACCTGCTCTGTGAAGAAATTCTTTCTCATGTTTCCTATGAATCGTCCTCCTCCAACTTCATCCCATGTGCTCTTGTCCTGGAACATCTTTTTCGCTTAAAAATAGTGTTTTCCTGCACCCTGTTCCTCCCTGTAAGATACTTGTATGTCTCTATCATATCCCATTTTTCCCTCCTCTCCTCCAGGGAGTACATGTTCAGTTCCTTCAACCTGTCTTCATAGGACTTGTGATGCAATCCATGCACCATCTTTGTTGCCCTCCTCTGAACCTTCTCTTGTCTATGTCCTTACGTAGGTATGGTCTCCAGAACTGTACACTGTACTCCAGGTGGGACCTCACTAGTGTCTTGTATAGCGGAATTATGACCTCCCTTTTCCTGCTGGTGATGCCCCTGCTTATACATCCCAGCATCCTATTTGCTTTACCTGCTGCCTTGTCGCACTGTTTCCCTACCTTGAGGTCATCAGAGATGACAACCCCAAGATCCCTTTCCTGCTTGGTGCATGCTATATCCTTTTACTTGGCTTTGCCTATTTCTCTAGGCCTCCCACTGATTAAGCAGTCTAATCCCCACTTTATAACAGTTCAGGTGAAACATAGGCCCTATGTAAGAGCAGACTCACCCTTTGGTTGCAGGTGCCTCACAGGAGATTCTTGACAACTTCTGGTGCTGCAGCACCACTTGAAAAAAAATAGGCAGCTTCTTCCCTAGCCGGAACCAGGGGGGTTGCCCCTGGAATAACAGGCAACCTTTCTACCCCCATCCCCTCAGGGATGGGGCACCGAGACCAGTAACAGGAGTCTCCACCACTTCACGAACAGCTTACTGTGTTCCTCTATTGGTGGAAACACACACCTCTCCCTAAAAGTAGCTCTATATCAGAGCTTTAGGCTCCAAGAGCTTGTCCACAGACTGCTGTGCTCCTCTCTTCAAGACTGCTGAAACACAACACCCTTTCAAAAACTCCCAACATTCTAACTTAACTCCCAACTGCAGATTCCAATGTGGCTCATGCAGCTGCGAAAGTTCTATAGTGATGTCATCCCTCAGTCTCAGCTGAGACTGAGAACAGAGTGAGACAGTGTGAAATCCGTTTAACTGGAGTTTCACAAGCTGCCTTTCCTGCCTACCACTAGGTCTTACTGGGATTCTAGTAACCCCGGGTAACAGGGGGGTTACACTTAAATTGTCCCGGCGTGAATGGGCCTCCAGATCTAAACATTTGGCATGTGTAGACTCCTGTTGTTGGGCCAGGAATTTGACCGCTTTGGAGATATGTACTAAGTCGTCTTCCGCAGTTGACATTCGTTCCTCTGTCGTGGATACCCTTGCCTCCAATTTGTTAAGGTCTGAATGTAACTTATCAAACTTGTGCTTAGTTTCATTTATAAATTGTTTAATTTCTGAAAGCAGGGTTTCGAACCTTGAATGAGACAGGGTTTCCATTTCTGATTCTGTGTCCCCTTCTGCCATGCTTGTCGGCGATCATCCGCTGGCTGAACTAGTATAGGGCTCAGAACAGGATGGTTGCTCTTTGGTTTTATGTTTTTCGTTTGGGATTTCTTCACCGAGGCAACTCCACTGTGCGATTTTTGCATTATTTGCTCAGATTCACTCGATAAAGCCTGTGTGGAGAGTTTTCTTAGCTAAGGGGAGGCGAGAGCTCTGTGGTTAGGCTGCCATGCTGTTGGTGATGTCACCGGAAGTCCCTATGCCGTTCTTAATGATGAGTGCTATTCCTCCCCCCCGCCGCCCACCGCCCTGTGCTTTCTGAGCATAGTGTACCCATTCAGATTTAGATCCCAGTCATACCCAGTGGCCCAAGTTTCAGTGACAGCTGCCACATCCACTTCCCCCTCTACTAGCATTGCCTGGAGCCCAATCATCTCATTTCCCATGCTCCTGGCATTAATCAGGACCACCCTCCATCCCTTCCCCTTACCCCCCTCATTTCTCCAACCCAAGATCTCCCGGGTAGCTGCCTGCTTGCACCCCCCTTGTGCACAGTCGGGTGCTCCAGTTTTATACCCCCCTCCCATTTGGGGGAGAAGACCGAGTCCATCCTTGATGTGCATGCTAGGATCAGCCTCAAACCACAGCATTCTCCCCCCCTCACAAGTTTAAACCCCACCTAGCCTAGATGAATCCAGCCACCGCTTGCTTCAGTACTCCCAATTGAGGTGAAACCTATCCCTTGCCTATAACCCTTGTCCTCCCAGGTATCACCCCAGTCCCCCACAAACCCATACCCCCTAGCCACACACCACTCACTGAGCCACTCATTAACCTCTCTAATTTTTTGTTTGTTGCCCACACTGGCTCTAGGCACCGGCAGGATCTTCGAGAAGGAGACCGAGCACCCTATGGCATGACAGACCCTGGTTAGCTCACAGAACCTTGCCTGAATCTCCAACACACTATTTCCCTCTATATAATTTGTGCTCAGGTGCACTAATATGTCAGGGGATCCTCCACAGTCCTTTGCCAGAGCATAAACCAGATGCTTGTTCTTATGCAGTAAAGCCAGAAATAGTCTTGGCCCTTACAGCGTAGTTTCCACTCACCCTGCCCTACCCACTGAATACCCCTAATCATGGAGTCCCCCAACAGGAGTACCCTAACCTCCTCCCTGTCCTTAGGCCTGCCCCCTTTTTTTTGCTATCCATCCCTTCCCTACCTCGTCTACTTCTCTGGCCTCACCCTCCATCTGAGTGTCATTTGCTGCCCTATCCCTCCTGTCCCAGCTCTTTCTCCTAACTGACTCATTTGCCCCAGGCACCACCCCCCCTTTGCTATGTCACTTTGGACCATCCCAGCAGCTCCCCAGGAACTCAATGCCCCCCGAGGACCCAATTTCCACCGTGTCATCATCCTTTAGTCTGCTCTCCCTCCCGGCCTACCCACTCTCCTAACTGAGTCCTCCTCCTCCCTTTTCAGGCTTTCCCTACTCCCAGCTTCCTTCCCATGCTAGTCCTGAATCCACCTGTAGCCTCGTGCCCTTGCCCCCCCACCCATCCACCTGACTCGCAGACTGCCCACTGCTGACAGCGCCCTGCCCTCTGTGTCATATATATATATATATATATATATATATATATATTATATATATATATATATATATAACCCTAGGTGGTGTATCCCAAGGGCTACTACCCCTGCCTGCTTGGCTAGTAGCAGGTTAAGAGGCCTGTGTTCTGAAACGGTGCTTCACCCAGAGGTCAGGGTTGGTGGTGGTCAAGCTAACCTGGGCACAGCCCTCTGGGACACTGTAACCCCTTCTTTCCCTCCAGTGGCCTGAACACTGTACAATAATCACTTTCACAATACCCTGGTATACCATTCAAGTACCCACACTGTTTGCACTTACCACCAGGGCTGGTTCCTCTGGCTCGACCCTGGGGACCCCTGTAAAATAAGGTTTATGCACAGCAAATAGCAACAGTACTGTACTTTGAGCACAAACTGGAACCACAGTCAGATTACATGCAGAAAAGTTTGATCTGATTTATTCAGGGACTTGAACAAGGAAGGGGCAAAATCAGGTTAATTAGCATAAAGGTTATATCAGTCAAGCAGTTATGCAAGTACTTTGAGTCCCTCACACAGTCACAGTCACACCTCTGAGTACCCAGGTGGAGAAGAGATGGGCTAGCCAGGACTGTTGTCGGGTTGCAGCTGGATGGGCGGTGATGGAAAACACAACATGCACAGTACACCATATTTGTAATCCGGAGCCAGAGGGCTCAGTTCAGAAGGAAACGAAACAACAAGACAATCAGATGACACACTCAGATTAAGCTGTTGTTGCAGGGAGCTACCCTGGTATTTACTCACGATACCCAAGACTGGACACAGGCTGGACGAAAATCGAGACTGCAGGTGGTTGATCTGGAATGCCAGGAGAAGCAGGGCCCACACCAGTCGCAGAGGCATCGTTCCTGTTCAAGCGTGGAGCAGGGACTGATCCCCAGGCAGATCTCTCGTCGATGGCTTCTCTGTGCAGTGGGTAGTCTGGCTGGGCCAGTCTGGCAAGGCCCAGACTGCATGGAGACAAATTCGGATGCAGTCCGTTTTGGGCTGGATACAGCTTCCAGCAAGCAGAACACAGTTCACACAGTGAGGAACTAACTCACAACCCACTACCAGCTCATAGCACATTTACATGTATGGGAATTCTACTGCACCAATCAAAGCGCTCCCCGGTCACAATCGCAGAGTCTCTGCACACACCGGATGCTTACGGGTAACTGGAACTCCTGACAGGCCAAACGCATTCAGCAAAATCTTCGGTCTTCTTCAGGTTGAGCTTGGCCCACTTCAGTAGCATACTTTAGTCACACAAACTTGGATTTAGTCCAAAATAATTCTCTTCTCTCCCTCTCAGGAGCAGCTGGTAGACATGCAAGCCAAAAACTCAACCCTTTCACAGTTTTCCCATGCAAATACACTCAGGATTGCTGCCCAAAATCAATTCAGCTCCTCTTTTTCACTTCCCAGCTCAGAACTAACTGAAAACTGCAAGCAGTGTGGGATTTCCCCAGCATCCAAAAGGTTTGGTTGGCTGATTTGGCTGTCAGTCAAAGCAAGAGCTCCCCCTTCAGTTGCAAAAACAGTGCAAAAAGTTCAAAACTACAATTCCTACATATTTTGACTTCAGAGAGCTCCTGTAGTCTGGCTACATTTTAGGTCCCACCAGAACTGATCGGTCCAATTTGCAGTCCAGGACCAGGATAGTGGAGACAAACAAAACAGTTCTTGCTGCAAAGTAAGCAGGTTAGACAAACTACATTATCATTATCACTCTAAATGATTTTCAGCAAATAGTTGCATCTTTCAACAGAGCTCCCTCTCAGATTACTTAGGCTGCAATCAGGCAGCTCTTAAAGAGACAGTACACAGAGGCTATACAGGCTCTGGTAATCACATTTAAACTGCTAAAACGCAGGACACCAGCCTGGCAGTGAGCATTTAGGCAAGCTCAAGGAAGACTTTTGGAACTCCCATCTGTAGTTTTTATATTTATATATATATATATATATATATATATATATATATATTTATATATGTATATATATATATATATATATATAGTATATACCTGTTTTATGATCTGCCCTCTTGTGTTTTTGACTTCTCAGCTCTGTAGCTGTTAGTTTCATTGTTAACAATGTAAATATGTTCTATTGGAATGAGTTTGTGTCATGCCTTATCGCTTATCATATTGCTGTATATACTCCAATGCTGTATGTCCTATGATTTGCCTTCTTGTAACTGTCTCTGTACAGTGTCTCTCGACCCTGGTTGACCCTGAAAAAGGGACTGTAATTGTCTCAGTGGACTTATCCAATCACCAAAACTTAAATAAATAAATTACGCTAAGTCTAATACAATAATAAATACCTACCCACCCAAACCATCCAACATACACTAGTCTATACTCTGTTCTTAACTATTATCTCTCACCCCTCCCTTTCCCAACTCTACAAATAAACCCACTTCTAAAATAAACAAGTAAATAAAGGCAAGGTTAGAAGACTGGTAGGAGAATTCACAGTTTAAGGTGCAAAATGCGAACAGTAGCATAGCAGCAGCACAGTTCAGTGCAAGTCCAGCTTTAAACAGTGTCCACCAAGGCAGCAGAAACAAGCTCTTCTCTCACCAGAGCAAGTCCAGAAATATAGAGCAGTAAAAGTTGTGACCCCCAAGCAGCTCTCCAGCCATTGCTAGGGAAAATGCACAGCACAGTAGGATGATAAGAAAAGTTATTGGATCCACAGATCCTGTCCTCTGTCCACCTGTGGCTCATTTTCACAATCCACCTAGAATGTCAGTCTTTCTTGTGCAGTCTTGTTCCACATGACTTAGGCAATCCTTAGCAGAAAAAAAGACAAATCGCCGACTTGAATCTCCACTTACCATGCAACTCGGCCGCAGAAAATGATGAACGGCAGCTGAATGCAATGAAAGTCCTTCCTTTCATAAGGCAGACAGCTGCATTTTGTATTTTGTGCTGTGCTTTTTCACCACCAGCCCTCAACCAAGCTCAATCTAGCAGGGCAGGCTGGTCCAGGCACTCATCACGCTCCCTGTTCACATGCGACCTGCTCCATGATTCCTCCAGTAGCACTACCAGGTGGCTGACCCAGCACAGTGAGAAACAGTACCACTTATAACATGGGCAGGTAAAAGCAGGACACCCACTGGCTGAATAGCACTACCTGATGGTGCATTAATTGGAGGGAGGACGATTCAGAGGAAACATGAGAAAGAATTTCTTCACAGAACGGGTGGTGGACAAGTGGAACACCCTGCCTGAGGAAGTGGTGGGGGCTGAAACAATCACGGGATTTAAGAATGCATGGGATAGACATAAAGGAATTCTAGAGGTCAGGGGTAAGGGAAACAGACTTCTGGAAAACAAACTGAACATACAAGCTCAAATGGGCAGACTGGTGGGCCATAGGTCCTTATCTGCCGACACTGTCTATGTATCTATGTATCTATTAATGTCTGATACCAGCATAGTTGCTGAGAAGTGGCTGTGCGAGGGATGCATGAGCTGACCTGCACTTTGTTCTCTCAGCACAGTTCAGTTTCTGAAAGCAGCTATTTAATTCCCTCTCATAGCGGTCACGTCTCTGACAGTGGTGGTACAGGACAGCAGAGCAGAATACAAGCAGTGTGTTCTACCCACCCACCCACACACCGCGGACCTTGAACACCATGGTACACATTGTAGCCCCCAGCACTGTGTGCAGCAGTGAAGAAACAGTATTCAGTCAGCAGAGCTGAATATGAACAGTGTGTTCTACCCACCCAACTGTGCCATGGACCTCCGAGACAACGGCACACAGTGCAGGCCCCAGCACTGTATGCAGCACTCGTGACAGAGTATGCAAACTGATCCCATCCCTGGTATGTGAGTACTGTCCCGCCCACCCCGCAGACCTGCATCCAGGCAGTGTACAGTAGAGCTGCCATAACTGTGGCAGATCGCGGTCCACACTACAGGTGTCACCCACCCACCAGCCCCACGGACCTCCAAGCCCTTTTCCACAACAATGGTCAGCAGAGTTCTGCTATCCTTCCCACTATCTGTCTTGCCACCCAGATGGCCCACGGACCTCTGGAAACCCCACACCATGCACTCTATGCAATTTAGCAGTTGTGCGCCGTGTCATCTGGCGATTTATCTGTTTCAGTTAGCCTTCCCAGATCTGAATGATAACTAGCCTTCTAAATCTTAAATGGAGTATCTTAAGAATCTGATAGCTATATTTATTATGAGTGTTTTATTGCTTGATTTTATTTTATGTTTTATTGTATTTTATTATGATTCTACTTTTGTTTTATTGTTCTTATTGTACAGTGCTGTGATCTTCAGGAACAATGCTTAAAAATAAACTTGATTTGATTTAACATTATTTCCTCTACCAGCTGAGTGCCTTGTCACCCACTTTTCCCCAGTCCATTGGGAACCAGCTGCACAAACAGAGGTGCCACATCAGTTAAGCTCCAGAGTCCATCTTGTGTGGGCTCCCCGCCCCCAGTCTTCATACAGCACACAGAACAGAGGCAGGGACCCAGGCACCTATACTGAGTAGGGTCATCACAGGAGCATGCACCCATTGAGTCCCACACCTCTGCTAGCACTCTCTCCATTGGCAACACTGGAGCAGCTGACCATTCAGGCATTCAGTATTCTGAGCACACAGTAGTTTGTCTGTGCGGAGAGTCGGATCCTTGGTCAGAGCTGCCTTCTGCCCAGTGTATTAGCACACATTGTTGGCAGTGCAGAGAGTGGAATGGACATCAAGTTCTCCATGCTCAGAGATACGCCAGTGACTGAATGGATGAACGTCTGTTTTCCCAATGGGGAACTGCTGCCACAGCTGGCAGCAGATGACAGCACAGAGATGGAGTGGGAGGACATGGCCTCAGATGCAGGCACGAGCGCCATGTCCGCATACAGGGGAAACAGCTGTAGCACTCCAACTGTGTTACCAGCCAGCAGCATGCAGTGAGCTGTGTGTGCTAGGAAGTCAGAGAAGCAGCAACAGAGAAACTTTCAGTCTGAGGACCTGCACACAGAATGAGTCGGTGAGCAGTGCGCAGATGTGCAGCCATATAGACCAACAAGCAACCATCAGTAGGCACGTGCAGCTGTGTGCTGCTAAGATTGATGCTTTGGAGCAGTGTAAGATTAGTCCAATACTCAAAAGAGCACACTGTGGGCTGTTAATGTGCTCAGAGACTGGTTGGATAGCCGTAATCTGAACATTAATTTCAAAAACATCCCTGTCCCCACTCTGACCTCCCTGCTGAGGGACTTCTGTGCAAGTGTGCGAGGTGTCAAGGGCAGACAGTATGCTGTGAGCAGCTTCATATGCCTAAAGGCAGGGATCAATAGATTCATGAACAGTGTGGAGAACAGTCGGCAATGAACATCACCAGACTCCTCCTCCTTTCAGGCAGCCAATAGTGTTGTTATGCTGAAACAGCTCCGGAAGGAGGGTCAAGACTCGGTCTCTCATCATCCAGCCATCAGTGCAGCAGACCTGTTGAAAGTCCAAAGCTCAAAGGCACTGTCCCCTGTGAACCCAGCTGATCTAGTTCGTCTGGTCTCGTTTAAACTCCAGCTCAGACTTGCATGTTGGGGAAGAGAGGGTGTGCGTGAACTGAAACAAGATTTATTTATCTTGAGCAAGGACACAGAGGGCAGGGAGTATCTGACCTTGGTGCTCAATCCGCACACCATAAACCATAGTAATGTGCGTGAAGTCAACAAAGAGAGCCAAAGAGGCTTTGCCGAGCCACATAACCCTCATTGCCCTGTCCTACTTTTCAAACAGTACATCAGTCGCTGTCCTCCAGATGCACCTGCCCTATACCTCCACCTCGAAACAGTGATCCGTCCAAGTGATCCAATGTGGTACAGCAAGTCACCAATGGAAGTGAACTATCTGGGCAATCTGATGCTCAAAATCTCAGAAGTGGCTCAGCTGTAACAGCGGTACACAAACCACTTCATTTGGAGTACTGCCATGCATATATTGTCCAATGCTGGTCTCGCTTCTCGGGAGATCATGACAGTGATTAGGCACCGGTCAGAGACTAGTCTGTACCACTACTGGAGTGCATCTTCATCAGATCACCACAAGTGGAGTACTCCTCAATGGTGCAGGAACATCAGAAGGGCCCCAACCCCAGCAGAGTGCAGCAGCAGAGTTGGAACAATTGGAGTCAGAGACCACAGCAACTGACCAGGCAGCAGAGAGCAAAGTACCCCATGAACAAGGCAGCAGAATTCACAAGTCCCAAGCACCCAAATGCCAAACCAACATCCACAGACTGCCAGCAGTGCATACCAGACTCCCAGCACTACACATCCCCGTAACAGTGACAATGATCCAGGTGAGGGTACCAGCCGCAGTGCACAGTGGCACAATTCCACAGGTGCCAAGCACCCAAATGGTAGCCCATCATCCACAGACTCCCTACACTGCACAGCACCATCCCAGCAATGCACACCCCCATGCCAGTGAAGATGATCCAGGCGAGGGTACAAGCCACAGTGCAGAAGCAGCACACAGCAGCCAAGGCATACTAGGATTCAGCTTGCAGCATTTCAAAGTGTATGGCCACGTAAATTTCCACTACCATGCCAAACAGAGTGCTACAACAGAAGGAAAATGACTAACAGTTGCAGTTGTGTTTACAGTTGAGAAGTTGCTAAGTTCCACACAGTTGCATTCAGCAGAAGACGTGTGTGTTTGAAGTACTACAGAATGCTGCCAGAGAAGTGCCACACAGTCATGACATGCAGCATAGTTGCCGTTCTGTGGAGAGTTGTGAAGGTGTTCTTTGCATGACCACAGAGTTGTAAAATGCAGCACTGTTGACGGTGACTAGACACTTACTGAGTTGTATGCCAAGACCTGGAATACTGTGCCCTGCTTACTATTGCCACACAGCACATGGTGCTTGAACCATTCAAAGCAGTACAGTAGTAATGTTCCCAATACAGCTGATGGCAAGTAAGTGGCACAATACACAGTAGCACACAGCATCGTGAGGACAGGATGTGGAGCACTACAGTTCAGATTTTCCGAGTGTGGATGTCGGCAACTCAGTGGCACAGAAGAGACAGTAATAAGCAATCACTCAGAATCACAGGGCACACATTACTGAACGATGGAGTGTAGCTCACTCTCACCCGCACACCTGCTTCCCAGCCCAGCTGAAAGAGCAACACTAGTGTACAGCACACTTCCAGTACCATACAGCATACTCATGAAAATATGTGGAACAGTACAGGAATGATATCCGGAGTACCGATGGCGACAAGCGCATCTTATGGACCAGCACAGTCCCGTGGAACAGTACAGAGTTGTGTTGCGGCAGAGTATGTGGACAGCATGGTGGCAACTGAATGGCACAGTAGACACGGTAAGAAGGCAAGTCAGTGGCACACTGCAGACATTACTGAAAAATATGACTGCCCAACTTGTTTCCACCCCACTTAAAGAGAAACAGTGTGCTGCACAGTTCAGTTAGCACACAGTATGCTTATGACAGTCTGTGGAACACTACGGTATATTCTGCTGAGCGCACTCCAGGACCAGAGGGCTTGCTGAAGTGCATAGCAGTGTGCCATTCCCTGGCTTGCATGGCATAGCCACTGTGAGGTACTGTAGAGAAGGGCAAATGACTGAGCAGCATGGTTGTTGAACCACACAGAATTACAAATAGTGCACATGTGAGGAATGCAAGTATTACCATGCCCCCGACAGTTCGGTGAAGCAGTACATTCACCAGTACACATCTCCCAGTATGGCATAGTCACCGACAGCACAGTGGTAGACCCGCAGAGGATTGGTAATATTGCAGTACCGCACAGTCCTACAACAGTACAGACAGTAATGAAGAATCCCATTGGTAATTTTGCAGCACAGCAGAGTTGGACAACAGTACAGACATTAAGTAAGCAGTAGTTGGGAGCTGAGCTGACCGACAAACAGTATGCAGCACAGTTGAATAACAGATGGCATTGTTCACAGTCGTAGCACTATGCCATTCCCTTCCTTGCGCAGTGCAGTCACCAGGGGATCAACATCGTAACCACATGTCACTGTGTGTTTGATGAAGAGTGCATGGCTCAGAATGTGTCAGGGTGGAAAGACACATAATAAAGTTATTTGTTTGTCAAGTTTGAATGTGTTATTCTGAGTCTTTTCAGTTGTGTGACACCACATGTTGTCAGGATAGAGTGCCATACAGGAAGCTATTCATGAGAGGGTATGGGTTATTGGGATTAATCATCTTCGGGTGCTGTGAGGCCACTTGGCCTACAGCCTCATGCCTCACAATGCACCTGGGGTGTTGTTTAATCCCCGATAACCCCACACCCTCTTGTGGGTTATTGCTTACTTAACTTCCCAGGTACAAACCACAAAGCAGCCTTTCCAATTCCTGGTGCTGGATAATGAAATGACTGCCCCGCCACGGTTACTGAAAGTACTGCAGAGGACATAATATTCTCTGACCCTTTATTTTTGTTATATTCACTATTCTGCTTTATCAGTGAAAATTAAGGGCCAGTGAATATAAGACAACTGTCTACAATGTTTATTTATTGAATTTTGATGACTGGGTAGGCCCACTGAGCCCCGAAGGTCCCTTTTTCAGTATATTCTATATACTCTATATATATATATATATATATATATAGTATTCTATATACTGTATACTGTAACATTCACTGCTGTATTTTTACCATTTCTGAGTTTTCAGTAAGTTTTAGTAAACTTTGTGACAGTACCTTATCTTCCAGACCTGATGAACAGCAACCCACTATCGAGTAGCAAGTAGCAGAGGGTCGAGTGTATGGTTGCCTCAAAAAAAGTCAAAAAGAGATTTGTTGTAATGCCCAAAAAAATTTATTAGTACAAAACCCACAGAACCCAGAAAATAAATGTCCAGAAGTAATCCTTTTAATCATTTCAATCGGACTCATATGACTCGGCGGTGTCGGCGTTCCCTGTGTCTTCCACATTCCTGACCGCGTGGTCCTCCTTGTCAGCATCTGACGTCATGCTCGCCCCCGATACTCCCGATGCTGCTCCCTTTGCGCTTGATGCTGTCCATTCATCCTAGAAAAAAATTGAACGAAGTTATACAGGTACGATTCATGTCCACAAATGCACAATACTGATACTGTACTTACCCACACTAAACAGTTGGTGTGGGCGTCTAGAATGCCGGCCTCTGCAAATCCTCTGATGCAGTCCTCCCTCCATGTACACAATTCAACAAAACTCTGCTCTAACCAGGTTGCATGCCTTTCTTTTAAGTGCTGTTGTTTGAAGTCGATCTTAAACTCCTGACTCCGTTTGCAGAGACATTGCAAATAAAGTAAGAACACAGCCAGTAAGTAAGTAATACAAGTACTAGCAAGCTGCAGACTCATTGTGTTCACTTTTTAGGAGGAGGCTACATGTAAAAAAGGCAGATGCTGTGCCAAGGCGCGTGCGCTAATTTTTGGAGCCACAAAAGTGTTTTGACAGCTGGTAGCACGAATAAAATGGAATGTGAATTCAGTGTCCTCTACAGTACATGTAAGTGCAAATAAACAAACTAAGTCACCACCGCTGAATGCTACACCAAGGATCTGCTCTAAAAAATAAAACTATCTCACTTAAAAGCCCTCACTCACTGCTTAACCTTACACTAATTAGTACCCATAAACTAAAACAATATGGCTAGAAAACAAGCACTGGGTTAGTGCTTACTACAGATGCGAGGTCAAATAAATAAAATAAATAGAGGTAAAAAGAGCCATGGATGGAAAGTAGTGGAACAAGCTCTAGGAAGAATGTAAGGAAGTTCTTTACAGCAAGGATCATGGAGAAGTGGAATAAATTGCTAGAAGTGGTCAGCACGAAGTCTGTCACCAACATCAACTACGGGTGAGATAAGCACAGGGGAATAGTCCAAACCAAAGAAGGGTGGGACGGTCAAGGGAAGGGGATTAATGGACTAGGAGTGGAATATCGAAATACAGTCATAGCCATGGGTAGTCCCGACAGCCACATGCAGCAGGCACTGGGCAGACTCAACAGGTCAGTTAGCCTTCTTCTGCTTTCAACATTTATGCTTCTACAAAGGAACCTGCAGTTATATAAAATAAGACACTGGGAGTTGTGCATTACTCATTGTTTTCATACACCCTCAGTGTGTGTGATGCCCATTTAAAGGCATCACATGGACGACGTATGAAACAATCTTGTGAAACACAGCTCAGCTCACCATATGGTACTTTTAAGCCACTTTCAAAAGTGCCCCCCTAGGTGGCAGCAGTATTTACAGGCATTATACTGACTTGCACAGACAAAATTTAATCGAAACAATTACATTTACTCTTTTTTTTCTAAAGTGAATCATCTTGCATATTCTTTCAAAGACCCTAATCTTCTGCCTCTTGAACATCCCTTACTTTTTCCTGTAGAGCTCACGTAATAAGATGCTGCTTCCTACACTTAAACAGGAGCTGCCAGGCCAATAAGATTAACCCCTTCAGAGTACTAAATCGTCAGTGTTGATTCAACCAATCAACCCTAACGATTGGCCTTCAAGTGAGGTGCTCATGTAACCATTAGAGGGCCTCCCATACAGTGTTTGAAAAACTGGAGTGTTCCACTCTTGAAATGGGGGTGTCATATTAAATCATATTTTATTTGTAAAAAGCGCCTTTCCAAAGATCAAGGCGCTTGTACATAAAAAACCGAACAAACATAACAATCAATAAAAACAGTCATAACAAATCAGTACATTAATAATTCCATAAAAACTACAGCTCAATAAATAACATATTAAGTTAAAAAGAATCTGGATATGCCAGGCTGAATAAGTATGTCTTCAGTGCTGTTTTAAAGCTCTGGACGGTCAGGCACTGTTGTACCCAACGAGGTAAAGAATTCCACAGGGTATGGGCTGCAAAAGCAAAAGACGGAGCCCCAGATGTCTTTAACCAATCCCTGGGAATCTCTAGCAATACCTCGTCAGTGGATCGTGAGAGGGTGTAGGGGGCAGTAAGAGTGAAGAAGATCTTGTGAGTAATGGTGTCCATTTCTTACTTTTATATTTTCAGTAAGCTTCCTTTTTATAAGTTATTAATCACAGTTTGATGATTTAGAATATACTTTTACAAAGACTGCAGTGTCTTGTTCACCTGTAGAAGTGTTACTGCTTATGTCCTTAGGGTGCCACAAAGACATTCACCCTAGTTTGTGGTTCTCTCACTCTAAGAACATACTCTTACAGCCAACAGACATTCTCCAATCTCTTCAGTCCTGCACACAATTTATAATGTACTGCACTCAATGGGATCTTCATGGAGTTTTCTGTAATGCCATGCTGTATTACTGAAGGATATAAATGTATATGGAAACAACCCAGCATAGCCGTGTAACCCCCGGGGGCTACTATATTTTAAGACTGCTTTGCTACTCACACATCAGAGGCATTTGCTGCTGCCAATGGAGCTGATCTTACAGTGCTTCCAAAAGGACCGTGAAGCAACCGATCATGATACTAGTTGAACCAGATGCGAGCCTGCACCCGTGCAGGACTTGGTCTGGGGGGGATTCGTGCTGAAACTGCAAGGTATGTGTAAACAGGGACTTCTGTGGGAGACTGCTTTTGGACTAAAACTGGGCAGTCATTTGTGTCACTTCTGCCCCGCGAAAGGCATGGCGACGGGGTCAGAAGTTGACTGGCTACTGAATCAGGTAATTCTGCCTGAGGAGAAAGAGCCATAAGGTCTCCTAAATGTGAGCTGGATCCAATTAATTCAGGCCCTATTGCAACCATCAGTCGTCTGTTGAGTGACCGACCTCCAGGACTGCCCGCGGGAATTGACAGTTCAGCCAACCAGCCGAAGCTGCTGATTTCCCTGCGAACAGCAGGGATTGTTCTGAACCTAAGTCACATCAGCATGCGATCACAAGACAGCAGGGCTACTGTGAGCTGCTGAGAGCTATACCGAAAAGACAGATTGCCTGTCTTTCTGCTGAAGTTATGCCAGATTGTGTAGAACCAAGAATAAAGGAGGTTTAAAGGCACCTGATTTCTACTTATATTTTTTAGCTGCCAGAATAACACAACTAGCCTTTTGGTTTAAAACAGGAATAACACAATTGTTCATCCCTGACTGGGTTTATATTGAGCAAGAAATTATTAATTCTCAAGGGACTAACATAAGAACTCTCTTTTTCACAAAAGCTCCGAAACCATATAATCGCTGACTCCTTCAGACAAATTAAGCAAACATCCCTGTTAGCAATCTCAGCTTGGGACAAACTAGAGCTCAGTCAGTTTGGGATAATCCCAGCTTTAAAAGATGGAAAACTATCAATAACAAACTGGAAACACAAGGCATTCATTCAGTACAAGACATTTCTAGAAATGATTCCTTTTACCGTTACTAACACTAATGAACAAATATGGAATCTCCCCTACTGAGGGTGCATTTATGGCTTTATGCAGCAAGTGATTAGAAATAAGCTAGATCTATCAGTATCCCTAAATGAAAAGTCTGTGTCCTTCCTGGGATGCATGAGAACTTCACTGTCTATATCTACATTTTATGTGTTGTTTGTAGACTCGGTCAGGGGGTCAGCAACAGAGTCACTCAGGTGGTGGTCCCAAGAACTAGGGTACTCAACTGATGACTGGGACTGGGAGAATACGTGGTCACAGGCACATAAATCCTTCAGCACAGTAGATCTTAGATTAATTCATTTTAAGACACTGCATAACCTCTACTATACCCCCTTTCAAAGGTTTAAGATGGGTTTAACTAATACATCACTTTGTCACAAATACAAGCTTAACCCTGGCACTTTACTACACATGTTCTGGTATTGCTCTCTTGTGTAACCACTATGGGTGGAAGTAGAACAATTATTCCAAGATGATCCCTTGATCTCGAATTACATTCAGCTAAACATGTGCATTCTAGGTGACTTCGAAGAAAATACCCACTGGTCCCGATGCATACCTTTCTTCTAATAGGTACATCCATTAGGCACAGTATACTGAAATATTGGTTAGAAGACAGGGTTCTGACTATACAAGAGTGGAAAAAGTTTATTAGAGATTCTTAGATTAGGAAAACTAGCATTGTCCTTGAGAGATAATACTTCTAGATATTACAAAAAATGGGATACCATTCACAGACATCTTTGCACAACCATACAGAAATAGGTACTAACATACTGTGACTTGTCTGTTTGTATTTAGGGTTAGACTTCTATGATAGTACTTTCATATGTGGTGAGTGTATCTGGCATGGTGAAGCTCACAGAGGGTCCTCAGAACTTTCTCACTTCTTTTACTTATTCCTCTTCTTTCCTTTTACTGTTTTTCTTACAGTTTAGGATACTTATACACCTAACATTTCTCCTTTTTCCTTCAAATTATCCTGTTGGTAGGTTAATAATTCCTTTGGACATAGCTTCTTTAAGTAGGAATGTGATAAAATCTGTTTAGCCAGAATGAGTATTGTATGTTGCTTTTTATGCAATCACATTTATACTTGATAACAATTGCATACTTATTACTAGTCAGATTTCAGGACTAGATACTGTATGTTAGAAAAGGATTTTCTAGAAATATTAATTTGCTTATATGGAGTTAGTACCTTTTTCAATGTATGTTAATCAACTAGATTGCTTTTAGTATACTATTTATTCACATTAACAGTCAGAGTAAGTACATATGATATTTGTTAACAGCATGTTCCTTAAACTGTTTAGCCTTTTTTTTAAAGAATGTATTCACAGGCTAATTGTTTCATCAAAATTTGCTTCTATACTTTGTTAATCAATACATGTAAACTCCTGTAATTGGTACTGTATTTTTCTATTTAAAACAATAAAAATGTTATTGACCAAAAAAAAAAGATAAGGAAGAGAGATGCAGAGTCGCTGCTTACTAAAAGGAAGCATTCGTGTGCTAACTAGGGCTGTGCAACAGCCGAATATCATTTTCCGAATACCATGAATAATGGGCTTTCCGAATATTCGGAGCTGAATCTCGAATAGTCCACTGTTTTGGCTGGTATTCGGCCGTGAGGTTGTCAAATGAAAAAAAAAAAGCCTTCCGTATCCTCCTAATAATCTTCAAAATAAATATTGTCTAGTGGTCTCACCCCCCCACAGCCGATTGCCGGTCCAAAATGAAGAATCCACCCACCCCCCGCCCTGGACTCTCATCCATACCTCAGTTCCTAAATGCGTAAAAAGTAAAAACAAACAAAACAAAATAAACTTATTTTCTGGTGTTCAGTGGACCCTCCACCTGTCAATAGCTTTCGCCCCCCCCATGATCCTGAGTAGCTACTGGCACAGCCCTTCATTACTCCACGGTTATCAGCCCAACCGAGCTTTCAGTGAATGAGCTGTGTGTGCACAAGCACGCACTCACCATTAAAAGCTCAGTCGGGCTGCCAGCCGTGGGAGGTGAGCGGGGTTGAAGCAGGCCCACTTGGGGTCGTGGGGGAGGGTGGGGGTCACTACTTGATAGGGTGGGTCCACTAGACACCAGGAAATGAGGGAATTTCTTTAATTTTTATACATTTGGGGACTGGGGTGAGTGTCTCAAGGGAGGGGAATTCTTCATTTTAGACCAGCGATTGGCCGGGGATTGGACCACTAGACACCAGGGATAAATATTTATTTCAATGCTGGTCAGGAGGCGCTCTTTATTTTAAATACCCCTTCGCCCACACGAATACCAAATATTTGGGAATTGATGTTACGCACAACCCTAGTGCTAACCATTGCATGACTATGAAGGCGGAGGTTGCAGCTGCAGAGAGAAATACCATACTCGGCTGCACCTGGAAGCTACTGTAGGATCCACCCAGCCCATAGCATAGTCTAGCACTGGTTATCTTTACCCGAGGACTGGATGCTGCGACATGTAGGTGGTGCAAAACCCAGTGGCTTGAGGACCAAGGACAGCCAAACCCTCCACTGCATAACACCATCCTGGACAAGAAGAGTGAAGCGAGGAGACATTGGAGCAACCAGATGCCCTTAGGAGAAGGATCACTGTAAGCTGCGGCATCAGTCCTCTGCACAGTGAGGGAGATCCCATGCTTTGGAACCATGAGTAAATCCAGGGCTTGTCCTATAAACCCTGCAAAATAGCTGGGAAACCATTTATTGCACTTAGCCATTTGGCCACGTAGTTACCCAACTCAGTGGGAGTTTTTTTTTTTATTTGATTGGCCTTTGGGTTTGGGGATCTCTGTTTCACAAAACATTGCTAACTTTAATTGCACCATCGCCAACCAGCTACATGCAACATCATTGTCTTACACCATTTTCATGGCTGGATACCCAATGAGGCACTGGGAACTCCTGGTTAGAATTAAGGGTTTAAGAACTGGTATTAGTGGGAGAAGATTGTGCCCCAGTAACATGAGGGCTGATGCAAGCATCTGTACTGTGCATGTGTGGTGTGGGGGGAGGCATGATTTGGACCTAGAAGGGCACATATTTACAGCCTGGGAAATTACTGATTTGGATGCACCTTGGAGGGCACTGAAGAGCAGCTGGAACTAACATGGACTAGGCCTAGGAGGGCACAGATGACCAGCTACAGGAGACTATCCTGCACTGCCTCATTGCTGTTTTGTCCTTATTTAGGGCCCTGGTCACTTAATAAAGTTGCTGTTCCTTTATTTAAAATCCTTTGAGTACTGTTTAAGTTACAATATTGAGTGAATGCTTTATGGGGACTGTGTTGGTTCATGGGTAGGCATTAAGTGAGATGGGTAGGTAACATCCCAGGGAGTTGTACCATCTTACATCAGACTCACTCTTTAACCACTCTCTTGGTGGAGGCACCATGCAATTTTCTAACTTAAACTTGGATACAAACACCCCCCAACAACAAGGAGATAAAAGGACCCAGACCCATCAATCTTCGTAACCCCATCCTAAAATGGGGCTTGCCTTTGGCTCTCTCAGAATGCTGCTGCCGCCTTCCCCTGCACCTTATTCACCCACCATCCCAGCCCAGACTGCAGTTGCAAGACCCAGGGCTGGAATGGACACTCATTTGTTCTGAGGGCTCATTCAGTGCCTCTCACCTGCTGCCAGCATGCCACCACCACTCTTTGCTCAGCCGGACCCTAGACTGCCTTTAGGATCAAGGAGCCCACAGCAAGGATGTTGCTCAGTTTCAAGCAGCCCTCAAAGCTGCACAAAGTACAAAAATGCTCCTCTCCTGGAAGCACGAACTTTGGAGACTAGTGCAACTCTGCAAAATAACTAAAACTAATCTAAATCCTGTCCTTCTGAAACTGACATCAGTCTGGAGCTCAGCTCTGCAGAACAGTTCAAAATTGCAAGCTGGCTCAGGACTTGTATGCATGCTTTCCCCCTGAAACAGACAGCCACTGAAAGCCAGAAGTTTAGCATAATGAATAAGAGACGCTAGCCACTGATATTTTAACTCCTAGAATTCTGCCTAAGTAAGGAGATGTGCAAATAGGGCAGATTTGTCTGATACAAAACCTCTGAGGAGAGGAGAGAGTTTTGTGAATGGCTTTCATTTGCTATCGCTGTCTGACTAAAAAGTTTGTCCAAAACGGATTTGAGATCCCTGGAAAAGGTGATTGATGCAACTAGAGTGCCAAGCCTGGGTTCTAGCACCAAATTACAGCAGGGGTTGCCTTGAAAGCTGCTCTGCATCTGGAAAAGCGGTGAGTCACTGCCTTCTACTGCTGTTAGGATTTTATCTTGACAGAGGATTGAACCAGCTAAGGTCCCAAGTGACTGCCCACCTGTTAGGGTCGGTGAAGGCAAGCACCTTCATGGGGTCAATAGGACCATCATAGCCCACACCCATCACCACTGAAAGCATGTTGGGTTCGCCACACCTGTAACCAGTTTACAAAACAGAGCTCCCATCATCCAAAGACATCACGGCCCACACCTTTTGCCACCAGGAGCATGCTGGGTCCACCACACCTGTATCTAGCCTACATAAATGACTATTCAGCCATCATCTGATTAAGCAGAGGAGATGTCCCCATGGAAACCGAACCAGCCTGTCATCTAAAGGTAATGAGTATTGGGTTTTACCCACAGACCTTATCATTCCTATTGTTTAACTAGCTAGCGATACTTTCTGGGCATTACTGCACAAACTTAGAATCAAGCTCACAGCTACAGCTTACACCCAGGAGCAATTGTTTCACTGTCCATCCAGTTGTGTAATTTGCCAGTCAGCAGCTGCAGCCAACAATCGAATTTACATGGCACTGCACAGAGGTCCAGGTGTCACAAGCATGCAACTTTGCATCTGTGTGCACACTCGAACTGTAACTGGGAGCTCCCAGAGGTACAGTGGGGTTAATTGGTGCACTAGAGATGGCAGAGGTGCTGAGACACCTTATGGTTGGGGTGAATGCAAACTGCTGTTTATTTTACCTTTGCTTCCGTTGTCCCTACCTTGTTCTCCAATCCCAACATAAACCCATCAGTTATATATTTGCAGCTGCTGATGTAGTTTGCCATTATTGCCTTGCTGTTTATTTGCATGCTTAAAGTAGTAAGTGGGAAGGGACTGTGTTATTGTGTTCCCTGTCACAGAGGGTGGAGATTGTGTTTATTTCCTGTGGGGAACACCCTGACAGTGCTCTGTCATTAGGATCCCCATAGGTGGAGGAACCACACCACTTTCCAAGTCCATGTCTAATCATGAACGCAGGCGTCATTCACCCAAAGGCATAACAGACTTTGTCCTTTACCATCTCCAGGCTTAGTTAGCACATCTCGTGGGTGGGGATGGTTATACTTGTAGAGCCCACAAGGCAGGGGTAGCCATTTAGACATCTGCGGCAACCTGGTGGCATTTAAAGACACCTCAAGTGCTCCCCATATAAACACATACAATTAAAGGGAAGGTCCCCGCTTCCTTTTTTCTGTGTACCTTTGTGGTTTGCAGACATGTACAATGATTGCCTCTATTGCATCTTCCTAATTTCATCAGGATTTAAATGCAAATAGTTACTTTAGTCTGGTGTGAAAACCTTCTCGACTCCATTGCAAAGATCGTGACTCAACTCATGTAAGCCTCCTGGGATTTTATGATGCTGTAGAGCTAATGCCTGCGGTAATTCTACTCTATCAGTCAGTGCTGTTAATGTCCTCTACAGCCCCTGTGTTCTTGTCTTGTGCTGACCGTCACAGCCCCCTCTAACATCCTCAAGGTGAGTGACTCCCCCATCTCCCATCCCGCTGCAGTCGCCTCATCTTTCAACTCCTTTTTATCACTAGTGCCTCCTTCCTTCCACCTCCCCAACCCCTCCCTTCTGCCCCTAACCCTTGTTCCACCCTCCACCTTATTCTGCTTCCTTACCATTCTCTGTGACCTTCAAGGCCTTTCTTATTCTTAACCCACACAAGGAAAGTAGCCTCGATGGCCTTGACCCCAAATTCGTCCTCTCTGCCCGGCCATTGCTCATCCCCTTACCCACCTCCTCAGTCGCTCCTTGTCACTTGCTTGAGCCCCTCATCTGTGGAAGCAGGCCACTGTCATCCACCTTCCCAAAGGGGGAGACCCCTCCCTTCATGGCAACTACCATCTGCCTCCTTCCCACCCTGACTAAACTTCGGGAACACCTGATTTTTTTTCACAACTCTCCCCTTTCCTTGACGAATTCTTCTTCTTCACTCCTTTCCAGTCTGGCTTCAGGAAATCCCACTCCACCACCTTTCTCCTTATGTTCACTGACTCCATCCTTTCTGGCATGGACCAGGGGCTGGTCACCTCTGCCATCTTTGTCAACCTGGCCAAATCCTTCGACACTGTTGCTCTCCCCATCCTCCTGAGCAATCTAAAAGTGACTGGGCTCTCCTGCTCTGAGTGGTTTCGCTCATACCTAGAGGGTAGTAGCCAAGCTGTTCATATTGGTGATGCCATCTCCCCTCCTCTCCCTATCTGCACTGGCATCTTCCAAGGGTCTGTCACTGGCCCCATCCTATTCTCCATTTTCCTAAGTGACCTACCCCTTGCCTGCAACTCTGCATCCATTCATATGAACGCAGATGATGCAGTTCTCAATTCCTCTGACCTCATGACCCATCTCCAACTGGATTTCAGCAAAATCTACACTGGTTTAGGGCCAAGCAGCTGTCTCTCAGTGCCAAAAAAATGGCCTCCATGACCTTTGGCGCTAGGCAGAGACTTGCAAGCTCACTCCTCCTTCCCCCTCCTTCCAGACCGTACCAAGTTAGAAGAGCGCTTCCTGAATAGGGCTGTATAAACCAAGCTGCAGGAACTGTGCATGTTGAAGCAGCAACAGAGGTAGAATAGTGTCAAGCAACTAACACTACCCCTGTCACTATTCATCCGCCCAGAGGAGGAGGAGGAGGAGGAGAAGGAGGAGGAAAGTGCGGTCTCTGGCCAAGCTGCCCCCATGGCAGAGCTGTTAAGGTAGTAGCTCAGCCAGGAAAGACTGGGAGACCGATTCTAATCCTGGTCTCCCCTCAACATTTTTTTTCTTTCTTTCTGGTCCTCGGGGTTGTGCCTTGGTCCCCTCTTCTGGCCAGTCTTCACGGCCCCGCCCCAGTCGTGGCCAGAGCTACACCTCCTCCCGCCGCAGCCCTTTCCAGACCGCATCGCAGTGGGTACTTACCCCAATACAGCAGAGACTTGGAGGGTGGGCCCAGGAGGGAGCTGACTTAGGCGCGATCGTGGCGGCGCCATTGGGGCAACCATCATGCTGCTGAGGATTTTCTTTGTAGATAGCCCCCCCCCACCAGCAGTGGCGTCAATGACACTGCAATGCATGTTTCTGTGCCTTGCTCATCGGACGCCGCCAGCACCATCCCTTGTTTGACCCCAAGCTTGCACAGCCCCAGCCACTGCTAGGGGCCAGCACTCGGTGGTCGTGCCCCCACCCACCCGGAGGAGGACAGCTGTCCCTGGATGTTCGATCCTCCTTCTCCCGGCTGACCCCTGGCGATCTGTGTCCATTCCCGAGCATGTGAGGTGTGGAGTCCAGCACCTCAACCCTCAGCACCACCGGGTTGGCTTCCCCTCAGCATTTTAGTCGTGTGGAAATAGTAATTCCATGGCCCTACAAATTTAACTTTTCCCCATGATCCGCTCCCCCTCAGAGTTAGGATCTTTAAGTACGGGGGTGCGAGGGACAGAGCCCCATGCATCGGAGGTGTGGGGGCAGAGCCTCCCACAAGAAAAGAGAGAGATTTATTGTTATTTATTGTAGAATGGTAGCAGTCATCTTTCCGCTACCATTCACGCTGTGTTTCACTGGCTTTCACTAGGTTGTGGAAAGAGGTAACAAGGCAAGAGCCCATGAGAGCCTCTGTCATTCACCGTGATAATCCAGCTTATTCCGTAGCAAAAATTGTCCAAGTTTGGTTTTATAGATTTGTTTGGAGTTGCTGATAACAATCTGTCAGAAGTTTATTCCGTGGACCAATGATTCTCTGTGAGAAGAAATAGGCTTGTTTATTTCTTGTAGATTTGGTATGTGTTAATTGTAGTGGATACTCTCTTGTATTAATGTTGGTTTGCTTAAAATCAAGGCCCATCTCAGGCATCAGATAAGCATCATTTATGACCACTCTTGCCAATAATAGGGCACCCCATTACCTACTAGTTTGTAGAGACATTGGGTCTGATTACAAGATGGCTTACGCATTGCGCAAGCCAAGTTACACCAAACCCCATGGTGTAAATTGCAACTTGCACCATGCGTTATGCCGTTTGCTATTCCAAAAGGCAGCTTGTGCCATGCCGTATGCGGGTTGCGTCAAATGTGGGTTATGCCACCCAATACACCCGCAACCAACAATGGCATGGCGCAAGGGTGGGTTACAGCAGCAGCTGTGCCATATTCCAGAAGGGCGGCTGCCGTAACCCACTTATGCTATTCCAAGAGTCGCAATGATGCAGTGGAGTTAGACCATCATGAAGATGGTCTAAGGGGCATTCGTCTGTGCCAGTCGATGGATGTCCACTCTGCAGCACTGTGGTAAAGGTACTGCAGTGCTCCACATGCCCCTGAACACATTCATGCCCCCACCCTGAATGTCGGGGACCCCCAGGATCCAAAGCAATGTGCCCCCAAACACCAGTACCACCTGGCCAGCCCCAAAATGCCCCTGGTGCATGTGGCAGTGTTCCAGGGCGGGTGCTCTGAGGGGCAGTTCACAGCGGGCTGCAACTAGCGGCATGCAGGGCCATGGTCGTGGCGCTAGCCTACACCTGCCGCAAGTCACAGGACATAGGTTCCGGGGACTCTGCCTGTCTTGGAATACAGCACAGGGTCTCTGGCATAGTGCCGCATGGCGCAGCTCGCATACACCCATGAGTTTCATCATGCGTCTTGGAATCAGCCCCATTAGGTTAAACTTTTAAAACCTTTCATCGTATGAGAGGTCTTTAGCATCTTTAATTTGTTTTGTTATTTTGCGTTGGATTTTTTCTGTTCTAGCAATATCCTTCTTTGTATAAGGGCACCAGAGCTGTGATGAGTAGCCCAGTTGTGGGTGTGCATATGCTCTATGTAGAGGCATGAGGACAGATTCATCTCAGGATCTAATGTTACGTTTAATAGACCAACAGATCTTGTTGGTGCAAGCCAACTTCTCTATCTGTTTGTCGAATGTAAGATCATTCGAAATATATACGTCAAGATCCTTTTCACAAACAGATTTTTGTAATGTTTGACCATTGAGAATGTAATGGTATTGAGGATTATTAGGGCCTAAGTGCATGACACAGCTTTTTTATTATTAAATGATAAACCCCATAGGATGGACCAAGCAGACAGAGTATCCAAATCTTTTTGGAGAGTAGCATTTCCTTGAAGTGTACTACAGGGACTACCAATTTTGCAGTCATCTGCGTATTTTGAAGACCAGGGCCCAGATATTCAAAGGGTTGTGCATGGCGCAACAGTGTTGCGCCATCTTGCCAGCATACTAACCGATGATATTCAAAAGGAAAAGTCACAGCGGCACAAATCCATGATCGCGGGCGCATCAGTAATATGTCTGGCACAGGTAGGGGGCGTGCCCATGCATAACTGCACAGCCTGATGTTCAGCCCAGGATGAGCAGAGCCATGCATGCACAACCCCTACCTGCACCAGCACAAAGTTAAGGCAAAAAAGGAACAACTGATGGCCACCCACAGGTGAGCTGCGCGATGCAGAGGCGCAACCACGGCAGCTGCCACCTGTGGTGGCCACCAGTCTCGCTGCACCGCGCGCGCCCATGCCCGATCGCAGGCATTTGTATAAAAAGATTAATGTCCTATATCCCTGGTGGTCCAGTGGACCGCTATCTTCCCGATCGCGGGCATCTGTAAAAATGAAAGACTTCCAATATCCCTGGTGGTCCAGTGGACCGCTTTCTGCCCGATCGCGGGCATTTGTAAAAGCAGACTTCCAATATCCCTGGTGGTCTAGTGGACCGCTTTCTGCCCGATTGTGGGCATTTGTAAAAGCAGACTTCCAATATCCCTGGTGGTCCACTAGACCGCTCTCTGCCCGATTGTGGCATCTGTTAAAAAAAAAAAAGTCCTATATCCCTGGAGGTCTGGGTGCCCCCTCCCTACCCGCCACATGAGCTCCACCGCCCGGTCAGCGGCAGCACCCCTGCCTGCTGCCCACCCACCTGACTTCGGTAGGGCTGCCGCCCATTGGTTCCTGGCGTGAGCCAATGGGCGTGCCAGCGCCATCTACACATTCAGATATGTGTGAATGAATCATTCACATATCTGGAATGTGATATCGGGAAGGCTGCGCTTATTGGCTCACGCTGCGAGCCAATGCGACAGCTACTGGTATCAGGTGGCGGGCGGCAGGCGGGTGGGGTGCTGCCGGGCTGACCGGGCGGTGGAGCTCGAGTGGCGGTGGGGAGGGGGGACCCTAGACCACCAGGGATATAGGACCTTTTTTTTTTTTTACAGATGCCGCGATTAAGCAGAGAGCGTCCACTGGACCACCAGGATATTGGACGGGATCTTTTTAAACAAATGCTCATGATCGGGCTGCAGGTAGGCGTTGATCTCGACGGCTGCTGCCTGGCAGGGTGCCAGGCGTAAGTCATCGGGGATCAGTGCACCTGCATGCAAATGGGATATAATGACATGAAATGGCCCCATGTGCATCTTGCATACATTATGGCCCCATTTTCATGTCAACTTTGAATATCGCGGTTGCTTGTGCATGGCACAATGGAACTTGCGCTAGCACATCTCCATGTTCCACTCTGGCCACTTGCGCTGGCGTAGTGCCACTGCACCATGCACACTGGGGGTGGCCAGGGTGCGATATTCAAAGCTGCTGAGCCATGGCGCAGCTCCGTTGAATATCGCCCAGTCCACACCCCTGTGCAGCTAAGTTGAGCTGCGCTCAAGCTTGCGCCACAGCCTGGCGCAGTTTGAGTATCTGGGCCCAGCTATTTATGTTGAGTGTAAGGTCAGCAATAAATATTTGAAAATGAAGGTAAGACAGCACCCTGGGGCACTCCACTTGTAACTGGAAGCCAATCAGAAGTATGGCCATCAATAATCACTCTTTGGAATCGCTTTTTTAACCAGTTGTAGATCCATCTGATAAAACATGGGCGGATGGAGCAAAAAAATCAATTTTTCTGTAAGAACCCAATGTGGGACCAAATCGAAATCTTTCTTAAAGTCTAAAAGGACAGTGTCGCATGGTATTTTATTATCTAGATGTGAACTAATTTTTTCATAGAAACAAAGAAAATTGGTAATGCAGGAGCACCCTTTTGAAAAGCTGTGTTGGATGAAATCCGAATTGCCTAATGAGGTGGACATTCTCGATTTGATGATGCTTTCCATTATTTTGCAAATAACCAAAGTCAGACTTATTGATCTATAATTATTCATATCTCCCTTATCGCCTTTCTTGAAGAGAGGCATTACATTTGCATTTTTTCCAGTCTAGTGGTAAATCACCTTTTCGGATACTTTGGTTAAACAAATTCTGGAGAGGCAGAACTAAGTGTTCTTGCATAATGTTAACCATATCAGTTGAAATACCATCAGGACCCGGAGGAGATCCTTTTTTAGACTGTTTATGGTGTCTATAAGTTCTTCTTTGGTGAAACTAACATCTTCACAGGGAGGAAAGTTAATTGGGGAGGGTGCTGCGGTGGTGATGTTGAAGGCTTTGCAAAAGTGACTGTTCAAGTGGGAGGCCACCTCTGTAGGTGAGTTGATTTTTGATGAAGAAATTATGAGTGTAGCAACCTTACAGTTTTGGTTTTTTAATGAATTTATGTAGCTGTAAAATTGCTTGCTTTTCCCTTTTTTAGCTAGAGCTTCTTCTGCATTCATTTTAGCTTTTTTAATCACGGCTTTGCAAACTTCTATAGGCATCCCAATGTTAACCTGATTTGTAGGTCTGATACTTTATATAAAGTTTTTTTTTCCTTTCAAGCAGACCACTAAAGCAGTAGGTTAGGCTAGGGGCATGTTAGGGTGTATTAGTAGGGGTATCACAAGTCGGAAGAGGGAGGTAATAATACCTCTTTACAAGACGCTGGTTAGACCCCATCTGGAGTACTGCATGCAGTACTGGAGGCCACATTTTCACAAGGACATTAACCAAATTGAGGCAGTCCAGAGAAGGGCAACCAAAATGGTGCAGGGACTGCATCAGAAAACGTATGAGGACAGATTAACGGAGCTCAATATGTGTACCCTAGAGCAAAGGAGGGAAAGCGGTGATATGATCGAAACATTCAAACACCTTAAGGGCATTAACAAGGTGACAGAGTCTAACATGTTTCAATATAAGAAAAATAGCAGGACAAGAGGACACAGCATGAGATTAGAGGGAGGCCGATTAAGGGGTAATGTGAGGAAGTTCCTTTTCACAGAAAGGGCGGTGGATGCATTGAATGGCCTACCTCAGGAAGTGGTGGATATGAGTACAGCGCAGGGCTTCAGACATGCATGGAATAGGCATAAGGGAGCAATACAGATGAGTATGAATAGATAGGCCATTGACAGAGCAAGGCAGATGGCACATTCATAAGGTAGAAAAAGAAATGGGCAGACTGGATGGGCCTTGCGGTCCTTATCTGCCATCAACTTCTATGTTTCTTGATAAGCTTTTTATTTTATTATTCATACACTTTGGGTTAAGGGAAGAGCAATTTCTGTATTGTTTCATACTGGTTGGAATACAGAGTTCAGTGGTACTGAGAATAATTAGACTTTAGTTTTAACCAAATTTCCTCTACAGATTTATCTTTTAGTGCAGAATGCCAATGTCAGTCATTAGTGAGTTAATTTTAAAAATATCTGCCTTTTTATATAGATATATCTTAGATTTTTTAACGGATTGCTTAAATTTTGTTCTAATATCGAATTGGACCATATTATTGTCACTATTAGCTAATGGTAGTGTTACTGTACATTTCTGAATAGCTATAGCATCCGAAGAAACTATAATATCAAGGCTATAATCACCTCTTGTGGGCACAGATACTTGCTGAGAGAGGGCTAGTTACAAAGATGCCTCTCCATTCTTTAGTTTAAAGTAAGGCACTGTTGAGCAGCCATAAAGTGTGAAGCCAATTTCGAGGTTCCTTTTTGTTTAAGTGCAGTCTATCTTTAGAGAAAGGGTTTTATCATGATAGAAAATATTCCAGTGAACTATAAAGAGAACATCTTCCTTGAGCACCAGTTTTTAAGCCTGGCGTTTATCCTAGCAATGGTCACATTTTGGAGGTGGGCTCGTGAGATAAGGAGAATACCTGATATTGCTACTCAGCAGTCTTTGTCTTTAATTTTACGACCTAAACGATAAGTTCATAACATATGTCCTTTTCATGCGTACGCCCAATATTGTTAGTTCCCACATGAATTACTATATTAACTTTAGGTTCTATGATTAAATCATCAATACAGGTGGCCACATCTTCTGTTTTATCTCCAGGCAAGCATGTGATGTTATTCCTCAGAGAATAACATCATTCTCCCTCCATACTACTAGGGAGTGCACGACCGTGGGGAGTTTTAAACAGGCCTTGAAATCTTTCCTTTGGGAAAAAACTTATGGATGTATTACTTGCTGAACTGTACTGTTTTTATGATGCTGAATTTGTTGGATGTTATTGTCTTATTGTACTGTGCCTTGATGCCTGAAAGGCGCACAATAAATAAAGTATTATTATTATTATTATTTCCTGGAGGAAGAACAGAATCTATGTAATGAACTATGGAGTCTCCAATAACTTGCTGAGACCTAGTTTTATTTTGTAACACATGAGAAGGGTTAGATGAGGATAAATCGGGATCACTTACCTGGCGGCATTTAGTAGTGTCACTGTATTGAGAGCGCTGTCAATACAGCATTGTTACAGACTGCGCTGTTATTGACAGCGCCTTCAGACCTAGTGCCTTCCAGACCCCTGATGGTGTTCTGATTGAAGACGCCTCCTTTAAATACCTCATGGTGTAGTTGGATTGTCATCTAGACTTTTCTACGCATGTGGACACCATCCACAAGAAGTGGCACCCTAAACTTGAGGAACCTCACGGGAACAACGCCAGTATCCCACACCCTGCTCATAGAGAGATCATCGCGAAGGTGATTCTACCTATCTTTGATTACACAAACATTGTGTATAGCATTTCTCCCAAGTCCACCTTGCCTGGCTGGATCCCCTTTTTCACTCCTTCTGCAGCTTTGCCCTGGACTGCTTATACAGAACTCACTACTGTTCCCAGTATTACTCCCTCTCCTTGCTCTCCTGATGCAAGCAGTTAGCTCACTGTCATCTTCATCTCTAAATTGTGCCTGAGCTCCCTCCCCTCCCAGTTTTCTTTCTTCCTCTCCTCTCACTCCTGTTGCAGCTCTGACACCCACTCTTTCACACGTCGCCCTGTAAAAATCATCTGCTGGTCAAACTACTTTATCCTTCTGCTTCGTTAAACTTTGGAGCACCATCCTGGTTGCTATTGGTAATGCTCCCTCTTCCCTATTACTAAAATCCCTCCTCCATGACTTTACTACTTGATCCTGTAGTTGTTGCGGATCCTAGACTAATTCCACTGCTCCTCCCTCCATACTACTCCCCCTCCCCACTTCCCAGGTTCATTGGTCTACTTCTCCCTCTGCCTAGTCCCCGCTGTACTTGTAATCTCCCTTACCTCCCTCATCTTGCAGCCTGTTGCATTTTGCTGAACTACTGTATTGCTATTAATATTCTGTGTTTTGCACTACTTACTTTGTGCTTCCTGTTAATGGTCTCAATGCATAATTTTTACTTTTTATAATTCTTAGTATTATTATTGTTTTATAATTGTAACATTACTGTTGTAACTTACTACTGCATTCTCCGCATCCTCTTCCTCCAGGACACATCTGGAAATGAGCTGTTAGCCCAGTATGTTTATCCTGGTGAAAATAATAAATAAATACATAAAAATAAATAAAGATGTAAGGTGATTCACAAAGTCACTTGATAAAATCCTGCTTCCAAACTGCTAAGTAATTAATGAAAATTAGGTGGGCAAAAGGTTGTTCACATGCAGCTGCCATGAAAATGGGTGTGTTTCATGCACCTTGTTTTTTATATTTGTAGGTATCTCTTGATCTATATTTGTAATATATGGTTTGTCACTTTTCCCATAGGAAAAAAGTGATACCCAGAAGTCATTATACCATCAATCTGACATCAGAAAGTCATAATTACGTTGATCTGGTGTTGGAGCAATTGTGTTAGGAGTTGGAACCTTTACTGTTGTCACAAGCTGCTTGCACATTTCAAAACCTTGGGCTGGATTTTCAAAGGGTGGCAAAGGACTTACGGCAAGTCTTGCATAAAACCCTTGCATCAGTGTGGCTGTGCCAGTCCTGATTGCCAGCTGCATCTGATTTTACAATCTTGGGCAGTGTTCTGACAGTTTCCATGATCTAAGCCAGCTTGCACCAAATATCTGGCACAAGCTCCGTAAAAATGACCCCTGGGATTGCCGCAAGCTAAACCACAAAAAGTTGGTCCAACTTGCAGCAACTGCCCACACAGGACAGAAAATCCCATTCAATTGCCACAGGCCTGGAGCATCATATCTTTTGCGCACCCAGGGCTTGTGGCAATCTAAGCCATCTAAAAATCCTGTCCCTTGTGTCAGTTTCAGTGCTGTCAAGGGGGTGAGATCTGCTTTTCTAAAAAAACATTCAAGTGCTTTTTTACTTGCCCCCTCCTTACTGGTTCCCCCGTGTATACAATTCTGAATTCAGATCTCAGTAATCCAAGCTCCTTCCTGCCCACATACCCAGCTGATCACTTTCCCTTCTTTGAAAACACAAAAACGTACTTACTGTAAATCTAGATGGGAGGCTGCCACCTTTTAAATAAGCATTTGTCATGCCAGCCGTTTGCTTGCATGGTATATGTTTCAGGGACGCATTGCCAGATGAGTGATGTATTTGAAATGAAGGCATGGGGGGGGGGGTAGGCTACTCACACACAAGAGGAAATGTAATCATTTAATACACTATACTTGTTTTCTGATTGAATGAATGAGGTATCAGGCTTAAAACTGCTGCTTTCAGTCAATGTACTATTTGTTTAATTTCACTCGGCTCAGCCAGAGCTACTCATTACTGGTGTAAGCAGTCATTTTCTCCTGCAGTTTGGTGGCACTACAGAAACATTACCACCTCTGGCAATTTATCTTATACCAAACAGAAACAGAACTGAAACACTTACTCTTCTCCCTCTGTTGAATACTGTACTTAACTGGCCCACACATTGCCTGGCCGACTGAGGCCGTGACTATGATGAAGCCTCAAAGTGATGACCCACACCCACGAACCCTGCTTGCCCTCCTCAGAGTCCTGGTCACATCCCCAAGCCACTTACCAGGCAGCATGCTGGCATTTGTTAATTTGCTGCTGGTCAAGAGTGACGGACTGGTTTGCCTTCCTTACCTGGCTGCCCTGCCCCAGTGCTGCTATGGTGGTGGAGTGGAGGAACTAACCATCCGTTGCTGCAACTTGCTGTCCACTGTGCTGCCTGGCTGCTACAGTATGACATGTTACTGCAGCTTCTAACACTTGTATCCAAATTGGCACTTAACTACTGTTCTAATTCTTACGACAATGCTCCAATTACTGCTCAGTTTGACTATCTTATGTATATTGTTTCTTGTGACTTATGTATGTACTGTATGTAAAACACGCTGTATGAATTGATTGTACAATCCCATTAGGTAATGTAAGTTAATCGTATTCTACACATTGTATTATTCATATGTGAAACGTTACTCTGTATGTAAGTCTTCCCTTACCCCTTCTCCCAGGATGCACCATGAGACGAGCAATTTGTCGTTCAGTGTGCCTTTGTGGGGAAGCTTTTCAATAAATAAATAAATAAAAATACCTCTCACCTGTGCTGTCCAGCTCGGTCCTGTGGTGGTCGCTTGGCTTAGAAGGGGAGTGTGTTCAATGCATGTGCAACTGACCACTTCTGATCATGCATGTCTAACATGGCATGGAAATGCCAGCAAACCCGTGCATGAACGAATCTGAATTTATTTAAAGGCCTGTAACTTAAAATTATTTCTGAATAGAGGACACGTCGTTAAGCATCACAAAGTGACTGCACAGCTGAAATGACCACTGTAATATGTTTAATTCATTAATTTACATATAAAAGCCATGACTTTGGGCATGCACATTAGCATCAGAGGTAATACACATGCCCAAAGTCAAAACTTCAAAAATTGTTTTTTCTTATATGCCTTTCAACAATCCAGAATCGTTCATGCACATGTTTACTGGCGCTTCCACGTCATGTTGGACGTGCATGCGCAGAAGCGGGGGGTCGCCATCGATTTCACTCAGGATGAGTAAATACTGAAAATATGTAAAAATGTCTCTGCACATTTTATGATAAGCAATAGTGCTACTTTTTTCAGCACAGTGTATCCCTCTCTCCACAAATTTATACTAAACTGCAGGCTCATTAAGGCAGCTGCAGAAAGCTGCTTTTCTCACCTGCTTCATGCAAATGAAAGGACTGGAGTGCTCTCTCATAGGAGCGCTTTGGTTCTTTCAGCTACACAGAGTTTGCACCCAGCAAGCTGTAGTAGTGTCATGATCAGAGTACCTGGTCATTGGTCTGCATTGCTGAGTCCCTTGCAGCTTCAGCTGCAATAGGCTTGGCAGTGACATACCACTGAAATGCCATTTTGTAACAAAAACGTTTCTTGCGGCGAGTGCAAGCAAACGTATAAAGGTACTGAATAGCCTCTGGTAGTATGGACCTTTGAACTGTAATGTCGTACATATTTTAGGTGCGAAGTAAGTGATCAGCTAGGTGTGTTGGTGAAGGGAGATTTGAAGTGCCATGCTACAAAACATAACAAACAGCTAACCTGTCTGTCATGGGGCACCCATCTCAGGATTCTGGTGACAAGACCGCTTAGCTTCACACTTATGGTTTATCAAGTATCCCTTGATTGAGTTATAGCCCCATAACAGAGAGCTAGCTATCAATTATTCTACTTATAGTTCCCAAACAGCAATTTTGTGATTATAAAAGTGACCTTGCTTGCATTTTTGTTGTGTGACAGTTGTACACCTACAGTTCATGGTTCTCACACCTTAAGAATGTGCATGAGACCACTTGTGCAATTGTAAGAGTGCCATTGGATGGATGGCCTATCAGCACAGCAGTAGAGACACTGTTTATGACATCAGCGACCAGTGTTTGGGAACGATCCTGGGTCACTAGGGGCTAGTCAGGGGAAGGAGCAGTCAGCATCCCTGGAAATGCTTGCTTCCCCTGTGGGAAGAGGCTGGCAGAACTCCACTGTGCTACAGCCACTGCCACCTGGGTGCTGTCAGAGGGGCCTAAGTAAGGGAGAGGAGGATGTTGCTAGCTGTTGCAGTGGGTGCATGGACACCTGTGAAGGCAGTGTCCTCAGGGGATGGGAGAAACCAAGGGGCAAAATCCCTCCCACATGCAGCATGATAGCCTCAAAACCCCCACAGGCAAGCACTCACTGATGCAGGGCACCCCTTCCAACTCTATCCTGTCCTTCCCTCCGGCATACTGGGCTGCACCATAGGGAGAGTTCCAGGAGTGGTGGTAAGTCCCAGGGGATGGCAGGGTGATGTGGCAGGGGTAGATTCTGGGGGGACTGAAGGGATATATTCCTGGCTGAGGGAGAATAAAGCAAATAAACAAAAAAAAAAAAGAGTGCCATTGGGGGACCTAGTAGAAGAGGTAGTCGTAGTAGTAAGCTCTTTATTGCAACTTAGAAAAAAGATCATTTGAACTTCATATAATTTCATGGCTCGAATATATTTTTGTACAACATTACACAATAGAATACCTGAGAAAAATCCCAAGGAAAGACCTACAAGGGCAAGTGGTGTTGGCTGGTACTGTAGTAACCTGTGAGCTCAGTTCTGATAAGTACTTTGAATAAAATAGGATGACAGGGTATCCCCACTGAACTAGTGGGAAGGAGGAGTTTATCTGGTCTTCATTTCCCTATAAATATGTATATATGTAACATACATGTCACGGACGACATGGAATTTAAGCCAAACAACATTTAGATATTAGTTTCTATCTATTAAAGGTCACCTAAACCATCTCTTTTACCTTGACGCCTTTTGAAAAATCTTACCATACTTGGGGAGCAGTGTCCTGTAATAATACTATTTACTCTACTCTCCATGTTTAAACATGTTTTTGTAGGTTTTGAAAATGGGTCCTTATCAGGAAATGTTTTGAAATTCATGTGTCAATAATATTATGACATGTACTGCGTGATCATGTCATCGTGGCAAGATAGCTCTGATGGCACTGTGTATTGTCTGTGGAGTTATAAATGCTCTTGAGTTGCTGTGTATAGTTAATTTATCAGTATTTAAATTATGCATCAGAGTCAACTTAAACATGTCAAAACACAGAAATAAAGGTAATTATTACTATTTATGAACACTGCCTTACATTCTCTACAAATGGATGGAAGGATTTTTTAAATGGTGCCAAGACAAAAGATAGGGTTTGACTATTCTTTAAGCAAAGTAAAATGTTTTGTCAGGTTTTATATAAAGTATATGTCTAAAGTTGAGATCTTAAAAGACATAAAATCACATGATAGTCTCTAGTGCAACATTCACAGTCAAAAATGTTACTTCAAGCAGGGTTTTTTAACAATAACTAAAAGAGTATAGGATATCATTTCTAATTGACATCGGTTTGGAATGTTTCCATGTATAGAAGTGATATCTATAAACCTGTAAGATCCATCTGTAACTGTACCTGAATAAAAATGGATAGGAAAACTGTATTTTGCACTGTTTTGTTTTTATGGGCAGCTTTCTGTTACAGTTCTTTTCATGGAAATCTGATCTGGAGTTTTAACAATGTAACAGTTTGTGCACAGAACTCTGAGCATGGTTCTGATAGGACAACAGCTCCTACTTAGCATTCTGTACCCAAACTGTGACATAGTAAACTCCAAATTACTGGTTACATGAAGAGAATTGGGCAGAATGTTGCCCATCAAAAGAAAACAACTGAAAACACAATTTTTGACATCAAAATTTGTTCAGGTACAGTTAAATATGACTCTGTTGGTGGTATTTCATTTCTGTTACATAGAACAGTTGGCACAAATGTCCTGTCCCCTTGAAGTCAAAATATCAGTCAATAAAAACAAAAGAGCACACAGACACAGTCCTACCAGGCACCGCCTGTCAGGACCAAAGGTCCTATAAGTAACCATAACAAGGAGCAGTGCATACTTAAGTAATAAGCTATGGGGGGGTGTGGGTTATTGGGGGATTTACCATGGCTAGCATGCACCTCGTGAGTAAATCTTTCAAGCTAGTAGTAAATCCCCGATAACCAGATCCCTTGTAACCTCGAATTATACCATAAGGATTATACAATAAGGCATAAGGCCTTCCGCCCGCACTTCCCCCACCCTCCCTATCCTCTCACCAGTAGCGCTTTATTTTTAAGTCTATTTCTAAGTTTACCCTTGATGTTGTGTCTCTACCTAACATTTGGCACATTTTGAGGTACTGTAATTAGCTATGCCTCAGCCTCTTGCTTCTTTTTACTATGTAACTATGTATAATCCTGTCGACCTTTGTATATATGTTTACCTTCCATTTCTCGAAGTGGAACCTTTGTAAATAAGCAGTTCTAGGAGCGTGGATATGTTGTTCATCCACACACTCTGGCATGTCCCTTTCCCCTTTAAATTCACTGGAAAGTCTTCAAGCTGGCTCCTCCCACCCACCCGGGTGATAAATACCTCGGCTCCGCCCCATGACGCCAGATCTTCCTTTCCGTTGGAAGATTCAGGTTCCCTCGTGCTACTTCTGCAGTTTGTAGGCCCTGGATTCTCAATGACGGTTTTCACTGCAATCGGTTTCTTTAAAACTCATCAGAGTTTACGATTCCAATCCGAGCACATCGGACATGGAGGACAAGTCATCCCCCGGATTTTGCCGGTGTCCCTGCAGACAGAAAATGTCACGCACCGATCCCCACCTGTGTCTGTTGCTTGGGTGTCGTGCATGACACCACTTCTTGCACCATTTGTCTGGCCTTCCATCCCAACATCCTGGACGACTGCAAGGCGTGACTAAAACTAGGGAGACCGGAGTTTCGCAACCCACCGGTGAAATCGAAGGAGGCCAGGTGGGCGGTTTCAGCGGCCGCGGGATCTGCCAAGCAGCTCGACCAGATGGCGGCTTCCGAAGAGGAAGTCTGCCAGGCTGCTACCTGGAAGTCAGCAAACACCTTCATTACCCACTACCACATCAACCTTGAGTCATGCCAGGATGCTGGTTTTGGGGCCTCGGATCTCCAATCTCTGTTTCCTAAATAGGGGGTGTGCGCCTTACCTCCCTCCTCCCGGAGAACTGCTTGGTGTCTGCCAGAGTGTGGATAAACAACATATCCATGCTCCTAGAAGAACAGGTTACTCACCTGTAACAGCAGTTCTAGAGTGTATATGTTGTTCATCCACACGCACTCCGATCTCGACTCTCGGCTTAGGGCGCATCTACCTTGCTTCCAGCGGCTAAGATCTGGTGTCATGGAGCCGGAGCCAGGTATTTATCATCCGGGTGGGAGGAGCCAGCTTGAAGACTTTCCGGTGAATTTAAAGGGGAAAGGGACATGCCAGAGAGTGTGGATGAACAACATATACCACTCCTAAAACTACTGTTACAGGTGAGTAACCTGTTCTTCCTGCTCAAAGGTATTTGTAATACTAGATTTCAACAAAATAAAAAAAATAAAAAATTATTAAAAAAGTAAAAAAAAAAAAAGTTTTGTTGATTTTAAGGTGAGGTATCGTTTCTCTTTAGTAAATAGTCTGAGCAGGCAGTCTGTGTGATGTGCACATGATCGCTAATGCTAACAGCTGCTGTATGTGAGCTGCTGCTTCAGGTTACAAGCTTCTGGCAAAGAAGAAAAAAAATAGCTTAGTGAGGTGGGGAATTTTTTTTTTTGTGTGTCGCTGCTACAGTCACTGTGTTGTTTGCGTGAATTGACGTTGTTTCGCTATGATGTGTGGAGCTGTGTTTTTGTGATCTCTGCTTACCGGGGAAACGAGATGCTGGTCGGAGTTCAGTGATTTTGGGGTAGGATTGTTTTTTTAAACATGCAGTTGGCTGGCATCTTTTGCTGTGATTATTGGTGGATTTACAACGTAGGTAAGGTGCCAGCCTGCTACTTTGATTGGTTGTTGTGCGAGGTCCATGGTATAATAAAACATACACAAGCACAAACTACTTAAAGAACTCAATATGACTTTGTTCTGCAGAAATAAGCCACATACCAATACTTGTACAAGGCTGCTGCAGAGAAAATAGCCAGGGTGGTGGGTCCGTGGTGGTGTGCTTGTGTGTGCTTCAGTGCGCACCTGTTCTTGTTTTGTTTACGTCAAAATGTCACCCGATCTCATATGGAACAGGCAGCTACAGACAGAATAAATGTACAAAGAAATGATTTGGGCTGTGTGTCCCATGTGGTTCTGGGGAAGTGCTACTCCCAGCTCTTCTAACCTTTGCTTTTCTCTCTTTTTATGTGGCTCCACCAGGAGGACCTCCATCTCCGGGAACTGGAAAACGAACACAGGCTCGGCCATGCTGGAGCAGATTGCCATGACAGACAGGTAAAGACAAGAGCCAGTGCAGTGGTCCTGCTCTTCAGATTGGGGTGGATTGGGGGTGGAGGTGGAAATCATGTTTTCAGAAATCAGGGAAAATAGGAACCCACTGGCATTCAGTGCCTTCCGCACCCATGTTTTATGACTGCCTGCCGAATTGAAAAGCATACAGCCAACCCAGAGCCATCTATCTATTACAGTATATTTTCTGCATTTTCCTGAAAATGTACAGCATTTCAAATACTAAACACTGGCCCCTTTTGGTATATTCAAAATATGCTAAGTAGTGGGAAAATATGCTGCCTACAGCCACACCACCTTGGGTCTGATCCTGCCTGATCGCAGAAGCAAAGCAGGATCAGATCTGGTCAGTAGTAGAATAAAAACAGATGCACTGTGCAAGAAACGGTCAAAGCTACTGGCTTGATGATTCATACAACTGCAAGGCACAGCAAATAATTCCAGCGCTTCAAGGCATCTTACCTCTTTTTCTGAAAGCTTGTTAGAGGCAGGGTGCCTCAAAGCACTGGAGCTAGTAGCTGTATAGTGCTTTTGCATGGCTAAAAGTTTATTTACTTCAAGTCAGTATTTTCAGCTGTTTTTGTGCAGTGCATCTGTTTTTTATTTTACATCGGTGGCTTGTTACACTGCAGCACAAACAGGAAGCTTTCCATGTCAGTGTGCAATTTTGTGAGCCTTGAATCTGGTCAGTAGTACGATAAGAGACCTGCAGTGAACACCTGATGCTGCAGAAAGTGGTTTTGGTGGCTTTGCAGTGGTCACTCTTCCCTTGGTTTTAAGTAACCATACTCTGTAAGTGACCATATGGATGCCCCAGCATGGTGTTGTGGGGACAATGTGCTGTCAGAGGTTTCATCTTGCAGATGGGATGTTGAACCCAGGTCCTGTATGCTTGGTTTGGTAGTTGTTCAGGTTGACATTTTGCAGATCCATGCCACTTCTTGAAAGGAGGTAGGGAATTTCCCAACTGACTGAAAAACCACCAATAGCTTACCCTGGTTTAATACCAGTCAGTTTGCATCTACATGTGCAGCTAAATGCATGTAAACTCAGAATGTCATTGATTTCCCTAATGTTGCTAGATTACAGTATGTTGTATACATTCTTTTCGCCTAATGGGGTTTTATATATTTTTTAGTCTGGCTGTTCTAATTTGAAGCATATGATTTCTTATATGTGCTGCTTTTCCCTTCAGGAAACACTCTACTCACATCTCTTTAGGGCAATCGGTGACAGTGCTTCTGAGTTTGCATGCATTTAGCTGGACACGTGGAAAGCTCAAGTAAAAGAGAATCTCAGTTAGCCATGGCTCCCTCCAGGGAGTGAAAAAAAGAAAAGTTTTAGTGACATCTATACACACATAATTTTAATAATTTCATTAGATTTTGTTACAGTGAAACAAAGTATGACTCTACATTTCATTTTTCTGTTTGCATGCATTTTTACGCATACTCGCCTTTCACCACCATCAGTAACATCATTTTGCAGCCATATTGGCTCTGACCGGAATTTGTTTATATTGCAAATGGATTTTCCATATATTGTCGATATAGGTGTAAATATCCCTCTTTACGCATTCATTTTTCTGTCTACACATATTTTTTTTTACAAAGGCACACACTTTGCTTAAGTTGAGAGAGATACAGTGAGATTTCTCTCTGTTCTACCATCCTCTGTATCCCTCAATGTTAGAAAGATGTGAGTGGGGTATGAGTCAGCAACCTTTGTCATATTTTTTTTTTTCTTAGAATGAATGTGGGATTCACATGCATACAGTGCAAAGTTCAGCTCCTAAATAGGGAAGATTTCAAATGTGACTGGTGAGCAAGTACTTTTCTTAACTGCTGTTGCTTTGAAGAACAGCTGTGACAAGTCATGGATCAAACCCCATATGTTTTTCAAATCAAGGTAGATGTACACATTCTCTAGCCGGGATTATTATACTTATGATTTTTTGGCCATTCTGATGTGGGCAGGGTCACTGTAACACTTTAGTGCTACTGCAAGACACTGTCAGTGTCATTCACGGAGTTTGATTCATGACTTATCACAGCACTTCTTCAAAGCAACAGCAGTCATACCTTTAAGCGCCCACTTGGCTTAACAGATAGTTTTGCCTGATGAGCACATCTATCCACATAAGGCTGCAAGGCTGGGTTAAAATTACCTCCAGTAATCATGGGGGCAGTTGGGGTGTTACTGCCTCCAGGCCCTGGCTAAGTCAATCAAACAACACTGAATCATTGTAATTAGGGCCATAGACTGAGCTGAGTACAAGGAGGCCTTCCAATCAGCAGCCCTTAACCCTCATTATCCTTTTTGGTGGCAGCTATATTCCAGGGCAGGGCTTGTGTGAGCTGGGTGTTGTCCTCTTCGGTCTCAGAGGTGCTCCACCCATCTGCTCAGCTCATTTTGTACAGGAGCTAATTGCTCCAAAGGAGAAGAGAGGCATGTGCTATGTACACATGGGGGACTATTGTGTTTGCTCATTCCCTGAGGAGTATACCTTATAGCACTTAAGAGGTGAATACCCTGTAAGTGTATCGGTTACACTCCTCGGTTTCTTCCCTGTGTCCATGAATTGACTGTAACATTTTATGATATATGCCTACATAATGTGAGAAAAATGAGATACCCATTTCCTATGTACCAGTAGTCACTAAATAAATATTCAACAGTCAGATCACCTGCTAGATACCATGCTGTATAACTGTTACCCACCCTGCTGACAACTGTCTGTGTATACAGTCTTGGTACCGCAACAGAAATTAACAAAATATAAGAGTGGAAAGGCAGTTCGTACCACAATGGCACTCTCATTTAAGAGAACGCAATGTTTTATAGGTTGACGCAGCAACAGGAAAGACATGGAAACAGTACCATGCATTTTGAACAGGAACAGGATGAACCTGGTAACAATACCGTGCACTTTGAAACAAAAGAAGTAAATTGCCACCAAAATGGTGCATGGACTAAATCAAAAGCCCTACGAGAAAAGATTCAAGGAATTAAATATACGAACATATGAAGAAGCCAGACGAAGAATGCCAGTTGGTCTGTCAAGTCTGCTTGTATTGCAGGGTCCATGGCTTGAGCTAATGTCCCGGCCATCCTTCCCCACTCCTCCCATCCTCCCTACCCATGATCCTTACTTTCCCCTGTGCCTATCCCAGCCTCTCTTAAAGCTACCCACTGTCTTCAATGAGATGACCTCTTCCGGAAGTGCATTCCAAGTGTCCACCACCCTTTCTGTGAAGAAGTGCTTCCTGACCTCCCTCCTAAACCTCCCACCCTCCAGCTTAAGACTGTGACCCCTAGTGTTATGGTTGCCATTCATCTTAAAGAGACTCTCCTTATCAACCTTATTTATCCCTTTCAAGTACTTGAAGGTCCCAATCATGCCCCTCTCTCTTTCCTGTCTTCTAGAGAATACATGTTTAATGCCCTCAACCTCTCTTCATATGCCTTACCCTGCTGACCCACTGTCATCTTTGTATCCCTCCTCTGTATCTTCTCCAGCAGATTAATGTCCTTTTTGAGGTGTGGGCACCAGTACTCAACTCCATACTCTAGATGCGGCCTTACCAGGGACCTGTACAAAGGCAGTATAACCTCCTCTCTCCTACTACTGATCCCCCTAGATATGCATCCCAGCATCTTGTTTGCCTTTGCTGCTGCTTTCTTGCACTGTGTGGAGTGCTTCAGGTCACCAGTGATCATCACTCCCAGGTCCTTCTGCTCCTCTGATGCAGATACCCTAACTCCACCCAGGTAGTACTCTGTCCTGGGATTCTTGGCTGTAATCTGCATAACTTTGCATTTTTTGGCATTGAAGCAAAGCTGCCAGGTCATGGACCCCTCTGCAGCTTTCCCAGATCTTCTTGTAGGTCCTGAGTCCCTTCATCTGTGTCCACTCTCCCACAGAGCTTGGTGTCATCTGTACTCTGAAAGTATTGGTGTCAATATGTACTCTCTAGAGGAAATAAAGGAAAGGGGGGGACATGATAGAAACTTTCAAATACCTCACATGTATTAATAAGGTACATGAAGGTAGGATTTTACATAAAAAAAGATGCTTAAGGACAAGGAGTCATACTATGAAGCTGGGGGGAGACTCAGAGGAGATATAAAGAAATACTTCTTAACTGAAAGGGTGGTGGACACCTGGAACAGCCTGCCTCCCAGCAAAGATTGTGGATGCTAAAACAGTAACAGGATTCAAGCATGCATGGGATAGGCACAAGGGGACCTTAGAAATAAGGCAAGGGGAAAGACCGGAGATCGAGTAGGGTCTGCAGTGGCACAGTAGGTGGGCAAAATAGGGCAGACTAGGTGGGCCAAGAGGTCCTTCTCTGCTGACAACTTCTATGTTTCTATGTTACTTTTTACCTCACAGAAGGGGATGACTGCCAGTGAAGCACTGAATTGTGTCAATTCTGTAAATACTCTCATGTGAAAGCACAATTTTTTTTTTCTTGTGATTGAAATCTCAAAGGATCAGTCTCACTCATTGTAAATTGCCAGTTTGTCCTTTGCTGGCACCTAAGAGCTGAGGAATCTTTGACTGATGGTTAATACATGGCCAGCCCATTCACTGGTTTACTCATGTACAAGTGTTTCTGAGTTGTAACTGTATTCAGAATCAATAAACAGTGCAAGCCATAGTAACAGTTAGGGACTCTGCCACAACAGTGCTCAGTAAATGATAACTGATCTAAATAAGTGCACATTTGATTAATTTAAAACAGACACAGAGACAATATTTCCAACTCTTTTATTACCTCTACAAGTGCTGACATCAACACTATAAAATTCCAGCACAGGCTTGCCTAAAATGATAGAGTCTATGGCATGCTAGCATTGGAAATAGGTGGGAAGTTGAGGGGTTTTAAATGCTAGCGGTCAATTAAGCTGGCATAGTCATGAGCACACATATGTAGTAGCAGTAGTAGATTTTATTTGTTTGTAGCATCTTTTTCCAGAAGCTCAGGGAGCCATTACATGGAATCAGCCATAAATAATACCATAGCAAACACAATCTCAAACAACATTCACAGTAACTGATAGATTCCCTAAAACTAAGGAACAAGCTGATCCAAACAACTCAATCCCTGAATGCTTGGTGGAATAAAAACATTTTTAACTCTCATTTAAATATGTCTACTAAGGGGGCCTCTCTCAGGTGCCCAGGCAGAGCATGCCAAAGGATCAGCACTGCTACTGCAAAGGACTGGTCCCCCAAAGATTTAATCCTAGCTCTGGGAACCTCCAGGAGGCTCTTCTCTCTTGAACGGAAAGAGCGTCTAGAGAATGCACTAGTAGGACATCGTCACAGTACAGGATGCAACTAGCATAAACAATGGGTTGCCAGCATTACTAATGCGAGTCTATGCAATAAACATAAAAACATTGTTATTCCTAACACTCTTTACTCATTCAAGATAGAGAACCTGAAACCAGAAAGTATACTCTTCTCAAAACCTTCAGTAGCTTATAAGAAATAGTTTTACAACTGCTAACAAATACTGCTGTTTTAATGCTTCTCTTTGATTCTGTCTCCGCTGCCTGCTTTGATCTAACATAAAGGCCATGCAGTGGATGTGCTATATTTGAACTTCAGCAAGGCCTTTGATTCAGTGTCTCATGGGAGGATGGGGGGTAAGTTGCAGTATGTGGGGTAGGGACAAAGATGGTAAACTGGATTGTGAACTGGCTGAAGGGGAGGCAGCAACAGGTGGTGGTGGGGGGGCACTCTCTTCCCCAGGGGCTGTGACAAACAGCATGCCACAGGGTTCAGTCCTGGGTCCAGTGTTGTTTGGGTTATTCATATTAGATATCTCACATAGCGTTAGGAGCAAGATCAGTCTATACGCAGATGATACCAAGATAGGGGCGGTGGTGGACGGCATAGGGGGGTGGCAGGGATTACAGGAGGACCTGATCAAACTGGAGGAGTGGTCGGAAAAGTGGCAATTGAGCTTTAGTGCAAAGAAGTGCAAGTTTATGCACTTCGGAGCAAGGAACCCAGGGAGGAGCTACCAGTTGGGAGGGGTTCAGACAGAGGTCACAGAGGAGGAGAAGGACCTAGGGGTGATCATAATGGGTAACTTGAACAACTCCGCTCAGTGCAGGAAGGTGGCAGCTAAGGCCAACAAGATGCTGGTGTGTATTGCGAGAGGAATCTCATCCAGAAATAGGGATGTGATCTTACCGCTGTACAGGTCACTAGTCTGGTCACATTTGGAGTACTGCGTGCAGTTCTGGCATCCCTTTCTGAAGAGGGATATCAGATTGCTGGAGGGGGTGCAGCATAGGGCAACTAAGATGATCCAGGGGCTGGAGGGCAAATCCTATGAGGACAGGCTGACTGAGTTGAATATGTACACCCTGGAGGAGAGGAGGGATCGGGGGATATGATTGAGACCGTCAAATATTTGAAGGGGATTAACAAAACGGGCACAGAAGGGATATTTAAGCCGAGGAGAGGAAGGGACACCAGAGAGAATGGTCTCAGGTTGGAGGGTGGAAGATATCGGAGAGAGATGAGAAGGCATTTTTTCACAGAGAGGGTGGTGGAGAAATGGAACACGCTACCCGAGGAGGTGGTATCCTGTAGCACAGTGGGCAGTTTTAAAAGGGCATGGGACAGGGTACGAGGAGGGGTAAGGTTGAGGGGGTCAGCTGCACTATAATGGTGCTAGCTGCGCATTTGAGCAGACTAACTTGATAGTCCATAAGGCCTGTTTCTGCTGGCAGATTTGTATGTTCGTATGTAATATCACTGTAAATGGGAAAGCTCCATTTCATGCTCAGCTGAGGGTGGAACATAGTTTTCCCATTTACAGTGATATTTGATCAAAGCAGGCAGCAGGGTCAGGAGCAAGAAAATAGTACAGTGGGGAAGGGGGAGGGAGGAAGCAACTGCACTGTACTGAATGGAGAGGACATGGCGAGATGTGATTCAAGTCCACTGTGTGGAATGAGACAGGCTGTGCTGCATTAGGAAACATTCCAGACATTCCAGAGCCCCCTTTTCCTACTACATTATAGCAATACAGCAGCACAGCTCTAGCTATGCAACTGTAAACAGTTGCTCGCATGTTTCATGAACTGTCACAGTGCAGAGTTATATTGCTGTGTTAGAGACTGCAAAAAAAGTTGGGGACACACTTGTTACACGAGCTTTTAAAATGGCAACAGTCTGTTCTTCAGATGCTGTACAAACCTAGGTGCAAGGAGAAGAAGTTATACAAAAATGAGGTGCCATTTTGGATCAGATCCATATTTTGTCCTTGTCTGTGTCATAAAAACACCTTGTATACATGGGAGTGCAAATGAATTAGTCAAGATAACAGCTGTTATCTGCACTGAAGAGATGGCTACTGTGTAAATAACATCTGAAATCCTGTTATTTTCACAGTAGCTATGCTATCTACACAGTAGACTACAATCTTATTTTCAGGGTTCCTCTCTACACAAAACTGTGTGCAGTTTTATTAGAATCATCAGCCTAAATTGTCTTCACAACATCAGCATAACAGAGAAATGCTTAGATACTCAACAAAATAAACAGCACTATTTTACTAAGGCTGTCAAAATGAAAAAAAACATAAAAAGGTCACTTTTTACAAACCACAGCAAATGTGGCTCTGAAATCACAGCCAACTGTGCTGAACATGAGAGTGTTGAGAAAGACAGCACCACCAGCCTACCACAATTCCTTATTACTAGTGGCACCCAATAGATTCACAGAAACAATGCACCAATCAGCATGTTGTTGGGTGGGCCGCTCCTCTGAAACAAGGAGATCAGCATAGCATTCGGCAAACAGAAACAGGTGAATGTAATCGCAGTATTAACATTGGTACCATGTCAGCCAGCAATCAAAACCAAAGATTTTAAATAGTACAATACCAATTCACTACATCTTCCAACAGGAAAATTTGTTGTACAGCAGCATATGAATCTGTATTTAAAGAGAAGGTGTGACATTTTTAAAAACAGTTTTGGGCTTCATAGCCTGCTGCCCTGGGGCGTTGATAGTCCACGCATGTTAAAATTTAAATTTTTAATTCACTCCTGTAAGGAAGAGAAGGGATCATAATGCTGGCCGAACTGCCAACCAGCCAGTCCCTTTCCACTCCACCTGTTTTGCCCCCGCACTCCCCCGTATTGTGATGTTTAACCAGGGAGAGCATGGGGACATGCCCTGTACAAGTCTATGGGGCTCATTTTCAGAACAATTTTACAGAACTTTAAGCAACCTTTTGAGAAAAATGAAAGCCACCGCTCAGCTAATAGGGTCCCTATTAGTTGAGCGGTGACTTTCATTTTTCAAAATGGCAGAATCGTTGGTCCTTGCACCTCATGGCCATAATAGTTTGCCACAATGCTCTCTGTGAGACCAGAGCAGGGGTTGGGGTATTAAGAAAACTGATAGGTTAAAAGTGGTTTCAACCCCCATGGGAAGGGGGGCCTTCTTCTGTTGTAACCTCTTCAGCACTTGAAATCATGTAATCCTTTCAGGTTTTAATTAATTCATAATTTGCCCTATGTATAAAATAGCACTAAGAAAAGGCAGAACATGATTGGCTGAACCACATCACTTGACCTTGCAGATTGGTTTTACAATATGACTAATTGTCAATTAAATTAGCAGATGGGAAAGATGTGAACAAAAGAACTATATAAAAAACTTATACTGAAAAATAAATAGTGTGGCCTAGCTAAGAACTGAACCCAGGCCCCTGTATCACCATTCCAGTGGTCTTCCTGTTGACCTGAGCGATTTACCCAACTGCCTGACCCTAGCTTTCTGTGGCCACTTTGATTTTCACTGTACATCCTGCAGCTGAGCATGTTTCAAGTCGAAAGAAGCTGTGGGTATGGTGGAGTCAGTGCTGGTACCTCTGAGAACTGGCTGAGTCATTAAGCTTTCCTTCAGTCTTCCTGATTCCCCGAGTGAAGATCTCATGTCACTGTCTCTGTGTGTTTCTGTGCCCTGTGTAGGTACAAAATGTGGGTTGATGTCTGCTCTGATGTCTTCGGGGGCCTCGATATGTGCGGGGTGGAAGTGATCCATGGGAAAGATGGACAGGATCATATCATCGAGGTAAGGAGCAGGGTTACTATAGCCAAATTATCGCATCTTGTTAAGTGGTGGGGTTATTATGCCCAGATTACATCATCTAGGTAATAGGTGGGTTATATTGCCCAGGTTACACCATCAAGTTAAGGGGTAGGGTTACAATGGGGGTCAGATTACATGTTCCAGGAATAGGGCAGGGCAGCGGGCTACTATACCCAGATGATATCACTGACATTAGGGACAGGGTTATTATGCTCTGATTATATCATCATGGTAAAAGGCAGGGTTAATATACCTGGATTACAGAGGTAAATGACATGGTTACTGTACATATTTTACATCCATTGAACTGAGTGGTGGGGTTACTCTGCTCAGATTACATAATTAAAGTATGGGTCAGGATTACTATTTCCATTTTATATCTTTAAGGTAAAAGGCAGGGTTACTACACCCAAATGACATCACTGAGTAAGGGGCAGGTTATGATGGCCAGACTATATCATTGAAATAAAGGATGCTTTTACTATATACCCAGAGTACATCACTCATGTACAGTAAGTGGTGGGATTACACTGCCCATATTACGTCACTGATATTACAAGGTAGGATTACTATGCCCTGGTTACAACATCTAGATAATGGACAGGGTTAATAAAGCCTGCCTGAATTCCATCAGTGGGGTAAGGGACAGAGCAACTATATCTAAATTATATTATCAGTAACAGGCAGGGTTATACCCAGATTACATTACCAAGGCAAGTGGCGGGGTTACTATGATCAGATTACATCATTGTGGTAAAAGGCAGGGTTATTATGGCCAGATTAAATCATGAAGATATGGGGCAGGCTTTTTATGCCCAAATGACATCATCAGGGGATTGCAAGGGGTTACTATGCCCAGATTGCATCATCAAGGGAATGGCAGGTTTACTATGCCAAGATTGCTTTATCAAATTAAAGTGAAAGAAGGGAATGTCGGGGTTACTATTCCTGGATTGCTTTATCACATTAAGGTGAAAGAAGGGAATAGCAGGGTTACTATGCCTGGATTGCTTTGAAAGAAGGGATTGACAAGGGTTCTGTGCCCATTTTGCTTTATCAAATTCAGATGAAAAATCTGGCTACTGAGATTATATTACTGAGAGGGGAAGGCAGTAACTACACAGTAGGCAGTGGAAAACATATATAACACTCTCTCTGAAAAGGACCTGCTTGGCTGACAAATTGCAGCCAAAGGGTCTGAGAATCAAACCTCGGTTTCTCACTGTAGTAGGCTCTGAAGCTAGCTGCTTGGCTTGGAGAGTCACAGAATGGGGAACTGAACTTCTGCCTCTCACTGCAGTAGGCTATTGAGGTAGCTGCCTATCTTGTTCAGTCATGGAACTGAGAATGTAGTAGTTGTATAAATACTAGAACTAAAGTGGGATCTGATGGAATTAATTCCTTCTGTTGCAAAACTGGCTCTTCCCATGCAAAAACTGTTAAATTACTCACTCTGGGGTCAGTCTGTTAGATCAGTGGTGACTGTTCCATCTGTGACTTTGGCAACCCGAGTCTGGGAATGAGCCACTGGGGGTCAGCTCGTGGAGGAGGATCAAGCATTCCAGAGATGCTCTCCTCCACAGAAAGGATGATGCAGGCTCCATTGCTATACTGCCACTTTGGTGACCACAGGTGGTAATGTAGTCGGAGCAGTAAGTGGCAGGGTGGTGCCGACTGGTGCTTTACGCAGACACGCATCGGTATGCAAATGCATACTAGGTGCCCTTGCCACCAGCGTCCTGAGGGCTGGGAAGAAATGGAAGTCAAAAGCCCCGATGCAGGACAGCATTAAGCCAACACTCTCAGGCCCACTGCTGTCAACTGCCCACTGGCTCCACACACTAGACAGGCCCAAGAGAGATCATGGCTGATGACATTCACAAGGGAGCTCACCATGGAGAAAATGCCTTTGAGTAAAGAAATGCCCATCGTGGACCTCCTGGGGACAACATAAGGGACACAGAAGGGAGCAGATGGGACTGGGAGGAAGCCTACTAGCACTGGCGAAGGGAGAAGAACAATGTATAAGTACAGAAAGAAACTTCTATCATTCCATTTTATGAAGGTGGCAGTTCTTCATTGTTTACAGTTAATGGCTGAAATCATGCTATCACCCCTCTAAGTTACTGGAATGTGCAGTGTATGACCAGATATTTGATTATTTGCACACGTATGGTATTCTGTCTAGCTCCCAGCACGGTTTTGTTACCAGCTGTAGCCCATCCTCTGCACATCTGGGCTTCAGCATCTTTCTTTACAAGGCTTTGGATGTTGGTGAGGTTGCTTAAGCCCTGTTTATTGACTTATCTAAACCCTTCAACATAATGGGCCATAATCTTCTTGTGAAAAAACAGCTCCATTAACTTGGCACTGGGTTTTCTTAGTTGGTTTCCTTTTTTTTTTTTAATACTTGAAGTTTCTTAATTCCTTTTAAAAAACAAGGACAAATAACACAGTTTAGACTGTAAACAAGAAGTACAGTGAGACATACAATAAGGCTGTGCCTGCCAGAAAGCAAATGGTATTTCAGACCTCCATTATGAAAATGAAATGAAAGCATGCAGTCCAGATAAGACCCATCTTAAATTGATAGAAAACTATATACTGTACATCAGAGAACCTGAAATATTACTAGCACTCACCTTGTTAGGTTTCCAATTATTTTTTGGAACAGAAACTGCAGTTAGATTATGTAATGTTGTTTCTTCTCCTAAACCAGTACGTTCGGAAGTACATCAAGGGTCACTTCTGTAGCCTCTACTGTTCAGTCTTTCTATCATCAATTTGTTAGAAGTTTGTAAATGATTTAATATAATTTTATATGAAGACAATGCTCCACTGTTTTCTCTAAGTAAACTTTAGTTATGCAGTAAGGTGTGCCAGGTGACGTGTCATGCTGGGATAATGTCACACCTCGTGTGTTCTAAGGCACAAAGGCAAAGTGTCTACAACCACCCGAGAAGTGACATTATCACAGTGACATAGGCCCTGAAGTTCCTTATAAAATGAATACATGTATGTGTACAGTTGTAGGCAGGCTGTTTTCTGTGCACTAGTTTCACCTGTAAGGTTGTGCTGGGATAGCATCACAGGTGAAACTGGCTCTTCACCAATCAGCTTTTAGCATTTTTTCTAGCCGTATTATGTTCTGTAAACTTAGTCATTACACAGTAAGCATACTTTAAATATAAACAAGACAACACATATGATTTTTTTTCATTTACTGGAAGACTGAATAATCAAGGCCCAACACTCTGTCAAGCTTGTTTGGATAACACCCCCTGTTGACTGGTGATTCCTTTTGCTATCTGGTGTTACTCTGAATCAGACATTGTCCTTTGCAGACCACTTGGATAACCCTATTAAGTTAGTCACTTACCTGTTGGGAACTCTTTACAGCTGTAAATCTCACTTTGCCAAGGGAACACGTAAACTGGCTAGTCATTTTATGCTACTTCTGGTAGATTATGGATTGTTAGCCTACATGTCTGCAACTGAATGTGTCCTAACCAGAGTCAAACTAATGTACAACAAAGCTTGTCCCTTTGCACTAGATGCTAATGCGTATACACATTAATGTTGTTTGTACATTGAACTCAACTGGCTACCTTTGAATGTTTGGATTAGTTATTCTGAGTGTTTAATTGTCTTGAAAATTGCCAACAGTTCTGTTCCCTTGTTCTTTAAAGAAGAACTGCATTTAACCTGCAGGCCTACATTTTTTAAAATAGTTGTTTTTCCAGGATGGGCTCACATTCTATTGTTGTTCTGTCTTTACTGGTCTCTCAGATAATTCAGTCGCGCATTAGATTCATACATTAGTGGTAAGTGCCATTTAAGAAACGTGTGATACAGTTTATGTCCTTGCTTAGCCCTTCACTCGTTTGTGCAGTGCACCTGTGTTCTGCTATAGAAATCTGTAGCTGAAGGGGACATATGCGACATCACAGAATTCTAAAATGTCACTTACGACCAGTGTGTGTGAATTAGGGTTGATCGAAGTCTGACCCACGGAATTGGATAGGTTGTGTTCTGGCCTATTTATTCAAAATTAGAGTTTTCAGAATTGAGGGTCAAAAATCCTAATTCCAACAAAAGGGTTGAATTTGGAGCTGGAATCTTTATTCCAGTTCCGTATCCCACAACCCTGATGTCTTAATGAATTATAGACCAGTCTCTAACCTCCCCTTCCTGGGTAAGGTTATTGTGAAAGTAATGGCTCTGCAACTCAAGGCACACCTTACGACCTATGACATCTATGAGCCCTTCCAGTCTGGGTTCAGGTCCAGGCACAGCACCAAAATGGAGTTAGTCAGGGTGCAGAATGATTTCCTTAGTGAGGGCGATAGAGGAGAATGTTCAATACTCGTTCTCCTCAATCTCTCCTGAGTTTTTGACACTGTGGACCATGTAGTGCTGCTGGATCGCCTAAGGAAGCTCTGTGGACTTACCGGTACCGTCATCCACTGGTTTGAGTCCTGTCTCACAGGCAGGATGCAGAAGGTAGTGATGGGGAATTTCTCCTCCTGTGCGAAGCCCCTACCTTGTGGAGTTCCCCAGGGTTCAGTCCAGTTGGCCATGTTGTTCCCAGTGTATATGCTTCCCCTGGATGAGATCGTTTGACAGTACAGAGTGGGTTTTCACTGTTATCCAGATAATACCCAACTGTATATGTCATTTACACCTGGGATGAATGACACTGTGGAGGTGCTTAATAAGTGTCTGGCAGAGATCCAGGAATGGATGTCCTCCAACTGTTGAAACTCAGTCCTGACAAGTAGTGACCGACCCTGGTCGTTGGCTGGAGATGGGGTGCTGCTGGAACGGGAACAGGGTTATTCCTTGGCCCTGTCCCTGTGGCTACATCTAGAAAGGTGAAAAATCTGGACACTATCCATGATGATGGATTGACATTTGATGCTCACGTGTCATCCATCGTCCAGAGTGTTTTTTACCACTTTAGAAGTATCACACGGATTAAAGCCTTTATTCTGCCTGATGACCTGCCCTCACTGGTATATGCCTTTTGTAATGTCTAGACTCAACTACTACAACACTCTTTACCTCAGGGTCAGTGGAGGGGTTCTCTGGCAGACCTTCCAAGGTCCTGTCATGTGACCTCAGTCCTGCAAGACTTGCACTGGCTGCCAGTGTGATGGAGAATCACCTTTAAGGTGGGCTTGCTCACCTATAAGGCTCTATATGGTCTGGGCTTGGCTATCTGAGTGACCTTCTGACTCCTATCCCCCCTTGTGCGTGTGCTCGCTCTGCTCCTTCGACAATGGCCTCCTGGCAGTTCCCAGGGCACGGTTGAAAATCTTGGGAGGTCTGTCATTTGAGGTCACTGGCCCAGCCCTGTGCAACTCACTACTAAGATTTTTTGTTTGTTTGTTTTAATGCTTTTTCCCCCTAGGTCAGCACACATCGAGCTGCTGTCCTGGCACATACCGGGCTCCCATAAAGGCCTTCACCCCCCCAATCATACCCCCATGGCTTGCCCCCTGTGGCAGTGAGCCCCCGTACTCACTACCAAGTCCACATCCAGTTTTATCTGGGGGTGACACCCTCAGAGCCAAGCACATACCGGGACAGCAATAAAGCCGCACGACCGCATTTTCACCTGTTCTGTTTACCCCTCAAGGGTGGGGCATGCAATGATGGCAGCAGTGGCAACACACACGCTCCCATGTACACTCCTCCAGGTATCTGCCCCATCCCAGCCCATCTTGTCAGCATCAGTGTTCTTCCCCCCAGCCTCTGCTAGGGGTCAGGCATTCACCAACTACTAGTGCCCCCCTCCTCGGACAAGGAGAGCAGTCCCTGGGATGCTCGATCCTTCTCTTCCCCTGCTGACCCCTGGCAGCTCGCGCTCATTCTCAAACATGGGTCACTGGCATGGCGCAAGGTGTGGCGTCGAGCACCTCAACCCTCAGCACCACTGGACCGGCTTCGCTGCCAATATCTTTGAGGGAGGGTCCATCGGTGGAGATGTTTAAGATGGGTCTGAAGGCGCATCTGTTTAGAGAGGCATTTGGGAATTGTCTTTGCATTCCTGAATGAGCAGACTGTTAAATTATTGATAAGTGTAGTTGAATTATATGTTATCTATTAGGGATTGTTTTATTGTTGATATGTGTTTTTAAACGTGTATTTTATATAATCTGAACTGCTGCCTGCCTGTACAGTGCCTACAGCCTCTTGGATGGTGTGCTAGATAAATAAAGTTTATCATTATTATTATGATTATAATTATTACCTGTTAAAACCTTCCCCACTTGGTACACAGTATTTTAGTTATTTATTTATTTAGTTTTTGTTAACTAGGTGGGTACACTAGAAAAATAAATGCCTATTTTCAGGTACTGGGTACACTAGACAAACACCTATTTTCAGGTGCGACCCGGGAGATTACAAAAGAAACTTTACAATTTATGAGGAATTACAAGCAAAGCAAGGTAGAACAGAACTATAGGTACAGTACAGCATGAGAAAAGACCACCTGGTGTGTAGTTGAAGGAAAGACCCCATTCCCCTAGCCTTGTGTTTGCAAGGCAGCTCCTGAGTCTCTTACCTTAATATTTGGGCTATAGTCCTAGCCAGGCCAGGGTAAGTGCCTGAATTCACATAAAGTTGGGCACAGTGGCACTAGTGATGCCGGCACTGCAGGAGGTTTTTCTGACATCCATAGGGATTTACAACTTAATTAGTTCACCAAGAAGAAGCCCCCCCCCCTCCAGATGGCTATAGAACCCATGCCTCTGGAGGAGCTAAACCAGGTTTATGACTTCTAGTATTTTCTGGTTCTGAAAAGGACAGAGGATTTATGCACTGTCCTAGACCTCAGAGACTTGAACCTGTCCATCGAATATAAAATGTTTTGTATCGTGTCTCCTCAGTCCCTGATCCTTCTACTACTACAAGGGGGATTGGCTGTGCATCCTGGATATGAAGGATGCTTGCCTTCATATCAAGGTGCTTCACAGACAGAGACAGTACCTCTGCTTTTTGCTAGAGTACTCTCATTACCAGTTTCATATCTTACAATTTGGCTTGTCTTCAGTGCCATATGTCTTCACCAAGTGCTTTGCAATGGTTGCTGTGAATCACTGGAGGGAGGGTCTGTATGTATTTCCATATCTCGATGACTGACTTTTGAAAGCTCCATCCCAGGACACAGTCCTTCACACATTATTCTGGACATGCCAGCTGTTCAATCAGCTGGACATCCTTGTAAGCAAACTGAAATCCATTCTAACCCTTTCAATACCTTCAGTACATCAGTGCTGTCCTGGATATGGTTGCCAGCTGGGCAGTCCTTCTGGAGGACTGTGCCACTGCTCGCATTGCCAAGACTCAGCTGGTGTCCTCCAGTCATTATGTCTGAATAAGATGCCTTCTCAGGCTGATGGCTGTGACAATCATAAGTGTCCCTCTGTCTTGTCTGCATATGAGGATTCCTCAGTGGTTCTTCTGTGTTCAGTGGGCTCTGCATTTCAACAACCTGGAGTGTCTCATTCTGGTGATGTCTCATGTTCGTCATGCCTTCTCTTCCTCTGGTGCTTGGACCACCCAGCCTTGACACTGGGTCTCCATTCCTACATTCCGTGCCCCTGGTGGTCCAATCGATGCTTTTGGCTCTGGTTGGGGGTGCTCTTCCCAGGACATTCCAGACACAAGGGGCAAGATTTTCAAAAGGCTTAGATTGCCACAAGCCCTGGGTGTGCTGACAATACGGTGTATGGGACTTGTGCTGATCTAACAGGAGTTTCTATCCCTTGCAGCAATTGCCGCAAGTCAGACCAACTTTTTCTGGTCTAACTTGTGGCAATCCTGGGGGCCTTTTTTAAAGAGTGTGTGCCAGATACTTGGCGCAAGCTGGCATAAATCGTAAAACATGTTGCAACTGCACCTGAGATTGTGGAATCAGGCGCAGTTGTGGTGATGGTGGTGGCGCACCACCAGAACCTAACTGTCATAGTGCAGGGCTTGGTGTAAGACTTGCGCCATACTTTGAAAATCACGCCCAAGGTCTCTGGACCACTCCGTCCACAGCAACTCTCTGGAGATAAGGGCTGTTCTGCTTGACTTACAGGCACTTGCTGTCCTTCTGCAGGTCTACCCCTGTGTATTTAGATTGACAGTGTTTCATTGATGCACTAAATCAACAAGCAAGGTGTTCACTCCTATCACCTCTGCAAAGAAGCAATGAGGGTCTGGCACTGGACCGTAGAACACAACGTGTTTCTCATGGTTGTATTTCTGCCCAGCACCCTCAATGCTCTGACAGAGTGTATCGGTCAGTCCCAGGATCTATCTCTTGAGTGGGTACTTCTCGACTGTGCCTTGGAGCACCTTAGAAGCTGGACCATTTTGCATCCCCACACAATGTAAAACTGCAGAGTTTTTGCTTGGTCACTTCAGGGCCTGGAGTTTTTCGGTCAGACATGCTTTCCCTGTCCTGAAAAGGGAGGTTCCTGTAGGCATTTCCTCCATTTCATCTGCCCCCAGCTGCCTCAGTATTGAGGAGGAGAGTAGTGTGGAAAAAGTATAACATGTGCTTAGCCCAAACACTACATAAGGGCATAAGATAGACCTGTTGGCCCCTTTAAGAAGGGTCAAACACTCCAACATAAAACACAGTGGGCAGGATTTTCAAAGTGTGGCACAGGGCTATTGACAAGCCTTGTGCCACAGCACTTAGGATCTGGTGGTGCGTCAAACTCCCTTGCCACAACTGAGCCCAATTTTACAATCTCAGAGCAGTTACGACAGTTCCAATGATTTATGGCAGCTTGCACACATATCTGGTGCAAGGTCTGTTGGGAAAAAAAAGGTCCTTGGGATTGCCACAAGCTACACCATGAAAAGTTGGTCTAGATTGCGGCAATTGCCACACAGGATAGAAAATCCCAATTGCTGGCGGGTGAATGCCGCAAGCTCCGTGTGCCTTATATATGGCGCACCCGGGACTTCTGGCATTCACAAGCATTGGAAAGTCCTGCCCTGTGTCTTCACAGCTCTTACCTTTCCAAGAAGTCAGGAAGACAAGAAAACACAACCGTAATGCAGTAGTGAATCCAAGGAGTGGAGTGTGAGTCATGGCACTCTGTACAGAAGATGATCAGGAAGATCTTCAGTTATGGTAAGCACATAAGTTTTCTATCTTCCATGAGGCAATCTACTCCATGGAATCTCACTTGTGGGTCAGAGAACCAAGCTTCAGAAAAGCAGTCCACTGGACTGGGGAGGTTGGAGTCTAGGACTCACTAGAAAAGCAAGTCATTCAGAGTAGCATGGCCAAAACTGGCATGTTGCCTGGAAAGCACATACAGAGCATAGTGCTTGGTGAAATTATATGCACAGTGCTTCACGGGGCAGGCCTGCAGGTCTCTGCAATGGGCACCAAGTGAAGCTCTGCTAATGAGGTCGCTACTGCTCTTGTGGATTATGCATGGACAGAGTCCTCTATTTTTACCCCAGTCATGATATAGTAGTGGTGGAGACAATTCACAATCCACCTGGACAGGCATTGGATAGTGACAGGGAGACCCTTTCCTTTAGAATCAAAACAGAGAAACACTTGCTTAGTTTATTTGAAGCCCTTAGTTCTATCCATGCAGAATCTAAGGACTCTTTTGACATCAAAGAGAATGCACTATCATTTCCCCTTCATTTCAGGGTTAGGATAGTTTGTAGGCAGAACTAAGGACTGGTTCAAGTGGAACTCTGACACCACCATTGGTAAAATGTGGGAGGATGATCAGGACCATGTTGTCCTTGTGAAAAATAGTATATGGAGAATCTGTTACTAGAGTATGTATCTCAGACACTCTGCATGCAGAGGTGATACTAAAAATAATGCTTTTCAGGTCAGGAATTTTATATCAAAAGTTGCAATTACTGTAACTCAGTTTGTGAGTCAGCATGACCAGCAGAAGACTGTGATTCCAGGGAGCGACTGGTTTTCTTACTGAGGGTCTCGTGCAAGATTTGTCTGAGGAATCTCTTGAACAATGGCAACCGAACTAACGCCAGGGCGCCCACTGGCTTGTGGTATGCTGAAACAGCAAACAAGCAGACCTTGACTGTGGAGAATTATAGCCCTGAGTTTGATAGGTCCAACAAGTATTCCAAAACCTTCTCAGGAGGACACTTAAAAGGCTCCATGTGGATTTTGCGATATCAGATGGTGAAACGTTTACATCTGGCCCCATAAACTTTCTTGGTGGAAGCTTATGAGCTGCTAGCAGGACCTTAAGGACTCTTTAAGGGACCATGAACCTGTTCCTTTTCATCTCTATTTCTTCTGAAACCATGCCTGCAGATGAAGGGAGCACAGGCTGGGGTGGACTAGATTATCCTGGGCCACAGTCAAGTCTGTCTTGGTTGGCTGAGTCTTTGGCTTGCTGATTGCAAACTCAGTCAGAAGCAGATACCATATTTGCCTTGGTCAGCAGGGGGCTATCAGAATCATCTTTCTCCTTGAGCTTCCAGCTTGAATAGCACTCTCTAAATGAGAGGCATTGGAGGGAAGGCATAAAGAAAGTCTTTTCCACTGTAGCCTGAACTCATCCTGATAAAAAGTGCAAACTCTGGAATTCTGGAGCAGAATTGTGGCAGTGGTGAGATACAAAAAAGTTCCACATCTGGGGTCCCCATTTCTTGAACAGAGACTATACAATGTCATCTGCTAGAGACCACTCTTGAGGCTCTTCCACTGTTATACAGAGATCATCTGCCAGAGTGTTCTGAACTCTTGACAGATGGATTGCCTTGAGCAAGGTCCCCTGCTCCAGAAATCGTTTCCACACTCCATCGCCTGTCTGCAGAGAGGTTAAGAGTAGGCTCCTCCTTGTTTATTGACATAGTAAGGACACATTTGTTGTCTGTCTGGAAGAGTACTGACTTTTGCCTGACCAGGTCCAATAAGGCCTGAAGGCCATATAGGACTGCTTGTATCTTGAGAACATTGTTGCATTTCTGAGTCATCCCAGACATTGTGTCTGGAGACCTTGAGTGGCTCTGCACTCCACTAAGGAGGCATATATGGTGAGAGTAGGGTTCCCACCTAGCTGGTTTTTCCAGGTACTTGCCAGTTAAACACTTTGATGTGACTTTTTTATGACATGCACGTTTCTATAGCTGGCAGCCTGGCAGGCAGCCAGGGCAAGTCTCCACTAACCTTGCTGCCACAATATGCAGGCGCACTCATTTAGCATAGGTGTCAGTGTAGCGGGAGAGCGAGCGAGGTGAGGGGAGCAGAGCCGAGGTGTCAGTTCAAGGTACGGCATAAAAAAAAAAAAAACTTGACTTTAATTAAGTTGTAAATATTAACTGACAAAGTGACAAGGTGCCCATGTGCAGCTAGCAGCTGGGAGAGGAGTGGGAGATGCGGTGCAGCATTTGAAATAAAAGTAGGTGTGTATTAATATGCGTGGTGGTGGTGGTAGTGGTAGCGGGGGTGTGGTGGGCAGGTGGCCAGCATTTTTTTTTTTAATTCCCAAGGTGGCAACCCGAGGTGAGAGTCACTTCTGACTCCAGCAGAGAGAAGGAAAAGCTCTGGAGAAGGTTCTTCTTACTGACCACCACCACCACAGGAAGGATTGCACCAGTGGTTTGGTTATCTGTATCAGGTAGTTTTGAGGGTGTGATGCTTGTGACCACTGGGTACTGAGCATCCTCTTAGTTGTCCTCATGTGCAACCTTGCCAGGGGTATAGTGAATACCCAGGATGCTGTAAGACCCAGCACGAGTTCACTCAGAGGAAGGGAGGGTGACTAGTGGGATGTCTCAGGGATCAGTGTTGAGATTGGTCCTCTTTAATGCCTTTATAAGTGTAACCCCTAGGTGGTACTAGCCTAAGGGCTACTACCCCTGCCTATAAGGCTATGCACAGGTTGAGGGGCCTGAGTTCTGTGAACGGGTGCCTCCACCTGGAGGAATGGTATTGGAGTAGCTTAACTGCTTTGGTATAGCCTTCCAGGATGCTATAACCACCCACCAACCCTTCTAGTGGCTTAGACAGTTTAGTAATTGAACATTCACATTCATCAAATGACAGTAATGATATGCTCACACTCCTTGCACTTACCACCAGGGCTGGATCTCCTGCAACTGCCCTGGAGACCCCCTGGAAAATAAAACCAGTGATGCAACAATACAATAATAATGCTGTAACCCAAGCAATAAGGTATACACTAGCCAGGTTAAACGTGAAAACCCACAATCTGGTTTATTTAGGGGAAGTGAACAAGGGTGGGGCATGAATCTAGCAAATGATTGGCACTTCTGATTTGATTCAGATTGATTCAGCATGCACTGTAAGTCCCTTTGTCACAGTCCCACAACCCTGGGTACCCAGATGTTAAACAGGCTAGCCTGAAGCATTGCCCGGGGTAGGCTGACGTTGCAGCTGTTGTTGGGGCCATTAGGAAGGAAAACAGTTAACATGCAAACAACACAAACAATTGTAATCCGGAGCCAGATGGCTCAATCCATTGCAATAAACCCAGAACAAGAAAATTAGATGGTACATAATATTTGTGGCTGTTGTTGCAGAGAGCTACCCTGAAATTACTTACGCTACCCAAACCAGGAGGATGATCTGACGACAGTGAGACCTGTGCAGATATTTTGTGAAGCATGAGGAAGGGTTCTCTTGTGGTCCTTGTCGAAACACTGGTCTCAGGATGCAGGAGCAAACAGCTGACGCTTAACTGATTTAACATGGGCTGAACATGCAAACCAGACATCTCAAACTGGCTGACTGTACAATACTGCAGCAGACTATGCACATTTATATGTAAGGCTTGTCCTTCTCTGGTCCTTCCAGCCAGCTTGCAGGCTGATCCTTACTTCCAGCTCGATTGCTGCACAAATCCCCTGCTGCTGTGATCCCAGCATGGGCCGACTGGACACCTCAGACCTGCGAACCGACAGCCAAAAAAAAGTCTGTGCCTGACAGGCCTAACCTTTGAGAGCTGGCAGGCTTCCCAGAGGCACACACACTGAATTCCCATGCAAATCTGTCCAATTTGAGCAGTTACCCCCTTTTTATATGGGGCTTAGGTCCAGAGATCCTACTGGCTGCCAAAACTGTCCTGAACAGTTCCCATCTGTTAATTGGCTTGCTTTTTGGCACCTAGATTTTGTCCCAGATAATTCCCCATAAGTCTCTGGCCATGTCCCACGATTCCCTTTATTAAATGCTGGCTACCAATTGGCTGTTAGATACAAGGATGGTGGCTGCATATACTATTTACTGCAGTCTATTCACTGTCCCCAAGATTAAAGTTCTGGTGCAGTCAGCAGTTTTACTTTTATTAAATTACAGCCCCACAGTCTTGTAGCCCCAACAGTTCTCTCTTATAAATGTCCACTTTTAATTCAATAAAATGTACTCTTGGGTAGTCGCAGCTCCCATAACACTTTACCCCAGAACACAACAGTAGGCTCATTAATATTCAATAAGGCACCCCTTGCCCTGACCTTTGCCCCTTAAAACTGATGCCCCAGAGGCAGCGCTTATGGCATCTGCCTGTTTTATTTATTTAAAATATCTTTCTCTTGTTGTGTCCCTGGTGCCTTCTAACCTAACCTGGCACCAGGAACCATAGAAACACCTCCCGACTTTAGACCGCAGCCAGTGGTCAGACGAACAGTGCGTCCTCTCGTTGGTGTGAGCGGTAGCCCAAGCAAACATGCTGACCACTTGCAAATAGACTTTGTAAGCCCCACAGGGCTCAGCAACACCGGGGAAACACTTGGGGGACATGGGCTAATTGGCAGAAGGTGCCATGAAGAAACAGGGATGCCAGCAGTAGCGGGAGAACACCCCGAGGTGCAAAAAGGTAAGCCCTGTTTGGGGGGGGGGCATTACATAAGTGATATTGCAGAGGAGCTGGAAGAGTAGGTCTGCCTCATTACAGATGACACCAAACTCTGCAATAGGGAGGACACTCCTGTGTGTGTGTGCGTGCATATGTGTGTGTGTGTGTGTGTGTGTGTGTGTAGAAAGGATGACCAGAGATCTGAGAAAACTTGAGGAGTGGTCAAGGGTATGGCACCTGGGTTTCAATGTGAAAAAGTGCAAAATAATGTACTTGGGGCACAGAAACCAGGGGCAAAGTACAAAATGGGGAAGGGTACTGATGACCACCAAGTAGGAAAGAGACCTGGGGTTGGCCAGATCAGATGATCTAAAGGTGGCCAGGTGGCACAAGAAGGCAGTTGGGAGGGCATGTGGGATGCCGGGGTGAATAGGAAGGGGAATCACCAGCAGAAAGACACAGGTGGTGTTGCCTCTGTATAGATCACTGGTAAGATCCCAACTAGAGTACTGTGTCCAGTTCTGGAGACCACATCTCAGAAAGGACATAGAGCGGCTACAGTCCAGAGGAGGGCAACTAAAATGGTGCAGGATCTGCATCAGAAGCCTTACAAAGAGAGATCAAAGGACCTAAATATGTACACACTGGTAGAGAGGAGAGAGAGAAGGGGATATGATAGAGACCTTTAAATACCTCATGGGGATAAATAGGGTACAAGAGGTAAGTATTTTTCAGAAAAAAATGTGCTGAAGGACAAGGGGGCATGAGAAGAAGCTGGAGGGAGTAGATTCAGGAGAGATATGAGAAAGTACTTCTTCACAGAAAGCTTGGTGGATTCCTGGAACAGTCTTCCAGCAGAGGTGGCAGGGGTGGACATATACTAAGGATGGAGAAGGAGCAAAAGGCTATAAGCCCATATAGCTCCTGAAATTACATATAGTAAGACAGTGTTTTATTTGAACTTAATGTAACCCCCCTGCAAATGGGGGTTCCCAAAAGACTTCCAGGAGCTTGCTTGAATGCTCCAAGCCTGAATGGTGTTTGGCATTTAAGCCATTTATCAGTGAGTGTTTTTAGAGCCTCTGGTACTGTCTCTTTAAGAGCTGTCTGCTTGCAGACATAATTAGTTTGTATGGGGGGACTGTGTGCTTCTCTGAGTACCACTCGAGCTGCTGCCAATTCACTTCATTTTTGCAGTCACTAGGAGTGCAAAGGGAACCTATCTGAAAGATGTAACTGTTTGCCAGAAATTATTTAGAGTAATAATGAAATTACAGTTTGTCTAACCTGCTTTCTTTGCAGTCAGAACTGTGTCTGCTAGTTCCCCATTCTAGTTTTGAACTGCTGAACTGGACCAATCAGTGTGGGTAAGCTAGCTCTAAAATGGTGCCTTGGACGAATCAGAACTTGGACTCATAATCTGAGCCAGCCACAAGAGGATTGTATGGGCAGTGACTCTGGGAGATGGAGTTTAGACTTCAGTGCCTTTTGGACCAACAGCAGCAGTCTATGTGAGTGACAGCCAATCCAGTCAAGAACTGGGAGGAACTCAAAGGAAGTGCCCGTTTTGTCGGTTGGAGTTTCAGTTGAGCTTTGGCAGTGAAGAAGGAAGGAGCCCTGTGCTTTTTCAGTGCAGTTTTAGTCAAAAACGTGTGTAAGGCCCAGAGTTCCGGTCTGCAGCTTGTGTAACAGCTTGTTAGGACTGAATCGGTCCTGTGAAAAGAATCAAAGGATCTCTGAAGAGTAGAAACCAGGCTCACCCTGTAGAAGACTGGAGGAATTGCTGAAAATTGCACTCGGTCTGTCAGGAACTGAATCTGCTGTGTGTTCTCCGGGATTGTGCAGTAATTGCGATCGGGATACAGATGCAGCCTGCCTGGTATAGTGCTTTCTTTATATGGATGTGTGAAGAGGTTTGTGTACCTCAAGTGAGCCCTGCTGACATTGAAGGACCCTATCTTATTTGGAGGTCGTGAGTACTAATTCAGGGTCGCTCCTGTTGAATTGCCACATTAAATCCAAATGGAATTACTGTACTGCTGACTGTTTAATTCTCCCTTTCTCTGTGTGAAAGGGCCCCTACCAGCTGCCACGGTTTGGACTAGCACTAGGGCTTGGGTACCCAGGGACAGTAACTGATAGGGATAGGCCTGTGCACAGAGCCATAAGTAGATTATTAGAGTGATAAGCTAATTAACCTGATTTCCCCTGTCCTTGTTATATCCCCTAAATAAATCAGAGCTGCTTGTTTCAGCAAGTTATACTGCCTGAGGTATTTGTCTATGTTAAAGTACTATACTGTGATTGTTGCACTGTATCTCATTTCTAGGAGGTCCCAGTGCGGAACCAGACCTGGGGTAAGTGTATACTGTGAAGGTAATTCTGATATATTGTGTGGGCCACTAGTGGGAAGAAAGGGGGGTTGCAGTGTCCCAGAGGGCTGTGACCAAGTTAGTTTAACTATTGCAAACCCTGACCTCTGGGTGGAGGCACCCGCCATTGGATCCAGGCCCCTCAACCTGTTAGTGGCAAATCAGGCAGGGGTAGTAGCCCCTGGGATAGTGCCATCTAGGGGTTACATTAAAAAAAAAAATTGTTCAACCTATTTTTAAGTGTAACTTTATTTTCACTAATAATGACTGATAATGGTAATTTATTTCACGGGCCACTTATTCTTTGCAAGAAAGAGTAGGCCCTTTTTTTGTATGAAATTCCTGTCTCATCAGTTGGAGAGGATAACCCCTAGTATTAACAGATGTTTGTTTGAAATCTAATTCACATTCTCATGTTAAAGATGCATCCTGAATAATGTCCCATGTAAATAGCAGTGGGGTTCAAGAATGCATGGGATAGGCATAAGGGAATCTTAGGGAAAAGGGCTGGTGAATCAGCTGGAGATCAAGTAGAATCTGCGGGGATACTGTAGGCAGGGAAAATGGGCAGACTAGGTGGGCCAAGCAGCCCTTATCTGCAGGCAAATTCTATGTGTCTATGTTTCTATGAACTACATGGAATGTGCTGGCACGGAGAGGTGGTCCATGGCAAAGCTCACCAGCTGAACTTACCTAGTTTGCGCTGCTGTCCAGGAGAAGAGCTCAAGTCCTAGCTGCATCCAAGATGGCTCCTATGAATAGGAGTTTCTGGAAGGGTCCTAAAACTTGAGAGGGTTTAGTAGCACTCTACTGAAGTGAGGAACCAGTCACTGCCTGTTCCATTCGCTTTCTGGATGGACTTTTTAGAAGCCAGTTACCCAGATAAAGACTTGAAGTCCTAGCTTTCTTAGGTGTGCTGCAGGAATTGCAAACCACTTGGTAAAAATGCATGATGCCAAGGAAAGTTTAAAGGGAAGGTCTTTGAACTGGTAACCCCCCACAGAACTGAAGGTGCGTTTGTCTAGAGTTTGAGTATCTGCTGGTATGCATCTTGCATAGCCAGCAAAGCTAGCCTGTCCAGGGGGTTTCATCTATGAAAGCCGTGATCCCAGGGAGACCATCTTGAATTTTTCTTGAGCCATGTACTTGTTCATTTTTCTGAGATCAAGAATGAGGCACATGCCCACAGATTTCTTGGGTATCAGGAAGTAACGGAAGTAAAATTTCTTGTTCAACTATGACTCCATTACTACCTCCACTGCTGTATTAAGTTTTTTTTTTTTTTGTTAAGCTAAACTAAACTGACACAAAACTAACAATTTCTAGTTGTACTGATGGAGTATGAACACGATGAACTAGACAGAAGCTGTTTATAGAAAACTGAAGAAGTTCTGGCCTCGACAAGAGCAAGGCAAATGCTGCGTTTCAGTGATGGGGAAGAAAAGAACTAAGGCAGTCTGGGGTGGGTACTACAGTATACTAGTGGGTACAGGCAGGAGGCATACATGTTGGTCATATTCACACCACCAGCCCCCTAAAATTCTGGTTTCCGCGGTGTCCTAGCATCTTCCAATTCATACCGATAAAGTGGGACTCAGAAGACTGATTCTTGGAAGTTCTTTGGGTTTTGCCTGCATAGGCCTTGAAGGTTCTAGTCTGTGTTTATTTTTCTTATAGTATTTGTTTCTGTCTCCACACTAACTGCGTGATTTAGTAAGCTGTTCTTGGCACCATCACAGTTAGCAGATCTATTAGTTTCTCTCAGCCCTGTCTAGTTTGACCAGTTAATTTGTCAACCATTATGTTAGGTACGGTGCCCTTAAAGGCCAGTTGCTTCAGCAATTAATCTGTTTAGATAGGCAGTCCTCCTAGATTTGTAAAAGTAACTGCCCTGGCCCTGCTTATTCTTGGTTTCTGACTCCCAGGACCCGCATGTCTATGTCCTCATCCTCAAATAAATGATATGAGGATACACAGGTCCTGGTCTGTTTCTTCTCACTCTGCCTTGAAGCCATTTGCTCTGTGTTATGCACAGCTGGTGTCTGTGTACCCCACCTTCTCTGTCTTCCTCAGTGGGGGTGGGGAATGTGTTATCAGTGTGCTACACAGTCATGCCAGTGCCTCAGTCTCCAACACCCGCACTGCCTATAGGGTTGGCTCGGGCTAACAGCTTATGGTCTATGTCTTTGGGTCTCTATGGGCATCCACCACCTTGACTCCATCCCAAGACAATCCCCCCTCTGACAAGGCATCTCTGGCAAACACCAGCTCTGTTTTTCACAGACTCCGTCATCTCCGTCCCTTTGTCCCATCTGGTGCTGAGTATAGCGCCTTTCCTCTTCAGGCAAATCTGTTTTCTGCAGGTTCTTCTCTGGGGCAGACTTCACGGTGGAGACACTCTGTGCCAGTTTTGGCCGGTCTGAGTACTGAAGTTGCTGCTGGTCTTGGTGCTGACATCATTGCTGGTCTTGGTGCTGACATCATTGCTGGTCTTGGTGCTGACATCATTGCTGGTCTTGGTGCCAGCACCACTGCTGGCTTTGATGCCAACGTCACTGCTGGCCTTAGTGCTGATATTGCAGCTGGCCTCAGTACCAATGTCAGTGTTTCCTCAAGAAAAAGGATACATTTGGTGCCCGGGAAGCAAGGTCTGTTATGACATTTTTAGCATGAAACCGGCCTTTCTTATTGCTTTATGTAAACACTTGTTTATTAAGTTACATAGATGGTCTCTGCAGCTGAGTCCTTCATGCACATCATCAGAAGTTCAGTTGCAGACAACTTGGGAATTCAAAGCACTGTCAATGACTGGCGGGAGAAGGTAGGCTCAGCCAGATAAAAACTTAATTTTCTTTTGAAGTAAGTACAGAAGAAATTGTTTATTTTTGCTACTTTCCTAATGAGGACCCCTAGGTCCCTGACTTTTAGTAAGGGTGCTCTGAGAGTTCCCATATAAGTAATGTCATGCACAAAACATCTTATTTTAAAATCTTGTATTATTTTTCACACACTTTACGAGTCTTTTCTTTCAACTTTGCATAATTTTGTAAGCAAGCTTGTGCTATTTTGATGCATAATTTTCATGCAGTTTGCACTAATTTGTTTCACACAAACTCACATACTTTTCCCCTCTTGGCTTCCTGCTTGCCTCATCATGCCCTATTGCATCTTCTGTGCTGCTAAATATGGAGTTTCTTCACATGTAAGTGTGGGTCCTGGGGATTACCCTGCGAGCTTTTGGGTACTGTTTTCTACCCCAGTCTTGTGACCTGGTGGTACACTGTCGGTTTCGTGTTTTGTCCCCGTCTCCATCCATTCGCCATGCTTGGGAAATTCTCAGGGTTTTATTTATTTAAAAGTTGGTAACAGGGAAAGGCACATGGAGCCGAGGCATGTTTCCAGGTGCGACTCGGGGAGGAGTGGGTTACAAATACAGACAGAGGGAAAAGACATCAATTCAGACATTAATACAAAAGGGCAATTATAAGTAGCAAGACAGCAAGAGTCAATAAACTACAATAGGAATCATAGTGCTTAAAACAATAGGTCATCACAAGGTTACAGTAGTGGAACAGTAGAGGAGTAAACGGTGTCTAGGAGCTCTCGAGTGTCAGTAGGGTGAGCCATAGCATCAAGGGAGGTTAGGGAGGCTGGGGGGGGGGACTAGAAAGTTAGAAGGGCAGTTGCAAGGTGGTGCTGGAGTGGGCCATTGCAGGTGCTGGAAAGCAGGGAGGGATGTGGATGAGCAAATGTGAGGGGAGAGATTATTCCAGTGGAAGGGGATGCGGTATGAGAAAGCTGATAGTCCAGATGTCCACTGTTTTTGTCCTGCACACTTTGGTGGGAGCCAGCCTCCTGATGTGGGTCTTCCTCTATTTAGATGAGGACCCTGGTCACTTGCAGGCTGATTATGTTTTGCCTTTAGACTCTGTTGTGCTGTAGCACGGGGTATTATTTTTTGCCTTTATACTCTGTTGTGCTGTAGCATGGGCTACTTATCCTTTGGGAAAGGATTTTTGGAGGATTACTGTTTTGGAGAATCCTCACCCCAGCTACCCCCTTTGCCAATGGTTCTGTGAAGACTTTTGTGCCCCTCTGCCTGCTGATTCATACATGTTGTATGACTCTTTCAGAGTCTTTACACAGTGGTGATGGCTTGATACTTGTATCCCGAGGGGTATCCTGTCCTCAGCCTTGCCTGGTGCAATAGCTGTTTTCTGGTGCAGTTCATCAGTATGGCACATAGACCTCACGGTCATTTCTGCTGCCTGTATCTCGGTTGCGCACTTTTCTCTCCAGCTGCCTACATGTGGGAAAGTATGGGCCAACTACCCCTCAGGTCCCCCAGGATTATCCACACTCACTGACAGCCTGTGGGGTGGAAACCCCTGGTTCCTCTTCTCATTTTTCCTTGCTGAGGACAGAAGGACTAAGAGATTCTTGGATGAGCTTGCACACCTTTCTGATTAAGGGGCCGGTTGCTACTCCACCAAAGAGGGGGCTTCTGTGGAGAAGTTGGATTCTTTAAAGCAAGGTAAGTTATTTACCATAACTCTAGATCTTCAAGAATAACTTTTCCATAGAGTCACTCTTACCCACTGGCCATCCCCCACTTCTTTATGCAAGGGTTACTCGGAACTCGGACTTACTTGTGCCGTATGACCTCATCTAATTTTGGAAACTGAGCAGGTGGATTAGTCAGGTGCTCTTCTGAAGCACTCCTCACCTCACGTCACTGGAAAGCAAGACTGTTATGCATGGATATGGAGTGCTGTGTCTAACTATTTTTCTGCAGCCAGAGGGACCAGGGTACTGAGTTTTAGAAACTTTATTAGGCTCAGAGCTTGTCCTCATGAACTATTGTTTTCATAATTAGTCCTCTGCAGTAGATATAAAAATCTACTTGACAAGGGAGCCAGCCCAGTGTCACTGAGGGCTGAGGCACTGCTAGTGCCATACCTCACGCCATGCTTATGATTCAGGTTTGAGCCACCAGTGGCCTGCTGTGGGGAGTGGGCTGAGAGAGGATTGAGCAGTCGGCTGGCAGTTCTCCTGTCTCAGGTTGGGGAGGTGTGCTGTACCAGTTCTTGCCTGCACCCAGGTGGAGACCTGGGTGCAGCACCAATGCACAGAAGGCAGACAGTAGTCAGGGAGGGTGGAAGGAGTCACAGTCCCAGAGTTCATGCATACCTCCACGTGCATGCATCATCTTCCCATGCCATGGCTTCGGGAGGACTATGGGACGGGACAAAAACAGCTGGAGGAAAATGCAGCAGACCAGGCTTCATGAAGCCCCATCTGGACACCTTGACCTGCCACTTCCACTCCAGCTGGTGGCCCTTCTAGATTGTGTACTCTGGGGCAGGAAGGATGGTCCTCCCCTTCCTGGCATAGCCACGGGGGAATCCACAGGGCAATTTGGCTGCCAGAGTGGAGGGAGGAGGGGGATGATCAGAGGCATCCAGGGACAGGGCTGATTAGCCACCTGGCCTGGCTGGAGGATAAACACCTTCATTAACAAAAGCCTGCTGGACACTTTTGTTGCATCCTTTGCCTCTTTGGCAGGTGGTTTTAATGTTTTTCCAATGTCTTCTGCCAGGCTAGTTTTTCAGTCCCTTGGCTTTGGCCAGTCCAGCTTTAGGCTAAGGGTTGTGTGTTCAGAGCAAATACTAAAGTATCTGCTAAACGTGCCGCAATCCTCTCCACAGTTCTCTTTCATGGAACTCTAGATTTACGGTAGATTTCTTTTTTTATCTTGAGAAGTTCTGTTGAATCCCTCAGAACTTCCTTCTCTTTCCAGGTTGGCTGTTTTTCCCTTTCGGGAATCCTTTGTAGGTTATCGTAGTCTAGATTCTGGTTTTAGGTCACGGAATACTCTTGTAGAGACATTTTGTTCCTCAGACCTTTCGTTTTTTATTTTCTAAACTTTATTCATTTTCAGGGTTTCTTGTTTGATAGTTCACGGGTTCAGTGGAGAACTTTGTAGGGAGTAACTAGGGCAGTTGATGACTTGAATCGCTGTACTTGTGAAATATGACATGGTGCTTATGCCAGGGGTGGCTCCAGGAGTCCTATAGATGGGGGAGCTCAAGTCAGATAAGAAATAAAAATAGTAGGCCGGGGGTGTGGTGGGCCGCCTAGGCCACCATCATTTTTTTAACATTTTGATGCATTTTGGAGGGTATTTCTGATGCAATTTTGACTCATTTCCTCCTTCCCCATGCTTTACTTGCACTCTAGCACCGTCCCCAGAGTCCACATGACAGTATGTTACCCAAAATAACCTCCCACCCCCAGAAAAACACAAAATACCAAAAGACTGCTGCTGGGCAGCTGCACATCCGAAAGACATAAAAATGAGACAAGTTGAAAGAGACTTGGTGATAAAGACAAATTGCAGACAAATTAAATGACAATCCAAGTAAACAAGTTCACAAATGTCACTCATTCAAGCACATTACGACATTAACATAAAGCCAACCCATCCCAGTTTGTCCTGCAGTACAGATTAACGTATCCCCCAACCTTATCTCAGTAAAAAAAAAAAAACACAATAACTATAGAAATATGGGAACAAAGTCACTTTGCTATCTAGTTTCTGAAAATATCATTTCAAGTTTGCTTGCCATTTTTGTGTAATTCCCCTACAAATGGGGGTTCCTAAAAAGCCTTTCTCGGAGCTTGTCTGAGTGCTCCCTGCCTGAGGGGTAGGGTTACCACCTGTCCTGATTTTCGTAGGACAGTCCTGATTTGGGCAGTTGTGTCCTGCAAAAAAACATGAAAAATGCTACATGCCCTGATTTTATAGTAGAGAAAATATTTTCTAACTTTTCTCTAAATGTTGCAGAAAACTATAATACCTTAAAATTACAAGAAACAATAGAAACAATTAAGAAACTACAATACTCAGCCTTAATTCTGATTATATAGAGAAAACAAGTCTGTTGCATTGGTCGAGGTTATAGACCGTCCTGCGAAAAATCATGTTTCAGTAAGAAATGTCCCACTTTGGGCTTCTGAAAAGGTGGTAACCCTACCTGAGGGGTGTTCGGCGTAATGCTGTTTAAAATAGGGCGCTGTGAGTGCTTCGAGAGCCTCTGGTACTGTCTCTTTAAGAGCTGCCTGCTCGCAGGTCTGATTAGTTTGTAAAAGGGGGACGGTGGGTTTATTGCTCGAATCTCACTCGAGCTGCTGTTTGAATTGCTCCATTTCTGCTGTCGATAAGCTAGCAGAGGGAGCCTTATTGAAGGGTGTAACTGTTGGCTGGAACATATGTAGCATAGTAGTAAAATTGCCATTGTTTAACCTGCCTTTTATTGCAGCTGGGGCTCTGTGTGTTTGGTCCCTCCATTTTGGACCTGGACTACTGAGAATGGGCCAATTGGGGAAGTGGGGCCTTAAAATGGAGACCGCTTGAGCCAACCAGAATTTGGACTCCCATGGGAGCCTGTAAAAAGGGAGGATATATGGTAGGTGCTTCTGGGAAGTGTAGTCTGGACACTGGTGCCTTGTTTGCACCAATAGAGGGCGTGTGTCGCGACAGACAGAACAAAGCAGGCTACCAGAGCCCTGTGGAGCGAGAGGAAACTGCCCTGCAACTGTCCTGGAGAGGCAGAGTCATTGGTGATCGTGAAGAGAGAAAGAGCTCTGGCTCCTGCGCTGTGAAAGTCTTTGTGCGGGAAGCGCGTGTGGCAGGCCAAGAAGTCAGGCAATAGCATCGCCAGAAGGAGCGGACAAGATCCATGGAGGAGTGCAGACAGAGGAGGCTGTATGTTTACAGCTACCTACCAGGCTCACCCTGTAGAGGACTGGAGAATCTGCTTCAATCATGCTCGGTCTGTCAGGACATGTGAAGCTGCGTCGTTTGGCCCGGTTATTGCAGTGAAAGCGATCGGGAGTATAAAGCAGCTGCCTGGTATGGTACCCCTCTGCTCTTCATATAAATGTGTGGAGAAGTGTTTGGATCTCAGGCCTGGTCCTGCAAGTGGTGTGAGAGCGATCTTTCTGCAGGAGTCACGAGTACTAAATCAGGGCAGCTCCCTGTCAGATGTTCATTGTGAGGGCAAGATTTGTCTGGCTGCTCTATTGGCTGCACGAACTGAGCCTGCTGGCTCTGCTTAATCAATATAGGTATGAAATGCTTGTTTTCTTTGTCAGGACCCCAACCAGCTGCAACAAATAGGCTAGCCTTGTATTGCCTGGGTACCCAGAGACAGTGACTTATAGGTTTGGCCTGTGCACAGTGATGTGTATATATATATTAGAGTGTTAAGCTAGTCAACATGATCTCTCCCGCCCTTGTTATTTCCCCTTCAATAAATCCGATTTGTTGTTTGCAAGGTATACTGTCTGAACTGAGTGTTTGTGTCCCCCTGTTGTGCATGGGTTGTGGTATTACTGCATCTTATTTTACAGGGGATCCTTCGTGCCAAGTTGGCCAATCTATTCTGGGGGTAGGTGTAAGTCAGCACGGTGGTGTGGGAAGCATTTGTGGGCCACTAGTGGAAGGAAAGGGGGGTTGCAGTGACCCAGAGGGCTGTGACCGAGTTGTTTTTTCGACTGTTCCAACCCCGACCTCTGGGTGGAGGCACCCGCCATTGGATCCAGGCCCCTCAACCTGTTGGTGGCAAAGCAGGCAGGGGTAGTAGCCCTTGGGATAGCGCCCCTTGGGGGTTACATTTGCAAAACATATTATTCTATATAACAATTTATTCCAAAGAAAATACATTTTTAAATAAATAAAATACTTTTTATTGTTTTAAAATGTCCTTTACTGGGATAACCCCATGGATGGTATGAGGCATTTCTTTTTTATGATAGGCCCAAAAAGTCAGTAAGCAGACAGTAAAACAGTTTTTAAACAAATATAAAACTGCATTTTATTTAGCAACAGCACTTGCTTGGGTACATCACAACTTGCACCCCTCCCCATTCAACACATATAACTACATAAACTAAATATTTGAGTCTGTCACTTTTTTCTCCGGTTTTGTAGCTGCCGGTGTCAATGTGCCAAAGAAGGTCTTATGACTTCTGTTGCTAATTTTGCTCTTCAAGCATGCAGAAACTCCTGCACATGCCATAATATTCAGCAAAACACCTTCAAAGTCCCCATATCTATTCATTCCCTCTGTGCTCATTCACACTGTACAATGACTGAAAAGACAACACACATTAGACATACAGTACAGTTCAAAGGTCTCATGCACCAGTTTCTTCCTCTCCTGGTTCATGCTGTTGCTGAGACCAGACCTGCCCCAGCATTAGTTTTGTACCATTCCTAGCATGCTATAGCTACTTTCCAACTCCCTGTCCTGCAAATCCACACCAAAATCAATTTGCCATACAGGACAAAACTAGCAGTGACCTTAAACTTAATGTCATGAATTTAAGCTCCCCATACTAGAAATTAACAACACTAGTACAACATTTATTACACACCCAGTTTGATAGAAAACTAATGTCCTGTCCCATCCCAGCAACTGCCCCCCACCCACCATAGTTTGTGACTGTGAAAGTTTGTTTTTTTTTAAAGCAAGAAGTACCTAATTAAATGAAGACTTGATCCATTTTCAGCAGGCTGAAGTCTATGTGCCCCTAGTTGAGTACTGTCTCCGGTCACCTGGCCACCAAACTCTCTCTCTCTAGACAGCACACACTGACCCCATGACTTCTAATGAGCAGAGCTTTCAGCTACAGCTTGTTTCAGCTACCAGAAGATGACCTGAACCTCACTCCAACTCCTTGCGCCGATCTACCCAGGCCACACCTACCCTGCGTTACTGGACTGCTGCAGCCTGAAACCTCGGGCTTTGCTCTTCACTTGTGGGCTCCACTCTGTCTCTGTCTCCTCCTCAGTAGTACACTTGCTCCTCCCTTGCTCCAACATTAATCTTCTTAGTTAATGATTTACAGCTCACTCTTGTTTCAGCAACCCAGATATTTAAAGACGGCACCCTTTGCTAGCCACATCCACTACTTGATGCAACACCAGATCTGGAGCAGTGAGCACCAGGCGACCTAGTTGAGATCTGTATTGTTAAAGTCCACTCTGCTTTGCTGCAGCTGTAGCCCCCAATGCATGACCCCTTCCCCCCGTGCATGAACGAAGGAGCTGCACCAAGCCTGCAAAAGTAGAGAATGAATACTCAGGCTCACCAAGGCAAGACCAGCTGCTGCCACAGTGCTGGGACCGGACCACATGGCGCAGGATGAACGTTAGTAAGAAATTCATGCTGGAGACCGGCATTTCGGGGGGGGGGGTCAACTATGTGTAACCCCCCTGCAAATGGGGGTTCCCAAAAGACTTCCAGGAGCTTGCTTGAATGCTCCAAGCCTGAATGGTGTTTGGCATTTAAGCCATTTATCAGTGAGTGTTTTAGAACCTCTGGTACTGTCTCTTTAAGAGCTGTCTGCTTGCAGACATAATTAGTTGTATGGGGACTGTGTGTTTCTTTGATTGAGTACCACTCAAGCTGCTGCTAATTCACTTCATTTTGCAGTCACTAGGAGTGCAAAGGGAACCTATCTGAAAGATGTAACTGTTTGCCAGAAATTATTTAGAGTAATAATGAAATTACAGTTTGTCTAACCTGTTTTCTTTGCAGTCAGAACTGTGTCTGCTAGTTCCCCATTCTAGTTTTGAACTGCTGAACTGGACCAATCAGTGTGGGGTAAGCTAGCTCTAAAATGGTGCCTTGGACGAATCAGAACTTGGACTCATAATCTGAGCCAGCCACAAGAGGATTGTATGGGCAGTGACTCTGGGAGATGTAGTTTAGACTTCAGTGCCTTTTTGGACCAACAGCAGCAGTCTATTGTGAGTGACAGCCAATCCAGTCAAGAACTGGGAGGAACTCAAAGGAAGTGCCGGTTTTGTCGGTTGGAGTTTCAGTTGAGCTTTGGCAGTGAAGAAGGAAGGAGCCCTGTGCTTTTCAGTGTGCAGTTTTAGTCAAAAAGCGTGTAAGGCCCAGAGTTCCGGTCTGCAGCTTGTGTAACAGCTTGTTAGGACTGAATCGGTCCTGTGAAAAGAATCAAAGGATCTCTGAAGAGTAGAAACCAGGCTCACCCTGTAGAAGACTGGAGAAATTGCTGAAAATTGCACTCGGTCTGTCAGGAACTGAATCTGCTGTGTGTTCTCCCGGTATTGTGCAGTAATTGCGATCGGGATACAGATGCAGCCTGCCTGGTATAGTGCTTTCTTTATGGATGTGTGAAGAGGTTTGTGTACCTCAAGTGAGCCCTGCTGACATTGAAGGACCCTATCTTATTTGGAGGTCGTGAGTACTAATTCAGGTCGCTCCCTGTTGAATTGCCACATTAAATCCAAATGGAATTACTGTACTGCTGACTGTTTAATTCTCCTTTTCTCTGTGTGAAAGGGCCCCTACCAGCTCCACCGGTTTGGACTAGCCACTAGGGCTTGGGTACCCAGGGACAGTAACTGATAGGGATAGGCCTGTGCACAGAGCCATAAATAGATTTATTAGAGTGATAAGCTAATTAACCTGATTTCCCCTGTCCTTGTTATATCCCCTAAATAAATCAGAGCTGCTTGTTTCAGCAAAGTTATACTGCCTGAGGTATTTGTCTATGTTAAAGTACTGTACTGTGATTGTTGCACTGTATCTCATTTCACAGGAGGTCCCAGTGCGGAACCAGACCTGGGGTAAGTGTATACTGTGAAGGTAATTCTGATATATTGTGTGGGCCACTAGTGGGAAGAAAGGGGTTGCAGTGTCCCAGAGGCTGTGACAAGTTAGTTTAACTATTGCAAACCCTGACCTCTGGGTGGAGGCACCGCCATTGGATCCAGGCCCCTCAACCTGTTAGTGGCAAATCAGGCAGGGGTAGTAGCCCTGGGATAGTGCCATCTAGGGGTTACATCTTGGAGGCTCACCGCTGGGATTGTGTGTCCTCTAGTGGCCATATTCTGAACCACTGTTAAGAAAAAATGGGTACCCGACAGAGTGGCTGTGCACCGGCTGGTGGAGTGGTGTACTGGGAGGAGATCGACCCCAAAATGCTATGCTTATCCTGGACATCCCCTGGGTATCATCGGACACTGTGCAGGAGTACTTTCCAAGGTGGAAGGTTTACAAAACCCTGTGGTGGTGGGTCGGCATGCTAATCTGCTCACCCACACTTTCCTGGCCCTAGTAGAGTTTAAGGATCCCATAGATAGCTCAAAGTGCCACAGACCATTACCCCAGAGGAGCCCTCACTGCTTGGAGTGATAACTAAGGACAGTAAAGACCGGGGGAATCAGCCCCACCACTATCTGAAACTTTTGAGGAGAAATTTGCTGAATGGTTGCTGGGAGGGAAAACTGTGGAGGACTTGAAGAAACTATTCTTGCCACCTGAGGTGTTCCTCCCCAACACCCTCTCCTGCTCCAGTGCCCGTAATGGTGGCTGAACCAATGCAGACTCCTATTTCTGCACCTGTCATTAGTCACGACTCTTACGAAGGTTGAGGATCTTCTCTGGCACCTCCCACCCCCAAGGGAGGATGACTGGGAGACCTGGATAGACATATGTTGCCCCCAAGTGCTAGAATGGCAATGCTCAGAAGGCGAGCGAAAGAGGTTAGTGAGAGCCTCCGAGGTCCTGCCCTGGCTACCATCCGTGCTAACGGCCCAGTAACCCTGAAGCGACTGCACAGGCCTATCTTGAGGCCTTGGAGAATGTGTATAGGAGCCCAGATTCTGATGAGGACCTATGGTGGAGAGTAAGAAATGCACAACAGTACCAAGGGAGTTGTTGTCTGTATGTCTCGGCTGGAAAAATTGTTGCAAGAATGCCTCAGAAAGGGTAGTTTGCCAGCGATTGAACTGGACCGAACCAGACTGGACAGAATCCTTAAGTCTGCCCCTTCTCAGAACTGCTGTTGCTTCAGTTCGCCTGGCAAATCGACTGGAATCCCACCCTCCTATGATGAGTTAATGAGAGAAATTCGAGGAGTTGAGAAAGGCGACCTCGGGAGGTACCTGCACCAACAGCTGTGGCTACGACCGAGTGACTGAGGTGACCCATCAAGTGAAGTTCAGGGGCAGAGGTTGACAGTCAATGAGTGCTCTGACAAGGAAAAGATATGCCACAATGGGCGAACTGTTGGAGAGATCCGGGAATTCAAAACAGTCCTTTATGAAGGCCACGCCTGCAAGTCGGGCCCTGACCTATATCCGACTGCATCTGCTATGGGGTGGGGTACCCACCCATGTATCTCCTACTGATAACAGCTCCAAACTCAATTCCTTGACCATGGAAGTGGAGAAACTGACGAGATGTGCTCCAAATGCTTATCACGCCGCAGACAGAGATGGCACCCAGGTTTCCAGTTAGTAATACCCGCCCTGGCTCCCAGTGTGGCGCCTCGCCAGCTCAAACTCAGAAAGTATGTTTTGCTATAATTGTGGGAAAGATGGGCACATGAAAGGGAATGCCAGTCCCCAAAGACACTGACAAAGTTGCATATAGGCTACAAGGAGAGCTTCGGAGAAGAAATCAGTGGTTAAGAGGTGCACGACATGATCCCAGTGAGGGCACCAAAATGCTAATTCACGTCCTTTTGTGGCAAGGTCAGTTGCCCAGGCCCCCACTACCGCCTCTCCAGACTGGTCCAGAATAGTGGGTCCCTCCATGGAGACCACTGTAAAGGTGAATGGAGTGTCTACAAGAGCTGTATTAGACAGTGGCTCCCAAGTGACAATTATGTTCCAGGATTGGTATCAGAAGCATTTGTCAGACGTACCCTTCACAGCCATTAGAAGGACTGCATGTATGGGGGTTAAGTGAGAAGGCCTACCCTATTCTGGGTATATCCGAATTTGGCTGTCTTTCCCACCTCCGTGGCTGGAGTGGCCGAACAAGTAGAGACCTAGCCTTAGTGTGTCCCCACTGGACTGTATGATGGTGTCCCTTTGTTGATTGGAACAAATGCTCATATGTTGGAAGAGCTGGCACAGTTGTGTTATGAAAACAGGGGTCAAAGACTAGTAGAGCTTTAAGAGTTCCGGCTTTAATTAAGAAGGCCTATGAGGCACAGAGAGATGCTGAAAAAACAGAACCAGAGGAACCGGTCGGAATTGTATGGAAGAAGGATCCTGAGTCTCTGATCCTGGCGCCAAATGCCCAGTGTACCTTACAGGAGAGGTCCGTATCAGAAAGGATGTTAAGAATAAAATATTAATGTTGGATGCACCAGCGATGGAAAATTGCCAGAGGGACTGCTGGTCAAGCCTAGTATTTTGCCCGCTAGAGCCCATGCTTATGCCAGAAGGGTAATGGTCCAAGTTCATAATGTGTCTGAAAGAGACATTCGAGTAAACAGAGGTTGCATCCTGGCTAATGTGCATTGTGCAGACACTGCAGTGCTACCCAGCAGCAAGAGTTCAAGGAAGAATGACAGAGATGCACCTGACTTGTTTGATTTCGGCGACTCCCGCTGCCAGCTGAATGGAAAGTGAGGATCAGTGAGAAGCTTGCCCAGAGACCAGGTGTTTTCTTTAAAGGAATGGGATGTAGGATGCGTGCAAGGAGCTGAGCACAATATCCGCTGCATGACGAAAGACCATTTCGTGAGAGGTCTCGACGCCTGGCACCTGCTGACATAGATGATGTGAGACAGCATCTGCAAGAGATGTTAGCTGCTGGTGTAATACAAGAATCCAGAAGCCCTTATGCTTCCCCCATTGTGGTAGTGAGGAAAAGAATGGAACAGTAAGGATGTGTGTGGATTATCGCTTTCTAAACGCGGACTATCCCTGATCAGTACACAATGCCCGCATTCAGGATGCTTTGGACTGCCTAAGCGGAGCAAGTGGTTCTCTGTGCTGGATCTCCAGATGGGTACTACCAGATCCCGATGGCCCAGAGGACCGTGAGAGACGGCCTTTATCTGTCCGCTTGGCTTCTATGAATTCATGAGGATGCCTCAAAGTTTCAGGTGCCCCAGCCACTTTTCAGCGATTGATGGAGCGTGCAGTGGGGACATGAACTTACTAGAGTGCCTGGTATACCTAGATGATGTTATTGTGTTTGGCAGCTCACTGGAGGAACATGAGAGCAGATTATTTAAGGTATTGGACCGACTGGAGGACTTTGGCCTTAAACTGTCCATTGATAAGTGTCAATTCTTTCAAACATCAGTAAAGTATGTGGGACACATAGTATCCACCGAGGAATAGAGACCGACCAAGTAAAGTTGAGGCCTTGACCACCTGGCCACAGCCCAAAATCTAAAGAACTGCAAAGATTCCTGGGATTCTGTGGTTATTATCGTTGCTTCATCAAGGACTATTCAAAGTGATCCGCCCTTTACTTAACCTTACTCAAGGTATCCCCAACCCACAAAAATACCAAAAGTCAGCGTCCTCAAGACTGAAAGAGTGTATTTTCATCCGGTGAAGTATTTGGGGCCCGCTGGACTCCTGACTTGAGACTGCTTTTCATGAGATCATATATCAACTTACCCATGCTCCAGTGCTGGCCTATGCCGATCCAAGAAAACCTTACGTCCTGCACACTGATGCTAGCTTGCAAGGGTTGGGGCTGTGTTGTACCAAGAGCACGAGAATGGCCTGAGACCAGTGGCCTTTGCCAGTAGAAGCCTGACCCCATCCGAAAAGAACTATCCTGTACATAAGTTAGAGTTCCTAGCTTTGAAGTGGGCTATTGTTGACCAATTCCATGAGTACTTGTATGGGGCTAAAATACTAGTAAAACTGACAATAATCCTTTGACCTATGTGCAGACCTCAGCTAAGTTGGATGCCACTGGCCATAGGTGGCTTTCTGCATTATCTACATATGACTATGCTCTCGAATACCGAGCAGGTCTGAACCACATAGATGCTGATGCTCTCTCCGGAGGCCTGTTCCCCAGAATGATTGGGTCGATTGGCAGAACCTGACATTCGGGCACTCTGCGGAAGTTTGACAGGGAGGAACAAATGTCCGCAGACGCATGATGGACTGCATGGTGGATTGCTTGGGAGCCTCTGAGAATTGCATACCTGCTGCTTATTGCCACTTTTCTGCAATAGACATTGGTGCACTGCCTCAGCTGGACAATGACAGTATTCGCGGGCTCAATCCCGCGATCCCATGATCAAAGCAGCCTTAGAAGCCTCTATGCAGGAAAGATGTGTCCAAATTACGCTCCACTGATTTGAGAACTGCACTGTTATACAAAGAAGGTCCTAAGTTGAAACTGATCAATAAACTGTTATACAGAGAAACAGTAGACAGAGGGGACAAGTAGACAAACAACAACTAGTGCTGCCCACTGCCTTCGAGACTCAGTACTGAGGTCCTTGCACAACCACATGGGGCACCTTGGTATAGACAGAACACTTGACTTGGTGAGATCCAGATTCTATTGGCCTAAGATGGGGGCTGATGTGGAGCAACACATTCGAACTTGTAGTCGCTGCTTACAGAGGAAAGCTTTGCCCCAGAGGCTGCCCCTTGTTAACATCACCACCAGTGCACCCATGGAGCTGGTCTGTATTGATTTTCTGAGTTTGGAGTCAGATCAAAGAAATATCAGTAATGTGCTGGTGGTCACTGACCATTTCACGAGATATGCCCAAGCTTTCCCACCAAAGACCAGAAAGCATCCACTGTGGCCAAAGTACTTGTAGAAAACTTTTTGTTCACTATGGGGCTCCACAAAGAATCCATTCTGATCAAGGGAGAGACTTTGAGATCGTCTGATCAAAGAGATGCTTTCTGTGGGGAGTGGAAAGTCCAGAACCACTCCTTACCACCCCAGGGGGACCCACAGCCTGAACGCTTTCAACCGCACTTTGCTAGATATGCTAGGCACCCTGCACCCAAAGGACAAGCCTAGATGGAGCCAACAAATTAGCACCCTGGTACATGCTTATAACTGCACCAAAGTGATGCCACTGGATTCTCCCCACCTGATGTTTGGAAGAGAAGCTCGACTACCAGTAGATGTGTGTTTTGGGGTCTCTCCTGATGGGGTTCAAGCTGACAACTATTTACAGTATGTGCAAAGTTAAAGGCCCAGCTAACTCATGCGTGCCAACTGGCTCAAACCATGGCTGCCAAAAGAAATCTGGCCAACAAAGAAGGTATGATAAAGGTGAAAGCACAGGAACTCCAGGAGGGAGATCGGGTATTGCTAAGAAATCTGGGACTGCATGGCAAGCACAAGATTTCTGACAGATGCACCATCTCCCTCACATTGTAGTGGGCAAACTAGATGATCTGCCAGTGTACAAAGTAAGGCCTGAGAATAATTCAAAGATGTAAAACAATGCATAGAAATCATTTACTGCCCATTGGACAAATCTTAATTGAGTCTGAGCCCTAGAAGATGCCCTCTGGACCAGTGACTAGAGCTGCTGCTAAGAAAAGATCAAGAAAGTCTGCACCTACAGAAGCAAAGTTAAAGTGTTCCCCTCCACAAGTCCCAGTTGAGCATGACTGTCAGTCCATATCGGAAGAAAGTGAGAGTACTTTGAATACTATCCTTCTTACGAACTGAGTCAATTGTTTGGGGCAATCCCCTAGTCAATACTGGAGATGAAGCTGGGCCTTCTGGACTGTCTAAGCCCCAGCTTCATCCCTGGAGCCAATGCCCCAGAAAGTGAAGTGCAAAGCATCAGATCAGATGAAATGGAATCATTGTGCATGGTTGAACTGTTTGAGCTTTCAGGGAGAAATGATAGATTGGGGCAGACTGGTGATACACTCGAACAAGAAGAGTATTTTGAGTGCCCTGACAGTCCACTGCCAGTGTCCAAAGCTCTCCATGCGAGCCAAATGTTGTGGACTCCAGAAACTGTAACTCCTGGAGCTGAAAGTGCCCCAAGTTCTAGCCTCTCTACCCCCATGGAGACTCCCTGACAAGTGAGGACAATGCTGAAAATGAGGCTCAGAGTGCAGAGACTATAACAGTTCCCCTAGAAAGACTGGTCGAGCTGTAAAGCCTGTGGTGCACCTCAGTTATGATTCACTTGGGAGGCCTGTGGACTTGCCTCTCAATGTTGTCCATAAAGGAGTGTATGTGTCCCGAGCTCATTGCCCAAACTGAGCATCAGTGCTAACTCCAAGTTACTTGTGTTGCCCTCTAAGTATGGTGCCCTTGCCCCATCCAGCCCCAAAGGTAACTGATAGGGAAGGGCCCCTCTCTTCAGGTTTCATGTACAAGAGGTAATAACTTGAGTTATGGTACAATGTGTATGTAATACTGTGTAAAGAGTGATGACTGCAATATTTCAGAAATGTGTTCTTGGTAAAATGATATATTGACTGATGATTACACGTATGAGCCTAATGCAAATGTATATGGTTGCAGTTGAAACTTATGGGGTACTTTGCTTTCACGCTGGACGTCAAGCTTTCCCAGGCCAGGAAGGGTGTAACCCCCTGCAAATGGGGGTTCCAAAAGACTTCAGGAGCTTGCTTGAATGCTCCAAGCCTGAATGGTGTTTGGCATTTAAGCCATTTATCAGTGAGTGTTTTAGAACCTCTGGTACTGTCTCTTTAAGAGCTGTCTGCTTGCAGACATAATTAGTTTGTATGGGGACTGTGTGTTTCTTTGATTGAGTACCACTCAAGCTGCTGCCAATTCACTTAATTTTGCAGTCACTAGAGTGCAAAGGAACCTATCTGAAAGATGTAACTGTTTGCCAGAAATTATTTAGAGTAATAATGAAATTACAGTTTGTCTAACCTGTTTTCTTTGCAGTCAGAACTGTCTGCTAGTTCCCCATTCTAGTTTTGAACTGCTGAACTGGACCAATCAGTGTGGGTAAGCTAGCTCTAAAATGGTGCCTTGGACGAATCAGAACTTGGACTCATAATCTGAGCCAGCCACAAGAGGATTGTATGGGCAGTGACTCTGGGAGATGTAGTTTAGACTTCAGTGCCTTTTGGACCAACAGCAGCAGTCTATTGTGGTGACAGCCAATCCAGTCAAGAACTGGGAGGAACTCAAAGAAGTGCCGGTTTTGTCGGTTGGAGTTTCAGTTGAGCTTTGGCAGTGAAGAAGGAAGGAGCCCTATGCTTTTCAGTGTGCAGTTTTAGTCAAAAACGTGTAAGGCCCAGAGTTCCGGTCTGCAGCTTGTGTAACAGCTTGTTAGGACTGAATCGGTCCTGTGAAAAGAATCAAAGGATCTCTGAAGAGTAGAAACCAGGCTCACCCTGTAGAAGACTGGAGAAATTGCTGAAAATTGCACTCTGTCTGTCAGGAACTGAATCTGCTGTGTGTTCTCCCGGGTATTGTGCAGTAATTGCGATCGGGATACAGATGCAGCCTGCCTGGTATAGTGCTTTCTTTTATATGGATGTGTGAAGAGGTTTGTGTACCTCAAGTGAGCCCTGCTGACATTGAAGGACCCTATCTTATTTGGAGGTCGTGAGTACTAATTCAGGGTCGCTCCCTGTTGAATTGCCACATTAAATCCAAATGGAATTACTGTACTGCTGACTGTTTAATTCTCCTTTCTCTGTGTGAAAGGGCCCCTACCAGCTGCCACGGTTTGGACTAGCCACTAGGGCTTGGGTACCCAGGGACAGTAACTGATAGGGATAGGCCTGTGCACAGAGCCATAGGTAGATTTATTAGAGTGATAAGCTAATTAACCTGATTTCCCCTGTCCTTGTTATATCCCCTAAATAAATCAGAGCTGCTTGTTTCAGCAAAGTTATACTGCCTGAGGTATTTGTCTATGTTAAAGTACTGTACTGTGATTGTTGCACTGTATCTCATTTCACAGGAGGTCCCAGTGCGGAACCAGACCTGGGGGTAAGTGTATACTGTGAAGGTAATTCTGATATATTGTGTGGGCCACTAGTGGGAAGAAAGGGGGGTTGCAGTGTCCCAGAGGGCTGTGACCAAGTTAGTTTAACTATTGCAAACCCTGACCTCTGGGTGGAGGCACCCGCCATTGGATCCAGGCCCCTCAACCTGTTAGTGGCAAATCAGGCAGGGGTAGTAGCCCCTGGGATAGTGCCATCTAGGGGTTACATATGTAATGCGGGTGGCGGTGGTTGTTTACTGCATTACCAGGACACTAGAGGACAGGGCCGGCCTTAACCATTCTGGGCCCCTGTGCAGCCCCCTGCTGGTCCCCACCACTCCATTCCCTGTGGGCCCCCCACATCCAACGTTTACACCTAACTAACCCTCCTGTCCTGAATTACTAATGCAGCACCAGGTCTACTAGTTTAACCAACATCGTTTAATTAGTGCCATTGACTGCACTGAATTATTTGACTTCACCACTGAAGATGAATCTGACTGAGCCTGGAGCAAGAACTTAAGTAAGTACGGTACCACTACCGTATTCATTTCTGTAAGGACAGGGACATCATCACTGGACACTCACACCTCAGATACTCTGATTTGCAAACAAGTTAAACAACTTAACTTTTCTGGAGGTGTGAGTGAGAGAGAATAGAGAGGATTATCATGGGACACCAGTAAGGTTGCCACCTGTCAGTTTTTTTATCTGATGGTCAGGTTTTCAGGGTCCCTATCAGGAAATCTGTTTTTGCTGTGTGCTGGTCAGGTTTTTGAGCCATTTTGAGTGCTCACATACTTTTGAAACATATTTTGTCATATCATTCATTGTTTCACCTACATGTCCAGGTTACAGACAAGTTCTCTTGTCAGTATAACCCTTTGTTTGTGAAAGTAGTCAACCTGGGATATGTAAAGTATGGCAATTAACACTTACTTACTGACCATTGTCAGTGTCAGTGGCTCAGTAGGTAGCACACTCACCTCTGAGGCTGGGAGATCAGAGGGCTGTGGGTTCAGTTGCCACATCTGGCACTTGGGTTAATATCCCAGTACTGACACTGTAGTACAGCATGAGAGGGGGTGCTGCACTTCTGAGGTGCCGTCTTTCAGATGAGACGTTAAACTGAGGTCCCATCTGGTTGGATTGGTGGTAGTTCAGGTGGATGTTAAAGATCCCATGGCACTTATCAAAAAAGAGTAGGGGAAGTTTTATTGAAAATAAACATAACATCACAATAGAATACAAAAACAATCAGAGTACAAGATTATACAGAAAGAATAATATCAAACAGTATTACCATTTTTCACACATGAATAAAGTTCTGCCAAAAAGAATCAACTTTAGGTTTTGAGAATTTAACATTATCTCTAGATTTCACAGAAGCTAACCCATTCTCAATCTGTAAAAACATGGTATTAAATAATACTGTTTGCTGCTGCAGAACAAATTGGCAGCGAGCTTGCCATAAATAATATTGTGCAAATGAAAAAAAAACATTTAAGGTACTTTTATGAAATAAACGCCTATATCCTGTATAATCTCCCAAAACTATGGTTTGATATGTAATATGAGCTAAAAGGGCAAATTCAATGTATAGCAGCGCCTGCCAAAATTGTTGACTAAAGGGGCAAGTAACAAAAAATGCACCATAGTTTCTTCACAGGTTATACAGGTAGTCCTTAAGCAGAATCTTTCAGTAATGGGTTTATATTTCAAATTACCTCTAACCCCTAATCTTCCTTGTATAGAGAGCCAAACAATATCCCAAATATGGGGATCCTAAAATCTGTCAACTTTCTTCGAGAAAAAAGCATTTTAGAGGGTACACATTTTGGAAAGAGGAGAACACTTTTTTGCACATCAAAGACAATGAAATTATAAAAGGGTTTTCTGGAGAAAGTAAGTAAGTGCGGAAAAGAAATTTTCCACTGCTGTAATTTGTTTAAAGTAGTAATACCATAAGATGGTAAAGAGTCAGACAACAGAATTTTTGGAGGTAAAAGAGACCATTTATCCAGATACCTGGACCATAAAAACTGTGACCAAAACTGCCAGGTCATAGTGGCAGGAGACCAAAAATAAGAGAAGGATTCAAATAAAAATAAGGAATGATAGAAAACAATGGGGTTAATCATTGTCAGCCCTCCCTTAATAATAGGTAGATAAGTAATATCCCTACGTACAGGGTTCAGTCTATTTCCCCATAGCATCTGAAAAAAAAGACTTAAGGATTCTGGTTTCCAAATGAAGAGGGGTGGAATACATAACTTAAATATAAAAATAGGTAACAGAAATTGTTTAATAATTACCACCCGTTTCTTTTTTCCAAATTTCCACCCTTTCCAGCGATGGATCTTAAACTCTCCTATGTATAGTTGTTTCTCCCAATTATAGGAAGCCAGATCTCCGGCCCCAAACCAAGTACCCAGAATTTTATGGGGGGAAGAAGCAACGGATACCCAAAATGTCAGAAGGAGCTGAAATCATAGGGTGTAAAAAAAAAAAAAAAGATAAAACTTTTCTCCATATTAATCTGAGCTCCTGATAATACACAAAATGAGAAAAATTTGTAGTGCATTGGTAAAAGAAGGAATATCTTTAAGTAATAAAGTAACATCATCCATATCATGGTGACTTTTCAATTAGTAAAGTAGAGGAGGGAGTTAAGCCAATAATACTAGTGTCCCATAAAATTTGCCTAATTACAGGGTCTAGAACAAAAGAGTACAGAAGTGGACTTAATGGGCAGCCCTGTCTTACTCCAGTAGAAATAGGGATATCTGTACCAAAAAGGCCATTAACCATGGGGACAATAGTAGCACTCTCATATAAAGTAGAAAGCCATTGTACAAAAGGTGTTGGTAAACCATACCGTAAAAGTAGGGAGAATAGATAAGTATGTCGGACCTTATCAAAGGCTTTAGCCTGATCTAGGGCAACAATATATCCCGAGATTTTGCCTGTATGACTGAGCTCAAATAAGTCTATAAAAGATACAAATTGTGTTGAATCGTCTATTAGGTATAGCACAAGTTTGAGCCGGTGTATAAGACAATCTGCTGCCAATAATAATCTATTATTGAGGATTTGGGCCAAAATCTTGTAATCACTGTTCAACAAGCTTAAAGGCCTCCAATTAGATAATAAAGTTTTATTTCCAGATTTATATAGAAAAAAAAGTAAAGAGGTGCTAAACCCAGATTGGGAATTAGAGGAAAACAACAAATAATTAAATACTTTCGGCAAAAAATAAATCATGTAAGACAGAAAAAGTTTATAAAACTCATTAGGGATACCATCCAACCCTGGCGAAGTATTTTTACTTAATTGCAAGATGGCTTTTTCAACTTCCATGGGAGAGATAGGTTGGAGTAATGAGGTCGTATGAGAAATAGGAACTTGAGGAAGTGGAACAGTGAAACTAGAAAAATCAGGCAAAGGTTGATCAGACCTGTCCTGAAAAGTATCACTAACATATTGTTGAACTATAGCTAACATTTCTAAATCCTTGTTAACCAAATTCCCAGTGGGAGAAACAAGTTGAGTCATAAGGGTATTCTCTAGCCTTTGCTTACAGGCCTCAAAATGATCTGAAGCTGGGGATTTCTTGGTTCCAAATTTAAATTCTAATTCTAAGGATTTAGCTCTATCATATTGATAAGATTTCATTTGCTCCTTTACTGCTTGAATTTGAGAGGTGAAATCATGCTTATTGCCAGGAGGGAAAGACATCAATTTATATAACTGGTTTCTCAAAAGAAGGTATCGTAAATAATTAGAATTAGCCTTAGCTTTACCATAGGAAAGTAAAAGTTTCTTCAAGTCCCTTTTTGTATCTGTCCACCAACTTAATGGAGAGGTGTAGGCACAAAAAACAGACTCTCTATTGGCAAAAAAACTTCAATTTGTAAAGAAAAAGGAGAATTCTCAAGAAGTGACATATTTAATCTCCAACGGCTGTGAATCGAAAAAATCTTGGGGGAAGTGCAAACTGAAGGTACAAAAAAGAATATTATGATCAGAAAATTCTGAAGGCTGAGATTTACAATAAATGGGATGTAAATGTTGAGAAAAGAAAAACATATCAATTCTTATAGCATAAATAAATCTGTGATAAGTAGCACCATTACCTTTGGGATACAGTGTACGATAAGCATCTTTCATATCGGTACCAGAAAGAATTTGTGACAAAGCATTAGAGTCACAATATATTTTCTTTTGGGTGACTCCAGATAAGGAAGTATCCAAAGAACAATTGAAATCTCCTCCCCAAATAGTATGCAGTCTAGTAAAGAGGAATGGCTTAATCTCCCCAACTAATGCAACCCTGGCTGATTTAGTTTGTGGGGCATATATATTAATAAGGCGAAAAGAGAAATCTCCAAGAGAGCCATCCAAAATTAGGGCTGTACCTGGATCAATATCAAGAAGTCTAAAAATATGAAAGTGGGTGGATTTAAAAAGAATGCCAACACCATCAGCAGGGTCTGGCCCGAAAGACCAAAATGGAGGCCCCCAGTGCCACCTTTTTTTGATAAGGTCTACCTCAGCAAGTGAAGAAAGACGACTTTCCTGAACAAAAATAATGTCCACTGAAAGAGTTGCAAAAAAAGTCAAAATAGAGATTTGTTTTTTATAAGACTTTAAACTGCAAACATTAAAGGACAATAGTTTTAAAGTGGCCATAGAAGTTTAGTGCTCAGCCAGGTCCTCCTTTCAGACTGGTACTGGCTTTCCTTTTTTTTTCCCCTTCTTTCCCTTTTTTTCCTTAGCTAATTCTGTAAACTTACTGTCTTCATCCTCAGTAACTATTTCTGATCTATGTGAAGTATCGGATTCTAAATCCGAGTCTCCAAGGTCGTCTTGCAGGGGAGAAAAAATATTAGTGGTAGGGATAGGGCAAGGAGTAGAAATTTTTAGTGAAGACCTAGTAAATCTTCGCCCCATAACAGTTTCAAAAACGGGTGGGGGCATAGTGGACTTATCAAAAATAATATCCTGTTCTGAGTCTTGAGCCGGGACTTGAGAAGGTCTAGAGTCATCCACAGGGGAGACCAAGTCTATCACTACTGGAAGAGGAGCATCCAAAAGTGATACAGATTCACTAGGGGTAGGGTTATACGGTTTGACTTGAGCTTGCGTCACTAACTCATCATGATCCCACCCTTCAGCTCTATTTCTTTTAGCCCAGGGGCATTGATGAAAGGCATGCCCTTTGTCATCACATAGGTTGCATTGAAAAATATTCTCACAGAGGTCCATCGAATGCCCATATCCCCCACGGAGTGAACATTTCATTATATCACAGGAGCTACTAATATGGGTTCGTGAGCCACATTTATAACAGGCCCTGGGTTGACCACTATAAAAGCACACGCCCCTATCTTTGCCTAAAAAGAAACTGTTTGGGAGATGAATAATGTCAGAATTAACCTGAAATAAATTTACTTTAAATTTCCAGCCTCCAGTCCAAATACCCTCTAGATCTAATAAAGCCTCAGGGGGACCTAGTATATCACAGCGGTTTTGCAACCAGTGATAAATGTCACTTACATTTACCCCTTCATTCCTGAACATGATAGTGACATAGCGGTTGGGGTCTAGTCAGAGGAATAGCTAAAAGGGAGCCACAAGGTGTATTCTTCAAAGAGAATATTTCTCCCAGAATTTTTCTAGCGCTGATTAATTTGGAAACTAACATCGAAAGAATCCTCCCAGAAACATGAATTAGAGCAAATAGATCAGAGGGAACAAATGACATAGAACCCTTAAGTAAAGTATTGACCACATAGTACCTATCAGGGTGAGTAGTAAGGCCACCTCCATACCGTAGACGGACTGCATTCCTTCTGGGAGCTTGTTCAAACTTATTTTTGAACAAGTCAGCCATCGGAATTCGCTTAGAAGGACCAGGGCCTTTATCCTTAGGAATCTTATCCTGTAAATCCCTTGACCCCCCTCCCTCTGAGGACGTACTGGGGCCAGAAAATGCCGCAGAGTCCTTCAATAATAGGTGTGCACTATCAGTATTACGAACAGTAGAAGAACCAGTGTCAATACCTGAGCTCAGGGTGTTGGCATGCTTAGAAGAAGGTAGTGCAACAGGCGTCCAGGCAGGGTCAGGTATCCAAGTCCCTACAGCATTCCGAATCCATCCAGCGTTGGATAAAGAATCTTCCGTCGACCAGTCTTGAACAGCATTGGGTGCCGCTAATCCAAACTGTTGTCTCAAAACTTGAGACGTAGAAGAAGTATTGTTATTAGTATTGCGATCCTCCGAAGCTACCAAACCCTCCGACGCCATACTCGGAAGTGCGTCATCCGAAAACAACCGCGGAGCAACGCTTTTGAAAACAGAAGTTCCCATATCAGTCGGTGCACAAACAGAACTTGAAGAAAGGGCAGAGGATACCTCCCGAATCGGCAACGCACCGATCAGCTCCGGAACATCCGTCATCATCTCCAGGTCAGAAGCCTCAGTAACAGAGGCAGGAATCATTGCATCCAAAGCAATGTGTAGAGCCATGCTAGCGTCCATCCTCCTTCAACACTACAAAGCTTCTGCCATACAGCAGTGCAACCGTAGCCCTCTACTGGCCACAGAGCGCCAGCAGAGTAGGGGAAGTTTTTATTGAAAAGAACATAACATCACCAGTTAAACAGATTTACACAACAATACAAAAATTGTACACAGAAATATATATGTCAAACAAAAAAAGATTTCCAAAAAGAAGCAAATTTAACAGCAGAACATTTTTGCTTATCTTTGACTTTGACAGAGGATAAACCAGTCTCCACTTGTGACAAAATTATAGAAATAGGAACTAATTGTTGCTGAAAATAAATTGACATCTGGCCTGCCAAAGATAAAATTGAATAAAGGCAAAAAACATTCAAGGTGCTGGGATGATAAGACTGCCATATACCTGTATAATCCCCTAAGACCAAAGCATTATATGTTATCTGCTGCACATCGGAACCCCAATGATCAGATGCCTTACACCAAAATTCTTTTTTGAACTGACAATCAATAAGAAAGTGAGATAAACTTTCTTCAATAGAGTTACAAGAAGACCCAAACAGTATCTTTCAGTTGTCGGTTTGTATTTAAGATTCCCCGCACTAATTTCCCATGTAAAGATATCCACACAATGTCCCATATAGAAGATGGTATTCTATAGTCAGTTAATTTACGTAAAGCAAAGGACATTTTGGTTGGCACACAGTCTGGAAAAAGCAAAATGGAGCCTTGTACAGTAAAAACAATATAGTTATAGAAAGATTTCTAGTATGTGAAATAAGGTCATTAAATAATAAATTCCACTGCCTACATTTTTAAGAAGGCATTCCATACAGGGCAAATGATTTTGTTTTAACAATTTAGGGGGTACGTTGTCCATTTCTGGAAGTAAGGACTCCATAGAAAATAAGACCACGAATGCCAAAGGAACCGTGTGATTCAAAGGAAACCAAAAGAATTAAACACAAAAATGGAATGAAAAAACAATTGGATTTATCATGGACAATCCACCTTTCTTAACTGGTAAGGTAAAAGGAAATCCTAGAACTGGATTTAAGCGATTCCCCAAATCATCTGAAAAAAGGCGGCTGCACAATCGTGTTTCTAATGAAACAGGTGGCGGGTATAAATAACTAAGGTATAAAAATATGGGAATCAAAAATTGCTTAACAATAGAAACCCTTTTCCCGTTTCCCAAATTTCCATTGTTTCCAGACATTCACTTTAGATTCCCCTATTTTTAACTGCTTTTCCCAGTTAAAAGTAGCCATATCACCTAACCCAAACCAAATTCCTAGAATTTTATTAGGTTGTGATGAGAATGGAATACCCCCAGTATCAAAGAGAGTATCCTGTTCAGGATGTAAAGAAAAAATAAAACTTTTTGAAACGTTAAGTTCAGATCCAGAGATTTTTCCCCAAATCTGAAAACAATGTAAGGCTTTCTGAAGGGAAGGCCTATCCTGAACGTAAAGTGTAATATCATCTGCATAGGCGGTTATTTTAACCCTTGGCAAGGATACATCAGGGGTCAAACCCATAATCTCGGAATGCCCCTGAATATATCGAATAATAGGGTCCAAAACAAACACATACAAAAGAGGGCTCAGGGGACAACCCTGCCGAACTCCCCTAACTACAGGAACCGCAGGCCCCATTCTTCCATTCACTAAAGGATGTATCACTGCTTCCGAATATAAAATCGAAATCCAGTATACAAAGAGTTTAGGAATTTTGTAGGTTAATAGTATATTAAATAAGTAAGAGTGACACACTTTGTCGAAGGCCTTAACCTGATCCAAAGCAATAATAAAACCCGACCCTTTTCCCCTATCACTGTTGTCAAATAAGTCTCTTAACAAATATAAACTATGTTGTATCTTCCTATGTGGTACTGCACAGGATTGAGCGGGATGAATAAGGGACTCAGAAATTAAGGACAATCTATTTGTGAGGATTTTAGCAAAGATCTTATAGTCACTATTAAGGATACTTATCGGCCTCCAGTTAGTAAGTAAGGAGGAATCCCCTTTTTTAAAAATAAATTTCAATAAGGCCACATTAAATTCTGGAAACCTGGAGGTGGAGGTTAAGATAAAATTGAACACAAGAGGAAGAAAAAGACACATGTACGAAATGAAGGTTTTATAAAATTCATTTGGAATGCCATCCAAACCAGGGATGTTTTAGGTTTAAGGATAGGATAACTTTTTCCACTTCCAATGGAGAAATGGGTTTCAATAATTGAGCTTGAAATGTGGTGTCCATCACTGGAAGATAAGGCAAAGTCCTCTGGCAAATTCCACTAAGCTCGGGTTCTCCCTCAAAGGTATCCGAAACAAATTGCTGTACAACAGACATCATATCTTTCGGAGGTTACTATTTTACCTTCGAAGAGGTTAATTTAGACATTACAGTCAGTCAAGGCGTTCTTACACGCCAAATAGGGATCTGAAGTTGGTTGGGCTTGTACCCCAAATCTAAATTCCATGTCTAGTGATATAGCTCTACTGTACTGATATTCAATCATCTGTTTTTAATTCTGAGATTTGAGACAACAAAGGGAGTTTGTCACTCGATGGTAGTGACATCAGTTTAAATTGATCCCGATAATGTAGGTATTGAAGATATCGTGAATTGGCCTTGTGTTTCCTTAGAACTTAAAAGGATTTAATCTCTATTTTAGTGTCTCTCCACCAGAAAAAGGTTCTCATAACAACAAAGTGTAGAATGACGGGCAAAAATAGATTTTGTAATTCGAATACAATCACTGTCCTCCAAGGAGGACACATTTAGACCATCTGGGGCTAGCTGAATATAGTTTAGGGGAATATCTGCTAGACTAAAACCCCAATTAAAAGGTGATGGTCTGAGAACTCAGTTGGTGTAATATATGTAGGAAGGTTTTAGAAACTTAGAGACAAAAGATAGTCAATACGTGAAGAAAATATGTTCCTGTGATATGAAGAACCACCTGTACTATGTAATGACCTATAAACGTCCAATAGTCCAGCATTTTTAATAATCTGTTTTAAAGCTAAAGAATCACAATATATTTTTTTCTGGACTTCCCCTTTAAATTTAGTATCTATATCACAGTTAAAATCCCCTCCCAGATAACGTGTCTTTGAGATATAGAAAGGGCTTAACATCCTCAAATAATTTAATACGTGCAGTTTTAACTTGAGGGCATAAATGTTTAATAATCTATAATCAAAGTCATGCCAGGAAAAATCTAGGAGCAGGGCCACGTCCTGGACAGATGTCGACCAGTTTAGGAACTCTAAAGGCCGTGGAAGTAAAGAGAACCCCAATCCCATCAGCCGCGCCAGGCCCAAAAGTCCAAAAGGAAGGCCCCACACCCATCTTTTCTGTGTTTGTTTGATTTCAGCCAGGAGGATAACCTAGTTTCCTGTAAAAGAATAATGTCTACATTTAAAGTACCAAGAAAGGAAAGGACAGCAAGTCTCTTCTTAAAGTTCTTTATACTGCAGACATTATAGGAGGCTATTTTCAGGGTCGCCATGTTGCAGAGATAGTACCATTAAGTTCCAGACTTCTGGGAATGGCTAGTTTTTCTCTTCTTCCCTTTCTTTCCCTTTTTTTCTTTTGCTAAGTCTGTGGCTTTGCTATCTTCCTCTTCCGAAATCAATTCCGATAGGTGGGAAGTATCAGATTCTAAATCTGAGTCCCTACCTTCCAGTTGCAAAGGGGAAAAAAAGTTTTCTACTGGAGTGGGAGTAGTAGAGGAAGCTTTATTAGAAGCTCTCGTAAACCTACGGGGTTTCACTATCTCAAAGGGGGGGAAGAAGAGGCCTGTTGAGAGTCAGAGATATCAGGTGAGAAGATGAGAAATAGATACATCTGCAACTAAAGGAGTCACCTCAGTCTCTGAGGAGGAAGGCTTGTCCACCAAGAGGGTGAAGGATCAGCCTGACTACCTGATGTGTGAAGGATCCAGGATCAATCACTGTTTTCCCTGAGCCTTGTTAATTAGGGCATCAGAATCCCAGCCCCAGCTTTGTTATGAGAGGCCGTGGGCATTGGTGAAAGGCATGGCCATTATCACCACAAAGATTACACTGAAAGATGTTTTGACATCTTTCTGCTACATGCCCAAACCCTCCACACAATGGACATTTTAAAAGGTCACAGGAGCTACTTAAATGAGTCACGGGTCCACATTTATAACAGGCCCGAGGCTGACCACTATAAAACAGACCCTCTATCTTTCCTAGAAAGAAGCTGTTCGATAAATGGATAATTTCACCATTTATTTGGGGTAACTTCACTTTAAATTTCAGCTCCTGTCCAAATACCTTCTAGGTCCAAGATAGCTTCAGGGGTCCCATCACCTCACATTTATTTTGCAACCATTGGTAAATATTACCGCTGACACCTTCATTCCTAAACATGATTGTAATGTAACTAAACACTGGTTTAGTAAGGGGATAGCATAAAATGGAACCCACAAAGGGTATTTTTCAAAATGGAGCATCTATCCCAAAATTTCTAAGCCCTTAAAGGATTTAAAACTAATATCATAAGAATCCTCCCTGAGATGTGAATTAATGCAAAAATATCAACAGGAAGAAAATTCATGGAACCTTTCAAAAGCGAGTTAGCAATATAATATCTATCCGGGTGGGTTTGAAGGCCACCCCTATAACGTAAACGACAGCGTTTTCTAGGTGCCTGTTCTAATTTGTTTTAAACAAGTCAGACATTACTGCTCTGGGTTTTGCAAGCCAGCCTGTGCTCCTGTCTGAGCTAAATCCTGTACAAGTCCTATACCCCGAACTCCACTCAGTATGGCGAAGGACGGGTTTCAAACTTGATTATCATTAATAGTTTCCACCCCAGAAGTCTGAATGTCCATACCTGAGCTCAGGTTTGTAGAAACGTTGGCATGCATGGTGGAAGACTGAGAACTGTCCCGTCCATGTAGGGTCTGGGATCCATATGCCTGTTTGTGATTTGTCCATCCAGCATCTTGTAAAACCTCCTCCGATGACCAGTCCATAGTAGGGTAGGATGATTTTTATTATGCAAGCCAAATTGTTGCTTTAGAATCTGTGAGGCGTAGGTGTAGAACAAGGGTCCAGCGGTAGTATTCCCAGGTCCAATGCAGCTTCCATTGTCTGGTGCGCTCAAAATGAGTCCCTTCCTGTATTTCTCTCAGGTGCATCTGCAAAAAGGCCCGGCCGAATCAGTCACCTGGCCGGCTGACATCGCGATTTCCACAGGTACAGAAAACTTGGATATCGAAAATAAATTAGTTGCAGCTCCGATTCAGACCCGCGATTCAGTCTGAGGCTTCTCCTGGATATTAAGCACTTCCGGTTCTCGAGGTAAGGGATTTTGCTCTGGTCTCCGTTCCGTAGTAGGCTCCACTGAGCCAGACAACACAGCATCCGATTCCATGCCTGACCAAGAGCCTACTGAGCAACCCTCCGGATTACCCAGCAGCACTCTCTCCACACAGAGTAGGGGAATTTCCCCGGTGTTCTGGCCAAATTTCCTTCATTCACTAAAAATACCACCAACAGCTTAATCTGGTTCAAGGTCAGTTGGTATTCATCTGTTTCCCCCTCCCCTGGGTTGTGCCTGAAAATAGGCAGGATTTGTCTAGTGCACTTACCCAGTCAGCAAAAACTAAATAAAAATAAATGCTGGGTGTATGCTGATTCAAGATGGTGGCCACGCTGGGCTAGCTGTCAGCTGCTAAAATTCTGTCGACCGGTTTTTAGTTGTGTGCTTTACTGTGTTTTGTTTTCATTTTAGTTTTATCCTGTTTCAATTTTGTTTTACTGTTTTGCGTCCACGAGTCTGTGAGTCTGCGAGTCTGAGGAGCGTTTGCCATGCAGTGCTTTGCTGTGCAACTGGAGCGAGCAGACTGTGGAGCAGACTGCTTTCTTCCTTCTGGTGGCTCGCTCCGTTTAAGGGGCGAAGGACTCAGGGTAGTCCTCGGACCGGAATGGTTAGTACCCTCATCAGAAAGGACTGTGGTGGTATAGTGCAGGGGGAAGAGCTAGGAACAGCCAACAGCAGCTGTCTAAGCAAGGGAAAGAGGACACTTTTTTCCGACTGTGTTCGGCCCTGCTTTTTCAATTCAGTCAGGGGAGTTTGATACGTGGAAAAGCTGCAGACTTAAGATTCCAAAAGCGAGTATTAGTATCAGCACTAGTGGATCCCTTGAAAGAGGACTTTTTGCTCCTGAACATTTCTGGTGATCTATCGGTGGACTTTGGGAAGGTAAGGGGGGCCCCGGAAGGTCTACCTTGTGCTGGTTTGGGAGGTGACCACTGTAGGGTGAGCCTGCTGCGGGAGATGTTGGTGTAGGATCCACTGGAGGGTGGGTGCAGCTTACTGGTGTTTCCTAGGTTTCCCCAGGCGGCTGGCTGTAGGGCGAGCCGATCCTGGGAACCGTAGTGGCAGGTCTGCCCTGGTGGTTAAATTACCTCCCTGGGAAGGCATGGGTTGGATTCTGTCTGGGTGACCCCTCTAAAATTACCTTTTCCTTGATGCCGGAGATGTTTGTTGAATTGCTGAAGACCTTGTTTTTTGTTATACTCCGAGGAATATCTCATGGAGAACTTTGGTCCAGGCAGTGAGAGTGCCTGAAATTCTTTTTAATTTCTGCTTATATAAAATCAGTGTTTTCATACAAGGCTAAGGTGAGGGTTAACCGGGGGTGAAATCACTGGTTGGTTAAATCATTCGGAGGTGAGAGCTCTGAGGGTTTTTACCGCTTTAAGACAACACAAGGTATAACAGTTTTGGGACTGATTCTTCTACGGTGGTACATAAGTGAAAAAGTGACTGGGGCTCTATGTCCTAATTCTTTGGACTACTTTAAGGGACCTAAAACTTGCTTGAAGGGGAAGAGTTGCGTTTAAATTGTTTTTGTTTAAAGCTTCCTCTCGCTATGTGAGAGATAAGGGAGGGGGGCTTTGGTTAATTTAGTTAAAATAGTTTAATTATTGTTTTATTGGTAATAGTTGTAGTAAGTCAATTTGATAGGGTAGTGGTGCTGATATTGTTAATTAAAAGACGCTGATTGACAGTAGTTTTTAAAACAGGCAGCATGTGTTGGGACTGAGTTTCGGTGGGCAGGCGCTTCCCCTCAGGCTAAGGGACCTACGCCCCTTCGATAGTCCCCCTTTGCAACCCGAGGTATATAGACGTTGTCGTGCCTTGGGAATTGCATGGAGGGGGCAGAAGGGGGGGGTGCTGCGGCTGGGGGGGTAGAAGCGGAGTGGGTGGATAAAAGTGGTGAGGTCAAGGAGACACCCTTGGACGAAATGGGTCCAGGACAGGGGTTCTGGATGCCTGGTACCCATACACAAGGGTTCCACTGACAGTGGGCAAGTTGCCCTTTCCTCTAAGGCCTCTCATCCAACTTGGGCAGTGTTATGTAATGCCAGGTCAATAAAGAACAAGACAGCAATTATTGCTGATCTTGTCGAATCATCTGACCTGGCTTGCATCACTGAGACCTGGCTGGATGAGAATGCTGGTCCCATATTGGAGTCAGCTGTTCCAGCCGGGTACTCTGTGATACACCACCCGAGATTGGATCGGGGGGGAGGGGAGGGGTTGCTATTTGTTTTAAATTGGAATTGGATCTTGTAGAGGTTCCAGTGGTAACCACTAGATCCTTCAAGTGTATCATGGGAGCAGGTGTAGGCAGCAGAATTCTACTCGTCTACCATCCAACCGGTGATGAGAAAGTATTTCTGCAGGAAGTTGCAGACTTCTTTGTTGATATGATGTTGGAACATTCCAGGTGGTGGGTCCTGGGGGATTTCAGTGCCTGGGTCGATGATGAACTCTTGCATTTTGGCCAAAACTTCCTCCAACTGATGATTTCGTTGGGCTTTACACAGGTTGTTACCACTGCAACCCATATTCAGGGTCACTCACTGGATCTGGTGTTCATCCTGGGGATAGAGGTCACTGAATTGGTGGTTGAATCAGTTGGGTGATCGGACCATCACTCTGTAAGGTTCAATTTCGTGGCCCCCCATGAGACCACCCCCTTTGGAGGTGGCCCGGTACCGCCCTTTGAGGGGAGTAACCCCTGAGGGTCTGTTGATGGTGCTGGACCTATCGAGTTGGCCCATGGAGTGCATGGATCCAGACGTCCTAGTAGTGCACTATAATAATATGGTGCTGAGGACCCTGGATTCCATAGCACCTGTCCGAGTTCGCCCCCTCTCCCTCCGCCCTCGGGCCCCTTGGTTTGACGGGGTATTGAGGGAGTTGAGGAGAGTAGGGCGAATGTTGGAATGCTGTTGGCGGAAAACTGGCTTGGAAGGGACAGACTTAGATCGATCGCCCGTTATTCAGACTATCAATCAGAAATCTCCCGTAAGAAGGCAGAGTTCCTGTCCAGGGAGATAGCTGCCTCAAAGAATCGACCAGCTCAGCTCTTCCAGACCGTGGACAGACTGTGCAATCCAGCTTGCCTGCAGGGTCGGAGGGCCTTTTCACAAATAAAGTGTGATGAGTTTGCTCGGTTCTTTGATGATAAGGTGCCATCGATCAGGTCGGAGATCCGCAAAATTCATTCAAATGAGCATGGTGGTGAACAATGTGAGGCCACAGGCCCTCGGTCTGCCTGGACAGATTTCGACCTGCCAGCAATCATGGATATCATGAAGATTGTCCAGGGCTTGCGACCGACTTGCTGTAGTTTGGACCCTGGTCCTACGTGCCTCCTTGTGGGGTGCATGGATGTGATCAGACCGGTCCTTGCTAAGGTAGTCTGGTGTTCGTTGGGCCAAGGGGTGTTCCTGGAGTCTCTGAAGGAGGCTATTGTGGCACCCATTTTAAAGAAATCTTCTCTCGACCCAGACTGTCTCGCAAGGTTATTGAGAAAGTAGTCGCGTTGCAGCGCGATGACTTTCTTACCACCCATGAAGTCTATGATCCTCTCCAGTCTGGTTTCAGGAAGAGGCATAGTACCGAGACGGCGTTAGTTCGAGTACTGAATGATCTCCTAATAGCGAGAGATCGGAGGAGTTGTTTGATCTTGGTCCTCCTTGATCTCTCTCTCTGCAGCATTTGACACCGTGGACCATGGGATGTTGCTGGAATGCCTGCGGCTACTCTGTGGACTGTTGGAGACAGTCCTCAGATGGTTCCACTCTTTCCTCACGGGCAGGACTCAGAGGGTAGTGTCAGGAATGTTTCCCTCAGCTCCCTTTTCTCTGCCTTGTGGGGTGCTGCAGGGTTCTGTGCTTTCCTCATGTTGTTCACGGTGTATATGCTGCTGTAGGGAGACATTATAAGGCATTATGGGCTGAGTTTTCACTGCTATGCAGATGATACTCAGCTCTATATGTCCTTTGTACCTGAACAAAATGATGCAATCTCAGTCTTTAACAACTACCTTGCTGAGATTCAGGACTGGGTGAGTGCCAACTGGTTGAGACTGAACCCGGGAAAGACTGAGGTGCTGGTAGTGGACCCAGGTCAATGTGTAGAGAAGTTGACTTCTGGGCTTTCTTCTGGCCTTGTGTTAGGCGGTACCCAGTTGAGACCTTCTGAACAGGTGCAGAATCTGGGCGTAGTGCTTGACAGCGAGCTGACGCTTAAGACACAGGTGTTAGCTGTTGTCAAGTCCTCTTTTTACTATCTGAGGAACATAGTCCGGATAAAACACCTTGTTCCGCACGATGACCTTCCTGTGTTGGTTCATGTCTTTGTGTCCTCGCGTCTTGACTACTGCAATACTCTATTTCTAGGGTTACCGGGGGTGCATCTCTCTCGCTTTCAGCTGGTGCAGAACACTGCAGCCAGGTTGTTGACTGGGTTATCAAGAACTTGCCATATCACACCTGTGCTGCGTGAATTGCACTGGCTGCCAGTGTAATGGAGGATCACCTTCAAGGTCGCGTTGCTGACCTATAAGACCCTACATGGACAGGGACTGGGTTACTTGCAAGATCTCCTCCAACCCTACCGCCCTCTCCGCCCACTCCATTCCACCGACAAGGCATTGCTAGAGGTTCCCAGGGTTCGTCTTCAGTCATCTGGGGCCAGAGCTTTTTCCTTTGTGGCCCCAACCCTGTGGAACTCTCTGCCTCATCGAATTAGAGAGTGCTTATCCACTGAGACTTTTAAAGCTTCTCTGAAAAGTTATTTATTTATTTGAGTTAGCTTTTGAAGATGACATTTAGTTTACTCTGCTGCCTTTTTAATGTTTAATATATATTTCTTATTGGATGTCTGTTATATTTATTATGTATCTACACTTTGGTTTTCTGAAAAGTGCATTATAAATAAATGTTGTTGTTAAACTAATCTCTTCCACTGCAGCAAAGCTGCCCCCACCTTTTGTAACAGTAACACAGCCAGTTGTCTTCCACTTTCATTTGCTGGTAAACATTTTCATCTCTAACAACATTTAGGCATTTTTAAATGTTTCAATTTTATTTTTTCCTGAAGAAAAAAGCATGGGCCCCTAAGGTGCAGGGGCACAGTTTGCACCTAGCTAAGGACAGCTCTGCTGGAGGACAGATGAGACCTGCGTGGTTCAGGCAGCTTTCATGGAGGCATTAGTGCATACTGATTAAGAATGCAGCACAGTGTGTTACTAACAGAGGAGCTCCATGATGGGGGAGCTATAGCACCCTTAGCCCCACCTCTAAATCCGCCTAGGTATGCAACTGAATTGGATGGCTTGCTGAGAGCTCGGTACTGTTAGTAATATGATTGGATTTGTCTGTGTGGCCTGTCATACTCGGTTTACAAGGAAATTCACCTTATTTGGGATACTAATGGCGCAGGAACCCTCTTAAGGAGAATTCCACCTCTAGATAGAAATTTTATTTATAGATCGCCCCTTCCTGAAGACTCGGAGCACTGTACATTTTCTTAAAACAACATCATCAAAAGATTTAGAAGAAGATTTACAACAGCATATTGCAGAAAATTAACCAATATTAAAATCTACCTATCTGTCACAGAAAACACAGCAGTCAGTATAAGACCTTCAATAGTTATATATTATATAAGTCATAGGCTTGATTAAAAATGTTTTAAGCCCTTTTAAAGGTTTCCACTGAGGATGCCTCCCGCAGATGGACTGGCAGTGAATTCCACAGGGCCTGTGCAGCAACAGAGAAAGCACAGTCTCCAGATTGCCATAACTTAGCCGTGGGAACCACCAGGAGGCAACTCTTGGAGGAACGGAGAGCACATGCTAGGCAGTGAGGGGCCAGGAGGTCTTGCAGATAGTCTGGTCTCCAGCTGTGCAGGGCTTTATAGGTCAGTAATTTGACCTTGAAGGCAATCCTCCACCTTATTAGCAGCCAGTGCAGTCCACGGAGGACAGGTGTGACATGGTCAGATCTCGAAGCAAGAGTCAACAACCTGGCCGCTGCATTCTGCACCAGCTGCAGATGGCAGAGATTGCCTCCAGATGGCCCAAGGTACAGAGCATTGCATTAATCTAACCTAGACATGATGAATGCACGCACTAGAGTGGTACGGTTGTCAGCTAGTATCAGGGCCCGGATCCGAGCAATGTTCCTGAGATGGTAAAAGCTACTTTGGATGATGGTCGACATCTGAGCATCAAGTGTCAGACCATCGTCAAGGACCATGCCCAGATCCCTATACCAAATAGAAGGGGTCAAGGGAACACCTCCCAGTATCAAACCAAGACCATTCCCCAACCGGCCCCCGTCCTGCTGATGACCAGGATCCATTACCAGTAACTCCGTCTTGGCCGGGTTTTGTCATAGCTAGTTCTGAGCCATCCAGTTCTGGATCTCGTCCAGGTGGGTATTAAACACGGAGGTCACCATCTGGTTTCCAGGTGCACAGGACAAGTATAGCTGGGTATCATCGGCATAACAATAAAAACCCAGCCCATACCACCTGATAATATCTCCTAATGGCAACATGTACACCATGAACAACAGCGGTGACAGGACCAATCCTTGTGGAACTCTGCAGTGTAGGGGCATCAAGCTAGACAAGGATAACCCCATCGTCATACTCTGCACTCTACCTGTGAGGTAGGACCTAAACCAGTTGATGACATTGCCAGTTAATCCATACCAGTTCTGCAGTCGGTCCATTAACACCTCATGGTCCACGGTGTCAAATGCAGCAGAGAGATCCAGCAGAACAAGGATGGTACACTCTCCCTTATCTCTCACTATAAGGAGATCATTCAGCACCTTTGCCAGGGCAGTCTCCGTGCTGTTCCCAGGTCTAAATCCAGACTGGAAATGCTCAAAAGTGGCAGAGAAGGTGAGACGGGTCTCCAACTGGATGGCCACCACTTTTTTCTAAAACCTTCCCTAAGAATGGGAAGTTTGAGACTGGTCTGTAGTTAGTAAGACACTCCGGGTCCAACAAGGGTTTCTTCAAAAGGTCTCACCAAAGGCCTCTTTTAAGGCCGTAGGAAAGACCCCACTCCCCAATGAACACTTGATGATCTCAGCAACCACAGATCCAATCAGGCCAACGCAACCAACCAAAAATCAAGTTGGACCTGGTTCTAGATCACAGTAGGTTGGTCACAGCCTAAAGACTTTCTTGATTATGTCATCTACTCCAACTGGATCAAATTCACCCCACACAAGAGGGGTGCCCCAGCTCATCACCAGTCTGATCCCGTCAGCTCTTTGAGCAGCACTGGAGGAGATCTCAGTCCTGAGTGAGGACACTTTGTCGGCAAAGAACAGAGCAAACTCATCATACCTCATGCTTGAACTTGCTCCTCCAGTATGGAGACAGGCCGGATGCAACAACTTATCCACTGTACAGAAGAGCTTAGTCAGTCTGTTCCTTGCCGTAGCAATCTCCCGTGACAAATAATCTGCCTTTTTTTGGAAGATTGCCCTTTGATAGTCACCATAATGTGACCTCAAAGCCAATTTGTCCTCCATCAGTCCCGACCTCCTCTAGCATCGTTCCAGCCTCCAGTCCTTTATCTTTAACTCCCCGAGTTCCCCGTCGAACCAAGGGGGCCTGTGGTGAGTAGATAAGGGCTGGACACAAATGAGTGAAATAGAGTTGAAGGCTGCAGTGACAAGCCCTGTTATAGGCTCCCGGTGCCTCCTCCACACCCATCACGCACGCAGTCTCCACACTCGATAGATCCAGTACTGCCTGTAGTCCTGTTGGGGACAATCCCCACAAAGGGTGGTACTGGACCATCTCTACAGAGGATGAACCCTCAGGGGGAGCCCAAAACATGAACCTCATGGTGCTGTGATCCGACCAAATGACCAGATCAATCATGAGGTCACCGACCCCAAGACCCAGTGTGAACACTAGGTCCAATGTGTAGCTGTGTGAGTGGGTCACTGAGGTGACAGCCTGCTACAGGCCGAGAGCTTCCATGCTCTGCAGGAGATCACAGCCAAATGACGAAAATCTGTCATCGACCCAGGCGTTGAAATCCCCCAGAATTAACCATCTGGAGGATTCCAACACCAGGCCGGCAACGAAGTCTCTGACCACCTACAGTACTTCCTTCTCCCTGCCTGGTGGTCAGTATAGTAAAATAATCCAGTAGCTTGCACCAGGGCGCCCCCCTCCCCCCAGATGGCAACACTCTCAAATGACCCAATGGAACCCACTGGTAGCACCATGAGGCTCATGCTTGCTTTAAAACAAATGGCCACTCCCCCACTTCTGCAATCCTTCCTTGGGGTGTGTAGCACAGAGTACCCAAACAGAATTACTGCCTCCAAAAAGGGGCAGCATTTTCATCCAGTCAGGTCTCTGTGATGCAAGCCAGGTCTACCAAGGAAATCAAGTCCACTATTGCAGCAGCCTTGTTCCTCATTGACCTGGCACTGCAAAGCACAGCCTGGGTCAGATGAGTGGGAGCTGCTGGACCAACAGCCACTTTCCCACTGTCTAGAGTAGAGCCCTTGGGTATGGGGACTAGACAGGGAGGACCCTTCTCCAGTACCAGTTTCGCCTCAGGGCACCCCCTGGGTCTCACCACCCAGATCACTGACTGCCCGGTAGTCACTCACATGGCCCTCCACCCCGACCTCCACCCATACACAATCCCCAAAGCCCTGCATCTCTCATACATTTCCGCAGGTAAAGAGGGGAGCTCAAAAGGTCGGAGGTCGTGCAGATGGGCCTCTGAGTAACTGTACCTTAAGGGATTTTATTTTTTTTTTATTTTGCTTTTGGTGACCGGGTAAGTGCACTAGGCAAACAGTGCCTATTCTCAGGCACGACCCGGGAGAAAACAGTTTACAGACAAACAATAAACATGTGACGCAGCACATGAAAGCAGTACAAATAGTTAAAAGCAATGTGTAATAAGTACATTGACATTCTGAATAGTGAAGGATAAGATACTGTGAATACAGAGGGAAAACAGGATTGGTATCAAAAGAAAACAACATGGGAAGATAGTAAATTACAGTACAATAAGTGCCATGAAAGGTAGAGAGGGAGAGAGAGGAAGGGAGGAAAGAGGGGATGAAAGAGCATGGCAGGTATAGATCGTGAGAGGAGGAAGTGTAAAAAGGGGGTAGATAGGATGGAGATAGGGAAGGGAGCAAGAATGAGTGAGGGTTCAAGGTGGGTTAAAACAAGTACAGGGATGTAGGGTGTGAAGGTGTTCACGATGCAGTTTCTTGAAGATAGCATGGGTGTTTGATTGTCGGATAGAGAGGGGTATAGAGTTCCAGTATTTCGGGGCAGTGTAGGAAAATGCACGAGTGCCCATTTTAGTTCTACAGCTAGGAACACACAGAAGGGCTTTATCATTAGTTCGTAATTCATGAGTGGGAGGTTGTATTTCCAGTGCAGAAGAAAGGGATAGGGGAGACCTGTTCTGATGACAGAGTCAATTAGTGATCCAAAGGTCTGAAGATGATAGTCGGATGGGCTAAGCCATTTTAGGTCCTGATAAAAGAGGCAATGGTGCTTGAAACGTGGTGAGGCAGCGGCATAGCGACAGATGTTATTATAAGTGGTGTCCCATTTATGAAGAGTGGATTTAGATGCAGATAGAAAGATCGATGAGCCATATGCTAGTGTCGGTAGAAGGAAACCTTGAGCCACTGCCAGTCTGGCTTGAGGGGTAAGTGCATAGCTGGTACGATAGGCACTTCCTAGCTTAGCATTTACTGACTTACAGATAGTAGAGATATGAAGGTCAAGGTCAAGTGATTCGTCCAGGGTGACACCGAGATATTTGAAAGATTTGGTAGAGGGTAGAGGAGAGCTGTCCGCACAGGAGATAAGGGGATTAGGATTTGCTTTGAGTCTGGCCTGAGAGCCAAATACCATTGAGTAGGATTTGCTAGAGTTGAGGACAAGTTTATTATCAGTAAGCCAGGTTTGGATACTCGCGAAATCCGATGCAAGGGGATGGTGCAAGGAGATTGAAGTTTTTGCACTATGATAGATAACCAGATCATCCGCATAGAGCAGAGATGAACAATTCGGTGCAATTGAGGGGATGTCATCAATGAAGATTGTGAAGAGTAGAGGACCGAGAATAGAGCCCTGTGGTACTCCAATGTGGATAGGTGCAGGATCCGAAATTGCAGAGTTAAAGACCACAGCCTGTTGCCTGTCGGTCAGGTAGCTCTCAAACCAGGTTATGGTATCTGGGGAGAAACCAAAAGACCGTAGTTTTGACAGAAGGAGTGAGTGGTTTACCAGATCAAAAGCTTTAGTTAGGTCGATAAAAACTGCTCCAGTCAGGAGGCCTAGGTCCATAGATGAGTTAATGTCACTAGTCAGCTTTAGCAGGGCAGAGGTGGTACTATGACCTTTATGGAAACTGTGTTGGGAACTGGAAAGAGGTTATATTTTTGGAGGTATTCAATCATTTGTGTGGCGACTAATTTTTCCAATATTTTGCTTAAGACAGAGAGTATAGCGATGGGACGATAATTCTTTATTTCCTTTTGGTCTCCTTTCTTTGGAATAGGAGTGATTTTAGCAATTTTCCATATAGTTGGAACTATACCACGGCATAAGGACATATTAAAAATTGTGGTTATAGGGGAGGCTATAAAGGGGGCCGCTGCTTTCAAAAGCCTAGGTTCAAGACCATCAGACCCAGGGCTATTGTTGTCATGGGTGGTAAGTAGTTTTTCAACTTCTTTTTTTTGAATGATTCGGAACCTGAAGGGGGGGTTTGAGGGTAGGGGTTTGGTGTCACAAGGGGGCAGAGCAGTGCTAGCATTTTGTAAGGAGGACAGATAGCTTGATAAATCTGAGAAATGGTTATTAAAGGTATTGGCTATGGTTAACGGGTTGTTGCAGTGTATGCCGTTAAGTAACATACTATTTGTATGCGACTTTTGATTAGAGCCGAGGATAGTTTTGATGGTAGTCCAGAATTTCTTAGCATCACCAGAGGCGTTTATTAGCAGGTTCCTACAGAAGGTGCTTTTGGATAGACGGATGTTTCTTTTGCAGGCATTCCTCAGTGAGCGGTAATAGCAGTAGTCAGATTCCAGCCTTGTGGACTTAAAAACACGCCAGGCTTTATCTCTGGCCCTGATCTGGGTTAGTAGATCTTTAGCAAGCCACTTTGTTTGAGTGCCTCGAAAGCGCCTAGTGATCCATGGAGCATGGAAGTCTTGGAGCCGACTGAATTTTGTAAGGAAGCTGTCAAGGGCGGACTGGACATCTAATGCATTGTGAATGGAGGACCAGTCAGTCATGGAAATGTCATTGATAAAGTGAAAAGGGTTAAAATTGGCAAGGTTGCGAAATGTTACAAGTCTTGGGGGCAGAGGTGTTTTTTTTTTATTTGAGCTCCACGTGCAGTAGATCGGGGAGTGATCACTGATTACATCTGGTAATGTACCTGCACATCTGATGCTATCAGGACGGTTTGTAAGGATCCAGTCTATAAGCGTGCTAGACTGAGAGGGGGCCCTAATCCTGGTAGGGTCAGAGATCAACTGATGAAAATTGTGACTTTGCACTAAGGTATGGAGGGCTTGAGACGCTTTACTAGCCCAGTTTAGGTTTAGGTCACCCAATATTAGGACATCGTTATGACCAGTGGTACTGTCAATTAGTTGGAGAAGTTCTTCTAGGCCTTTTATCCATCCCGCAGGGGGGGTTATAGGCACATATTAAATGCAACTTCTTTGAACCTAGTAGGAGCGTAGCATGGATTGCTTCACAAAGCGATAGGGCAGGAAGAACATTTTGGCCTAGCAGCAGGTGCTGTTTGAAGTAGATAGCAACCCCACCTCCTCGCTTAGCGGCAGGTCTATCTTGCCTGATAAGATTGTAGTTAGGTAAGGCACACAGATGGTCAGCAGTAGAGGGTTTTAACCAAGTTTCTGAGAGGCATAGGATGTCAGGAAGGTTCTGTGCAACCCATGCCTCAAGTTCCGATAGATTACGAAGGAGGCTCCTAATATTCATGCGCGCAATCCGCAGTCCCTTTGAGTCTGTCCAGGTCGCATTATTTGGTGACTGGTTAATTGTTATAGGTCCGAGAGTTTGTTCAATGTCCCCAGATAAAAGTATTGCTAGGCGGAGGAAGTGCCATAGCTTATGATGTAAGGATAGAGTTAGGAGAGGAAATTTGCAGACTACAGGTTTATGAAGGGAGTAGGCTAAGTGGTAAGTAAGTTTGTGGGGAATAATAAGTGAGAAGGTGTGAAAGGGATAAAGAAAGGATGTTTAAGACAAAATTGGCCTGGGATCAATAGCTAGAAAACAACCCAGTGAAGTTGTTTTAGTTCTGGAGGGGACTTGGACCAAAAAAGGGTTAAAAAGGATTGTAATAAGTAGAAAAGTTGCAATGTCTTTGATGTCCATATTGAGTATATGTTTAGAAAAATAGTTAATTGTCAGAGAAAGAGCTGGGTCTAAGAGGAAACAGGGTTTGAGAAATTAAAATTTTACTTTTTACTTTAAAACAGTTAGGATGCTGGATAGTTCAAAACGCCCTCTAGTTGTAGACCAGTATAACCTGCTAATGGAAAACTGAGGAGATTGTAATTTTCCACTCAGGGCGTTACGGGGGTGTGTTAAAAGCATGGCCTAGCCCTAAAGGCGTGGCCTAGCCCTATAAAGCTATAGCTTGCCAGAGCGGGTGTGGTGGGGAGCAGTGCTTAAGCGACTCGGGAAGAGACACTCGGTCCTTAGTCCAGTACCGACTGCCGTGCAGGCCAGGGCTCTGCAGAGAGAGGGGACAGCTCGTTGAGTCCAGGTAATGCAGCCATAGAAAGCAGACTGCACTTCACATTAAATGGGCTTTGCTACGCTGCAGCAGCGTTTCCCTTGCAGCCAAACAAGCTTACTATAGTAGCTGCCGTTTAAAAGATGCAGCTTGGTGTGCTGCCGTTTCGGAGAGCAGCTTGCAAAGGCGCCAAATTTAAAAAGGCAGACAAGGAAGAGAAAATGCTGTGCGAGGTTTTCCGCTTAGCGGCACTTACCTTCAGGGCGGGGCGGCTCAGGATCGTCGTGGGAGCTCCGGGGCAAGGTGCCCTCCACCAGCTAAGGAGAAAGAAAAAGGGTGAGTGTAATCCTATATATGTCCCCAACACATCCTGAATGTCAAATAAACTTAAATAAGCCAAATTCTAAATATTCCAACCCCCCCAAATAAATAACCAACCCACCCAACACTAAATGAATACAATTATCCCTCAAAAAACATACACACCACTACCACGCACCCACATTAACCAGTCACACTACCACTCACACACCACAAACAACAAGAACTTTCCCTCCTCATCCCAAACTTAGCAACTATTAATGTTCATGCAGTCCTGTAAAATATACTGGCAGAGTCCACTGTGCACCAGTTTGTCTAGCAACAAAAAGTCAAATAAATTCTTGAAATGTTTTATGGGACTCTCACTTTCCAGTCCAATATAAAAAGTCCAGAGAGAGACTGAGTAATCAGTCCTTTAAAACATGCTCTTTCACAGCACTCAATATAAAAACTTTGCAGTTAACAAATTCAGACCCTTAGGTACTCTCATTGCCCTCAGGGATCCGTTTATAACCAAAGACTCAATTTACAGTACCTCTTTTTGGAGTGCCCAGTTATTTATCTCAGGTGCAGATCCTAGAATCCAGTTAGTGATACAGTGCAAACCGTGTTCTCACTGACGTGCTCTTGAAAGCTGTTCTTCTACCCAGGTGCTAACCCGGTTCCACAGCTCCAATCCGTAGCCAGCAGTCGACTCCCGTGCTGCTTCTACCCGGGTACTAACCAGGTTCTACAATTCCAATCCATGGTCAGCAGTCAACAGGAGGTTTCTGTCTCTCCTGTCTGGCAACAGCCAACAAACCGTCAGCTGCCAGTCACAACAAAACCGTGGCAGGCACACGTGCTCTCCGGCTCTTTTGTTGCTCCGCCATAAACTCCACTGCCATTGTGACAAAACTCAGCCGGCCAACACCACCAAACAGTACAGGTGCCCAGAACACGTCGCTCTTCCTTTGGGGACCGTGAAGCCTCTCATCTCGATCCTCCGGGAAACTCAACCAGGAGTCAAAACCTTCATCCTCAGAATCCTCCCAACAGAAGCAGTCACCACCGGAATGCCTGCTCGAAAAGCATACCACCAGTATCTGGTTAGTCAGTTGAAACAGGCATGGTTGTATACCAGAGGTGCACTGTGTTACTGCTCTAGCTACAAAACAAAAGACTCTGGCTCCTAATCTACCCTTACTTTCCCAACGAGTTTGTACTTAATATCCCTAAACTCAGCTTGCTAACTAAACAAACTGAACAGGCTGCCAGTTCTATAAAAACACTTAAAAACTCTACAATGTAGTTGCTGATACATGTGGTCAACCCAGCATGGGCGCCATCTTCCCTGTTTTCTAGAGGTGCCACAGGACAGCAGGTCCTTTGACTAAAGGCGCTTCAGGGAAGAAGCCCCAAAAAACTGAAGCTAAATGCGTGTTAAAACTGTCAGAACATCAGCTACTGCTAATCAAAAAGGAAAGGCCATGACACTGGACATGCAGTGAAGGAGGAGAAGGGCCACCATTTAAGTCCCAAACCATCCTGTGGAAAGCAACTAATTACTCATAACCCCTTCTGGGTAACCTTGCCTCAGGGCATTTCTGTTGAGGGTCTTTGTCTTTTAGATTACTTTCTTAATTTGGGCTCACCATCACTCAAACTAGTAATACCAAAATATGACTGGTTCATCCTTCCCCTGAGCTGTTACAGATAAGGCACACTGATGAGTCCTGTGTAGGATTAAACACGTGTCTCTGTCTTCTGTTTGCAGCCTTTGCAGAATATGTGAGAGCCCATTTGGCACCATACACTCTTGCTTAAAGCATAACCAGTCTAAATTCTTTCACAGTAATTTTCATATACTTCCCATAATGCCTTGCACTATGGATATATGTGTAATTTTAGATTTCTTTGAAACCAGGCTTTATTGCCAATGCCTTTTCCACGTAATCCTTGCGTAAGTACTTTTGTACTGAAGTTTTTTTGTCTTTTAATGAGCCCTAAATAAATTACTTTTAAGACTGTCAGCATGCAAGAGAGTAAAACAAAAACACCTGCAGAAGAAAGCTCAGGTGATACAAGGCTTCAGGTTGCTATCCCTCTGAGCAAATTTATACATTTATGCATTTATCTAGTTGTGGAAACTTGTTCCTGGCTTGCCTGGATGACACCGTTTGTCCTTGCAGACCCTGCACTCATCTACTGGACTCCCCAACCAGCATCCAACCTAAACACTTCCCAGGATAGCTGAGGGAGGGACTGGGGGGGTTCCATTGTGGGGAAAAACCATGGGGCACTGTCTGTCAGTGTGGTAAGTCTCTGAGATGGTGGAATGACGGGGCTGGGGGATGGGGGGGTAGAGGGTTGGCGGACCAGCAACTGCATAAAGTGCAGTTAATTGAAAAAAAAAACTCCCTAATAGACTGTCAACTGCTGGTGTATTTTCAAACTGATTCAATGATCATTCCATCCCCTTCTGTGTCTGGAATATTTATAATGAAAAATTCCCCTTAGAAAAATTATCACAGCTCGTACGTATAGATATTTCACACTGGAGGATGTCTACACAGATTTGTCTATCATAAAATGGACTGTATCAACCTTATTCCTTCTGTAGCCGATGCCTGGGAAGTCTTTGCCAGTGAATTTAATAATGTCACCAACAAACAACGCACCAATCAGAACAAACATGATCTAAGGACACCATTACCCCTGGATATCTAGGGAAATTATAGAATTTTTTCCCTTGCAGAGGAATGCTACTTGCGCCAGATTTAGAAGACCAAATCCCTCAGTGATAGACAGTGTTACAGAAAACTCTGAAATCTAAGTAAATCAGAAGTAAGTAATCGCAAGGATAAGGGGACTACTGCTACAACTACTGGGAGGAAAACAAAATATTCCAGCAAATTCTGATCGGGGTAAAATAATACATATTTGAAATATTCAACAGCAAATCAGTCAAATCCAGAACCTCAATAAAGACCTTATCATTTCTTTTCCTGACATTGTGAACACGTTTATCACCAGCCTCTCTTACCTCAGCATCTCTGTCAAGCTCCAGAACTCCTTGGCGCCGTCCATGGTTGGTCTGTCATCAAGTAGTCCAGAGCCTGACACTCATGATCTGCCAGACTTTAACTTCCAACATATCACTACAGCAAAAGTCCACAAAGCACTAACAGGCCTCAGCCCAAACAAGAATTCTTGTGCTGACTCCCTTGACCCAAAGTCTCTCTGCCTCTATCTGCACCCCAATTATCATGTTGTTAAACTTCTTCCTTGCCTCTGGTGAGATATCTACTGATCTTACTTCGAGTGGGAGCTCTTGCAGCAGGCTATAACAATTAGGACTATGCCACAGGCACTAGGACCCTCTGGAAAACTTTTCAGCAAGCAGTATACAGCAGCGACTGCTCCTGACGTCGGCCCTGCTAAGTTCTTGACAGATGTCTTCACCGTCGTCAGTCCCTCCAGAGCCACACCAGAACAAGTGTGACTGCGGGAGGCAGATCCCTGCTAAAGATGGGCACAAGTGCTGTGTCTTTTGCCTCAGGCTGAACCACGACACCGCGGCCTGCTCAGCCTGCCAGGAGTTCACCAGCCGGACCCGGATCCGACGTCTCAAGGCCCTGAAGGCGTTCCTTTTAGAAAAGAAGATGGATCTGCAGTCCTCAGAGGGGAAGCGCAAGGAGTCGACCAAGCACCATGCGAAAGACCGTAGTCAGTCCCAGCACCGGTCCTGGTCGCGGTCCCGTTCTCACTCGCAGCCCTCTCCTAAGAAGGCCCGTGTTTCCCCGGGCTCAGGCAAGCATCTGAAATCTTCCAAGGCCAGGAGAAGCCGGCCAAGCCTAAGGTAACCCCGCTAAGGGTTACCACCAAGCCCTTGGAGGTAAAAGCTTCAGCCCCACCTCCCAAGGCACCAGCGCCGCTTGCCAAAGGACTCTCCGGTGCCCCCCGGCAGCACTCCTTCGTCGGTCCCACCACCAACGCCGGGTGAAGAGTGCGGGCGCGGCCACTGAAGAGCCAACGTCCCCATCTCTCAAGTCCTCCTCCCCCCTGGGCTCCCAAGAGGGCTCTCCTTCATGGGCTGATGTCCCGGATACTCCCTTTCCGGGTCGCGCTGCTGAGGTTTTCTCGAAGGATGAGTTGCAGGAGTTGTTCTCATTTTTGTGGGGACAGGTCCAGGAGTGGACCCCCTCCCAATCACCGGCCCAGACACTGGTACAGGACCCGGCGGGCAAACCACAGCCTGGAGGTGAGCCTTCCCCGAGGAAGTCCGCAGAGCGTCTGCCTACATCTCCATCCAGGGCTCGTTCCCACACCCGGTCCAAAGACCACCGCTGACGCTCCAAAGACTCTGGAGACTGTCGCCGGTCCAGGTCTCACACTCGCAGCCCTTCTCGATCTAATAGACGAGAGCGCTGCCGACGTTAGTCCTCTGACAGATGTCGGTCTTTGCTCCGTCGCCGGTCTCTGGACTGGAGCTGGTCTTCAGACCAACGTCGGTCCTCCAGCTACTGACTACAGAGGGAGTCTCATCATAAGGAGAGATCTGACTATTCCAGACCTAGTAGTTGATCTCCCTCTTCTTCGTCGACATCTTCTTCCTCTCTCGACATGGAGTGGTCCCCGGGAGAGAAGGACTAGCCTCGCTTGCCTCCAGACAATCCGACCTTTATGGACTTCATGAGGCATATCCAGGCCTCCAATGAGTGGGAAATAGAGGACCTGGATCCGGAATGCTGAAGGTTGGCCAAATACCTGAGGCAAAAGGAGCCGAAACCATTGGTGGTCCCTCCTTTAGTGGACACTTTTCAGCACCTGACTCTGACTACCTGGAAGTGTCCGGCTTCCATCCCGGCTGTTCCCAAAATATCGTACACGCTGTATAAGGCCCCGAGGGCAGAAGCCTTTTTAGCAGAGAACCCTCAGGCGGACTCTTCAGTCATCATGGCTGCCCATGACAAGTCCAGGCAGCCGAAGCACCTTAGCTCACAGCCTCCTGATCCAGAGTCTCGGTATTTGGACCAGGTGGGCAAGAAAGTTTACTCTGCCTCCACCTGCTCCATCCGGTCTCTTAACTTCCTGATGCATATGGTCCAGTACCGGAATGCTCTGTGGGAGAGGGGACAAGAGCTACTGAGAGCCATGCCAGATTCCGAGCAGAAGACGGAACTTCTGGACATTGTTAAATCGGGCTCCAACGTAGGTTCTCATGTCCTGAGAGCCTGGTACGACACTGCAGATACAGCAGCCAGGGCAGCCGCTTCCGGGGTATGCCTTTGGCGCCACGCCTGGTTAAGAGTTTCAGGTTTTCACCAGGATCTGCAGTCCGGTATCAGGGGTTTGCCATTCCAGGCTACCGTGTTGTTTGGGCAAGAGATGGAAGCTTTGATTTCTTGTCTCTAGGAGTTGGGCAAGTCCATCTGGTCGGTTCGCCAAATGTACCGTGGTGACCAGCGATGGCAACGGAAATGGCCATTTCGCAAGCCCTCAGGTGGTCAAGGTGGACAAGCCCATGGTAATAAGCAGGGTCAGAGAGGCAGCTTTTGTAGGAGAGCCAGTAACCAGCAACTTGGAGGCGCTCCTAACCGTGGGCCCAAGTCCTCTCAGGCTTCTCTGCCTATGCCCGGCTCAGCCCATTAACTCCCTTCTGCCCCTCACTTCCAAAGGAAGACTCCGGGGAGACGGTCACGGTTCGCTTCTTCCTTCATCTTGAAGGGTGGAGGTCGATAACTGTGGACCAATGGGTCCTGGACATTATCAGGAGAGGGCACACACTAGAGTTCACGGAGTTCCCTCTAAAGTACTCCCGATATCCTCCTTCTCACATCCCACTGATAGAGGGAGAAATTCGGACCCTCTTGCAAAAAAAGGCAATAGAGCGAGTCCCCTTGAATCAACGGGGAAAGGGGTTTTATTCCCACTTCTTCCTGGTCCCAAAAAAGATGCAGAATCTTCATCTCATTCTGGACCTCAGCTGTCTCAATATCTTTATAGAGTACAAAAGGTTCAGGATGGTGATCCTTCCAGGGCTACTCCCCCTGCTGCACCAAGGAGACTGGCTCTGCTCCCTAGACATGCAAGATGCATATATGCTTATCGGGGTCGTCCCTCCCCACCGGAAGTTTCTGAGTTCCACTTCCAAGGGGAGCACTCCCAATTCCGAGTTCTTCCGTTTGGCCTCTCCTCTGCTCTATGAGTCTTTTCAAAATGCTTGACAGTGGTGGCTGCGGCTCTAAGGTGCATGGGGCACTTCGTTTTCCCTTACCTCGATGATTGACTGCTTACAGCCCCGTCCAGGTCAAGCCTACTTCACGCCCTCGGAGACACCTATACTCTGTTCCGAGAGCTGGGGATCACCCTGAACCTTCAGAAATCATCCCCTGAGCCCAGTCAAAGACTCATCTTCATTGGTGCAGTCCTGTATTCTATCCAGGGCGTGGCTTTCCTACCCCTGGACTGGGGTGATTGCCTGCAAGAGATTGCAGAATGAATCTCAGTAACTCCTCAAGTTCCAGCACGGAATTTCCTCAGGCTACTGGGGCACATGGCGGTGGCCATTCTAGTCACTCCTCTGGCCCGCCTCCACATGCGGGTCCCACAGTAGATGCTCAGGGTACAGTGGGACCAGGGCTATGATGATCTAGACTTTCTGGTCAGGACCACTGAGCCAGTCAGGAGAACTTTGCTTTGGTGGATGGACCCCCAGAATTTGGAGAAAGGGGTCTGTTTTCGTCCAGAGCCACCAGGTCAGACTGTTACAACAGATACATTGGATCTGGGATGGGGAGCGCACCTGGGTGCTCATCAAACGCAAGGGGTTTGGACACCCGTGGAGCGATCCCTCCATATCAATGTATTGGAGATGCGAGCAGTTCTGTATGCCTTACAGGCTTTTCAAGAGGACCTGGTGCCGGGCTCTCTTCTAATTCAAACAGACAATATGGTGGTAATCTTCTACATCAACAAGCAAAGGGGTACTCATTTGTATCCCCTTTGCAGGGAGGCGATGAGAGTCTGGCACTGGGCGCTGGAGCGGTGCATTCTGCTGTCCGCAGTGCACATTTCGGGCATCCTGAACAATCTGGCAGACAGCTTAAGCAGGTCTCGTTCCAGAGTGCATGAATGGGAGCTGTTACAGTCCCTAGCAGATCAGCTCTTCAACAAGTGGGGTCATCCAGAGCTGGACCTCTTTGCATCACCACACAGTGCCAAACTGCCAATTATTTGCTTGCAAGAGCACGTGCCTGGAGTTTTCTGGCCAGACGCATTATCCCTTTGCTCGGCAGAGAGGTTTCTCTATGCCTTCCTGCCCTTCCCTCTCATTCAGAGAGTTCTGCTGAAGTTACAGGCAGAAGGGGCTCGAATGATTCTAGTAGCCCCCAGATGGCCTCGGCAGATTTGGCTCCCACTCCTGCAGCGGTTATCCACGGAACCTCCAACTCCGCTGCCCATATGCTCGCAGTTGCTATCCCAGGAACAGGGGTCGCTGGTCCATCCGGATCTCCATTCTTTACATCTGCATGCTTGGTTCCTTCAGACATAGCTCAACAGAGATAGAGGGTTTCCCTGGAAGTGGCGGCACTCCTAGTGTTGGTGAGGAAGCCCTCCACCTATGCTATGAAATGGAAGCAGTTTTTTTTATGGGCCTCATCACAGCATTTGGACCCCATCATCTGTCCAGTGAATTCAGCGTTACAGTACCTCCTCTCCTTGTACCAACATGGCCTGAGTTACTCCTCTATTAAGGTGCCCGTGTGGGCTGTCTCCGCCTATCATGCTCTGATTGGAGACAAGGCATTAGCACAGTTGGATGTAGCCCGCACCTTTCTGAGAGGAATTTTGCATATGAGACCTCCCATTTGGGATACTATCCCACCCTGGGATCTCCTTTTTGTGTTGGAGAAGCTCACCCTCCCTCCCTTTGAGCCGGCAGCGGATTGTGAGCTGTGTTATCTTTCCTGGAAGGTATGTTTTTTGGTTGCTATTACCTCAGCACGAAGAGTTTCTGAGCTTCAGGCTCTGATGTGTAAAGAGCTATATTTGGTTTTCCACAGGGAAAGGGTTTCCCTTAGAACAAATCCTAAGTTTATTCCAAAAGTGGACTTGGAGTTGACCCTCAACCAGTCGGTTGACCTTCCAGTCTATTTTCCTTCCCCATCTAATAGAGGGGAAGCTCTCCTTCATACATTGGATGTCCACAGGACTTTGAGGTATTACCTCAAAAGGATGGCTACGCACCATCAGTCGGAGCAACTCTTTGTGGCCTTTGCACCACAATGCTTGGACAAACCTGTGACCAAGCAGACGATTTTGAAGTGGATCATACACTGTGTATCCTTCTGCTATGAAAAGCACAATAAACCCCTACCGGGTCTGGTCAGGGGTCACTCTACCAGGGGAGTGTTTGCTTCTTTTGTTGCCCTGGGAAATGTCTCTATAAGGGACATATGTGCGGCCGCTACCTGGAATTCGGTGCATACCTTTGTCAAGCATTACAGCTTGGATATCGTCTCCAGATGCCGTGCCGGTTTTGGTCTGGCTGTTTTGCAGGGACTTTTGTCCTAGGCCTCTGGAGTCAGTATATTCCACCTCCCATTGTCGACTACCTCTTTGGCATGGGACTGCTTGGTATTCAGTCCTAATTGTTATAGCCTGCTGCAAGAGCTCTCACTCAAAGTAAGATAGTACAGTTACGTAAGAACTTACCGTAACAGCAGATCTTCGAGAGGAGCTCTTGCAGCAGGAGTTTCCCCACCCACCTATCCCCCTCAAGGTGTGCAGATCTTCATCTACATCTTCATCGAGTGCTTCATCTCCTTCTCTTGTCAGGGCTTGTTCGCAGGCCTTGGCGGGGGAACTGAGGTGGAGCTGGGTCTGCCCCCTTTTGTACCAGGGCTGACGTCGGGAGCGGTCCCTGCTGTATACTGCTGGCTGAAGAGTTTTCCGGAGGGTCCTAGTGTCTGCAGCATAATCCTAATTGTTATAGCCTGTTGCAAGAGCTCCTCTCAAAGATCAACTCTTAGGGTAAGTTCTTACTTAACTGTACTTTTGAAAATGTGCCAGAGTTGTGTCCCTCCAAAAAGGAGGGCTACACAGGATTTGAACCAATGTAGACCTATTTCAATCCTTCCTGCCCTTTCCAAGGTTATCAAAAAGTACATTTGCTTACAGCTGACAGAGCATCACAATCTGATCCTACCATGCAATCTGGCTTCAGGAAGGGGTATTCCACCCTATCTGCATCACTTAAAGTCAATAATGATCTCCACATGGCCACGGATAATGGTCTCCTCACTGGAGCTGTCTTCATGGGCCTCTTTAAGGTTTTCTGCTTGGTGGATCATGCAGTATTCCTGCTCAAGCTCAATACCCTAGGTCTCAGCAAGCCTGCCATCTAATTGTTTGAAAACTACCTGAGTAACGAAACCCAGGTAGTGTCCATGCAAGGCATTAACTCAGACATTGCTACCTTAAATCTTGGGATTCCTCAAGGCTCAATCCTTGACCATTCCAGTTCTCTCTGTTTAACGATCTCCGAAAGCACGGTGGGAGATGTCATATACATACGTATTCTGCTGACACCATGCTCTGTTGCAGTGCAACAACAATATCCAAGGTTAATTTCGGCACTCCAGTCTGATTTCAGCACAATCTCCTCCTGGTTCATCAACAACTGCTTGATTCTTAATGCAATCAAAACTAAGTCTATGGTGTTTGGATCCCTGAACTTACTAATTTATTTGGCTGATCCACTTGCAATCATAATATTAGATGGCAACATTACTGAGCAGGTAAGCATATTCAAATATCTAGGAATCTGGATTAATGTATCACTTATACATAGCAGGCACACTGATTACATCTTAAAGAAAATTTTCAACTTAAAGTATTGGGCTTTATAGCTCATTATCTTACATCAATGATAGATCATCCATGTCTATTTTAGAATTTTTCCAGCACCTCAGTTTGGGAGGGAAGGGATCATAATTCGGACCAGACTGGCAGTAAGGTGATCCCTTCCACTTCCCGGTTCTCCAGTCCTGCCCCCACACTCGGACATTTTATGACATCTAACAAGGGAGAGCAGGGAAGCGTGCCCCATTGTAGTCTATGGGGTAATTTTTCAAATGATTTTAAAACAGTTACTGCATCCTTTGATTTATATAAAAGCCACTGCCCAACTAATAGGGCCCGTATTCTAAAATAGCTGAGGATGAACTGTCGTTGCTATAAGGTAACAGGCTATAAAACCCAAATCTTAAATAAAATATATTGGAAATTTAGTTTAACCATAGGGTCCAAGCTCAGCTTTCTCTACAGGTCTAAATGTTGCCTTGGTACTGACATGAGAAATCAGGTTGTCTCCCGCTTTTTGCCCCCTTCCATTAACTACAGAGACATCGTATACTGCTGTGCAAGAAAAATCTCGGCTGCCCCTGGATCGTTTACACAACACATTGTGCAGGTTCATCCTCTCCCGTGGATAGTCAGCTCATCATTGTCTGCTGTATGACCAGCTTAACTGGCTAAGTCCCTAAAGCAGGTGTGACTACCATTGACTTTCTTTGTTGTGCAGCTGTGCACAAGATAAAGCACCTGCTTATCTCCTAGCCCACCTCACATAGTTGAGCAGTACCTACTCCCTCCATACAATAGCAGTACTTACCTGCTGAGTTCCTAGAATGAAGCATGAATTTGGTAGAAAGGTCTTTGCATTTACAGCACCAGACACCTGGAACAAACTCCCTCTACATCTGAGGAATACTTCTAGCGTGTAAATGTTCAAATCCAGCTTTCCAGCCACCTTAGAACTACTGTGTTTAGGTTGGTCCAGAATCCCACTCTCTCCAACCATGATTGTATTGCGTAACAGTGCTCTTACGCTTTGTTTGCTGTAACCTCTCTTTGTTAGCTTGCTTTGATTATTGTTTGGACTGTACTTACCTCTACACTCGTTTTTTTTTTTCTGTGTACAGTATATTTTAGCCTATATGTAACTATTCCTGCTGGGCTATGTTAACCTGTTGACTGCTGCTATCCATGCTGGAACTCTCATGATAGTGAGATGCTACATCTCAGGGTTATCCCAGTCAGAGTAATGTCAAATAAATAAACTTGATACTATTAGTTAAGTTTACCGTACGACCCGCAACATGCTGCAGCCAACTAAAGAGTATATAAGCGTCTCCTTCTGACCTTAGTATGTCAACCAACAGAGAAGTCAAAGTGTAGCTTCTGGAACATAAGTGCTGTCATGCTGAGGAACGTCCAGGTTAGCAACACACCAAAAAAAAAGAGAAGACCTGAAACAGCTGCTTCAGGCCTGGTAACCCCAAACTCTCCTCTATCAAGGCTCATAGAGAGAAGAAGCCAATCTGGATGCAGTGTGATGTTGACAGGGTGAAAGCATAGTATTCTTAGCAGTGTGGAGCCACAGAGGGCAAAGGCATACTGGACCCTTGAGGGGCAGAGAGTGGGCATTCACTAAAAATACCACCAGCAGCTTAATCTGGTTCTGAGTCAGTTGGCATTCATCTGTGTCCCCCTCCCCCGGGTCATGCCTGAAAATAGGCAGGAATTGTCTAGTGCACTTACCCGGTCAACAAAAAATAAATAAATAAATAAATAAATATGCCCATTGAGTGATGATGGGGTGTATGCCCATATGACTGTGGGGCACGTCTCTGTTGTTGATTGTTTAAGAATTTGCCTGACATTAGTAGGTACAGTAAGAATGGTAGGTGGTAAGGGTAAAGAAATTAGCCCTTGGGAGAGAACTGAACACCTGCCTGAGCAGATTGATGGGAATTGAAGAAGTAGTGGGCACAGGCCTGAAAGCACACTCAAGAGGAGCTGGCTACAGAGACCCATGGCAGCAGGAACAGTACCAAGCTAGAGGCAAAAAGTGCACTGAGTTCTGAGCACAGAGGTGAGGCATGTGCCCTAGCCAAGGGGTCTACGGAATGTGGTTGAATGAAAACCCAAGGCAGGGAGTGGAAAACATGAAGGGCAAAGGAAGGCCCAGAAAGCAGAGCCCATCCAGAGTCACTGCCAGAAAAACTTGGGGCAGGAGATGGATATGAGTGGAGCAAGAAAAAAGCCAGTTCCACCAAGAACCCCCAGACAATAAAACAGGAGTGGGGGGGGTAGAAGATGCATTAAGACAGGCAGGAAACAAACAAGGAGAACATCTCCCTCCAGCAGCAGTACAAGAAGGAACCAAAGAAAAAGAAACCAGCAGGATTTTGGGGGGTGGGGGGTGCCCAGGAAAGGAAGGCCCAGCAGCTTCCAGGCAGCTGAGGACCTGGCAGGAGACAAGGACAAACCACAGCAGAGCTACAACAAGGAGTGGGCAGCAGCAACAGTGAGTGAGCCATGCAAGCAGCATGAAAAAACAGTGTGTACAGCATGTCTTCTAAAATCTAGTCTGATAACTTTGTTGGTTGTTTGGCATGATTAAGTTACTCAATTTACAATCCAGATTAGTTATATAATTAAAACAGTTTTTGCATGTGTACGTACACCTCTTTTCCAGTGTTTCCAGATCCCATTCTTTAAGGTATCCCTGGCATAGTACATCTTATATTCTACAAACCCTTTTTTATGTTGTCTTGCGCAGGTGCAAGCAACATCTTGCGGTATTAGCACATTTCAGAGGTGTGTCAGTGTTGGTCAATGCACGGAACGTTTAGTGGGTGCATCCCTCAGCCCCCAATTAGCAAGCATGCTAGCGCTGATACGAAACTTCAAAGAGTGCCAAAACCTTGAAAGAAATCTGCCGCTCCATTGAGGTGCAGTTACCTCACTGAAGCGTCGGGTGACAAGGCTCTGTTATGTGCCTTTCCTGGCAAAACATTTCAGTAAATATGTTGGCTCCTGCCGCCCACCACACACAATCCCCACAAGGCCAACATCAGGGGTGGCCAGTCCCCATGTTGGCATGATCTCTCTCCCCACACATACACAGTTTCTTTGCCGACGGGGGCCCAATCCCTGTCAGCATCATGTCCCCCCCACACACACACACACACATACACACTTTTTTTGCCGACGTGGGCCCAATCCCCATCGGCATCAGTCTCCTCCCCATTTTCTTTGCCGATGGGGCACAATCTCCGTTGGCATCATGTTTCCCCACCCACACTTTCTTTGTTGACGGGGTGCCCAATCCCCGTCGGCATCAGCCCCCTCAACACTTTCCTTGCCAATGGGGCACAATCCTCGTTGGCATCATGTTCCCCCACCCTACACACTTTCTTTGCTGATGGGGTGCCCAGTCCCCGTCGGCATCAGTCCCCACCCCCAAACTCATGGGGCACACTGTGAGCCCGCCCCAATGTGTCCAACATTTGTTTTTATTTTACCTGTAAATAAAGAAAACCATCCCCTGATGTCTGCTGTGAGAGAGAGAGAGAGAGAGAATGTCCCTGTAAAAAAGAAAACAGTCCTCGTCATCCCCAGCGCCCCGTCTCAACCCGCACTCCACCCTCTGTGTACCCCACCTCCTGCACCCCCACCCCATACTTGCTTCGGAGATCTGGCACTGTGATCTTTGTGGACTGGGAACATGTCTGAATACTTCAAATGCCGACTGCAAAATGAAAATCACAGTAAGCTTTATAATAGCATCAGTGGGGAGTTTCAACTTAGGTTGATATCTCAGCCATTTTTTTTTTTATTTTGGCTCCAAATGTTCAACATGGGGTTGTTGGGGCCCCACCTCATGAACACATGCACTGTGCTCTCGTTACGCTGTCCCGAAAGGTGATTTTGCGGTCACTGCATGGAATCACCTTTCAGGACTGATTAACTAAACGACAGTGCCACTGTTCATGAGGTGGGGTCCCAAAAGCCTATGTTGCAAATTTGGTGAAAAATTTCAAAATGACTCTCACAAGTGTGAGTTATGCAGTTTCCAGGCCAGTAACTTCAACAATTTTAATATTTTCACTCCAGATTTTCAACATTGCCATTTTTTTTACACCTCCTTATGAAGAGTACAGCTGTCATTTTTCACATCCTGCCCGAATTGTGTTTTCACACCTATGGCTCCAAATGGCGCAGTCGCTGTGCAAAATCACCTTTCTGCTAACGAACTGATAGTGCCACTGTTCATGAGGTGGGGTCACAAAAAGCCATGTTGAAAATTTAGAGAAATCTACCAACCATGAGCATTAGGGTTTCAGCCATAATGCCCTCATTTGGGAGATTGACAGGCGTCAGGGTGTGACTTGGGACGTCAGCTGTAATGCTCATGCCATTCCACCTCCCACTCCCACCCTGCAGCCAGTGACAGGCATTGAGGTGTGCGTTGGAGTCTTTGGCCCCAAAGTTCACCCCATTCTCCTATACTACACCCATCTCAGTGTATTTCCTTATGGAACAGGATAAGCGTAAGGCCCAAAGATCCCAAGACACACCACGACACTTGTCAGTGTTTGCAGGGTAGGGTGAGGTGAATTGGTGTGAGCATTATGGCCGATGACCCAAAGGCACACCCCAACGCCTGTCAGTCTCTGCAGGGTGGGGGTGGGGTTGGCATCAGTTCAATACTTCACCGCCATTCCTATTATGCATCTCTATACCTCGTGCACTACCAATGCCAGTGCTAGCAAGACAACATTCGGCATTGACAAATGCTTGTTTTGTACAGTCTCCAGTCTCCCTGTAGCTTTTACAGTGAGGCTGGAGTGACATACTGCGCATGTATATTCAAGATCAGGCCTAAAGATAGATTTGTATATGCTTAAAAATTCATCCCAGCTCTTTCTAAAGTAGGAATAAAATATACTCCTTGATTGCTTTTACTTAGCATCTGTTCTACATGATATTTCCATTTTAAATCCTCATCACTCATCAGTGTAGTGGGGCCACGCACACATTGCAGAGAAAGAGCGAAACTGGCCATGGGAGTCGCAGTGCAATAACCAGTATTACCAGTACTTTATGTATGGGGTGAAGGTGGTGAGAACTTGGCTGCAGGAGCAGTGTTTGTTACAAGAGCCATAGCCAGGCAGGAAGAGAACACGAGCAGCATGGCAGTCCTGGGCAAAAACTCCCCCTGCTGCCAGAGAATGGGAATGGGCCATCCCATTGGTCTGTTGGGCTGCCATTCACTGTAACAGAAAGCCCAATATATCAGTCGGTATAGAAACATAGAATCTGTCAGCAGATAAGGACCATGCGGCCTGCCTAGTCTGCCTATTTCCCTACTCACTGCTGCAGCCCCAGATCCTACTTGATCTGCGGCTCTCCTGCTCTGCACATCTCCAGAGTGCCCTTATGTCTATTCCATGCACTCTTGAACCCCCGTATTGTTTTTGCACCCACCACTTCTGCTGGAAGGCTGTTCCATGGCTCCACCACCCTCTCAGTGAAAAACTACATTCTAACATTACCCCTCAGCCTTCCACCCTTCAGCCTCATATCATGCCCCCTTGTTCTTGTGCAGAATTTTCTCAGAAATATGCTTTCCACCTGTACCATGTTTATTCCCCTAAGGTACTTGAAAGTCTCTATCATAGCTCCTCTCTCCCTTCTTTCCTCCAGTGAATAGATACTGAGCCCTTAAGTCTTTCCTCGTAGGGCTTCTGGTGCAGTTCATGTACTATCTTCATTGCCCTTCTCTGGACTGCCTCTGTTTTGTCAATGTCCTTCTGGAGATGTGGCCTCCAGAACTGGACACAGTACTCCAGTTGAGGCCTCATCAGTGACCTGTACAGTGACATCACCACCTCTTTCCTCCTGCTTGTTTTGCCCCTCCCTATGCACCCCAACATTCTGTTTGCTCTCCCTGTCACTTTTTCACACTGTTTGGTCACCATCAGGTCGTCAGATATGATAACCCCCCAGGTCTCTCTCCTGACTTGTGGTGGCCAGAAGTTCCCCACCCATCATGTACTCCTCCCTTGTATTCCTATGACCCAGGTGCATGATTTTGCACTTTTTAGCATTGAAATTCAACTGTCAGACACACAACCACTCCTCTAATAGGCTTAGGTCCTTTCTCATTTTTTCCACCCCCTTCCAGTGTGTCCACTCTGTTGCAGATCTTGGTGTCATTTGTGAAGAGGCGCACCTTTCTCTCCAGATGCTCTATAATGTCTCTAATGAAGACATTGAATAGGACTGACCTCAGCACCAACCCCTGTGGCACCCAGCTAGTCCCCTCCTTCTCCTCAGATTTCATGCAGTTTACCAACACCCTCTGAGTCCTGTCCCTTAGCCAGTTCCCAACCCACTTTACCACTGTAGGACCCACTCCCAGGCTCCTCAATTTATTTATCAATCTCCTGTGCAGGACGGTGTCGAAGGCCTTGCTGAAATCCAGGTAGGCTACATCCACCACCCCGCCCTGATCTACCACTGTATGGTATAATATGGTATGGTTTGGTTGGTGGCATTGACATGTTGCGACTACAACACATGAGATGCTGTAATAAATCTCTCATCAGCCTCTATATCATGAAGGCGGTGCCACTTCTAAGAGTGGGGTTATTCTAGATGTCCTACAGGGGGCATGCCTTAGACAACTAGTATTGGAACCCACTCGAGAGGGAGCAATCTTAGACCTGGTTCTCTCAAATGGAGATGGATAGAGGATCACAGATGTAGAAGTGGGTGACCATCGAACAGTATGGTTCACAATAAACACAGCAATAGAGTCAAGCCATACAAAGGCAAAAGTACTGGACTTCAGGAGGGCTGACTTTGCCAAAATGGGTGAGTGCCTAAGGAATGCACTAGCAAATGGGCAGGACGGAGGGGTGGAAGAACAATGGGGAAAAATAAAAACTGCCATCACAGAGGTAACAAGCCTTTGTGTGAAGCAAATAAACAAAACAAAACGATGAAAGAAACCTCTATGATTCTCAAAGGAGGTGGCAGTGAAGGTTCAAGAGAAAAAGAAAGCATTCAGTAAGTACAAGGAATCACAGAAGGAGCAGGACAGAGAATTGTATCAGTTAAAGCAAAAGGAAGCTGGGAAGGCAGTCAGAACAGCAAAGGCCCGAACCGAGGAAAAGATAGCCAACTCAGTTAAGAAAGGGGATAAAACATTTTTTAGATACATCAGGGAGTGAAGGAAGACTAAGGGAGGGATAGTGAGGCTTAATGAAGAGGAGGGGGGTGGGCAGAGGGTGACGGTGAAAAGGCAGAGATACTAAACAAATATTTTTGCTCAGTATTTACAAATGAAGAGGGGGAGGTACCTAAAACAAACAATAGAAACACTCTGGATACAGAAGTTGATACCAGCCCATTTACAGAAGAAAGGGTTCTGAAAGAACTCTTCAAACTGAAGGTGGACAAAGCAATGGGGCCTGATGGGATTCATCCCAGAATTCTAAAAGAACTAAGGGTAGAACTAGTGACACCACTGACTACCCTCTTTAACAAATCATGGAAGGATGGGGTGGTACCTGAGGACTGGAGTGATTCCCCTTCACAAAAGTGTGAGCAGGGCAGAAGCTAGAAACTACAGACCTGTTGGTTTAACCTCAGTGATAGGGAAAATGATGGAATCACTTCTGAAGGAAAGAATTGTCGAGGACTTAAAGGCCAGAGGGGCACAGGACCTAAGGCAGCATGGATTCACAGTGGGAAGGTCATGCCAGATGAATCTAATAGATTTCTTTGGCTGGGTGACCAAAGTAGTAGATGAGGGAGGGACTGTGGACATGGCCTACCTAGACTTTAGCAAGGCATTTGACTCTGTCCCACACACAAGATTAATATACAAGTTAACCAGCCTGGGAGTGGGTCCCAAGATGATAGCCTGGTTAAAGAATTGGCTGGAGAATGGGACACAGAGAGTAATAGTAAATGGAGTCCACTCTGAAGAAAGGGGGGGTTACTAGTGGGGTACGGCAGGGTTCAGTATTAGGCCCGGTCCTCTTCAATGTCTTTATAAGCGACATTGCAGAGGGACTGGAAGGAAAAGTATGTCTCTTTGCAGATGACACAAAGATCTGCAACAGAGTTGATGCTCAAGGTGGGGTGGAAAGGATGAGAAAGGACATGGCAAGGTTAGAGGAATGGTCAAATGTATGGCAGCTGAGATTCAGTGCTAAGAAGTACAATGTAATGCACCTGGGAAACAAAAACCCAGGGGAAGAGTACACAATGGGGGGTGAGATACTAACAACAACAAAAATGGAAAGGGACCTGGGGTTAGTCATATCAGATGACTTAAAGGTGGGCAAGCAATGTGAGAGGGCAGTAAGGAGGGCTGAGGGGATACTGGGATGCATAGGGAGAGGATCACCAGTAGAAAACAGGAAGTTGTTATCCCTCTGTACAGACAGCTGGTGAGACCCCATCTGGAGTACTGTGTGCAGTTCTGGAGACCCATCTCCTCAAGGACATAGACAAGATGGAAGCTGTCCAGAGGAGTGCAACTAAAATGGTGCAGGGTCTTCACCAGAAGACATTTGAAGAGAGACTAAAGGAGCTTAATATGTATAGCCTCAAGGAAAGGAGGGAGAGGGAGGACATGATAGAAACTTTCAAGTACTTTAAGGGAATCAACTAAGTCCAAGAGGGTAGCATCTTTCAGAAAAAGAGATGTGCAAGAACAAGGGGGCACAATTTAAAGATAGAGGGGGGCGGCTCAGGGGTAATGTAAGGAAGTATTTTTTCACAGAGAGGGTTGTGGATGCATGGAACGGCCTTCCGGAGGAGGTTGTGTAGTCAAAAACAGTAGTGGAATTCAATCATGTATGGGACAGCCATAAGGCAATTCTGGGGGGGGTGGGGGTAGGAAGAAGTAGGCTGCTGGTTAACTAGAATCTGAAGCTTATCCATTAGGTAGGGGAATGGGCAGACTGGGTGGGCCAAGCGATCCTTATCTGCCATCAAATTCTATGTTTCTATGTGCCATGGTACATTTTGCAGCACTGTGAACCTAGCTGGAGATGTACAAAGCTGCTAGAAAATCAGTTTACCTGACATTTACTGACTTTACTAATCACCATTTTCCCACTTGGACTAAGACATATGCAATAACTGTATACCAAAAAAATACCTGAAGACATATGTAACCCCTAGATGGCGCTATCCCAGGGGCTACTACCCCTGCCTGATTTGCCACTAACAGGTTGAGGGGCCTGGATCCAATGGCGGGTGCCTCCACCCAGAGGTCAGGGTTTGCAATAGTTAAACTAACTTGGTCACAGCCCTCTGGGACACTGCAACCTCTTTCTTCCCACTAGTGGCCCACACAATATATCAAATTACCTTCACAGTATACACTTACCCCCAGGTCTGGTTCCGCACTGGGACCTCCTGTGAAATGAGATACAGTGCAACAATCACAGTACAGTACTTTAACATAGACAAATACCTCAGGCAGTATAACTTTGCTGAAACAAGCAGCTCTGATTTATTTGAGGGATATAACAAGGACAGGGGAAATCAGGTTAATTAGCTTATCACCTAATAATCTACTTATGGCTCTGTGCACAGGCCTATCCCTATCAGTTACTGTCCCTGGTACCCAAGCCCTAGTGGCTAGTCCAAACCGTGGCAGCTGGTAGGGCCTTTTCACACAGAGAAAAGGAGAATTAAACAGTCAGCAGTACAGTAATTCCATTTGGATTTAATGTGGCAATTCAACAGGAGCAACCCTGAATTAGTACTCACGACCTCCAGATAAGATAGGGTCCTTCAATGTCAGCAGGGCTCACTTGAGGTACACAAACCTCTTCACACATCCATATAAAGAAAGCACTATACCAGGCAGGCTGCATCTGTATCCCGATCGCAATTACTGCACAATACCGGGAGAACACACAGCAGATTCAGTTCCTGACAGACCGAGTGCAATTTTCAGCAATTCTTCCAGTCTTCTACAGGGTGAGCCTGGTTTCTACTCTTCAGAGATCCTTTGATTCTTTTCACAGGACGGATTCAGTCCTAACAAGCTGTTACACAAGCTGCAGACGGAACTCTGGGCCTTACACCGTTTTGACTAAAACTGCACACTGAAAAAGCACAGGGCTCCTTCCTTCTTCACTGCCAAAGCTCAATCAAACTCCAACCGACAAAACCGGCACTTCCTTTGAGTTCCTCCCAGTTCTTGACGGATTGGCTGTCACTCAACAGACTGCTGCTGTTGTCCAAAAGGCACTGAAGTCTAAACTACATCTCCAGAGTCACTGCCCATACAATCCTCTTGTGGCTGGCTCAGATTATGAGTCCAAGTTCTGATCGTCCAAGGCACCATTTTAGAGCTTACCCCACACTGATTGGTCCAGTTCAGCAGTTCAAAACTAGAATGGGAACTAGCAGACACAGTTCTGACTGCAAAGAAAGCAGGTTAGACAAACTGTAATTTCATTATTACCTAAATAATTTCTGGCAAACAGTTACATCTTTCAGATAGGTTCCTTTCACTTCTAGTGACTGCAAAATGAAGTGAATTGGCAGCAGCTTGAGTGGTACTCAATCAAAGAAACACACAGTCCCCATACAAACTAATTATGTCTGCAAGCAGACAGCTCTTAAAGAGACAGTACCAGAGGTTCTAAAACACTCACTGATAAATGGCTTAAACGCCAAACACCATTCAGGCTTGGAGCATTCAAGCAAGCTCCTGGAAGTCTTTTGGGAACCCCCATTTGCAGGGGGGTTACACCCTTCCTGGCCTGGGAAAGCTTGACGTCCGCGTCAAGCAAGTACCCCCATAAGTTTCAACTGCAACCACATACATTTGCATTAGGCTCGCACATGTAATCATCAGTCAATATATCATTTTACCAAGAACATATTTCTGAAACATTGCAGTACGTCACTCTTTACACAGTATTACATACACATTGTACCATAACTCAAGTTATTACCTCTTGTACATGAACGGAAGAGAGGGGGGCCCTTCCTATCAGTTACCTTGGGGCTGGACGGGGCAAGGGCACCATACGAGAGGGCAACACAAGTAACTTGGAGTTAGCACTGACGCCAGTTTGGGCAATGAGCCGGGGACACATACACTCCTTTATGGACAACATTGAGAGGCAAATCCACAGGCCTCCCAAGGGAATCATAACTGAGGTGCACCACAGGCTTTACAGCTCGCACCAGTCTTTCTAGGGGAACTGTTACAGTCTCTGCACTCTGAGCCTCATTTTCAGCATTGTCCACACTTGTCAGGGAGTCTCCATGGGGGTAGAGGCTGAGAACTTGGGGCACTTTCAGCTCCAGGAGTTACAGTTTCTGAGTCCACAACATTTGGCTCGCATGGAGAGCTTTGGACACTGGCAGTGGACTGTCAGGGCACTCAAAATACTCTTCTTGTTCGGTGTATCACCAGTCTGCCCCAATCTATCATTTTCCTCCCTGAAAGCTCAAACAGTTCAACCATGCACAATGATTCCATTTCATCTGATCTGATGCTTTGCACTTCACTTTCTGGGAGCATTGGCTCAGGGATGAAGCTGGGGCTTAGACAGTCCAGAAGGCCCAGCTTTGTCTCCAGTATTGACTAGGGATTGCCCGAACAATTGACTCAGTTCGTAAGAAGGATAGTATTCAAAGTCACTCTCACTTTCTTCCGATATGGACTGACAGTCATGCTCAACTGGGACTTGTGGAGGGAACACTTTAACTTTGCTTCTGTAGGTGCAGACTTTCTTGATCTTTTCTTAGCAGCAGCTCTAGTCACTGGTCCAGAGGGGCATCTTCTAGGGGCTCAGACTCAATTAAGATTTGTCCAATGGGCAGTAAATGATTTCTATGCATTGTTTTACATCTTTGAATTATTCTCAGGCCTTACTTTGTACACTGGCAGATCATCTAGTTTGCCCACTACAATGTGAGGGAGATGGTGCCATCTGTCAGCAATCTTGTGCTTGCCATGCAATCCCAGATTTCTTAGCAATACCGATCTCCCTCCTGGAGTTCCTGTGCTTTCACCTTTTATCATACCTTTCTTTGTTGGCCAGATTTCTTTGGCAGCCATGGTTTGAGCCAGTTGGTACGCATGAGTTAGCTGGGCCTTTAACTTTGCACATACTGTAAATAGTTGTCAGCTTGAACCCCATCAGGAGAGACCCCAAAACACACATCTACTGGTAGTCGAGCTTCTTTCCAAACATCAGGTGGGAGAATCCAGTGGCATCACTTTGGTGCAGTTATAAGCATGTACCAGGGTGCTAATTTGTTGGCTCCATCTAGGCTTGTCCTTTGGGTGCAGGGTGCCTAGCATATCTAGCAAAGTGCGGTTGAAACGTTCAGGCTGTGGGTCCCCTGGGGGTGGTAAGGAGTGGTTCTGGACTTTCGTGACTCTCACAGAGAAAGCATCTCTTTGATCAGACGACTCTCAAAGTCTCTCCCTTGATCAGAATGGATTCTTTGTGGAGCCCCATAGTGAACAAAAGTTTTCTACAAGTACTTTGGCCACAGTGGATGCTTTCTGGTCTTTGGTGGGGAAAGCTTGGGCATATCTCGGTGAAATGGTCAGTGACCACCAGCACATTACGATATTTCTTTGATCTGACTCCAAACTTAGAAAATCAATACAGACCAGCTCCATGGGTGCACTGGTGGTGATGTTAACAAGGGGCAGCCCTCTGGGGCAAAGCTTTCCTCTGTAAGCAGCGACTACAAGTTCAATGTGTTGCTCCACATCAGCCCCCATCTTAGGCCAATAGAATCTGGATCTCACCAAGTCAAGTGTTCTGTCTATACAGGTGCCCCATGTGGTTGTGCAAGGACCTCAGTACTGAGTCTCGAGCAGTGGGCAGCACTAGTTGTTGTTTGTCTACTTGTCCCCTCTGTCTACTGTTTCTCTGTATAACAGTTTATTGATCAGTTTCAACTTAGGACCTTCTTTGTATAACAGTGCAGTTCTCAAATCAGTGGAGCTAATTTTGACACATCTTTTCCTGCATAGAGGGCTTCTAAAGCTGCTTTGATCATGGGATCGCGGGATTGAGCCCGCAATACTGTCATTGTCCAGCTGAGGCAGTGCACCAATGTCTATTGCAGAAAAGTGGCAATAAGCAGCAGGTATGCAATTCTCAGAGGCTCCCAGGCAATCCACTATGCAGTCCACTGCGTCCGTGGACATTGTTCCTCCCTGTCAAACTTCCGGCAGAGTGCCCGAATGTCAGGTTCTGCCAATCGGACCCAATCATTCTGTGGGAACAGGCCTCCGGAGAGAGCATCAGCATCTATGTGGTTCAGACCTGCTCGGTATTGAGAGCATAGTCATATGTAGATAATGCAGAAAGCCACCTATGGCCAGTGGCATCCAACTTAGCTGAGGTCTGCACATAGGTCAAAGGATTATTGTCAGTTTTACTAGTATTTTAGCCCCATACAAGTACTCATGGAATTGGTCAACAATAGCCCACTTCAAAGCTAGGAACTCTAACTTATGTACAGGATAGTTCTTTTCGGATGGGGTCAGGCTTCTACTGGCAAAGGCCACTGGTCTCAGGCCATTCGTGCTCTTGGTACAACACAGCCCCCAACCCTTGCAAGCTAGCATCAGTGTGCAGGGCGTAGGTTTTCTTGGATCGGCATAGGCCAGCACTGGAGCATGGGTAGTTGATATATGATCTCATGAAAAGCAGTCTCACAATCAGGAGTCCAGCGGGCCTCAAATACTTCACTCGGATGAAAATACACTCTTTCAGTCTTGAGGACGCTGACTTTTGGTATTTTTTTGTGGTTGGGGATACCTTGAGTAAGGTTAAGTAAAGGCGGATCACTCTTGAATAGTCCTTGATGAGGCCGATAATAACCACAGAATCCCAGAATCTTTGCAGTTCTTTTAGATTTTTGGGCTGTGGCCAGGTGGTCAAGGCCTCAACTTTACTTGGGTGGTCTCTATTCCTCGGTGGATACTATGTGTCCCATACTTTACTGATGTTTGAAAGAATTGACACTTATCAATGGACAGTTTAAGGCCAAAGTCCTCCAGTCGGTCCAATACCTTAAATAATCTGCTCTCATGTTCCTCCAGTGAGCTGCCAAACACAATAACATCATCTAGGTATACCAGGCACTCTAGTAAGTTCATGTCCCCACTGCACGCTCCATCAATCGTTGAAAAGTGGCTGGGGCACCTGAAACTCTTGAGGCATCCTCATGGACTCCATAGCCAAGCGGACAGACAGCTGTCTTTCAGGTCCCTCTGGGGCCATCGGGATCTGATAGTACCCACTGCGGAGATCCAGCACAGAGAACCACTTGCTCCCGCTTAGGCAGTCCAAGCATCCTGAATGGGGCATTGTGTACTGATCAGGATAGTCCACGGTTTAAGTGCGATAATCCACACACATCCTTACTGTTCCATTCTTTTCCTCACTACCACAATGGGGGAAGCATAAGGGCTTCTGGATTCTTGTATTACACCAGCAGCTAACATCTCTTGCAGATGCCGTCTCCATCATCTATGTCAGCAGGTGCCAGGCGTCGAGACCTCTCACGAAATGGTCTTTCGTCATGCAGCCGGATATTGTGCTCAGTCCTTGCGCATCCTACATCCCATTCCTTTAAAGAAAACACCTGGTCTCTCTGGGCAAGCTTCTCACTGATCTTCACTTTCCATTCAGCTGGCAGCGGGAGTCGCGAAATCAAACAAGTCAGGCGTTACTCTGTCATTCTTCCTTGAACTCTTGCTGCTGGGTAGCACTGCAGTGTCTGCACAATGCACATTAGCCAGGATGCAACCTCTGTTTACTCGAATGTCTCTTTCAGACACATTATGAACTTGGACCATTACCCTTCTGCATAAGCATGGGCTCTAGCGGGCAAAATACTAGGCTTGACCAGCAGTCCCTCTGGCAATTTTCCATCGCCTGGTGCATCCAACATTAATATTTTTATTCTTAACATCCTTTCTGATCCGGACCTCTCCTGTAAGGTACACTGGGCATTTGGCGCAGGATCAGAGACTCAGGATCCTTCTTCCATACAATTCGACCGGTTCCTCTGGTTCTGTTTTTTCAGCATCTCTCTGTGCCTCATAGGCCTTCTTAATTAAAGCGAACTCTTAAAGCTCTACTAGTCTTTGACCCTGTTTTTCATAACACAACTGTGCCAGCCTTCCGAACATATGAGCATTTGTTCCAATCAACAAAGGGACACCATCATACAGTCCAGTGGGGACACACTAAGGCTAGGGTCTCTACTTGTTGGCCACTCCAGCCACGGAGGTGGGAAAGACAGCCAAATTCGGATATACCCGAATAGGGGTAGGCCTTCACTTAACCCCCATACATGCAGTCCTTCTAATGGTTGTAAGGGCACTCTGACAAATGCTTCTGATACCAATCTTGGAAACATAATTGTCACTTGGGAGCCACTGTCTAATATAGCTCTTGTAGACACTCGTTCACCTTTACAGTGGTCTCCATGGAGGACCCACTATTCTGGACCAGTCTGGAGAGGCGGTAGTGGGGGCCTGGGCAACTGACCTTGCCACAAAGGACGTGAATTAGCATTTTGGTGCCCTCACTGGGATCATGTCGCACCCTTAACCACTGATTTCTTCTCCGAAGCTCTCCTTGTAGCCTATATGCAACTTTGTCAGTGTCTTTGGGACTGGTATTCCTTTCATGTGCCCATCTTTCCCACAATTATAGCAAAACATACTTTCTGGAGTTTGAGCTGGCCGAGGCGCCACACTGGGAGCCAGGCGGGGGTATTACTAACTGGAAACCTTGGTGCCATCTCTGTCTGTGCGTGATAAGCATTTGGAGACATCTCGTCAGTTTCTCCACTTCCATGATCAAGAATCGAGGTTCGGGCTGTTATCAGCAGGAGATACATGGGTGGGTACCCCCCACCCCCATAGCAGATACTGATCGAATATAGGTCAGGGCCCGTACTTGCAAGCGATGGCCTTCATAAAGGGACTGTTTTTGAATTCCGGATCTCTCTCAACAGTTCGCCCCATTGTGACATATCTTTTCCTTGTCAGAGCACTCATTGACTGCCAACCTCTGTCCCTGAACTTCACTTGATGGGTGCCCTCAGTCTTTCGAGTAGTAGCCGCAGCTATTGGTGCAGGTCCCTCCGAGGTTGTCTTTTCTCAACTCCTCGAATTTCTCTCATTAACTCATCATAGGAGGGTGGGGATTCCAGTCGATCTGCCAGGCGAACTGAAGCAACAGCAGTTCTGAGAAGGGGCAGACTTAAGGATCCTGTCCAGCCTGGTTCGGTCCAGTTCAATGCTGGCAAACTACCTTTCTGAGGCATTCTTGCAACAATTTTTCCAGCGAGATACATACACAGACAACAACTCCCTTGGTACTGTTGTGCATCTCTTACTCTCCACCATAGGTCCTCATCAGAATCTGGGCTCCCATACACACATTCTCCAAGGCCTCAAGATAGGCCTGTGCAGTCGCTTCAGGGTTGCAGCGTTTGTACCGGATGGTAGCCAGGGCAGGACCTGGAGGGCTCTCACTAACCCTCTTTCGCTTTCACCTTCCGAGCATTGCCATTCTAGCACTTGGGGGCAACATAGTCTATCCAGGTCTCCCAGTCATCCTCCCTGGGGGTGGGGAGGGTGCCAGAGAAGATCCTCAACCTCGTAAGAGTCGTGACTAATGGCAGGTGCAGAAATAGGAGTCTGCATTGGTTCAGCCACCATTACGGCACTGGAGCAGGAGAGGGTGTTGGGGAGGAACACCCCAGGTGGCAAGAATAGTTTCTTCAAGTCCTCCACAGTTTTCCCTCTCCCAGCAACCATTCAGCAAATTTCTCCTCAAAAGTTTCAGATAGTGGTGGGGCTGATTCCCCGGTCTTTACTGTCCTTAGTTATCACTCTCAAGCAGTGAGGGCTCCCTCTGGGGTAATGGTCTGTGGCACTTTGGAGCCATCTATGGGATCCTTAAACTCTACTAGGGCCAGGAAAGTGTGGGTGAGCAGATTAGCATGCCGACCCACCACCACAGGGTTTTGTAAACCTTCCACCTTGGAAAGTACTCCCTGCACAGTGTCCGTATTGATACCAGGGGATGTCCAGGATAAGCATAGCATTTTGGGTCGATCTCCTCCCCAGTACACCACTCCACCAGCCGGTGCACAGCCACTTCTGTCGGGGTACCCATTTTTTTCTTAACAGTGGTTCGTAAATATGGCCACTAGAGGACACACAATCCCAGCGGTGAGCCTCAAGATGTAACCCTAGATGGCGCTATCCCAGGGGCTACTACCCCTGCCTGATTTGCCACTAACAGGTTGAGGGGCCTGGATCCAATGGCGGGTGCCTCCACCCAGAGGTCAGGGTTTGCAATAGTTAAACTAACTTGGTCACAGCCCTCTGGGACACTGCAACCCCCCTTTCTTCCCACTAGTGGCCCACACAATATATCAGAATTACCTTCACAGTATACACTTACCCCCAGGTCTGGTTCCGGCACTGGGTCCTCCTGTGAAATGAGATACAGTGCAACAATCACAGTACAGTACTTTAACATAGACAAATACCTCAGGCAGTATAACTTTGCTGAAACAAGCAGCTCTGATTTATTTAGGGGGATATAACAAGGACAGGGGGAAATCAGGTTAATTAGCTTATCACTCTAATAATCTACCTATGGCTCTGTGCACAGGCCTATCCCTATCAGTTACTGTCCCTGGGTACCCAAGCCCTAGTGGCTAGTCCAAACCGTGGCAGCTGGTAGGGGCCCTTTCACACAGAGAAAAGGAGAATTAAACAGTCAGCAGTACAGTAATTCCATTTGGATTTAATGTGGCAATTCAACAGGGAGCAACCCTGAATTAGTACTCACGACCTCCAAATAAGATAGGGTCCTTCAATGTCAGCAGGGCTCACTTGAGGTACACAAACCTCTTCACACATCCATATAAAAGAAAGCACTATACCAGGCAGGCTGCATCCTGTATCCCGATCGCAATTACTGCACAATACCGGGAGAACACACAGCAGATTCAGTTCCTGACAGACCGAGTGCAATTTTCAGCAATTCTTCCAGTCTTCTACAGGGTGAGCCTGGTTTCTACTCTTCAGAGATCCTTTGATTCTTTTCACAGGACGGATTCAGTCCTAACAAGCTGTTACACAAGCTGCAGACCGGAACTCTGGGCCTTACACTTTTTGACTAAAACTGCACACTGAAAAGCACAGGGCTCCTTCCTTCTTCACTGCCAAAGCTCAACCGAAACTCCAACCGACAAAACCGGGCACTTCCTTTGAGTTCCTCCCAGTTCTTGACAGGATTGGCTGTCTCACAATAGACTGCTGCTGTTGGTCCAAAAGCACTGAAGTCTAAACTACATCTCCCAGAGTCACTGCCCATACAATCCTCTTGTGGCTGGCTCAGATTATGAGTCCAAGTTCTGATTCGTCCAAGGCACCATTTTAGAGCTAGCTTACCCCACACTGATTGGTCCAGTTCAGCAGTTCAAAACTAGAATGGGGAACTAGCAGACACAGTTCTGACTGCAAAGAAAGCAGGTTAGACAAACTGTAATTTCATTATTACTCTAAATAATTTCTGGCAAACAGTTACATCTTTCAGATAGGTTCCCTTGCACTCCTAGTGACTGCAAAATGAAGTGAATTGGCAGCAGCTTGAGTGGTACTCAATCAAAGAAACACACAGTCCCCCATACAAACTAATTATGTCTGCAAGCAGACAGCTCTTAAAGAGACAGTACCAGAGGTTCTAAAAACACTCACTGATAAATGGCTTAAATGCCAAACACCATTCAGGCTTGGAGCATTCAAGCAAGCTCCTGGAAGTCTTTTGGGAACCCCCATTTGCAGGGGGGTTACACATAAATGCTTTAAGAAGGCATTTAATGACACAAAATAACATTTATTGTAGCTAGCTAATATGAAATACACAAAAGGCATTAGACCAGGGGGACAGATAGGAACCTCTTTGGGGGCAGACTAGCTGGACCCTTGTCTATGTTTCTTATGAGTGGATGATTTCCAAATGTTGTTCACCTTCTTAGATTCCCCTTCTAAGAGTGATACCTACTAATATGTTTGAATTGCCTATGCAAGCTTATAGTAAACAAACTCTGGCCAGGGGGCTGATAGGGCTGCAGCTGAGGAATTTGGGGTAAAAATATTGAAAATTGACAAAGTTACAAGCCTGTGTTCATAACTTTGTTGTTTTTTAATATTTTTACGCTAAATTTATTTTCAACATAGCCTTCTTATGGCTGCCTGGGGCCTGAGGCACCCTCATGAACAAGGACAGAGAAATTTCTCAACTCCTGTCCAAAAGATGATTTTGTGAAGGGATCATGAAATCACTTTTCGGGATGAGAAAAAATATTTTTGCCAGGATTTGAAAATTGATAGCTGTCACATTCATAAAATGGTGTAAAGATATGGCTAAATTTGGGGGTAAAAATATTAAAAATTACCAAAGTTATGAGCCTTCATTCACAAAATTCAATGCAGGCTCATAATTCTGTTGTTTTTTTTATATTTTTACACCAAATTTTCAACATAGCCTTTTTATGATACCACCTCAAGAACAAGGGCAGAGAAAATTTACAACCCCTGCCCAAAAGGTGATTTTGCACAGAGACCGTGAAATCACCTTTTGGGACAGATCTGCCTAATGTCAGTGCAATTGTTTATGAGGCGGGGTCCCAATTGGGCCAAAAATATGCAAAAATGACTAAGTTCTAGGGACATGGATATGTTGTTCATCCACACTGTCTGGCAGGTTCCTTGCTGCTTTAAATCTTGCTGGAAGGTCTTCAAGCTGGCTCCTCCCACCCACCCGGGTGGTAAAACTCTCGGCTCTGCTTATGGCCTTGAATCTTCCTTACGCTTGGAAGGTCAGGTTCCCTCCTTAATGCTCTGCATATAGACTGGATCCTAATTCTTGGTTCGCCCGAAACTTATTCTTAAATTTTCAAGACTTGGTCAAATTACTCCCTCGGCTCGATGGACCAATCGACTCGGTTTTTGGCAGTGCCCATGTGGGCAGAAAATGTCCAAGGCGGATCCGCACTCCACTTGCGTCTACTGCCGCCTAGACCAACCATGACCGCCAGGCCTCTGGTGTCGTTCATTTTATTAGCGTCCTGGAAGACTGTGCTGCTTTCCGGTTACAGCTTGGGTGCCCCGAGAAGCGCCACCTGCCAGTGAAGTCAAAGGAGGCCCATTGGGCAGTGTCCTCGGCGACTGGCTTGGCTGAGCAACTCGAGCAGATGATCACCCTCAAGGAGGAGGTGGCACAGGCCGCATCATCCTCTTCCTCGGTCGCGGCATTTATCCCGCTCTCTTTGTGATCCTCCTACACAGCTTCTTTTAAGGAGCTGTGCCAGTCCCTTTCCACAAAGGGAGAGGGGCCATTGGGACATTCTTCTCGGTCCAAAAAGAAGGACTCGAAAGGTAAGTCCCACCATCAGCGTTCGTGGGAGTGGTCCCCTTCCCCGGACAGTCAGCTGTCGACTTCAGTCGAGGTTGCGGCTAAGGCTGCTGGCTTCACGGTGTCCCCGTCAGGTCAGCCGGCCGAGACACCCATCGATGCGGTCAAGATTTTTCTCGACCCGTCGGATGGGCTGTCGACTGGTGAAGCCGACAACCCTTCTTCACCGGTTCTTCCGGTGGAGACCAAGAACTTGCCTGTGCCTCTTTTGCTGGAGTCCCCGGTCAAGGCTTCCGAGCTGAGGGAAAAACGAGTGTCCCCCGTCCCTTCCCAAACCCATCCTTAGAAACACCGAGGATCTTGGTCTTGGTCTCGGACATCGTCTCGGTCCAGCCGATCCCGCTGACATCGGCGGTCTCGGTCTCAGCACCGAAGTAAGCGGCGCCACCGCTGCGTCCTCATCTTCCTCCTTGGAAGAGGGAGGCTTAGTGCAAATTGCATCGGCATCTGAGGGACCTAATGTGGCAGCAGTTACTTCTGTCTGGGAACAAGCCAACGCCGTCGCCTTCCCCGGCCATCAAGTGGCTGTCACCCGAACGGCCGAAACAACCCCTCGCTGTAGTCGAGGTGCCCATGCCTGGGCCAGTTGTTCGGCCGAAACCAGCTGCCCCACCGATTGTGGTGGAACCTCCGCCTTCACAACCGAAATCGGGGGCGCCAACCAAGGACTCTCGGTCAAGTCAGGATCTGCCCCACAGGTTGTCGGTCACCCTCACTCCCGACCGTCCTCGGTAGGTGGAGGGTGGCTCAGGCCCCAGGCAGCTCTTCGCAGACTCCTGAGAGTCCGACGATGACTTCTCCCTGTTCTCCAGGCCCATTGACCTGGAGTCCTCCGGGGCCAGTCGATGGACGAGAGCCCATCGTCTTTTATGGGTCTGCTTTGGCTCATCTCGGAGTCCACCGGGATGCAGCTCGAGCCTGTATCCAAGCGGGCCAAGTATCCCCTAACAGAGATACTGGACCAAGGGGATTCGCCCACAGAGGCCTTTCCGGTGGCTGAAGCCATTGTTGGCCCAGCCTTGGAGCTTCCACAGCGGCCGGCTTCCTGTCCTGTGCCTTCGGCCAGGATGGCCAGGAAGTATGCAGTCCCTACTGGCTCTTTGTCCGGTTTTTCGGAACACCCCTCCGCCGAGGGGTTGGTCACCGATAGCATTTTCCAGCGTTCTGGGAATGCTAGGGATGTGGATAAGCCCCCTGACAAGGAGTCCAAAAAGCTGGACTATGCCAGGCGCAAGATGTATGCTGCGTCCTCCCTTGGCCTCCGCCAGGCCAGCTCGGCCGTGCTGATGGCACACTTCTCCCACGCCCTCATGGGCTCCCTGGATGAGGTGATCCCTCATCTCCCGGCTGACCTGCAGACCACGGTCAAGCAGGTACAGGACCAGGGAAGGGCGCTGGCAAAACAGCAGCTCCAAATGGCTCTGGACTTTGGAGACTCCTGTGCCAGATCAGTTGCGGCCACAGTGGCCATGCGCCGCAGAGCATGGATGAGGATATCCACCTTCACAGCGGATACCCAGCATAAACTGGCAGATGTCTCCTTCCTGGGGACTGACCTCTTCGGCACTGGAGTGGAAGGTCATCTCCAGTGGATCGAAAAGTCCAATGCCACTCTGGACTCGGTCACCTCTGCCCAGAAGGACAAGGGCCGTCGACAACAACGTAAGTCCTTTCACCCTTCTGCACTTGCGGCACGTCCGGCCCAACAGCACCAGCATCAGGGCCAGCAGGCTCGCGCTTGGCACCCCAAAGCCAAGCCTGTGGCTTCCTCTAACAGGAAGCAGGGAGGAAAAGGCCAAGGAGGTCCCTTGGCCGGTCCCTCCTCCAAGCCTGCCCAGTGACGGGTTGAGGGGTGTCGCCACCAGCCTCGTCACTCCCTCCTGGGTTCCCCCTGTGGAGAGACGGCTCCGCCACTTCCTTTCCGCCTGGTCCGCTATCACCATGGACCGCTGGGTGTTGGAGGTGGTAGGAAAGGGCCTGCCCCTGAAGTTCGAGCAGGCCCCGCCCTTCCGAGCCGTCGCCCCTCGGGGGGGCTACGGGGTCTGCAGCCTCTCTGTCAGCTTGCTGAGCTGATATCACCATGCTTCTCGAAAAAGGTGATCAGGAAGGTGGCAGATCCTCCACCAGACCCGGGGTTTGTGTCCAGGTACTTCCTGGTCCCAAAACGGACGGGGGGCTGGCGCCCCATTCTAGACCTGCACGACCTGAACAGGTTCCTAAAGTCTCGGACCTTCAGGCTGGTCACTCTGGCTCATCCCATCCTTGGAACGAGGCATGTGGTTCTGTTCTCTGGACCTCCAGGACGCGTTCTTTCACGTCCCAATCCGTCCGTCCCACCAGAGATTCCTCCACTTCAGGGCAGAGGGATCCCTCTCCGAGTTCCGGGCCATGCCCTTCGGCCTCTCCCTAGCTCCCAGGGTCTTCACCAAATGCATGGCACAGGTGACAGCATTCCTGCGGCGCCAAAGGGTCTGGGTGTACCCCTACCTGGACGACTGGCTGACTGCAGCCTCCTCCAGACTGGAGGTGGAGGGGTCCAGAGATCTGGCCCTCCAGGTTTGCACTCAGGTTGGCCTCCTCATCAACGAGGCCAAGTTGGAACTCGTGCCGAAGCAGGTGATACAATTCATCGGGGCAGAGCTCAACTCTCTACGAGCCAGAGCATGGCTCCTGGCAGACAGGGCTGAGGTTCTTTCCTCCTTTGCCCAATCATTTCAGGTTGGGCAATTGCGCCCTGCCCGGGACTTCCTGCGCCTCCTGTGCCTCACGGCGGCCTGCATCAGCGTGGTCCGTTGGGCCCGTTGGTACATACGTCCCCTTCAATGGGGGCTGGCCAGCCAATGGTCACAACACTCCGATCCCTTGGATCAGCTAGTGACAGTGATCCAGGGGATGTGGAACGCTCTCCAGTGGTGGACCGTTCCAGCACATCTGCAGGAGGGCATCCCGTTTGTCTGCCCCGAGCCGACGGTCTCTCTATCGACAGATGCCTCTCTGATGGGTTGGGGTGCCCATCTGGGGGAGCACAGAGCGCACGGCCTCTGGTCCCCTCGGGAGTCCTGATGTCACATCAACCTGCTGGAGTTTCGAGCAGTTTGTCTAGCCCTCACCACCTTCGCTCTGTTGCTACGGAGTCAAGTGGTCCAGGTCCTCACGGACAATACCACGACCATGTACTATCTAAACCGCCAGGGCGGGACGCGCTCCATGCCTCTGTGCAAGGAAGCTCTCCGCATTTGGTCACTCGCACGCAGCCTGGAGGTGGATCTCCTTGCCATTCATGTGGCAGGAGCCTCCAACATTCTGGCCGATGCCCTAAGCCAGTTAGGGGCTGTGTCCCACGAGTGGTCTCTCCTTCCGGAGGTAGTACAAGATCTGTTCTCCCACTGGGGCATGCCTCAGGTGGACCTGTTTGCCTCCAGGGAGAATGCGAACCTGAGACTGTTTCATGCCTGCCCCCCTCAGCAGGGCTTACTGCTAGGGGATGCCTTCTCAAGGCTATGGACCCCGGACCTCCTCTACACCTTTCCCCCATTTTCCTTGATCCACAAGGTGCTTCTCAAGGTGGGGAGGGACAAGGCACAGGTGATTCTGGTAGCCACAGACTGGCCCCACCAGTTCTGGTATCCAGATCTCCTCAGTCTCAGCTCCAGGCTCCCGAGGCGGCTACCAGCCCGCCTGGACCTGATCTCAGTCAATCAGGGGAAGGTATTCCATCTGGACCTTCAATCCCTGCACCTGACGGCCTGGTTCCTGAGCGGCTAGAGTTCCAGGCCTTGGGTCTTTCCGACGAGGTCCTCAGCATCGTTGAGGCGTCCCGTAAGGAGTCAACCAGAAAATGCTATGCCTTCAAGTGGAAGAGATTCTCCATCTGGTGTCAGGGCAAGGGCCTGGACTCTTCCTCCTGTTCCTTGGCAAGCATTCTGGACTACCTGTGGTCCCTTTCTCAGCAAGGGCTTCAGTTGACGACCCTTAAGGTGCACCTGGCAGCCATCTCTGCTTACCGGGCGTGGGCTGGGAAGCAGTCAGAAGCGCAGGAGGAAGGTGGTCGGGCGCTTTTTCAAGGCCTTGATCAGATATCCCTCGGTCAAGAGAACCTCCACCTCCATGGGATCTACTGCTGGTATTGGCTAAGCTCATGGGCAAGCCATTCGAACCGATGCACAGGTATGACATCTCTCACCTGTCGTGGAAGACTGCCTTCTTGGTGGCTATCACATCAGCCAGAAGGATGGGAAAGCTCCAGGCGCTTTCCATCGAGTCTCCTTATCTGGTCTTCCACAGGGACAAGGTTGTCCTGTGCCCCCACCCGAAATTCCTTCCGAAGGTGGTGTCAGAGTTTCACCTTAACCAGGTGTTGACTCTGCCATTGTTCTACCCCAATCACACCTTGGAGGCTGAATATGGACTCCATACTTTGGACCCTAGAAGAGCGTTCACTTATTACAAGGAGCGGATGGCTGAAGTTCAGGGAGAGGTTCGCCAGCTGTTTGTCACCTACGCTGAAGTCGCACCTGGCAGACCTGCAGCCAAGCGGACGATAGGCAGGTGGGTCACCTCCTGCATAGATCTCTGCTATAGGTTGGCAGGCATGGAGCCTCCCAGAGGGATAAAAGCTCATTTTACCCGCCGTTCCACTGCATCGGTGGCTGCTTTCAGGGATATCCCTATCCAGGAAATCTGCAGGGCTGCTACCTGGAAGTCAGCACACACCTTCATCATCCACTATCACATCGACCTTGAGTCACGCCGGGATGTTGGTTTTGGGGCCTCAGTTCTCCAGTCTTTATTTCCTAAGTAGGGGGTGTGCGCCTTGCTTCCCTCCTCCCGGAGAACTGCTAGGAGTCTGCCAGACAGTGTGGATGAACAACATATCCATGTCCCTAGAAATAGAGGTTACTCACCTGTAACAGGAGTTCTAGGAATGGTATATGTTGTTCATCCACATGACCCACCGGGCCTCCCTGGCTTCAACGCACAACCTGGCTTCCAGCGGGCTAGATCTGGCGTCATGGGGCGGAGCCGAGAGTTTTACCACCAGGGTGGGTGGGAGGAGCCAGCTTGAAGACCTTCCGGCAAGATTTAAAGCGGCAAGAAACCTGCCAGACAGTATGGATGAACAACATATACCATTCCTAGAACTCCTGTTACAGGTGAGTAACTTGTATTTATGCCACTAAGTTCAAAACACCATTGACATACATAGAAATGCATATCTGTTTCTTCAGTTCACAGCCTGGCTTTGAAGAGTGAAGACGTGTCTGCAGTCCAGAGAGGATTGCTGCGTTGGACCCCCATTGGGTAAGTAAAGGCTTGGGGAGGGTGCGGGTCGTGGGTGCTTAGTGGAGGGTCGGTGGGGACTGTAATGACTGCAAAAGACATCGTGGATGTAAAACAAAATGACCAAGGAGTCCTGCGCTGGGGGTTTGGGCACCCGCCAGTGTCACTGAAAGACATCAATGGCCTTTTTTTGTTTGTTTGTTTTTATTTACAGGTTAAAAAAGGAAAAAAGAATGACTGAGGATTCCTGCACTGGGGTATTGGGCACTCCCCAGTGTCACTGTTACATTCCGGGGGGGTTGTTGAGAGGGAGAGTCGGATGGGGGAAGGGAAGATCCTTATCACAACACTGGAGGATTGGGCACCCCCAGCGTCACTGTTATGTTTCTGAAGGGGTGTGGGGTGGTGAGTGCTGGAGAAGGGAGGGTTGGGTGGGGAGAGAAAAAATATATGGAGATAAAAACTTTTAGAGTAGGTCATGGCAGAACACGGCACAGTCTGCCATGTCCAAGATGGCTGCCAAACCATACTGCGCATACGCAAGTAGTCCACATGAGCAGTAGGGTTTGGTGGCCATCCAGGACACGGCCGACTGTGCCGTGTTCCACCGTGACTGCGGACTGAACAGAATAGTGCAGGACAGCCCTCCGAACGGCAGCAAAATAGTGCCTATAAGAAGACTGCACTGACATAACGGAGTGCTTCCCAGACCATGGAGGTGACTGTGATGTAACTCCTACATGTTCTGTCGGAGTTGTGAGTCCTTTTTTGATTGCAAGAGGTCTGCAGGGCTTGGCCCACTGCTGCCCTAAAAATGGAAAGCTAAATACAGAGACTAACTGGATTATCAGCAGTAATGTGACTAAAAACTGTTTTTCTAAAGCTTTCCCAGCTGTAATTAGAAGCTCTTTAAGTAAAGGAAATGCCTCTGGAGAAAACAAAGTCCAGTCACCACTCCAGGCTGGTTTTCCACTAATCTATAAACAATCAGTGGAAGCTGGCCTAAACCAGATATGTTTCCACTCAGACTTTCTCTCCTTTCATGCCACGAAGTCAAAATAAGACCATCAACAATTTCACAATGTTGTCTGACTTCACTGAGTGTGACTAATACGAATGTGTACACACATACTCAACCCCCAACCTGATCAGCATACTTCTTGAGGTGGGCAGGGCTGACGCTGACTCAGAGAGAAACCCCACCAATAGGCAGTTGGGATTCCAGATGATGTTAACACAGAATAAAATGCTCTTTAAGTTCTGGATCTCATTACAGTGGTAGTTATCTGCACCATGCTGCAAGTGGCATCTCGTCATCTGTAATGAGTGGAACTGCCCTGAGGTAACCTGACAAAGGGGGCAGCTGTGAAACTTTCTGACCTCAGTGCTTGCCGCAGGTTCAGTAAACATTACCCACAGTATTTAATCAGTGAAACAGCACAGACTCTGTTTAGTCTCTTTACTTTCCCAGTACTCTTGCTTTCCCCAGCACCCACCCTTTTTTCTCACCCAAAGAATTTCAATTTACGGTATTTGCTCAGCTCTCGGCACTTAAGAGGGTTTCTGCTCACTGAACCTCACCTTGTATGGAAGGCTCATACTAGTGCTCATAGATAAATTGCAAAGGCAGACTGGTTGTCTCCAGTTTTAATAATGCTGTCTTAGTGCCACCGGCTCAGTCAGCTTTATGTTTGCATCAACTCTGCAGCTACCCACACACACACACACACACACACACACACACACACTCCTCCCCACTCATCATACTGTCTGCAGGTCTGATTTTCAAAACTACAGAAATCATGCATAAGTGACAGAAAAAGTTGCACAAGAAAAACATTTTCTAACAACTCTCTCTTTGTTTAAGTGTAACAGCCCCTTGACTCACCTTGGTTGTTCCCGGGCCCCCCGAGGCCACATCTAGACATGTCTCAGTGGGGGCCAGCTTGGATTCACTAGTGGACGAGTTGTACAGGAATAGAATGGCGTGATGCCTCCACCTGGGGTAGCTATATGGGATACCTGTTGGATAAATTCCAGGTTACAACCCCCCAGGAAAATACAATCACTGCCCCCACAGTTTCTTCCTCAAACAGTAACAATACACTCTACATCTTATGCAGCAATACCCAGTTGTAACATAAACTACACTTTTATTGTAGGGAGGGATAAAAGGGGAAAAATAACATACAGCAGTGAATTGCAAAAACAAATGGTACCACACACTGTCCTACGCCTCCCACCTGCGGGTGCACCCGCCCCCCCAAACTGGCCATTAGAAAACAGTCTGTTGTGGTGGGTACCGGACTTGGGTGCTGGCAGCCTACCAGTGAATGCAGGGTGTTGCTCTGAGGTGCTGGTATGCCGTTGTGATTACAGTTTTTGAACATGGAATAAACTACCTTCGTTGGGACCCAATAACTTTTAAACACTACACAAACTTGTACTTTTCTGCCTGGGCTTAACCTGGTAATTCAGCAGTCCTGCCCAGGATTTGATCCCCTTTAAACCTAACTAGCTAGCCAAAGTGTAGAAGAATCCTCAGAGCCACAGCTCAGAGGTACTTACACTCTGACGCTTCAGTGGGTTTTGCAGACAACTGTATCCAAAAGCACTGGGTCAGAAGAGTGCTGTCAATAACAGCACCGTCCACTACAGTACTGTATTGACAGCGCCATCCACCACAGCAGCAGGACAGAATGCCACCGCACAACAGAGCACCAACCCACTGTTTTAATGGCTCTTCCCCTCGTACCCCCCAAACTAAAAGATTCTTACTCTGATGGAGGTGCAGATCACAGGGAAAGACAAAGGTGTGGGGCCGTGAAATACTGTTTCCACAGCCCTTTGTAAAAAAAAAAAAAAAAAGTCCAGCAATGAAGAAATAAAGGGAGACCAGGATTAGAAACCTGGTCTCCGACACCATTCTGCTGAGCTGCTCCATGTCTTAGTCTGCCCCACCATGGGAGCAGCTTGGCTAGCCTCCTGAAATTCTCTTTCCTTCAGCTATTCCCTAAGACCACGGACAGTGACCTGGGGAACGCTTACTGCATAGGGCAATTAAATCCCTATCGCTGCCCATGGGAGCGCTCTCCATACCACACTCTCTTTCTGCACTATTATTGTAGCGCTATTCTAACCAGTTACTGTATTCAACAGTACCGTTCTGGTATCAACAGTAGTTGGTGCAACGCAGCAGCACAATGCAGGAATGTAGAATGCAGGGCTTCACCTGGCAGGCCTTTCAAATCTTCGCCTCTATGGACTTTATATGCAATGTTCACTTGACAGGCCTCTCAGCATATTCTCCTCTGAGGGTCCTGATGACAGGGCCGACTGTTCTCCTGGGCTTTCACTGGCACAGAGTTTTCTTGGGGCTAAAATACTATGTCTCTGATACAGTCTCGAGCCCAAAATTATGCAACTCCTCTAGGGCTGGCAATGTTTTAAGCAGTCCCAATATTTTCCCTCCAATGGGAGCACAGTTACACAGTCTCTGCACTTCAGAATGCAAATTACAAACCCACCTGTAGGTTCAAGTCTTGCTCAGGGGAACGCATTCAGCAGTTCAGTTTTTTCTCCGAGGCAACCCAGACAGCTTTCAGGTGCTCTGCCTTTCTCCCTGCTCTAGGCCTCAAGGGCCATTGGGCAACGAGAGCTGGCCTAGGGCTAAGTAGCCCACACACAGTCTCTCCCTCTTGGACTCTTCGGAGAATTTCTCTATCTGGAAGAGCCCCTTTGATGGGCTTTCACTGACTTTTATAGCCTCTCACAAACCACCAGCTCATTGGCTGCACCGTTCCCGGGCAATTCTGGTACCCTTTGCCATATTCCAGCGGCCCCCTTGTTGCAGGGGACTTGTGGGGGCCGCAGTTACTGTTTACATTCCCACTGCCAGATCTGTAGCCCCAACAGATTTACTTTTAAGCCCTTATAGGGGCTAACATTTTTATGTCCTGGCTCCACTTGCCCTGTGGGAGCCAGGCACCCTTTAAATAATTTTGTGGGAGCCCCCTTTAGCCCACCAGGAATCCTGAAACCATAAGCACCTTTCTGCCTTCCCAGCTCTAAAGTGGAGCCATGGCTCCTTTAAGATTTTCTGGCCCATGCGTGTAAGCAGTGCATGGCGGCCATGTTTTTTGTTACGTGCTCAGTCCATTTCTGTCACTCTATGATCAGAGTACTGTGGCCCCAGCAATGCCGAAAGAAGGGCAGAACATCCTCGTGGACCTCACCCCCTTCTCCCATGGGGTCGAGAAATGAGCAAGACCGGTGCCGGCCACCATGGAGATCAGGAGGGCGAAAGGCCCAGATCCCTCCAGGGGCTCCTGACTGAGGATATCAGGGGTCCATAGCCCATAAGGTAAGCCCCAAATGGGGGGTGGGCTTACATAAGATACAGCTGTGGTCTGTAAACTGTCCCTGCTTGAAGAGCAACTCTGCACTTCTGCGTGTATTCTTGTAAACGTGACACTTCAGCTATAACAATACCAGAGAACACATTTTTTTAGTTTTCAGATTTCTTTTCCAGGGTTTATAACACATTTTGGTAATTTATCCAAAAATCCTGTATATAAAGCATTGGCTTATTCCCTGTTAACCTCATAGTGCCTTTGTTTATGACATCATAATGCTCGCCATGACAACACTGTTGTCACAAATAGCAGTTGTGAGATCAGCTGGAAAGTGACATACTTTTGGAAAAACTCAGAGAAATACTGTAGGTCCAACATTATCTGAAATATTTGGTAGACCAAGAACAAAATAAAGTAAAAGAAAACTAGAAAGCACTAAAGTTAAACATAATTGTTGGAAATGTAATAGTATTAAGTTTTTTATTTCAGTAGAGAGCTGCTCTCGAGTGCTAGAGTGCAGCTGAGGTTACACAGCCTGTTTCTTGGTTCATCTGACTGTGAAAGCCAATTTGCTGTGCGGCTTACATCTATATGTGTTTGTCCTCCCCCCTCCCCCATCTCCATTCTGGACTTAGGGAAATAGAGTGCTGTAGGGAGTTCTTAGAGGGGAGGTGGTGCAGGTCGTTTAACACTGTGCCCGCAGAGTTGGTGTGAGCAGTAAAGGTGGGAGGCATGCTGCTGCTCCCCTTCTTCAGAGTTTGCACAGCATTTAACTGTAGGATTGTCAGATAGGTGATCTGTGCTGGAGGTGGACCCTCTTGACTGACTGTGCTATATGCTAATACCCCCGCAGCAACCATGGTGAGTGAACAGGTGGCGGGGAGTGTTGTTGGGTGCTGTCTTGTGGGAGAGGTGGTGGCTCCTCTGAAAATGGGCCCACTGAGCTGCAGTGGGGCAGTGGACTGTTAAGTGCTGCGTGAGAGCACTAAACAAACTTTATTTCCTCTTTCCCTGTGATTTGGAGGTGTCTTGTCAGGTAGTGTGTTGGTCTAGTGTGAGGAGGCTCCCTGAAAATCTGCGGTCTTCTGTTGGGGCCTCTTTAGTGGGTACCTAAGTTGTGCTTTGCTCAGTTTTTCTGGACAATACTGTTGTATACTCCATCTCAGTGGCTATGAGTGGGGGTGGATGCACTTATAAAATTAATTTTTTACATGGACCTAAGGACTTTTATGACTTTTATAATTGGCGTATGGTAACTGCAAAAGCAAATGGCTGTTTTTCTTATGTTTATGTTTTAGTTGATATAACATTTAAGTTATAATGTGAGTGATATTGTGTAAATGTGGGGTATAAGTGAATAGAATTTAGATGTGCAGGTCAGGTGTGTTGAAATTGGTATGAGTGTGGGGTCTGGATAGCAGTGTTGGTTAAAGGGGAATTAGTGTTAGTCTGGGTTGTGAGGGTGGGTAATTGTGGGTTGTGGTGGTTGGAGTGGGAGGGGTGCTGTGGTGGGTAAGTTATCAGAAGTTAGGTGGTGTGTTTCGGGCATCAGACCCCAGAGTTCAGCTACTCTTTGTCCTCCTCTAGGACTTGTACCCCTATTGCAGACAGACAACACCACGACCATGTACTACCTCAACAAACAGGGCAGCACACACTCCCAGCCTCTGTGCAGGGAAGCTCTCCATATCAGGACCCTCGTGAGCTGACTGAAGGCAGATTTCCTAGCCATCCATGTGGCAGAAACCATGAATCAGTTGGCGGACACCCTCAGCCACATGGGCAAGGCGTCCCACAAGTGGTCTCTCCATCTAGAGGTAGTTCACAGCCTGTTCTCCCAGTGGGGCACCCCTCAAGTGGACCTGTTTGCTTCCAGGGAGAACACAAAGCTGAGGCTGTTCCATCCCCACCCCCTTCACAAGGGCTCGCTGAAGGGGGATGCCTTCTCAAGGCCATGGACCCCAGGCCTCTTCTATGCCTTCCCTCCACTTCCCCTTGGTCCACGAGGTGATCCTCATGGTCAGAAAGGACAAGGCACAGGTGATCCTGGTAGCCCCAGACTGGCCTCGCCAGTTCTGGTATCCAGATCTCCTCAGCCCCAGCATCAGGCTCCCGAGGCGTCTTCCAGCATGCCCAGACCTGCTCTCCATCAATCAGCGGAAGGTATTCCACTCAGACATTCAATCCCTGCACCTGACAGCCTGGTTTCTGAGCAGCTAGAGTTCCAGGCTTTGGGTCTTTCCGACAATGTTCTTGATGTAGTTGAGGCACCTAGGAAGGAGTCAACCAGGAGGTGCTATGCCTTCAAGTGGAAGAGATTCTCCATTTGGTGTCAGGGCAAGAGTCTGGATCCCTTGTCCTGTCCAGTGGTTAGCATCCTTGACTACCTTTGGTCTCTCTCCAAAGAAGGTCTTTGGTCTACGACCCTTAAGATGCAGCTGGCAGCCATCTCTGCTTACCATGTGCAGGCCGGTCAGCAGACAGTGGCACAGGAGAAGATGGTCTGGCACATTTTTTAAAGGCCTCGACTACATTTCCCCTCCGATGCATGAACCACCACCACTGTGGGATCTACTGCTGGCACTGGCAAAGCTTATGGGCAAGCCATTCGAACCGATGCACAGGTGTGAGATGTCACACCTGTCGAGGAAGACCGCCTTCTTGGTGGCTATCACATCAGCTAGAAGGACTGGGGAGCTACAGGCACTCTCGTAGAGTCTCCCTACCTGGTCTTCCACAGGGACAAGGTTGTCCTGTGCCCCAACCCAAAGTTCCTTCTGAAGGTTATGTTGGAGTTTCACCTTAACCAGGTGTTGACTCTGCCGGTGTACTACCCTAACTCCTCCTCGGAGGCTGAGTACAGGCTCCATACTTTGGACCTGAGATGAGCGCTCGTTATTATAAAGAGTGAACGGCTGAAGTTCAGAGAGAGGTTCGCCAGCTGTTTGTCACCTACGCTGAAGTCGCACCTGGCAGACCTGCAGCAAAGTGGACGATTGGCAGATGGATAGCATCCTGCATTGATCTCTGCTACCGGTTGGTGGGCAAGGAGTTTCCCATAGAGATAAGAGCTCATTCCAACCACCATACTGCTGCATCGGCGGCAGCTTCTAGGGACATCCCTATCCAGGATGTCTGCAGGGCTGCTATGTGGAAGTCAGCAAACACCGTCCTTCATTACCCACTACCACATCGATCTAGAGTCACACCAGGGTGCTGTTTTTGGGGGCCTCAGTTCTCCAATCTCTGTTCCCTAAGTAGGGGGTGTGCACCTTGCTTACCTCCTCCCGGAGAACTGCTAGGAGGCTGCCAACAAGTGTGGTTAGAATAGCATATCCATAATCCTAGAAAAACAGGTTACTCACTTGTAACAGTAGTTCTAGGAGTGGTATATGTTTACCACACGAACCCACTCGACCTCCCCGGCTTCGACGCACAATCCTCTGCTTCCAGTGGGCAAGATTTGGCATCAAGGGGTAGAGCCGTGGCATATACCACCCAGGTGAGTTGGAGGAGTCAGCTTTTAGACCTTCCGGCAAGAATCTTAAAGGGAAAGAACATGCCAACAAGTGTGGATGAACAACATATATCACTCCTGCCGGCCCGGTGGCACTGAGGGTTGAGGCGCTGGATGCCACACCTCGTGCCACGCCGGTGACCCATGTTCGGAAACGGGCATGGTCGCTGGGGGTTGGCAGGGATGGGGAAGGATAGAGCGTCCGATGGACTGCTTTCCTTCCCCGGGGAGGGGGATACTGCAGCTTCGGCACCCGAGTGCCCTCTGGCGGAGGCTGGAAGGGCAAGGTGACGAGTGTTAACGTGGGGGAAGCTGAGTGCAGACTCTTTGAGGAGAACGCACACGGGAGCGTGCGTGTTCTTCCTCGGCTGGCGTCATTGCACGCACTCGGCTCCTGAGGGAGCATATCAAAAAATCTGCCTCGGCTCCTCTATGAAGCCGCCTTACTGCCCCTTGATTCCTCTCAGGCTGGCTCCCTTCAACCAGAACTGTGTCCAGGGCACCTTGGCTGGTGCTGCGGCCCCGCCCTGGGGGGCAAGCCAGGGGGCTAGGGAGAGCAGACTATATGACGGTGAAGGGCGACGGGGACCGTGACTGGGCTGATCCCTGGAGCCAGGACGACAAAAAACAAACAAACAAAAAAAACATATATCACTGCTAGAACTACTGTTACAGGTGAGTAACCTGTTCTTTTTCTAATAAGTGTCTAGCACACCTGTCGAAGCATCCACACTGCTCTCTGACAACCATGCTTGCCTGAGCAAGTTTCTAGGCGTGATTGTGGCACCAGCACAAAGCACTGCGGTTATCGCAATGCCTGATGGGATACTCGCGATCGGGCACCTTAACAGATCAGAGTGGAAATTCTAATGTTAGAATCAGGAGTGCATTAGGGAGTATAACCCTGTGTGTAATGCATTTCTTTATTGTGTGAAAGTGGAAATCTTTAGTTTTGTTTAAAGAGCTAGTGTACTGCCTAAAACTAATATTAGTTTTTAAAACCAGTTAGCCATTACCTTTTATATCTGAGATACTTTTTGCTTTCTCTTTGGTTAATTAGAAGATTATTTACCTGATGTTAGCAGATGTGATCTGTGTAACAGAACTCTGCCTGGCAGCTGACATATCTAGCTCTATCCGCCCATTACATATTCAGTACTGTGACCTCACTGACTGTGACATCACTGCTGCTTAGGAACAGCCATTCAGTAGCAGCCAGATCAGTCAACTGTGATGTCACTGTCAGCGAGGTCACAATGCTGATGATGTAGTGGGGGGGGACAGGGATAGATATGTCAGCTGCCAGGCTCAGAGTTGTTCCACATATCCAGCACAATATTATGACATAAAAGTGTAATGGCCCTCACCCCTGCCCTTTTGCAAACGACAGGTGGTATGCTGTTGAAGCTGACAGCAGTACCTGGTGGGGACTGGGTTCGGGGAGGACTAGATTACTTGGCACAAGGGGCCTAGGTTTGGCTACTCTGCACAGGGGCACCCAAGTAAATCTGAACACAGGAAGCAATAACTGTAGTGTCCAATACCAGGAATGGGATTCTAAAGTGTGGCTTTTATTCACATCCAAACTGAACAAACAAAGCATAGACGGACCCCCACGGGGCTACATTCCTGGTAATGCAGATAAGAGATACAGAACACTTCTTCAACATTTCAGCCCTCAAGCTCTGAACCCACCAGGCATACAGCCCGGACTTGCACGCAGCTTTGGGTACACAGCCCGACTTGACACTACTTGGTTTTTCTCCTGGCCGGCTCCCCCACCGGCCCTTGATCCTGGTCCATATGGCAGTGAACCAAATTTTGGTTGGTGGCTCCCAAACCACCTTAGAGCCTTCGACTCTTAAAAATTCCTTCCAATCCCACGCCTGGGTACTTCCTCATCACTGGCCAAGTGCATGAAGCAAAGTAGAAATCCACAGAGCAAATCCGTAGAGGTAGATCTGGTTACTAAAGATGGGAGGTCTTACACCTCCAGCTCCCACAGTCCATACCCGGCCATTTCTCTGGACACTAAACAACTCTTTTTGAAAGCTTGGCAATGTAGATTAAAGGGTAGACGTATAGCACATCTCCTCTACATGTCTTAACTTTCCCCTTGTGCTGGACTTTAACATACTTTTACTTTGGCTAATCCTATTCCTCTAGACCTCCCACTAATTCAGCAGTCCAATCCCCACTTTAACACAGTTTAGGTGAAACATAGGCCCTTTGACAAGAGCAGAACTCACCCTTTGGTTGCAGGTGCCCCACAGGCGAATCTTGACATCTTCTTGTGCCACAACACACTTGGGAAAAATAAGGCAGCTTCTTCTCTAGCAGTAGCCAGGGGGTTGCCCCTGGAATAGCAGGCAAACCTTCCACCCCCATCCCCTGAGGGATGGGGCACAGAGACCCGTATCAGCGGTCTCCACCACTTAAAGAACAGCTTACTGTGTCCCTCTTTAGGTGGAAACACGCCTTTCCCTAAAAGTAGCTCTATTTCAGAGCTGAGGCTCCAAGGGCCTGTGCACAGAACTGCTGTGCTCCTCACACAACAATCTCCAACTCCAACTACTCACTCACTGTTCAAAACTCCCAACATTCTAATCTAACTCCCTTCTGCAGATTCCAATGTGGCTTATGCAGCTGCTATAGTTCTATGGTGATGTCATCCCTCAGTCTCAGCTGAGACTGAGAACAGAGTGAGACAGTGTGAAATCCATTTAACTGGAGTTTCACAAGCTACCTTCCATACCTACCACTAGGTCTTACTGGGATTCTAGTAACCCCGGGTAACAGGGGGGTTACAAAAGAATTTCTAAGGAGCAAAAGGAAAGAGAAAAACACTTCAGAAATAAAAAGTTACAGCTAACTACTACTTAAAATTTGTGTTACTTTCCTGTCTGTTTTGGCTGTGCTAGCTCTTTAAACATGGTTGCCTGAACCCGTGTCACAGCACAGATCGCATCCATGCTGCTAACACAGATTAAGGCAACTATATTTGTCTAAGGCCCTGTTCACACTATGGTATTTAAAACAGTTTAAGGGGCTTAAACCATTTTAAATCACCGTAGCACGATTTGCATCTGCACCTATTACAGATTGTAACATATTTTTAAAAACTGTGTTTAAACCCTGATAAGACCTAGGCTTAAACACAGTTTTAGAAATGTTACAACAACTAAATTGGACTTGCCTGCAGCGCGGACGCTAAGGCTCTCCTTCATGTCAGTATATGGGAACCGGTTCCAAGTTAAATCGATCTGAAGGCAGTAGAGCAGATGCTGTAAACTGTAACATGATCTTATATTGCATCCAGTATCTCCTGCTTAGATATTGGAATATCAAACATTTTATTCAGATATTCAGGAATCACAGGTAGCTGGATTGAATTTATAAAGGACTCCATATCTTGTTCATCTCCTTTATATTCTGCAGTGTACAGTTTTTTACAATATTGAACAAAGCAGTTACTTATCTCAACTGGTTTATTGTAAATGTCTCCTTTTGAATTCCTAATAGAAATTACAGAATTTTGTGTTTGATCCTTTTTAATTTGCCACATTAACAATTTCAAAGGGTTATCCGTCATGAAATAATAATTGGATCTAGTATTCTGTATTAGAGTTTCTGTCTTCTCAGTTACTGATTATAGTGAGCCTTTTTCGGAATTAATCCTTTATAGAGGGTGGGATTGAATCTTACACTGTGGGTCTGCATCATTGCACTGTTTTTTTTTTTTCTGACCGAGTTATTAAATGTTCACGCTTTTTATTCTCAAATGAGGCCAAATTTTATATCGGGCCTTTAACAAATACTTGAAATGCTTCACATACTAATATGGGTGAAGTTTCTTCTGTTTTGTTAAATTCGACAAATTCTTTACATGCTTCAAATATTCTTTTCTTCAGTTACTGATTTGTTTAATAATGTAGCATCCATTTTCCATATTTTGTATTGAATTTATTGTTTCTGAAATTTTTAACGTCAAAAGACAAGTTGACTGGTCCGATATCACTATGCCAGTGTAGTTTACTTCCTGAACTGTATACAGTAAGGTTTTTGATAATAAAAAGAAATCAATTCTTGAATAAGATTGATGTACACCTGTATATATTTCCCACCATGGGTCAATCATTCCTAGATCATTCATACAATATTTTATTACAGCAAGAGATGTAGAGTAGGATTTATCCAACCCTGTTGTTTTATCTGTCTGGTGTAATAGCAGATTGAAGTCCCCTCCTATTAGAAAGGGGGCCTCAAAAGTAGACAGGGTAAGGAAACGTTCTGAAAATAACTTAGGGCTATTCTGATTGGGGGCATAAATAACCACACATGTAAATTTAATACTATAAACCTGCAACTGCAGAATAACATACCTTCCCCTCCTTATCTATATGAGTTTTAATAACATGAGGTTTCAGTTTTCTCCTGTAAAAAGCAGTTGACTCCCCTAGAGTTGTTTGAGAATTCCGCAAAGTATGTCTTCCCCCATCTATTCTCAAACTGTGCAGTGTTTTTTTTTTGTTAAGTGGGTTTCCTGAAACATTATCATATTTATATTTTTACTTTCCATGTGATTTATTATTTTTATAACCTTTGACCTTTCCTGTAGGCTTTTGATGTTCTGCGTGGCAATTCTAAAATTTTCTATCATAGCAGTTATGTTTAAAATGTGTTAGTTCCTGGATCCCCTGCAGCTTTCCAAGTTGATCATCATAACCAAGCTTAGAAGTATTCATAACCTTTTTCTTTAAATAATCTTTATTCTTACTGGAAAAAGGAAAATCTATCTATATTACTAAGCCCAAAACCTGACCCCCTCCCCCTCTACATAGCTCCTACTGCTATCCTTCCTTCCTTCCTCCCCTTATTTTTATATATCATATTTATGTACCTTGCCAGTCAGCTCCCATCCAACTGACCCCCAACCCCGTCCCCACAGAATTACCGGCCCTTACCTTGCCTGGCCCAGGAGTGGCGGCTGCGGGGAGTCGGTCTTCATCCTGCTGGCCGTCATATTTTTCCCCTCTGATTTTTCTCCCAGGGCCCCGGGAATATGGAGGTGCACATGCACCATACAGCCCCAGTTCCAACCCCTTTCCGCCACCCCATGGCCTAATGCCTAGGCTCCCTTGGGCCTGTGCCACCGCTAGCCTCCACTAGGGGTCACCATCTGCCGAAGGATGCCACGCTTCCTCCCTGGAGAGGAGAGCTTGCCCCCCCCCCCCGGTGCCAACCTCTGACGGCCCGGGCTCTTTCCCAAACCGGGTTGCCAGCATGGTGAGTGTAAGGAGCCACCACCTCAACCCTCTACTATGCCACCGGGCCGGCAGCTCTTCCTTCCCCCCTTAATAGTCCCCAGTTGCCAAGATGGCTCACTGGCCATCCTGGTATGCCAGAAGACACAGTGCTTGAATCCATGGGAGTGTCACCAGGCAAGCTAAACATAGTGTCCCCCAGTGTCTCTTTAAGTAACATTTCACCAATCTAGTACTGCTTATCCCTTAAGTCTAACCTTTACTAAAAAAAAAAATCTTAAAAGCTCCTTAGGGTTATGTTGGGGGGTTACCACCCTGTAGCTTTAGCCCTTTTTTCCCCCGTAATAATTATCAGGTTGAATACTTGTATATTATTTTCCCCCTACTCCCTCCATTCCATCAAGATGTATCATATGCCAATTTATATGCTTTCATTGCTGCTTCCGCTGAATCAAATGTGTGTAAGCAGCCATTCACAATAAATCTTAATCCTGCGGGGTATAAAATGGAGAACCTTATTCCTTTTTTGTACAAAATCTGTTTCAACGAGTTAAATTGCTTTCTTTTTTCCGTTGTTCCTGCTGGTAAGTCCAGGTATGCGTTAAAGTGCAAGTTTTCAATACCCGTGCCTTCTGGAGGACTACTTCCCTGTCTTGAAATTTTAAGTGTTTTAGTAAACACTGTTCTTGGGAAATCAGAGTTTCCGTTGTTTCTTGAGCCAGCTCGATGAACTCTAACAGTGGTTATTTTGTCTTCTGGAAGCTTTCGATCTACAGCCGCTGTAAGCATTTTTTCAAAATATGGGACTGGGTCCCCCGTCCCTTCTACACCTTCTGGGGCCTTGAATACTCTTATATTAGCTCTCCTAGCCCCATCTTCTTGTTCAGTTATTTTCAGCTGAAGAGCCTGAAGCTGCCTTTCCAAATTAAGTATCTCCTGTGGGGCAACTTGAGTAAAATCCTCCACCTGTGAAAGTCTGTCTTCCAATTGCTCTGTTCTATTAGTGAATGCAATTTATTATTCATTTCTGTTAGTGTTCCCGTGCCGCTAGTAAGCGCGCCTTTATCACCCAAAGCCTCAAGCATCTCTTTTTTTAAACATGAAACAGCTTGGAGAGAGGAGGCTGGGGGGTGAGGGGGGATTAGACTTTTTCAGATAGATAAGTTTCCTTTCTTTTATCCTATTGTTAGACCTCCAGTTGTTAACTGAAGGATAATGCAACCATGGAGAACCTTCTTTATTCCAGCAGACAGCTCATAAGATAGGTTATGGTTATTAATGCATTTTGTATGCCTCTATTTAGAATGTGCAGGTATTACAATTACAGATTGTCTCTTTGTATGATCTGTTTTTTTGTTTTGTTTTTTCCTTTTGTTGGTGATGTAAAATACAAAAGGTGGAAATTCAATAAAGTATATTAAATTAAAAAAAAAACATGAAACAGCTTCTAAAACTTCAGCTTTAAGCTGTAAAGTGTCCTTTTCTGCCCCATTAGAAGTAGTTTCATTTGTAGCAGCACGAATCTGCAGATTTTGTGTTTCATTTGTTAATACATGCATTTGAGCTATGGCCTGTATTTTATCCGAAGGTTGTACTGTTAGCAGCCTTTGAGTTTGAATTGAATAGGCCCCTTCAGACATATCAACTAGTGTGCCCTCAGTTATCAAAGCTTCTGGTTGCAAATGTTCCTGCTGTGTTACAGCCTGTATAGTCTCCCCACCATCATGAGGAATAAACCCTTTTGCAGGATGCAGAACTTCACTGCTTTGCCCTCCCTTCTCAGCCGTTTGCTTTTGGTCCCTTTTATCCATTTGGACTTCTACCATGCTTCCCTTAGATAGGAAAGAATATTACCTTGTGCCCCCCTTTCCATAGGGGGGCTTACCAGCAGGGAAAGTAGCATCTGTGGCGTATCTTTTAGGGATGTTAGATCTGGGAGGCTCGGGGAAGTATTTCTTACTGTTGCACACATTGTCCGCACTTTCTTTTTATCTTCTCCGTGGGTGTCCGAGATTTCTTTTGCCCGCCTGACGGTTTTTGACATCCCAACATCCCGGTTCTTTTACGTTTCTAGTGAGGACTGCATGGAAGCACCACGGCTACAGAAAGAGTCAGAAAATAAAAAAGGAAGGTTCCGACTGCATACCTCGGAGTGAAAATCTGTTTCTAGGATCATGGATATGTTGTTCATCCACACTTATTGACATGTCCCTTTCTCCTTTAAATCTTGCCAGAAGTCTTCAAGCTGGCTTCTCCCACCCACCCAGGTGGTATATACCTCGGCTCTGCCCCATGACGCCAGATCTTCCTTTCTGCTGGAAGATACAGGTTGGCTTCCTCGTGCTCACGCATTTTGTAGGCCCTGACTTTCAATACTTTGGTTTTACTGAAATCAAAACTCGTCCGAGTTAGCAATCGCACTTTTGCGTCCTCGATCATGGAAGAGAAATCTTCCGCAGGATTTCACCAGTGTCCTTGCTGCCAGAAGATGTCATGCACCAGTCCCCATCTCACATGCATCTACTGCCTAGGTGTCGGCCATGACACCTCGTCCTGCAGTTTTTGCTTGGCCTTCCATCCCAAGGTTCTGGATGACCGCCTGGCACGCTTAAAGTTGGGAAGACTGGAGAAAAGGAATCCTCCAGTGAAGTCCAAGGAGGCTAGGTGGGCGGTTTTCACGGCTGCGAATTCCGCCGAGCAGCTAGAACGCATGAAGGCATTCGAAGAAGAAGCTGCCCATGCTTCGGACAATTGAAGCTTTTTCATTTCACTCAACCTGGGTTCCACCTTCTCTGATTCCTCTAGGAGCTGTGCCATACTCTCCCCACCCAGGGAGAGGCGCCCACGGGCTTGCACTCCTCCCGCTCTCGTAAAAGAGATAAGGAACTGAGCACGTCTTCATCTCGGCGAAGACGCTCTTGGGACCGAGAGAGGTCTCAGTCCCAGAAGCATGTGGTCCCGACCTCGGTCGAGATCACTTCCTCGGCAGCAGGCTTCATGGACCTTCCATCAGGCCAGCTGACCAAGGATGCGGGCGATGAGGTTGAGATTGTCCTCGACCCCATCGGCCCACTGTCGCTGGCCCTGGTCGACGACTCCTTAGAAAGGACTCCGGTCCTTGTCTTCCCCGATGAGGAGACCCAGCCTGCTGGTGTCCCCATTGAGGACCTGGAACCAGATCCCTGTGTATCACTGGTCCTGCCGGTGTCTCCCGAGCGACCAAGTTGGCCTGTCCGATCTCGGTCGAGGTCTAGAACCCCCTCGTTCGGACAGCCGAAAAAGAGCCACAAGCGCTCCAAGAAGAGGCGATGCCACTGGTCGTCCTCATCCTCCTCAGATAAGGAGAGGTTCAGACGGAAACTCCATCAGAACTACGAGGACCTCATGTGGCAACAGCTGATTTTGTCCAGGCACAAGTTGACTTCAACTCCTACCCCAGCTGTTACTTGGCTTTCGCCTCCTAGGCCGAAGCCGACCCCTTCAGAACTGAAGCCTTTGATTCCTCCGCCCACGGGGCTGGCCTATCCTCCGGTTCGGCCTATACCATTCTCTCCACTGATAGTGGTGGAGCCGCTGCCTAAGCAGCTTGTGGGAGGGGCTCCTTCTAAAGAGGACCGACCAGATAGCGGGCTTCTCTGTCATCTGACAGTCACTGTCACCTTTGTTAAATTTAAGAGAAAGACTACTGGGGTTTGAAAACATGATTAGATTACATTACAATAGGGGCTCAGCTGATAAACCAACTTTTGAATATATTACAGTAGGGGCTGAGCTGTGAAAACATCCTTTCAATGCATTACAGTTGTGGTTTTCCTGATAAAGCAGCCTTTGAATACATTACGGTAGGGACTTAAAGAACTGCTGTCACCTTAATGAGAGCTATAACAAAACATAATATTTAGACTCAGTTCAGCTTACAGTTCACATTAGCTCTGTATTCCGCCTCCCCAGTATTTATTACTGAGGCCATTTACGGGAAAACAGGATCTTTACTCCTGAAGAGTTTGTCCATTCCTGCTGCTTATTCCCTACCTGAGGTCACAGTACACTGCATGTGACATCACAGTTACTCCCATGGCAATAGATTGTGAGGGCACAACAGAGGATTATGACCTCAAGTAGGGAGTAAGCTATAGAGGCAGATGAACTCTAATGGATAAGGATTATGTATTTATGCAAATGTTCTAAGTAATAAATAACAGAGAGGAGAAATCTATAGACAATAAATGTCAGACAAACCAAATTGTACCTAAATATAATATAGAACCATAGACAATGATGGTAGAAAAAGACCAGAGGTCCATCCAGTCTGCACAAGTTCCCTATAACCCCTGGAGCCTACTGATCCTCCAGAGTACTAACCCTTCCCATCCTCTCTCTGTTCTTCTCCTTGGTTCTGTGGCCCCTGGTAACCACTATTCCCTTCTTTATGCCCCAGCCCTGCTTGAGTCCTCTGACTGATTTTGCACCCACCAATTCAACTGACAGACTGTTCCAAGGTTTCACCACCCTTTCCGTAAAGTAGTACTTCCTCACATCTCTCCTGAACCTACCTCCTGTTAATTTCCATTCGTGTCCATGTGACTGCAAATTGATATTCAGGCTTAATAGTTCCTGCAGTTCGCTTTGTTAATTCCTTTAAGGAACTTGAAGGTCTCTATCATATCTCCCCTCTCCCTTCTGGTCTCCAGTGAGTACATAGTTGGGGCACGGGTTCATAATCGTGCACGATACTATACCGCATGGCAAAATCACACTATTCTTGCCATGCGGCATATCTCTCTTTTCTGTGCGCCCCCACCACCCCCCCCAATAAAGATTCTCATCTCCGTTGGGGGGATTAACTCGGGGGAGCGCACAAGTACAAAAACAATAAAAGTTTCTGGAACGGGAATCAAATCCAGTCCAAGACACAGCGCCTGGGTTCCTGCTGCTGTGGCTCAGTCCTGTGAGCCACGGCAGCTGCTTGATGGAACCCACTCCCAGCAGAGGTTTTATCCTCTGCCTGGGAAAGCACTAATGATACAATACCGCGTACAGCAGTATACATGGTATTGCACCATTGACACTTGCATACTGCGCTATTTCGGGTTCTGCATAATGTCATATGCTATTAAGCGTACGACGTTATGACCCGGTAGGCATATGTAGTGCCTTGAGGCGCTCCTCATAGGAGCTACCCTATAATGTTTTTTAAAGTTTTGCTTGAGGCGTCAGCAGCTCTTTAATTGATAAACCAGCTTTCTAATACATTGCAATAGTGGCATAACTGATAAACCTACCTTCGAATACATTATAGTCAGGACTCAACTAATAAGAAAAGCCTTCAAATACATTACAGTAGGGGCTGAGCTAATAAAGCAGCATTTGAACACATTACAGTAGGGGGCTGAGATGTTAAGCCAGCCTTTGAATACATTACATTAGGGACTGAGCTGATAAAATAGCCTTTGATTACATTACAACAGAGTCTTAACTGATAAACCAGCCTTGGAATGTGTTAAAGTAAGGGTTTGCCTGATAAACCAGTCTTTGAATATGTTAAAGTAAGGGTTTGCCTGATAAACCAGTCTTTGAATATGTTAAAGTAAGGGTTTGACTGATAAACCAGTCTTTGAATATGTTAAAGTAAGAGTTTGACTGATAAACCAGTTTTTGAATATGTTAAAGTAAGGGTTTGACTGATAAACCAGTCTTTGAATATGTTAGTGTAAGAATTTGACTGATAAACCAGTCTTTGAATATATTACAGTAAAGCACACTGGCTCTAGCATTCTCTAGGGCTTGTGTGAACCTTCTTACAGGGGCCCCAGATCAGCGAAGGAGAGCCCCCAGAAACATGCTTATCCCTAAGGTTCACAATCCCTTCTTATGTCTTCCTGTCAGTTTAGAAATGGTTTGTGTGTCTACACTCTGAACAATTATAGTGTTTTCAAAGGAATGAAGAGATGCATAGACATAGCAATACATTCTTGAGATAACTGAGCAGAGGCACAGGGATTAACTGGACAGCTGACACTTCTTAGGGGCCCCTCTACTCTGGGGGGCCCTATGAAGTTGCTCATTTTGCACTGTGCTAAGGCCAGTTCTGGAGTTAGCTGATAAAAGCAGCCTTTGAATACATTGCAGTAGGGCTCAAGTGATAAACCAATCTTCAAATACATTACAGTGTTGGCTGAGCTGATAATGCAGCATTCGGACACATTACAGTAGGGAAGCAGCTGATACCCTACCCTTCAAATGCATTAAAATAGAAACTGAACTGTTTAAGCAGCCTTTGAAAAGTGATCCATCCTCTCTCAGGGAACGAATACTTGTGCTTACTCTAAGAAGCAATGTTTTGCCCACCTCTTGGTCATAAGCCATTTAAAAAGATTAAATCCCAACCAAGGTGCAAGTCCAGAACCTCCCAAATCCCAAAGAATGCCTGTCTCCACAAACCAATTTGGACTTCTTTTTTAATGTTTTGTTTTTCAGGTGATAGATTGCTCTATGCCACTGTTTGGAGAGCACCAGGATGAGGACCGGCAGCTCATTGTGGACCTTGTCATCAGCAAAATGAACCAGCTGCTTCCCAGAACTCCAATCCCTTCACCAGTGCGCCCCACTGCGAGCCTGTCCCCACAGGTACAAATATGACATACACAACATGTATAATTTTGATGATATGTGACTCTTCAGAATACCCATTATGGCATATGCAGCATAAAAAATAACATATTTTGTTTGATGTTGCATATGTCATCCAAAAACTAATACCATTTATCTGGTGGTGTTTTCTCACAAAAGTGGAATAATTTACAAATACAGACTGGAGCTGAGGCTTATAGTGGAACACTATTGCCCCGAAGTTGAACATGCTGAGGTCATTGCCCTCTGAAAGTCAGTTATTCGCCCAAGGGGGATTAGCTTTCACTGTTTGCCAAGAATGGCAGTCTTCTGTATTTGTCTTATAAAACATTCCTTTTCAATTGGAAGTGCCTGCATGTCTTTAAGAAAACTTTTTTTCCAGGTTTGAATACAACTGTTCACAGCTCTACTTTGCAGTCCTCTGCTGGTCTGAGATGTCATAGTCCTCTGGAAGGTAAAGGATTAAAATAAGCAAGCACAGAAGACTGATGCCCTGAAAGAGGGCAACAGTACATGCTACGAAATATAACGTGACCTAAATTCAACCAGTCAGGACCACAAAATACAAGTTTTCTACCACTTTTGACACCTGAATGGGGTTGAAAGAATGCTGGGGATGGTAAATATAAGCAAAGCAATGGGGCCTGATTGAATGCACCCAGCATCCTGAGGGAACTGTCCAAGGAACTACTTAGCCAACTAGCAATAATATTGAATGAGTAACTGAGAACTACATACGTACTTGATGATTGAAGGGTGCCCCATGTGATACCATTATTTGAAAAAGTCTACAGGGCTGAGCATGGGGATGAAAGGCAGGTCAGCTTCACCTCAATACCAGGAGAGTTATGTGGAACAATCAAAAGAAACAGAATAACTGAACAGTTGCAGAAAAATAACTCAGAATTGGTGGCCATTATCAGTTCTGTAAGGGCAAATCATGCCAGAGCAATCTTACTGCATTTTTTCATATTTTCACCATGTAAATTGATGAGAGGAGTAAACTTGTTGATATCATGTACCAGGATTTCAACCAAGCGTTCAGTGCTCTATCACACAGAGACAACTGTAGTTCAGAATATGGAGAACGTTGTAATAACTAGTCATGTTATATAATGAATTAGAAATTAAAATCACGTTCCTACCATAATTTTTGATCTTCCAGAATTTCTTCACCATTGATTCACATGCTCTCCCACCATCCACTGGAATCACTCCAGTATGGTTGTGTTGGTTTTCACCCCTTTACACTTGATTTGGGCTGTAAAGACAGTGTGTTACTGGATTTGGTGACCTTTCTTACATGGGTTACCAGGGCCCTTAGGTTAAGTGTATAGGTTCAGAGGGCCTGTGAGTGAGCATGTCCAACACAAGATTGATGTCCCATGTAGCTACTGGCTTCCTGATAGGAGGCCTTGTGTGTAAGATTTCCTTGACGCATCTCTCAAACAGTGGAAGCTGTGCCAGGTAGAGGGAACCAACAGGTTTGTGATATGCTGAAATAGCAAACAGGCAGACCTTTACTGTGGAATACTGCAGGCAGGCAGTCAGAAAGGTCCAGTAAGTACTTCAGACAGGTGGAGACCAAAAGGGGTCTATGTGGGTTTTGGAGCACCAGACGGAAAATCTTTTCCATCCGCCTGTGTACATCTTCCTGGTGGAAGGTTTACAGGCAACCAAAACTACTTCAGAGACCCTCTGAGATACGTTGTACCTGTTCACTTCTATCTCTTCGGGAGCCAATCCTGAAGGTGAAGGGAACATAGTTTGGGATGGACCAGCTGATCCTATGTTACCAAGTCCATCGTAAGTGGCAGAGGCCATGGTTGCCTACTGAAAGTATGTTCAATAGAGGAAACTATATCTGTTGAGGCCAGCAGGGAGCCAGTAGAATCATCTTACCCCCTTGTGTCTCCAACTTGAGCAACATTCTCTGAATGAGAGGGAATGCATACAGAAACAGATTTTGCCGTGGCTGTCTGAATGCATCCTGACAGAAAAAGCCATGCCCTGGATTTCTGGAGCAGAATTGAGGCAGTTTGGCATTTGGGACGCAAAAAGGGCCACATTGGGCATGCCCCACTCATTGAATAGTGATCTCACAATGTCTGGACCTAGTGACCACTCGTGAGGATTGGATTCTGTTCAACTGAGTTCATCTGCAAGACTGTTCTGGACTCCAGGCAGATAGAACACTTGGACTAGGATACCCTACTCTAGGCACCATTTTCACACACTCACTGCCTCCCTGCAGAAAGGATAAGAGTGTGCTCCTCCCTTTTTATTAATATAATACATGGCAGACTTGTCTGTCTGGAGAAACAGTGTTTTGTGGCTGACTAAGTCCACTAAGGCTTTCAGATCCTACAAAACTGCTCCTATCCCCAACAGTTGGTGTGGAGATAGATCTGATGTATCCCAGACACCTTGTGTCTGAAGGCCCTGGCAGTGGGCTTCCCACCCCAACAGGGAAGCAGTTGTGGTAAGAACCACCTCCAGCTCCATCTGAGAAAAAAGGAAGCCCTGGAGGAAGTTTTCCTCCACTGACTGCCATGTCAGTGACCTTACCAGGGATTTGGTCACCTGAAAGAAGTAACTCTTGAGAGTGTGATGCTTGTGACCATTGTGCACTGAGCATTCACTGGGTTGTCCTTATATGTAGATGTGCCAGGGGCACCATGAACACTGTGGAAGCTATTAAACCCAGCATGCCTTGTATGGAGTGGTCTTGCACAGTCTTGCATTCCATGGCATGCAACATGCCATCTGCAGGACTGAGCATAGTCTGCTTTCTGGAAGAAGTGCCCAGTCTAGGGTTGTGTCCAGAACAGCTCCTATGCACAGTAGCTTCTGAAAGGGCTAAAGCTAAGACTTGTCAAGGTTCAGCAAGACTCCCATTGAGGTTAGGAACTTGAAGGCAGGGGCTACTGCCTGTTCCATCTCCTGTTTGGACAGGCTTGAAATTAGCTAGTCATCCAGATATGGGAAGACCTGGAGTCCCAATTTTTTCAAGTGTGTTGCAAGTACTGCAAAGCACTTTGTAAAGACTTGTGGCACCGTGGAAGGCCCAAAGGGCAGGACTCAGTGGAGGTATCTGTGGTGGCTAGGGTGCGGCAGTATGTGCTACTATGCGTCCTGCTTGTCCAGGGATGTTAACCAGTTATGAGGTTTCAGGTAGGGTAGCAGGGAGCCCAAGAAATCATTCTGAATTTTTCTCGCTCTGTGAAGTTGTTCACATTTCTGCGGTCGAGAATGGGGCACATGCCCCCTGATTTCTTTGGAACTAGGAAGTAGTGGGGGTAAATCCTTATACTCTGTTCTGACTCTGGCACTACTTCCACTGTCCTGTTGCTTGGAAGGGCTACAATTTCCTGCACCAGAAGCTCTGACTTGTGAGCTGACAAAGGGGTTGCCTTCTGGGCAGATGATCTCAGTGAGGTGGGGGGATCTTTGAAATCTAGGGAGTACCCCCTCTCAGATAATCCTGAGGACTCTCTTGTTCACCATATGGATTCCCATTAATGGTAAAACTGCATCAGCCACCCCCACATGGGGGAACAGATATCTGCCTTTGGCAGCTGAGGCAAGACAGGGGCTGGAGCTTCAGATAGTGGCAAGAAATACTTTCTGCACCTGTGCCTTCGGCTGCACTTTCTTTTGCAGCTGAGGAGGCTGTTTTTTGTTATTTTAGGCTCCTCTACCTTTGCCACAAAAGGAATGCTTATTGTGAAAAGACTCACATCTCTTGCCTCTCTGGTAGGTAAAGGGAACTGATCTGGAAGTCTTAAGAGTCATTCTGGTTTCATAGGCACCTTAAAAGAGTGCTCCACCTGCTGCCTGAACAGGTAAATGCTGTTGAAGGGCACATTCATTACCTGTTGTTGGACATGCTCAGTGAAGCCAGCAGTCTGCAGCCAGGAATGCCGTCTAATGCAGATGCCAGCAAATGCAGAGCAAGATGCTGCATCAGAGGCTTTATACTGGTGACTGTTGGATTCAGTACCTTGTTTAATGGTCAGCAGAATATCTTGCTTAGCCTCTGAATCTGGCAGAGCCTCTGCCGGAGATGTTAGCTTGATCCAGAGGCAATATTCATACTCGGAAAAGTGACTTTGGTAGCTACCTATCCTTATGCTTGCCTGCTTGTGGTGTCAGTCTTGTGCCACTCCTTGTTAGTAGGGTGCACAGTGACCTCCTTGGGTACTGTAGCTTTGTCATTCTCAGTCTTCAGACATCCAAAATAACCTCAAGGTTGGTCAAGTTCCTCTACCCCACTCCTTCTACGGGATGTGAGATGGGATCATTTCATCAGCCCATTGACAGAGGTGGCCATGCCTACCATTAACAAGGCCAAGGTAGGGGATGTGGCCCTTTGTCAGGCCCCTTCCCCCCAGGCACCCATTCAAAAGCACCCAAAGCAATTGGTGCTGGTGGCTCTGCCCCACTGCTACTGCTTGATTCTCTTCCGGATACACCACCGCCTCCACTGTTACCTCTAGGAGTTGTTTTGGGTGTGGGGGTTGCAGAATCTACCTGCACCTAAACCAGTGATTACAATGGATGAGTGCATCCTGGAGATACCAGCAAGGGGTCATGCTCTGGAGTTGCTGGAAACCCCTCCAGATCCTGCTCCACCTCCTTCCAGTTGTTCTCTGGGCCGTTTGTCACTTCTGAAAGAAGTGCAGTCATTATTCCAAAAATGAGCTATAGAACCGGTTCCTCCGAAACAGAGAAACAAAGGGTTCTATTCCAGATACTTCCTGGTCCCAGAGTGGACAGGGATCTGTATCCTATATTAGATTGCAGGGATCTCAACTTCTACAGCAAATAAAAGAAGTGTCAGATGTTGTCTCTGCACGCTGTCATTCCCCTTCTGTAACAAGGGGATTGACTTTACTCCCTAAACATGAAGGATGCGTACTTTCATGTCAAGATCAGAAAAGCCTACAGACAGTATTTCCATTTTATGCTGGAGGGTGAACACTACCAGTTCAGAATATTGCCCTTGGCTTGTCATCTGCACCACAGGTCTGTACCAAGTACTTGGCAGTAGTGACAGCAGGCCTTCGCAGGGAAGACCTGTGTTCTCTTATCTGAATGACTGGCTGCTGAAGGCCAGCTCCAGGGAAGCTTTGCTACATACTCTGTGGTGGACAAGGCAATTGTTCGACAACTTAGGGGTCACTATGAATGTGTCCAAGTCTATTCTGACTCCCTGCCAAAGACTGCTGTACACAGGGGCAGTCTTGGATACAGAGAAAGGATGTGCTTTCCTGCCACAGGACAGAACAAAAACCTGATTGCTCAAGCCCAGCTGGTATACATAAATCACTATGTCCCTGCAAGGACAATGTTACGTCTTTTGGGTCTCATGGCTGTGGCCAATGTCACAGTGCCATTGGCCCCCTTACACATGAGAATACCACAGTGGACACTCTGGGTCCAGTGGAATCAGCTGATGGATGAGCTGAACCAAATGGTTCTAGTTATGTCCCTGCTGAGCAGAGAACTGCTGTGGTGAATGAATCAGGACAACCTTTTATGGGATGTTCCATTCCTTCTACCAGCTCCTGTACTGATCCTCACTATGGATGCTTCAGGCTTAGGCTGGAGTGTTCATCTGGACCCTTACCAGGTGCAGGGGTCATAAGCCCAGGTGGAGGCCAAGTTACACATCAGTGTACTGGAGATGCAAGCTGTCCTGTTCTGCAGTCAAGCATTTCAGGAGCATCTAAGTCCAGGTGCTCTGTTAATCCACACAGACAACACCAGTGTGATGCATTACATCAACAAACAAGGAGCACTCATTCCCATCCTCTGTGCAGGGAAGCAGTGGGATTGTGGTACTGGGCTCTGCCACACAGACTACAACTGTCAGCACTGCATTCTCCCAGGTCTCCAAAACATCTTAACAGACAGGCTAAGCATGTCACAGTCCAAGATGCACGAATGGGAACTACTGACCTACATGGCAGATGATCGCTTTGCAAGATGAGGTTATCCAGAGTTGGAACTTTTTGCATCCCCACACAGCACAAAACTGCTTGCTTGCTCCAGGGCCTGGAGTTTTCTGGTGAGATGTGCTGTCCCTCTCTTGGAAAGAGAAATTCCTGTATTCATTTCCCCCAGTTCCTCTGATACAGAGGGTACTACTCAAGCAGAGGATGGAAGTTAACGCACTCATCCTCATCGCTCCACTGTGGCCTCGCCAGATAATGGTTTCCACTTCTGCAGCAAATGGTAGTGAAGCCTCCAGTACCTCTACCTTTCTGTCAGGGTCTGTTGTCAGAGGGCAGGGGGGCCCTCATCCATCCAGACCTAAAGTCCCTCCATCTGCATGCGTTGCTCCTGAAGACATAGCCATTGCATGTTTTGGGGTATCCCTTAAGGTTGCTGATGTGCTGGCTGTGGATAGAAAACCTTCTACCACACATACCTGTTCTTTGAAATGGAAATGATCCACTTTGTGGCTGCTTCCAGAAATTTGTGCCCATTTACATGTCCAGAAAATGTGGTGTTGCAATAGTTGCTCTCATTGTCAGACTCTGGTCTACAGGATTCTTCACTTAAGGTGCATTTGGCCCCTGGATTTGACCACTATATCAGCTTTCTATGCCCCTACTGAGGGTCATACGGTTGCCCAGTTAGAGGTGTCCCATATTTTTCTGCCAAGTATTTTGTATATGAAACCTCCTATCTGCAATCCATTCCCACCTTGGGACTTGAAGTTTTTGCCTGAGAAACTGACGTTTGCTCCTTTTGAGCCAGTCGCAAGTTGTGGCTTACATTTCCTGTCATGGAAAATGTAATTTTTGGTTGCAGTTACTTTTGCTTGAAGGATTTCAGAGCTGCAGGCTCTAATGTGTGAGGCTCCTTATTTGATTTTTCACAGAGATAGTTTCTTTGAATACCAATCCCAAGTTTTTATGAAAGGTGGTATCTGAATTTATAGTGAATCAAATGATACACCTTCCTGTTTATTATCCTGAGCATGGCAATCAGTGGGAGGCACTGCTCCAAATTTTAGATGTACACAGACTACTCAGATACTATGTGAATCACACCAAGGACTGCAGTAAGTCCTCTCAGCTTTTTGTTTCGTTTGCCCCTGGGAAAGAGGGTGCCCCTATGTCTAAACAGTGCCTATCCAAATGGCTGGCACATTGTATTAGGTTCTGTTACAGGAAGTATGATAAGGAACCTCCTGGGTGGTTCATGGTTACTCCGTAAGGAGAATAGCCACTTCAAACAATATGAAGTCTTGCTGTATTCTGACATTATGCAGTTAGCCCCAGCACTTGAACTGCTATGGAGAAGAAAGAGTTAAATTCTATGCAGGGCATAGAACGTTGAGCTCGAGCTCGGTTCAGACCTCTGTCTGCTGCACTTTGAAGTGTAACCATCAGATTCTTTACTCCGCCTAACTGAACAGTCGCTCCAGACATTTCTTCTCTGCTCACAGTTCGAAGTCTGTTAAGTCAGCAGTTTTACCGATCCGTTTGTGTTATTTTCGGTTCAGATCCCTGTCTGTGGTACAGTAAGTGCTTAGGTAGTGGACTAGCTGTAAAAAAAACTTGTGGAAATTGTAATTTTATAAACTTTTAACTGGTTTGGCTGAACCGGTTACCTTGTGTTATTGTTTTCTCTTTTTTACTTTAGGTATAAGTGTGTGGTACCAGTCCTTATCGGTTTTTAAAAAAAAAAAGTGTTTTTTCATTTTTTTCAAACATCCGTAACACGGTTAGAAACCGATAAGGGGGTCTTGCCTGGCTTTTGCTGAGTAAAGGGTAAGTTTGATTATTAGTATGGCTACGTCTGAGAAACCCAAAAGAAAAACTGGGCCCACTGGGTTTCAACACTGCAGTGTGTGTGGGGAGGTCTTTGCTAAGGCTGATCCACACATCACTTGTGTTTATTGTCTGAGGTTTGACCACCTCCATTCAGACTGCCAAATCTGCAAGAATTTCCCCTAAATCCACCCTGGATAAGAGATTGGGCAGGTTTAGGAAGACGGAGGCCGAGAAGTCCGCTGACCTGGATGGCCAGCCTGGTTCGGTTCCGACTGAACCTGAAGGAGTGCTCTCTGACCAGGGCGATACTTCTTCAGGCAAAAGGAGAGCCGATTCCAAGGGATCGGTTCTGTCGAAAAGAAAAAGAAAGGACCAATCGGCTGGTTCGGATCCAGAACCGCATGATCTTATCTGTGTCAATCTTCACCATTCATCACATTTTGGGTACATGGCGGAGGTCATGGCCTCGGAGAACTCTTTTTTTTTTTTTTTTTTTTTTTTGGTGAGGTGGAGCCAGTGCACCATCGAGGCGCCCTCAAGGCAGATGTATTCCGTGCGTTTTCCTTGGAGTTGGCCGTTAGGCGCTGTCGACTCCGCCTGCCTGTCAGTTCTTCGTCTCCCGCCGTCAAGGTCACCTCATGTGGAAGCTCTGCAGAACTTGAGGCCTACCACCTACGCAGTTTCGTCCTCAGCCTTATTGTTCCTCCGTGCCGCAGTCCGTTGGCTCCTTTCTTGCCGGTTCTAGTTGCCTTACTCAACGTCGCTTGGTAAGATCTTTCCATTTATTTTTATTCTTGGTGATGTCGAGTCTATTTCTGGTGTTTTTTTCCTCATAGGTCATGTCTGGGTCAGAGGGCAAGAAGACTTGGAAGACGGGATGGCCCCCATGCAACAGTGCCCTTGCAGCCATAAATTTTCTGTCCCCGACCAGCACTACCGTTGCATTACATGTCTTGGCCCTTCCGACATGGATTCGTAGCGCCTGTTTCTCCATGGACTGCGGGTCGTCGACGCATGTGGAAAGTGAGCCAGCTCCGCCCGACTTCGGGGTGGGTTGGCGCTCGTCGGGCCAAACCATATGCTCTCGGCCTTTCTCCGGGTCCCCTCCCAGTTCTACGGACCGAGAAGGAGGAGCCTCGGTTTCTAGTAGCCTGGCCATTTCCAAAGGCTCCTTCAGCGGTGCAGGATGCCCGTCCCGCTCACTTCCGAGGCAGGCGAGGAGGCACTGCAAGCAGCTCGCCCACCGGTGGTGAGGCTCCCCTGGTGTTGGACCCACGGTTCACAAGGCCCTGGTCGGCGCCGTCCTCGACGCCGTCGGTCGGCACCGTTGTGGGCCACAGCACCGTGGGCTCTGATGGAGCCATCGTCCGTGCCAGTTTGTCTCTTGGCGCTGTGGCTGCTGTCAGTGCCGTTCGCAGCACCAATACTGCTAGTGGTGCCATGGGAGTCTCTATGGCACCGTCTTTATCCTCTTCTAACGGCGCCGAGGTTGAGCTCAGCGCCTTGTCCACCTCAGGACTCAGCGCCATGGAGGCTTCGGATTCCGCTGTTGGTGCCATCATCGCCCCGCCCTCAGTGCCGTTCGCGGTGCCATGGAGCTGGGTGGCACCGTCCGCGGCACCGATGGCACCATCAGAGCCATCGTCGGTGCCCTCCTCACCCTCATGGCGCTGGATGGTGCTGTGACTGGTTCTGATTCCGGGGCTGCTGTTCGGGCCAAGGCCGTATCCTCCGTGGATACCGCTTGCGGTGCTGTGGGGGGCACTGGCTCGGGCGTGGTCTCGGAATCTGGCACCCCATTTGGCAGGGATGGCACTGGGTGCCCTCCTACGGTCTGGCAGAGGGCCTCAGCCTCTACCTCTTCGGAGGCGGAGTCAGGCTCTGAGTCTCCTTGGGGTTGACTGTTGGTGTGGGCAGCCCTGTAGTGTGCCTGGATCACCCAATTTTGGGACCCATCAGGGCTTCTACGGGAGGGGAGGGTACTGTGCCCTGGATAGCTCTCTTGGGTGCTGGCCAGGGCTGTCAGCTACCTAGGTTGGCAACCTCGAGGAGGAGGGCTCTTTCGGACTCCAAGGGGTCAAGGGGCATGGGGTCTGCATGGAGAGCTTTTTCTGGGGCCCACTCGGGCTCTGGAAGAAGCCGTAGTGTGGATCTCCACTCTTCCTCCTTGGTCTCTTTGAGAGAGTCCCATCTTTTGAGGTAGGGGCTGTCCTTCTGGATCTATACGGCCCCGGTCGCCTCACAGGGGGATTCTTCCAGGCGCAGCCAAGGCAGTACCGAAATGGTTGTTCAGCTGTTGGCTGTGGAGTCTTCTGGAGCACTTTCTTCTTCGGGTGCTCTTGGTCTGCTTCTTAGCCCAGGTGGAGGTCAGCCGACATCTCTTCTCGGCTCTGTCCCCATCCCTCTGCCACATTCTCCTGCACTCCCAGGCATCCTTGGTCCTAGCGGGCCTCTCTCCTTTGAGTAGTTCAGGGCTGTGACTGCTTGGTTCCCAGCTTATATTAGGGCAATGGACAGACAGGTTTTTCAACCTCTCCCCCGAGCAGCCGCCCTCTGAACAGTCAGTGCCCTCCAACTCTTCATCCCCCTCTTTTGGGGGAGAGGAGCCTTCTATCCACATCTCTCCAGCCACTGATCTCACTAAGTATCAGCATTTCCTCATGAGGATGTTGGAGGACTTGCATCTCATCCCTTCCACTGTAAGCAATCCAGAGCACTCGGCACATGCCTTTCTAGGTGATTTCAGCGAGGCCACCCTTGTGGTGCCCCCCCGGCCTGCTCCCTTTACGGGAAAAGTAATTGCGCTCCTGGCAGAGGCCCTTCTCCGGTGTTCCTGCTCCTAGGGATCTCTGCCAATGGTATCACATGCCCCCAGAGTATCAGGTTCCATGCCTCATCCACAGTCCAGATTGACGCAGTTGGACACTCCCAGTAGGCTTTGCACCCTTCACCGTGACCGGTCCCCAGATCAAGATTCCTCAGATTTTGACTTCTGGGGTAGGAGGGCTTTCTACTCGGCATGGTTGTTGCTTTCCATTTCTGCACATCAGGCCCACTATGCAGCCTGTGACAGGTTCTTGTGGTCCAGGCTAGGTCAACTCCTAGCCTCGTTGCCTGACATGGAGCAAACCAGACAAGCCATTGCACTGTCTGCACATGGCCTGGAGCTAGCAAGGCACCAAGCGAGGGCATCCTATGATGCCAACGAGGTAGCTACCAGGGTCGTAGGGACAGCGATCTGCACTCGACGGACGGCATGGCTGCGTCTTTCCCGGTTGTCACCCTTGGCCCGGCATAGGGTGATTAACTCCGCTCTCCAGACAACCTATCTTTTCTCCCATAGAGCGAGACGGCATTTGTCGGGGCAACTTCTTTCCCCCTCCGGGGGTCCCTGTCTCACTTTCCACACTCTTGGGCCTCTCCAGGCCCTGAAGGTTCTCCCTCTTAGTGTGTCACCCACTGAGAGCTAAGGGACTTTGCCCCTTTGGGTGTAAAGAAAACCCCCTTTGGGAGGACTCAGCACTCATCCAAATGTGATGAATGGTGAAGATTGACACAGATAAGATATGAAAATGACGTACCTACCATAATTATGATCTTTCTGTGTATCTTCACCATTCATCACAATCCTGCCCTCCATCCCCCTGGGGCCCCAGTCTCTGGGTCCACCTCCCTCTCTGTGCCCATCCTCACCCCCCTCCTTTCTTTATTAGGAGTGGGGTGAACAGGGGCACATAGGGAGATAAGGTTCTGGGGAGAGTGGTCAGAATGGAGGGCACTCCTTCTCCAGTGCATTAACACCACCCCTGTGGTGTGGGAGTTGGCAGTTGCCCTCCATTCTCTCCTCGTCCTTTTTCCCGTCCATCTTATTTCTCCTTGTCCTTTGGACTATCTTTTATTTAAAAAATTAAAATCCTTTTCCTTTTTCTCCAAAAATCTTTCCTTGAGAGGGTGTTAATTCTCTGTGCCCTGTCCTTCTTCCAGAATAGCAGACTCTGCTCAGATGGAGTTTTTGCCAGCTATTCTGTGCCTTGAATTCTGGCAAGAAGCCTTTGGCTACTCCTTGCAATTCCTATACAATCTGGAGATGGACCAGGGTCTGGGATATGTTTAACCTTTTCCCCTCTCTTCCTACCTTCTAAATTCTTTGCCCCACCCTACCTCCCTCCTCTATTTCCAGAGATTGGGGCCCCTCCCAATCCCTTTAGTTCCTGACTTCTCTCTCTTTCTGTCCTCTCAGTCGTTATTACTCCTTTTAGTTTTATATCTTTTCCTTTTTCCTGTTCCTTGGACTTCTTGTCCCACGCTCCACTCCCTTCCTCTTATCTCTCCGGTGCCTCAGAACTGGCAGGCAGGCAGAGTCGACAGCGCCTAACGGCCAACCCGCGAGCGCCACGGAATATGTCGGCATCAAGGGTGGTGCCGATGGAATGTTGGCTCTACGTACCAAAAAAAAGCTCCTGCTGGGTCATGACCTCCGCCCATGTACCCAAATGTGATGAATGGCGAAGATACACAGAAAGATCATAATTACGGTAGGTACGTAATTTTAATTTCCGACCACCAAGGAGATTGCCCCAGTGATTAGGATTGTTGAATGGCTTTTTCCGGTTCTGACCGATCCGGCACCTTCTGGCAGGCATTCGGTTTGGTCGGGTCCTCCGGTTCAGAATTATGCCCCTGAAGATTTTTATGAACTGGATTTGGAGGGGGATGATGATTATGAAGGTGATGATGATGGAATGGAAGGTCTGGGTGAGCCCATGGTGTTTCCCCTCCTAGGCTTTGTGAGTCCACTTCCCACTTCATGTTTTACAGGAAAGTAGCAGAAACCCTCCAGCTCCCTTTGGAAGAAGCTGTTGAGGAACAAGAGGAGCCTGATTATATGGAGATGATGGACATCCCAGAGTCCAAGAGGTTGTCCATGCCCCTTCTTAAGTCTTTTGGGAAACAGACACAAAAACTGTTAAAAACTCCAAATTCTTTACCTCCTGTAGACAGAAGGATGGACAAGAGGTACATGCTGTCAGGCTCAGGTACGGAGTACTTGTACCAGCCATGCAGCCACGTTGGGTTCGTGCAGGCTGCAGCTTGTGAGAAGGCTAACATACCCTTGGCTTCACACACCCCAGATAAAGACTCCAGGAAGCTGGATGACATGGCAAAGAAACAGTACATAGCATCCTCCTTGGGACTTAGGCAGGCTAATTACATGGTCTATACAGCCAGGTACCAGAAGTCCAGGTGGGACACTGTATTGGCAATGGCTAAGCAGGCCTCCCCGCAGCTTGCCAAGGAGCTGGAGGAGGTGGCTGCTGATGGGATTGAGGCATCAAAGATCCAGTTTCATGCTGCTGCTGCTGTAGACTCCAATGATGCATCATCTAGAGTCATGACTACATCTGTGGCTCTTTGGAGACTAGCTTGGCTCAGGTGTACTAGCCTATCTCAGGATACCCAGGCTAAAGCTATGGATTTCCCTGTAGTTAATAATTCTCTGTTTGGGGAGCAGACAAAGAATTATATGAAAAAGATAGATGAATACAGGACCACTTATAGGAGTGCACAGACCAAGGAAAGGCGGGCAACTCCTCAAAGGCAGCAAGCTAGGGGCAGGGGCAGGCCTTTTCATATGCCTTTCTACCAAGCACAGGCCTCCTCTCCTTTTTCCCAGAGGGGGTTCTTCAAAAGGAGAAGCAGAAGGGGGATGAGCAGGGCTGCATCCACCTCTCAGCCTAAGGCTCCTGCAAAGCAGACACCCTGATGTGTCAACCGGGGTCGACTCCTCCATTCCTGTAGGAGGCAGGCTGGCTTACTACTTCCAGGACTGGAAGTCTGTTACCTCAGAAAAAGTGGGTCCTGGAGGTAGTAAGTCAGGGAATGACTCTCAGCTTCAAAACATTCCCAAAGCTGAGAGCCAGATCTTTTCCACCTGCAAACCTCTCCGAAACCATTGCCCTAGAGGTAGAGGTTTCATCTCTACTGGCCTTAAGGGCCATACAGAGAGTTCCTACAATTCACAGGGGCAAAGGTATGTACTCCAGATACTTCCTTACCCCCAAAAAACTAGGGGAGTGGCGGCCCATTCTAGACTTAAAGATACCTGAACAAACACCTACTAAAGCCAGTGTTCAAAATGGTGACTCTGGGAATAATCCTTCCCTCACTAAGGCCAGGGGACTGGCTAGCCTCCCTGGACCTAAAAGATGCCTACTTTCACATTCCCATCAGGTGCTCCCACAGAAAGTACCTCAGGTTCGAATTGCCTTCAGGCCATTACCAGTTCAAAGCAATGCCCTTTGGCCTAACATCAGCTCCAAGAGTGTTCACAAAATGCCTAGCAGTAGTAGTAGCATTCTTAAGGAGAAATAATATCTCCATATTCCCATACCTGGACAACTGGCTCACTGTGGGTCAGTCTCCAGACCAAGTCAAGTCAGATCTACAAGTAACCCAGCAAGTGCTCACTTCTCTAGGATTCCTTCTCAATCTTCCCAAGTCAGTTCTTAAGCCAGTACAGCTTCTGACCTTCATAGGGGTAGAGCTGGATACTGTCAAAGCAAGAGTTTTTCTTCCCCTGGTAAGGGTAAAGGCCATCATAGAGCTGGCTTCTTCCTTTCACCTTCTCATTTCTCGACCAGCAAGGCACTTCCTTCAGGTTCTGGGCCACATGGCAGCTTCCATTGCAGTGGTCCAAGGGGCCAAATTTCAGATGAGGAACATTCAGTTTCACCTGAAGGCTTTTTGGTCTCGGAGAAAAGATCCTCTAACCAAACTTATTCCAGTGACTCACACCCTGATCCAGACTCTTCAATCGTGGCAGGATCAGGACAACCTCAGGCAAGGGGTCCCATTCACCACTCTGTCTCATTCTGTGATCCTAACCACGGATGCTTCTCTCCTGGGGTGGGGAGCTCACCTGGGAACTCTCACAGCTCAGGGAGTGTGGTCCACTCAGGAGTCTCTTCTCCACATCAATCTTCTGGAACTCAGGGCAGTTTACCTGGCCCTGCAAGCCTTCTCGGAATCAGTACAGAACAAGGTGGTGCAGGTCAGGACAGACACCACCACCACCATGTGGTATATCAACAAGCAAGGAGGCACTCTGTCTATGGCCTTGTGCATGGAGGCCATGAAATTATGGTCTCTGGCTTATTCTGTACAAACCTCTCTGGTAGCAGTCCACCTCCCAGGAAAGGACAGTGTTTTAGCAGATGCATTGAGCAGGATTTTCTAGGGCCATCACGAATGGTCCCTGGATCCCCTAGTGTTAAAAATGATCTTTTCAAGGTGGGGCACTCCAGAGATAGATCTCTTTGCAGCCTCAGACGATCACCAACCTCCTGTCTTCTGTTTGCAGTCCCCCAGTCTTGGGCTCAGTCCCCCTGGATGCTCTGATTCTGGATTGAGGAGGGAAATTTCTGTATGCCTTCCCTCCTTTTCCTCTACTGTTCAAGGTCCTGGTCAAGATAAGGGTACAATCTTGCAAAGTGATTCTGATTGCTCCAGAGTGGACCAGGCAACCTTGGTACCCCTTGTTGCTGTCCCTAGCAGTCCATCTTCCCCTATCTCTTCCCAGGAATCACAACCTGTTAACCTCCTCTCAGGGGAGGATCTGGTATCCCAACCTTCGGTCTCTCAATCTCAAGGCATGGCTCGTGAAGAGTTAGAGTATGCAGGTTTGCATCTCTCAAGGGGTTCTCGATATTCTCAAAGCCTCTCGAAAACCTGCCACCAGAAAAACTTATAATTCCAAATGGAAAAGATTCAGCTTTTGGTGTTCCAAGAAGCATATACCCCCAAACACTGCTGACTTGTCTACAGTTCTGGACTATATGGTTCATCTTAATGGCCTATGCCTCAGACCAACTACCCTCAAAGTACACTTGTCAGCTGTTTCTGCTTTTCTGTCAGTGGGGGAGCCCTCCTCACTGGCATCTAATCCTGTCTTCTGTAAATTTTTCAAGGGATTGCTTCATGCCAAGCCCCCCTTTAGGGATTCTACTCCTGTTTGGGACCTTAATATTTGCATTGCTCAGCTTATGCAACCCCTTTTTGAGCCTTTGTCTTCAGCAGAGCTTAAGTACTTGACTTGGAAAACTGTGTTTCTGGTAGCTATTACCTCTGCCAGACATATCAGTGAATTGCAAACTCTGTCAGTGGAGCCTGATTTTATCTCGTTCCATAGAGATAAGGTGGTCCTTAGAACCAATAGGAGGTTCTTACCCAAAGTGGTTTCAGATTTTCATCTGAACTAATCCATGACCTCTCCTGTTTTCTTCACTGATCATTCTTCTTCAGGAGAGAGACGATTACACAATTTGGATGTTAAAAGGGCTCTTAGCTACTACATTGAGCGTACTAAGGCACTCAGGTTTGACTCCTTCCAGTTGTTCCTCACTTATGGGGAAGTGGGAAAGGGCAAACCTGCCACTAAGAGAACTATTGCCAGGTGGATTGTTTCTTGTATACAATTCTGCTATGAAAAGCTGGGCAAAATACCACCCTCAGGCCTGAGGGCTCACTTGATTAGAGGTACAGCTGCTTCACTGGCTGCTGCCAGGGATATACTCTTACTAGAGATATGCAAAGCAGCCACCTGGAAAACAGTCCATACATTCACCAAGCATTACTCTCTGGATATCCAGGCTAGGAGTGATGCTCGGTTTGGTACAGCAGTACTGCAGAGCCTATTCCCAAAATAGGTTTGATTCCCTCCTCCATGGAGGTACTGCTTGGTAGTCTGCATAAAGTCAGAATACAGCAAGACTTCATGTTCTTTGAAGAAAAAATTACTCACCTTAGTAATTGTGTTTCTTCTAATGGAGTCTTGCTGTATTCTGATCTCCCTTCCTGCCTCTCCTCTCAGAACCTTGTTTTTGGGAAGTGGGCTGGCAGGGGCAGTGTTGCACCCAAGGGGTGTATTTGGACACTCCCTCTTTTTTAGAGAGGGGGAGTGGTATTGTTTTGATAGTCATGAGTTGTTCACCACCTAGTTTTAATTTTTGATTTCTCGACTTGAGTCTTTTGGGGATCCAAAATATTTGGTTGCCATTTGGCTAATAAAACTTTTACAATTTCCACATAGTGGGGTTAGGTAGTTAGTATTAGCTCATAAGAATCTGACGGTTACACTTCAAAGTGCAGCAGACAGAGGTCTGAACCAGGCTTGAGCTCAACATTCTATGCCCTGCATAGAATTTAACTCTTTCTTCTCTGGAGCAGTTCAAGTGCTGGGGCTAACTGCATAATGTCAGAATACAGCAAGACTCCATTAGAAGAAACACAATTACTAAGGTAATTTTTTCTTCTGTTGCTTGTTTAAGAAATGTTTCTGTTGCTGACATTTGTGCTGCAGCTGTGTGGAGCACTGTCCACATCTTCACTAAACATTACAGTCTCGACATAGTCTCTCATAGATGTGTCGGTTTGGGGTTTGTACTGTAAGGTCTACTGTCTTGAATGTATATATCAAACTATACCAGCCTCACAGTGGATTTGGAGACTGCTTGGGACTCATTCCAGAGGTGTGGCCTAATGCAAGAGATGTCCTCAAAGAAAATAGAAGTTACGTACTTACTTAAGAGTAGATCTTTGAGAGAATCTCTTCCATATACCATGCCATCCCTCCCTCCATCCCTCTTCTGCTTCGGTGAGGATTACATCAGATATTGTGCCTGATCCATGACTGTTCTATTCAGCATCATATCTCACCTTGTATGCTTGGTGCTGGTTTGATCTCCTGGTCCTCCATAGTTGGAAGTTCTCCAAGTCTAATCTCTGGCAGAGAATTGAGAATGGAGCCACCTACGTTTATATAGATGCTGATGCATGACACAGTCGTGGTCAACCCCGGGATAGCAAAATTTTCCTTGTGGTTCTAGCGCTGACATGGATATAGTTCCAAAGGTGTGGCCTAATTGAAGAGATTCTCTCAAAGAGCTACTGCTATGGTAAGTACGTAATTGTTCTTTCTGACATCACAGCTATGAATTATAGGATTTCTGATGTCACAGCTGTGAATAGCAACGTATATGGGCTATCTGTGAATTATGATAGCTGACCACGTACAGTATATACAGTGTATAACAGAACATGGTTGTTTATTACGTCTGTCTGTCTTATCTGTCTGTCTGTCAGACTGTCTGTCTGTCTATCTGTCTGTCTATGATGGCACATACATACATACACACACACACACACACACTCATACACAAAGACTACGTTAAAGACTCTGGGAATAACCATTTGGCTACTCCCACAGCTTTTACTTCTGAAGAATGTCAGGAATCATGTCAGAAAGACACACAGAAAAAGTCCCCAAAAAGAACCCGAGAGAACAATGAAGCCCAGGAATAGTATGTCAAAAGGAGGCAATTAAGGCTCAGCGTGCTGTACAGTGGTTTAAAATAGAAAGCATTCCTGCAACTCCAACCACTATCTCAGATATTCCTGCCATCTCAGTGCTATTTACAATGAAGTGTGCTGGTTTCTGTGGTCTGTGAAATGACTCATCTTTTACATTCCACACTGTCCAAATGAAAAGGCCATCCATTGGCATTATTCATAAATGCACACTCCAAACTGTTTTTAGTATCTCTTTTCCTGGAAATGTGGAGGGAAGGGGGCCACTGGGCTGTTTCTCAGAAGTGAGGGCTTGGGTCTGTGTCCCATGTCAGTATGTTTGTATGTGGGGGAGTGGCTCAGTTTTTATTATATATTTCCTCCCCTTTCACCAATTGCCCCTATCAGACCTTTCCATGGTGACCTCCCATCACAAGTCTAACAACCCCAGACCAACGTCCCCCACCACTTGTCTTCAGGGGCTTACCCTCTAGTAAGACAGGAACCAGTGCTGCCAGGTAGCAGTGGAGGTCCTGAGACTGCCGGAGCTGTTATCTGGCCAGCGTCCAGTCAAGTTAGTCTCCATTTCTTCATTCAGTACCATCTCTCTCCTCACAGGGCTGCTGATGGTAAACCTTTCACATAAGCTACTGTGCCCCATCACCTCCCTGGACAATGAGGGGTAGCCTGCCTCCTGCTCTCGGAGATGGGCTGCATCCATGTGAACAGTACCCCAACCTCCTGATTACCTGCCACAGAGGACTGGGCTCAGTGTGCAGACCTGACTAGCTAGCATAACAAGTGGCTTCCCAGCCACTACATTGTCAGGTGAGCTTCGTATATTTCTTTGTGGGCTCAGAGGAGTCTCTCTGATGTAAAACTGTAGAAATGAACACAAGTGAATAAAAAAAGTATTTCAGTTCCATGGAGGTTTTTTGTCCCTTAGCAGCCTGACCCTGACATCAGTCTTATATGCTTTTCTATCTTCCCGTCCCACACCTCTAGTACTTACCGGTATTCTCTATCTACTTAGTGATTGATCACCATCCCAACTTGGCTCATGTGCTAGCACTGAATCCTTCTCTAAGACCATAGTACCACCTGGCCCCCTACCCCCTGGTTACCTATCAGTTATATGCTCCGGAAAGCTGCTCCTCTGAACCAGCACTTTAGGCTTCTCAACTTCCTCTCCCCTCGGTTACTCCTTCCTAGCTCATACTCTAAAAACTGCTCTGGTGCCCTAGCACTTTCTAGGCTTCTATACCTCCTCACTTACTGGCACTTCCTCTGCATACCTTTTTGCTGCCCTATTTTCCTCCACTGGTCACCATCCTAACATGCGGTGTTGTACTATCTTCCCTCCTCCCTCCTCTGTTAGCTTTAGGCTTTTATACTTTTACTTGGGTACAGTTATCTCAGCCAGCACACTGACCTCTGAAATATCTATACACTGTAAATATTATGTCTTGTCCTGCTGATTGTGTCATTTAGTCTGGCATTGACCACTGAAATATTTATACACTGTAAATATCTTGTCTAGTCCTGCTGAATGTATCACTTAGTCTCTGTAATCCTATGCTGTTTTACCCCCTTGCCTTTTGTCCAGTGTACTTAATGACTATATGTGCTGTCCAGGTCCATCTTGAAAATGAGCGTTGCTCAATGATGTTTGCCTGGTAAATTGAAGATTTTGATTGATGGATTGATTGACTGATTGAACTGTTCCACCCCATACTCCACTAACCCCACCACTGCTCCTGTTCCCCCAGAGTTCTTCCCTACGTAGCAGGGGGGTTCGGAGGACCACTCCCCGTGACTCATGTCTGGTCTGGTTGCAGGCGGTGGGGCTGCATCGTGTGGGGCCTGGAAATGCCGGCTGCCATCATCCTGGGAAAGATCTTGGAATTTTTGCCCTCGTTTACCCTGATTCCTCCCAGCTCCTCTGGCTCTGTGCTTGGGTTGCTGCGGTGCCGGAGCATACCGCCAACCTTCCACAGCTAAGGCACACTGTGCCATGGCAGCTACCTCTGCCTGGGTTGTCTACCAATGTGAGTGACCCAAGTCTGCTCCCAAAGCCAGGTCACCTGCAGGGCAGCACAATACACTGGCACTGAGCCATTGGTAGGCCTGAAAATGAAACATTCTCGAATCTTAATAAGGAATGTCAGAACCCGCAGCACAGAGAAAAATGTAAGAAAGATTTCCCAACAAGTCTTCAGATTACATATAATCAGGGCATGGAAGAGGATGGCAAATGAAATAAAGTTTTAAAGAGCCCCCGTCATCACACAAGACTTTTGGGGAAGGGAAACGTAATTTTTAGGCACATTTCTTCTGTACACCTTGTTTGAGGTGTATACACTAGGTACACCTCAACTGCACTTTCTACACACCTCATAAACATGGTGCACCTCAACTGCACCTTAAAAACTTGTGCTTTTACTAATATTCAGCTCATATGCACCTTATAAACTGTATATTTAGCAGCTATAAAGACAAAGTGCCTCAGCACAAAAGCAACAATGCCAGGTGTCATAGAAATACAAAATCTGGCAAGATCTTACTAGGGTGTGCAATTTTTTTATGTGTGGGTCTCTTCTGTATATTTAAAGGGGGTGGGGATACTGGGCCCACAACTCCATAATACTTTTCCCTTTGCTTTTCGTAGGGTTCATTATTTCAGTGACAATAGCATAAAAGAAATATCTTTTGAATGCTGTTCCTGCAGACGCTGCCCCATTTATCTGTTTAATGCAGGAATTCCTTGGTGTTTATTCCTGTAGTGATGCTGGGGCTGGTGAAGAGGCAGAGAATTGCGCCCCCCCTTAATACTTTTTAAAGTTCAACTTAAAATTAGTTAATTAAGCAAGTAGTATTTACTTTTTCTTTTGGGCAAAATCTCATTCCTATATTTAGAGCTTATTTTTTGCAGCCACACTGGCTCTATTGATGCGTGCACCTCAGCTACACCTCTTGAATACACCTTTACTAGAAAGTGTCATCCAGGTGTGCCTAAGTAGCATTTTTTCGATGCATGTCAACTACACCTCATTGAGGTGTACCTAATTAGCATATTTTAGATGCACATCAACTACACCTGAATTACACTGTGTACTGCTATTAAAACTCTTGTACACCACTCAGGCAGCAGGGCAGCTGAGGTACACACCTCAAGGCACATACTTTTGTTTAAACCTTAGCTACATATCAAATACACCTCAGCTGGGTCAGTTTATATTGCATATGTGTAAACCCCCCCCATCCTGATGTCTAGGGGTACCTGATGTTAAAGAGGGAGGAGGGTCACATAGCAGAAAACTAGTAAGATCCAAAAGAGAACACAATTCAGTCCTTACCAGCTGCTGGCTTCATTGTAACAGAGTCTTCTTTAGATGACTCAGGACCAAGGGGTGCTAGACTGCGGGGCTGAAAAGGTGATTAGCAGCATGCAAGGCAGACAGTAGTTCCAATAAAAGTAATGTCCACACCAACGTACAGGAACAGGGGAATCCCAATTTAATTCAAACATGCTGAGCAGGCAAACATATTTACTAAATTGATCTCTGGGCTACAGAAACCCATAAAGGAATGTTGCAATTCATGTCGGTGATTTTACATAGAAACATAGACTTTGACAGCAGACAACGACCACTTGGCCCACCCAGTCTGCCCATTTCCCTACCTATTGGATAAGCTGCAGATTCTAGTTAACCAACAGCCTACTTCCTGCAACCCCCCTCTATAATTGCCTTATGTCTGTCCCATGCATGTTTGAATTCCCCACTGTTTTAGACCCCACAACCTCTCCAGGAAGGCGGTTCCATGCGTCCACCACTCTCTCAGTGAAAAGGAATTTCCTCACATTACACCTGAGCCGTCCCCCCTCTAACTTTAAATTGTGCCCCCTTGTTCTTACACATCTCTTTTTCCGAAAGATGCTACCCTCCTGGACTTTGTTGATTCCCTTGAGGTACTTGAAAGTTTCTATCATGTCCCCCGTCCCTCCTTTCATCAAGAGTATACATATTACGCTCTCTCAGTCTCTCTTCATATGATTTCTGATGTAGACCCTGCACCATTTTAGTTGCCCTCCTCTGGACTGCTTCCATCCTGTCTATGTTCTTGCGTAGATCAGGTCTCCAAAACTGCACGCAGTACTCCAGATGGGGTCTCACCAACTGTCTGTATAGTGGGATAACCACTTCCCTTTTTCTACTTGTGATGCCTCTCCCTATGCATCCCAGTATCCCCCTGGCTCTCCTTACTGACTTCTCACATTGCTTACCCACCTTTAGGTCATCTGATATGACTACTCCCAGATCCCTTTCCGTTATTGTTGTCGTTAGTACCTCCCCTGCTATTGTGTACTCTTCTCCTGGATTTTATTTCCCAGGTACATTACTTTGCACTTCTTTGCATTGAATCTAAGTTGCCATATGTCTGACCATTCCTCCAACCTTGCCAAGTCCCTTCTCATCCTTTCTACCCCCTTGTGTATCTACTCTGTTACAGATCTTTGTGTCATCTGCAAAGAGGCATACCTTTCCTTCCAGACCCTCTGCAATGTCACCTATAAAGACGTTAAAGAGGACTGGACCCAGTACTGAGCCCTGAGGTACTCCACTAGTAACCCCCCTTTCTTCAGAATGTGTTCCATTCACTATTACCTTGTGTGTTCTGTTGTGCAGCCAGTTTACTACCCAGGCTACCACCCTGTGACCCACTCCCAGGCTGGCTAACTTGATTATTAATCTTTTATGCGGGACTGTGTCAAATGCCTTGCTAAAGTCTAGGTAGGCCATATCCACAGCCCCTCCCTGGTCAATTACTTTGGTTACCCAGTCAGAGAAATCGATTAGATTCGTCTGACATGACCTTCCTGCTGTGAATCCATGCTGCTTTGGGTCCTGTGCCCCGCTGGCCTCTAGGTACTCAACAGTTCTTTCTTTCAGAAGTGATTCCATCATTTTCCCCACCACTGAAGTCAAATTAACAGGTCTGTAGTTTCCTGCTTCTGCCTTGCTCCCACTTTTGTGAAGGGGAATCACATCTGCCCTCCTCCAGTCCTCAGGTACCACCCCATCTTCCCATGATTTGTTAAAAAGTGTAGTTAGTGGTGTCACTAGGTCCTCCCTTAGCTCTTTTAGGATTCTAGGGTGAATTCCGTCAGGCCCCATTGCTTTGTCCATCTTGAGTTTTAGGAGTTCTTTCAGCACTCTTTCTTCTGTAAATGGACTGGCGTCAACCCCACTATCCATAGTGCTTCTACTGTTTGGTTTAGGTAACTCCTCCTCTTCTTCTTTTGTGAATACTGAGCAAAAGTATTCATTCAGTATCTCTGCCTTTTCACTGTCTCCCTCTGCTCACCTCCCTTCTCCTTTATTAATCTTCACTATCCCTCCCTTAACCTTTCTATGCTCCCTAATGTACCTGTAAAAGGTTTTATCCCCCTTCTTAACTGAGTTGGCTATCTTTTCCTCAGTTTGGGCCTTTGCTTTCTGACTGCCTTCTCCAATTCTTTCTGCTTTAATTGATACAGTTCCCTGTCGTGCTCCATCTGTGATTCCTTATACTTTTTGAATGCAGCCTTTTTCTCCTTAACCTTCCCTGACACCTCTTTTGAGAACCATAGTGGTTTTTTATTCCGCTTTGTTTTCTTTATTTGTTTCACACAAAGGCTTGTTGCCTCCATGATGGCAGTTTTGATTTTTCTCCGTTGTTCTTCCACCCCTCCTTTCTGCCCATTTGCTAATGCATTCCTCAGGTATTCACCCATTATGCCAAAGTCAGCCCTTCTAAAGTCCAGTATCCTTGTCTTTGTGGCTTGTCTCCATAGTTGTGTTTATTGTGAAGCACACTGTGCAGTGGTTGCTTGTTCCCAGATGTCTGCTGACTTCTAAATTTGTGATCCTCTCTCCATTTGAGAGTATCAGGTCTAATATTGCTCCCTCCCGAGTGGGTTCCACCACTAGCTGTCTAAGGCATGCCCCCTGTAGGGCATAGAGAATGACCCTGCTCTTGGATGTGGCTGCAGTCCATGTCGCCCAGTTAACATCTGGCATATTCAGGTCCCCCATCAACAGTATCTCCCCTTTTTCAGCTATTTTGAGAATGCCCTCTATCATTTTCTTGTCCATTTCCTCCCCTTGAAACAGGGGTCTGTATACAACCCCTGTGCGGATTGTGATGCCATTCCCTGTCTCCAGGGTGACATGGTCGTGAAGACCCCCACCAAAGTTCAGTCGATCCCTGGGCTGAGTGGCCACACATGGATAAGGCAGTAACTTCCGAGAGGCCGGTCTCCCTCAGATCCTCACTAACTGTCCACCTTACATATTCGAGAAAGCAGCTTGTGAGACCCCTTAGCCACAAGGGTCTCACTGAGCATCCCAACAACATCTTGGCACAGCAAGCGATCCCCCCCCCCTCCGAAAACATGAGGGTGGACATCCCAACTGGCCAGCCTTGTATTTTAACCTGGCACCCCCAATCTCTCTTCCTTTCCTTCCTTCCAGCTGGTACGTACAAACTTGGGCCCTTCTTTACTAACACAGTCACACGATTGCAGGTTTGACTCTGGCTCTCATGGTCTCATACTGCAAGGAGACCATCGCCACACACTGCCACGGACCATGTCGCAGGCCTTCTGATGAGGCAGGAGCAGGCAATCGGCACTGCTCCCACCGACCCACCTGCCATACACTGGTGTGGGAAAAACTCCCCTGAAAAGGCACCAAATAATCCCCTAAAACAACCAGCCAACCCTCCAGGGCAGGGCTCTGGCTTGCAGAGACTCCACCCACAGGCAGAGGCTACTTCCAAAGTAAGCTGAATGACACACAAAACAAAGGAAGAAGGAGGAAAACCCGAGCAAACTCAGCCATGGGTGGGTTACATATAATTTATGTATAAAAGCCATCCTCCTTTTCATGGTAACTGCACATGAACATGAAAACAGAATCACTGTCCCAATAGAATTCACTTGCTCTGGCTGCTTGTCTACACCTGTATTTATGAAAACATAATCATCTTCAAGACAACAGATTGCAATGTCACAAACAGAGGAATGCGATGTCTAGTTTAGCCAAGCAACCAGAGCAGAGGAAGTCTAGGAGATGATGATCCTGACAACCCACACACTGTTAGAAAGGAAACATAAAGTGACGTACAGAAAATATGTAGGATAAATAAGGGATATGCAATGGAAGCAAGTGTAATAAATGATTTGTCTTCACAAGAGCAGTTTGACTTCAGGTAACTTTATGAGTGGCATAAGCCACAAGTGAGGTGTCCAAGGTCAAATTGCTCGAGTGCAGATAAATAATTTATTACATGAGTTTTCCACTGCATATTCCATTTATCAAGTTTTTTTGTTTTTGCTTTTGTAGGGGGCATTTGTTAGTCAAAAAAGTGAATAAAATTGAATTTTCTGCCATTTTTTGTTGATTATAGAAAATCTTAAAGGAATCTAGAAATGGAACACCTCTCATTTTGTATATATTTTTACGCTGAACAACGTTTGTGCTCAAAGGACCATACTGTCATTTTTGGTTTTTAAGTTATTTGCATTTGTTTGATGAAAAAGTGCACAAAATGGAATTTTCTGCTGTTTTTCGCTAATTCTGAAAAAACTAAAAAGTATCTGTAAATAAAACACCACTCATTTTGTGGATATTTCTGTGCTGAATAAACTTTGTGCTCACAGTACCATACTATCATTTTTCATTTTAAAGTTATTTACATTTGTTTGCAGACAAAATAAATAAAAAAAATTCTGCTGTATTTTTGCTAATTATCCAAAAATCTAAATGGCATCAATAAATAAAACACTGCTCATTTTGTAGATATTTCTCTGCTGAACAACTTTCGTGCTCACAGTACCATGCTACCATTTTTTGTTTTATAGTTATTCGCATTTGAATATGGTTAATACTGCTACTGAGGCCGAACATTCTAAATTACATAAGCACTGTATAGGTAAATGGCAGATGACATAAGCACTGTGTACATAAATGAAATTTATGTACACAGTTACTCAGATAAACAGATTTATCACACTCTGTTTATCTCTGCCCCTATTGCATAAAAGCAGAAATGTATATAAAAGTGATTTTTTTTGTTTCAGTTTCCCCTGAAATATCAGAGAGGATTGTGATGTTTGGTTTAATCAAGCAGCCAAAGCAGAGGAAGTCTAGGAGACAGTGATCCTGATAACATATGCACTGTCAAACGTCAGGGTAGTTACTGGGTCCGGTTCCCTGACCCGACTTCCAAGGGTTGTTCAGTGTTCCAGGAATAATCTCTCGGAACCGGCGGGAACAACCACCCTATTCAGAAATTCAGTTAGAATAGGGTGAAGCCTAACCAAGTGTACTGATGACATTCACATGGCTGTGTGTCCAATTAAATTGTTACTTTATAACCACCCTACCTCAGTCATGGTCTGATCTATTTGCCTGATTAAAATGACCTTATCCTAAACCTTTGTAGTTATTTTTTAATATTTTTGCACAACTTATGTACTAATAGTCACAATTAAGTTTTGCCCCTGTATTGTAAGTCAACAACTTTATAAGTAAACATATTTAATCAAAAGAAGTACCAGGAAATGTCATATTGTCTTAATTCTTTACTTAAAACTTGTATACAGAATTATAAAATGGGCATGTAAAAAGAAGCATTATGATTGAGCCAGAAAGGAAGTGTCAAATAGGTATTACACATAGGGAAAAAAAAGAGCAGGCAAATAAATCAATGCACCCAAATGGAATGTTAAGATGTGTCAGTGGAACGTTAATTTCTAGGAGCGTGGATATGTTGTTCATCCACACTGTCTGGCATTGTTCCTTCCCCTTTAAATCTTGCCGGAAGTCTTCAAGCTGGCTCCTCCCACCCACCCGGGTGGTAAATACCTCGGCTCTGCCCCATGACCCAGATCTTCCTTTCTGCTGGAAGATACAGGTTCCCTCGTGCTTTTCTGCAGTGATTGAGGCCCTGGATTCAATTCGGCGGTTTCACCGCATCTTCGCTTTGAAACTCGTGAGTTTCGACTCAGATGGGACATGGATGACAAGTCGTCCCCAGGTTTCGCCGGTGTCCTTGCGGACAGAAAATGTCACGCACCGACCCCCACCTCGTATGCTTACTGCCTCGGTACTGTTCATGACCGTGAATGTACCATTTTGGCGCTCCCTTCCATCCGACCGCTTTGGAGGATCGTGTAGCGCCGCCTGAAGCTGGGGAGACCGGGCTTCACAATCCACCAGTAAAATCTAAGGAGGCCAGGTGGGCGGTTTCCGCAGCTGCGGGATCCGCCCGGCAGCTCAAGCAAATGGCGGCCTTGAGGAAGGAAGCCGCTAAGCCCGACCAGCGAGGGCTTCTTCGTGCCCATCAACAGGCTCCACTTTCTCAGGATCCTTTCGGAATTTGTGCCAGTCTCTCCCTACCAAGGGTGAGGCGCCCTCGGGCTCGCACTCCTCCCGTTCTAGATAAAAGGATCCAAAACCTTCTTCAAGTCGAAGAAGACGCTCCTGGGATCGGGAGTGATCCGAGGTCTCGACTACGGTCGAGATCGCCTCCTCGGCTGCCGGTTTTTCAGACCTTCCATCTGGACCAGGCACAGAAGTCGAGGAGATGGCTGAACTGGCCGAGATTTCTCTCGACCCTATCGAGCCGTTGTCACCGACACCTGTCGATGATTCTTTGGAGAGAACGCCTACTCTCTCCTTCCCCGACGAGGAGACTCATCCTGCGGGCCTCCCAATCGAGGGATAGGAACCGGATCCTCGGTTTTCGCCGAGTCCGGTTTCTTCTGATCGACAAAGCCGACACCGTCGGTCTCAATCGAGGAGTAAGTCCTCTTCGGTCGATCGACCCAAGAAAGGACACAACACTCCCGGAAGAGGTGCGCCACGTTCCTCATCCTCCTCGGACGAGGAAACCCGACTGAAGATCCGTCGGCGCTGTGAGGATCTTATGTGGCAGCAACTCCTGCTAGCAGGCCAGAAGCCAGCTCCCTCGGCGGTCCCGGCTATCACTTGGCCTTAGCCTCTTCGGCCTACTCCGACACCGATTCCTTCGGCACCAGTCCCTTCGGGGGCTCTGGTGCGCCCTCCGGCGCATCCGGTTACAGGCTCCCCACCAATATTGGTGGAACCTCCACCAAAGCTGCCCCTTGGAGGGTTCCCCTCCAAGGAGGACCGACAGTCTCCGGGTCTTCCACACAGACTGTCGATTACAGTCACCCCTGATCGCCCTAGGCGTATCGAGGGAGATTTAGGTGGACAGCCTTTGTATCTGGACTCCTCCGATTCAGATAATACAGGCCTTCATTCTCACGATGAGCTATAGATGTCAGGCTTGGAAGAAGGGCCTTGCTCCTTCCAGGGCATCCTCCGGCTCATTTCTGAGTCCACGGGAATGCCCCTGCAGCCTATTCAGAAGAAGGCAGAATACCCCTTACGGATATTCCTAAGAGGGGGGATACCCCTACGGAGGCCTTTCCAGTCGCCGAAGCCATAATTGGCTCGGCTCTGGAACTCTGGCAGCGTTCTGCCTCCTGCCCAGCTCCGTCTGCCCGCATGGCACGCAAGTACGCGGTGCCCACAGGGTCCTTGGCGGGGTTTACTGAGCACCCCTCAGCGGAAAGCCTGGTGACTGCCTCAGTTTTCAGGCGGACGGGCAGCTCGGCGGATACTGACCGCCCTCCAGACAAGGAGTCCAAACTTATGGACCACTCGGCCCGGAAGGCCTATGCAGCATCTTCCTTGGGCCTTCGTCAGGCAAGCACAGCAGTGATTATGGCACACTTCTCTCACACCCTTTTGGGGTCGCTGGACGAAGTTCTTCCTCACCTCCCAGCTGACATGCAGACCACGGCCAAGCAGGTCAGGGACCAGGGCAGGACGGTTGCTAAACAACAGCTCCAGACTGCACTGGACATGGGTGATTCCTGTGCCCGTTCACTGGCTGCAGTGGTATCCACTCGCCGCAGGGCTTGGCTGAGGTTATCCTCCTTTCCCGTGGAAACTCAGCACAAGCTAGCTGATGTGCCCTTCCTTGGCACCGACCTCTTCGGGCCAGGAGTGGCAGGTCATCTGCAGCGCATCGAACAGTCTAATGCTACCTTAGATGCCACCTCTGCTAAAAGTTCTTCAAGTAAAACCAGCAGAGCGCGGGAAGAAGCCCTTCGCCATTCTTCCCTGCGGTCAGACAACCACCCTTCAGGGGGTCAGCAACAGCAACAGGCTCAGGCTTGGCGCCCTAGGCCTAAGCAAGGTCCCCAGCAGCCCGCAAAGGAGGCGGCGCTGGTCAGGTGCCTCCTCCTCCTCCTGTAAGCCTGCCCAGTGACGGGCCGGGGGTGGCCTCCCCAGTACCCGTCACACCAGCTCTGGGTCCTCCCGTGGAGGGCGGCTCCGCCATTTCCTTTCCGCCTGGTCCAGTATCACTTCGGACAGGTGGGTTCTAGAAGTGGTCGGGCAGGGTCTGCCCCTAGAATTCGAGCAGTTCCCTCCCAGCCGAGCCCGTGCCCCACGAGAGGAAAGGATCTCAGTCGCCCAGTCTGCCCTTGGGACGACATTGCTTCTCCTCCTCAAAGAGGTGGTGGCCGAGTGCGGATCCTCCTTCAGACCAGGCTTTGTCTCCAGGTATTTCCTGGTGCCCAAGCAGACGGGGGTTGGCACCCCATTCTAGATCTGCGACCTGAATCGGTATCTCAGGTCGCACCTTTCGGATGGTAACTCTGAACCAGATCATACCATCTCTGGAGCAAAACATGTGGTTCTGCACCTGGATATTCAGAATGCTTTTCCACGTCCCTATCCGTCCGTCCGTCCCATCAGCGGTTCCTCCACTTCAGGTCGAAGGGACCTATGCGATTCAAACCCGCCCGTTCGGCCTGTCGCCGGCCCCAAAGGTCTGCACAAATGCATCGCCAGTGGTGGCAGCCATCTCTGGCGTCAGGGGTTCGTATTTACCCCTACCTAGGCGACTGGCTCCTGGCGGGTTCCTCCCTTCAGGAGGTGGAAGGTCCAGGACCTGACCCTCGAACCTGCTCACATTTGGGCCTTCTGATCAGCGAGGTCAAATCGGAGCTCGTACCTTCTCAGGTGATGAGCTTCAGCGGGGCAGAGCTCGACTCTCGTCAAGCCAGAGCTCGGCTCCCGGCGGACAGGGCGGAGGTTCTCTTCTCCTTTGCCCAATCATTTCTGGTTGGGCACTCGCGCCCTGCCCGGGACTTTCTGCGCCTCCTGGGTTACATGGCGGCGTGCACTTCAGTGGTCCACTGGGCCAGACTGCACATGCGCCCCCTTCAGTGGGAGCTGGCCACCCAGTGGTCTCAGCGTCAGGGTCTTTTCGACCAGCTGATCACAGTCACCCAAAGGATGTGGGACGCTCTTCAGTGGTGGACCGTCCCGAGTCATCTGCAGGAAGGAATCCCGTTTGTCCGTCCCAAGCCAACGATCATCCTTACGACCGATGCCTCTCTCATGGGCTGGGGAGCCCATATGGAGGACTGTAGGGCCCACGGCCTCTGGACCCCCGAGGAGTCCCGATGCCACATCAACCTGCTGGAGCTCAGGGCAGTCAGACTGGCTCTGTCAGCTTTCGCTCCTCAGCTCCGGGGTCAAGTGGTTCAAGTCCAGACGGACAATACCACAGCCATGTACTACCTCAACAAACAGGGCGGCACGCACTCCCGTCTGCTATGCAAGGAGGCGCTCCGGATCTGGACCTTCGTCAGCCGGCTGGGGGCGGATCTCCTAGCCATCCATGTGGCAGGAGTCGCGAACCAACTGGCGGATGCTCTCAGCCGCTTAGGCCAGACATCCCATTAGTGGTCTCTCCATCCAGAGGTAGCTTACGACCTGTTCTCTCGTGGGAGCAAACTGTTGGTGGACCTGTTTGCCTCCAGGGAGAACACCAAGCTGAGGCTGTACCATGCCCGCCCCCCTCAGCAGGGTTCGCTGCAAGGGGATGCCTTCTCGAGGCCGTGGACCCCAGGCCTCTTTTACGCCTTTCCCCCATTTCCCTTGATCCACAAGGTGTTACTCAAGGTGAGGAGGGACAAGGCGAGGGTGATCCTGGTAGCCCCAGATTGGCCATGCCAGTTCTGGTATCCAGATCTCCTCAGCCTCAGCTGCAGGGCCCCGGGAGGCTGTGCACGCCTGGACCTGATATCAGTGAACCAGGGAAGGTCCTTCATCCGGACCTTCAATCCCTGCACCTCACAGCCTGGTTCCTGGTGGCTAGAGTTCCAGGCTTTGGGTCTTTCCGAAGATGTCTACACCGTGGTTGAGGCATCTGAAAAAGAATCGACCAGGAAATGTTATGCCTTCAAATGGAAGAGATTTTCCATTTGGTGTCAGGCAAAAGCCTGGACCCCTTATCCTGCTCTGTGGCTAACATTCTGGACTACCTTTGGTCCCTCTCAAAGGGTCTTGATCATCGAACCCTCAGGTTGCACCTAGCAGCCATATCGGCTTACGAGACGCAGGTCGGTCAGCTGACGTTAGCTCAGGAAAATGTGATGGGCGTTTTCAAGGCCTGGATCACATATCCCCTCGATGCGTGAACCTCCACCTCCGTGGGATCTTTTGCTGGTTTTGGCAAAGCTCATGGACAAGCCATTCAAACCCATGCACAAGTCTGCGTTTCGCACTTGTGCGTGGAAGGCGGCCTCCTTGGTGGCTATCCGTCAGCCAGAAGGGCGGGGAGCTCAGGCGCTTTCAGTGGACTCCCCTATCTGGTCTTTCACAGGGACAAAGTTGTCCTCGCCCCAACTGAAATTCCTTCCGAAGGTGGTGTCAGAGTTTCACCTCAACCAGGTGTTGACTCTGCGGTATACTACCTAACTACACTCGGATGCAGTACAGGCTCCATACTCTGGACCTCAGGCGTGCTCTCTCCTACTATAAGGAGAGGACGGTGAAGTCGAGGAGGGTTCATCAGCTGTTTGTCACTTACGCTGAACCGCTTCTGGCAGACCTGCAGCCAAGCGGACTGTTGAGATGGATTACATCATGCATAGGTCTGTGCTATGAATTGGCGGGTGAGGAGCCTCCCAAAGGGATAAGGGCTCATTCTACCCGCCATACTGCTGCTTCGGTGGCTGCTTCCAGGGACATCCCTATCCAGGAAATCTGTCGGGCCTACCTGGAAGTCAGCAAACACCTTTATTACCCATTACCACATCGACCTAGAGTCACGCCAGGATGCTGGTTTTGGGGCCTCTGTTCTCAATCTCTGTTCCCTAAGTAGGGGTGCGCCTTGCCTCCTCCTCCCGGAGAACTGCTTGGAGTCTGCCAGACAGTGTGGATGAACAACATATCACGCTCCTAGAAGAACAGGTTACTCACCTGTAACAGTAGTTCTAGGAGTGGTATATGTTGTTCATCCACGTGCACCCACATACCTCTCAACTGTCCCTGATTTTCAGGGACGTCCCTGATTTTGCCTCAAAATTTTACTCTGTCCCTCCTAAAAATTCTGTTTCCGTGACCAAATAGCAGGGGTTATAAGCACAAAATAATGTCAAACATTAAAGTTACAGACTTGTTCTTCCTTTGAAAATGCATTTTACACCAAGCCCTTTATTCTACCAGCTTCTTGAGTATATATCTCCAATTTTGAAGAAGTGTCCCTAATTTTGGTCCTTTGTCCCTGATTTTTTTAAGCCTTGTCCCTGATTTATGAGGCAGGAGGTTGAGAGGTATGCGTACCCACCCTACCTCCCCGGCTTTAGGCGCACAACCTGGCTTCCAGCGGGCTAGATCTGGTGTCATGGGGCGGAGCCGAGGTATTTACCACCCAGGTGGGTGGGAGGAGCCAGCTTGAAGACTTCCGGCAAGATTTAAAGGAGAAGAAACCATGCCAGACAGTGTGGATGAACAACATATACCACTCCTAGAACTACTGTTACAGGTGAGTAACCTGTTCTTTTTAAAGGCCGTCATTGTTTTCAGTCTCGGTAAGCGAGGGAGTGAATGTCATGCTGACAATCCCACTCCAACCCTCGTCTCCGCTAGAAGTCAAAATCGGAGTAAGCAGAGTGCCAGCGTTTTATCCTGCATAAAGCATTCTTCTAGTTCGGTGAGACTGAAGCTTGCTGCTGCACGAAACTGGAAATAGACCAGAACGGGGTGCCGTCTCATAGTAAACTGCACTTCCATCCCGGTACATTTAACTAAAACAACAAAAACAAATCTGCATCCTTTATTCTTTTTTTTTTTTTTTTAAATTGTGAAAGTGGCGCAACCTGTCGGGGAGAACCTGTTACTTCCTCTCCTAACCACACTTGTTCTCTCGGGAGGTGGGGTTTGGGGGGCAACAACAGTACAAATGTTAATGTGTCAGAAGACAATGATGTCATCACCTAGTAAGCAGAAGGACCATTTTTTCTCAAATTAACACAATGATTTCAGTTTTTTTTTAGTTCAGTAATATTTTTTAAGGTGACAAATATAAAAAAAAAAGAGAACCATTTTATAAGCACAATAAAACACTCCAGGGTATGTGTGTTGAACAGATATTACAGCACTTCCAGGGGCTGAAGGCACTCAGCAGGGTCTTGTGCCTTACTACTCCCCTGGGCGTGCGGTAATATCTGTTCAACAAACACCCTGTCGTGTTTTATTACTTACTTAACATAATTTTGATCAGCAGTACAAGCAAACAATATATCTTTAACTGGAGAGGAAGTCTCTCCTACTTCTAGATACAGTCATACAAAAAATAAAATAAAATGCAAGGATCATCCTTCTCTGCTCTTAGTATCAGAGATGAAAGCAATTCTCACTACACAGTCATACCCTGAAGTCTCAAGTGAAGTCTTAGGCAGACGGATGTGCTATCACAGCTCCTTCCTCTCTTCTGCTTATCTTATCTTAAATGGGGTTTAAATAGCCGCTGGCACCCTTAGAAAAACTTGGAAAAAATGTGAGATTTAGACAGTTCAGTTCATATTTCATGTATTTTCTATGATTATTTAGCTTTTTCTTTATTACTGAGGACAGCTATATGAAAGAGGCTTACTGTCCCTTAGACTGTCTGCTCTTTCTGCTGTCCTACATATGACATCATAATCCGGGTTGCACCTGGAAAAGAGCTTCTGTTCATGGTGCTTTTTCCGGTTACCAACTTTTAAATAAATAAAATAAATAATTCTCTGTTTATGGCATCGTAATTATCCCCACAGCAACAGATTGTGATGTCATAAACAGAACTGTGATGTCAGATGTAGGCAAACAGCCAGAACAGATAGGGCAGTGCACCTGTTTACATGCAAATGTCCTTAGTAATAAAGAAGAATGAGAAATGCAGAAACAATATTAAAATATATGCTGACTTGTGCTAGACATTACATTTTCTCAAAGTTTTCACAACGCTGTCGGGGCTCTTTAAATATATATATTTTGGGTGGAAGGAATCCGATAGACCCCATGTTACACTTCTTGTACTTTTGTAAAAGTAAAGTGTTTTTTATATTTATCCTGCTATGTTGTCATTTTCAGACATGTGATAAAAACATATTTGCAATAGGTGGCAGAAAATGTCTTATTTTAGAAGTGAAATGTTATGTCAGAGTCTTACTTCATAACAGAGTTGTCTGTAATATTTTGAACCTCTGTGGCTAGCTCTAAAGCTCTTGTTGCTATAGAGAAAGTACCTTGTGGTAAGTCTTGCATTCTGTTTGACAGGAACCCTTCTGAAAATGTGTTCTTTTTACTGCCTCAGATAAATTGTCCCTATTCTACAGTTAGTTCCAAACCAGATATTTTTTGTTAAAGGAGCTTGACACTATTTCCAAGTAAGAAACACCTAATTTATTATTGGCTAAACAGCAACATACAGTGCCTTCAGAAAGTATTCACCCCCCCTTGAATTTTGTCACATTTTGTGATGTTGCAAACTCAAATTAAAATACATTTATATGGGATTTTTTTGTCACGTATCTACACAAATTACTCTACAATGTCAAAGTGGAATGAAATTTCTGGAATTTTTTGTATATGTAATTTAAAATAAACACCTGAAATGTTTTGATTTTATAAGTATTCACCCCCTTTGCTATGACACTCCAAATTGAGCTCCAGTGCATCCAATTTCCTTGTGAGATCACTCTAAAACCTGAATGGAGTCCACCTGTGGTCAGTTCAAATGGTTGACATGATTTCAGAGGAAATGCACCTGTCTACATACGGTCCCACTGTTGACAGTGCATGTCAGAGCAGAAACTCTACCATGAAGACCAAGGAGCTGTCCGTAGAACTCTGTGATAGAATTGTGAGGAGACATAGATCTGGGGAGGATATAAAAACATTTCTAGGGTGTTGAAAGTTCCCAGGAGCACAGTCAAGTCCATCATTAGGAAATGGAAAGATTCGAACCACCCAGACTCTTCCTAGAGCAGGCCGTCCTCCCAAACTGAGCAACCGGGCAAGAAGGACCTTGGTCAGGAAATGACCAAGAACCCAATGACCACCCTGACAGAACTACAGAGTTCCATGGCTGAGATGGGAGAACCTGTCCAGAGGGCGACAATCTCTGCAGCACTTCAGATGTAGCCTCTAAGGAGAGTGGCTGGGCGAAGCCACTCCTGAGAAAACCACATAATAGCATGCCTGGGTTTGCAAGAAGGCACGTGGCAGACTCTGAGACCATGTGAAAAGATTCTCTGGTCTGATGAAACAAAATTGAACTCTTTGGCCTGAATGCAAAGCGCTATGCCTGGCGCAAACCGAACACAGCTCATCACCCGTGTAACACCATCCCTACCATGAAGCATGGTGGTGGCTGCATCATGTTATGGGGATGCTTTTCAGTGGCAGGAACTGGGGCACTTGTCAGGATAGAGGGAACAATGAATGGAGCCAAATACAGGCACATCCTTGAGGAGAACCTGCATCAGTCTGCACTAGACCTTGGACTGGGGTGAAGATTTACGTTCCAACAGGTCAACGACCCCAAGCATACAGCCAAAGCAACACTGGAGTGGCTTCAGAACAAGAAGGTAAATGTTCTTGAGCGACCCAGCCAAAGCCCAGACTTGAATCCCATTGAGAATCTGTGGAAAGACTTAAAGATTGCGGCTCACCAACGCTCCCCATCCAGCTTGACAGACCTTGAGCAAATCTGCAAGGAAGAATGGGCAAAAATCCCCAATTCCAGATGCTCAAAGCTGATACAGACATACCCAAGAAGACTCAAAGCTGTAATTGCTGCCAAAGGCTCTTCTACAAAATATTGACTCGGGTGAATACTTAAGTAAACAAGATATTTCAGTTTTTAATGTTTCATAAATTTTTGTTACACAATAAAAATATTTTTGCTTCTTTCAATTGTTGAGTATGCTGTGTGAATCAAGGGAGAAAAAATCATTTCAGTGCATTAAAAATTCTGGTAGTAACACCAAAATGTGACAAAATCCAAGGGGTGGTGAATACTTTCTGAAGGCACTGTAAGTCTAAATTATGCTTGGCAATAAGGTTTTATTTCATTTTATTCCAAAAAAGCAGAAGTAAAGCATTTTTCAGTTGTCATTGTTTAATTCAGAGAAGAGACAATAAATCAAATCTATTTGTTGATTTGTCTCTGGATCAGGTAGTCCAAATATGGACTCAGGACGAGTGCAGATTCTGCAATTTCCACTCAGTTGACGAAAAGATATTGGAGAATGAAATGCTGTATCTGGTGGGTTATGCACACCAACTGTTAGAAAGAAAACAGACGTCCGGTGACGTCATGAATGTGTGAGCAGCTCAGAGCGCGAGGCTCCCCGTGGGTTTAATTAAATAACCTCTTAAAACACAGTTAATCTCTGTAAAACAACATCTATTGAATCTGCTAGAGGTGCACGATGCCGAGGAAGAGAGGTATGGATAAAACAGAGCCCCCGAATCGCACGGATTGCAACAGATCACAGCCTGAAGATTCAGACAGTGAAGACTCACAGGCCTCATCGACCTCCCGCCATAGCACAACACAGGCCGATCAAGTTCCCCATACAATTCTGCAGAGACAAATGACCCAAATGCTCTCTGAAATACGCGAATTTCGGAAAGAAATGAGATCCACGGTGGCAGGGTTGAGAACTGATCTAAGCAAATTGGAGAAACAACAGGAGGGTGCAGAGGAACAGCTAACAATGACTGACCAGAGGGCGGATGAAGCAGAGAGAGAGCTATAATTCAGCTACACACGCAACTCAAGGCCTTACAAAAACGTGTCGAAGATACGGAATGTAGAAGCCGCCAAAATAACATTTGTCTGTCGGGGCTCCCGGAAGGTGCTGAAACAGCTGAATTTCTTTCTTTTATGCAGAGTCTACTGAGGGAAACCTTCCCCTTACCTGAAAATACAACTTTGGAGATGGAACGAGTCCACCGTTCGTTGGGGCCAAAACTGCCTGCTGGAGCTCGCCCGCGAACAGTCCTTATCAAGTTTCTCCGGCATCAGGAGAAAGAAACCGTGCTGCACACCGCATGGAAACAAGGCAAAGTGCTTTACAGAAATAATCAGCTCTTTTTTGAAAATGATTTTGCCCCAGAAGTTATGGCACGCCGGAAGATGTTCTTTCCAGTGATGAAGGCTCTTAAAGGGGCAGGAGTCCGTTTCCGAACCTTATATCCAGTGAGGCTGCTGGTACACTTCAAGGAGGGCCCTACTGTGTTTGATTCAGCACTCAAAGTAACAACGGAGCTCCAAACCAGGAAACTGGAGATCCCAAAGCAGCATGCCAATGATGGAGTCCCAATCGCCGCAAAATTGGCACAAAAAGTATGGACTGTTGAGCAGCGAGAAGCACGGAGAAGACAGGGGGCTGAAGCTATCCAGACTGTCGTGAATACTTTAAAAGCTAGAACCCAAGAACATTCAGAACCCGAACTGAGTTTCAGTAGAGCAGCGACCTGAATTCCTAACCACAAGTATTTTTCGGAAGGTTTTCTCTTTTGCCGGGATTGGAAGGCCCCCTGGACTTGGCTAATATTGCATCATGTCCATTTCAGTATAGTTTGAATCTGTTTTACTGCTGTGGAGCGGGTGGAGAAGACACAGGTATATTTTGAGAACAACTGGGGGTGGTCGTGGTGGAGGGTTGGCAGGGTGATGGGGGAGGGTTTTGGCAGGTTCCCTCGAATTAAGTCCTCCAGCTTTGGGCGCGTCTGAGATTGCCGAACTTCCCTGACTTGGGCTGAGAAGCATGGTCTGGTCTTGCGAGGCGGTGGCTGGTCCTGCTCCTGCACTGGGCCGAGTGGCCAGGTAAATGGTCCTCGACCTGGGTGAGGAGGCAGCTCAATGGCCATAGGACAGCTTTTTACACAGCGACTGGGCTATCTTGTTTTTCAGACTTAGGGAGTTCTGAAATGTGAAGGCCAGAATTGGATCTATCATGCTCAGAGCGGAGAACTGCTCGCTTGGGGGGGGGGGGTCTTCAGCCGGGCCCCGAACTCCATATGGATTAAACTTCTACATGGGGTCTTTCACACTGGCGCTGGAAGTGAGATAGGAGGGTGAAGTTTGGATTCGGAGGGTATATGAAGGAGCCGGGGAAAGGGGGGACCTCCTTTATTATTGTAAGGGACCGAGGAGTTCTGTATGCTACTGCTGCCTGGATTATTACCTGCCTTTTGTTACGGGTCGGTAGCCGGGAGTCTCCTGTAATGAAAGGGAAGCGGATTGCGACTGTGGGCGCAGGTGTGGCTACAAGATGAATAGGTCGCAGTAGTCCGCGTTCATCTCGGCCTACCCGGATGTTCGCTGAATAGATTGTGGCCGAACTGCTTTGCAAAGGACTGTGACGAAGTGGCCGGCCCCTAACATCACCATTGAGATTGTCTGACAGGGGACTCACGGCTCAGCCTGATTATCCACAAGGTTACACTGTGGCTGAAGGAGATGGTGGAGGCGGATGCCTCGTTGGGCCGCCACACGATGCGGGAATTTGGGTTGTGGTTTGGCGGTGGAGTCAGGGGAGGAGCGCATGGATGGGAGACAGAGGCTAGAGGGGAGATCTGGGCAACTCGATTTTGCTTTACTCTAGTGAGTTGGTGGTATTAGATCTCCTCTCTAAATATGGAACGTTGGAGTTTTGCCATTGCAGCTGCTGTGTCCTCATCTGGTAGCCCACTCGAGTAAGCCACTAAATAGGCCATATAGGCCGAGATGGAACTGACAGATGGGGCGCGACCCGCTGTGGCCCCTGGCTCCCTCTGCCATGCTATAAACCTGGACATAAACATAGCTGATTGCAGGCATCTGATCGAAACCTTTAAATAAGCTCTGTTAAGAAGGAGAGTATTGGTTTCTGGGGGTGGGGGGGAGGCTGGATTGTAATTCTAGAAGGCTACAAGTGGGTTTTGGGTGGAGTCTTCTGGGAAGAACAACAACGTTTCTTTCCCATGCCTTAGATCTAGGGTAGTGGTGGGAGTTAGGTAATGATCGAGTCGAGCAGGGGAAGGGGCAATTGAAATGAGGGGGAGGAACAGACTTTACTCTCACCCACCATGCAGAGCTGTGACGCTCAGGTCGAGAGTACCACTGTTGACTGGACTGGCCAGGGTGCCAGGGAAACCAAGATCCCTCCCCAGGGAATAGTGGGGAGGTGAGAACACTGGGAAGATTCTGCATTTCCCTGCCTGAGCCAGGGGAATGGGATACTTCATCGGAGAGTTTGAGCCTCACCAATAGACACCCCTGGGCCTTGAAGTGGATGCGGAGAGGGTACCCCACTATATATAGTGGGTCTACAAGCTGTTTAGGTGGTGCCTCATCTCGGTATTCGGCCAGATATGATAATAAGGATGGCTCTAGACGGTGTCCACCCAGGGATTTTGAGGGTTAAATGAGATAAAACCAGGTACTACCTATATATTCTGAACTCCCTCTAACAGTCCGGGTGGTCATTGCTTCTGGATACATAAACCACTCCCGAGATGAGGGAATTATTGAACAGGAGTGGCGGGGAAGGAGGGAACTGACATCAGAGTGTGAGGAAGAGATTCTAAGTTTCAATCTAACACGATCGTACTTAATTGATTCCAAAAGTCTGTGGGTAGGAAGGATAAGGGATCATGGGTAGGGAGGGATCATAGCAGTGAAACAATATATAAATAAAGGATTCCTGTTACTCGGTGAAGCCCAGACGGTGATCCGGGGCTGGCTGGGAGTCACTGCTCCTGCCGTCTCTCAATCAGGCCTGGACTGGAGGCCCGGCACTGTCTGGGGCTCGTGTCCGGTTTTGCCTACTTCTCATTTGGCCCCCGGTGATTTGGGAGCTTCCATCGGAGAGGACAGGGGCAGCCTCGCTGGACATGAGCATAACTTCCAAGGGTGTTGAATCCTAACTTCATTGCGGGACCTCGGCCCCGAGACTCCGTACGGTGGGGCTGAGAGTGGGGAACCTACCCTAGTATTGGGGATGGCCCCTTAAACCACTCTGAACAGGTCCTTTAGGACAATGACAAGAAGGTAGGGGACTACTAAAACCCCCATACAGCACACAGAGGTCGATATTTCCCACCACTTAGTAGGTGCTTCTCTTACATATCTGACCCTGGGGGAGCTCATACCTCGCGGCTCTAGTCACCAAACCCAATTACCCCTTTCCCCTTAGGTACTAGGTACCTAAGGTCCTCAAATAAAAGAGGACCATGAAGGTAGGACCCTTGGTTCCTACCAGTGATCAGGGCATAGCCCAGATCTGTGGAAGTACCAACTGTTCTATGTTTGTTTCTACGGCCACGTTGGCTAGTAGGTTTTGTCTTTGCTCAATGTTGTATGTTCATGTTAATGGTTGTATTGTCTTTATTGTTGGGTCTGTGAACAGGTCATCAAACTTAATCTGGCCATTGTGTTTGCAAAATATATGGGTTATGAGGGCACCCCATGGGGGGACGGGGGTGCCAGTGTACCAGTGTCTCAATGACAAGACATGATGCATTCACCAAAGTTAAAATTGCTCTCTTTAAACATAAATGGGCTGGCTTCTCCAATTAAAAGGTCTAAAATACTGACATACCTCCGAAGAACTAAGGCAGATATAGCCTTTCTCCAGGAGACGCATATGAATCCAGTGGAACACTCCAAGCTTGCTAAATTAAGTATGAGACAGGTATTTTATGCCTCATATAAGGGTGGTAGAAGTAGAGGGGTGGCCATAATAGTTCCATCTTATACCCCGTATCAACCAGAACTGACTTGGTCGGACCCTGAAGGCCAACTAGTCCTTACCTGAGGGAAACTCAACAATGAGGAAATTACCCTAGCTAATATATACCTCCCATCCGGCATTACTGTTACACAACTAAGACCCTTGCTGGATAGGGTGGTGAATTTCACCAAGGGCACCCTATTGATGTCCGGGGATTTTAACCTGATGGCAGATCCAAAGTTAGACTTCACAAGAGGGAGGCCACAGAAATTAACGGCAACTCAGAAGTTCTTTAATAAGTTTGTTTCAGAGATTGGGTGGTGTGATATATGGCAGAAATTACACCCTCATACGAGAGAAATTACTCATATTACTCTTTGGTTCACCGCACATACTCAAGTATAGATTATGCCTTCACCCAAGTGGAAAAGCTGTATGCTGTATGCGACGTGCAGCTAGGAGATATATCTATCTCGGACCACGCACCCATGATTACGCAGTGGGACCTGGGCATTCAGCCTAAAACAACTCAGTGGAGACTAAATCCTTTTTATTTATGGTCCAAAGAATTTAAGGAATTCATCTCAGACAAGATTTCTGAGATTATGGCTGACAACCCGGCCTCAGACACCACTCCCTCGGTTTATTGGGACACAATAAAAGCAGCCTTAAGGGGGCATATACTTAAAGATGCGGCACAGAAGAAAAGACAGCGTGGAGAATATAGAGCCAAACTTGAAGAAACACTTCATTTTCTACAACAGGCACACAAGCAAGGAGATGATTCCCTCCTCCCCCAGATACAACAAACCAAGCAAGAATTAGATAAACTTGCTCTACAACAAACCGAAATAGCCCTAGCATTTCTGAAACAAAGATACTATGAAGTTGGCCTGTGGGCCACCCATCTGCTTGCATACCAAATCCGTAGACAAAGAAAGGCAGCAACGATAGTGACTATTAGGCACCCGGTCGGGGGACAGCCTCTATCTAAGATACATGATGTTGTCGAAGCCTTTAAGGCATATTACAGTAACCTGTATAGCCCGGAGTCTAGTCCCTCCCCAGATAGCTTGTCATCATATATTGAGACACTTTCCTTGCCCACCCTAGCAGAAGAATATAGAGACTCTCTCATGCAACCTATAACAGGCACCGAGATAGCACAGACTATAACCAACTCCAAGTCCCAGAAAGCTCCAGGACCTGATGGGTACGGAGCGGAATTTTACAAGGCCGCTAGGGCTCAGATCCTGCCCACACTCCTCCGTGTTTTTAACTCTATATTGCAGGGTGATTCACCCCCAGAGTCCTGGTCCTATGCAACCATATTGGTGACCCCCAAACCAGGGAAGAATCCCCAGGACTGTGCATCATATAGACCAATTTCGGTACTAAATCAGGACTATAAATTATTTATGAGTATATTGGCCCATCGCATGGATCAAGTCCTCCCTTTCTTAATTCACAAGGACCAAACGGGTTTTGTGAAGGCACGTACCACCACTGATAATATCAAGCGCTCTCTCTATCTTGTGGACCGAATGTGCAGTACAGATACTCCAGCGGTACTAATCAGTCTTGACACAGAGGAGGCCTTCGACAGGGTTGCATGGCCTTTTCTGTATTCTGTCCTTGACAAATTTGGTTTTCCCTCTGGCCTCATTCAAGTCTTACAAAACATATATTCTGCGCCCCGGGCTTGTGTAAGAGTGAATGGACATCATTCTGACTACTTTCAACTTAAAAGAGGCACCCATCAAGGTAGCCCATTATCCCTGTTATTATTCGCAGCAATTATAGAACCCCTAGCACAACAATTCCGAGACTCCCCTCACATACGGGGAGTTTTTTGGGGGGATACGGAACACCGAATTGTCTTATATGCGGATGACTTACTTCTATATCTCTAAAATCCTGAACAATTCATACCAGCGGTTTGCCAAATCCTGGATGCGTATGGAATGATGTCAGGCTATAAATTAAATTTGACTAAAACCGAAATACTCACATTCAATTATGCACCTACACAGGGAATAGTGGATGCCCTACCCGGTAAGTGGAATCTGGCAAAGCTAAAATACCTAGGCATATATATTCCCCGGGAGGGAATAAACTATTGTAAACATAACTACTCCCCTTTTATGACACAACTAAAGCAGGATTTACAGACTTGGTCTGTTTTACCACTGAGCCTAACGAGGTAGATAGAACTAATTAAGATGATAACTCTCCCTAGAGCATTATATTTATTTCAAAATGTTCCCTTATTTGTGTCTCTAAAGACCTTTAAAGAAATCAACTGCCTAATGCGGGATTTTGTATGGGCAGGTCGGAAAGCTCAGGTGCACCTTAAGGTACTGTCCCTTGCACAAACTGACAGTGGCCTAGCCCTTCCAGACCTAAAGTACTACCAACAAGCAGTAACTATGGTACACATAATGGCAAGACAAAACAAAAATACTCATCCACACTGGATGGAAATGGAGAAAATACTGATGAATGACACAACATACTTTCGGGCAATTTATCGACAAGCGGCGGGAGAAATGGCCTGCCCAACTACTAACCCTTGGTTGGCAGGTCAATTTCAAAATTAGAACGTACTTAAAAAGTCACACAAACTGTCATCCTACTTGTCACTCCTATGTCCGATTCAGGCATTGCCAGATTTTCCTCCCAATACTCTGGACTCTGGGTTTAATACACGGGACGGCCTTGGGCTGAGGTACCTGTCACAAATCATGACACGGGGAATAATTTGTTCATTTACAGAAGTCCAGGCAAAGTTTCATTGGCCACGAAGAGACTTTTACTGATATCTACAACTCCAACATTATGTAGAAAGCTTGCCCCCGTTTCTGCGAAATCCAGAAAATTACGCAGCACCAATTTGGTGCCAAATCTCCCTGAACAGTTCAGGGAAGCAGGGCCACTTGATTTCCCTATATTATCAATCTTTGAACTCACAGGGAGAGGTATTCACCGAAAACATTCGTGTGCGATGGCGTGAGGAGTCGGGCTGCCAGCTAACCATCTTAGATTGGCGATTGGCGTGCAGCTACACCTCTAAGGTTACGAGCTCAGGTCAATGGTGAGAATATGCCTGGAAGGTTTTGATACGATACTTTAGATCACCCAAGGTCACTAAACACTACTCATTAAATAAAACTGCGGAGTGCTGGAGGAAGTGTGGCGAGCGAGAGGCCAACCTGACCCACATTCTGTGGACATGCCCGGTACTCTCCAACTTCTTAAAGCAGCTGGAGGGACAACTTCAGGAGCTTATCGACCCACAGTTTCGGTTGACTCTGAAGATGTACTTGTTTCTAGTACTGCCTAAGCCCTAACGAAGCCCAAACACAAGATACCTGCTTTTACTGCTCCTTACAGCTGCTAAAAAGGTAATAACTAGGCAGTGGTTAACAATGAATGTCCCAACCATTCAGGACTGGTGGGAAATCACCCGGCAAATTTATAACATGGAAAAAATGACATATAATATAAATGAACATGGGGAGGTTTTCTCCGAGAGATGGGCACGGTGGCAGATATATTATATGCTAATAGATCCCACTTTTGTACCCTAGGGTAGATGATCCTGAGGGGCCTTATAGGCTCTGATTCCGGCGGTTGCACCCTGTCTCTGAGGGGCTTGGGCCTGGTTTACCCCCATCCCCCCTCCCCGCCCTCTGGTCTGGTTGGAGCCCTAGCACAATTGAAAGGGAGGATCATACCTGCTTAGATTGACCAGAGCGACAAGTCTAAGAGGGGAAAGTTCGATGGACCAGAGAATGACCAACTCTTATTTACATGTAAGTTAAGATGCCTATGGAATTTTAAATTAGGGCATGACTAGATTGTAACCCTCTTGGGAGCAATAAACTGACTGAAACAAACATTGGATCTTATGTGGAGGTACTATATGAACCCTGAAAATCGAATGTATTATTGGACCAGTTGTAAATGCAGTGTATAAAATCACAACTGTAGACCTATGTGTATATAAGTTAAAATCTGAATAATAAAAAGAATATTTAAAAAAAAAAGAAAGAAAACAGAAAGTGACGTACAAGAAATATGTGGAAAAAAGGCAGAAATGTGTGTAAGTGTGATTTTTTTTTTTTTTTTTTTTTACCATTTCCCCTGAAATATCAGAGACTCTTTAAAGATGTAGTAATGTCACATTACAGGCAACTGGCTGTCTCTGCTTGTCATGGTCTCCTGACTTGGCATGCAGTCATTGTATTCAAGGCATGCATTGCATACCCATAAATTAGTGTGTCAACTTTTTTTTTTTTTTGATTCAGTAGTACAGTCAATCGGTACTCTCCTGCCATCTCTGTCATTCTGATGAGATGTTAAACTGAGGTCCTGACTGCCTATTCTGGTAGTTATTCAGGTGGACATTAAAGATTCCATGGTGCTTCTCAAAGAGTCGGGGAATTTTTGTTAAAAAGAAAAAAACTAATACAGGAACATTACATTATTTTATATCTCAAAATAAAAGCATAACAAAAATACGCACAATAAAGGAAAGAAAACCAAAAGCTAATATATATATACATAGTCCCCAAAACAGTGGATCTTAGTTTGAGGCTATCACTTGCAGCAGGCCATCATTGGTAGGAGTAAGCCGATAGTCACCAGGACCACACAGAAACCTTTCTAGCTAGCAGTCTACCAGAAGGGGACGCCCACTTTCAATGTCAGTGGCTGATGTCAACCTATCCTATAGAAGGCGGTCAGCCCCCACACCTTCCCCAGTTCTTTCCCACCATCTATCCTTGCACGTCAGACCAGTGACACTGCTACAGATTCAGTCAACCGTCATTTTCCTGCATTTACCGTGCTTTGTTATTTTTTCATTTTATAAAGTTAAACATCAAGTTTTTCAGTGTTCCTTTCTCATGTTCATGTCTTTTCAACCATCTTCTTCTGACAGCTTCACAAAGTGTGCCTGTGGTAAATAGATCCCAGACAAGAGTGGCCACTCTGCTTGCCTCTTCTGCCTTGGCCCAGACCATGACGTTCATGCCTGTGAGGTCTGCCAGAAGTTTAACCCGGCCACCAGGAGATGGCACCAGAAGACCCTGGAAAGTCATCGCCTCTAGCAGAAGGTCACCCTAATGGAACGTGAGCTGCGGACCTGGAGGTCCTTTGCCTCCCTGACCCAGTTCTCAGGCTCTTCTTCATCCTAATCCAAGAACAAATCTTTGGGGAAGCACAAACACTAGGACAAGGACCAGGACTGACTCCTATCCGTCTCCCACTCGCGGTCTTCGCATAAGGCTCCACTGACCATGTCAGGGTCTTCCTCACTTGGGGGGTGACCCTCCTCAGCACCGCATGTCCTTACCCCCTTCAGGGCTGCAAGTGGCCCCACCACCCAGCCATATCTCTGTTATGGGTGGCAGCTGCTTGGGGTAGGGTCTTCCATATCCTGCCCCCTCCAGCACCTGCTTTTTCTGCCCTTGTTTTTTGTGGGCTCCTCAACAGGTGGCTCGGTTGGCGCTCCTTCGCTGAGTGTGGGTGCTGCTGGTGCCAGTTCTGTATCTGCTGCCCCATCACCTGTGCCCCTGATGCTGGTCTCCACCTCTGGGACCTCCATCAGTCCTGCCCCTGTTTCGCAGGGGCAGGTGCTGCAGGGCACCAGCACCTCCCAGAGCCTGGTCTCTCCTCAGCCTTCTCCAGTGGGACCCTCCACTTGGAGCCCTCCTCTCTGGCACCAGCCTCTCCTATACAAGCACCTGTCGATCCCCCTTTGGCGTCACCCGAGCCAATGCCTGCTGGGCCTGCACCCATCCTCCCGCAGCCTACAGGCCCTTCTCTGGCCCTGCTGCCTTCAGCACCAGCAAGGCCTTTGCCAGCCCTCCCACTACTAATGCCTGGGTACCTGCACCAGTCCTCCCATTGCCTCTTCCAGGGGGACTGATGCCTGTTATGCCTCCAACTCCTGTGGGGCCACAGCCTGGGTATCCTGCTCTGATGCCGGGGGGATTTGATGCTGGCCTACCCCTACCCAGTGCCTGGGGGAGCAGCGCTGGCTTACCCATACCATGCACCTCTTGGACCCCAACCAGGCTATAACTACCTGACACCCCGGGGGCCGGCACTGGTGCCTGCGATGCCTCTGGCTCCTGTGGGGCCATAGCCTGGCTATCCTGCTCCAATGCCGGGGAGTCTGACACTGGTCTACTGCTACCCAATGCTTGGGGGACTGGTGCTGGCTTACCCATACCTTGCACCTGTTGGACCTCTGCTGGGCTATAACTACCCAACACCCGGGTGGCCAGCGCTGGTGCCTGTGGACTACCATGGCTTGATTTCCATGCTGCGGGCCTTCATGTGGTCACAGGTCCCTTCTCCTGGCAGGTTGATCCAGTCGTACCTCTAAGGGCCTCCTCTGGACCCCCTACCATCATCCCCAGCCCACCCAGGCCTGAGTGCTCCTCGTACTTCTAGGAGCCCTACTGATGTGGGCACCCCAGCTCACCCAGTCAAATGCCAGCCTGATGACAGTGGGGATGACGACTCAGCCACCGACTATGTTGACAGTTCTGAGTCTTAGTCCATTTTAGCAGACTCCTCATGAGATGAAAGGGAGCCCAGTAATGTCCCCAAATCTCCTCCTGATGACCACACATTCATGGACATTGTAAAGCATAACCAAGCCACTGTGGGGTGGGAGACAGAGGAACAGGACCCAGAGCATCGCTTCCTGGCAGTCTACCTTCATCAGCGTGACGCTTCCCACTTGGTGGTCCCTCCACCGCCCTTCATTGAGTCTTACGAAGATGTTACCAAGGTCACTTGGCACCCCCTCCCCAAATTCGGTTCCAGTGGTATCTAAGAAGGCTCACTGACTTCACCATGTCCCTTGTGGAAAATCCTACTTTGGTGAGCTCCCAAAAGTAGATTTGGTTGTCATTAATGTGGCCCATGAATGCACCAAGAGGCTGAAGCACCTCAGCACCCTCCCTCCAGACAGAGAATCTCGACAGCTGGACCAAATGAGCAAGTGAGCCTTTGCATCTGCCACCCTGACAATCCAGGCCCTGAACTATTTGGCCCATATAGTGCAATACCAAAACCTCTTGTGGGGCCATGCCAGGGAGGATGTCATGGCCATGCCAGATGATCCCTCAAAGCAGCAAACCCTTCAGATCAATAAGACTGGGTCAGACATCAGTACCTACATCCTCAATGCGGCCTATGATGCCATGGATGCCTCAGGCTGGGCGGCTGCCTTCGACATTAGTATGAGGTGCCATGCTTGGCACACAGTCTCAGGCTTCTCTCCAGATGTCCAGTCTAGCATTATGGATGGTTCCTTTTGGCATCCCAAGCTGTTTTGGGGAGGTATTTAAGACATTATCTCAGAGCTCCAAACTTCCAGGTGGGCCCTGAATTGGTCCACTCCATGTACCACACCCAGTCGAAGTCGGGTCAGGGGACCCTCTTTCGCCACTCATCCCCTAGGCAGGCCCAACCCCTACCCAAAGCCCATGGCAAATGCAAGGCAGGTGATGCCCTTCCCACCCCAGCCCCTTCCCAGGCCACTAGAGAAGCGACTGCAGCCCAGCCAGGAGCTGCCTCCACCTCCTGACTCCTTGCCAACCCCCCTCCCATAGGGCTTCAGGAGGTGGTGGTCGTGGATCATTTCTACTGCCACCTGGACAGGTGGAGGGCAGTTACTACAGACAACTGGGTGCTGCAGCTCATTGAGCATGGTCACACTCTAGAGTTCCTGGAGTGGCCTCCAGAAAATCCTCCAGGTCTGGCCGCGTATGCTCCAGGCCATGTCCCCCTCATACAGGGCAGAGATTCAAGTCTTACTTCAAAAGAAGACTGTAGGGCCCATTTCCTGGTCCCAACAGGGAAGAGAGTTCTAGTCCCACTTCTTCCTGGTTCCCAAGTGGACAGGAGACCTCTGGCCTATCCTGGACTTGAGTAGCCTCAACCTGAACATAGAGTACAAATGGTTCTGGATGGTCACTCTTCAGGGATTGTTGCCCCTGCTTCACCAGGGGGACTGGCTCTGCTCTTTGGATATGCATGATTCTTACCTGCACATCAAAGTTTTTGCATCCCACCGGCGCTTCCTATGCTTCCACTTTCAGGGAGAGCATTACCAATTTCAGGCTCTGCCCTTTGGCCTCTCCTCAGACCCCAGGATTTTTACCAAGTGTCTGGTGGTGGTGGTGGCAGCAGCCTTGAGGCAACAGGGTTTTTACGTCTTTCGCTACCTGGAGGACTGGCTATTGGCAGCCCTGTCCAGGGACCGGCTGCTACAAACTCTTGCGAGGACTTGCAGCCTGTTCCAGGCTTTGGGCATTACCATCAATCTGCCCAGATTATTTCTCACCTCCTGCCAGCACCTTCTTTACATAGGGGCAGTGCTGGACATGGTTCAGGGCAAGGCCTTTTTACTTTCCAACAGAGCGGAGAGCCTGATGGCTTAGGCCCACCTTCTTTTCTCCAACTGCCATGTTCCGGTGAGGGAGTTCTTGAGGCTTTTGGGCCTCATGGCTGCAGCCATTGCCAAAGTTCCCTTATCAAGGCTGCACATGAGAATCCATCAAGGGACACTGTGGTTCAAGTGGGACCAGTGCATAAACACCCTGGATCAACCAGTGCTGGTGTCGGGCCCAGTCAAGAAGGTGCTATTGTTGTGCCTGGTTCCCAGCTATCTGTTTCGGGGAGTTCTCTTTTCTGTACGTCTCCCTCAGCAGATTCTTATGAAGGATGCCGCTGGTCTCAGTTGGGGAGTCCACATGGGGACCCACCAAACTTAAGGGACTTGTTCCAAGATTGAGAGGGATCTCCAGATCAATGTACTGGAGATCCAGGCAGTCTAGTATGCCCTGCAGGTCTTCCAGACTCAGCTCTCCCTGGGTCTGCTCTTGGTTCAGACAGCCAACGTGCACGTAGTTTATTACATAAACAAGCAACGGGGGACTCATTCCTATGTCCTGTACAAGGAGGTGATGAGAATCTGGTATTGGGCCATCAGTCACAGCCTGGAACTCTTGGCCATCCATGTTCCCTGCAACCAAATAGTCCTGGTGGACAGCCTAAGTCGATCGCGGTCAAGAGCTCATGAGTGGGAAATTCTGACCTTCATGGTAGAAGACCTCTTTGACAGATGGGATCAGCCTGAGTTGGACCTGTTTGTGTCCCTACTAAATTCGAAACTGCCACTTTTCAGCTCACTAGATCCAGGACCAGGAATTTTCTGGCAAGACGCATTGTCCCTCTCCTGGACTGGGAGGTTTTCTGTATGCCTTCCCTCCCTTCCCGCTCCTTCAACAAGTTCTGATCAAACTTCAGATGGAGAGGGCTACAATGATCCTCATCACTCCTTTCTGGCCTCATCAGATATGGTTCCTCTTACTACAGCAACTGGTGGTGGAACCTCTGCTGTCCCTGTCTCTGTGCACAGACTTGCTTTCCCAGTAGTGGGGCACCCTGGTCCATCTGGACCTCAGATCTCTCCATCTCTGGCTCTTGAGGACATAGCTATAGCCAGATTCGGGGTCTCTCCCAGAGTGGCTGATGTTTTGGTGGCCGCCAGGAAGCCCTCCACCACAGCCACCGACTCCATGAAATGGAAGCACTTCACTGTTTGGAATGCCTTGCACCAGTTGGATCCCTTCACCTATCCAGTGGATCAGGTTTTGGAGTACCTTCTGTTCCTCTCAGATTCGGGATTATGGTACTCCTTTATTAAGGTACATCTCTCTGCCATCTCTGCATATCATGTACCTGTGGATGGGTACTCACTGACTCAGCTCGACATGTCCTGCACATTGTTGTGGGGCATTTTGCACTTGAAGCACCCAATGAAAAAACCCTGTCCCACCTTGGGACCTTAATTTTGTGTTGGAAAAGCTTATGCTGCCTCCCTTTGAACTAGTCGCATCTTGTGAGCTACACTTTCTGTGGTGGAAAGCATTATTTTTAGTTGCTATTACTTCAGCTCAAAGGATTTCAGAGCTTCAGGTCCTCGTGTATGAAGCCTTATTTAGTTTTTCAGTAGGACAGGGTGTCTGTGTACAAATCCTAAGTTTCTGCCTGAGGTGACATCAGAGTTTACTTTGAATCAATCCATCCACCTGCCTATTATTTGGAGCATTCCAATCAAGGGAACGCATTGCGCCATACCTCAGATGTGCATAGAATTCTGAGGTACTATACACACAGGACTAATCAGTCTCGGAAGTCCAACCACTTGTTTGTTTCATTTGCCCCTGGGAAAGAGGACGTCCCAGTGTCCAAACAGTGTTTGTCAAAGTGTTTAGCAAATTGCATTGTTTACTGTTACCAGAAGTATGGCAAGGAACTTGCTGGTGGGATTAAGGACCATTCTACAAGAGGTATGGCCGCAACAGTGGCTTGCTTCCATAATATATCAACCACTGACATCTGCACTGCTGCTACCTTGAGTACTGTTCACACCTTTACCAAGCATTACAGTCTGGACATTGCCTCTAGGCGTCGAGCCAACTTCAGCCTAGCTGTCCTCCAAGGTCTTCTCACTTAGACTGTTATTTTTTTAGGCTATCGCCCGATATGCCTGTCTGTAGTACCAGAACTGCTTGAGACTGTGTCCTACTGGTGATTGCCTGCTGCAAGAGATACCCTTGAAGTAAGATAAGAAAAAATTACTCACCATAGTAATCTTGTTTCTTCATAGGGATCACTCATTATGATTAAACTTAATGCAGTCAGCCTCCTGTGTTGAACTGCCTGGAGAAATGGAATTTTATGCAAATTATGGAATTCTCAGGTGGCTCATGACACTTTCAAACTGCTGCCCTAGCAACTGCTGCACTCTGAGTACTTCAGATTCTTACGGAGCCTAACTGGGTAAAAGACCCACTAGCTAAAAATTAACAACATTAAAATAACATTTTTGCCCTTTCAGGTCAAAACATCCTTAACCAACAAACTTAAGAAACTTTAAGACCACCTGGATACCATCTGGTTAAATAAAGTGAGTCTCTACCTTAACTAATATATGAGAAAAGAAAATACCCCAATGCAGGGATGCAGAGCAACTTCTATAGGTTCTAGTAGGGGAGATGGGGAGGGTCTTTAATCATAATGAGTGATCTCTTTGAAGAAACAAGATTACTATGGTGAGTAATTTTTCTTCTAACCACAGAATTCACTCATTATGATTAAACCTAATGCAGACTACCAAGCAGTACCTTTGGAGGTTGGGCAGAGAACCTATTTTGGAAACAAGCTCTGCAGTACTGCTGTACGAAACCTAGCATTACCTCTGGATTGCAAGTCCAGGCTGTAATGCTTTGTGAAGGTGTGTACTGTTTTCCATGTAGCTGCTTTACAGATTTCTAGTAGTCGAATTTCTCTTGAGGCTGCCACTGAAGCAGCTGCGCTCCTGGTGGAGTGTGCTCTCAGGCCCAGAGGTACCTGTTTACCCACCTTACTATAACAAAACTGTGTGCATGCCACTATCCAGCAAGCAATTGTATGTTTTTTTGCAGCTGTGCCCTTACCAACTTCACCATATGTGAGAAAGAGCTGTCACTGACTTGTCCTGTAGGACTTGGTTCTGTCAATGTAGTGGCTAAGTGCCCTTTTGACATCAAGGGAATGGAGTCTCCTTTCTGGAGAACTGGAGTTGTCTGTAAAGAAGACAGGTAGAGTGATAGACTGATTCAAGTGAAAATCAGATACCACCTTGGGAAGGAATTTTCTATTAGTCCAGGTAACCTTATCCCTGTGGAATGAGATGTAGTCCACATCTATGCACAGGGCTTGTAATTCACTGATCCTTCTGGCTGAAGTAATGGAAACCAGGAAAACAGTTTTCCAAGCGACATACTTCAGTTCTGCAGTTGCCATAGGTTCGAATGGTGCATCCATGAGTTTAGCAATGCAAACATTTAGATTCCAGGCCGGAACCGGTTCCCTTAGGGGAGGGTGTAGAAGATTAAGGCCTTTAAAATATTTTCTAAATACTGGATGAGAGGCCATAGACCTCTCTTTACCAAGTGACAGGTAAGCAGAGACTGAAGCTAAGTGGACCTTGAGGGTGGAAGGCTTCAGACCTAAGGAATGTAAATGTGTACGATAATCTCAAAGAATAGCCAAATCAGCCCTGACAGGGCTCACACCCTTACCTGTACACCATAAAGTAAATATTTTCCACTTAGAGGAATATGTTTTCTTAGTAGAAGGCTTCCTGGAACCCCTAAGCACTGTCAGCACCTGTTCTGATAGGTTTAGGTTAGCAAATTCTAAGTCCTCAAGAGCCACGCCTTGAGTCTCAGTGATTTGAGATTGGGGTACAGGATCCTGCCCTGAGAAGGGGTTAACAGGTTGTGCATCCTGGGCAAGTGGCTAGGGGGAACCGCTGACAGAGACAGCAGAAGAGAGTACCAGTGCTGTCTCACCCAATCCGGAGCCACCAGTATCGTTTTTGCTGGTTGGGACCTCAATTTCAGTAGGGTCCTGAAGATCAAAGGAAAGGGAGGGAATGCATACAGGAACTTCCCTGTCCAGTCCAGGGGAATTGTGCACCTTAGAGGAGCCTGCAGCAGTACACTGGAAGCTGGTGGTTTTCTGTGGAGGCAAAGAGATCCACCTCTGGACAGGGGCGTAGCTACAAGGGTGCAGGAGGTGCAGTGGCACCCAGGCCCACAAGGTTTGAGGGGCCCAAATCATAATGTTGATGTTTATTTAAAACTAGGGAGGGGCCCTGTAACATCGTCTTGCACCCAGGCCCTCTGGGGATTTGCTACGCTACTGCCTCTGGAATGCCCCATTTCCTGAAAATTGTACTGAGTACTTGAGTATTCAGACACCACTTGTGGTGGTCTTGACTTATCCTGCTTAGAGAGTCTGCCAGTACATTGTATTTCCCTGGAAGGTGTATGGCTGACAGGGATAATCCCATAGAGTATACCAGGGACCACAGTCTCATTGCTTCTGTGCACAGCAGATCTGACCTGGTACCTCCTTGCTTGTTGATGTAATACACGGTTGTGGTGTTGTCTGTTCTGACTTGCACCACCTTGTTTTGTAGGAAAGGAGCAAATGTTTTTAGAGCCAGGTAAATAGCCCTGAGCTCCAAGAGATTTATGTGCAACAGAGACTCTTGGGGGAACCATGTGCCACTTGCTGTGTGTTCTAACATGTGTGCCCCCCAACCTAGAAGAGAGGCATCTGTTGTCAGGATTTTTGAGGGTTGTTCCCTTATAAAAGGTACACCCACCCTGAGGTTATGCTCATTCAGCCACCATTGTAAAGCCTGGACTAAGCTTTTTGTGACTGGAACCAGTTTGGACATAGGATCCATCCTTTGAGACCAATACTGTCTGAGACGGAACTGAACATCTCTCATTTGAAACCTGGAGCCCATTACCACTGCAGTGGCAGATGCCATGTGGCCCAGTAGCCTGAGAAATTCTCTGGCTGATTTAGGTCTCCCGGACACAAAGTATTTTGCAATCTGCAGAATGCTTGCCACCCTGTCTTGTGGCAGGAGGGCTCTGCCCTGTCTGGTGTTTAGTTCTGCTCCAGTAAACTCCAGCTCCTGAAGTGGTACCTGCTGAGATTTCTCTTCGTTTATCAGAAATCCCAGGGACTCCAGTGTAGATTTAGTTAGTGCCAGAGACTTCACTGCATGCTGCAGAGGCTGTCCTACTACTAACCAGTCGTCCAGGTAGGGGAAGACTCTTACACCTTGTTTTCTCAGAAACTCTACCACCACTGATAGGCACTTTGTAAAAACCATTGGTGCCAAAGTTAGTCCAAAAGGGAGAGCTGCAAACTGATAATGGCCTGAAGCCAGTCTGAATCTCAAGAATTTTCTTGAGATGGTCTGATGGGAATGTGAAAATAAGCATCCCTTAGATCTAGGGAAGCTAGCCAGTCTCCCTTTGCAATGAGGGAATGATTATTGCAAGAGTGACCATTTTGAACCTTGGTTTCAAGATGTGCTTGTTCAAAGTCTTAGATCCAAAATAGGTCGCAATCCCGTTTTCTTCCTTATGAGGAAGTACCTGGAGTAAAAACCTTTGCCCCTGCTTGTTAGAGGCACTACCTCTACTGCTTTGATTGCTAGCAGATGCTTTACCTCTGCCTGCAACAGAATTCTGTCTGCAACTGTTGTTGGAGCAAAGGTTCTTGTTCTCAGCTTTGGAAATGATTTGAAACTGAGTGCCAGGCCCTGGCTCACTACCTCCAACACCCACTTGTCTATGGTGATGGAATGCCAAGCGTGAAGGTAATGAGCCAGTCTGCCACCTACTGGTGGTCCTGCAATAGGGGATGCGACCTGCACTAGCCCATCAGGGGTTCTGTGCAGGCTGTGCCTGAACCTGTGGTGCAGGAGCCACTCTTCTCATGGCTCTCCTGCCCCTTTCTCTAAAATAACCTCTGGCCTGCTGCTGAGGCTGAGAGGCCAGAGCCTGAAAGAAGGGTTCGGGTTAAAAACCCCTACCCCTACCTCCCCTACTCTGGGGTCTATAAGAGGTGGAGGGCCTATCCTTGGAATTGCTCCAATAGGTGGCTTTATATTCCTCCACCTTCTTCATGTATGCCTCTGTTTTATCCCCAAACAAAGAGTTGTTTTCCAGGGGAAAAACCATTGTTTTGGCCTGCGTATTGAAAGTCAGGTTGGTGGCTCTAAGCCAAGCAAACCTCCTGAGTGAAACAGACAAAGCCATTAACCTGGATGCAGTATCATTGGCATCCACTGCCATTTGAAATTGGTACTTGGTAGCATCAAGTGCAGCCCTTGCTGTATCCTGTAAGTCTACAGCCACTTCACCTGGGACCTTATCAGCCAAAGCTAGAACAGTGTTCCATAGAGCTTTTTGGTACTGCACTGAATATGCCATGTAATTGGCCTGCCTAACTAATAAAGAGGCATCCATGTACCCTTTCTTTCCCATAGCATCCATTTTTCTTGAAGCTTTGTCTGGTGGATGGGTAGCCAGGGGAATCCTGGCTTTGTCACAGGCAACAGCTTGTACTACTCCCTCAGGATCAGGATGAGTAAACAGAAAATCAGCTGTAGTTCTGCCCTGCTGATATTTCTTGTCAGCTTTCTTATCCACACCAGGGATAGAGGTTGGATTTTTGAAAATCTGCACTGCAGCCTTTTTTAAGGATTTATGCATGGGCAGAAGCAGATGTTTTGTTGGGGTTAACCCCGTCATCTCCAGAAAATCTGCCTCCTCCATATCCTCTTCTGTTTTCTGAAGAGGAAGGTTCAGGGTTTCCACCATGCTCTTAACAAAAGCATAGTGGGAGGAGTATTCCTCAGGACTCCTAGGAGGGGACACAAATTCTTGCTCATGGGAGACCTCTGGATCTATGGGTTCCCTTTCCAAGTCATCCTCCTCCTTCCCATACACTTCCAGCACTTCTTGCCTTGTTGGGGTTGTAGGAGGAACCGGGGCAACTGGCAAAGGAACCAGGATTGCACCCTGTAGGGCTTGTAACACTTGTAGTGCCTTAGCAATGTCCTCAGCCGAGGGCATAATGTGCTTGTCTACTGGGAGCTCCTTAGCCTTCTCAGCCGAAGGCGCAGCTACGTGTTTTTCTTTACACTTTTTCTTTGATGGAACAGCTTAAGAGCCTGTTTCCACAGCCTTTTTTGTTCTACCTTGTTCAGATTTATCTGAACTCCTGTCAGGATCCTTGGCTTTACCGCTGTCCTTTTTGTGGGAAGAGGAAGAAAGAAGCAGAAGCCGTCTCTTCTATTTTAGACCTTTTCTTTAATGTTTTAGGGCAAAAGGTCTTACAAATATCACAATTGGCAAATATATGACTTGTACCCAAACAAAAAATACACAGAGAGTGTCTACTTTTGTTATAAGTTGCCCACAAGACTCACAACATTTAAAACCCGTGGGTCCTGTACATTTTTTAAGTTTATCTAAATGGACCACTGACATTGATAGACAAAAATATTACTTCACAATAAACCATTATTTAAAGCACCTTGGAACCGGAGGATTTTTAAAATAACCACTAGCGGTTCCTGGAACCGATCGCAGTTCGGTTCCTGAATAAAAAGGGAACCGATAAATACAGTAATTTAACAAAAATAAAGCGGTTCAAGGAACTGATCGCTCAATATATAAAATAAAGAAAAACTGAGGTAAAAACCTCCCAAATAGACACAGAACCCTCGGTTCCAAGGAACCGTGAGGGAAACGTGAATAGAGAGAAAAAACTACTATAATAATACTAAACTACACTAAACAATGTTTCTAAAGCAGCAATTTAGATATAAACTAAAATGAGTACTTAATCTACAGATAAACTTTATTCTGAAGACAGTTCCAGGAGAGCTCTCCGGGACGTCTTTACTAGGCAGGCAGAGTAAAGAATCTGACGCACTCAGAGTGCAGCAGTTGCTAGGGCAGCAGTTTGAAAGTGGCATGAGCCACTTGAGAATTCCATAATTTGCATAAAATTCCATTTCTCCGTGCAGTTCAACACAGGAGGCTGACTGCATTAAGTTTAATCATAATGAGTGATTCCTGGTGTTAGAATACAGTTACGTAAGAACTTACCATAACAGTAGATCTTCGAGAGGATCTCTTGAAGTAGGCCCTGCTTTCCCTCCCTCCTTCCCTTTTTTTCTTGGGTCTCTCTCCCCTTCCATTGGGGCAAGCCTTCTGCTTTCATTTTTATTTGTTACAGGGTTACCTCTGAGTCCTCCTTGGTTCCCCTCTTCCGGTATTCTGCTTATGGTCTCTGGCAGGAGAACTGAGGAGGGTCTTGGGGCCACCTGCCTTATATAGGATAGGCTGACATCAGCCAATGATGTCGGAGGTCGGCTGCCCCCTCTGGTAGACTGCTAGCTAGAAAGGTTTCCATGTGGTCCTGGCGCCTGACAGCTTAGTCCTACTGGTGATGGCCTGCTGCAAGAGAGCCTCTTGAAGATCTACTGTTATGGTATGTTCTTGCATAACTGTACTTTCCCCCTACCTGTAAGCATAACATAGAAACATAGAATTTGACGGCAGATACGGACCGCTTGGACCACCTAGTCTGCCCATTTTCCTACCTAACAGATAAGCTGCAGATCCTTGTTAACCAACAGCTTACTTCCTCCTACCCCCCACTAGGACTGCCTTATGTCTATTCCATGCATTCTTGAATTCCCCCACTGTTCTTGCCTCCACGACCTCCTCAGGGAGGCTGTCCTATGCATCTACAACCCTCTCCGTGAAAAAATACTTCCTCACATTACCTCTGAGCCTTCTCCCCTCTATCTTCAAAGTGTGCCCCCTTGTTCCTGTACATCTCTTTTTCTGAAAGACACTACCTTCTTGGACTTGGTTGATTCCCTTGAGGTACTTAAAAGTTTCTATCATGTCCCCTCTCTCCCTTATTTCCTCAAGGGTATACATATTAAGCTCCTTTAGTCTTTCTTCGTATGTCTTCTGGTGCAGACCCTGCACCATTTTGGTTGCCCTCCTTTGGACAGCCTCCACTCTGTCTATGTCTTTGCAAAGATGGAGTCTCCAGAACTGCACACAGTATTCCAGATGGGGTCTCACCAACCGTCTGTACAAAGGGATAACAACTTCCTGTTTTCTACTATTGATGACTCTCCCTCTGCATCCCAGTATTCCCCCAGCCTTCCTTACTGCCTTCTCACATTGCTTGCCCACCTTTTGGTCATCTGATATAATTACCCCCAGGTCCCTTTCCATTTTTACTGTTGTCAGTATCTCACCCCCAATTGTGTACTCTTCCCGTGGGTTTTAGTTTCCCAGGTGCATTACCTTGCACTTCTTTGCATTGAATCTGAGCTGCCATACATTTGACCATTCCTCCAACCTTGCCAAGTCCCTTCTCATCCTTTCCACTCCATCTTGTGTATCAACCCTGTTGCAGATCTTTGTGTCGTCTGCAATAATAAACCCCGTGCAGAAAAGAAGGAACTATAAACATACAATCTACATAAAAAAACACTGTTCCCCAATCTTGTGATCCAGTCCTCATAGCTACACCTTAGCCAAACCATTGAACTGCTTTCCACAGTACATTTGCCATATTTTTCGACTTACCAATACTGTCATTCATGATTATACACTGACAGCAAACCATTGCTATCCATGCCAAGTACATCCCCGTAGTCAGCAGTTTTTTGCTGGGTTGTAGATGAACACCATGCTTGCAGCAAATACAAGCCAAAGTGTGCTTTTATAGTACCTGGAGCACTGTCTGGATATAATCCCCAGCGCCAGCTCCTCATATGTCAAGGTTAGAAAAATAATTTCTTGCCACTGGTTAACAAGTGTCGTCAAATATCCTTTAACATATTGTCAATTAAAGAACAAATGTTTTTGTGCTTCTAGGACCCCAGAACAACTAGGCCTTGGACAGTTTTGTTACATAGAAACATAGAAATTGTCAGCAGATAAGGACCACTAGGCCCATCCAGTCTGCCCGTAAGCCCTACCCTTGTTTGCGGCCTCTGACACTACTTGATCAACGGCTCCTCAACACTTTTGTGTTTGAGGGTGTTTTTTACCCCAACCTCCCATAGCAAGAAAGCCATACAACATGCCAAGTGTACCAAGGAAGATGCTTATCGGAAAGATGTTCCAGAACTATGGAAACCTTACCGGGAGGACAGCCAGGGAATTATACCTCGGCCACATCATAGGGTCCAGTATAGTGTTGTATAATGGCCTCCAGGTGAGTTGTTGGACCTGGGAAAGAGCAAAGGAGAATGGCAGTGATAACACCAATATTGAAATGTGGTGACAGCTCCCTCCCAAACTACCACCAACCCATCTTGATTCTCCCCCCACTCTCTAAAGCCCTTGAAAAGATCATGGCCAATCAGCTCACTGACTACTTCCTCACACACAACCTCTTATGTAGGGAGCAGCATGGTTTCAGAGCTGGTCATAGCACCACGACCGCCCTCACAGAATTTGCTAACTCCCTGCACTTCACGCTTGACAAGGGGCACCTCACAGGGGCCATGTTTATAGACCTCTCAAAGGCCTTTGACACAGTTTCTCATCCCCTCCTCCATAACACATTACAACAAATTGGGGTCTCTCATTGTCCACTCTCATGGTTCTCCAGCTATCTTTCATCTAGAACCCAATGTGTTAAAATTAATAATACCATATCTACTATGCTGCCTGTGCACTCAGGAGTTCCCAGGGATCTATCCTGGGCCCCCTGCTATTCAGCATCTACCTCAACGCCCTGCCTAAATCCTGCCCCAGCAACCTTCTCCTCTATGTGGACGACGCTGTTCTTAATGCCACACTTCCTGATCCTCTTTCTCTCTCTCTCCAGCATGCCTTACGAAACTCCTTCTCTCAGATTGAACACTGGTTTGCTGAACACAGATTGGTGGTCAACATTAAAAAAACTAAGACGATGCTCTGTGCCCACCACCAAAACAGATCAAAGGATTTCCCCCTGGAAATACTGTCCACTTCTCTCATCCCACTGGAACAGGTCCAAAAGTATAAGTATCTAGGTATTACATTTGACTCTTCCCTCTCATTCCACGAACATATAAAAATCCTCACCTCCGCCACCAACACCCGCATTGGTCTCCTTTACAGACATAAAGACTGCCTGCCACCGGAAGCACTTCGCCTAGCCATTACCTCCTCAGTCTTATCGCTGGTAAACTATGGCATCACAATCTATGCTGCCACCGACCCTACGGCGCTTCATCAAATACAAGTAGTCATCAATAAAGCCTGCTGGCTCCTCTCTGGTGCTGAAAGAAATGCACATACCTGCACCCTATACGCGCTCACCAATATCCTCTCTCTTGAGGAAAGACTATTATACCAGACCTGTCTCTTCACCAAAAAAATTCACTTGGGTTTAACCCCAATAGGTGTCATGGCTTCTCTTCAGGCAGCCACCATCTCAGCGACCACACGGGTTGCCCGAAAAACTATCTGGAATGTGCCTAGGGTCAGGACCACCCTGGCCCAGCGATCCTTCCCCCTTAGAGCTCCATCCTGGTCCAATGCCCGCCCACCGGTTGTCACATCAGTCACCAATCTAGGTCCTTTTAAAGCTGCCTTAAGGGCCCATATCCTCTCCTCATGTCTATGCCAGTGTAACCTGTAACCTGTGGATCCTGCACCATGCCGCAAGGCCACACACCCGCCCTTGGCCAGGCACTGGAGAGCCCTCACTATTTCTAGCCTACAGGCTCCTCACCTCCCTCGGTTACCATATAGTTGCACTGGATTATGAATGCATTGTATTATGTATAAGACAAGGCCTCCCTGAGGCGGCTTACTACCAACTCATATCATGCATTGCTTTAGCTACCAATTGTATAGGTCTTAACCGCTTAGGTAAATATGTTGATAGCTCTGCCCTGTTTTAGCTACCAAATGTATAGGCGTTCACCCGTGCTCATTGTATTTATACTCTGTATGATTGCTCACCCACATTTATTCTATATATGTATGTACTGTATGAATGACTATGTTTTATTCTGACTTGAAGCCTTTGGAAACGAGTCTATGACTCAAAGGGTTGTAATTCCGATTTCCTAAATAAATACAAAAAAAAATTAATAAAAAAATAAAAATAAATAAATATTTTATTTTGAATTTTGATGACCGGGTAGGCCCACTGAAACAACAAAGTCCCTTTTACAGGGGCAACCCGGAATTAGTTACAAAACAGCATAATGACATACAGTAGGATAGATTGATAGAATAATCAAGTACCAGATATGATCAATAGTCAAGGAAGTCAAGTATAGGAAAAAAAAATAACCAACTTCATAATTTTTTTTAAATTATTATAATATACTCAGGAAAGGCCTTTTGTGTGGATTTTAACAACCACAACTGACCCACCTGCCAATCTGACAATATGTTTATTAACCAATTTTTAACTAGAGGTACCCCCAATGTGTGAGTTGAATAACACTGGTCTAAAATTCCTATGCACAAAAATACCAAAACAGAAAATAACAGGATGCACCATTCTGAGACCCCCTCCCCCCCTTGGTGACTGCCGTACACATGACATAGGCGCCAGGTTGTATGGGCCCGTGGAGCACGTGCCCAGGAATATTTTGGGATGTGGGCTCAGCCCCAGCAATGTTATCTATATTGCACTCTTTTTCCCTGATGTGTTCTGCACTTTTGTGCATAACTTGCCTGTGCGCCCCCTGTCTGTGACCCATTTGTCTTCATCTTAATTCATTTTTGCCCACCTGCTGATCACTGGTGGTCAGGAGGAGGCTTTTTTTTTTTTTGGCTGCACTCTCTGGCTGCGTCATCAATCACAGCTGCATTCTGTTTGGGCAGTGCCACCAGTTTAAATGAAGGTGGGCATTGAGGATCGGAGAGGCGTAGGTGCGTAGCGTGATTTGAGTGTGTCTACAGCAGAGCAGTGAGGCGCGGTCTTCAGAGTGGTGATTCATCTGGGCCAGAGATGTTAGCAGGAGGACAAGCCAGGAGGAGTCGGGAGTCAGGACCAGGATGTAGGACTGAGCCTGAGCAGTGTGCAGCAACACGGCGGGTTACTTTCCCATTCCCCCAAGAAGCAGTAGGACAGACCTCCCGCGGCCTGTCAAACCCTGTGGGAGAGATGAAAGTGAGAGAGCCAGCGGCGGCACCAGGAGGACCAAGCAGGTTAGTTGAATGGTGCCACGAGAGGTCGGACTTGAAACTTCACTGGGAGCAGAGGGCAGCAGGTCGCTCAGTCATGGAGCAGCCGAGCAGGAAGGGATCCATCCAGTAGGCCTGCCAGGCCAGCAGTCAAACAGGGAGGGGAGGGAAAGGTCTTTGGGAAGTGTGGAGTGTGTGTGGTCCATGTGGGAGGGAGTGACCAACCAAGAGAGCTCAGCAGGCTGAGTGGTGGAGCATGGCAGGGGGTGACTCAACAGTGAAGGGCAGCAGGCTTCAGGCCTAGCACCACAATCTTCTACCCACTACCAGGTGATGGCAGCACATAGTACCACACCACCAGTAAGTTGCAGCTTAATTAAAAAGAAGCAGCACCAGCCCAGCATCCACCAACCAGGCTTAGAGCAGGCCTGAAGGAGAGCAGAGTTAATCTAGGGAGAGGAGTAGCAGCAGCAGACCTTCCCTTGTCTAGACTAGAGATAGGGCCTGGGGTAAGTTCGGCAGCGGCAGTGGGGGGACTAACCAGGTCTAGCTAGGGAGAGATTGAGTGGGTAAAGGTGTCTGGTCTGAGACAGTTGGAGGGAGGCAGCAGCCGAGCAGATTAGAAGAGAAGGTTGCCAGGTCAGAGACAGAGGAGAGAGGTTTGGTTCCCCCCTTACTTGTCATCGCAAGCAACTCCCCAGTAGCCACCGAGCCAGGAGTCTGACGAGGCCAGTCAGGCAGGCACATTGGCACTCTACTGTCCTCAGCAGAGAAGAAGGAAGACCAGAAGAACCCAGGCCAGCAGTGAATCAATGACAGCACATCGCCGGGTGGTGGTAAGGGTGAAGGCATACCCCCCCAAATCAAGAGAATCATCCTGAAAATCCCATCACCATACCTCTCAACCTTTTGTCACTGAAATGAGGGACATGGATAATTTTTGACACCCAAAATGAGGGACAATGAGGGACACAGACCCTCAGAATGAGGGACACATCCTCAAACATGGAGATGCAAGCTCAGAACACTGTGAAAACCATAGTGTTTACTTGTACAAAGTTTATTTTGGATTTAGTATTTTTGAATATTAAGAGTTTCTGCTTTAACGTCTGAATTTACAGCGGCACCTTTGTGTAGGCAGCACCTTTTCCATGAGGGACGGATGAGGGAAAGAGCAATTTTAAGGGGCAAAATGAGGGATGTCCCTCATAATGAGGGACACTTGAGAGGTATGCCCATCACTAGCCAGGTAAGGTGTCAGTGGCACACTGGGGATGGGGGAAAAGATGATCATTGGGAGTTGGGAACTGGGAGTCTGGGATGTTGCTATCTGTGTTGCCTCTGTGTAAGGGGTAGAGCGGCAGGAGAGGGAGTTGCTGTGCAACCATCCACACATATTTTGGTACTGTCTTATTCTTGCAGATAAACCCAAGTATGAATATATACCTTTACTTATATACATGAATTGAATAGAAGTGAATGATTATTCAAGTGGAGAAATATAATCCAATTTCATTATATGCGTCAGTGTGGCAGTAAGCAAATTTGTTTGTGACTCACGATGGAGACGTCAGTAAGTTATTAGCAGTCTGTAGGACTCCCAGCAGCTTGCTTCCACCACTGTCTGAAAGCACTGGCAGTGTGTGAATGTTTTGAAAAATGTCACCTAGGATGTACTTTTTTATTCTGTTTTAGATTGCCTCCCCCTACCAACTTGTATGGGTGAGCTTGCATTATTAGTACTTATTTCATAATCCGAAAAAGTTTTTTTTTTTTTTTAAATGACTGCCCAGGTTTTATCAGTATTCTCAGCTGTTTTTGTACATCAGTTGTTTCTGTTGTGACTAAAATGGAACTATAATACAGTAGGCAGGGCTGCCTGACCTTATGGGACATAAGGGGCATTAGGTGTTCAAAAACAGCTGCAAATACTGATGCAAACCTGGTATGAGCCATCTTTAAAGGAGCTGGAAGGTGGTTGAAAATGCCTTCTCATGTCACATAATGACCACGGATGATGTTCTTCACGTTCATCAGCAAAGGAGCACTTTATTAGTTAGAATGTGGAAAAAGTAGCAAAGTAGTTAAAACCAGCATTTGTCAATGCCGAATGTTTGCTTGCTGGCATTGGCAGTGGTAGTGTAGAAGTTACAGAGCTGCGTAATAGGAATGGCAGTGAAGTATTGAACTGAAGCCAACCCCACCACCACCCTGCAGAGAGTGACAGGCATTGGGGTGTGCCTTTGGGTCGTCAGGCATAACGGCCATGCCATTTCACCACACCCCACCCTGCAGACACTGACAAGTGTCACAGTGTTCCTTGGGGTCTTTGGCCCTTATGCGCACCCCATTCCATTAGGAAATATGGTGAGATGGGTGTGATATAGGAGAATGGGCTGAACTTTGGGGCCGAAGAGTCCAAGGCATACCTCGATGCCTCTCACTGGCTGCGGGGTGTGGAATGGTATGAGCATTACAGGCAAGAATCCCAAGTCACACCCCTGATGCCTGTCATTGTCTACAGGGTTGAGGCGTTATGGTTGGAAACCCTAATACCCTCAGGCATTCGTTGGTATTTTCACTCCAAATGTTCAACATGGTTTTGTGACCCCACCTCATGAACAGGGGGAACATCAGTTTGTTAGCCAAAAACTGCTTATGCACAGCGACTACGGCATTTAGCACCACAGGTGCAAAAACATTCCGAACAGGATGTAAAAAATGACAGTTGTACTGTTCATGGGGAGGTGTAAAAAATGGCAATGTTGCAAATCTGCAGTAAAAATATTTAAAAAAATGGTGAAGTCACGAGCGTACATAGAAACTGTGCAACGCACACCCATAATATAATTAGGTTGGGGATTTTTTACAGCAAATTGTCAACTCAGGCATTTTGGTGCCTCCGATCATGAACAGTGTCACTGTGATTTTCTTTATCTGTCCCGAACAATGATTTCCCACAGCGACCACGCATCTCTGCGCTGAAAGTGTGAAAACACACTTGCCATGTTGTGAAAAATGACAGCTGTACTGTAAATAAGGAAGTGTGAAAAGTGCCACTGGTGAAAATCTGGACTTAAAATATTACAAAGTCATGAACTTACAAGGTGCGTGGAAACTAGCAATGCTCACTCAAAACAGTCATTTATGGACTTTTGTCACCAAATTTTCAACATAGCCATTTTAAGACCTCTGCTCATGAACAGTGTCACTGTGATTTTCTTAATTGTCCATTACATTGATTTGCTTTACCGACTGCGCCATTGTGCACTAGATGGCGGAAACACATTTAGGTGAGATGTGAAAAATGACAGCTGTACTACTCATAAGAAGGTGTGTGGTAAAATGGCAATGTTGAAAATCTGGGTGAAAATATTGAAAATTTACGAACTTACGAGTGTGCGTAGGAACTGCGCAACATGCGCTCATAAAACAGTCATTTTTTGGAATTTTTCCACCAAATTTTCAAAATAGGCTTCTTGAGAGCCCACCTTATGAACACTGGCAGTGTCGTTTGTTAATCAGTCCCGAAAGGTGATTTCGTGCAGTGACTGCAAATCACCCTTCGGGCCCGAATAATGCCATGACAGTGACAGAATTTGAGGAGGGGTCCCAAAACCCCATGTTGAAAATTGTGCAAAAATTCCAAAAATGCCTGAGATATGCAACAAAGTTGAAAAACCCTATCTAGCCCATTATACAGCTTACCGGCATTTCCTCAGTTCATGGCGACTTTGAAGAGTGCAGACGTGTTCCGGTCCACGAAGATCGCTCGCTACCGACTCCGGAGGTAAGTATGGGGTGGGGGGTGGGATGAAAGTAGTGGGTGGGTGCGGGTTGTGGGAGGGGGGGAAGAGAGAAGCTACCAGGGGACCGCTTTTAATTTTCAGGTATTTAAAAAAAAAAAAGATGCGGAACGCTTGCCACGCTGGGGTGGGCTCCCAGCGTGGTAGAAGGACGGCTGGCGATGGAGCCGACGGGATTGAGCACCCCGTCGGCATGGCATTTGTTGCCACGCTGGGGTGGGCTCCCAGTGTGGCACCCAGTGCTGGGGACAGAAGTCGACGGGATTGGGGCACTCATGGCTGAAGCATTGAGGGGAAGACAGCAGTCACACGGGATTGGGCAACCCCGCCGGCTATACTATTGAGTTGCCATGCTGGGGTGGCACCCAGAGTGGCATTTGGAAGGCTTTGGGGAGCGCAGCACAGCTGATGGGGATTGATACCCTCGTCGCTATAGAGTGTGTGCGCGGGGGGGCAGCATGCAGTATGCGGCGTTTCTGTGTGTGTGTGTGTGTGTGTGGGGATGCGCATGAGCAGGCGACATCTTATCGCTGCTCACCGAAGCGTAGTTCTTTCAACTGTATGCCACTGCATTTTGGAGCTTGTCATAGACAGCTCCAGCATGCATTGGCAGACAGGGGCCACGCCTGCCAACACACTGACTGAATTGGAAGAGGGGGTGACACACCTCTGAAAACTCGGATGATGGCACTGTGTTTCTTGCACATGTGTGCAAGCAAACATAAAAAGAAAGGTATCATAGAAGTCGGATGATAAGGGTCAATCTAAAATAGTATTTAAAAAAAGTATAGGACTACAGTAGGTCAGAATGTTCTCTGCATTTATACACTGCTGCTCTATACCAGAACTGATGCACTGGCATCCTCGCTCGGAAGGGGAACAAAAAACTAAAGGTGCTGCGTGACCAGTCAGCAGTTGGAACATGACAAGATTATTTTTTTAATAACAGTTTCCTTTCAGTAAAGACTCATCTTGGCTCAAGTCCGACAAAGGGTAGGGTAGTCTTAGGAAATAGTCTTTTATTATGCAAAGGTAAACGGTAAGAATTGGCAGGGCACGGTGAGAACTTTTGTGTGACTCTGGTTGCACCGGAATGGAAGGAGAGGGGGAGGCTGTAGTAGTTATTGTTACATTCTGATTTCTAAACAAACAGAGGATAATGTATTTGGCTGACATACACAATAAGGCTGTGTCTTCTGCATCAAGAGGTTTTTATGGCAACCATTAAGAACCTGATTGAGCAAAATCCATCAACTCATGTGGTTCACTGTTTGTTATAGAAAACAACTGCAGATATTCAGTATACATTGTTCTGGCTTTTACTTTGGAGAATTTCTGAAAGACAGCCTTACAGTCCTTTTTTGTGTACTCCCACCAGGCAGTTAAATCATCACAGAGCTCTAGCACTGAAATGTGTGTGCTAAAAAGTCTATGACATTGCTTCTATAGTAGAGGATCTCCAACATCCCCTCATTAAAATTCCACCATCCAAGTCCCATAATATGTGACTGACTGAGTGATAGAGTACAAGACAAACAGGAATAATCTTAGATTTCTGTAGGTGTTAGGGAGACCTTTATCTGTACAAACTCAATACATAAGGAATAAGCAGGGGAATAAGACAGAACGAGGTGTGGTTTATGGGCTGATAAGAGCACTACCCAGGTACTAAAGAAATGTGAAATAAAAAAAAATCCAATTCTTGTAGCTTTGGAGCCTTGTACAAATGTCCCTCCCCCACCCCCAAATATAATGCACAATATGCATCTGATAAGTCAGCTGTGGTTACTATCCTGACCAGTTGTGCGGAATCACTAAATAACTTATTCGTCTACAGTCCCTTATCGGTGACAGACATGCCACAATTGACATCCTCTCCCATTATCACTATCTTGGATGTATGTAAGTAAATTTGGACGACTTTAAATATTTCAGCATGTGCTGCTTTTGTCTGTGGTGCATACACACATATCAGTCTGTACTGAATGTTTTTGTGCAGTACATCCAACAGTAAAACAGGACTCAGTATGATCTCTAGGTGTCTAGGTACAGTAAAATCATAGCCCCTAAACAGTATTGCCACTCCATCACAGTTATCTGTACCTGCAGGCCAAAAAGGAACAATTCACTTACCATATTTATTTTGTTGGGAAACTTTGCCCATGGCTTTAAGCCGGGTGTCTTGTAGAAAGAAAATGTTACCAGCTGAAGATTGCAGAGTAGAAAATGTTACTAGCCATTTCTTTTTTTCTCTCCGCCCCAGTTGGCCCATGTTCAGGAGGGGCCCCAGTCCCATACCCCTAATGTCGACCAGGACTTACTACCAGTCGTCTTCCCCCAGGGCTTGATCCCCCCGGCGGGATCAGCGGGGGGTCCCCAGGCCCCCACTGAGGACCGGATCCAGTTCTGGCTGACGAGCCCAGATGGTCAGGGAGTGGGACCTGCGTCCGCCCGCCATCATCCAGGCACCGACATTTTCGGTGTTCTGGCCCCTTGAGGTGTGGTGTGCAGTGACATCCAGGCACCCGCCACATGCTCCCACCTGATGTGCACCAACGTCTGCCCCATCTCCTGATCTGCTGGCCCAAGCTGCCTTCCCTCAGCTTCCGCCAGGTGACAGGTAAGCGGCGGGCTCTACCCAACCCTCCCCCCAGAGGAGGAGAGCAGTCTATCAAACGCTCAATCTTCCTCTCCCTGGCCAACCCCTGATGCTCCAAGGTCGCTCCTGACCCTGGGTCACCGGTGTGGCGGCAGGTAAGGCTTGGTGCCTCAGCCTTCCATGCCACCGGATCAGCCCATTACTAGCCATTCTTATAATTCTTAATACTGTTTCCATTCTGAGATACACAGGTCAGTGAGAAAACAGCATTAGTCATTATGGAAGAAAGGTTAGTATGAACCACTACGTTATACATTCTTTATGTTGCAAGCAAGTTCTGCCTTTTTATGAGACTCGTATCTTAGATTGTGAGTATTTTTGTACTGAAGTCTAGTCTTGCAAAGAGGAAGAGAGAGAAGAGTCCTCTGAATCTCCCTCGTCCTCTGTATCACCCCATTGCCTAGTTCCGAATAAGGCAGCATATTTATTCCTGACAGGTCTGGGTGTCACCTCAGGAGTTTAAGGCATCTTAACTTTAGATTGTTTGTGTCTATCCCTTTTTCTCCTTATCACCATGGTGTAAACTTCCTCCTGGAATGGAGGGGTGCATCTTCTCTGGAGGTTCTGCCTGAGTCTGTAACTGCAGAGCAGATACCTCAGCTGCTGTCCAAGCCACGGGCATCTATGTATCTTGGGAAATTATATCATTCTCCTGGAGTGCTGCCACAGGTTTGACTGGCAGTTCCAAAGTGGGAGCAGTGGACTGCAATTCAGGAAAGAGTTCAGGGTGCATATCCACTACTGGCATGCCTAATTCCACCACCTGTGCAGGCTGGGGTCTGCTTTACTCTAAGCTCTCTGGACTATCCGCCAGCTCAGGATCTGCCTTCCTTGGTCGTGGGGGGGGGGTCTGTTTGTTTCTGAAAAGATGCTGTTTCTGACCATTCCTGCTGTGCCTTAGTGATCAAGTTAACATGATGTAACCCAGTAGTTCTGTTATGGGCTGCATACGTGCACTGTCTGTATGAGTGACCTGTGTCTTCACACAAACTGCATTTGATGGAGTTAGGGCAATGGTAACTGTCATGACCGTGCTCCAAACAAAGGCCACAGTGAGAACTATCACAAGGATTGCTAAGATGCATCTTAGACCCATATTTGTGGCATATCTTGAGTTGATCTTGGTAGAGCAGCAGGCCACCATCCCTTCCAATGGTAAAACTACTAGAAAGATGGAGAATTCTGTGAGTTCACTGAAACAGTTTCACCTGAAACTTCCAACCCCAGTCCAGATAAATTCACTATCTATAATAGGTTCACGTTTTCCAGAACATCACATTTTTGGCAACCATAATGGCCAGTTTGGTCAGTGTTATGGCAAGAAAAGGGGCCCAAAGTGCTGTGTACTCAGACTAAAACCTTTCAAGCAAATTTAGTTTTAAAACTTCGGTCATAATTTGCCTCCACAGCCATGTGAATTAAAAGATTAACTTCAGATGCAAAAAAGTGCGGGGAATGTGACATAGATACAGTCCAGTAGGGTATCAAGGCCCCCCTCTGTATCTAAGTCGGACCGCATTCCTTCTCTGGGCTGGTTCCCCATGGGAGGTGAGCAAGTCAGAGAGTTTAAAAAACCCTCTTTTGGTGAGGTAAAGGTAGTTTAAGGGTATTTTCCCAATATCTGAATTGGGGCAGCAGTATGTCCAGCATATACGATATCACTTAGTGTTGGCTGAGACTGTACAGCAGCTGCCCTCAAACCATGCACAGAGGACTGCTGTATACCCGAAGGCCCAGCTACTTCAGTATCAGAATGCATAACACCATTTTCCACCCCCCATATTAGCACTATTCCTGGAAACAGTCTCCTGTTCTGTAGCAGGTTGTTCCCCATAGTAGCCCTTCTCAACTTCCATACTCCCAGTACCCATAGCAGATACCGGTCTACTGTCTGCAGGTGTACCCTTAGTCCCAGAAGAGTGCTCATTCTGCTTGGCGCCAACCAATGCAGCAGAAGGTAACAGAGTCTTCTGCAGTGGATCTCTCTCTGCTGTCTAGTGCTTGAATCTGGATGGAACACAGCATCTCTTGCCTATTCCTTCTGGTAGCAGTCTTTGGGCACAGCTGCTGTATGGACTGTTCTCTCCCAACCCCACCTGAAGTCAGCGTTATTATACAGTGTGGCTGCAGCAGGAGTTCATCCTCCTCATCTTCAAAGTGGGCCAGCCAAGTAGATCTGTCCTTGGATTTCCTCCATGCAGCAGCCAACAAAGCTTTCTTGGATGACCAGGATTCATCCTGCTCCACACCAGTCTTCTTCTGAGTCCGCCTCTGCACTTTTGGTGCACTGACTGCCACATCACCTCGCTTCACTTCACCAGAGACTTATGAAAGCCTTTCCTCTGGGCTGTGATTTTAGCAGAGTTTTGTGATTCTGTAACAGATTCAGCTGTGGGAAGGTGGGGTTATTCACACTGGAACTAGGTTCAGTCTTGGACAGTACTCTTGGAATAACAGAACTTCCCTCAGGATCATCACCATCAGATCCCCCAACCTCCGAGACAGGTGCAGAACTTTCTGCATGGCTCTGTGCCGGCACTAGACCATCTGTGGATACCTTTGATGCAACAGCATCCCTCTTTGTTCGCTCAGCAACCAGACGTTCCTTCTCATGGACTTAACGGGCTTCTTCCTCAGCCATCGGGTGAGTTTTTTTTTTTATTCTAAAGTTTGCTTCAGTTTAGCTTCTTCTGTAGCTAAATCTGTTTCCATTTCAGGCCCTTTGGAGAACAGCCGCCAATCGACTTCCATAGCTGCTTTGTCACTAGCCATATTTTCAGCATTTCCTCCAGAAACTGACATGACCTCTGGCTGAATAGAAGCAAGGGAGGAGGTCTGCTCCCCAGCTCCTGCTCCTTCCACCTCCACAGCACGGTGTCTGCATTGGTGTCCTCCATCTTGCTCAGGCAAACAGAATCCCACGAAGAGTAGGGGATTTTTTCATTTAACACAGAAAATCATTACAAACACTTTTCAAACAGAAACTAGCTCAACCATTGGAACAGAAATGCTTAAACAAAATGGGCAAAAAAGAATATTAAGCAAAAAAAAAATTATGAAACCAAAAATCTTTGAGTGATGTGCTTGTGAAAGGAAAGAGGGATGAACAGCTACAAATCTCTGCATAGCAACCAAGAAATATTACACCACCTATCCTTTTACTACACCTGAAGATACTGTCTCAGTTTCATGTATATAAACACACCTGATTTCTGCAGTAACCTTATGAAATAAATCAGATGGGGAAAAAACCTTCTGTTGCAGAGAATACTGGTATCTGTTCATCCAAATTTGCCACTTAAAACAGACAAAAATCACAACTAACATTTCAAAGTCCCATTTAGTCCATGATGGCTTATAATGACTGTACACAAGAGTCTCACACATGAGCAGCCCAAATTGGGTCCAGTCTAATGTTCGGCTACCATAGTATAGAAATGAAAGGGGGGGACAAACAAGTGTTCCATTGCTTCTATTCGGTTAATACATTGAAACCTGGTACATATCTTGTCATCCAGCTGCTTATGTCTGTGGTTACTTTTCACTTTAAAACTATTATAGCATTCCACATCTTAGGGGGAATTGTGACATTCGTTACATACCTTAGCAGGTAATGGCTATGGGTACTGGGCATATGGCTGAAAACAGGGGTTATCGAGAATTTAGTGGCCAACATGTAAAATTGCAAGATTTTCCGGGAAGGGACAGTAACATTAAGCTGTTGTCTGGTAATTCCCCATGCTTGAATTTTGTCTAAAGCCTCTTTAAAATAAACCAGTAGAAGTTGCATAAAACATGTACTTCTTAAAGTCCTGCTGTCCGTCTCTTTAAAAATCAGAGAGGGTAGCTGAACTCCAAGACACCCATGGCTTCTCAGAAAGTAACAGAATAGGCCAAAAATGATTAAAAATAAAGTATTAAAAACCTAAAAGGGTTCAGCAAAGCTATCCCCGCACCCCACCCAAGACTTAATCAGAAGATGTATGAGGCTATGTTTTGTGGGGTTCAATCTGCTCTCCCACAGGGCCTGGAAAAAATGCTAAACAAGGAGCGTTTCCATGGTCTGGGGAAGGGAAGATCTGACTTAAATATGAAAAAGATGCTAAAAAGATTTTGATGAAGTCATTTTTTTTTCTTGCTTGACTTCTGTTTACTCCAGTTACTAACATTCTATTTTCCTACACCAATCTTATGCTCACAATTAAGTTGAACTAAGTTACCCTCTCCAAATTTTAAGCCTAGTATGGTAAGGGGTTGTTGTGAAATCAGTTTCTTACCCAGGTTATCAACTTGCTGCCCATCCCTAAGCTACCCAAATTGCTTACCAGTCTCCTATGTGGAACGGTGTTGAAAGCCTTGCTGAAATCCAGGTAGGCCACGTCCACTGCTTCTTCCTGATCTAACTCCTTGGTCACCCAGTCAACGAAATCTGTCAGATTTGTTTGCTATGACCTTCCCCCTGTGAATCCATGCTGTCTGGATCCTGTAACCTGATGGATTGAAGATATTCTGCAATCCTTTCCTTTAGTAGTGTTTCCATTAACTTACCAACCACTGAGGTCAGGCTGACAGGCCTATAATTGCTCGCCTCTTCCTTGCTACCACTTTTGTGAAGTGGGGCTATATCTGTCTTTCAGCATTCCTCCAAGACTACTTCAGTGTCCCGTGATCTATTCAGTAGGGCTATCAGAGGTGCAGCTAGTACCTTCCTGAGCTCCCTCAGCACCCTTGGGTGTACCCCATCTGGCCCCACAGCTTTGTCCAACTTCAGGTTAATGAGTGCTTTCCTGACTGTTTCTGCAGAGAAGGGACTAGTGCCCATTCTTCTCCCATCAAAGCTCCTGGTGCCTTTTCATGGTCCTTCCTCTTCCCCTTCTACTGTGAACACTGAGCAGAAGTATCTGTTCAAGATGTCTGCCTTTTCTTGATCCCTGTCCATACAGTCCCCCCTTCCCTTTGTCTTTCCTTTTTTCTCTAACACACCTAAAAAAAAATCTTGTCCCCCTTTAATACTGCCTGAGCTATTCATTCTTCAGTTTGTGCCTTTCTGCTCCTTACTGTTTTCCCTGCCTCCCTCCCTCCCTCCCTCTGATACACATCCACATCCTCCCTTCTCTAGGTCTCTTTATACCTTCTGAATGCAATTGTTTTAGCCTTTACCTTTTCTGCCACCTCTTTTTGAGAACCATTGAACTCTCCTCTTGCTTTTGCTTAGTTGCTTGATGCAGAGGTGTGTTGCCTTCACTATACCTTCTTTTAGTTTGGCCCATGTTCCTCCACCACCCAAGGCCATCCCCTTGCTGGTCATGCCTGAGGCATTCACCCATCTTTATAAAATCAGCCCTTCTGAAGTTCAGGATTCTTGCCAATGTGTGGTTGTATTTCACAACTGTTCTTATGTTGAACCACACTGTACGATGATCACTGGTCCCCAGGTGGCTTCCCACTTTGATATCTGTAATACTATCCCGGTTGGTAAGCACCAGGTCCAATATTGCCCCATCACGAGTGGGTTCACCGACCAGTTGCCTTCAGGAACGCCACCTGTAGGGAGTCCAGGATGTCTCGACTTCTAACTGAAGCTGCAGCTGGCAGGCTCCAGTCTACATATGGCAGATTGAAGTCCCCCACCAGCAACATGTCTCCCTTTTGAGCCATTTTTGCCAGTTGCTTGAATCTTCTAACAAGTTCTTATCTAAGTCCTCCCCCTGTGCTGGAGGCCTATAGATCACACCTGTCCAAATGCTAGCTAAGTCTGCCGACTTAGGAGTGAGCCACAATGCCCCCCCAACAAATTCCCTGTATTTCTGTTGATTTTATGCTTTTCTTGACATAAAGCACCACACCCTCTCCTTTTCTTCCTACCCCTGTCCTTTCTGAGCATTGTGTAGCCTGGTATGACCACGTCCCAATTATGGTTGTCAGTGCACCATGATAAAGTAATGGCCACAGTAAACAGTAAGATTTTCTCTGCCTAGAAATTCTATGTGAATTGCATAGATTGTTATTGCCCTGGCTACATGTATTCATTACTACTGACTGTTCTGACCTATACTATTGTAATTTCATTGTACTCATGCTATGTACAGTACCTGTCTTTGATTGTTGTACTCTCCCGGGTCGTGCCTGAAAATAGTCATTTCATGGCTAGTGCATCTACCCAGTTAACAAAAACTAAATAAATAAATGAATAAAATAAACAGGTCAGCCTCTAGGTCTGGGATCTTCTTTTCCAGACTTCAAGCATTATCACGCATGGCCTTCCAGATTTTTTTTAGCTTTTTGCTTGTCACTTCCCCCTTTTCTTTTTATTTCCCCTTGCTCTCTCTTCTCTTCTGACTGCTTATTTCCCCCCTTCTTGTTTTGCTAACCCCTGTTTCCTTGATTAACTTGCACCACGGTGGAACTCATACCCCTTGGGATCTCCCTACTCTGTCTCAGCCTGTGGGAGGGTGCAGTTTCTGACTGCCCTTTTTTTTTTCCTACCACCCCCTTGGCTAGTTTAAATGTTCATTAAAGTAACATTTAAACCATCCACTGAGAACTGCGTTCCCCTCCCAGATGGATGAAGGCCATCACCTATGATACACTGGTTCTGCTGCAGCTGGTCATCGTGGTTGGTCTGGTTGTGAGCTGCCCAAGGACAGCTTTGACAGGAATGACCAAGCTCATCTTACAGATTACATTTCTTCTCGTTCACACAATGTAAACTGACATGGTCTATCTCATCAACATCTGATTTGCTCACAAGCTCCACTGAAGTGATCTTGTGAGCTGCAATGATAATAGGCCTGGGGCTGGCCTGCATACAACTGGACATCCCCCCATCCCCACCCGCTGGTCTCAGTCCAAAAACAGGCTATTTGGCAGATGTTGAATGCCTGCTTCTGTCTGCTTCAGGTGGACCCATACCTTCCATTCCCCAGTCCACATCCCCTCTGAATCCATGATAACTTCTGGATCTCCCAGCACTGAACTTTTCAGCTTAAGCCAAAACATCATGTCCATGATGGACATCCCCATCATTCTGAAACAGGGTTGTTATGGTCTTGTGGGCAAACTTAGTTAGGGAAATAGCTATGAAAGGGGACCAGAGGAGAGAAGTTTTGATTGTGTTGTATCTTTTCTAAAATACTTCCAGAGCTTGCTGTGTTTTAAACTTTATATTAAAGGTGGATTCCCCACTTATGTGGATCATGGCATACATGTCAGATGCTGCAAAATTCATTGATTCCTTCAGCAGTCACCTAACCATAAATATACGATCAGGAGCATCATCCAAACCTCCCCAAAAAAAAAATATCTGAGGCATACAGCATCGTGCCTCTTAGCAGGGAGAATAGGGGCATGAAAAAGTGAAGTGTATCATCGAGGTTTCTCAGGTCTGTTTTCAGGACACCCAGGGGCTGCAGCAGCACTGATGGAAAGTTGTGACTCAGCAGAGATGTCCACAGTGGCTGGGTCAAGAGAAAAGGCATCTGTAGGTGCAGTAACAGGAAGTAATCACAGAGTCACTGGGACCCATTTCTGGATTAATAACCTCTTTTACAATAAGCTCAGGTGTCGTGGGCTACATTAGCAACTGGATTATCAAGAGCAGGTTCAGTTATTAAATCCTGAAGCATAGGGTTTTGGATTAGTTCTAAGTCAGAAGGCAGAGACAAATTAACAGGCATCTGAGACATGAGCCCCTCTAAAACAGTAGAAATGGGAGTAGTACTCACCTGCTGTGGAGTCTGCACTGGAGGGTCTCCAGCTTTAGGGATCCTGACGGATGAGCCAGATACCCACCGCCTCTCTGGACCTTGATATTCCCAGTCAGCTGCTAGCAGTGCTCTCTTTACCAGCCATGGCTGTTGGTGACAGAATGTAGTGCCAGAGTCTTGCCTAGGAGTGGAAGCAGACTGTTTCCTAGGTGAACGCAGCGCGTGTGGTCTGGAACGCAGTCCAGGTCGGCATTCTTGATGGAGCCTTACTCTGCTGTTTGCTGTTAGAACACCGGACAGTCTCCATTGACAGAGCATTTCCTGTGGCTACTGTTCCAGCTTGCGACATTGACACTGCAAGAGAGCGGCTGTCAGAGGATCACAGTCTTGTCCTCACCACCTCATAGTGAGCTTCCCGTTGGCTATCATAGCCAGCAGATACTTGTGTTTCTCATGCAACTGCTTTGCCATTTTTGATTCTTCCTCAGCCAGGGCTTGGTCTGAGGATATTATGAACTGGTCTGAGGTTGGAACAGAGTTCTCTGCTGTATTCTGGTTTAAAACAAAATTCTCCATCTTCCACTGGCACATCAGCTCCTTCACATGCTTGGTTACCATTTTTTGGGTGGGCATTCACAGTACCCCAAGGGGGGAGGGAAGCAGTCTCCTCCACAAAGGCAACCATGTCCACCTCCTCCTCTCCAGGGTCCTCTATTCCCCACAGGAAGCAGGCAGCGCCTCCCACAGGAAGAGTAGGGGTATTTTTATTTAAAATGAAGTATAACAGAAATCACAATTACAAAAACAACAACATAGGGAAAAGAAATATCAATAACGTACAAGGAGTGGTAATATGAAACAGCTACTTGAAACAGATTGTGACCAAAAAAAAATATTTGTAAACACAGTATTTGGGGAAACAAAAAGGAAACAGAACACTAAGTAAAGAAATCCTTTACATCAAACGAGAGAAAAAAAACAGTCAATACAGTTTATCTTTTTTCAGTAAATCCTCCTATACAAATAAGTAACACTATAATTAACAGACTTTTGCATGGAAGGACAAGCTGTCCAAATCTGGTTGGGAGGATTCAAAATTCTACTCATGTTCTATTCCAGTTTTACAAAAATATTGCAATGCTGCCAAATTGCACTAACTTTGGGTTTAGGAAAGACCTTTTCATCCCTCTCCATAACCTAACAAATGAAAACAATAATTTGTAATAATTCTTGATGTGTTGATGTCTTTTGCTGTATGACCCCATGCACAAAATGCTTGCCGTATATAATATTTCAAAACTGCAAATATGACCTGTAGAGTTCCTGGATTACACACACAAACAAAAAATTGGGCACTAACCCCTCTGTATCACAGAAGACACTGCTCTGTACTAGTGCAAAAACAGTTTATTCAGTGCATAATAGTGCCAGACTACATACTTCTGCTATGTCTGAAGTGTTCCAGAAAACAATTCCTTTGTCAAGGTTCCTGGATTATATTTCACCCAGGAATCTGAGAAAAGACCCAATACTAATTAAGTGATAACATTCGGTTAGCCGGAGTATATGAAGAAGTAACCGGCTGAAGTGGATGATTAAATTCTGAGGCCAAAGGCGGACACATTTAATCAACCACTAAAGTTGGTTATTCTGAGTATACTCTGTCTAACTGAATGTTATTGTTATTATATGTGTAGGAATTTTGAACTAAGGGTTTTAAAAGTGTTGTGGTAGTTAAAGAGGAACATGCCTTTTTTCCCCCCATTGTTGTCTGTGGACTAAATGGCTAACTTATTGTGGGCGTGTCTGAAGTGTGGATAACCTACTGTGGGTGGGTCTGAAATGTGGATAACCTACCATGGGCGGGTCTGAAATGTGGATAACCTACTGTAGATGTCTCCAGAATGTGGATAACCTACTGTAGGCATGTCTAAAATGTGATTGTAGTAGTTTCTGGGATAATAACCGACCGTTTTACTGTGTTCTGATTGTCTTAGAACACATACATGTACAATTAAGTGATAACATTCAGAGAGTTGGAGTATATGAAGCAGTAACCAGCTTCTGTGGATGATTAAATGCCGAGGCGATTATTCAATTTACCAATTCTTTGTTTCCCTCTGTGATGTTTACCTGTGCTAAGTTACCATTTTCCAGAATAAGGCACTCCTAGTGTTGTACCTTGACATTTGTTAAAGTTAATTTTAGAACCTGATGCCCTTGAAAACTGGTTCAACTTTTCAGATATTGCCTGCTCCGAGGTTATGTCAGTTAATGTTAAAACCATATTGTCCACGTGAGCTAATACTTTTAAGGGTGGATACCCTCCCGATGTTAGTGATACACTCTCTATCCTCCGATCCATAGCTATGTGGTCCACAGCTGGGCCGCAGTTAGGGAGGTCATGAGGGTCCAGAAGCTGCCCACCCCCATGCCAAAACACTAAAGCTGGGCCGCAGTTAGGGAGGTCATGAGGGTCCAGAAGCTGCCCTCCACCACGCCGAAACACTGAAGGTATGGACCGAATTACTGAAGCATTGGAGGAGCTGGTAGCTGACATGCAGCTCTACTGAGCCACAGTTTGAGAGGTCATGAGGGTCCAGAAGCTGCCCTCCCCCACACCGAAACACTGAAGCTGGGCCGCAGTTAGGACGGTCGTAAGGGTTCAGAAGCTGCCCTCCCCCACGCCGAAACACTGAAGGTACGGACTGAATTACTGAAGCATTGGAGGAGCTGGTAGCTGATACGCAGCTCTACTGGACCACAGTTAGGGAGGTCGTGAGGGTCCAGAAGCTGCCCTCCCCCACGCCGAAACACTGAAGCTGGGCCGCAGTTGGGGAGGTAGTGAGGGTCCAGAAGCTGCCCTCCCCCACGCTGAAACACTGAAGGTACGGACCAAATGACGGAAGCATTGGAGGAGCTGGTAGCTGACACGCAGCTCTACTTGGGCCACAGTTAGGGAGGTCATGAGGGTCCAGAAGCTGCCTCCCCCATGCCAAAACACTGAAGCTGGGCCGCAGTTGGGGAGGTCGTGAGGGTCCAGAAGCTGCCCTCCCCTACGCCGAAACACTGAAGCTGGGCCGCAGTTAGGGAGGTCATAAGGGTCCAGAAGCTGCCCTCCCCCACGATGAAACACTGAAGCTGGGCCGCAGTTGGGGAGATCATGAGGGTCCCGAAGCTGCCATCCCCCACGCTGATATACTGAAGCTGGGCCGCAGTTAGGGAGGTCATGAGGTCCAGAAGCTGCCCTCTGTGATGCCGAAACACTGAAGGTATGGACCGAATTACTGAAGCATTGGAGGAGCTGGTAGCTTTTCCCATTTTAGAGCTCTAAGTTCAAGGTTGCATGGTCTGTTTATTGAAATCCCTAAAGCCAGTTTGCATTGTTCAGGAGTTGATAGTTTGGCGCCAAAACACAGTTCAAATGTTCTTTTATTGTTCTCCCTACTCCAATGTTGCTTTAATGTAATCCTGACTAAGTCTCTCACTGTGGCCTGAAAACGCTGCCTGTTTAAAAGACAAATCGGGAGTAAAACGCTGCATGTTTAAAGCTAAACTTATTACTGTAAGCTCACTCTCAGTATAAGGCTGCCTGTTTTAAAAAATCAATCCGGGAGCACAACACTGAATGTTCAAAGCTAAGCTAAATTTATTTCTGTAGCGCGCACTCTCTGTATAAGACTGCCTTAAAAAAAAAAAATGTTTAAAGCTAAGCTTGATCTATTTCTGTAGCTCACTCCGAGTTCAAGGCTGCATGTCTAAAATCATTTTGGGAGTGAATACAGAGTGCAGCCATTGACCCGGTCTCTTGCAGGTGCCTCCCCTGTAATTTAGGTGCACAAGCTGGCCCTCCCCCAAGCCTCTTGCCTCCGATATAAATCTGTGCTCTCTCCCTCTCCTTGTCCACAGCTGGGCCACAGTTATGGAGGTCGTGAGGGTCCAGAAGCTGCCCTCCCCAAGCTGAAACATTGAAGGTATGGACCAAATTACTGAAGCATTGGAGGAGCTGGTAGCTGACCCGTAGCTCTAGTAGCCCCGTCGCCCCCACCACCACCCTTGGCAAATATAGTATTATATAGTGAAGCTCACATGATCGGTAATAACCAATCAGCCCACTTTCCCACCTGCAGCCTATACTCTGTGACCACTAGTGGCCACCATCCCATCCAATTCTAAACCTTTCCCTAGAACAACATGCTTATCTACCTGCAGAGGCTTGTCGCTATTGCCACACTGCTCCCTTTTCTCCACACTGCCACCCTCCACTCTCCCAGGTGAAGAGCCACATACATGGGACCCCAAAGTCTGGCTCCCTACTTGCCCACTTATTGTGCCCCCCCCAAGCTCCGACTACCATGAACTAATTTGCACCCACCATAACTCCAACCTAAACGGCACTGCCTCCCTGACCCCCAAGGGGGTCTCACCCCCTAATGCTCACTGATCACCCCTCACTCAGCCCCATCCCTTGCTTCACTCAGCACTACTAGCCCATCTTGTAAGCACCCTTCCTATACCTGTAGGACCCTCCAAAAACCGCATCTCTCCACACTCCCATCGCTTTGCACCCAAGCTACTACGGAAGGTTTTTCTCCGTCTCGCCCTCCTCCTCCTCCTCCTACTACTACTGTCAGGCAATGTGCATCCTAACCCGGGGCCACATACTCCTGGTGCTACGACAGAGAGCAAGCTAGGCAGCCTGCAACTAGCCTTCCTCAATATTTGCAGCCTCCTAAGTAAATTTACTCCTTTCCAGGGCTGGCTCGCTCAACACGCCCCTGACATCCTAGCGTTATCAAAGACCTGGCTCTCAAAAAAATCCCTGATGCCTCGGTTACTCTCAGTGGCTACACCATCTTTCGAACAGACGGGCTGTGCAAACGGGGAGGTGGGTATGCCATCTACTTCAAAATCATACTGCAAACCCTACCCGTCTCCCTTCCCCCGCTGACCCACGGAGCCCAATCCTCTGCCATGAAGATCACACTTGACAATCGTGGAAAATCACTATACATTATGGCAGTTTATCTCCACCCCCCACCAACCAAAAGCCAGCCTTTGACTCAATACTCTCCAGCCTCACCCATCTCCCTCCCAATAGCGAGCTAATTATAATGGGAGACTTCAACGTGAATTGGCTATCCTCCACATCTGCCACCTACAAAGACACTGTTCGAACCTTTGACCTCACTCAGGTGGTCCTTTCCACCACCAGACTCTACCCCAGAACTGGGTCCTCCACTCTTATAGACCTCATCTTCACCAACCACCCCAATAACCTCTCCCAGGTTAAAGTGCTTCCTGACGCACTTAAGTAACCACTCCCCTTTCACCTGCTGGTGGTCAAATAAACCCCCACCTAGCATCCCTAAAGTTACAGTCCAGAGGAGCCTCAAAAAAGGTGCCGTCTCCCGCCTCAAATCGTATCTTATCTCCTGTGACTGGTCACCTAAGCATGATGCTCACTCTGTTGATTCTGCCCTCCGCTCCTTTATCACCATCTTTAACACTGCCTGTGACATCTTTGCCCCATTTACAAAGGCATATCTTAAAAAACAGGGATACCCCCGGATCTCAAAGTCCCTGCTTAATCTGATGCACCATAGAGACAACCTCTGGCATAAAGCCCTGGACTCACAACTACCCCAGGACAGGCAACTCTACAGAGAAGCCAGAAGCAAATGTACCTGGGCCATCCAGCTAGCCAAGGCCACTTATTATAAACATGCCCTCACCAACGCTTGGGGCTCAGGGAAAAAATTCTGGAACAATATAAAAGAGCTATGCAGAAAAAACATTTTCCCGGCACCCTTGCAGATTCTAGTGGATGGAGCCCTCACCCAGGACCCTACTGTCATATCCAGTGCCCTTAATACCACCTTCTGAGACCGCAGTCACATCCTCCCACATAACTTGTTTGACCCAATTCCTAACGGCCCCATAGACGCCTCTGCCACCATGGCCCCTCCACCTTTCTGGCTGAGAACCGTCTCTTGCAGTGAGGCTAAACGCTACCTCACCAAAGTCTTGATGAATGCACGCTATAGCAGTGACTCTGTTGATCTCAAAATGCTCAGGCTAACTCTGGATGTAACCCTGCCACATCTTACCAAAATTTGTAACTGGTCGCTACACCTCAGCCAGTTCCCCACATCATGGAAAAGAGGTATAATTACCACCATACTGAAAAGTGGTGATCCCACCTCCACCAGCAGTTACCGACCCATCTCGATCCCCCCCCCCCAAAGACGCTTGAAAAAATTGTGTTGGACCAGCTCACCGACTACTTAACCAAATATTTGCTGCTGTGCCACAAACAACATGGATTCCGGAGGGGGTACAGCACCACCACTGCCCTCCTGGAATTTACCTCATACATTCACGAGGCCCTGGACCAGAGGTTCATAGCAGGAGCAATCTACGTCGACTTGACCAAAGTCTTGGATACCATCAGTCACACACTTCTGCTCCACGCCATTCCCTCCCAACATTTCTCCCTTGAGGCCACCTCCTAGTTCAAGGACTATCTCTCTAGCCAGATGCAACAGGTTAAAATTAACACTACCCTTTCCTCCGAAAGACCAGTCCAGTCGGGTGTCCCCCAAGGGTCCATCCTCGGTCCATTGCTCTTTACCCTCTTCCTAAACTCCCTCCCTCAACCATCCAATGGGAAGCTCTTGCTCTATGTGGACGATGCAGTACTGCTCTGGAAACACCCCCATCCTAACTCCCTACAATCAGCCCTACAAGGCTTTTTTAGTGATATTGAATCCTGGTTTCGTGAGCACCGCCTAGTACTCAACTACAACAAGACAAAAATAATGATCTTTGCCCACCGCCAAAGCCCACTCAGCAATGCTCTGCTACTCATCTCAAACTCCCAGGGTCTCCTTCTTGAACAGGTCTCCAGTTTCAAATACCTGGGTGTCACTCTGGACAGCTCCCTTACCTACCACACACATTCAACACCTTTCCTCCGCTGTGAACACCAGATTGGGGATCCTACACAGACATAGGCATTGCCTACCCCCTCAGACCCTCCATCTCGCTATAACTTCCTCAGTCCTATCTTTAGTCGACTATAGCATTATGATTTATGGTTCTGCTGACCAAATGGCCCTACGCAACATCAACATTGCTCTCAATAAAGCCTGCGGACTGGTCACTTGGAGTGATAGAGACATCCACGCATGCGAGCTTTACAAACGTGCTAACTGGCTCACCTTCGAAGATAAGCTTAAATACCACATCACCCGCCAAGCAAAAACAATTCACATGAATCTAGCACCCAAAGGCCTCCACCCCCTCATCCAGACTACCTCACACAGAAGGGCCCCTAGACGCACCACTGGCACCTCTCTCCTAGTCCCCCACTGTAGGACCGCCCTAGCACAAAGGTCTTCCTGATACCGGGCTCCCCTATGGCTAAACAGCATACCAGCATCTATCTCCCTAGCTCCTAGTCTTGACCAATTTAAAACTGGCCTCAAGGACCTCCTCCTTGTGTCAACCGCCTGCGACTGCAGCCGTTACACCTACACCATCTCCAAAACACAAAAGGAAGCCCATTGATAGCAGTCTATCTAGCACCAGTGAATCTAGAAAATCTGTTATGACAGGAATAAAAATACCTAACCTTACCCCTGACAACATCCTCAGGTCCCACAATCACAATGTACATATAATCTGACTCAGGGTTCAGTTAAGACCCCCCAAATCTGTAATCTACCTTTGGTCACAGCTAAGACCAAAAATCCTCTTTAGGATCCTCGACGCAATGTATATACTGTACTTATGTATAATATTAGTAAATGTCATGTTCTTTCTGTACTGACGTGGAGCCTTTGCAAAGGAGTTTATGACTCAAGGGACTGTAATTCCGATTCTCTTCAATAAATAAACTAAAAAAATATGTTGCAGTAAGGGATTTATGCTGAATAGTTACAGTAAAGGGCTCACAGGGCAGCTGCCTTACCCCTCTGTGTACAGAAATATCTGTATCATAGAATGCTTCTACCCATCTTATAAACTGTTCAGGGATCCCAATAGCCCTGAGAAAACAGAACAGGTACTCGTGAGATAAGTGAGCTTTTTCTTGCTCTAGACTGAGAACATACCCATTTAGTGTTCCTGCTTCCCCTTTCAAAAACACTTCTCTCAAAAGAATTAAATTGTCTTGGGTCCTTTAGCTAGGTACAGAGCATGACTGGTGTGGGCTAATCAAATGTTCTGCAATCTTTGATAATCTCTTGCCAGAATTTTCCCCTAAGATTTTAATATCTGTGCTTAGTGGGCTTAAAGGTCTCAGATTTCCAAGATCTGACTTATCCCCCCTTTTATATATCATTATGAAAACTGCTTTTGGCATAGCTGCGGGTAGAGCATTCGTTTCTAAAATAAATTATATAGTACTGTCAAAGTTGGCACTAGCTCAGCACCGAATGTCTTATAAAATTCTACACCCAGGCCATCATTTCCTGGTGCTGTACCATTACGCAGTGGAGTCCCCAACCTTGTCCTGAGTAATGAGGCCAGTTAAGTCTTGCTTGTCCCACGGCAATCAGCCCACTGGGTGGCTATATATATCCTGCATATTGCTGGTACCACCTCTCCCCTAAAGTATTGTTAGGTAAGATGTCGTATGTCTGATTTAATTGCTATATTATATTTGTGTATGTAACTGACATGCTCTGTAATGTACCCTATACCCTATCCAATGTATGTTTAATCTACTGTGTACTCCTGCCAATGTATGTAATCATTGTCTGTAACTAATCGGGGTCGCTCCTGAAAAAGGGACCTCCGGTCTCAGTGAGCTTACCCGGTTATCAAAATCTAAATAAATAAAGTCTGCTATTTCTTGTGCTGTATGTTATGGTAGGTTTAACTGGGGAAAGAAGCTTGGTTCAGGAAATGCATCTGCTGGCATTCCAAAAGTTTCTGTGACAAAGCCCCTGACTGCTTTTAGCAAACCAGTAGGTGTGGACTCAATTCGTCCATCCTGTCTTAATATCCTGAAAAATTCAATGTTCAACTCTCTTCCTGCAATCTTTAAATTGGTCTTGGATCTGTGTCTTATTTTGTGTGCCACACCTCATTTCCTGATTCAGGGATTTTGCTCTGCTGTGCTGTATGTTACACATTTCTTTTTTTATTATTCTAGTTTGAGAACTGTAGTCTATTTTTTTCAGTTTCTGGTTTTGAAATTAATTTCTGCATCTGTGTCCTAAGAGTTGGGTATTATACATATATTTAGTGGCCATTATGTCCAGACAGATCTTGGAAACATTTTACACAAGTTTGCTTCATATCTTCCCACCAAAGAGAAATGCTGTCATATAAACACAAAACTGAAACTTTAGCTGCACATTTGTTTTTTTTTTCTATTTGTTTATGACTGTTTCATCTGTCAGTGAGGAATTATTCAGGTGCCAGCCACCTTTCTCATATATTGGTGCATTACCCCCAATTAATAGTAACCTGGTCAGCCCTGCGGTCTAAAAATTAAAAACCCATAGATCCGAACACTGAGACCCCGGCTGAAATGCCTTCAGGGGCCCTCAGGTGCCTGTACCTGCTCCATCACCTGCTGAGCTAACCCAAGCTCTGGCTGTACTACAAGGGCTGCAAGGCTTATTACCCCCAAAGCAGCCTGTGGCTACTCCAATAAAAATATATATATATATTTTTGTTCCTCCTTTAGCTACTGATACAGTAGAATTTGAGGAGGATGACCTGGCAGAGGAGGGTATTGAATCCGAGGTCTTGCCGGAACAGGAGTTTGGCTCTCCTCCCAGACCCACAGAGGATTTCTCCTCACATTTTTCCATTATCAGGAAGATGATGGAAACCTTGGATCTACAAACTGCAGAAGAGATGCAGGATGAGGAAGAAGCACAGTATATAGAGCTTATGGGGCTGACACCCCCTAGAAGGCTCCTTCTGCCTATATACAAGTTTTTCAAGAAAGATATCCTTGGGATTCTCAAGACTCCAAACACTGTCACACCCATTGATAAAAAGTGTGATGGGGGGGTCAAGTGACCGCTTCATGGCGTGAGGACATGCCTTTCTCGAGCTTCGTTCCCCAGGTAAATCAAAAGTGTGAATCCACCGAAATCCCTCATATATAAAAAGCGAGCAACAGTGTATTTGACTTACAGTGCAACATGGATGAATATATTGTGCCAGTGGGGAGTAAATCGCAGTGGTCGGGCACAAAAAATAATAGAAAGCCGCCAGCTACGGGCCAGACGGAAAATGTAGGCCCCATCTCTATCTCAGCTGCCAAGATGACAGCGATAGGCTGAGAGCTCAAAAACCAGCTTATGGATGCCTTATCTCCGCAACTAGAGAGGCTGGAGAACAAAACTGAAGGCAGACTAGTCACTATGGAGGCACAACTAGAGAGACAACAGGAGCAAATGGAGGAGGTGGAGGGCCGCATCTTGGCTGCGGAGGACACGCTGCACCCCATGAAGAGAAGGGCAGAGGAATTAGAGAAGCAGGTGCAGGACATGAGGGAGACACTGGACTACCAGGAAAACTATCAGCGGAGGTCCAATCTCTGGCTCTGGGGCCTTCCTGAAGGTAAAGAAGGTGCAGACATGCTGGGGTTCTGTGCGAAGATTTTGCTAGCACTAATGGGCCTGAAACCGAAGGGGGGCAGCTATAAATTGGAGCGCGCGCACCAGGCAGTCCAGCCACAACCCCAAGAGGGACACCCGCCGAGGCAAGTGATATTCTGATTCCACAATTTCCAAGACGGACAGGAGATGTGGAAGGCGTATAAAGGTATGCCTCAGTTGAAATATGAGGAAGCACGGCTGTTCATTTTCCAGGATCACTCTGCGAGGGTCGGTAAAAAGAGGAGGGAATTTAATGAGGCGATTGCTGTTTGCCAACACATAAAGCTGGAATAGTATATGATTTTCCTGGCTACCATGAAAATTAGGCACGAAGGAACAACGTATAGCTTTTGGGAAGCTGAGAAAGCAAATAAATTTGTGATGGAGCTGCAAAAGAAGATAGACTGACCGCCTTGAAGGATAGAAGGTAGCTGCATGGCGAAGATCTGCGTTTTTTTACCCTGTAAATAGTTTCAGTCACTACGCAATATTCTGAGTTAAATTTGGTTCCAGTAATTTGGAGGAAGGAACGGAGACTGCCTAGCCCGGACACTGACTTGGAGGTTAGAGGGTTGCAGCTGAAGGGAGCTTCTCCTTTAAGAGCATTTGGCTGGTCTGAAAGCTTCCTTGTTCCCCGGCGAGCTAATTGGAACTGTGCCTGCTGAGAAAGAGGTAAAACACGAAGAACGTACCGAGTGCGAGTTACCCTAGTCTGTCCTCAAGGACCGCTTGTAAGGGGAGATATTTGTAAGTACAGACTCGGTACCATCGACCTGGAGGACCACGGAGACCTGATCCACGAGGGGGGCCTACACGTTGAAGATGACTCGTGCGGTCTAGCCTAGTGGAGATGAAAAAGGTATGCAGTCTTACTTGGTCGCGTAGGAGAGAGGAGTTTCGATCTCAGAGCCAAAAGGAAAGGATGGGTAGAAGGGGATAGGGAAGAGGGTCTAACGCTAACACTAGCAGGAGTTTTAAACTTGGTGGTAATGGTGGGAGGGTCACGGGATACGACTGCTCTGGCCCAAATCTTGGAGAGGGAACTGAGAAGGGACATGGGGGCGGGGAGAAGGGGAAGTCTTTTAAAAGTGACCCATATATCGACGATTCCTTGTGCTTCCAAGGAGTAGGGCACTGAGAACTAACTGTCGGGGGGCCTGCGCGTTATGTCTGAATCACGGGGCCTAGCCTTGTCAGTAGGGAAGGGGGGAGAGCGAAGGCTAAGAAAATTGCAATCTGGAGAAAAGAATGTGGGGAAAAAGGGACACACGAATGAGGCTATACATTAGAGTGACTGCTGAAGGGAAGGGAAAGGCCAGTGGAAAAGGGAAGGAGGATTAGCTAGATGAAAGGGCACGGGATTAGGCACGATACCATTCTAGCTTGAGTGAGGAGAAAAGGGAATAATAAGGGATTAAGTCTAACTATATGCTGAAAGGGATAGTGGATTGAGGGACAGGTGGTTAAAGGAATATAATAACCCGGGGAGGGGGGGGAAGAAAAGGTTGATCAAAATGTTTTTTGAATCAAGCCCTTTAGAATACCATAGGGGAGAGAACATACTAAATGTAGCAAAGTTGTATGTTATGAAAGGAGAAAGAGGAGACTATACTGTATATAGGTTGGGGGGGGGATAAAGTTCAAATGTTATACGTGTTGTTTTTTGATGTAGAATTTTATTTTAAGTCCACAATAAGAGACAAAATACGAAAAGAGATGCTAAATATTAAGCTGACCACGGAGGTGAACTTAGGTTCGAGGGATGGAGGGCTTTGGCTGTTATTAGTAGGATGGACCAAAAGGAGAGAGTGAATGTGGTCTCATGGAATGTGTGAGGCGTTTCCTCCCCGATCAAGCGCACCAGTATCCTAAGAGCCCTCAAGAGGGTGCATGCTCAGATCGCTGTTACAAGAGACACATTTGACTCCCTCAGAGCACCAGAAGCTGGTGAGGAATTGGGTGGGGTCTTGCCATGCTGCCTCCTTTTCTTCGCATAAGATGAGGGTAGCAATACTGATACACAAACACCTCCATTTAAAGTTACAAGAGTGATACAAGATAAAACTGAGGGAAGATATGTCTTTGTCAAGGGAATATTGCATGAGACACATGTCACATATGGGAGTATATATGCCCCTGCTGTGTTTGAGCCCTCGTTCTATAGGAATATTTTAGATTTGCTCACAAAGGAACAGTTTCAGGGCCTGATATTGGGGGATTTTAACTGCACGCCGGACCCAGTCATGGATCACTCGGGAGGCAAGGGCGGGGGGGAGCTGCATGGAACAATGGAGGGAAGGTATAGTGGAGTTAGATTTACTAGACGCATGGAGAACAGCCAATCCCACACTCAAAGAATATACCTTTTTTTCCAGCCCCCACAAGACGTGATCCAGGTTGGACCACATCTACATTGAAGGAGGATGGTACCACAAGATGGTAGATGTGAGACATGGTCCCATACACATTTCAGATCATGCCATGGTGATCATGGCACTAGAATTTGAGGCTCATAGGTTAAAGCCCACCTCATGGAGATTCCCCCTATACCTGATGGGAAAGGAGTAGTTTCGGACCTTTCTAAAGAAACAGATGGGGAGTTATGTGGAGCTCAGTAGAGAGACAGCACCATCCCAACAGGTGTTCTGGGACGCGGGAAAGGCCTATTTAAGAGGGGCTATTATAGGACATGTGGCAGGATATAAGAAGGAGCAGCTTAAGCACCATGAGGAGTTACACCGACAGGTTAAAGAATTGGAGCGCAAGGTAGTTGGGGGGGGGGGGGGCGAGGAGGCTATACAGATGCAGGCAACAGCAAGAGGGACACTTAATAATATGCTGGCTGAGCAGGCAAGAAATCAGACATGGTTTGTGAAACAAAAGTTTTATGAATGGGGTAATAAGCCAGGGCCCATGCTGGTGAACCTTATTAGAGGTAGAAGGGGGGGGGTAGCGAAAATTCAGGAGGTACGAGAAGGAGGAATCCTAATCAGAGAGCACCAGGCTATAGGGGAAAGGTTTAGGAAGTTATACTAGACCCTATGTAAGACCGAGTGTGTGACGGTACACTGGATAGAGCAAGGGAATTTCTGGATAGGGCTAAAATTCAGAGAATTACTGAGAAGCAGAGGGAGGAGTTGGACAAAGAAATTTCTAAGGAAGAGATCAGAAGGGCCATACAGTGTATGAAGCCAGGTAAGACGTCTGGACCAGATGGCCTCCCAGCCGAGTTTTATAAAGGAATGGGTCAGGAAGTGGTGGACTTGCTATGGGAGGTGTTTTGGGAGCCCAGAGAGGGGGAACCCACTGCCTCCTACCTTGGGGATGGCGACGATTTGTGTCATACCGAAACCCGGAAGGGACCCACAGGACTATGCCGCATATCAGCCAATATCCCTGTTGAATGTAGATGCTAAGATTTATGCTAAGGTATTGGCCGCCCGTTTGGATGGGTTGCTACCACAGATGGTCCATCCAGACCAGACAGGTTTTATACAGGGTAGGCACTCCTATCATAATGTGAGGAGGGTCCTGAATGTGGTGCATTGCTCTTCTCGGCACCTGGGGATGACAGCGGTTTTGTCCCTGGACGCCGAGAAGACCTTTGACCGAATCGAATGGGGATACCTCTTTGAGGTGCTGAACAGATATGGACTGGGTGAAAGATTTGTTACAATGGTAAGGGCCCTCCACGAATCTCCGCAGGTGGCAGTGCTGACCAACGGAGTGCTATCGGAGCGGTTTGCCCTGTTTAGGGGGACGAGGCAGGGATGTCCGCTTTCCCCACTATTATCTGATTTGGCAACTGAACCTTTGGCCATAGCCATAAGACAAAATCCAAACATTAAAGGAGTAAGGGGTTCGGGAGACAAACAACATAAATTGTCGCTATATGCGGACGACATGATCTTGTACTTAAAGTGACCCGGAGAACTCCATGCCCCCTTTATTGGAACTTATAGAGGAGTTCTCTACCTTCTTAGGATACAAGATAAACCTAGATAAGTCAGAGATAATGTACCTGGGGAAGGGGATGGTAAGAGGGAAGAAGTCCTGGGGATTGAGAGAAGTCAGGTCATCCTTTAAATATCTGGGGGTAAATATTGGAAAGACTATACCAGAACTTTATGGACTGAATTATACATCATTGATTGGGGGCATGGTAGCAGAAATGAGGAGGTGGAGAGCATTACCACTATCTTGTATTTGGACGTATGAATCTTATAAAGATGAACATTTTGCCAAGGATCCTCTACCTGCTGCAGATGCTCCCAATGGGTTTGAACAAGAAAGACACCAAGAAGTTGGAAAGGGGCTTTTCTGAATTTTTATGGCAAGGGAAAAGGGTCAGAATCAGTTTGGGCAGGCTAAAGCTAAATACAAAGGGGGGGGGATTAAACTTTCCTGATATGAAGACCTATTATCTGACTGCGCAAATGAGGATTATTAAGGATTGGGTTGCCAAACCTGAAGCAGCCAGTTGGATAGACCTGGAGGAAATGGAGGCTCAGGATAGATTATCGGCATACTTAGAGGAGGAAAAAAAGCATATGTAGCACAGGCTCAAATAAACCCGCTGGTGCTCTGGGTTTTGGAGAGCTGGGATCAGGGCAAGAAAGTTCTGGGAAGCACAGAGACTGAAACGATACTTCTACCTTTAGCTGGGAACCCTTTCTTTCGACCTGGGCTGGAAGACCAAGGATTTGAGGAATAGAATGCTAGAGGGGTGCATTGTATAGGGGATCTCCTCAGAGGAAAGGACATATGCTCTTTTCAGGAGCTTAAGGAGAGTAGAGGGGTACCTAATAATCATTTGTTTAGATTCTTCCAGGCTAGGGATTATTGCAAGCAGTTAAGGAAGCAGGTGCCACAGTCATCCTCATTGGAACAGGTAGTGGCCCTGATTTTTAGAGCCAGGAGGGACCCTAAAGGGATGGTGGGGGCTGTGGCCCATGTAATCCGTGATAGTCTATGGGACAGGGTAAGCAACACCAAGGGGCTATGGGAAAGGGATTTAGGACTCCCAATTACTGATCACAATTGGGGAGTCATAGTAGAAATACATATGGGTCTTTTGCTGTCAAATAAATATAAAGAATCTGCCTATAAATTTATCCATAGGCTGTATTGCCCTCCGGTGGTACTACACAGATACAAGCCAGAAGTGTCGGATACCTGCAACAGATGCAAGGAACAGAAGAGTACATACCTGCACTATTTTTGGGCCTGCCCCAGACTGCAAATATTTTGGAAAAAGGTAGCACAGACTATGAGTGGGAATATGGGGGTGGACATCCCTTTCAACCCAGTCGACCTTATGTTTGGTATAGAGACAAGAGGGGGAGAGGAGTGGGCCCCACATAGAAAATGGGTAAGGTTATACTTTCACAGGCCAGACAGGTCATATTAAACACCTGGGTGTCAGCAAGGGACCCCTCTATTGAGCAGTGGCGTGCTTTGATTATAGGGGCCCTGGTATTAGAAAAGAGGTCCTATCAAATTAAAAGTAGAATAGACTTTTATGTCTCTGTGGAGCCCCTTTCTGACAACATTAACTATGGAAGAAGCAATGATATTACAGACGGGGGCTTAAGACACAAAAGCAAGGATTAATGGCGTAAAACCCAAAGTGAAAAAGGGGAATGTGGCAAGTATGGATTTTAAAACCTAAATGTAAATTTATGAAATGGTCAGAAGATATGGAGCAATTGGAATGGATTAGAATATATGATCTATTTGGGATATGTGGACATATGTAAATAGTTACTAGAGTCTTTCCCTTTATTTTATGTTTTTTTTTATTTTATTTTATGTTTAGTTGTAGAGTATGTATGATTTCTGTTTTTAATGTATGTAACTGTTTTTACATGTGTAAAATCTCAATAAAAGTTTTAAGCAAAAAAAAAAGTGTGATTAAAAAAATACCAACTTGAGAGGTCAGGGGCTGAGTTTTTATTCACTCACCCTGATCACCAGGGCATTGTACAGCAGGCTGCCTGTGAAAAGGCAAAAACTCCCTTGTCCTCTCACACTCCTGAGAAGGACTCGAGAAAGATAGATAGCATGGCTAAAAAAGGGTACCTTTCTGCTTCCTTGGCAGTTCGCCAAGCCAGCTACCAAGCTTATGCAGCCCTCTACCAGAAGGCTCTTTGGCAGTCCATCCTGGATAATGCAGAGGCTAACCCTTCCATAACAGTTTCGGAGTTAGTGGACACTGCAGAACTGGGCTTGGAGGCTTCCAAGTATCAGTTCCAAATGTCAGCTGATACGAATGACACAGCTGCTCGGTGGATGGCAGGTACTGTAGCCTTGAGAAGATTTGCCTGACTGAGAGCTACTAATCTCACCCAGGATACTCAGAGTAAGGCTACGGACTTCCCAGTCGAGGGTCACTCACTCTTTAGTGCCCAGACTGAGGCATATATGAAGAAAGTAGATGAGTATAAAACTGCGTTCTGCAGTAATTCAACCAGGGAGAGACTTTCTCCCTCCACTTCAACATATGGAAGGGGAGGTAGGTGTAGGTCCTCTTTTAGGAGGCCCTTCTTTCAAGTGCAGACTGTGCCACAACAGCAGTACCTCTCACAGCAGGGTGGTTTTTATGGAGCCAGAGGCAGAAGGGTTTTTAGAAGATGATCCCAATCTGCACAACCCCAGCAACAAAAAAATAAACAAATCCTCTGACTTTTCCCTCCAGGCTGCCACTCCATCCCCTGTATGGGGCAGACTGACTCATTACTTTCAGAAATGGCCAAAAATCACCACAGACAGGTGGGTTCTGGAAGAGGTGAGGATTTGAAACATAGGGACAAGCCCTTCCTCCTCCGAGATCAAGGCAGTTCAAAGCAGTTCCTTTCACAGAAAGAAAACTGCTGGAACAGGAAGTTCAGGCATTACTTCTACCAAGGACAGTAGAGCCTGTCCCTCCCAGCCAAAAAGGACAGGGGTTTTACTCAAGATATTTTCTAACAACAAAAAGAATGGGGAGCGGCGGCCTATACTAGACCTCAGACTGTTACACAGGTACTTGGTAAAACCCAGGTTCAAGATGGTCACACTAGCCATGATTCTGTCAACTCTGCAGAAAGGAGACTGGCTAGCCTCCTTAGACCTAAAGGACGCATATTCCCATAAGGGAGTCGCACAGAAAATTTCTGAGGTTCATACTTCCCTCAGGCCACTATCAGTTCTCAACATTTCCCTTCGGGTTCACCTCTGCACCAAAGGTGTTGTACCTAGTGCATGGCAGTAGTCGTGGCACACCTAAGAAGACCAGGTGTTTCAGTTTTTCCCTACCTGGACGATTGGCTAATCATGGAAAAGTCTCACCAGCAGGTGAGCGAGCACCTTCAGGTAACCCAGGATCTGTTGCACTCCCTGGGATTCCTTCTCAACATCAAAAAGTCAGTCCTGACTCCTGTGCAGGTACTGAAGTTCATAGGTGCAGAAATAAACACCATACTGGGAAGGTCTTTCTTCCCTCAGGGCAGAAAGCATTCGGCTTTTGGCAAGCTCGCTTGTCCTGGGCAAGCCAAAGCCAGCGAGACAGTTTCTACAATTGTTAGGCCACATGGCTTCAGCAGCAAGCACAGTCATGGGTGCCAGGTTTCAAATGAGAGATGTTCAAATCCACCTCAGGGCACACTGGTGCCAAAGGTGGGACTCTCTATCAAAGCCCATACCAGTAACAAGGGTGTTACTACAGGCACTCCAATGGTGGATGGAGCCAGAAAATTTGAGAGAAGGGGTTCCCTTCTTGCAAGAGCCACCTTCATTGGTTCTCATGACAGATGCTTCCCTGTTAGGGTGGGGTGCACACCATTCATGGCACTTGGGAGAGTGCAGATTCCCTGCAACATATAAATCTGCTATAGCTTAGAACAGTTTACCTGGCCCTTCAGGCCTTCTCACATCTACTCCAGGAAAAGGTGGTACAAGCCAGAACAGACAATACCACAACAATGTACTACATCAACAAGCAGGGAGGGACAGGGTCTACCCCACTTTGTACAGAAGCAGTGAAGATATGGAGCCTTGCTTACTCTCTAAACGCCTCTCTACAGTCAATCCATCTGCCTGACAGTGACATCACCCTGGCAGATGCCTTGGGCAGCATAAACCAGGCCCATCATGAATGGACACTGAACAAGCAAGTAGTGAACACCCTAGTCAGGAGGTGGGGCACTCCAGAGATAGATCGTTTTTGATCCCATCAAAACTACCACCTGCCTCTGTGTTGTTGCAGGGCTCCCACCAAGGGAACAGTTCCCCTGGATACCCTGATCCTGGATTGGACAGGAAGGCACCTTTATGCCTTCCCCCCTTTTCCCCTGATACTCAGGGTGCTCATCAAGCTCAGATCATAGCCAGCTTCAATGATACTGGTAGCCCCAGACTGGGCCAGGCAGCCTTGGTACTCCCTCCTGCTCTCTGTGTTGGTGGCCAAACTGATTCACCTCCCATAAAGGTACAACTTACTGACCTCCTTCCAAGGGAGGGTCATGTACCCCAATCTCAGGTCTCTCAGACTCAAGGCATGGCTCTTGAGGACTTAGAATATGCAAGATGGCAACTCTCTGAAGGGGTCCTGGAGGTCCTCAGAGGGTATAGAAAACCTTCTACTAAGAAAAGCTATGCCTCGAAATGGAAAAGGTTCTCTATATGATATAGGAATAAGGGTGTGGCCCCAACTCAAGATGGCATACCAACCTTGCTGGATTATTTGACTCACCTGCATGCCAAAGGTCTGCAGCATTCAACTCTGAAAGTGTGCCTGGCTTCTGTGTCAGCATACATTTCTGCTGGAAAGGACACCTCCTTAGCATCAAATCCTATCTTCAGGAGGTTCCTCAGGGGACTCTCTCATCTGTTTCTTCCTCACAGGGAACCAGTGCCAGTTTGGGACCTGAACATTTACATTGCTCAGCTTATGCTTCTTCCTTTGAGCCCATGGTTTCTGCAGATCTTAAATTTGTTACTTGGAAGAGGTAGTCTTCCTGTTGGCAATCACTTCTGCCAGGAGGATAAGTGAGCTCCAGGCCCTTTGTGTAGAAAAGGAATATATTTCCTTCCACAGGGACAAGGTAGTGTTGAGAACTAATAGGAAGTTACTCCCCAACATGGTCTCAGACTTCCACCTGAACCAGTCTATCACCTTGCCAGTTTTCTTCACTGAGCACTCCAGTTCAGGGGAGCATAGACTCCACAGCCTGGATGTAAAAGGGCTTTAAGTTACAACATGATTCATACCAAGGACCATAGGCAGGACAGACAACAGCTTTTCTACACCTATGGAGAGGTAGTTAAGGGTATACCTGCTTCAAAAAGAACTGTCTCTCAATGGATAGTTCAGTGTATCCAGTTTTGCTACTCAAAAGCAGGTAGGGTACCCCCTGTTGGACTCGGGGCCCTTTCTACAAGGGGCACAGCTGCCACTATTACAGCTACCCGAGAGGTGCCATTGGTGGAAATCTGTAAAGCAGCTACCTGGAAGTCAGTCCACACCTTTACTAAGCATTATAGCCGGGACACTCTGCCCAGGAGTGATGCCAGGTTTGGTACAGCAGTCCTGCAGAGTCTTTTTCCTAAGTAGATTCTTTATCCATCTCTGTAAGGTACTGCTGCATAGTCTGCAAGAAGTAATAATAATATTAGAGGATTCCTGGGTTTAGAAGAAAATATTACTCACCTGTAGTAATCTTGTTTCTTCCAATGGGATCCAGTAATATTATAACTTCCCAACCCTTGCCTCCCCTGACAGAATCAATAAAGACCTCTCCAGTGCTGATTGAATAAATACTTGGAGTGGTATGCCATCTGCTGGCAGTTCTCAGTAATGTTTTATAACTTAGTAGGTCTTTTTCCCCTTCTTGGGTGAATCTGACATTTAGAAAAGGGGAACCTTTTTTTTTTCCTGTGGTTTAATGATTTACCAGTTGCTCCAGCTGGGGCCTTTTTTTCATATCGTCTATTCTAATTAGATGTTAGTATGACCTCTTTGCAGGCTCCTAAGAAATCTGAGGTTAGAATGTAGGTAGTTACACTGGGCAGTTTTTGAACTGAATGCACAAGCTAAAGATTCCATCATTAGCATGACATTCCATTTGGCTCCAGGGCAGTGCTGGCTTTAAGGAGCACTGCAAGAAGTAATAATATTAGTGGATCCCATTGGAAGAAACAAGATTACTACAGGTGAGTAATTTTTTCTTCTCCACTCTTCCACGCACTGTCTTGTCTCCACTTCTCTAAGCACTGCAGGTACCACCCTATTGGTGGTTACATGAATTTTTGTTCACTGAAATTTAATTGCATACATATCCATTTCTGTAAAACCATTATTTGTACACCAGCTATTCTACCATGTTACAGTTTCAACATATTAACCCACCCTGTATACTCTTTTGACTGTACAGTACTGTTTAAACTTTAAATGTATTTCCAAATCTTTTGAATGTAACCTCCCTACTCCCTCTCCCCCAAGTTGTACCTGGAAATGAGCTCCAGGTCAATGTGCCTCTCCCAGTTAACAACTTTAAATAAATAAAAAATAAATAAAATGTTACAGTCCATAAAGTGTGTAAATAAGCCAGTACCTCTCTGAATAGTTCTACTCATAGGGTCTTGGTTTGGGGTGCATAGACTACTGGACGTAATCTTATGGAATGAAATTATATGCTATGTCCAATAAACAATGCCCTGCCTGGATGGATGTCCACCGGTCTAGTTAGTTTTAGTGTGGAATTATTAAAGCGGATCCCTACTCAACCACATACATTTATTCCTGTAGACCAAAAGGTGGCGCCTTGCAATCACAAATGGGCAGAGTGAGTCATTTCATGAGACGTTTTCAATCTGGTCTCTTGCAGACACATTTCTGATTGTACAGTTAGTCTCTTTTGATAACTTTTTTGTGCTATTTACACTTATTGTAGTATTCTGTAGTGTTGACATTATTATACTGTGAGAGAAAGACACCAAACAGTCGTCACCCTAGTACTATTACTCTGAGATCTAGTTTTGTATTTTTTCTGCTTGACTGCTGATGACTGCATCAATACTTCCTCTTGATCAAAGACACAAAGGATGACGCTTCTGAGTTGTCATCTTCCCCCTCTTTGTCCTCCCGCTGCTTGCCAGGTGCATTAACAGAATTTTTGTTGTGGGGACAGAGGGTGGTGGCTTTTGCAGATTTAGCCCTTGTGATTTTAGTCTCTTTGCTCTTAGGTGCTTTGCCCTTAGTTTGCCTATTTCTTTGCCTCTTTTTTTTTTTTACTTATTGTCTGGAAGGAAATCTCCTCAGGTGGAGGGAGGGAGGTATATCTGGGTTCTCAGGGATGTCCTCTACTCCATTATACATGTGTAAGTCCCCCTCCCTGAGTCTAGGGGTATGCCAGGTGGTAAAAGTGGGAGGGGGCACTTGCAGCAAGAAACACAAGCCAAGATTTAAAAACTCGTTTACCTGGTTCCAATGCTGGTTGTGGGGTGCAGGCAGTCTTGAGGTGGGGTGCTAGCAGCTGCGGGGGGCAAACATGGTTATAGAATCTCATGCAGTTACATTGATTAAATCCATTGTCCACTCCAGAATTTAAAAGTGCAATAAACAGATTTATTGAGGCAACAGTAAAACAACCACTCCATGGAGTGAACTGAGGTAGCTTGGACACGGTGGTCACATTAATTTGGTCTGTAAAGCACTGCACAGAGCCAAGATAGCAGCATTAACTCGATCAAACAAGCCATTTAATGTTTTCCCCTCCTAGGGGCCGAATAAGGCTCGAATTTTGATGGCAGCAACTCATACTGTAGATTGCAGCTCGTAAGCTACGGAGCCAAAACTCCATCTTCTTTTCTCCCTCCTGCACAGGACTTAGACTACATGTGGATACCTCGCATGCTGACACTTTATAAGCACCCCACAGAGCAGCTCAAAGACTTTACCAGCTGCTCCTGGTGGTCTCCAATTCAGCGATGGGAAAACAGGGGGGTGTCCTTTTCACTAAATGCCAGACACAAACAAGTCCACCACAGAAAGAGCACCATAAGCCAGACGACATGATGAGTGCTCCAGGCAGGAGCCATGGATTATCCGACTAGGGGGCTGCTCACTGGACTGATGCCTCGGACTCCTCTGCGATCTCCTGCACTGTCCCCAGCTGCTCCGGCTTGGCTCACAAGGCATTGAACCATCTGGAGGTGACTGGAGCAGGCTCCCACCTCTGCCCCACCAACAGCCCAGACTCTCACCACTGGGCTATGCACCAGACTTCTTTAGGTGCACTCACACCAAACCGAACTAGGGACCCTACTGCGACACCCTACCTCGGTGTTGAAGTTCACGAGGTGGGCACCTAACTTTCCACCCAGGCTGGCCACGATCAGCCAGCATGTGGGGAACATGGAGGTGAGAGTCAGTAGCACTGAAGACCATACATAGAAACATAGAATTTGACAGCAGATAAGGACCGCTTGGCCCACCTAGTCTGCCCACTTTCCTACCTAACAGATAAGCTGCAGATTCTAGTTAACCAACAGCTTACTTCCTCCTACTCCCCACTAGGACTGCCTTATGTCTGTCCCATGCATTCTTGAATTCCCCCACTGTTCTTGACTCCACGACCTCTTCAGGGAGGTTGTTCCATGCATCCACAACCCTCTCTGTGAAAAATACTTTCTCACATTACCTCTGAGCCATCCCCCATCTTCAAATTGTGCCCTTGTTCTTGCATCTCTTTTTCTGATAGATGCTGCCCTCTTGGACTTTGTTGATTCCTTGAGGTACTTGAAAGTTTCTATCATGTCCCTTCTCTCCCTTCTTTCCTCAAGGGTATACGTATTAAGCTCCTTTAGTCTTTCTTCGTATGTCTTCTGGTGCAGACCCTGCACCATTTTGGTTGCCCTCCTCTGGACAGCCTCCACTCTGTCTGTCTTTGTGGAGATGGGGTCTCCAGAATTGCACACAGTGGATGTCTCACCAACTGTCTGTACAGAGGGATAACAACTTCCTGTTTTCTACTATTGATGCCTCTCCCTATGCATCCCAGTATCCCCCCAGCCTTCCTTACTGCCTTCTCACATTGCTTGCCCACCTTTAGGTCATCTGATATAACTACCCCCAGGTCCCTTTCCATTTTTACTGTTGTCAGTATCTCACTCCCCATTGTGTACTCTTGCCCTGGGTTTTTGTTTCCCAGGTGCATTACGTTGCACTTCTTTACATTAAATTTGAGCTGCCATACATTTGACCATTCCTCCAACCTGGCCAAGCTGAGCAGAACAGGAATGGTAGATTTCTTCGCTGGATGAGAAAGCTAAGGTCGCTACGAATGGTGCCAGAAAAATCCACATGTGCCTGGTCAGGGTATGGAAGGTGAAGAGAGCACTGACCTGGCTAAATTCCTCCAAACTCTGTTCAAGCTACTGGCTAGTCCTCCCATTCATGGCACAATGTATGCTAATTGTATGCCCATCATACTGCACATCACGCACACGTCCGTGCCCTGAGGAAAGACACAGGGGCATCAAGCGCCTGAGCTTCAAGGACAAGATTGAGCTACAGCAACCTATAAGAGAGTAGGGCAAGCTTTACTTCCACATCTATAATTACATGAGCTTGGCCCTGCAGTAGAAACAAAAATCCTACATAGAGGTGAAGAGAGTGCCGATGGTGGCCCACATTTACTATTTTTATTTTTTTATTTTATTCATTTGTTTAGCAGGTAGTGTACTGGGTCAAGGCCCTTTTACAGACATGACCCAGGCCTCAGAGCAGAGCAACACAGAATGATAGATAGCAAAAATACATAAAGCAGTCAAGAAAATAAATCCAAGCTAACAGTTTACACTGATTATGAGATATGGAAGAGAGCAGATTGCAGGGAAAGCAGTTCCACAGACTAGGCGCAACAGATGGGACAGCTCTATGACACATGCTCACGCTTACAAGAGGAGAAGACAAGGTACTTTGGCTTAAGGACATCAGGGATTAATGACAGCTCTGAGGTACTACAAACTGCACCACATGGAAGAGCCAGGATTTTGCAGGCGGTATCATTTAAGCAGCAAAAAAGGAATCTACTCCTGGTTGCAGGAGAAACCAACCAAGACTACAGTAAATGTTGCAATAATGGGAATGCTGTCGGTCAGAAAATGCAAATGGACAGATACTGTAGTAAACTGAAGAGAGGAACCAAACCTTTAGCAGCAGCCCTTGAGTAAATGAAAGACCTGGGGCCCGATATTCAAATGTTTGCTCGGGTGCTAACGGGACTTTGCCCACGTAAACGGGGGGTTGCGCTGAGCCCCATATTCCGAAGGAGCTGTTGCGCAGGCAAAGAGGGTTAGCACCCATGCCAGACATAATGTGTGCATGCGGGCAAGGGTAGGGGCGTGGCCATGAAGATGTGTGCAGCCCTGTATTCAGCAGTACTGTGCTACGCAAAAGGGTTTCACGCGGTCCTTTTGCACAGTGCTAATACCACTGAACAAACCCCAGACTTAACTCCAGGCAACTCTGACTGCTGCCAGAGGTAATGCAGCCACCAAGCTGGTTGGCTGATGGGAGAGCACAACCGCCTCCTGTGGTCCCTGGCACCCCCTGTTAATCGCTGTTCCGTTCTTTAAAATAAACCTATCCCTGATGCTAGTGCCCTCCCCAACCAATCGCCAGCCAGTTCTTTTTTTTTTGGTTAAATATTTTTATTAACAGAATGAAAGCATAAGCAAGTATAACAGATACTACAATAAAAATAGAACCAGTAACATAAACATAACAAGTCCAACAGTACAAGCACATTATGTCATGAGACATAAAGCATGAACATTTTGATTACATTGGTGTGTGAGGAGCTACAAAAATTAGCAAGTTGAGTTACTAATACAGCTGGCCCATTCTTTAAAATAAAACTATCCCGGATGCTAGTGGTCCCCCACCCCCCCCGAGGTTTACCTATTGCGAGTCGACACATTTCTCACCAACATACTGACAACGAAGACACAATGCCTGCATGCTTTAAACGCAGCCTCAGAAATCACCTGCTCATCTCACGCAAATGCCGCTGCCGCTAAAGTGTAAAAAAACTCCCCTCTGACAACGCTCACCGAGCTGCACTCCCCCCCCCCTTCCTACTCACCTCCTTCCCTACCCACTCTTCCTCCCTGGCCCTCCCTCCTTCTGCTTCCCAGCCCTACTCCCCTCTTACCCCCCATCCTCCCCTACCTCTCTCCCCACTAACCCTATTTTAGTTTATTTATTCCGCATATGTATTGGAACCAACTGTAACCTTGAATGACACTTACTTTGAACCTGTATTATCTGTTGTCTCCTATGCCACTGTCTGTGTCCTCTATGTGACGAGGTACCTTTGTAAATGAGCCCCTGGCTCAAAGATTGTTAAACTGATGTTTAAATAAATAAATAAATAAATGCCGAGTGTTGGCATTGTACTGTTGGGGATGTTGGTGTGTTTTCTTTGGGGGCAGTGCCCACCTAAACCCCCCATGTGGGGGGCTCTGCCCCCTTCCACACACCCCCAGTCTCTAGATATACAGCTCTGAGTCAGAGTTGTCTCAGGAAGGGGGCGAAACACCAGGAGATGCAGTACCGGTGCCAGCAGGGACCATGACAGTGACCCAATGCTTTTTTTTTTTTATTTATTTTCCCCTGCTGCAGCAGACTTGGGGCATCCAGCCGCTGGCTCCGCCCACCCGGAGAGCTGGGTAGCTCAAACTGAACCCAGGAGGATCCGGGATGACCATGATGCCATCCCGCTGGAGGGTTCCCCCTCTGCTTCTGCCAGCCAGGACAGCTCCGGACCCTCCACGACAGGACTCCACCAAAGTCCTCCAGGTGGCTCGGAGCATGGCCATTAAGCTGTACGGTCGCGCCCAGTCATTTTCCTCCAGTTGGCCCCTGGAGCGCGGACGTGCAATGACGTCCGGGCACAACGTGTCAACGTCCGCTGCGCTCCCCCACAGTATCACCAATGCTAGTAGTGCCCCCGGGTGTCCCCAGGGGGCGCTACAGTGCAGTGAGATTCTCCAGCCCACCCCAGGACCAGGACAGCAGTATGCAGAAGCTCAATCCCAGTCCTCCCTTGCCAACTCCAGACGGCCCAGGCTCGTTCCCGAACCTGGGTTGCTGGCGTGGTGTGGCGTCCAGCACCTCAGCCCTCAGTGCCACCAGGCCATGACCCAATGCTTTTTGTTGAATTCTGTCACTGTGGCAGTGTCGATGTGCGGTCGGTACACACACACCCCTGGGACCACTGGATGCCAGGGAGGTGTTTAGTTTTAATTCCAGATTGGCAAATGGAGGCTAGCACCAGGGATATTATAAATTCGACTGGGGCTGGCAATCGGGTGTTACCATTAGTGCCAGATATATTATACATTTGCTGGGGCTGGCAATCAAAGGGAGGAGGAGTACCACTAGCACCAAGGATATTATACATTCCACCAGGGCTGGCAGTCGGAGGAAGGGGGTTACCACTAACACCAGGGATAGTTTTATTTTAAAGAACATGCCAGCGATTGATGGGGAGGAGACCACTAGCACCGGGGATAGTTTTATTTTAATGACCAGGCTGGTGATCTGAGGGGTGGGACCACTAGCACCAGGGATAGGTTTAAAGAATGGGCTGGTGATCAGTGGTGGGGGGGGACTACTAGCATCAGGGATATGTATACATAGCTGGGACTGGGCAATTGGGGGGGCCGCGCCACGCTAACTTGCCTCATTACCCATGCAGATGAGCCCATAATGGGCATTCAAATGGCCCCTTAGCACCTTGCATGCCCAATGGGTTCATTTGCAATGGGTCCCTTTGAATATTGGAAACAGTGCTCCAGCACTATCCATTCTGGCAGTGTACTTTGGGAGCCCTGTCGGGGCAGCGCTATATGGCTTAGTGCTGGGCCGACATAGCCCTGTATTCAGTAGAATAGCACCAGTGAACTGTTCCACTGAATATAGAATCTTCAGGCACTCAGGCAAGCTCGAGGTGCAGCACAAATGTTTGTGCTGCACTTTGCACATATTTGAATATCTGTTCCCTGAAGTCAACTCTGTATTCTTTAGGGTGATTTCAAACATAGCTACCATTCAGGGCAAAACTGTTATTAAAAACTGTGCCTTAGTCAATTTCAAGAAAATTAAGAACCAGTTATCTTCGGTTAACTGGAATGAAATGTTTAATAATTGCACAGCGGATGAAGTATGGGGCAAGTTCAAAAACTTTATTTACATACTTGAAAACAAATATGTCCTAAACAGAAAACTCTATAACCAAAAAGGTAAGGTGTTAGCTTGGTTTAACAATGCAATTAGGAAACAAATCAAAAGGAAAGAAAAAGCATTCAAAGGACTGAAATATAATAACACTCCTAACAATTTAAATAAATATAGACTTCACCAAAGACGGTTTAAAAATGTAATAAAAAAAACAAATCCAAAACCAATTTTAAATTGGCTTATACCAAGGATAATTGCAAATTATTTCCTTACCTATATTAACTGTACTTCTAAGATCAACTTTCATATTGGGTCTATAACTGTGAACGGCTCACTGGTGAATAACAATAAGTTAATAGTTAATCATTTCAATGATTATTTCTGTACCGTATTTAATACTAAGATACCAGTCACACTATGTAACAATACTATAGATCCAAGTACACTTCTATTTACTGTGGCTGAAATTGAATCAATTATTATTAATTTAAAACCTAACTCTAGTCCTGGAGGTGACAATATATCTGTCAAATTCTTGCAGCCATTGGCTTCTTGCTTATCCCTACCTCTATCATTATTATTTAATCCATTGCTACTGGCGTAGTCCCCTGGGACTGGAAGGAGGCTATTGTTGTTCCAATTTTCAAAAAGGGTAGCTCCGGACTGGTAAATGACTACAGACAAATTAGCCTCACTTCCATCTGTTGTAAACTTATGGAAAGATTACTAAAAGAAAGAACAGAGGCCGATATTGCCAGTAGAAACATGACAGACAATTCCCAACATGGGTTTATTGGTGGTAGCTCATGTACCACAAATCTCATATAATTCTAAAACAATATAAGTGAAAATCTGGATATGAATATTCCATCAGATATAATAATGTTGGACTATGCGAAGGCATTTGATAAAGTCCCACATTCTGATCTAGTTCTCAGACTTAATACACCAGGGCCTGGATAGTCAGACTGCGCCAGACTGTGGTGCAAGCCTGGGCGCAGCGCAACTTGGCTGTGCAGGGGTGTTGACAAGGTGATATTCAACGGAGCTGCGCCATGGCACAGCATCACTGAATATCACACCCTGGCCACCCGCAGTGCACATGGTGCAGTGGCACTGCACCAGTGCAAGTGGCCAGAGTGGAGCAGGGGGATGCGCTAGCACAAGTTCCATTGCGCTAGGCGCAACAACCATGATATTCAAAAGTGCACATGCAAATGGGGCTATAATGCATGCAAGGCACAAATGGGGCTATTTGCATGTCATTATGACCCCATTTGCATGCAGGTGTGCCGATCCCTGGTGACTTGCACCTGGCGCCCTGCCAGGCTGCAGCCATCGGGGATCGGCGCCCCCTGCACATCGCGGAAAAGTGCCCCACTGCCCGATTGCAGGCATATGTAGAATACCAGTAAACGTCCAATATCCCTGGTGGTCCAGTGGACCGCTCGCAGCCCGATCGCAAGCATAAGTGTTGAAAGATAGGTCCAATATCCCTGGTGGTCCAGTGAACCGCTCGCAGCCCAATCGCGGGCATATGTGTTGAAAGATAAGTCCAATATCCCTGGTGGTCCAGTGGACCGCTCGCAGCCCAATCGCAGGCATAAGTGTTGAAAGATAGGTCCAATATCCCTGGTGGTCCAGTGGACCACTCGCAGCCCGATCACGGGCATAAGTGTTAAAAGATAGGTCCAATAGCCCTGGTGGTCCAGTGGTAGCCCCCTCCCCAGTTGCCCACTGAGCCCCACCGCCCCGCTTCCCCCGGTCAGCGGCGGGTGGCAACACCCCACCCACCTGCTGCCTCGCTGCCCACCGACTGACACCGTATGGTAGGGCTTAACACCTGTTGGTCCACAGTGTGAGCCAATGGGCATGCAGTCCATACCGTACTACACAGTCCAGATATTGCTGTGGACCAATGGGTGTACATCTCTACCGTACGGTGTCAGTCGGCGGGTGGCAGGGCGACAGGTGGGTAGGGTGCTGCCGCCTGCCGCTGACTGGGGGAAGCGTGGCAGTGGGGCTCAGTGGGCGGTGGGGAGGGGCTACCACTGGACCACCAGGATATTGGACCTATCTTTTAACACTTATGCCCGTGATCGGGCTGTGAGCGGTCCACTGGACCACCAGGGATATAGGACATTTATTGTCATACTTAAGCCCGTGATCGGGCATGAAGCAGTCCACTGGACCACCAGGGATATAGGATGTTTATTTCTACTACTTATGCCCGCGATCGGGCATGGGGGGGCGCCATGTAGGTGCAGCCTGAGTTGTGGTGGCCACCATGGTGGCAGCGCCGCCGGTTGCGCCCAGCACCGCAGCTCATGCGGTGGCCAGCTGTTGTTCCTTGTTTTTGGCTCACCTGTGTGCAGCAAAAGTAGAGGTTGCACATGCATGGGCTCAGCACACCCAGGCTGAATATCCGGATGTGCAGAGTATGCATGGGCACGCCCCTACCTGCGCCGCATACATTACTGATGCGCTCCGGCGCATCGGGATTTGTGCCAAGCTCAATCCCCGTTTGAATATCGCGCTGGGGCACATCACAGGGTTGCGCATGGCGCAACAGTGTTGCACCATGTGCAACCCTTCTGAATATCCGGGCCCAGGTATAAACCCATTAATTGCGAGATGGATCAGTAGTTGGTTAACTGATAGGACGCAATACATACGTATAAATGGTGTCCTGTCAGATTCAGGTAATGTTTCGAGCTGTGTTCCCAAGGGGTCAGTCCTGGGCCCAGTACCGTCCAATCTTTTCATATCCGATTTACATCATAACTTAAGTAATAATATTACCAAATCTGTTGATGACACCAAAATAGGTGGACCTGTTAATTCAGCAAAAAATGATGAACGTTTGGCTACGGATCTCGGCATGATTGAGGCATGGGCCAGGAGGAACAAAATGGAATTTCGTTTAGATAAGTGTGTGGTTATGCTCTTTGGTAGGAGCAACCCTAAATATACCTATTGCCTATGTAATACTATTTTAAAAAGTGCTGCTAAGGAGAGAGACCTGGGTGTGCTAATTAACAAATTACCAGCACGTGACCTGTAAAAATGTGGTTCTTAAGGCCAACAGGATACTTAACTGTGTTAAAAGGACTTTTACCAACAAGTCAGATCAGGTAGCTTTACCCAGCTAAAGATCATATATTTGTCCACACCTGGGCAACTGTTCTCCCTTCTGGTACCCCCACTTAAAATAAGACATAGAACTTCTGGAAAAAGTCCAACGATGGACTGCTAAGATTATTCCCCTTTTGAGAACCTTGTTATACAGTGCTAGACTCCAAGAAACATGCTTAGTAAGCCTATAATCAAGAAGAATGAGAGGAGGCCTACTACATCACTATAAAATCTTGTACAAAGATAATCTAAGTATATCTTGTGGTCCCTGTTTCAATAACCATGCCTTAAATTTGCGTAGCAACAATAAGCAACTTATCATCCAAGTTGCTCGTACCACGAAATGAAATAATTTTTTTACAATTAAAACTGCCACAGAATGCAATAAACTTCCAAACCATGTGGTGAATGCACCATCCTTTAGCTCATTTAAATACAGACTTGATAAACATTTAAACTGGGATCGTTCCCTAGATTAACCCACGCTGTCATGGGAGACATTCGAGATGGGCTTTCGCCTTCTTATGTCTTGTCAAAACTGAGTAAGTAATGGGAAGACGCAATTTTCAGCAGTAATTAAATGAGAGTCAGGGGTAAGAAGTTATTTCAACAGATAGATAGATATATATATAGATATACACACTGCACACAATTTATAAGAAACCGTTTTACATATGGATGCAGTATGGTCTGAGAACATCATTGACGGCTCAAAGCGATAACCCAGGTATTTCATATGAGAAACTTGATCCAAAGGAGCACCAACAGGGCCATGTACCACTAGAGAGGATCCAGATTGGGATAAGCAATTTATAACTGGCTCAGAGCCAAATAACAATACCTTTGTTTTTCATGGCGTTAAGAACTAATTGGTTACAAGATACTGTACTGTTCGGATACAGATACAAAATCCTCATTTAGGCGTCCTTAGGTACTGTGTAAGGGACTTGTCACTGGAATAGATGATCAACATAGAGCAACTGGGTCCTATACTGACAAGAGATGGGAAGGGAAGTTATGAAAATGGGATCAGGTTCTGCCAGATGGTGCCTGGCAGTCTCCCTGAGCCTGGCCATATTTGTGCTGGTCACCGGTGAAACTGTACAGGTGTCAAGACTAACCATGCCGAGCCAGAGGATCAATGCATAATCGTAGGTTCACAATAAAGACTCTCTACCAGCATGTATTAATTTCTTTTGTTTTGTTTTTTTGTTTCGTACTCTCTTTTCTTCCCCCTGGGTCCCTGGTCATCATCTATCCCCAGTCACCCGTCCAGCCCCTGTACCCCAACATCAGGCTGCATCCCCTCTTCCCCCACAGCTTACTCCCCTTGGCAGAGTGGCGAGGAGCCCCCCAGGCTCTACTTACCTCGAACAGGATCCAGTTCAGGGAGCGCCATTCGGGGTTGGGGTCTGCGGCGTGTGGCTGCCTCATCAAGCCAACCTGGACTGTTTTTCTCATTTTCTCCCCAAGAGTAGGGCGTGCAGTGACTTCAAGGAATGGAACATGCACGCATCCATGCATGCTCCTCCCGGCGCCAGCCCCACTCAGTTCCTGATTGCAGCATCCGTGCTCTGTCCCCCAGCCACCGCCAGGGGTCAGAAGCACACCGGCAACTGGAGACCCCCCCCCGCCCAGAGAGGGTGAGCATTCCCTCGGATGCTCGATCCCTCTCCACCCCGCCAACCCCAGGTGATCCATGCTCATTCCTGAACATGGGTCGCCGGCGTAGTGTGAGGTAGGGCAACCTGCGCCGCAGCCCTCGGCGCCACCAGGCCAACTAGCATGTATTAATTTGAACAATGTAAAATATATTATATTATAACAATATGCACTGTTTAGTCTATTTTTAAGATATACTACCAGTTACCAACCCCACGATGTAATCAGTTTACAGCTATTATCATAACCCCAATGTTTATCTACAGTGCTCGATACCTTGATACTGGATGTTGCACTCTTAACTTTTGAACACACCTCCTAGTTTACATTCATCCCATTAAATTAAATATCAGGGCTGTGCAGGGTGTCACATCTGGGGTTCAGCATCTCCTGATGATTGTCACCCCATCCTGACACCCCCAGTAAGGTGCCGTTATGCTCTAGCTCTTTGGCTGTGGACCACAGCGAAGGACCACGTTCAGAAATTACACCAATTTGAGGTGTAGACAAGCAACCCGAGCAGATGAAGTCTAGGTAACCAGGATCCTGATGTCATGTTAACTCAATTTTGCTGATACAGCCATTTTGTATCAAGGTTAAGCAGTGGAATATTTGGCCTTCTATGAGCCCGTACATACTAGTGTTTTTAAACCATTCTGCAAGCTGTGTTATAAAATCATGCTCAAACCCTGCTCCAAGGTAGGCTTGAGCACAGTTTTAGATCAACATGGTTACCTTAACCAGTGTTTACGGCAATGTGGATACAATCCATGCTGTAACAAGGTTTAAGGTAAACATGTTGACAAACAAATCTGTTTTTTTTATGCTGGTGCTGATGAACAAAATAAAACCTTGCACATTTCTGAGCTCACAATGAACTGATTCCAGCACCGGCACTTTCCCTACAATGTGTACCCATGCCTGATTACGATCCTGGCATGCATTGCAGTAGCTGCAATGCATTACGTTGGTGCGGCAATCTTGCCTGCAAACTGGCTTTGACTAGCATGGTGTCAGTGCAGTCTGGATGCTCTCACAACTATGCTCTAGCATGGATAAAAATAATTTTTTAAAACATTTTCTAATACGCTAGACAGTGTGGCCACTACAGGGCCTAAAAGCACTGTTGAAAGAAATACATTTTAATGTACATTGTTAAAAAGGGGGAAGTTACTGTATATAATGAAAATAAATATAAATTGCATCTAAAAATAATATTTAAAAACTATAATTATAAACCTTTTCTCCTTTACTTCACACTTTTCTCACTGTAACAATCATTCGAAGCCATAAGCGTGCTTCTCAGTGCCCCACTATAGATATAGAGTGTATGGGAGAGGGCTGTTATTACCTGAATTTGATGAATTCTCAGCATTGTTGTACCATCACTGTGATGTCAAGAGGTTGTTGCCTCTTGAGTACGTCACTACAAGGGTACAAATTGGAAAGCCATCGAGCGCCTGTTACCCTGACAGCCACGCCGATCGCTTTTTTTTTCTAAGTAGCAGAAAAAACTGATGAAAAACAAATCGAGCAATCATAAGCATGTTCTCCCATACACTATAGTAAGGCAGGTGACATTCAAATCTATCCATCTGCCTCTTGTTCCCTGTATTAGTACTATAGTGCATGGCAAAACCCTGCTTCCCTTTCTCCACTGATTGAATAGAGGTGGATCATCAACACACGTTTCCTGCCTTAAGGCTGTGGTTACTGTCATCGAGGCATAGGTCAGGAAGCATAGGAAAACCAAAAGCAGTTTCAAAATTCGCAAGTGAATTCATTAAGGGGGGCACCATAATAGACAAAGACATTTTTAATGAGGACCTTTGCACTGTGGATGCTTTCTGATCCTTCGTTGGGTATGCCTGGGCATAACGAGTAAAATGATCTGTAACAACTAGCACATTGCCAGTGTTCTTTTGATCTGGCTCAAGTCACAAGATGTCAATAGACACCAGCTCCATGGGTGCACTAGTGGAGATATTGACTAAGGGCACAGTCCTCTGGATCTGAGCTTTCCTCTGTAAACCGTGACTGCAAGTTTTAATGTGAGTTTCTACGTCAGCCCACATCTTCGGCCAGTAGAAGCACGCACAGGCCAAGTCAGTAGTTTGATCACAGCCTAGATGCTCCATTTGGTCAGTAAGGGCACGTAGCACCACCCGTTTAAAAGCTGTAGGTAACACTAATTGCGGCTTGATGACTTGCCCTTGTTGATCTGTGGTCTCTCTATAAAGTAATTTAGTTACGCAACTTCAGTCTGGGGTGTTCCCTGAACAGCAAGGCAGTTCATGGATCTGAAGAACAAAGTTTGGACATGTCTTTTCCAGCATGAATAGCATCCAGTACTGGTTTCATCATAGTGTCTTAAGCTTGAGCCCACTGTATATTATCAGGGGTGAGTTGAGACAATGTGCTGAGATCCAAGGCTGCCAGGTAATAGTAGGCCGCAGGAACACAAGTGTCAGGAGGACCTAAGCAGTCTACCAAGCAGTCAACTGTTTCAGGGGAGGGATGCTCATCTTTGTCAAATTTTTGACAAAGGGCTTTGACAGACCATTCAGACATTCTCACCCAATTTGCATTAGAGTCAAGTCTTCTGTAGAGAGCATTGGCATCAGTGTGGTTTAGGCCCAGTCTGTATTCTACTGAATAATCGTAAGTGGAAAGTGCAGATAACCAGTGCTGGCCCATGGCATCCAACTTAGCTGAAGTCTGGACATAGGGAAGGGGATTGTTGTCCATTTTCACTAGGATCTTTGCGCCATAAAAATGTTTATGAAATTGGTCTACCATGGCCCACTTCAATGCAAGGAATTCAAGTTTGTGCACTGGTTAGTAGTAGTTCTCAGATGGGGTTAGACTTTGACTAGCAAATGCCAGTGGGTGAAATCCTTTCTCATATTCTTGATAAAGTCTCAGTTTGTGGAATCTCCTTGAAGTGGAACTGCTAACCAATATCCTCTACGTGGTCCTATACCCTATCCAGTCAAACTAGGTATGGCTTGGTGCTATTCTGCATGGATCCTAGGATATGTATCCGTAGGGCAGCACAATAAAATGATTCAATCTTTGGACCCATGTACTCAAACCTATACCAGACGTAGAAAGACTCGTGTCTTTAAACATCTCCTTGCTGCCCTGAGGAAAATTGTGCTCCTTCTACTCCTATGCTCAGGTGACGTCAAACTTAATCCTAGTCCTACGAAAGTGCTCTCATCTCCTTCTGAATTCACAACTTTGAAAGGAAGTAGCTTCTTGCATACTAACGTGTGTAGTCTTTTAAAGAAGCTCAATTCAGTCCAGGCTTGGATTATTTATACTGCTCCAGACGTACTCGTGTTTTCGGAAACATGACTCCGGGCGTCCACCCCAGACAGAGAGGTAAACATCCCTAACTACCTCCTCTTCAGAACCGACAGGCAAACCAGGGGTGGAGGAGCAGCCATTTATGTTAAAAACAAATTCTCAGTATCTATATTAGATGCTACCTCCTTTGCCTGTGGATTTGAATGCCTGTCTCTTAAAGACGAGCTTTCTCCATCAGTGGCGTTCCGCATCATAGGCTGCTATAGACCTCCAGCAGCAGGACCGCAACTTCTGACACTCCTGTCATCCCACCTGGATACTACCCCAATGGAAACAATCATACTAGGTGACCTTAACTATGATTGGCTGACTAAGGTCTCGATTACCTGAAACAATTCTATGACTCTCATGGGCTCACTCAACTTATTACTGAGCCTACCATCATCAACAAAAAATCAATGAGAAGCACGCCTGATGTTTTCCTACTAACAGACCTCATTCCTTTTCCCATGCTGGTAGCCTCTTAGCGGACGTTAGTGACCACTGCTTTATTGGTGGCATGAGAACTGTTATCAAACCTCTATCTACATCAAAGTTTTCCACTAAAAGATCCAGATGGAACTTCGATCCTATTGCATACTTCAATGATCTAAAAAACTTTTTGCTATGGCAGAGTTTCTACCTGGCCAAGTCAGTGAGCGATGCCTATGACGTTCTTCATGAAATCATATCCAGTGCCCTAAACAGCCATGCTCCCTTGGTTAAAGCACGAATAAAAGCCAGAACCTGTCGTTGGTTCTCACCGGATCTGAAGGCTGCCTTACTCAAAAGAGATTACCTCTGGAAAAAGGCTTGTAAATCTCGTGCCGACGCAGACTGGTGCCTCTTCAGGGCATCTAGAAATGTCTGTACTAAGTTGGTGAGAGAGGCCAAAGCCAACTTTTATCAAACAGAGCTACTCTCTGCGTCAAACTGCCCTACCAAGTTCTGGTCCACCATAAGAGAGCTATCTGGCCACTCTCCAGGAAGTGCGCTTCCTTCCAAAATTACCACTGATAATATTATCATTAATGATAAATTAGAGATACTGCAGGCTTTCAACAATCACTTTGCCACTGCTGGCCAGGCATTTGATAATGCACCTGTAAGTAGCCTTCTTCCTCAGACCAACACCCAGCCTTCAAAACCAAGTAGCAATAACATGGACTTCTCCTTTTCACCTACCACCATAAAAGAAGTTTAAGACTATCTATGTCATATCTATAGTATCTATGACTAGATACTAAAAAAAGTGGTGGGGCCGACTCCTTCGACCCACATTTCTTGAAAATAGAATACCATATACTTGCTACACCTATAACACACCTATTCAATCTGTCCCTAGCACAAGGCTCCATCCCCAAGGCATGGAAAACTGCTCACGTCATTCCCCTGTTTAAACCAGGGGACTCCTGTGACCTAAATAACTATAGACCAAGCTCCCTTCTTCCCATACTTTCAAAACTTCTGAAAAAATTGTGGATACGCAGCTGAGATCTTTCTTAGACAATGCTAGACTACTCAACCCAATGCAGTCTGGTTTTAGAGCTAAGCATAGTACAGTTACGGCACTAGCAAAAGTTACTAATGATTGGCAACGGGACCTAGACAACAAAAAATTTGTTTGTGCCATGTTTCTAGACCTCAGTAAGGCTTTCGACACTGTCAGCCACTGCCTGCTTCTCTCCACCTTAAAAGCTATAGGCATTGGCTCAACTGTACTGGGATGGTTCCAAGACTACCTTTCTGATAGACAGCAACAAATTAAGGCTGATGGAGAGATTTCTCTGGTTAAACCGATAAAAAGAGGTGTCCCCCAGGGCTCCATACTGGGCCCATTACTGTTTGCCATTTATATCTACAGCTTGGACGTAGGCATCAAAGATGCTAGTATTCACTTGTTTGCTGGTGACACGATGCTCTACTTAAGCCAGAAATCTCCTGAAGCTGCCTGCGCTGAGCTATAAGCTGACTTTAATACTCTGCAGTACCAGCTCCTTAGCAAAAAGTTACTACTAAATGCAAAAAAAACCAAGGCCATTCTTTTCTCACCATCAGACCCAGGGGTTTACTCTGCTGTCACTAGTCCATTACCATCGATCTCTACCTTATTAGGAGAAAATCCTGAATTTGTGACTAAAGTCAAATACCTTGGTATCTGGCTAGACAACAAACTCTCTTTTGTGGAACACACAGAAGTACTGCTGAAAAAACTGAGGCAGAGACTTGGTCTTTTTTTACAGAATTAAACGCCTCTTGACCACAGATGCAAAAAGACAGCTTGTCCAGTCTACATTCCTTTCATTAATTGACTACGCCGACTTCATTTATGGCCATTGCCCTGCCTCATATCTTGCAAAACTGGATGTATTATATCATAGAGCACTGAGATTTATAACTGGCCTCCCGTACTCCACACATCACTGCTCTTTATATGCAGCCGTAGGGTGGCCCTCCCTTCAATACAGGCGTTATAGAAATGCAGCCCTGTGGACGCTCCGAGCCTTTACCAACAAACTCCCACAATACGTTGTCGACTGTGTCCCCGTTAGTCCTATTAGGAACTATGCCTTAAGAAGTCAATCGTAGATTTCTTTGAATGTCCCAAGGGCCAACACTCGCTTTGGAAGGGCCGCCATAAGCTATGCCCTACTACTCTGGAATAGGATACAAAAAAATCTTGAGACTTGGCTCACCTGTCAGTCCTGCCTTCTTTAAGACCTCTGTACAAAACGTTTGCTGAAATCTGTATCATTTCTATCGCTCCTAGCAGCTTGACTATTGTTGTTCTCTTCTTCAACACTAGTCTCAGCTGCTTATCCAAATTAGCCCTTGCCACTACTACTCCCCCCTCCTCTGCCCCACTTGCCCTTAGCACCCTCTGCATCCCTCTTATTCACCACCCCCCTTCTGCCGCATTTACCTAAGGCTTACACACTGTTATGCACGCCTCCATAGCTTAGGATTTTCCATCCACGCCTGTAACGTGTTTCTGCTGGACAGGAATATAAATAATTTTTCTTTTTTCTTCTATGGTTTGTATATGACATCCATACACATCCTGCTCCTGTGGGAACTGTGTGTATATATATATTACGTTCGGGTTGTGTTATGTATATCTTTCTTGTACATGTGACTTAGAATGTAAATACTCTGCTCCTATCAGTATTGTAAACATGCTGTTCCTTTTGTATTATGTATATTTATATGTAACTGTAAAATTTTCCCTGCCAACAGCAGGTCCACCTTGTAAATGAGCTTGCTCAATGGTGATCGCCTGGATAAATAAAGATTTGATTGATTGATTGATTGATTGATAAAGAACAGCATAAGTCCCCTCAAACTGGCATCAGTGTGCAACACATAGGGTCTAGTGAGATCTGCATAGGCAAGCACAGGCACATGGGTGGGTTGATGAATGATGTCATAGAAGGTCCCTTCACACTCAGCAGTCCACCTGGCTCCAAACAGTTCATTAGTCCGAAAGTAGACCCTTTCCTTTTAACTGCACTTTTCTTATACTTTTTGTTGGTAGGTGCTTAACCTTGAGTTAAATTGAGCAGAGGGCGGATGACTTTGGTGTAATCTTTTATGAATCGGTGGTAATAGCTGCAGAACCCCAAGAATCTTTGCAGTTCCTTAAGATTACTAGTCTGAGACTAGGTGGTCAAAGACTCAACTTTGTTCAGGTCTGTCTGAATCCCATCAGCTGACACTATATGACCAACACATTTCACTTATTTTTGGAAGAATTGACACTTGTCTATTGACAGCTTGAGTCCAAAGTCCTCTAATCGGTCAAGAACCTTTACCAGGCAAGGTTCATGTTCCTCAAGTGTCCGACCAAACACAGTGATGTCATTCAGATAGACTAGGCATTCCAGTAAGTTCATGTTCCCATGGCTCGCTCCATCAACCACTGGAAAGTGGCGGGCACCCCCAAAATACCTTGAGGCATGCGTAGAAACCCAAGGGACAAATGAAGGCTGTTTTTTCTCTGTCTTCCGGGGCCATTGGGATTTGATAATACCCACTCCGAAGGTCAAGTACAGAGAACCACTGGCTTCCATTGAGGTAATTAAGGGCATCCTGGATACGGGTCATGGTGTATTGGTCCAGGACAGTTCTTTGATTTAATGTCCGGTAGCCCACACACATCCTCACGAATCCATTTTTCTTCTGACCCACCACAGTCAGGGAGGCATACGGGCTTCGAGACTCTTGGATGATTCCTGCTACAAAGCATTTCCTGAAGATGGCGCCAAAGATCATCAATGTCAGCAGGTGCAAGGCGAAGGGACCTCTCTCTGAACGGCCTCCCATCATGAAGTCTAATGTAGTGTTGAGCCCCTGTGACACAACCTCTGCATTCCATTCTTTCAAGAACACTTGTCTTCTCTAAGCCAACATCTGGCTGATCTTGGTTTTCCATTCTGCGGGAATGGGCAACTCTCCAAAGTCAAACGGGGCAGGAGTCACCTCATCACTCTCTCCGGGCATTTCTTGCTGGGCAGCACAGCAGTATCCGTACAATATACAGTGGCTAGGGTGCACCCTCAATTCACCCGAACTTCTCAATCTGACATGTTCTGAACTTGCACCACTACCTGCCGCGTGTAGGCATGGGCTCGGGCAGGTAGAATGCTAGGCTTGACCAATAGTCCCAAGGCAGTTTCCCCTCTTCTGGGGCAGCCAGCATAAGGATTTTGTTTTTGACATCTTTTTTCAAGCACACTTCACCACTAATGGTACACTGAGTACTTGGAGGTAATACCAGTGAGTCTGGGTCTTTTTTCCATGCTACTCCCACAGGTTCATCTCTCTCAGCCTCTTGGGTTCACATCTGTAAATCATAGGCCCGGCATTCTAAGGCCAGAAGGTGCAGGGCCCTTCCAATCCATTTAGCTTGTTTCCCCTGACAGAGCTGGGCTAACTGGCTGAAAATATGGGCATTGGTACCAATCAGTAAAGGGACGCCATCATACAGTCCGGTCGGCAGGCATACCAGGGCCAGGGTCTCCACTTGTTCATCTTCGCCAGCCACAGCAGTAGGGAAAGACAACCAAATTTGTACATACCCCTGGTAAGGATAAGATTTCTCACTCAAGTCCCCATACATGCAGTCCCTCGAGGAGTAGGAATGGGAGGTCAGATAAGTGCTGGTCGTACCAATCTTGGAATATAATGGTGACCTGCGAGCCACTGTCCAGCGCAGCTCAAATGGAGATGCCAGTAACTATTACTGTAGTCTCCTTAGAGGGACCCACCATTTCGGACCAATCCGGGGACGTCTGATTGGCAGACTGGCCCACAGCAGCTTTATAGGAGAAAGATTTTCACAGTGGGCCCAGCTGGGGTTTTATATATTATATTGCTCTGTCGAACCAGAGTAAGCAGTCTGGCAGTGACGTTCTGTAGGTTTTCCAGAGAATTACAACTTCGTCGGGTATGCCCGTCTTCAACACACCTGTAGCACAACACCTGTTCCCTAGGATCACTGGAGTGGTTGGGTTCTTCCTGAACTTTGTGCCAGTTGGAGGAGGGGAGTTCTACTGTCCTCTTTTGGTTTTGGCTCAGGTTCCCTGTCTCTGCCATTCCACCAGGGGGAAGAAACTTGAGTGGCATGTATGAGACCCCAACTAAAGCTCTCAGCTCCCTCATTTCTTCCACCAGTCTGGATTCAGCTCTAGGTTCAAAGGCAATAGCATGGGCCCCCATGCCCATGGGTGAAACCTCACCTCTGGTCTCAGTCTTAGGTGGAAAAAAATTAGAGTTTCGGATCGCTTCAGCTGTGGCTTGTTGGCTAGCTCTCATCTCCTTCAGTTCCTTCAGCAACTCTCAGACCTGATTCATCTGAAGAGCTTCCTCTGTCCCTTCAGGTCAGTCTGGGGCTGGGTGGTTGCATACAGCCCGAGCATAGGGTTCCCACCCATCCTCTTCATTCTCAACCTCTCGAATCTCCTTCATCAGCCAGCAGTATTTGGGAGGGTTAACTTTTCTGTCTTGAAACTTCAGTTTTAGCATTAGCACACTAGAGTAATGTGCAGATTTCAGGATATGCTCCAGCCAGACATGATTCAGTTCACTGGCTGGGACACCCCCTCTTCTATGGGATCTGTAGGGCCCATTCAAACTGAGTGAGAAAAGCAGACAACTTCTCATTCTTCCATTGTTTAGCAGACTTGAACTTTCACATCAAGTCCTCCCCAGACTCAGTGCTGCCAAACACCCCTTCTCAAGCAGAGAGGTACTCCGCTGCAGTGGCCTCTGGTTTTGTGGATCGGAAGAATCGGATAGCTTCCAGTGCAGGGCCCCTCAAGCTTTCCATAAGTCTCTTTCTCATCTCTCCCTCGGAACACTGTCATTCCTGAACCAAGGTAGCATAGTCCATGCATGTTTCTAAGTCGTCCTCCCCCACGGGTACAGGAACTGCACCCAAGAACAATCTGAGATTGCGATAAGAGTCCAGGTGTACAGAAGGTATCACAGTGGGGGAGTTCACAATAGGGGATGCTCTGGGAATGGCTGGAGAGGCCAGAGGAGATTGCAGGGGAGTGGTCACCTTTGAATCCTTCAAAGCTTTCAGAAACTCTTTAGCTGACTGTCCTTCTGCAGCTAGAAGTCTCATCAGTTTATCTCTAAACCCCTCAATCCTTGGGGACCCCAAGGGGAAGATGGGTCACTATGCAAGTGAATAACTCTCCACCCCTTCTGGGATCCTTCTGGCATGATAACAGGGGTACCATTTTGGGTTCTGTGGGGAGGCTACAAGAAAGGAGAGACACCTAGGTCTGATCAAATAGATCCGAGTCCTGCTCCCCCGTACTTCAACCTTTCCCAGACATTTAACCTTTCCCACCATTTCTTTAATAGCTTCATTAGTGGTCCCCATAGGGATATCAAGTAGTAACATGGAATGGTGGGGATCTACCCCTTAGGCCTCACTTCACTCTATCATGCAGTGCACAACCAGCTTGTGGGGGGAAATTTTCCATTTGGGCGTAGAAAGCGCCTCCATTTCAATTCCTGTCTCAATTTTGCACTTGCCTGCAATTTCAGCTCTTGACCACTAGAGGGCACTAATCCAAGCGGTGCCTTCAAGATGTAACCCCTAGGTGATGCTATCCTATGGGCTACTACCCCTGCCTGTGTGGCTATGCACAGGTTGAGGGGCCTAAGTTCTGTGAACAGGTGCCTCCACCCAGAGGAATGGTATTGGGGTAGCTTAACTGCTTTGGTATAGCCCTCTGGGACACTATAACCACTCACCAACACTTCTAGTAGCCTAAACTGTAATACCGTAGAACAGTCACATCCACTGAATAACAGTAATGATATGCTCACACCCGTTGCACTTACCACCTGGCTGGATTAGCTGCAACTGCCCTGGAGACCCCCTGTAACAATACAATATTACCACTATAACCCAACTAATAATATGCACACTAGCCAAGTTAAACGTGAAACAAAGTAATCTGATTTATTCGGGGGGAATGAAAAAGGGAGGGGCGTGAATCTGATAGAATGATTGACACCTTGATTTAATCTAGGTTTGTTCAGCATGCACTGTAAGTCCCTTTTTAACAGTCCCACAAACCTGGCTACCCAGTGTGTTATGCAGGCTAGGCTGAAGCGTTGCCTGGGGTGGCCGGTGTTGCAGCTGTTGTTAGAGCCCTTAGGAAGGAAAACAGTTAGCATGTGCACAACCCAAATAACTGTAATCCCAAACTGGATGGCTCAGTCCGTTTGCAGTAATCAAGAACAAAACAATCTGATGACACACAATGATTTGCAGCTGCTGTTGCAGGGAGCTACCCTTATTTGTACTCACACTATCCAGACCAGGGTGTAGGACAGACGAGATGAAGACCTCATCACGTTGATCTGGTGGGCACAGGGAAGCAGGGCATACACGATTCACCTCCTGGTGGTTGCTACCTGTTCGATGGTGTTGAGCAGGGGGCCGAATCCCCAAGCGGGTCTTTTGCCGAGATAATCTCTGAACTGGAGGCAGCAGCTTAGGCTGAGTTGGCAAGGCCCAAGCAGGACTGACAGTTCTACAAGAGTTTGTGATCCTTTGCTGGAAAAGCCTCCAGCGAACGTAACAGGATTCACTGTGGGGAACCAAATCATGACCCACAAAACATATTCAGCATACTTAAATCTGCGATTTATCTAAGCCACAATTTGGATACAGTCTGGTTGCTAATTACAGCTTTACTGTGCAAACCTTTCTCTCTGAGGATATTTTCTCTCATCAGGTGGGCCGATTGCTTCTGGAGCAAGTCTTCAGTCCAAAACAAAGTAGTTAAAAGTAAAACTCAAGCTGAATTTAAATCTAAATTGGACATGTTCCTGCTATCAGGCTCTAATTTGAAATAGTTTTTATTGATGGCTAGCTCTTTTTGACCTTAGTATGGATCCATTAGTAAATCTCAGTTGCCACAACAATTCTATTCCTTTTTCCACTGCCGAAGTACCCCGGCCAATGGAACGGTCCGATTGCTGCACTGGCAGCTTGTCAAAGACAGGAGAACAAGGCAAGCAGGTCAGCAGAGCCTTCCCGACGATTCTCCAATGCTTCTCCAATGCTCCTCCTAGGAGCAGCTGCTTTATAGCTCAAGCTGTTCACTCTTCAATCTCCAACTTTTGACTCACTATTGCCTCAGGCAGTTCTGGAATTTTCTGGTCATTCACAAGGTTCGGTTGGCTGGGGAAACTGTCTATCATAGGAAGAGTTCCCCCTCCAGGTCCATTTAGGTGCCAAACACTTAAAACTACAAAAATTACAGAATTTCCATCCCACAAGACCTCTGTGAACCGTCTCCATTTTAGGTCCCCTGAGGTTCGATTGGTCCAACACTGGAAGTCCAGAACCAGAATGGTGGCTACTGTTGAAAAGCTCAAGCTGCAGTTGAAAGCAGGTTAGACCGTCTCCTTTATCATTATTATTATAACAGATAAACAGTAACCAATCACATTTCCTAACAGGGCTCCCTCTGCACATATAGCAACTGCAGAATGGGGCCATATCACAGACGGTCTGCCTGGTCGCAAGCCTTAACTACTCGGACCCAGCCCAGACTGATTTCCAAACACAAAATAAATGCTCTCTTAAAGAGAAAGGCATGGAGAAACATAGACTTTGCTGGCAGATAAGGACCGCTTGGCCCACCTAGTCTGCCCATTTCCCTACCTAGAGGATAAGCTGCAGATCCTATTTAACCAACAGCCTATTTCTTCCTGCTCCCCACAAAAATTGCCTCAGGTCTGTCCCATGCATTCCTGAATTCTCCCACAGTTTTAGACCCCACAACCTCCTCAGGCAGTCTGTTCCATGCATCCACCACCCTCTCTGTGAAAAAATACTTCCTCACATTGCCCCTGAGCCATCCCCCCTCTATCTTCAAATTGTGTCCCCTTGTTCTTGCACATCTCTTTTTCTGAAAGATGCTACCCTCTTGGACTTTGTTGATTCCACTGAGATACTTAAAAGTTTCTATCATGTTCCCCCTCTCCCTCCTTTCCTCAATGGTATACATATTACGCTCCTTTAGTCTCTCCTCATATGGCTTCTCTTGCAGACCCTGCACCTTTTAGTTGTCCTCCTCTGAACTGCCTCCATCCTGTCTCGTCCTTGTGGAGATGGGTCTCCAGAACTGACGCAGTACTCAGATGGGGTCTCAGCAACTGTCTGTACAGGGGATAACAACTTCCTGTTTTCTGCTGGTGATGCCTCCCCTGTACATCCCAGTATCCTCCAGCCCCTCCCTACTGCCTTGTCACATTGCTTGCCAACCTTGAGGTCATCTGATATGATTACCTCCAGGTCCCTTTCCATTTTGTTGTTGTTACTATCTTCCTCTGGGTTTTTGTTTCCCAAGTGCATTATTTTGCACTTCTTTGCATTGAATCCAAGCTGCCATACTTCTGACCTTTTCTCCAACCTTGCCAAGTCCATTCTCATCCTTTCCACGCCTTCTTGTGTATCAACCCTGTTGCAGATCTTTGTGTCATCTGCAAAGAGGTATACTTTTTCTTCTAGTCCCTCTGCAATGTCACTTATAAAGACATTAAAAAGGACTGGACCCAGTACTGAACCCTGCGGTACCCCACTAGTAACCCCTCTTTCTTCAGAGTGGACTCCATTTACAATTACCTTCAGTGTCCTGTTGTCCAGCCTATGTTTTGCCCAAGCTACCACCCTGGGACCCACTCCCAGGCTGGTTAATTTGACTATTAATCTTTTGTGTGGGACTGTGTCAAATGCCTTGCTAAAGTCCAGGTAGGCCATGTCCACAGCCCCTCCCTGGTCTACTACTTTGGTCACCCAGTCAAAGAAATCAATTAGATTCATCTGACATGACCTTCCCACTGTGAACCCTTGTTGCCTTGGGTCCTGTGCCCCAGTGGCCACAAGGTACTCAACAATTCCTTCCTTCAGAAGTGATTCCATCACTTTCCCTACCACAGTGGTCAAACTGACAGGTCTGTAGTTTCCTGCCTCTGTCTTGGTCCCACTTTTGTGAAGGGGAATCACATCTGCCTTCCTCCAGTCCTCAGGTACCACACCATCCTCCCTTGATTTGTTAAAAAGGGTAGTCATTGGTGTCACTAGTTCTCTGCTTAATTCTTTTAGAATTCTGCAGTGAATTCCATCTGGCCCCATTGCTTTGTCCACCTTCAGTTTTAGGAGTTCTTTCAGAACCCTTTCTTCTGTGAAAGAACTGGGATCGACCCCCCTATCCAGAGTGCTTCTGTTAATTGGATTAGGCACCTCCTCTTTTGTGAATACTGAACAGAAGTATTCATTCAGTATCCCTTCTTCACTGTCCCTCTCTGCCCACCCACCGTCCATTCTGTTCAGCCTCACTATCCCTCCCTTTGTCTTTCTACGCTCCCTGATATACCTATAAAAGGTTTTATCCCCCTTCTTAACCGAGTTGGCGATCTTTTCTTCAGTTTGGGCCTTTGCTATTCTGACTACCCTCCCAGCTTCCTTCTGCCTTAACTGGTACAGTTCTCTGTCCTGGTCCTTCTGTGTTTCCTTATACTTCCTAAATGCTATCTTTTTCTCCCTAACCTTCTCCGCCACCTCTTTTGAGAACCATAGTGTTTTTTTCTTTCGTTTTGATTTGTTTATTTGCTTCACACAAGGCTTGCTGCCTCCGTGATGAGCAGTTTTGATATTTCCATTGTTGCTCCACCCTCCTTCTAGCCTGTTTGCTAGTGCTTTTCTAAGGCACTCTCCTATCTTGCCAAGTCAGCCATCCGGAAGTCCAGAACCCTCACTTTTGTATGGCTTGACTCTGTAGCTGAGTTTATCGTGAACCACACTGTTTGGTGGTCACTTGTTCCCAAATGGCTACCCACTTCTAGATCTGAGATCCTCTCACTGTCTCCATTTGAGAGTATGAGGTCTAAGATTGCTCCCTCACGAGTAGGTTGCAAAACTAGCTGTCTGAGGCATGCCACCTGAAGGGCATCGAGAATGGCCCTGCTTTTGGATGTGGCTGCAGCAGAGGTGCTCCAGTTAACATCTGGCATATTAAGGTCCCCCATCAACAGTATCTCTCCTTTCTCTGCCATCCTAAGTATGCCTTCTATCATATCCTTGTCCATTCCCTCCCCCTGACATGGGGGTCTGTATACAACCCCTGTGTGGATTGTGGTGCCATTTCCAGTCTCTAAGGTGACCCACAGTGCCTCCTCTCCTCCCTGTTTACTCTCTTGTTCCATTGCTTTTATCCCTTCCCTTAGAGAGAGCTACCCCCCCCTCCCTGTCTCTCCTGCAGGTTGTATACCCTGGTATGTTAACATCCCAGTTATGGTTCTCTGTGTACCATGTTTCTGTGTCTGCTACGATATCCAGGCATCCCTCTTCCATCAAGGTCACCAATTCAGGGAGCTTGTTGCCCAGACTATGGGTGTTAGTACTCTTTACCCTCCATTTCTTGATGGCTTTACCCCTTTTTGCCCCATCCCTGTCCTTATTATGTTTGTCACTTTCTCCATTTACCCCTACGCTTCTTCTCCCTATCGACATCTCTATGTAGGTGTCTATCTCACTTAGTACCCTGATTTTTTGGGGGGACTAGGATTTCCCTGCTCCTCTCCAGTGCCTCCCCCTTGGCTAGTTTAAATGCTTGCTAATGAAGCATTTAAACCTATCACCTAGGATCCTAGTTCCCCTCCTGGACAGATGCAGACCATCACGCCAGTATAGGTCTGCATCCCTCCAAGTGGACCCCCAGTCCCCAATGAAGCCAAATCCCTGAGCTCTGCACCAGTTTTTCAACCACTGATTGAATCCCTTGGTGTGGAGCATCCTAGCCTCACCCGTGACATAGACTCACTAGAACACTCTCATACAGACACATAGAACTACTGCAGACAAGACACCAGCCTGACAGTGGGCATTTAGGAGCCCAGGAAGACATTATAGTAAACCTCAATTTGTAGGGGGGGTTACACATGAAAGCAGAGTCCTTATTCTGAGCTTTTCTTCTCAATTTCCAATCTCAGTCTCTCAATCTCTGTTTATCCCTCTTGCAAAACATTGCAACTCTTTTTATAACAAATCTTTGCAGGGATCTCGTTAAAAGAACATTCTGCTTCTCACAGTGTTCTTGTCAGTTTCAGCAGGTGCAGCAAAAAGAATATTGTGAACCATAACTGACCTCTTGTTTACATCACTGCAAAAGGCTTAAAACTGCATTTCAGGTTAACCCCTTGAATTCCAGTTTTTGCAATCATTTTAACAGTATATCCCAGTTTCACATACTGATTTACACAGAGATTTATATATTTGTATACCTCCAGATATGTAATGGGGAAGAAAAGACAGATATAGCAAGAGAAGGCAGAGAAATAGCAAGAGGCGGAGAATTGCGAAACCGTCGGAGTGATCAGTTCCTAGGTCTCACAAGAAAATTTGGTTGCGCAACCAGACAGAGAAGAGACAGAAAAGGAGAGGATAGAACAGACCCTAGCGTTTAAACTCTTTCTGCATAACAAATGGGGCAGGGTCTTATTCAACCCTGTCACAGTCACACCATGCATCACTTGGTGAGAGGCTCACTAGCTCATCCCCCGAACTGGCAGGCAGCACTCGCTCACTCCTTGTTTCTCTCTACTGTTTTCTTATTTTTTGAAATGAATTGTTTAATATGCAAACTGCATTAAAAGCAACACTATCCTTAAAACTCACAGAGCCACCACATCTCTGTTAAACTCCTCCCAAATTACCGCAGCTTCCCCCTCATCCCTGCTGCCACACATAGCTATCCTCTCCCTGCTCAGCCACACTATAGCTGGACCACATAATGAAAGCAATCGGGAACCACATAGGCCTCAAGAAATTACCCCTTATTGACTACTGTTGCCCATACAGTATAAAAGACAATGGATGGGCAACAGTGTACAACAATGCTGAGTTCACTTCTCGAGGTTGACATGACAACAGTGAACCTCTCGAGCTTCACTATCCAGGTTTACTAGATTATGACAACTTCTCAAAAGTGAGCACAGCATTGTTGTTCACTGCTGCTCATCCATTATCCTCGATATAATTACTGGATAGCTCTCATACCAACCTGAAACCACTACTTTAAATATCCCATTATACATAGTTGTGTTTTATCCTGTTATACATGGCTGCGTTTTTCAAAGTAACACATAGTCAGCGGCAATGGAGCACGGTGCGAATCAGCATCTTTGACCAGTATTTAAAAAAATAAAATATGGGTAGTGGTAAAACTTGCTTTTTACACACCCTTAGTGTGTGACTCTAGTAGGAATTTTTCTCTTCAGTCTTCTCTGGTCATAAACCTTGCTGCCATCATCCAAGAGGTGTAAAATAGGAAGCAACAACTGTGAGTTTCTGTCCCTATACCCACTGCCCTGGGCCTTGTCTTGTTTTTGAAACTTTCTAATGGCTATGTAAACATACAACACCTTGTAAGTTGTGCACTGTATCTGTAACTGTTTATGTCTGCAACACATTCATGTGCCATCAGAAGTTTGCCTTAACATGACACCATTGCAATCGAGCTCTGTTTGGTGGTTTTTATCATGAATAAAACTGAACTGAATAAACCACTTCAAGATTCATTGTCCTGGTTTATGTGGCATCACATGCCTTCATGTGTAAAAAAAAAAAAATTTGGAACACTGCTGCACGTACATTATTCTGTATATACCTGATACACAAGGTCACCATAGGAAAACACCTTACCATAGGGCTCTTTTTGCTATGACAGCTGCTGGTCTGTGATCTGTCTAAGGAAGCCTATTGTTTTCTGTGACATCTTGTATGTGAAGGCCTCTTTACTGAACCATATCCCTTTCTTAACAGCCCCAGCAGCAAACACAAAGTCAGCCACAGCCGGCAGCAGGACAGGCATCAGCACAGACGAGACCAAGCCAAAGCCCTACACCTCCACAGGTACCCCCTGCACAGTATCGCCCTCCGCCACAAGGTAAGGTCTGAGGAGTCATAAAGGTAGTACTCTGCATTCACAAATGAAACCAGCATACTCACATACTGTAAACTGTAGATCCCAAGTAAAATGTATTTGTTCCAAAACCAGGAAACAACACCGTTGTGCTTCAAGGCATTCAGAAGGCTTGCCTTCTGTCTCCTCTGTTTTAGTTAAGAATCAATCCAATAGCACAGCAAGGTCCAACTGAATGAAAAATGTCTTTGTTGGCCTTTATGTGACTGCCAGTTCAGGGCAAGCTGTTTGCTCTCACCAGGTATGGTGACACCACAGAGACTCCACTGAATACAGTGAAGTGACATTGCTTCTACATTAATGGTGATGTCACCATAACTCGATTTGATGACATAGTTATTTATTTATTGTACATAGTGAGGGTTTGCATTACATGGATTTTCATGCCAGCAGACACTTTGTTGTACAACAGTCCAAAGGTCATAGAATGCGGCTGTACACATCTACGTACAGCAAGGTCTGGCTGATCAGAAATCCTTGAGACAGCTAGTGTTTTCCACAGCACTGCCATACGCACAGCAATCAGTTCAAGTTCTGAACTGAAACTGCTAGCACGTTTGCTGCTGCTGGACCACTGTGAAAGCACTTTTGTTTAAAAACCAAAAAAAAAACTATATACTATAAAAAATACTGACGAATACTAGTGAAAGCCACATACTGTATATAACAGTAAATAGAATCACAAGAATAGAAATTACATATAATGCAAATTAGTACAGAGTAACATAGCAGTACAGAAACTAAATACTGTGTACAGTGTAACACAGCATGAATTATCTATACATAGTACAAAAGGAACAACATTTGAGCATTAAGCACAAGCGCAAATCAGTGGCAAGCACATCATGATGTTTCCCACCAACAATTATTCATGGATGTAAAAAGAACAATATTGCAATTATTATGGAACATGTCATGTTATACTGCGATAAGGCATCTTGATTTTCTCATCTCTACTGCTCTGGCAGTGTTTCCCATCAAGATTCCTGATCTCTTCACTTCAATCAGATTTTTACTCTGTTTAAAATAGGTAATTACACAAATTAATGTGCTTATCATTATATTGTGATGCAATTCTACAGAAATCATGAATCTTAAAAATTGATACTGTGACATCTTTCAGCAATGAATCAGGCCTGTACAGTCTCACCCAGGGTACAGTGCAATATGCTTATAATGCTTCAGTACAGTAGGGTACAATGGTACCAGGAATCTTGCATCTTGCTTCTTAGCTGGACAATTACCTACTCCCTATTCAGATGTGAGACTTTGCATTTCTAAAGGGGGAAGATGAGAAACTGAACAATTCAGTAAGCTAAAAATAAAGGTATTCCCCTTTGAAAGATGGCAGCTTACTATTGCTCAGTGTCAGGTGGACCATAGTGGGGGACTATTAAGTAATACCCAAGGCTATTGTTGCTCAGATAGTATCCTAGCAATTAGGATACCTCCAAATACTTGCTATTTAGCAGTATAGTGGATCCGGTTGGATAGCAGCGCTATCTGACTGCAGATCTGACTCTTGACATCGGATCCCTGGATCCAGCGTGGGATCACTATCCCTGGATCTGGCGATGTCAGATCCCTGGATCCAGCATCAGATTCCTGGACCTGACGTTGGATAACGTGGGATCCGACCTGGGATCCAACCTCTGAATTTGGCCGGATCCCACTCAGATAGTGCTGCTATTCAACAGATCACAGTTGGAGCCATGGAGGCACTGTCCGAGTAACACTACCCACGGCATGAGGGCAGTTTGTTGTAGTGACCTAAGAAGCTTCATTTCAGGTTAAATTCAACCAGTAGAAATGAGAAATAGAGGATAATCTATGGGCATCGATGAACAACCACTCTATTATCGCTTCAAGTGGTTGCCATGACAACTTGGATAAACCTCAAAAGCGCAGCTCAAGAGGTTTTCTTAGTTGTTATGGCAACCATGAGAAGGGATAATAGAGTGGTTGATTGATGCCCATAAATGATCTTTTATAGAGTACTGGCATCGGTCCGATCAGTTTAAACAAACAAAAAAAAAAGCATATCCTAGTCTTGCTCCTTACTTTTAAATTGTCACCGCCACTCTTTCAGGTCCAGCTGTAACCACCGAGGTCTCTTCAGTAAGGCCAGCGGTTTGGGAATCATGCATGTGCAGATTGTGTCTCATTGTACCATCGATGTGATGTACCATCAATGGGTTATGAACATCCTGATATCACATCGATGGTACAACAGCCCTATTAAACGATGGATTTTTGAAGATAACATTTGACCATACATTATAGAATCATACATTTATAAACTGGAGGAGACTGTCTCTGGAACATGTGCTCTTCTCAAGGGTGGATCTCCTGCACTTGTCATGGAATGATTGACCTCTGATTGTTCAAGTGGGAGGAAGCCATTTTGTAATAAACCACTATTTGTCCCACCCCATACCCCTTGGGGATGGTTGTAGAATCAGCCCTTTGGTTGAAGGACATGGAGATGGCAGCACCAGGTTCCTGCTCTATTGTCCAGGTCATATAACATTCCACCATTTGGGTGCGCTGTCATCTGCGTATTTGTCTCTCCTATAGTTGCTTGGTCCTAGGCTGTCACCCTCATGCTGAATAGTTGTGTTCAGGTCCAGTCATATAGGCCTGATTTGTTGGGGGGGGGCATACAGGAGACAGCCATGTAAAACAGAATAGGTAGCCAACTTGCCCCACAAGTCCACAGTGAACCTGGGCTGCACCCCCTACATGGATGGACAGCCTCTGGGCTGGGCAGGATTCAATCTCGGGCAGATAAAAGTGACAGGAGATGGGAGGGTATGTGGAAAAAATAGGAAGAAGGTTGACTGTAAACCTCAGTGGGTGGTGGTGGGTTACAGGATGTCTACCTGTAGGTCGCCAGCTGGAATCTGGCTTAGATCTCTGGTGGCCAAAAGCCATAGAAACATAGACTTTGCTGGCAGAAGGAGGTCAAAAGTCCTTTGAGTCTACTGTTCTTCTGTTACCTCACCCCCACCAACCTATTCCTCTGGTGGGCTGTTACCCCTCCCCCGATCCCCCACCCCTCAAACCTAAGTGCCCCCCACGAGGAGTAAGAGTCCCCTTGACCTGTGCCAACCATGTTCAGAATCATTTGGAGTAGCTGCCCCCACCACTTTTTCTGGCAGTCTGTTCCACCACCCACTCAGTGAAGTAAAACTTACATTTCTCTTCAGCTTAACCCCCACCAACCTCCTTTTATGTCCCTAGTGACTGTATCCCTATTCTTTACAAATAGGTCCTCACTATTCACCGTGTTTATACTACTGAGAAGCTTATATGTTTCAGAAATGTCCCCCTGCTCCTGCCTGGCCTACATTTACATATTGAGGGCTTTCAGTCATTCCTCATAGGATCTGTCCTGTTGACCCTGCATCATTTTAGTGACCCTTTGTTGTTCCGACTCTAGTCTTTCAATGTCATTCCTCAGGTGAGGACTCCAGAACTGGGTGCAGTACTCCAGGTGAGGCCTCACCAGGGATCTGTACAGTGGCAGAATCACCTCACCTCTCCTACTGTCAGTCCCCCTCCCTGTACACCCCAATATCCTTGAAGCCTTGCTGTATGCTTTATTGCATTGACTCATTTGCTTGAGCGAATTACTGATGATGACTTCCACTTCCCTCTCCTCAGTCGAAGTGACCAGTCTAATCCCTCCAAGCAAGTATTCCATGTGTGGATTCTGTCTCCCTCAGTGTATCACTTTACACCTTCTTGGCACTGAATCTCGATTGCCAGACCTTATACCCCCTCTGTAGCTTCTCTAGGTCTCTCTGGAGCTCCTGTACTCCTTCTTCACGATGTACCCTGCTACATGGCTTTGTGTCATCAGCAAAGAGACACGTTTCCCGAATCCCTTCCCCTATGTAACTTATGAACAAATCAAACAGGATGGTCCCAGGGCCAGTCCCTGTGACACTCCACTCATGAACTCTTTGCCCCCTGATTTAGCCCCATTGACTACTACTCTCTATTGCCGCCACTCGAGCCAGCTTTCTACCCACCTAATTAAACCCTGCTCTACTTCCAAGTCCTCCAACTGCTTCAGTAGTCTCCTGTGTGGTACTGAATAGAAGTCCTTGCTGAAGTCAAAGAGCATTGGTGGCACAGTGGTTAACATAGCTGGCTTCCAAGCAGTTGACCCAGGTTTGATTCAACTGCTAATTTGTGTGCAAATGCAAGAAGTCTAGGAAATAGGATTCTGGACATAGAGGCCATCATTGCATAGGCAGACCTGGATACTGCTGCAATTACTGAGTTGCGGTGCACTGTAAACCACAACTGAGGGATAGCCAAACTAGGCTATGCTCAGTTCAGGAGAGACAGAGTGGGAAGAAAGGGAGGAGCGGTGATACTATATGTAAGGGAAGGTATAAAAGCGACAGAGATACAGGGAATCCAGGAGGGAGTTAAGGTTCTGTACATCATCCTGGAGACAGGAAATGGAGCCACTATTAACACTGACATGATCTACAGACTGCCAATGCAGGGGGAGGATTTAGATAAGCTACCGGTGGAAGCCATTTACAAAATGGCAGAAAAGGGGGAGGTGCTACTGGTGGGGAGCTTAAACTGCCAGATGTAGATTGGAGCCTTCCAGCTGCAGCTTTAGCTAGAAGCAGAGACATCCTGGACTCCCTGCAGGGGGGCGTTCCTCAGGCAACTAGTCATGGAGCCCACTTGTGATGGGGCAATACTGGAGCTGGTGCTCACTAACAGGGAGAGTGTTGCAGATGTCAAGGTGGCATCTGGGAACCAGTGATCACCATTCAGTATGGTTCAACATAAGAATGGCAGCAGAAAAGAGCCACACAAGGGCGAGGGTCCTGGGTTTCGGGAGGGCAGATTTTAAAAAGATGGGGAAATGCCTCAGGGATGATCTAGTTTCGGGGGTGACGTGGATGAGGTGGAGAGCTAAAAGAGGGTATAGGGAAGGCAACAAATCTCTGCACAAAGCCAGTGAGCAAAAGCAAGAGGAAAAAGTCATCGCTATGGTTCTCAAAAGAAGTAGCTTTTTTATTTTTTATTTATTTATTTGTGTCTAGGATTACAAAGTACTTTTGAGCCAAGGCTCTATTACAAAGGTTCCACGTCATGCTGGTTACAAGGTAACATACACTAAAACATAAAACAGTTACAGGTACATGGTTTTAGACAGTAACTTTGTTTGACAAAATCAGACTGAGTGATGAGTAACTCAAGAAACAATAGGAGGAAGAGGGCAAGAAGGGGAGAGTGCTGAGGGCAGAGGAAGGCATAGGCGTGGAGGGTCAGGGTGAGGCAGCCGAGGGGCCTTGTCAGGACAGACACAGGGCAAGTGCATTAGAAGTTGCATTGGACAGGTAAGTGTAAGAAGAGAGGGCAGAAACTGACAACTATAAGGTCAGAAGCAGCGCAGGGATTGAAGATGTTATGGGGTGAAAGCACAGGTAGAGGTGCCAGTTATGGAGTGGCAGAGCTTTTTTTTTTGAATTCTCCAAGCATTGCTGTGGATGAGGTGTCACTAGAGAGCTCAATCAGCCAACTTGGAGCCCTGTATGCAAACGATGTTTGGCCTTGGGACGTGCGGCAGCGGGGGATTTGAAGGATTTGGGGCTTAGAGCTCCTGGTGTTGTGTTGGTGATTTTGGGTTTGAGGAGGGTGCTGACTCCTGGTGGTGCCTTTCCCATCATGATTTTCTTAGCAGCGATGCAGGTTTGGTATTTGATTCGGTTGTTCAGTTGCAGCCAGCCTGTTTTGGAGTAGAGGTCGCAGGTGTGGGTGAGACAGTGGGAACCAGTAACGAGTCGGCAGGCTTGATTGAGGGAAGTTGAATCATGCCTGAGAGATGAGGTTGTGGCAGATCCATAGATAATGAGACCGTAATCAGTGATGCTGATGATGGAGCTCTGGACAGCTATGGACAGAGCTTCGGGGGTTAGATGTTTCCTATGTCGGAATAGTAGGCCCATCCTGATGTTGGCTACTTTTGCCATGTTATTGATGTGTGGGACATAGGAGAGATTACAGTCGAGGGTGAGGCCAAGGTATTTGAAGGTATGCACTTGTTCGAGAGTGATTCCTTGCTTGGTTTTAATGGAGAGCGGATATTGTTTGTATTTGTTTTGGGAGCTGCAGACGATCATGGACTTTGTTTTTTTTCTGGTTAAGGATAAGCCTGTGTTTTGTGAACCAGTTTTCGACTGCAGAGAAGGCCTGTTGGAGGTTACCTTGTAGATGGACTGGATCATGGTGGGATGCCAGGATGACATTGTATACAACGTGGGTATGGTGGGTAATGGAACAATGTTCTTATAGGAACTTCTTCAGCCCCCCAGTTGGCTCTGGATACAACTTTACAAAATGGAGATATGGGGGGGCCCTTGAAAAATTCAAAACGATTTCTCTGTGGTATAATTTCTTATTTTATTTGTAAAGTCCCCTATGTTTCGCCCATAAAATGGGCTTGTTCACGGGGAATATCTACTTGTAAATACTGTATTCTTTGTTTTTCTATAAATTAATTAAAACAAAATATTATTTAATTGTACTCATGTGTTCTTATAATGTGCTTATGTGGTAACTTCAAAATGTTAGCAATTATCATACCTTAGTAAAAATGCTGACTGTTACTATAATGGTAATATACTTTGAAGAACCTCTACTGTCAGCAATAACATTCAATTTTCTGAAAAACATATAAGACAAAATAAATGAAACAATCACTGTGGCAGTCACTTGTCACTTACAGTTTGTAAAAACTTGTGCAGTTGATTTTTCCTATATAGATGCAATTTCAGTTTAATTTTACATACATATGTTATTTTTTTGTGTAACCCCCTGCAAATGGGGGTTCCCAAAAGACTTCCAGGAGCTTGCTTGAATGCTCCAAGCCTGAATGGTGTTTGGCCTTTAAGCCATTTATCAGTGAGTGTTTTTAGAACCTCTGGTACTGTCTCTTTAAGAGCTGTCTGCTTGCAGACATAATTAGTTTGTATGGGGACTGTGTGTTTCTTTGATTGAGTACCACTCAAGCTGCTCAATTCACTCCATTTTGCAGTCACTAGAGTGCAAAGGGAACCTATCTGAAAGATGTAACTGTTTGCCAGAAACCATTTAGAGTGATAATGAAATTACAGTTTGTCTAACCTGCTTTCTTTTGCAGTCAGAACAGTGTCTGCCTAGTTCCCCATTCTGGTTTTGAACTGCTGAACTGGACCAATCAGTGTGGGGTAAGCTAGCTCTAAAATGGTGCCTTGGACAAATCAGAACTTGGACTCATAATCTGAGCCAGCCACAAGAGGATTGTATGGGCAGTGACTCTGGGAGATGTAGTTTAGACTTCAGTGCCTTTTGGACCAACAGCAGCAGTCTATTGTGAGTGACAGCCAATCCAGTCAAGAACTGGGAGGAACTCAAAGGAAGTGCCCGGTTTTGTCGGTTGGAGTTTCAGTTGAGCTTTGGCAGTGAAGAAGGAAGGAGCCCTGTGCTTTTCAGTGTGCAGTTTTAGTCAAAAAAGCGTGTGTAAGGCCCAGAGTTTCGGTCTGCAGCATGTATAACTGCTTGTTAGGACTGAATCCAGTCCTGTGAAGAGAATCAAAGGATATCTGAAGAGTAGAAACCAGGCTCACCCTGTAAGACTGGAGAATTCCGAATTGCACTTCGGTCTGTCAGGGAACTGAATCTGCCGTGTGTTCTCCGGGTATTGTGCAGTAATTGCGATCGGGATACAGATGCAGCCTGCCTGGTATAGTGCTTTCTTTTACCATATAAATGTGTGAGGAGTCTCTTAGAGCTCAAGAGTAGCCCTGCTGACATTGAAGGACCCTATCTTATTTGGAGGTCGTGAGTACTAATTCAGGGTCGCTCCCTGTTGAATTGCCACATTAAATCCAAATGGAATTACTGTACTGCTGACTGTTTAATTTTCCTTTTCTCTGTGTGAAAGGGCCCCTACCAGCTGCCACGGTTTGGACTAGCCACTAGGGCTTGGGCACCAGGACAGTAACTGATAGGGATAGGCCTGTGCACAGAGCCATAGGTAGATTATTAGAGTGATAAGCTAATTAACCTGATTTCCCCTGTCCTTGTTATATCCCCTAAATAAATCAGAGCTGCTTGTTTCAGCAAAGTTATCTGCCTGAGGTATTTGTCTATGTTAAAGTACTGTACTGTGATTGTTGCACTGTATCTCATTTCACAGGAGGTCCCAGTGCCGGAACCAGTCCTGGGGTAAGTGTATACTGTGAAGGTAATTCTGATATATTGTGTGGGCCACTAGTGGGAAGAAAGGGGGGTTGCAGTGTCCCAGAGGGCTGTGACCAAGTTAGTTTAACTATTGCAAACCCTGACCTCTGGGTGGAGGCACCCGCCATTGGATCCAGGCCCCTCAACCTGTTAGTGGCAAATCAGGCAGGGGTAGTAGCCCCTGGGATAGCGCCATCTAGGGGTTACATTTGATTTTTTAATTTGTAATGTATGGTTGCTAGTAGTCACATTATCTTATTTACATAGCGGCCTGTATGTAATAGGCAAAAAAAAGTGCACAAGTCACAGTGGCAGTCTTATAGTGCCCATTTTGCTCCAAATCCATGGCTTTATGGTGGAGCCAGCCATTAGACTGCTATAGCAGTCTGTTCGCACATGCGAGGTAGCGCGATCATGATGTCATCACGTTGAGACGTCCTATCATGGGATTAGAGCCAAACGGGCACAAGAGGTATAGAAGCACTCCTGGAGTTATAAAAAACACAAGCAGCCATCTTTAAGGTGCAGAGGGGTCAACATGGTGGAAAGAACTTTTGTTAAAAGCATTTAAATAAGTAATTAGAATCCATTTTACTTGTTAAAATTGCCTGCTGCATTTTATACTTCAAAAGAGAGTTACAAAACCTTTTTTTATCATGGCTTTTCCACAGAAATCAATTCAGTGCTTAAAAGCACATTTTCTCCTGTACCTAACAGACCAAACTGGTAAAAGTAGGAAGAGTGCTTTTAGTTATAAAGGAGCACACGTTTTTACAAACTGTGAGTAACAAGTGACTGCCACAGTGATTGTTTCATTTATTTTGTCTTATATGTTTTTCAGAAAATTGAATGTTATTGCTGACAATAGAAGTTCTTCAAAGTATATTACCATTATAGTAACAGCATTTTTACTAAGGTATGAGGAAATGCTAACATTTTGAAGTTACCACATAAGCACATTATGAGTACACATGAGTACAATTAAATAATATTTTGTTTTAATTAATTTGCAGAAAAACAAAGAATACAGTATTTACAAGTACACATTCCCCCGTGAACAAGCCCATTTTATGGGTGAAACGTAGGGGACTTTACAAATAAAATAAGAAATTATACTACAGAGAAATCGTTTTGAATTTTTCAAGGGCCCCCCCATCTCCATTTTGTAATGCCAGGATGACAGCATCATTCGCGTAGAGTAGGGATCTGTTCAGGGCAGGATTCTGGCAGTGAGTTCAGAAAAAGGATGAAAAGGAGGGGGCCCAAGATTGAGCTCTGTGGGACACCGGACCGGACTGGTCTTTGGTCTGAGAGTGTGCCAGCAATTCTCACTCTTTGGGAGCAGTTGTCCAAGTAGCTTTTGAACCAGTTCACCGAGTTAGGTGAGAGCCCTGCTAGTCAAAGCTGGGCAAGTAGGAGATTGTGGTTGATGGTATCAAAGGCTTTAGTTAAGTCGATGAAGGTGGACCCAGTAAGATGACTTTTATCGAGTGAGTGATGGATTGCACCAGTGAATTCAAGTAGCGCCGTGGAGGTGCTATGACCTTTTCTAAAGCCATGGTGCTCCTTGTACAGGATGTCGCGATTGTCTCGGAAGTCGGTGAGCTGGTCTGACACAATCCGTTGTAGGGCCTTGGAGAGTGGAGGTAGGATGGAAATTGGACGGTAATTCTCAGTAGCTGTTTTGTCACCGCTTTTATGAATTGGGGTTACCGTGGCAGATTTCCATAAGTCAGGGAACTGACTGAGGCTGAGGGAGAGGTTGAAAATCCTGGTCAGTGATTGGAGTACTTCTTCAAGTGTGAGTGATTGCAGTTTGAGGTCGAAGGAGTTACTGCTGGCTCTGGAGTTGCAAATGGCTTTGGTAACGTAGCTGTGGACTTAATGCATTTTTACTGCTTTAAAGTAGAAGGGAGGGTGGCTGGGGGGGCAAGGGGAACTACCTCATCGAAAAAACCCTATGGGAGTACAGCACTGAGGTCTGTGAAGGTGTCATTGGATGTATCAGCAATGAGTTTCTGGTCAAGTGTAGTTTCACCATTTATGCTGAGTACTGACGGAGGTGATTTGGATTGCTTCCCGGTGACTTCTTTAATGTTATTCCAGAAGTCCCTACCGTTGCCCCATGAGTTAGTGAGAGCATTATGGAAATAGGTGGTCTTCGTATCCTGGATATATTTGGTGCAGTCATTTCATGCACGTTTATAGTTAGCAATATCAACTTGTCTCCCAGTGTTTCTGGCAATCTCCCAAAGGTGGTCTCGAGCTTTTGGTCATCTAAGTAAGTCTCCGGTGAGCCTAGGATTACACAGGGCTTTGGCCTTGCGCTTCTTGAGAGGTGCAAATATGTTGCATGCTTGGTTGAAGATCCTGATGAAGTGTTCCAGTACAGTGTTCACATTGGTTGCAGTGAGAATTGGGGACCAATCCTGTTGACGAAGGAAGGTTTTGAGATGAGGTAGCTTGCCTCTAGGTAAAACTCACCAAGTAATGGTTCTGGGGGGGGGGGGGGCTTGATGACTTTATTGGACCAGTAGCAGATGACGGGGGAGTGGTCACTAAGTGTGTCAGGGAGGACAGTGGTGTTTGCGATCCTGGTGGGATGGCTTGTTATGATCCAATCCAGAAGGGTGCTGGTACCCATTTTATAGTTTGTCCTGGTTGGGGAGCTAACCATCTGAAAAAGGTTTGCTGCCGCTATCAAGTCCCTGTATGCCCCTGCCTCTGCAGCAGGCCAGTTAATATTAAAGTCACCGAGGAGGATGGTTTCTGAGTCAGGTGAGAGAGATTTGGTAAACTCCAGGACTGCGTTAAGCCCATTACCTTGCTCTCTCGGTGGAATGTAGACTGTGATAACTGTGATAGCTTTATTTATTTATTTAGATTTTGTTTACCAGGTAAGCCCACTGAGACCAGTGGTCCCTTTTTCAGGGGCGACCCGGAGTTAGTTGGTGGTTTGGGGGATTAAGTTGATGAGATGCCCCCAGATCGTGTCCTTAAGGTACAGGGTGCAGCCACCACCTCTTTTTGATGGTCGATCAAGTCGATAGATATTATACCCAGGGAAGGTGATAGCATGGTCAGGAACCGAAGGTGAGAGCCAGGTTTCTATGACTGCTAGTATGTTTGGGTTATGCTGGCAGGCAAAAGTCTGAAGGGCATCAATTTTGTGAAGAAGACTGCATAAGTTAAGTGAGATTATTGAGAGGGATCCTGATTGATTGGTCTGAGTTGTTCTCATTGTAGGGGCTGGTCTGGGATTGGGATGAATGTTTCCCGACAATAGCAGGAGAAGAAGTATACGTTTTGGAGTACTGGTGTGAGATACCCATGACTGGCACCTATTTTTTTGTGCCAGAGAACTCCGAGATTCACCAGGGCAAGTAAACGGGTGGAGCTGTGGGTAGAGTGTGGCAGTAGTAGCAGTGGACAGGGGGAGTACCCAACAGCCATTTGGGGTTGAGGGCCATTTTGTAGTGACTGGAGATGCCCAAGGTGGGTACATGAGATTGAGAGGGAGGGAACCATGGAGGGGGTGAGAGAGCAAGAGTTGGTAGATGTTCGGGACAGTGGGGAAACATGAGCAAGGGGGATGTAGGAGTGGGAAGAGGGCAAATAAGGTGAGGAGAAAGGGGTGCAGAGTAGCTGAAAAGATAAAGATTAAAAGGGTAGCATTCAGAAGGTATAAGGACATGGAGGTGTATCAGGAGAAACAGAGGAAGGCAGGGAAAGCAGTAAAGCATGCGAAGGCACAAACTGAGAAGAGAATACCCCAGGGGTAACAAAAGGGGAAAGGACAATTTTTAAGTATATAAGAGAAAAGACGAAGTACAGGGCAGGGATTGTAAGATTGAGACAGGAAGGAGTAGAGACTGTGCAGAGGAGGATGAGGAGAAGGCAGATATCCTGAACAAATACTTTTGTTCAGTGTTAATAGAGGAAGGAGGAGGGGCTACACAGATGCAACAGAATCATTAGAGGGAGGGAGATAGACACTGGTCCTTTTTTAGAGGAGAGAATCCTGAAGGGATCCATGAATCTGAAAGTGGACAAAACCATGGGACCAGACTGGGTGCATCCAAAGGTATTAAGGGAGCTCAGGGAGGTACTAGCTGCAGCTCTGACAGTCCTATTTAACATCTTACTGGAAGCAAGAGTAGTTGTGGAGGACTGGAGGAGGACAGATGCAATCCCACGTCACACAAGTGGTAGCAGGGAGGAGGCTGTCAACTATAGGCCAGTCAGCCTGACATCAGTGGTGAGGAAGTTAATGGAGACGCTTCTGAAGGAAAGGATTGTGAAGTATCTTGAATCCAGTGGGACCTGAGGCAGCATGGGTTTACAGGGGGAAGGTCATGTCAAACAAATCTGATCGATTTCTTTAACTGGTGACCAGGGAAATAGATCAGGGTGGAGCGGTGGATTTGGCCTACCTAGATTTCAGTAAGGCTTTCTATACTGTTCCATATAGGAGACTTGTACAGAAGATGGGCAGCTTAGTGGTGGGTCCAACGGTAGTAAACTGGGTAAGAAATTGGTTAAGGGATAAGTGATAGAGGGTGGTAGTAAATGGACTTCACACCGGAGAAGGGAGGGTGACCAGCGGGATGCTCAAGGCTCAGTACTGGGACCAGTCCTCTTTAATGCCTTTATAAGTGACATTGCAAATGAGCTGGAAGGGAAGGTCTGTCTCTTTACAGGTGACACCAAAATATGCAATAGGGTGTAAACTGTGGGGGTTGGAAAAATGTGCAGAGACCTGAGAAAACTCGAGAAGTGGTCAAAGATAAAGAAGCTAGGTTTAATGTTAAAAAGTGCAAATATCATTCACTTAGGGCACACAAACCCTGAGGTGGAGTACATGATGGGAAAAGAAGTAGTGATGACTACCAGGCAGGAAAGGGAGCTGGGGGTAATCATATCTCTGATGGCCAGGCAGGGTGACAAGAAAGTAGGGCGGGCCAGTGGGATGCTGGGGTGCATAGGGAGATATATCGCCAGCAGAAGGAGGGAAGTGGTGTTACCTCTGTATAGATCACTGATGAGCTCCCACCTAAAGTACTCAGTCCAGTTCTGGAAGTCACATTTCCGGAAGGACATAGACAGAGTGGAGACTGTGCAGAGGAGGGCAACTAAAATGGTGCAGGGTCTGTATAAGAAGCTTTATGAGGAGAGAATAAAAAGACTGAAAGAGTATACCCTGGAAGACAGGAGGGAGACTGGATATGATAGAGACCTTTAAATATGTCATAGGAGTAAATAAGGGTACAGGTGGGGAGTATTTTTCAGAAAAAAGATGCTCAAGGACAAAGGAACATGCAAGGAAGCTGGGAGGGTAGATTCAGAAGATACGTGAGGAAGTACTTCTTCATAGAAAGAGTGGTGGATACTGGAACATTCTTCCAGCATGTAACCCCTAGGGGGCGCTATCCTAAGGGCTACTACCCCTGCCTGCCCTAACTGTGACAGGGTGAGGGGCCCAGATCCGTTGGCGGGTGCCTCCACCCAGAGGCCGGGGATAGAACAGTCGAGATTGACTCAGTCACAGCCCTCTGGGTTGCTGCTGCAACTCTTCTTCCCACTAGTGGCCCACACAGTGCAATTTCAGTGTCCTTACCATATACACTTACCCCCCCCCCCCCCTGCTCGGACCAATCAGCTCACTCCAGGGATCCCTGAAAAGAAGTATGGTTACACCACGCTCACTGTGCAATATTTTCCCATTAATATACAAACTAGCCAGTGTACTTTTGCAAAACAAGCAACCTGATTTATTCAAGGGGAGACAACAAGGACCGGGGGGAATCAGGTTGATTGCCTTACCACTATAATATATGTTTGTCTACCTAGGGCTCTGTGCACAGGCCTAACCTATGACCACCACCCTTGGTCGTCACTCAGTTTTATAGGTAGTGGCACATGACCTTCGATAACCAATCAGCCCACTTTCCCATTAGCTCCTTATAATTTTCTGCCACTAGTGGCCACCGCAGAGCAGATTCAATTTAATACTGAAAAAAAAAAAAAAAAAAAAATGCAGCTTCTCACCGTAACCATTATTATGCTTTGCCTATCCATATCTTACCTTCCACCCTCATCCCATCCTATTCTACCTGGCCCTTTGCCTCTACTCTCATTAGATACGAAGCCACTCCTCCACTCCACCTCGGCACCAGTGGAACACAACCGGTACCATTGGCACAATTGGTCCCTGGAGGCCTCTATCCTCCCTCCCTCTTTTCACACTGAGCAACCTGCCCTATGTATCCCACTCTACTCAGACCCCAAGACAAACTTGCTAACTCCCACCCATCCCACTCGACGGGGGTCATCAGTAAAGACCATGCGCTTGTTAAGGCACACCCTGGCTGTCCTTCTCCTTGTAGCTGGGGATGTTGAACATAACCCAGGTCCACTGGCCCCCCCAGCTGGCCAGCACTCCGCACTAACTACGCATCTCCCTAAGGGTTTTAAAATTGTCCACCTAAACATATGCAGCATCCTAAACAAAATAGCAGCCCTGCAAACCACAGTCCTTGCCCTTCGCCCTGATATTGTAATCATCACTGAATCTTGGCTGAAGCCCCATAACCGGGATGTAGAATTCTCTATACCCGGCTACTCCTTAATCCGCCAGGACAGACAGGGCAAAAAGAAGGGTGGCGGCACTGCCTTGTATATCTCCTCAAATCTCCAGTTTTCCATAATCACACCGACGGCACCCATACAAACCATAGACTCCCTGCTAATTAAAATCTCCCTGCCACACTGTATCCCACTATACATAGAGGTCATACTGTCCACCAACACACCTCTGGGTAGCATTCTTGACCACCTTGGTAACCTGAGGTCCCTTATGGAAGGCGGTGAACTACACATCCTTGGTGATTTCAATCAGAACTGGCTAGGCAGTGCAGCCTCTAAATCGTGATGCCAAATAAATGCCCTAAACTTGCACCAGCAAATAAAGGAACCCACCCGACTAAACCACAAATCCAATAAACACACACTACTGGATTGGGCACTTACTACCCACCCTCATCGGATAGTTAAAGCTGGCCTATTACCAGATTCCCTTAGCGACCACCGTATGACTTAATTGGTGCGTAAAATCTTCCGTCCAATGGCCCCTCCACCCCGCACGCTTTACATCAGCGTTTATAAATCCATTGACCTGACAGCTGTCCTAAACGACCTCACCAGCATTGACTGGTCCTTCATCCCCAGGGCCACCTCCAGGAACGAGGCTCTGAAATATTTCTCTAATAACTTCCTAGCCATCTGGGACCTCCATGATCTGCTCAGGAGATCCCGAGTAAGAGGTTCCCACTTACCATGGGTAACAACTAACCTCATGACACACCTAAGAGCCAGAGACCCTGCCTGGAAATCCTTCAAGGCCACAGGTGCGCAAACGGCTCAGCAACACTACCGGTCGCTAAGAAACGCCTGTACAAGAATCATACGTCAGGCCAAATCAAATTACTTTAAAACTGTGCTCAACAACGACTTTGCTCACCCGATGCAATTCTGGAAGCAAATAAAATCCCTTCTTTCCCCACCGGCCCAACCCCCCACTCCTACTCTCAACCTCGAAGGAAGAATTATCATGGATCCTTGCTCGGTTGCCACTGAGCTTAATTCATATTTCTCCACCAATGCTTCTTCTCTACTCTCCTCCCATCCCCATCCCACGCCCTTTGGGCCCCCTAAAATATCCTCTTCGGCCTCCTTCTCACTCCGCCCAGTTCACCTGGCCAGGTGCTAAAAATACTGCAGTCACTCAACCCATCTAAAGGTAAATGTCCAACCGGCCTGGATTCCAGAATGCTCCTACTCTCGGCACCTGCCATAGCCCACCCTCTAACCCTGCTCTTTAACCTGTCTTTCAAACTCAGGGCAGTCCCCAGTATATGGAAACAAGCCACAGTCATTCCCCTACCCAAAGGAGGGGACCTCTTCTCCCCATCCAACTACTGGCCCATATCTCTGCTCCCCATCCTAGCCAAAATTCAAGAGCGTCTAATTCTGTCCCAGCTCCACCACTATCTAGATAACATATCATTTTTCACCCCCTACCAAGCCAGCTTCAGAAAAAAATCACTCCACCATCACCTCCCTCCTTCGCCTCACTAACTCACTCCTTGCGGGGATGGACAAAGGGGAATTAACAGCAGCTATATTTATCAACCTAGCGAAAGCCTTCGACACGGTATCTCATCCCCTGTTGTTGACCAAACTTGCCCAAGCTGGACTGTCTGTGAACGCAAATAATTGGTTCCATTCGTACCTGTCAGGCAGGTCCCAATCAGTCCATATTGGCTCGGCGAGATCCAACTCACTTCCTGTCACCTGTGGAGTCCCCCAAGAGTCTGTACTTGGCCCGCTGCTGTTCTCTGTCTTTCTCAACGATCTGCCTGCTGCCTGCCCACAAACGGCTATCCATATGTACGCAGACGATACGGTGCTGTTTGCCTCTGGCCCATCTGCAAGCACCGTGACAGCCTGTCTACAGAAGGACTTCGACTCCATCCAACGTTGGTTCCTCTCTAACCAACTATTCTTAAACACAAAAAAGACAGTCTCCTTCACCTTCAGCTCTCGGGCCTAACTAACCCGGCTTAGCGCACCACCCACATTCTACACTCCGGACAGATCCCCACTTGAGGCCTGCCCCTCGTATCGTTATCTTGGCATCTGGCTTGATCAGTACCTTGACTTCTCAGTGCATATAGCCGCTGTACACAAAAAATTACATCCCATGCTGGGAGCCCTTTACCGGAACAAGAATTGCATTCCTCTACCAACCAGACTAGCTATAGTCCAAAAAATGATCCTCCCGATTATGGATTACGGGGATGTTGTCTACTGTGCCGCCCCCCAAAACGTCCTTAGCTAGGCTTGATCCCTCCAACTCCTTCTGCGGTTCTCCTTGGACCATCCTCCCAATACCCATCACTCGACCTCTACCAGTCCGTGGACCTCCCTCACTTCATAACAGGCGTTGCTCCACTGTGCTAGAACCACTGCCAAGTTCTGAGTGTGAGCGCTCCCCCGACCTGTCTTCCTCCCTAACCGCCCTCTCCCCACCTGCCTACGCTGTCAGAAACATAGACTCTAGGCTCCTGCACATTCCACACAGATCCACCCGGTTTGGCCAGGCTGCTTTCAGCTTCAGGTTGCGCAAATTATGGAACTCCCTGGCAGCTGATATCAGGCACACCAGAAGTACTCCTCAACGGAATGCCCTTCTTAAAATGCACTTCTCTACCACCTGCTTCTGTCTCCCCCCCCCGTTGAACCCCATCTCCTACCTATCAGCTGTTATCACCAGTCTGTTTCGGTCTGCACCTAATGCTTTAAAATGTAAATGAATATGTACCTGCTCTATTTGTATTATGACTGCCTCATCCATTGTTGTACCAAACACTTGTATGCACGTTTTTGTTTCTTCTGTACTACTATACCATTATAATTCCTACCTCCAGGGCGCATCTGGAATCGAGCGGTACGCTGCTCAGCATGTCTTCCTGGTAAATCTCTTAAATAAATAAATAAATTACTGTTTATGGGTACCCATGCCCTAATGGCTAGTTCCTCGATGCAGCTGGTTGGGGCCCTGACACAAACGAGCATTTAATTCCTGAGCAGATCAGATGGAGCCAGAAAGCTCAATTAATATAGCCAGCAATACAACAGGAAGATTTTTGCCTTTGTTTGTAACCTTTAACAGGGAGCTACCCTGATTCAGTACTCACAACTTCAGCAGAGAACCCCTCCTTCACCACTCGCAGGGCTGAGCCAGAACTTCAGATACTTCTCCACCATTTATATGGAAAATAACAGAGGGGTACCATACCAGGCAGCTGCTCCAATGACCCGGCCGAATTTACAGCTATCGGGAGTCTCACTGCAGCTTCCACTCTCCTGACAGACCGAGCGCGATTCAGCAGATTCTCCAGTCCTCTACAGGTTGAGCCTGGTAGGTAGCTGTGCTTTTACACAGCCTCCTCTGGTCGCTGCCTCACGGATGCAGTCAGAAGCTCGCTGGCTATTCAAACAAGCCGACTCAGTCCTTTCACGCGCTTCCCGTGTGAACACTCAATGGCGCAGGATCCCAGAGCTCCTTCCTCGCTCACAGCCACAACGTCTCTCCCTCTGGACAGCTAAGGCCAGTCTCTGTATTCGGGCGCTACCCGACTCTATAGGTGGGCTGCAGATGCCAGTCACTCATTATTGCCCTCACTGGTGCAAAGAGGCGCCATGGCCCAGAATGCCACTTCCCATAATTACAAGCTGTGCCCCCATTGGTCAGCCGGCTCCATCTAGAGTCCTGACTTCTGATTGGTCACTTCCACGACATTTTAGATGCCCTCTAGCTACTATTGGACCCCTTCAGCACAGTCCGGGTCCAAAATGGAGGGGCACAGCACAAAGTCCCAGCTGCAATGAAAAAAGAGTTAGACAAACTGCAATATTACCAATACTATACATGTTCTCAAGGGAACAACTACATCTTTCAGATGGGCTCCCTCAGCGCTCCTAGTGACTGCAGAAACGGAGCGATCAGACAGCAGTCCAGGGCGGGATTCGAGCAGGGAAACCCCAGTACCCCTATTTGTACCACTAAAGCCTGCGGGCAGGCAGCTCTTAAAGAGGTAGTACTGGAGGCCTTAAAATCACTCCTATGACGCATTATGACCTTCCTTGCCGAACACCAGTCAGGCATGGAGCATTTAGGCAAGCTCCGGGAAAGCTTTTAGGAACCCCCATTTGTAGAGGGGTTACAAGCAGAAATGGTGAGAGCGAAAACAGTGGTGGGGTTCAAGAATACATGGGAAAGGCATAAGAGGATCTTAGTGGAAAGTAAGACGGGAAGAAGAGAGAGCTGGAGATCAACTAGAGTCTGTGGTGACACTGTAGGAAGGGAAAAAAGTGGGCAGACTAGGTGGACCAAACAGTCCTTATGTGCCAACAAATTCTGTTTCTATGAAGTAGTACAAATCCATCACCTATCCTCTTTTATTTGGCTTGGCTATGATCCAATCGATAAACAATATCAAGTGGGCCTGGCATTACCTCCCTGACACAGCCATCATCATCTGATGGCTATTAAGTGGTCTCAGTTCAGTTCCTAGTGGACACATGTCCACATCACACAAAAAACACCAATACAACTGGTACTAATTGACACCTTTCTTGTTAACCAGTTTTCAGTTTCACACAACAGGTCAAGGACTGAATAGGCACGGAGTTTGACCTACCCTGTTGCCCACTAGACAGTCTTTTCATGACGGGGTTGAGGTGCTATACTTTGGGTGGCTAACTGCCATGCTGACATCTAGGTAGAAGGGTACTGTCTTGTCTGCATGCACACAAAGAAAAAAGAAAGAGTAAAAAAAGTGACATGATTGTTGTTTACAGCACACCTGTATCTGTGTAGTTATTGTGTATCTGTGTTATAGCATACTTGTATCTGGGACATCCCAAGATTAGAGTAATTTCAAGGTTCTGTATTGTACTTTAGTATCTACGAGTGTTGTTATAATATACTTGTTTCTAACCCCAGTAATGCTCAGACTATTCATAACTTTGTGCAGTCAGCCTGGTGGGTTGGACTGACCGGAGAGATGGAACACATGCAAATGATGGAATTCTTTGAACGTGAGCATCTTTCAAATACTGCCTCTACCAACTGTAGTGTTCTAAGCCCTTCAGATTTTTCTCTCCGCCTGAAAGTCTGGTCGCTCTGAGTCTTTGTCAACCATAAGTATATTTAGTTTCTTTTACTGCCTCTATTAATTGTTAGTTTATATTTAGTTTATTATTGTTTAAATTGTTGTTTTCTCGGTTCCTCGCGGTTCGGCATAACCGTGAGGGATCCGAGTTAGTTTTAACTTTATTTCAGTTCTCTGACTAAAGAACCTGTTCATTATCGCTAAATTTTGGTCCTTAAAAACTTTACTTGTAACCGCTTTTTATCGGTTACAGAACCGCTGAACCAGTTCATATTTCATCTCTTCTCTCGGTTCCATCGGTTCCGGAACCAACCGCAAAAAAAAAGGAAAACCCTTTTTAACCTGGTTAAATAACCGCAGTAGCATCTGGCATTTAGCGGTTAGGGTTTTTCACTTTATCTTTCACCATGACTGAGAAACCTAAGAAGAGAACCGGGGAGCCTGGTTTTAAAAACTGTTTAAAGTGTGGAGATGTGTTTGCCAAGGCAGACAAGCACACTTTATGTGTAGCTTGTCTGGGTTTTGAACATTTAGACCAGGAATGTGAGATATGTAAAACATTCCCAGAAAAAACTGTTGAAAAGCGCCTTGAAAGGCTTAATAAAAAGTTTCCTAGGGGTCCCTCAGGCTCTGACCAGCTGACACCCCAGTCTGTTGTGGTTGAAGCAACAAGTGCTACTACCCCTGCCCCTGATACGGGCGAAAAGGGTCCGAAAGAGGGAAAGAACCGGCTGACTCTCCAGTTCCCTTAAAGAAATTAAAGAAGCTCAAACATGCAGAATCCTCTCCTGCTAAACCAGGGACTTCTGTGCAGCTGCCTGCAATGCCTTCAGTTCAGGACATAACTCAGGCATTTAAAATTATTCAGGCTCTGCAGAGCATCATCCCTCAGCCTGCTGCCCCTTCTCAGGACCCCCAGGTTACTGCTACTGTGTTGCCCCCTGCTCCGGAGCAACACTATTTCAAAGAGGATGAGGAGCCTTATGAGGAGGACGAACCTATCCCCCCAGAGGTGTCCCCTGAGCAGGAATTTGGCTCGCCTCCCAGAGTGTCTGAGGATTTTTCCTCCCATTTTTCCTTCGTAAGGAAAATGGCAGATGCTTTGGATATTGCCACAACAGAACAAGTGGAGGATGAGGAGGAGATTGAGTACCTCAATATGATGGGTTTAACACACACAAAGGCCCTCCTCCTCCTCCCAGTATATAAATTCTTCAAGAAGGATGCTATGAAGCTCCTGCAGACCCCAAATCCTATTCCTCCAATTGACAAGCGAATAGATAAAAAATAACAGCTGGACAGGGAGGGAGCTGACTTCCTCTTCTCCCATCCTGATCATCAAGGGGTAATACAGCAAGCTGCCTGTGATAAAGCTAAAGTCCCTCTGTCCTCACACCCATCGGACAAGGACTCCAGAAAATTGGACAGTATGGCCAAAAAGGGCTATTTGTCAGCCTCATTGGCCATGAGACAGGCTACTTTTCAAGCTTATGCTGCCCAATATCAGAAATCCCTGTGGCAGTCGGTACTGGCAATGTCCATGAAGGCCACCTCACCCTTGTCTGATGACCTGGCGGAAACTGCCAGGTTTGGGCTAGAGGCGGCAAAGTACCAGCTCCAAATGGCTGCTGATCTAAATGACACTGCAGCCAGATGGATGGCTAATACAGTGGCTCAGAGGAGGTTTGCTTGGCTTAGGGCCACAAACCTCACTCAGGATACCCAGTCAAAGGCCCTGGATTTCCCATTAGAAGGAAATGTGCTTTTTGGGGAGTCCACAGTGGCCTATATGAAAAAGGTGGATGAATATAAGGCTACTTATAGAAGTAACTCTGCTAGAGACAGAGCTTCTTCATCCACCAGGCCCTATGGAAGGGGGGCTAGGGGTCGTTCCTTCTTATCAAGACCCTTTTTCCAGCCAGTAGCCATGCCCCAATACAAGCAGTACCTCCCACAGGGCTACTCAAGGGGTAGGGGTAGAAGGGGCTCTAGGCGAGGGGCTCAGCCACAACCTCAACCCCAGCCTAAACAGAACCCCTGAGATGCAGGCTGCCTCCTCCCTACCTGTTGGAGGCAGACTGTCCCATTTCCTCCCCCTCTGATCAACCATCACCACAGACAAGTGGGTGTTGGAGGTAGTGGGCAAAGGTCTGTCTCTGCAGTTTAAATTTCTTCCTCGAAAAAAACCCAGGATTTCCACCTCCCCACCCCTAGCACAAATCTCACTGCTAGAGGCAGAGGTTCAGAAGCTGCTTCAGCTCAAAGCAGTGGAACTAGTCCCTGCAACCCTGAGAGGAAGAGGTTTTTACTCCAGATACTTCCTAACAACAAAGAAAAATGGGGAGTGGCGGCCAATTTTGGATCTCAGAGCTTTAAACAAGCACCTGAAAAAGCCAAAGTTCAAAATGGTCACTTTGACTCGGATTCTGCCAACAATCCAAGATGGGGACTGGCTGGCATCTCTGGACTTACAGGACGCTTATTTCCACATCCCCATAAAAGAATCTTACAGGAAATATCTCAGATTCAGACTCCCATCAGGTCATTATCAGTTTGCAACCCTGCCCTTCAGCCTTTCCTCGGCACCAAAGGTGTTTACAAAATGCCTAGCAGCTGTGGTGGCATTTCTTCGAAGACAGGGGGTGACTGTCTTCCCATACCTGGACGACTGGCTGGTGGTGGGCAAATCACCAGAACAGATTACAACCTCTCTAAAGCTCACACAGGATCATTTGGAGTCCTTGGGTTTCATAGGAAACCAGAAAAAATCTGTCTTCACCCCTACACAGACTTTACTGTTCATAGGGGCAGAGATCAGGACCCTACAGGCCAGGGCCTTTTTACCAGTAGACAGAGTGCAAAGCCTTCAGGCCATAGCAAACTCCTTCAAGTTGCACAGTCAAAAAACAGCCAGGCAATTCCTGCAGCTCTTGGGTCATATGGCTGCATCCACAGGCACAGTGCAGGGTTCCAGGTTTCACATGAGACATCCAGTTTCACCTCAGGAATCATTGGAGTCAGAAAAAAGATCCCTTTTCAAAACTCATTCCAGTGACAAGGCCTCTGTTACAAGCCCTCTTGTGGTGGAAAAAGGAATCCAGCCTAAGACAAGGAGTCCCCTTCCAGAAGGAGGATCCTTCACTAGTCCTCACAACAGATGCATCCCTTCTGGGCTGGGGTGCCCATCTAGGGGAGCACACAACTCAGGGTACCTGGTCAGGGGCAGAGTCCCTCCAGCATATAAATTTGCTGGAACTCAGAGCATTGCGGCTAGCATTAAAAGTTTTCTCTACACTGGTAATGGGAAAAGTGGTACAAGTCAGAACGGACAATACCACCACTATGTATTACATAAACAAGCAGGGTGGCATCAGATCAGGTCCCCTATGCACAGAAGCCATGAGAATTTGGACTCTGGCATATTTTCTAAAGGTGTCCCTGCAAGCCATCCATCTGCCAGGAAAGGACAATATCTTGGCAGACACACTGAGTCGGATCAATCAGTCCCATCACGAATGGACACTGAACAAGCAGGTGGTGCAGGTAATTTTCAGCAGGTGGGGCGTTCCAGAGATAGACTTGTTCGCATCCCATCAGAACCACCAGTTGCCTCAGTATTGTTGCAGGCCACCAGTCCAAGGCACAATCCCTCTGGACGCCCTGGTACTGGATTGGTCAGGCAAGTTTCTCTATGTCTTTCCCCCTTTTCCTCTAGTTTTCAGGGTACTGCTGAAGCTCAGATCCCTCTCAGCTTCTCTAATATTGATAGCTCCAGATTGGCCCAGGCAGCCATGGTACTGTCTTCTGCTCTCCATGTCAGTGAGCAAGCCAATAAGCTTGCCTCTCAGGCACAATCTTCTAACTTCCAATCAGGGAACACTGCTGTTCCCAAATCTCAAGTCCCTCCACCTCAAGGCATGGCTCTTGAGGAATTAGATTATGCCGGCTTGAACCTTTCTGAAGCTGTATTAAACATCTTGAAAGGTTATAGGAAGCCTTCCACTAAGAAAACTTATTCTGCTAAGTGGAAAAGATTCTCTTTCTGGTGCTCTGGTAGAAACTTCACCCCAAATGATGCAGGAGTCTCAGTGGTGTTGGATTATCTGACTCACTTACATTCACAAGGTCTGCAACCCAGTTCTTTAAGAGTTCACCTTGCAGCAATATCTGCATACCTTTCTGCTAGGACAAAGGTGTCTGTAGCATCAGATCCCATTTTCAAAAGATTTTTTAAAGGCCTGATGCATTTGCACCCTCCTCACAGGGCACCAGTGCCCACTTGTGATCTTAATGTATGTATAGCCAGATTGATGCAGGCTCCTTTTGAGCCCATGGCTACAGCCCATTTAAAGTATGTTACCTGGAAAATAGTTTTCCTGGTAGCAATTAGCTCAGCAAGAAGAATCAATGAACTTCAGGCTCTCTGTGTTGAGCAGGACTACATTTCCTTCCACAGGGATAAGGTAGTCCTCAGAACAGACAATTCCTTCCCAAGGTTGTTTCAGATTTCCATCTGAACCAATCAATCACTCTGCCTGTCTTCTTCACAGACCATACAAGCTCTGGTGAAAGAAGGCGCCACAGTCTGCATGAGAAAAGAGCTCTCAGCTACTAAAGGCCATAGGCAAGACAAGAAACAACTTTTCCTTACATATGGGGATGTTGGAATGGGCAAACCAGCCTCAAAAATATCCATTTCTCAGTGGATTGTCCATTGTATTCAATTCTGCTACACTAAAGCGGGTAGAGAGTCCCCAGCTGGGCTGAGGGCTCATTCAACAAGAGGAACAGCTGCCACTATTGCAGCTGCTAGGGGAGAATGCATTATTGGACATTTGTAAAGCAGCTACTTGGAAATCAGTACACACCTTTACAAAGCATTATAATTTGGATATTTTGTCCAGAAGTGATGCCAAGTTTGGCACAGCAGTCCTGCAAAGTCTGTTTCCAAAATAAGTTCTGGGCCCACCGCAAGGGGGTACTGCTTGGTAGTCTGCACAAAGTTATGAATAGTTTGAGCATTATTGGGGTTAGAAGAAAAAATTACTTACCATAGTAATCTTTCTTCCCAGTGATGCTCAGATATTCATAACTCCCTCCCATCCTCTCCTTCCAGAACTTCAGCCTCTGCATTCCGCATGCTAGTGCCACATACCCATACCCTTCTGGGTACACTTCTCTATGCTTGACAGACTTTAACAGAGTTTTCTGTCTCTCTTAATAGTTTTTCTCACTGTATGGCAAACACCATTATTATATATATATATATATATATATATATATAGTCCCTCCCTTGGAGGTTTTTTGAAGTAAGTTGTTTTATTAGGCTAATCCTAAAAAATGTTTTAATTAATTATTTGTCGGATTTTTTCATGTTGCCTGACTTCCAGGCTTCTTACAAATCTGAAGGGCTTAGAACACTACAGTTGGTAGAGGCAGTATTTGAAAGATGCTCACATGCAAAGAATTCCATCATTTGCATGTATTCCATCTCTCCGGGCAGTCCAACCCACCAGGCTGACTGCACAAAGTTATGAATGTCTGAGCATCACTGGGAAGAAAGAAGATTACTATGGTAAGTAATTTTTTTCATCTGGGACCTTCCTAGGTTACTGTAATTTTTTTTTATTATTATTTATTTAGTTTTTGTTGACCGGGTAAGTGCACTAGACAAATCCTGCCTATTTTTCAGGCACGACCCGGGGGAGGGGATACAGATGAATGCCAACTGACCTTGAACCAGATTAAGCTGTTGGTGGTATATTTAGTTTATTTACAAGGTTCTGTACTATACTTCAGTAACTAAACTGCGTACAGATTAGTCTTACTGGGTTACTAACATTCTAAAATGCCAGCAGAATAGGCCTAACGGTTTTTCACGTCTGCTTGTTTGGTCAGGCCCCACCCTGGGAGCTGACCTTGCTGCCCCCCTCGCCTTCTCTGGCTTCTTCCTTCCCAGTTCTGGATATTCTCGCTGCATTGGATTTTGCTTCCAGAACCCTTCCCCTGTACCTGTCTCATCCCCTCTTGAACCCCTCCACTGTCTCTGCCTCCACCAGCCCCCTAGGCAGCGCATTCCATGGCTCCACCACCCTTTCAGTGAAGTAGCACCTCCTCTGGGAAAGAGATCAGGAGCAGGAATATGGAATGTGGAGAATTGTGTAGTGCAGTAGTTGTGGGGTGGCAGTCTTTAGGGAGACCTTCTGGAGACTGTGATGCTGCCCCATCTGCGTGTGCCTTACTGGGTTGGTTGAGAAGGTCTATAGACTCGAGGCAGGCTGCACTGGTTGCAAGTCGGGAGATCACTAGACTCAGGGCTGTTGACTAGGAGTTGGGTGACCTAATCTTATCTGTGTCAATCTACACCATTCATCACTAGTGGGTTATTGCGCCAGAGCTAGAACCCCGCGGGAGACTTTTTTCCTGTGGGCAGAGTCGGCGCGGTCGGTAGCCGCCCTTGAGGCTGACATTCTACGTGGCGCTTGCAGGTTGGCCGTTAACTGCTGCCGACTCCGCCCCAGTCCCAGTTCTTCTTCTCCCGCCATCGAGTGAAGACTGAAGACCTCATGTGGAGACTGTCGAACTGCATTTTGCAGCCTAGTTCGTCGGCTTACTTCGATGTTGCCTCAGTTCTGTTCGCCCTGCTTGACGTCGCTTCTGGCCGGTAAGATCTTTCCTTTTTCTTTAAAGCAGCATTGAGTACTGTTTTGTAGTTATTTGCCAAACAATCATGTCTCGTCTGGGGGGCAAGAAACCATCGAAATCAGGTGGTCTCCTAAGCGTTGGTGCCCCTGCAGCCGCCTCTATTCCGTGATGGACCAGCATGACTGCTGCCTTTCTTGCCTCAGCCCAGACCATGACATGGACAACTGCGACGTTTGTTTTTCCATGGACCACCGAGTAGTCAAAAACTGCGTGTTTAAAGTCGGACGTGCTCCGCCAACTTTCAGAGGATGAGTGCTCAGTCGGCGGGCTAAGGCACGGATTCTCGGCCCTTCTTCCGGGTCCCCTCCTGGTCTTATACATCCCGTGGAGGAGGGGGCCCCCACCTCTCTTAGCCTTGCCGCGGCAGAGGCTTCTTCCGCGGTGCAGGAGGCCCAGTCTGTCTCTGTTGGGGGACAGTCGGGAGGCACTGCTTTTGGCATCGCCTCTTGAGATGAGGAGTTCCCTCGGTGTTGTGTTCTGGGCCCTCCGGGTCTGGACCGGCAGTGTCCTTGTTGCTGTCTGGTGGCGCTGCTCTTGGTCCTGGTGCCGTTCGCTTAGAGAGCGGCGCTGCAGTCGGCGCCAGGCCATCTTTTGGTGCTGCTGTTGCTTCTGGTGTCATTTGCAGCGTCGGGGCTTTCAGCAGCACTGGGGTTGGTGTGTTGGCATTTTCTGAGCCTATTTCTGGTTCTGGCACTGTGCACAGCACCAGGACTGGAGCCGGTGCCGCCTCTGACTCTGGCACCATTCACAGCACTGAGGATGGGGTGGCACCACGGTCGGCACCGACCTTGGCTCCGGCACCATTTGCAGCACAGGGGTGGTGCACGGCGCTGCACTCGGGGCCACGCCCGGCTCCGGTACCGCTTGCAGCGCTGGGGAGGGTATCGGCGCTGGGCTGCATTTGGCTCCGGTGCCACTCGTGGCACTGGGGTGGGTGTCGGGTGCGGGGCCACACTTCGCTCCAGCGCCATTTGCGGCACCGGGCTGGAAGGTGCCCCAACTCGTGGTCCAGGAACTGGGGGGAATTGGGGAGTTGTCTGGCATCGGACCTCGGAGTCTGCCTCCTCGGAGGTGGACTCTGGGTCTGATCCGGATTGCCTCCCAGGTTCTTCGGAATCCTCAAATCCCTCAGTTTCCAGCACCTCAGCCCCCCACTCTGCCTCCCGCTGGGGGTCAGTCATTGCTGGTAGGCCCTAGGGTCAGTGGTACTGACCAGCCATCGGTGGTCCCTGTGGTTACTGCCATGCAGCCTGGGGCCACTGGCATTTCTGTTCTTCCAGCTGGGGTACCCCCTTCCCTAGTGTGTTTGGACAGTCCAAGTTTGGGACAGCCCAGGGCACACCAGGAAGGGAAGGGGAGGGTACTGCTGCCTGGGTGGACTCCTCGGAGACCGCCTGGAGTTGCCAGCTGCCTAGGCTGGTGGCTACGAGGATGAGGTCCCTCTCTGATTCTGAAGGGTTGAGGGGTAGGGTGTGGGGCAGGACGCCCTCACTGGAGCCCGGCTGGGTTCTGGGAGTCGTCGCAGCGCAGACCCTAGCTCTTCCCTGAATGAGTCCTCGAGAGGGACTTTGACTTCGGGGGTCAGGGGCCATCCTTCCGGACTCGCACAGTCCCAGTTACCTCACGGGGGGGGGGGGATTTCTTCCTTTGGGCACAACTCTGACTGTTCCGATCTGGTTGAACAGCTGTTAGCTGCTGGGGCCTTCGGATCTCCCTCCCTGCAGGGAATTTCCTGTTGGCCCCCTGCCCTGACAGAGACCGTTCTCCTGTTGCTAGGAGCTTGTCCCCCAAGGCTCTGTCTCCATCCCTGGCTATCCCAGGTGTTCCCGGTCCTAGGGGACCTCTCACCTGGGAGCAGTTCAGAGGTTCCGCTGCACATTTTCCTACCTACCTCCATGCCCTGGACCAGCAGGTGTTCCACCATGCTCCCGTGCAGATGGACCCTGAACCTCGGAGCTCGCCTTCATCTTCTTCCTCCTCCTTGAAGGGAGAGGAACTATCTGTCCACATCTCCCCAGCGTCTGATCTCTCTTCTTATCAGCGCTTCCTCGCGAGGATGTTGGACGAGCTCCATCTTATCCCAATCCCTGTCAGCAATCCCGAGCATATGACGTGCGTCTTTTTAGACGAGTACAGTGCGGCAAACCTGGTGGTTCTGCCTGGCCTGTTCCTTTCCAGGAAGTGTTGCATCGGCTCTAGCTATGTCCCTTCTCCACTGTTCCAGCCTCAAGGGACCTATGCCAGCATTATTGCGCCCCCCCCCCCCAGCTCTCCAGGTTCTCTGCCTCATCCTTCTCCTTCTTCGGGTTTGACCTCCCTGGACAGCCCCTCTTTGTTTCACATCCCTCACCATGACCGAACCCCAGACTTGGACTCTGTGGACTTCGATTTTTGGGGGAGAAGAGTTTTCTACTCGGCACGGCTCTCCCTTTCTATTGCAGCACGTCAGGTCCACTTTGCAGCCTATGATAGGCTCTTGTGGTCCAGGCTAGAACAGATCCTAGCCTCAGTGCCTGACATGGAGGAAACCAGGCAAGACATTGCCCTCTCTGCTCCGGGCCTGGAGCTAGCAAGGCACCAAGCAAGGGCATCTTATGACGCCAATGAGGTGGCATCCAGAGTGGTAGGGACAGCGATCTGCCTTAGGCGGACGGCATGACTTCGCCTATCCCAGTTGTCACCCCTGGCCTGGAGTAGGGTGATCTACTCCGCATACCGGAGAACCAATCCTTTCTCCCGTAGGGTGAGACGGCAACTTTCGGGGCACCTTCCCTCCCCCACTGGGGGCTCCCCATCTCACCCAGACCAGTCTCAGGCCTCCCCAGGCCTGTAAGGTTTCTCTCCTCTAGTGTCTCACCCACTGAAGGTAAGGGACTTAGTCCCTTGGGGTAGTCTAAGACCCCCTTCAGGGGGCTCGGTACTCACCCACTAGTGATGAATGGTGAAGATTGACATAGATAAGATATGAAAATTACATACCTACCGTAATTGTTGATCTTTCTGTGTATCTTCACCATTCATCACTAAATCCCACCCTGCTTCCCCTGGGGCCTCAGTCTCTGGGCTCCCTACTCCCCCCGTGTGTCTCTCTTTCATTTTTCTCCTCACTCTCCTCTCCTCTCCCTCGTGGTTAGGAAGAAGGGGACCCTGAAGACTCAGAAGGAGGAATATTCTCCTTAGGTGGTATTATTGGGGTGTATTGGGGGGTTTCTCCCCGTCTCTATTCTTCTCCTTCATTTCTTCAGGAGTGAGCTGAGAGTTTGGGGCCCCCGTTTTTCTTTATGATCTCAAAGCTTTTGAGTTCATTTCCTAATGCCCTCCTGGCAGTTTAAGTTTTTGGGAGGGAGGGAGGAATCAAGACACCCCCATCCTGACCCCCTCTTAATGTTAGCCCTCGGACGAATGCTGCTTAATAGCTCTGGCTTTGCCTCTCGGCAGCTTTTTAACCTTGGTAGTCCAGACTTGGTCTATCATTATTATCAAGACCCTAGGATGCAGGATCCTTTCTAGGGGTGTGGTCCTATTCCCCCCCATCCTCCCTTTCTTTCTCCTCCTTCCAGAGATTGGGGCCCTTTCCTTTCCTCAATTTCCCATATCTGGTTTCTCTCTCCTGTCTCCTCTGTCGTTTATTTCTCCTTTTAGTTTATTGTATCATTTCCTTTCCTTTTATCTATCCCTTGGGCTCTCTTGCCCCACCCCACCTCCCTTTCCTTACACTCTCCGGCATTTCAGAACTGGGGCTGGAGCAGAGTCGACAGCAGTTAACGGCCAACCCACAAGCGCCACGTAGATTGTCTGCCTCGAGGGAGGCGCTCCCCCTGTGTCGACTCCTCCCACAGGAAAAAAAAGTCTCCCGCAGAGTCCTAGCTCCAGTGCTATAACCCACTAGTGTTGAATGGTGAAGATACACAGAAAGATCAACAATTAATATAGGTACGTAATTTTCATTTGTCCCACCCAAGGGCCATCAAGTCTGACACAGTTACCTCAAAGGATGCCAAATAGGAGGTACAGCTGGACTATGGTGGGCTCAAGGAGGAGGGGGGGGTGTGGGATCTGGAAGGTTGGGGGAGGGGTCACAGGCACATTCCTCAAGCACAACCAGTACCACTACAGAATTCCTACGCCATCCTGGTGAAGCAGGACTGACAAGATGAGGCACTAGTGGCAGTGGTTCGGGTGGATGTGGGGGTCCTCCCAACTGGAGGCCCCAAGGTTGGTGGATGAGGACCCAAAAGGAGGAGGAAGCAACTTCCAGTGGGGGGCTAGGGGGATGAACTGGGAATGGGAAAGGGGACCGAGAGGGAGGTCAGGTGTCTTCCTGGTGCCATGGCCTGGAGGGATTAGAAGCATATCCTACAGATTGTTAGGGTAGTAGGAAGGGAGGGGGAGCTGGATGTCATTGCTAGGGATGGGGCAGGAACAGTGCAGGGGGAGTTTAGGGCACTGGGAAGGAGTCTTAGGTAACACATTCTGTAGCTTTTGCGGAGGTTCTGCCTGTCTATGATAGGGGGAAGGAGAGGGAGCTCTGCAGCAAGGCCTTCAACTCATGGTTGAAGGAATGGTGCAGAGAGGAGGGGTACACGGCTACACTGGGGACTGGTGGCCCACCTTGGAGGATCAAAGCCTATACAAAAGTGATGGCCTGCATCCATCCAAGATGGGATCCACAGTTCCCAGTGGATGGCTTAAATGCTACTTTGATGAATAAAGTAGCTGGGGGGGGGTTGAAAGAAAAAGGGGAAGCAGAACCTGCCCCGCCCACAGGCTGAGATAGAATGTAGGGAGATCCCAAGGGGCAAGAGTCCCACCATAGTGCAAGTTAATCAGGGAAGGAGGGGGTTAGCATAGGAGGACGGGGGAAATGAAGCAGTCAGAAGAGGGAGGAAGGGGGAACTGAAAGAAAAAGGGGGCACTGATAAGAAGAGAGTTAACAAAATCTGGAAGGCCAGGTGTGCTAATGCTAGAAGGCTGGGAAATAAGATTCCATACCTAGAGGTCATCATGTCAGAGGCCCACCTGGATATTGTAGCCATTACCCGAGTCATGCTGTAATGACAACCATGACTGGGACATGGTCATACCAGGCTGTGTGGTGTTTAGAAGGGACAGGGTAGGAAGGAAAGGAGAGGGAGTGGTGTTTTATGTGAAGGAAAGCATAAAAGCAACAGAAATACAGGGAATTTGGGGGCTTGCAGAGATGCTGTGGGTCACATTCAAGTTAAAAAATGGGACCACTATTCGAACAGGTGTGATCTACAGGCCTCTGGCACAGGGGGAGGATTTAGACAAAGAAATGTTAGAAACAACTAGCAAAATGGCAGAAAAGGGGGAGGTGTTGCTGATGGGGGACTTCAATCTGCCAGACGTAGATTGGAGCCTTCCTGCTGCAGCTTCAGCTAGAGGCAGGGACATCCTGGACTCACTGCAGGGGGCATTCCTGAGGCAACTAGTCAGTGGACCCACTTGTGATGGGGCAATACTGGACCTGGTGCTTACTAACAGGGACAGAGTTGCAGACATCAAGGTGGGAAGCCGTCTGGGAACCAGTGATCATTATACAGTGTGGTTCAACATAAGAACAGCTGCAGAATCCAACCATACAATGGTGAGAGCCCTGGATTTCAGAAGGGCTGATTTCACTAAGATAAGAATACCTCAGTAATGACCAGGCAGGGAGAGATCACCTGGTGGGGTGGAGGAAAAGTGCGCCAAACTAAAAGGGGCATAATGAAGGCAACAAACCTCTGTGTCAAGTAGATAAGCAAAAATAAAAGAAAGCAGAGACCACCATGGTTTTCAAAGGAGGTAGCAGAAAAGGTAAAGGCCAAGAAAGTAGCATTCAGAAGGTATGAGGAGACCCGAAGAGAAGAGAAGAGTATGGAGAAGTGTATCAGGGACAACAAAGGTAAACAAGCAAAGCAGTAAGGAGCGCAAAAGTACAAACTGAGAAAAGAATAGCATGGGGGTGGCCAGCCCAGTGGTGCTGAGGCGCTGGACGCCTTACCTCACGCTGTGTCAGTGACCCGGGTTCGGGAATGACCTCAGGTTGCCGGCACGGGGGGGGGGAGTTGGGAGCAGGATTGAGTGTTTGCTGTCCACTCCCAGGTGTGTGGGGAGGAATGGAGGTTCAGTGATGAGTGTAGGCAATACCGGACGACTGGTAGGGTGGGGCGTCCCGCAAGATGTGCATACACGTGCCTCCACACGCATACGTCATGTCGGAGACGCATGGCAGTGGGTCAAGACAAAACCTGGAAAAACTCATAAAGTACTAATTTAAAAAAAAGAATAGCATGGGGGTATCAAAATACATGGTTTAAGGCTCTGAGCTGAAAACCTGGAGACCTGGGTTTGAATCCCATAGCCCCCACTTGCATACCGTGTGACCCTGAGCAAGTCACTTAACTTCCTTGTGCTCCCAGGTCGCACCTGTAAAGCTTTCAGCCTAGTGTGTCTCTCCTGCTTAAAAAAAAAAAAAAAAAAGGACAAGACATTTTTTAGGTACATTAGCAAAGAAAAGAAAAACAAAGGGAGGAGGCTTATACGGTGAAAGAGAAGTGGGTGACTGTATGAAGGGGGATCAAGAAAAAGTAAACATCTTAAATACTTCTGCTCAGTGTTCACAGTAGATGGGGAAGGGGAGGAACCATACATGGGTGCCAGGAACTTTGCAGGAAGGGAAATATTCCATTTTCTGAAGAGAGAGTGTCCAGAAGACACTCGCTAACCTAAAGGTAGACAAGGCCATGGGACCAGACGGTACATCCAAGGGTACTAAGGGAGCTCAGGGAGGTACTAGCTACACCTCTGACAGACCTGCTTAACAGATCACTGGAGACCGGCGTGATCCCGAAGGACTAGAGAAGGGCAGATGTAGTCCACATCACAAAAGCAGTAGCAATGAAGAGGCAGGCAATTATAGACCTGTCAGCCTGACATCAGTGATCGGTAAGTTAATGGAAACACTACTAAAGGAAAGGATAGTGGAATATTTTCTTTTTTTTTTTTTGTTTATCTTTTTATTAATTTTAAGTATATAAAGACATACAGGCATACATAATGAAAGGGGAAACCTCATATAGATTACAAAATGGTATCACTTAACAAAACACATAGTTTAGGTTGAATATAATGAGGATGCCTTAAATATACATATATATAAAATAAGAGTTTGTCTTATTTATATCATAAGTAGTGAACAAAGAGTTAATTGTGGAATATCTTGAGTCCAACGGAATACAGAACCCAAGGCAGCATAGATTCACAGAGGGAAGGACATGCCAGACAGATCTTATAGATTTCTTTGATTGGGTGACCAGGGAATTGGATCAGGGAGGAGCGGTGGACATGGCCTACCTGGATTTTAGCAAGGCTTTCAACATCGTTCCACATAGGAAACTGGTAAGCAAGTTGGGTAACTTGAGAGTGGGCAATAAGATGATAACCTGGGTAAGAAACTGGTTAGTGGATAGGACACAAAGGGTAGTGATAAATGGAATTCACTCCGAGGAAAAGAGGGTGACCAGCGGGGTACCACAGGGATCACTGCTAAGACCGATCCTCTTCAGTGTCTTTATAAGTGACATAGTGGAGAAACTGGAAGGGAAGGTCTGCCTCTTTGCAGATGACACAAAGATCTACAATATTGTGGACGCTCCGGGGGGGCGTAGAGGATGGGCAAGTATCTAAAAAGACTAGGAGCAGTCAAGGGTGTGGCAGCTGGGTTTTAGTACAGAAAACTGCAGAATAATGCACTTGGGTCATAGAAACCTGGAAACCAAGTACAAAATGGGCAGCATGATACTGGTAAAGACCAAGCAAGAAAGAGACCTAGGGTTAATCATATCGGATGACCTTAAGATAGCCAGGCAGTGTGACAAGGCAGTTGGAAGGACCAGTGGGATGCTGGGATGCATAGGAAGATGTATCGCCAGCAGGAAGAGGGAAATGGTGCTGCCCCTATATAGATCACTGGTAGGACCCCACCTTGAGTACTGTGTCCAGTTCTGGAGACCATATCTCAGGAAGGATATAGACAGAGTGGAGGTGGTCCAGAGCAGGGCTACCAAAATGGTGCAGGATCTGCATTAAAAGCCCTGTGAGGAGAGGCTAAGAGAGCTAAATATATGTACACCTTGCAGGAAAGGAGGGAGAGAGGAGATATGATAGAGATCTTTAAATACCTGACAGTGTTAATAAGGTAGTTAAGAGGAAGGAGCTGCTGTTATAACCATACTTCTCTACTGGGACTAAAGAACTAGAACTCTACTACTGGGATCTTCAATTTAGGGTAAAACCAAAAAAAAGTGTGTCTGAGTTGGCTGAAGTGAACTGTTATCTGTGCAGTTATCTAGGTGTTTGTCTCAGCTGGCTGAAGGGAATTGTTATCTGTGCAATTAACTAGCTGTAGAAAGAGCTGTAAAGTAGGGGGAGTGGCTTAGCTAGAAGGAAGCCAGGTTAGCCTTGCGATTCCCTCTCCCAGCTGTAATGGCCCTCCTTTGCTTCGCGATTTCAGAACCCCCTGCTCTGCCTCACATTCAAAATACTGAGTCCGGCAGCTCCCCTAGCCTAAAAGGGATAATCTCCCTTAAGCACAACTCTCAGACGTTCAGAACCTCAGGTCTATACTAGAAACCCCCAGAGTCAGGACTAGGGCCGGTGGTAGATCCTTCTCCTTCACTGTCCCCTTCCTGTGGAACAAACTCTCACCATCGGTACAAGAAGCTCCCTCCCTACCAAATTTTCGTACTAGGCTCAAGGATCACATGTTAGAGACCAGTACTTGCCACTGCCAAGGTATAGGGTAGGCTTCCCTTTGATCCAACAAATAATATCTCCTTTCTCCCACTTAACCTATCATGCTTGTCTTGTTGCATAAAATCACTGCTTGTATGTTGAATATGCTCTCTGACTTAATTACTTACATGTGTAATACTGCTTCCTCTTTGTTACTGTCTTTGCTGTTACCTGTTTAGGATTGTACTATCTATGTAACATGTTTTACCCAACAATCTGTACCCTTTAATCTGTCTCTGTACTGTATACCGGCTTGCCCCTAAAAAAGGGACCTTCGGGGCTCAGCGGGCTCACCCGGTAATCAAAATTTAACAAATATAAATAAAGCCAGATTTAAAAACTGCCCTAGATAGCTTCTGTCAGAGAACAGGCAGAGAATAGCAAAAGGAAGGAGCTGCTGTTATAACTATACTTCTCTACTGGGACTGTATTGCCCTCCTTTCCTCCCCTCCACACCTCTGCCCACAACACTAAGCCAGTTCTAGTTTTATAGGCACAGGATTTGACTGGCAACAGGAACTTTCTGTTTGGGAGCAGGAAGTGAGTGATCACAGAGCCACAAAAGTCTCACCATCCTAGAAGGAAAAGAATAGCTCTCGTGCCCCCTCTCTCTCTCTCCCCAGCTGCTGGAGGTGTGACTCTGAGCAAGTAAGGAGATTACTGAGAAATATAGGAACTTCTTGTCTCAGAACAGGAAGATCATGAGCTTAAAAGGCACAGAAACAGCAAGTAAGTAGGGAGAAAAAAATAAACAAACAAACAGAGGAAAGAGTAAGTATCCAAAACAACAGTTAAGGGGCCAGAAATAAAACATGATGGGAGTGGTGCAGTGCAGTGGCTGTGGAACAGCAGTCTTCCGGGAGACGTTCTGGAGGATGCAGTGTTGTCCCATCTGCAGTTTCCTCTCTCGGCTGAGGGAGGAGGTTGCTCATTTCCAGGCTGGGTTTGCCAGGATTTGAGGGACCTCCTCTCCCACCCAGGGACCACCAGGGCCACTGCCGTTGCCTCAGTTTGCCAAGAAAGAGGAGCGGTTGGACCACAGTGGGCTCAGGAAGGGTGAGGGTGGTGGGGCCGAGGTACATCCCTCCAGTTATACCTCTCTACAATTCATATGCCGTTCTGGCAAAGTATGGTTCCTCTATAGAGGCAACAGCAGTGAAGACCAAGGAGGATGCTGGGAACCTCCACAAAGGAGACCCACGAGAGGGTGGCATGAGACCCCACAGGGAAAGGAAACAGCTCCTAGTGGGGGACTCCATTGTTAGGATGGTAGACCTGGGGGGACGAAGGGGAGAGGGAGGTAAGGTGCCTGCCTGGCACCATGGCTTGGCGGGACAGAGAGCGAATCCTCAGGATCTCCAGAGCAGCTGCACGGGGGAGGGAGCTGGATGTCATTGTCCACCTAGGGACAAATGACCTGGCTGAGAAAGGGATCAGAGCAGTGCAGGACGAGTTTGTGGAGTTGGGGAGGGGTCTTAGACAAGTAGCATGCACGGTAATCTTCTCGGAGGTGCTGCCTGTCTGTGGCATGGTGAGGCTAGGGCACTCCCACCATGGGATTCAATCAGTGGTTGAAAAACTGGTGCAGAGCTCAGGGGTTTGGCTTCACTGGGGACTGGGGTCCACCTGGAGTGATGCAGGCCTATACTGGTGCGATGGTCTGCATCTGTCCAGGAGGGGAACCAGGATCCTAGGTGATAGGTTTAAATGCTTCATTGGCAAGCATTTAAACTAGCCAAGGGGGGAGGCACTGGAAAGGAGCAGGGAAATCCTAGCCCCCCCCCCAAAAAAAAATCAGGGTAGTAAGTGAGGTAAACACTAAGATAGAGACATCGATAGGGAGAAGGGCAGGGGTAAATGGAGAAAACGACAAAGGCAGTAAGGACATGGATGGGGAAAAAGGGATAAGACCATCAAGAAATGGAGGGTAATGAGTACCAATGCCCGTAGTCTGGGCAACAAGTTCCCTGAACTGGTGGCCTTGATGGAAGAGGGATGCCTGTATATCGTGGCAGTCACAGAAACATGGTACACTGAAAACCATGAATGGGATGTTAACATACCAGGGTACACAACCTACAGGAGAGAAAGGGAGGGGAGAAGAGGGAGAGGAGTAGCTCTGTATGTAAGGGAAGGGATAAAAGCAACAGAACAAAAGAGTAAACAGGGAGGAGAGGAGGCACTGTGGGTCACCTTTGAATCTGCACAGGGGTTGTATACAGGCCCCTATCTCAGGGGGAGGGAATGGATAAGGATATGATAGAAGGCATCCTTAGGATGGCAGAGAAAGGAGAGATACTGTTGATGGGGGACCTGAATATGCCAGACGTTAACTGCAGCACCTTTGCTGCAGCCACATCCAAGAGTAGGGCCATTCTCTATGCTCTGCAGGGGGCATGCCTCAGACAGCTAGTTTTGGAACCCACTCGTGAGGGAACAATCTTAGACCTCATACTCTCAAATGGAGACAGTGAGAGGATCTCAGATCTAGAAGTAGGTTGCCATCTGGGAACAAGTGACCACCAAACAGTGTGGTTTACGATAAACTCAGCTACAGAGTCAAGCCATGCAAAAGTGAGGGTACTGGACTTCAGGAGGATTGACTTTGGCAAGATGGGAGAGTGCCTTAGAAAAGCACTAGCAAACAGGCAAGAAGGAGAGGTGGAGCAACAATGGGGAAACATCAAAACTGCCATCACAGAGGCAACAAGCCTTTGTGTGAAGCAAATAAATCAAAATGAAAGAAAAAGCCACTGTGGTTCTCAAGCGAGGTGGCGGGAAGATACAGGAGAAAAGATGGCATTTAGAGTATAAAAGAAACACAGAAGGAACAGAACGAGAACTGTACCAGTTAAGGCAGAAGGAAGCAGGGAGTGAAGTCAGAATAGCAAAGGCCCAAATTGAGGAAAGGATAGCCAACTCGGTTAAGAAGGAGGATGAAACCTTTTATAGGTATATCAGGGAGCGTAGAAAGACAAAGGGAGGGATAGTGAGGCTGAATAGAATGGGCAGTGGACAGAGAGGGACAGTGAAAAAGCAGGGATACTGAATGAATCATTCTGCTCAGTATTCACAAAAGAGGAGGAGGGGGAGGTGCCTAATCCAATTAACAGAAGCACTCTGGATAGGGGGGTGATCCGAGTCCTTTCACAGAAGAAAGGGTTCTGAAAGAACTCTTAACACTGAAGGTGGACAAAGCAATGGGGCCTGATGGGATTCACCCCAGAATTCTAAAAGAATTAAGGGGAGAACTAGAGACACCACTGACTACCCTTTTTAACAGATCATGGAAGGATGGTGTGGTACCTAAGGACTGGAGGAGGGCAGATGTGATTCCCCTTCACAAAACTGGGAGCAAGACAGAGGCAAGAAACTACAGACCTGTCAGTTTGACCTCTGTGGTAGGGAAAGTGATGGAATCACTTCTGAAGGAAAGAATTGTTGAGTACCTAGAGGCCAGTGTGGCACAGGACCCAAGGCAGCATGGGCTCACAGTGGGAAGGTCATGTCAGACGAATCTAATCGATTTCTTTGACTGGGTGACCAAAGTCGTAGACCAGGGAGGGGCTGTGGACATGGCCTACCTAGACTTTAGCAAGGCATTTGACACAGTCCCACACAAAAGATTAATAAAAATTAACCAGCCTGGGAGTGGGTCCCAGGGTGGTAGCCTGGGTAAAACATTGGCTGAACAACAGGACACAGAAGGTAATTGTAAACGAAGTCCACTCTGAAGAAAGGGGGGTTACTGTTGGGGTACCGCAGGGTTTTGTACTGGGTCTAGTCCTTTTTAATGTCTTTATAAATGACATTGCAGAGGGACTGGAAGGAAAAATATGCCTCTTTGCAGATAACACAAAGATCTGCAACAGGGTTGATACACAAGGAGGCATGGACAGGATGAGAAGGGACTTGGCAAGGTTGGAGGAATGGTCAGAAGTATGGCAGCTTGGGACCGGTGGCGCTGGACGCCATATCTCGCTCCATGCTGGTGACCCGGGTTCGGGAATGAGCCCGGTTCATCGAGGGTTGGCAGGGGAGGGCTAGGATTGAGCATCCGCCGACTGCTCTCCTAGTCCTTGGGTGGGCTAGGGCACGCTTATTGCGCAGTAGCGACCTCTGGAGATGCCCGGGGGTACTGCCTAGCATGGTGAGAATTGGGGAGGCTGCGGATTTCGCACTGACCTGAGGTCATTGCACTGCTTCAGCACCCCAGTGGGCGAAAAGGTGAAACGGAGGCTGGACTCTGACCTGAGCAGCTTGATGGCCATGCCCTGTGCTGCCCAGAGGACTTGTGCAGAGTCCTGCCGGGGAGGGTCCGGAGCTATCCTGGCTGAGAGTGGCAAAGGGGGGCCCTCCAGCAGGACGGCATGATGGCTGTCCCGGATCCTCCTGGGTGCAGTTTGAGCTACCCAGCTCTCTGGTGTATGCGCTGCAGCTAGGGGGTAAAAAAACAAAAAGTATGGCAGCTTGGATTCAATGCAAAGAAGTGCAAAATAATGCACCTGGAAAACAAAAACCCAGGGGAAGAGTACACAATGGGAAGGGGAGATAGTAACAACAACAAAAATGGAAAGGGACCTGGGGGTAATCATATCAGATGACCTTAAGGTTGGCAAGCAATGTGAGATGGCAGTAGGGAGGGCTGGGGGATACTGGGATGCATAGGGAGAGGCATCACCAGCAGAAAACAGGAAGTTGTTAATCCCTCTGTACAGACAGTTGGTGAGACCCCATCTGGAGTACTGCGTCCAGTCCTGGAGACCCCATCTCCGCAAGGACATAGACAGGATGGAGGCAGTCCAGAGGAGGGCAACTAAAATGGTGCAGGGTCTGCAACAGAAGCCATATGAGGAGAGATTAAAGGAGCTTAATATGTATACCCTTGCGGAATGGAGGGAGAGGTGGGACATGATAGAAACTTTTTAGTACCTCAGTGGACTCAACAAAGTCCAAGAGGGTAGTATGTTTCAGAAAAAGAGATGTGCAAGAACAAGGGGACACAATTTGAAGATAGAGGTGGGGTGGCTCAGGGGCAATGTGAGGAAGTATTTTTTCACAGAGAGGGTGGTGGATGCATGGAGCAGCCTTCCTGAGGAGGTTGTGGGGTCTAAAACTGTGGGAGAATTCAAGAATGCATGGGACATACATAAGGCAGTTCTTGTGGGGAGTAGGAAGAAATAGGCTGTTGGTTAACTAGGATCTGCAGCTTATCCTGTAGGTAGGGAAATGGGCAGACTAGATGGGCCAAGCGGTCCTTATCTGCCATCAAAGTCTATGTTTCTATGTTTCTGTGGTACAGGAGGGTGGTGTTTTTTTTTAGAGAAAAAGGTGCTGTAGAACAAAGTAAATTCTGAAGGGATGTGAGATAGTACTTCTTCATGGGCAAAAGGGAATCATAGGGGTAAGGAAGAGAGAGAAGAGACTGTGCCATAGATCAAGTAGGATTTCAGCAAAAAAAACAAGCATTTGTCAATGCCGAATGTTTGCTTGCTGGCATTGGCAGTGGTAATGTAGAAGTTACAGAGCTGCGTAATAGGAATGGCAGTGAAGTACTGAACTGAAGCCAACCCCACCACCACCCTGCAGAGAGTGACAGGCATTGGGGTGTGCATTTGGGTCGTCAGGCATAACGGCCTCGCCATTTCACCACACCCCACCCTGCAGACACTGACAAGTGTCACGGTGTTCCTTCGGTCTTTGGCTTTATGCACCCATTTCATTAGAAATGCGGTGAGATGGGTGCGATATAGGAGAATGGGGTGAACTTTGGGGCTGAAGAGTCCAAGGCATACCTCGATGCCTCTCACTGGCTGCAGGGTGTGGAATGGTATGAGCATTACAGGCAAGAATCCCAAGTCACACCCCTGATGCCTGTCATTCTTTACAGGGTTGGGCAATTATGGTTGGAAACCTCAATACCTCAGGCATTCGCTGGTATTTTCACTCCAAATTTTCAACATGTATTTTTGTGACCCCACCTCATGAACGGGAATATCAGTTTGTTAGCCTAAAGCTGCTTATGCACAGCGACTACGGCATTTAGCACACAGGTGCAAAAACATTCCGAACAGGATGTAAAAATGACAGCTGTACTGTTCATGGGGAGGTGTAAAATGGCAATGTTGCAAATCTGCAGTAAAAATATTTAAAAAATGGTGAAGTCATGGCGTACATAGAAACTGTGCAACGACACCGTAATATAATTAGGTTGGGATATTTTACAGCAGATTGTCAACTCAGGCATTTTGGTGCCTCCGATCATGAACAGTGTCACTGTGATTTTCTTTATCTGTGCCGAACAATGATTTCCCACAGCGACCATGCATCTCAGCGCTGAAAGTGTGAAAGCACACTTCAGCCATGTTGTGAAAAATGACAGCTGTACTGTTCATAAGGAAGTGTGAAAAAATGCCACTGGTGCAAATCTGGACTGAAAATATTACAAAGTCATGAACTTACGAGGGTGCGTGGAAACTGCGCATTGCTCACTCGTAACACAGTCATTTTATGGACTTTTGTCACCAAATTTTCAACATAGCCATTTTAAGACCTCTGCTCATGAACAGTGTAACTGTGATTTTCTTAATCTGTCCTAAACATTGCTTTCGCACACCAACAGCACCATTGTGCTGTACATGTCGTAAACACATTTTAGGCGACATATGAAAATGGCAGCTGTACTGTTCATAAGGAAGTGTAATAAAATGGCAATGTTGAAAATCTGGATGAAAATATTAAATTTGCAAACTTACGAGCATGCATAGGAACTGCTAGCAACGCTCAGTAAAACAGTCATTTTAAGATTTTTCACCATATTTTCAACATAGCCATTTTAAGACCTCTGCTCATGAACAGTGTCACTGTGATTTTCTTAATGTGTCCCATACATTGATTTTGCACATCGACTACGCCATTGTGCGCTACATGGGCGGAAACACATTTTGGGCAAGATGTGAAAAATGACAGCTATACTGCTCATAAGGAGGTGTGGTAAAATGGCAATGTTGAAAATCTGGAGTGAAAATATTGAAAATTCGCGAACTTACGAGTGTGCGTAGGAACTGCGCAATGCACCCTTGTAAAACAGTCATTTTTAGGAATTTTTTCACCAAATTTTCAACATAGCCATTTTAAGACCTTTGCCCATGAACAGTGTCACTGTGACTTTCTTAATTTGTCCCGTACATTGATTTCGCACACCGACTGTGCCATTGTGCGCTACATGGGCGGAAACAGGTTTTGGGTGAGATGTGAAAAATGACAGCTGTACTGCTCATAAGAAGGTGTGGTAAAATGGCAATGTTGAAATCTGGAGTGAAAATATTGAAAATTCATGAAGCTTACGGCCTGCGAGGAACTGCATAACGCACGCTCAGTAAAACAGTCATTTTAGGAATTTTTACCAGATTTTCAACATAGCCATTTAAGACCTCTGCTCATGAACAGTGTCACTGTGATTTTCTTAATTTGTCCCGTACATTGATTTACATGCACGACTGTGCCATTCTGCGCTACATGGTGGAAACACATTTTGGGTGAGATGTGAAAAATGACAGCTGTACTACTCATAAGAAGGTGTGGTAAAATGGCAATGTTGAAAATCTGGAGTGAAAATATTGAAATTTCATGAACTTATGAGCCTGCGTAGGAACTACGCAACGCACGCTCGTAAAACAGTCATTTTTGGAATTTTGGCACCAAATTTTCAACATGGGGTTTTTGGGACCCCTTCTCATGAATGATGTCACTGTCATGGCGTTATTGGGCCCGAAGGGTAGTTCCATGATCACTCGTGCGTCTGCCGGACGCAAATGCGCTCATGACAATAACATCAATCTGAAGGAATACTTCATAAAAACGAAATTTAGTTCAAAATCAAAATGCCGAGATATGCAATAAAGTTGAAACCTCCTATGTAACCCATTATACAGCTTACGGCATTTCCTCAGTTAGCGATCGGCTTTGAAAAGTGCAGGCGTGTTCCCGGTCCACGAAAATCATCGTGCGAGTCCGGAGGTAAGTATGGGGTGAGGGAGGTGTGGGGAGAAGCTGAGTGCGCAGTGGGTGGAGTGCGGAGTTGTGGGAGGGTTGGGAGACACGCCGCGGGACAGTTTTATTTTACAGGTTTAAAAAAAAAAAATAGGCGTCGTGGGGCGTTTGCCACGCTGGGGTGGGCTCCCAGCGTGGCACAGAACACAGAGGCGTTCAGCCGGCGAGAGTTGGGCACCCCTGCCGGCCAAGGACTACAGTGCTTGCCAGCTGGGGTGGGCTCCCAGCGTGGCACCTCAACTGGGGGTGGGTGGCGCGGCTCAGCAGCTGGGGGGCGCGGCTCAGCCGACAGGGATTGGGCACCCGTCGGCTATACAATCTGGTAGCGCACGTCTGTCTGTGCGTGGGGGAGCTGCGCGTGAGCAGCCGATATCTTATCGGTGCTCACTCAAGCGTAGCTCCCCCTTTCAGCTGTATGCCACTGCATTTTGGAGCGTGTCATAGACAGCTCCAAAATGCATTGGCTTACAGGGGCCGCGCCTTCCAGCCCACTGACTGAATTGGAGGAGGAGGTGACACACCTCCGAAATCTCCGATGAAGGCACTATGTTTCTTGCACATGCGTGCAAGCAAACATAATGAAGGTTAACAAAAATTGGCAGACTGGGTGGCCCTAGCAGCCCTTATCTGTTGTCACATTCTGTGTTTCTATGTTTGGCCCGGAAGTATGTGGAGAAGCTTGCACTGCATCTGTATTTGCTGCTCCTGCCCTATGAGTTAATAGGGGCACTGAGCCATCTTTAATGATAGTGAGGACTGCAAAGTCAAGCTTTATTTATTGATTTATTTCAAATTTGTCGACCAGGATAGGCACACGGAACTGGATTTCATTTCCAGGTGTGACCTGTGGAAGGGGATACAGTAGGGAGTGAAACAGCAATAATAAAGTGAGAACAGATGCATGAACATGAACAATAAAATGACAGTACAAGGAATGAATTTCAGAAAAAAAAATCTAAAAAATGTACAAGTGCATGGGTTATGGGGTAGCCAGGATAAGATGTAAGGGAGCATCCTGCCAGCGTATAGCAAGATACTTGTACAAGGAAAGGCATTTATTTTTATATAGCACCCCAGTCAGATGGCTTGGAGCGCTTCACATCAACTTGTACGTACAGTAATAAATATGCATTTAAAGTCAAACGTAACATAGTAAATACGGTAAACAGGCTTATTTAAACACAGAGACTGTGGCTGGATTTTCAAAGGTCCAAATGTGCCACAAGAAAGAAGAATGATGCAAGGGGCACCTTGCAACACACATTGCACCGAACCCAATTTTCAGAGGCAGCCTGTGGCATAACTGGGGTTCCCAGACCAACCTGCACTGTGCCTATGGCACAGACTCTGGTGCACCATGGTGGTAGGGGGCTTGTGGCAGACGCAGGTTGCCACATCCCGTAATCTGGTATTTTCCAAACTGATCCCGAGGCCAAAGGTCCAAGTACAGTTGGTACTTAGACATCCTCCGGGAGGGTTGACAACCAGACGCTACTGTGTGTCAACCCCCCCGCCCTGTTATGCCCTACTGCAAAAGGTTATTATAAAAGTCAGTTCCTGATGATCTAGCAATAACCACCAGCACCATAAATTCAATATGCCCATAATGTGCAGTATGAGTAATAATACCGTCCCTGGTAAGCTGCCCCCTCCGCCCTGTATGTAATGCACACCAGCACGGCAGATATGTAAATCAGTGTGATCAGTGTTCCTGCCACATGCTCCTCATGCCTGACTATCAGTCAGCTGTAATAATCCTTTCCTAGTGGTCTAGTGGCCCCCCACCCTGCCAGGTAGTGCCCACCACCCCCCCCCTCGCGAACCCCAGTCTGGCACCCGGCACAGCCCTTCTCACACCACCACGGCCAGACGCCAAGTGAACTGTCAGCGCATATCCTTAAGCACTCTGATGGTTCACTTGACATCCGGCTGTGGTGGTGTGAGGAGGGTTGTGCCAGGCTCCAGACTGGGGTTCATCATGGGGGCTGGTGGGCACTACCTGGGGGGGTTGAGCCACTAGACCACCAGGAGTGGATTATGACAGCTGATTTATAGTCAGGCAGAGGGGCGTGTGGTGGGGACACGGAATGCATATGATTTACTTATCTGCTGTGCTGGTGTGCATTACATATGGGGCGAGGAGGGGGGACAACTCACCAGGGATGTACATTATTACTCATACTGCACATTATGGGCATAGTGGGCTTGGTGGTGGGGGTGTGTGGCCACTAGATCACCAGGGACTGACATTTATTTTAACCAGTTGCGGTAGGGCATATCAGGAAGGGGGGGGCGACCACCAGATCACCAGGTACTGCAGTGCCTATATGGGTTACAGATGGATCGGTGGTGGTGGTGGGGAGATGCACTGGTCAGCTGTGCCCCTATCTAAGGGCACAGCTGCCACCCCACAGCCACTGCAGCACACCTTGTAGGTGTGCCATCTCTTCGGTGCACTACCACTGGTGCCTCAAGCTGCGGGACTTAGACGCTGGGACCCTATCCCATGGAATATCGGGTGCAGGGTCCCTAATGCAGTGGCACTCGGCACAAGGTGCTACTGTCGCAGCTTGTGACCAAGCTTCGAAAATCCTGCTCTGTGTCTTTACTACGATTCTAAATTGCAAGCTAGTGCAAATAGATAGGTTTTCAGCACCTTTTTAAACCTGTCCACCGAGGTGGAATTCCTTAGTTGATAGGGGAGGGAGCTCCACAAAAGCGAGGCCGCCATAGAAAAAGCTCTCTCTCTCCCTAAAAATTTCAGCTATGTTCTTGGTATGAACAAAAACATACCTCTGGTACAGTGGAGTGATTGATCAGAAGCATTCCAGCCTAAGGGGTCTTTAAGGTAGTCAGGCCCCAACCCATGTAGGGCTTTGTGTATTAATAGAAGATATGTACAGAATCATAGTGGCATGAATGTCAAATTACAGAGTACACTGAGGTGTTACATCCTGTCAAGTGCATGACAGAGAGAAAAAGTGGAGGATCTGACCTGGGTGGGTCTGTAGAGCACCACAGGAGGAGCACAAGACTGCAGGGGACTCTGGAGGTCAGTACAGGTACCTGATAGGAACTGGGCAGATCGTGTAAAGGAAACCTAAGTATTCCCTGTCTGCGGTACCCCAACATAGTACATTGTGAAGGTGAATCTGTAGTGAGATTAAGAGACAAACACCCTATCAAGGGTATGGTGATGTAGGAAATGGCTAAAGGGGTTTCAGGGAGGTGGACCTCAGTACAGTAGTACCAGAGCGTAGTCAGGTTTTCTTAGGAGTCAAGCAGGTACCGTGGAACTGGAGTAGTCCGATAGGACCAAAGGTACAGTGGGGACATAGTCAGCTATATCACAACTGTGGGGCACTCATCTCCTGGGCTACACTCTGGAAGAGAGGACACTGCCCCATATGTAGTGCATTTGCAGCGCTCCAGACACAACTGGTAGCAGCAAGAGTCAGTAAGAGTGGTTTGAGTGTGTGGGGAGGAAGAGTCATATGGGGAAATGGAAGCTGTTCCACAGTGTTGGAAGGTGAATAGAGAAAGCAGACTGGCCTGCTACAGAGTAGAGTGGTTGACTGGTTGACTGCCGAACTTGTACGAGATGATGCTGCTATAGAGTAACAGAGACATATCTGTGCCCCAATTAACTGATATTATAAAATGGCAACAAGTAATCTAGAAACCTTATTGTTTAAAATCCATCACCAGACCATGGTTTAAAACACTATGGATGAGTGGGCCGTCCAAAGTCATCCTGGTATTTGCAACCTAATTACAGATCAGTGCACCACTGGATCCCTTGATTGAATCCCTTTGCATAGAACTGTAGCTTTTACAAAGAGGCTCCCTTCCTTCCTGTCCCCCTTCCCCCATTAAAGGAGAACAGTTAGCACTAAGAGCTCTACACCCAATTGTGGAGCTGTGCAGATCTGCACTTTACTTATTATTACTGTAGTATATTATAGTAGATTATATCTGTCCAATTCTACTGACTTCCTTGCTGACATTTGCTGTAACCAGAAATCTCAGAATCCCCTACAGCTGATATCAGAGGGGGGCTGCAGCAGTGGGAGATTCAGTAGCCTGCAGTGCATGTCAGAGATTTTATAAGCCCTGATCAGATGTTTGCCTGTCCTGCTGTTCTCCCAGTGCTAAGTGCAGTCTTCTGTGACTGTATTTAGCCCCAGGAGGAGAGCAGGACCAGCAAAAAAAAAAAAAGATCAGAGCTCATGAAAACTCCAAAATGCACTGTGAACCATTGATTCTCCCACTGCTGCAGCCTTGATCCTGATGGCAGCTACAGGGGATTCTGGGATTTCTAGTTACAGCGAATGTCAGCTAGGAAGTCTGCAGAATCCATCCAATACATTCTACTACACTGCACTAAGTGAAAAGAAAATGTTTTTGCACACAATATGCAAACTGGGACCAGCCCCAGACGTGGGTGTGGGGCTCTTAGTGATGACTGTTCCCATTTAATTGAAGCCTTTTGCAAAGAGCTGACCCCACATAGCTGTGTTTTAGGTTGCAATCAGGAGGACTCAACAACCTGAATCTGTCACAGTTCTGTTAAAGGGGACTATTTAATGCATTCTGTTCCTTGGAAATAAAATTACCCCCTTGTCTGCATCCAAACAACCATGTTTCCATATATTTCATTAAACTACGCCCTCAAAATGCCCTTTCATAAGCAGAATAAGCCACTCTAATCTGCAGTTTAAAGGATTTCAGTGCGCTTCATAGGGCCTTAAAGCCACTCGACCTTTGGTCTTGTGCCCCTACGCCCCTAGGGCATGCATCAAAATCCTTAAAACCACAGTCTATTTTGGCTTATTCCTCACATCACCGATAAGTATAAGCAGAAAAAAAAAATTACCTCAGACTTGAATAATGTCATTTAAAACAATGTGTCGGGCTATTTCAATTCACCCCCTTTCAGTGGTGGAGGATGGAATAGCCCAACAGTCTGCATGAGAGTACAGCTGTACACAGGATAAGGACAGGGCAGGGGCATGTCTCTGATCCTGCAATCTGATTGGCTGGTGAAACTTGGTCTTCGATCTCCTATGCTCTCAAGTTTGCAATCTTTATAAGCACTGAATTATAACAAAAAATGTTAGGGGAAAATTGATTTTGAAGGATTATTGATCATGTTATACTCATTAATGCTTTATTTTCCTTATTCAACTCAGGTGGTCCCACCCAGCAGCCACAGGGCCCCCAGCCCCAACGCCAAGGTCCACCTTCCCAACAGAGACCTCCCCCACAGGGCCAGCAGATCCAAGGCTTAAGCCCACAGCCAGGGGGCCCAACACTTCAACAGCAGCGCCTTCCCAGCCCAACCACCCAGCAGCCACCAATACAACAGCAGCAGCAACGCCAGCCAGGCAGCGGGGGACAAACACCACCTATGCAACGTCAGGCAGGGCCTGGATCCCAGCAACAGCCAAGACAGCAAGGGCTCCCGTCAGGCCAACAATCACCACAGCGGCAAGCGAGCCCCAGTGAGCGACACTCACCCCAAATGCAACGGCACCCCGGACCAGGACCCCAGCAGCAGCAACAGCCAAGGCAGCCCGGTCCACCTATGCAGCAGCAGCAGCAGCAGCATCAACCAAAACCTGCAGGTCCCGGTGGGCCTCCACTTCAACAACAGCGGCCCTCAGGCACAGGGGGGTCACAGGTCCCTCAGCAGAGGCAATCTGGTCCGGGCACCAACAGCCCCAACAGCAGCAGAGGCAAACAGGTCCTGGAAGTCAGCAGCCACAACAACCAAGGCAGCCAGGTCAAGGCAGCCAGCAGCCACCACAGCAGAAGCAGGTGGGTCAAGGGGGTCAGCAGCAGCAGCCACCACCACAGCAGCGTCCGGCAGGTCAGCAGCAGAGGCAGATACCTCCCGCTACAACTCAACAGCCCAGGCCCAGCACCCAAGGGCAAGGCCCAATAGGTCCAGGACAGATTCAGGGCAGGCCACTGGTCCAGCAGAAGCCCCAAGTAGCACAGAAACCGAGCCAAGACCAACCAACTCCACAACCACAGCTGAAGTAAGCTGCCGTTTGGTCAGTTGCCCTGGAAGGTGTTTCTTTTAATTTTTGCACGCATACATAAAGCATGCTTTAGTAGGCGCTGCGTAATTTCAGCTTGCAGCAGCGACTTTTGACATGGCTCAATGTAGTGATCAGCACTGTGACCTCTCCATGGCATGGCAGTGCACACCATGAAATATTGGCAGACACGCTGTAAAAAGAAACAGTAGTCTGGTAGCCAACGGCCACATAATCAGCAGTGGCCACTAATGATTCTTAAGTGGATATATGGCCAATAGATTTGTGGTGCTTATCCGATACATTTGTATGAAAAGGACACCATTACAGAAGCTTTGGCCTCTACAAAATTAAAGTCCAGAGGCCACCTGGCCAAAGTTGAAGAAATTGTTTTTTGCACCTTGGCAACAGGAAGTTAAATGTTCAGAAACTTTTCCCCATTTCCTTAGGACAAGCAAATGACAGGGGACACCCTAACCTTTTCACTTCCCCAGGCCCTTTTTTGTATTTGGCATAGTTGCTACGGAATGTGTATTCAGGCCATATCCATGGAATGATGGCACCACCTGGGAGACCAGGGACTGTGTGTGAGCCCTAGAATCCTAGACTGTGGCCGACTAGGAGCCAGATGTGTTGTAGAGGTGAGGTGCTGCACCCCTGGGGAGGGGGTCTAGGGCTGCTTAGCCTTTACACACACACACCCTGCCAAATTAACAAGGAAAGGCATTGGCATCGGCTATGAAGGCACTTGCTTGTCTGCCTTCCTGAGTCCCAGCAAGAGGAAGGGTACATCCGTGGTGACCACACTGTTTGGGTGGGGCACAAGGCAGAAAAGAGGGTAGATTTAAAAAGGAATATGACTTTGGGGAACTTGACTCAGTCTGCAGTAGAACTAAGTTCTATGCTGAGAAACAAAACACATGCACCAACACACTCAAAGTAGCTTCCTGGGGTTACATGAGAGTGGAGACACCTTTATAATTTACTGTTTATGCCCACTCATCTCCAGTGCAGCCCCTTTCCAGAAGCTGCACCCATCACCCTACCCAGCCTTCCCTAGTGCTTATCTCTTTCAACCTGCCACCAGCTTACACCCTAATATGGAACTTACCTAGCTGGTCAGTCCAGACAGGGTGTTAGTCCTCCTTCATGAGGACCTGCAGCATTGATGGCTAGTTATCTGGTCCAGGGCCCAAGGGTGCTCCTTCATCCTGTAGCACAGCCGGGTTTTTTTTCCTTGTTCTGGTTCCAACCCCTGAGGATGCCAGCATGGAAAGAGACACATGCACACACTGATGCATGGAAATACAGATCCTGGCAAACGTTCTCCCCTCCCACAATGTGTCTCCCCAGCAGTGCCATCCATGGTCACCCAGTTGTCAGTACTGCAGTGGAAGCAGCAGCCTCCCTGCCTCAAAAGAGGAGAGTGTTTTCTGGGACACTCAATCCTCTGCTCCCAGGCTAGCCCTCGATGGCCTGGGTTTGTTCCTGAGGCCGGCTCGCCAGTGACATATGGAAACACCTTTAGCAGGGTGAGGGGAGCTCTGTCTGAGACAGAGTGACGAACCGTGGAGGGGTGAAGAAAAAGTTATTTACCGTAGTAATTATGTTTCTTTTAGAGGTTGTATTTGTGAGTCATACAGATTGCAGCCTCAGCCCTGAGATGTTGCTCCAGAGATAGAACTTTAGAATGTTAAAGTTCAAACTCTGCAGTGTCACCAATCACTAAAAAAGAGTACCATGCTAAGGCAACTGCAGATACTGGAAACCACAATATTAGTTGTCCGATGCAAAATTTACTTTATTAAAATGCAAATAAAATCATGTTAAAAGGTAAAGCGGTACTACCAAGAAACGCCAAAAGTTTTCAAGCCCCACATGCTCTCTCTCTCTCTCTCAAGGTGTGGTCACATTCCCCCTAACATTTCAGTGGCAGAGTTTAGCTGTAGAGCAGAAAAGGTTGTTCACCACATAAGAAGTGCATGCTGTGTATTAAGAAATGTAAATTCTGTAAAAAAATATGACAAATCACCTAATGACAAAACAGTGAAATCTGCAAAGTTTGAAACTGTAAAATACTCAAAGCAAGACTTTTTTAAAACATTAGGTCTGACTTGACCTGAAGAACCCTTTTTATGTCAGTCCTAGAAGGGAAAGCAGAGAGGGCTTGTATTGACTCATAAACGCACCCTCTAGAAAAAATATCACTGTACTACAGTAATTTTAGCAACAACAGTGTATTTGTACCTGGAAGGCAGTGACTAGAACCTATTTTGGAAAACGATTCTGAGTCACTGAAGTACATAGTCTGGATGTCCAGACAGAGTAGTGAGTTTCATACATGTGTACAGTAGCCCATGTGACTGCCTTACAGACCTCTAATAAAGAAACGGTGTCGGTGTTAGGTGACGAATGAGGTCTGATTTCTGTGGTGACACTGAATCACAGCCACCTCCCCTCACCCACGCCACAAGAAGCTACCCATCATCCCCCCAGTTCAGTTAAACCTCCCCACCAACACACCCACTAGCCCCCACTTCCTTCCTCCCTCACAGCACCACAGCACCCAAAACAATCTAATTACCGGCATCGGAAGAGGGTCAGTGACTTGGATGTGGTCCCATGGTTGAGTAGCTTCTGCTCATCTTTGGTCCGGGTCAATGAATGAATGATGACATCTTTTTATACTGCTGGCCAGTCTGGCATTACTGTAGAAGGACATCATCATTCATTCACCTACCCAGAATGCAGACAAGCACAAGCTGCTCCATCGCAGGACTGCATCTAAGTTACATACCCACGCCCAACACCAGTAATTAGATTTTTTGGTTGCTATGGGGGGGGAGTGGGGGCTATTGGGCGTGCTAGGCAGAGGCTGCAATGGAACTGGGGGGTTGTGGTTGGTGGCTTGTGCCAGGGTAGGGGGAAGTGGGTTCTGATATAGCACAGGGGCAGGGGCAGGGTTTTTTATTAGAAGGAGGGGGTTTTGTTATTATGAGGAGTTGCAGTGCCGAATAAATAATCTTTCCCTTAGTCACCTATATTTGCTCTTATAGGCTTGGTAGGAAGAAGAGGGAGGTTGAAACTTACTGGGTTGTTTGGGTGTGGGAAGTAGGACTCTAATTGCAGAGTGGAGGAATGTAATTTAGGGTTTTAAGATAGTCAGACATTAGAATATCCAGTTCCAACATCCGAGGCTAGCCTCAGATGTCAGATTCGGATATGGATTATCCTAATATCCAACTATCCTAACTTGGATCGGATTTTAAAGTATCCAAGCAACCATATTTTGCAGCTTTTTCAGTCTCCTTGGGTGCCAGAGACCATATGAAGAAGAGCCATCCAAAGCGTACGTTTTACCTTCAGTGGCACTTTTCTCCTTATTTTTATATTTTACAGCACAGCATTCTCATGAAGTGTTGTGGAAGCCGGTGCAGACAAAGACGCACATTTAGCTGCACTTTTTTCTTTGTTATAGGCAAAAAAAACGTAATTGTCCTGGTTCCAGGAGCCACAATGGAACTGGTAGAAAAAAATGATCAGATATGTCAAACTTAACTAAACTAATGCAGAGTAGCAAATAAACTCAGAAACTTTACAAAACAATAAAATAGAAGTCAAAGCTAAGAACACTTAGCCACAGGGACTGGAACAGGACTACTGGGCAACTAATCTCTTAAGTGGAGAAATAAATCTGCCGTTGGAATGTAAGGGGGAGTGTGACCACACTGCAGAGTTTACATCTTAAAATTTTAAAGTTGTCTCTGGGGCAACACCTCAGGGATGAGATGTTGCAATTTGCATGATTTCACAAATATACTGTTGTTACTAGAAGGGTCTTCACTGCACCTGCCTATATTTTTTATAAATTGAGGGGTTTAATTCACTAGTGACCTTATTCAGTTGACATTTTCCAGCTCTATATCCATTACAAACAAGGTGGGGGTGGGACTGCACACCATTAGATCAGTATATACTAAATAAACTTGTATTTAATTTCTGTTGGAGGTGCTAAAACTAGGCATCTTCAACTTGCAGGTGAAACTGAGAAATCGTTTGGGTTTACCAAGGCTAACTATTACTCAGTCTCATTTGTGTTGCACAACCCCAATTTTGTGCCCATTGGTCAGTAAAAAATGTTTATGTCCACAGAAAGTAAAAAACTCCAGTTTTATGTCCAGTTTGGGTAATAAAACTTCTAGTTTAGGTAACAAAATTTCAGAGTTTACTTTAAGTTTGGCAGTCTTCTACTTGGGCTTAAAAATTCTGAGGCAGCCTGTATTTCTAATTCATCAAAGTTTGGCAAGGTATAAGGGGGGGTCAGCTCTGTTGATACATGCATGCATACAATAAAAAAAACATTGCAGTAAAGTTCAAGTGCAAGAAAAAGGAACCCCTGTAACTTGGCCAATTGTTTCATCCTCCTTCCCCCACCCTGTCACGGAGAATCTGCCTTGCCATTGCCAGAGGAGGTCACCGGTGCCTATCGCTCAAATGTAGTGCACGAGTTGCATGGTAAGGGGGCCCATTCAACATTTTTAACAGTTCACTGTTATTTAATGTGGATGTTAAGTTGCATTTACACATACACACTGGGATTTGGTACCATTAGAGCTCCTGCGTGTGAGGTACACTGTTGTAGCCATTTCCAGTGTGCCCACACATAGGAGCTGTGGAAGTGTTGCAGACAGCCTAATTCCCCCTCCTCCTTGTATTTGATGTCCATCTGCTGGGTTCTAGCATGGCAGGGGCATCACATTAGGTGGTGTGGAGCATTCATTCTGTCCATGACATTATAGCCTGGGAGTGCCTGGTTCCTCACGCTCCTGTTGTGTATAATTTGTATGCTATTAATATGCCAGTATATTACTTAAATAATAACGATTGAGAAGCCAGTCATTTCTGGAGGATTAACAACCAGTTGGGGGATAGGTGGCGTGAGGTGCTGCTGAGGGCTGCCACCCTCCAGATGGTCATTAATCCAAGGAAATGACAGGCTTTGAGGTTGTTATTGCGATTATAAGTCTAATTGCAAAAACAAATGTATTTTTTCCTTGTTATTTTTACCGCAATTCAGCTTTTAAGCAGAGTAGCGTGATCCGTGTGTGTTGCACAGCGTCAGTTGGCAGCTGGATCAGTCGTTTCTAAGACATTAATGACCAATCAAGTAGTCAATCGGAAGCCTTGTTAAGCTCATGAATAATTAATTAGACTTATAATGTGTGTTACTGTGCATTGTTGTGCCTTATGGCATTTCATATTACTGTGCTTTTTACTTGTTATTATGTAATTATCCCCTTCCTCTTCCCCCAGGACACATCTGGAAACAAGTTTTATGGCTCAGTATGTAGTTTCTGGTAAATCTCTTTTAAATAAATAAATTCATACAGGGATTTAAAACTCCCGCATCTTTTCAGCTCCCCACCACTGCAGAGTTTCACAGAAGCAGAAACGGATCAACTTACAGTGCTTTCAGTTGTATTTACACTTATCCTCTGGCTGCAGATCAGCCACTCTGCACTACTCACACTGCTGTATAATTCTCATTGTTAATAAACCTTCAGTTTCACCTAAAATTTCTAGATCCAAATTCTTAGACCATTACACGCAAACAGCTCTTCAGCCATAATAAATGTCCTCCTGTCTATAAATCCAGTTGTAGAAATGAAAGGAAAAGTGTGACTTTCACTGGGATTTGAACACAGGACCTCAGCAATCCATGCTTTAGCTCTTAACTAACTGAGCTATGAGAGTTCAGCCAGTTAAGGCCCCTGAGTTTTCCCATGTGAATCACAGATACATTCCTTTCTGGTGTTGCAGTGAGCAACCAGGATGTCTTTTTACAGACTCAAATAACTCCTCCTCAATCTCTCCGAAGTGCAGTATATGCCACTGTAAGGCACACTTAGAAATCCAATTGTAGGAATGAAAGGAAAAGTGTAACTCTCACTGGGATTTGAACCCAGGACCTCAGCAATTCGTGCTTTAGCTCTTAACCAACTGAGCTATGAGAGTTCAGCCAATTAACTATAATAATTAATTAACAATTGTCTGTAAAGAAGCTGTTCAAGAAAGGTTCACAAAAGTCATCCTGACTATACTGAATTTATACAGTAGGAATGTATGAAAGCCATCTTATATCAAAGTATTAGGTAGGGGCCTACCAAAATCATCCTGGTTATAACAAAGGTATGCAACAGGCAACCATGAAAGTCATTCTGGCTATAATAAATTTATTAGGGACCCATGATAACCATCCAGGCTATAAAGAAGATATCTAATAGGGTCACATTTAGCTCTTTTTGGCTAAAGCAAAGATATCCACTAGGGACCAACAAAACCCACCCTGGCTATACTGAAGGTATTCAGTGGGTTCCTCGAAAGCCTACTTGGTTATTAAATAAATAATAGGTATCCATGAAAGCCAGCTGGGTATACCAAAGGTATCCAATAGGGTCTGCTGAAACTCATCAGTTCTACTGTATAACAAAATATTCAACAAGGACCTCTGAAACTCATCATTCTGAGTATACTGCTGCTATCTAATAGCAACCCATGAACGTCATCCTGACTATAACTGAAACTGCTCAGTGAGGAACCCCAGAAAGTCATATAGACTATACTAAAAGTACACAACAGGAGCCCTTGATACATCTTACAGCCCCAGGTCTCCGTGGTTTGATGAGACCATGAGGGAGTTGAGGAGGGTAGGACGAAGGCTGGAGAGGCGTTGGCGGAAGTCCGGTCTGGATGATGACAAACTTAGTTTGATGGACCATTACATGGCCAATCAATCCGCAATCTCTCGTAAGAAGACAGAGTTCCTGTCCAGGGGAGATAGCGGCTGCACAGAATAGACCAGCCCAGCTCTTTCAGACTGTGGACAGACTGTGCAATCCAGTCTGTCTTCAGCCCAGGAGGGCCTTTTCCACAGAACGATGTGAGGAGTTTGCTCTTTTCTTTGCAGATAAGGTTGCCAAAATCAGATCGGATGTCCGCTCTTCCCTCTCCAGTGGGAGTAGTGATGGTCGGCCGGAGATGTCAGACATCCAGTTTGCATGGTCTGACTTCAGCCTCCCCAAAATCGAAGATATTGTGATGGTCATCCGAGCGCTACGACCAACCAGCTGTGATTTGGACCCTGGCCCCACATGTCTCTTAGTGGATTGTGTGGATAAAATCGGCCTAGTCCTGGCTTTGATAGTCTGGAAGTCTTTGGAGAGGGGGATCTTTCCTGAACCCCTTAAAGAGGCTATAGTTAGGCCTGTTTTGAAGAAGTCCTCCTTAGACCCACACTGTCTAGCAAATTACAGACTAGTCTCTAACCGACCCTTTGTGGGTAAGGTTATTGAGAAGGTGGTCGCACTGTAATTGGATGATCATCTGACCAACAACAATATCTACGATGTTCTCCAATCTGGATTTAGGAAAAGGCACAGTACCGAGACAGCTCTTGTTCGTGTACTAAATGACCTCCTATTAAGGAGATCGTGGGACCCACGTTCTATCTTGGTACTTCTTGATCTCTCTGCAGCATTTGACACTGTTGATCATGGGGTGCTGTTGGAGCATCTGCGTCCATCTGTGGATTATCTGGTATGGTCCTCAGGTGGTTTAGATCTTACCTCGAAGGTAGGACTCAGAGGGTGGTGTCGGAATTTTTCCTCGGCATCAGTCTCCTGCCTTGTGGGATACCGCAGGGCTCTATTCTAGCGCCTATGTTATTCAGGTGTACATGCTGCCTTTGGGAGCGATTATAAGACGATACGGACTGGGTTTTCATTGCTATGCTGATGATACCCAGCTGTATATGTCTTTTGTGCCCGGCCAGGACGCTGCCTTGTCGGTATTTAATAACTGCCTTGCAGAAATCCAAGATTGGATGAATGGGAGTTGGTTGAGGTTAAACCCCGAGACAACTGAGGTATTGGTTGTGGATAAAGGTCGCTGTGAGGCAGGTTTACCAGTTGGATCGCACTGTGGCTTATGGCTTGCAGGCGCTCCACTGACAACCTCAGATCAGGTGCGGAATCTTGGTGTAATAATTGATGACTGCTTGACGCTTAAAGTTCAGGTGTCAGCGGTGGTCAAAACTTCCTTTTTCCATCTGAGGAATATCGCCAGGGTGAAGCACCTGGTTCCTCAGAAGATCTTCCAACATTGATCCACGCCTTTGTTACCTCCCGCCTTGACTATTGCAACTCCCTGTACCTAGGGCTATCGGGGGTTGAGCTTCGCCGTCTGCAGCTAGTGCAGAATGCGGCGGCCAGGTTGTTGACTGGTTCTTCTAGATCCAGTCATATAATGCCTGTGCTCAGTGGACTGCACTGGCTGCCAGTATTTTGGCGAATCACCTTCAGGGTCGGTCTTCTGACCTATAAAGCTCTACCTGACCAGGGACCAACTTACCTGAAAGAGCTCCTTTGCCCCCTACTGTCCCTCCCGCCCCCTCCGATCCACTGACAAGGGATTGCTGGAGATTCCCAGGGTCTGTTTGAAATCTTCGGGGCTAGATCATTTAGCTTTGTGGCCCCGACCCTGTGGAATTCTCTACCTCGTCAGGTGCGAAATAGTCCAACTGTCCTGAGTTTTAAAGGAGCCTTGAAGACCCACCTTTTTAGAATAGCTTTTAATGATTCATAATAGTTTTAAATTCTGTTTATATATTGTTTTACGATATTGTGCAGGTGCTTTGGATTGGAGAAAAGCGCCTTTTTATAAATAAAAATTGATTGATTGATCTTGACTATACAACAAAAGATATCCATCAGGAACCCTTGAAAGCTGTCCTGGTCATGAAATCAGGTATCTGGTAGAAATCCATGCAAGCCATCATGTCTGTACTGAGGTATCCAATGGAGACACACAAAAGTCATTCTGATTGTACTGAAAGTATCCAATGGAGACTTTTGAAAGTCTTCTTGACTATACCAAAGCTATCAAACAGGATCTCACGTAACACTAAAACTATTCAATAAGCAGCCAGCCCAAAAACACATAGGGCAGATATTCAGTAGTGAGTTTTAACTGCTGTTGAACAGATCCAGTGGAATGGGCATCATTCTGAAAATGGAGGCAATGTGTTCTTATGGCTTGAGCACCAGCCTGGGAATCAGGAGGTCACAGGTTCAAAGTCTACTGGAGCCAAATACTCATTGTGTCACCTTGAGCAAATCAGTTAACATCCTAAGGTTCCAGTCCACCCAGCTATGGAGATGGGTAGAAACAGGACCCCACTGAAAACAAGATGTATCCCAGCTGGACTATCCTGGGTTAATGGAGCAAAAAAAACTCTGCGCTCACCTCCAGTGGGAGATAAAAATGGAGCACTCAAAGAATAACTGCAAAAAGAGCTTTATGTTTGGTCAAAAGATGTGCTTAAAGACAAAACAGTGACCTCCCAAGGCCGACCCGGTGGAGCTGAGGGTTGAGGCAATGGATATCACATCTTGTGCCATGCCAGCAACCCATGTTTAGGAATGAGCGCGGGCCTCTGGGAGTCGGCAGGGGTGGAGAGGGATTGAGCATCCAAGGGACTACTCTCTTTCTCTGGGGGGGGGGTGCCCGTGGTGGGCATACATCTGGCCCCTAGAAGAGGCTGGGGGCAACACACCAATGCTGTCGATGTGGGTGGAGATGGGGCAGATGCCTGGAGGAACACACACGAGAGTATGAGTGCTGCCTCCGCTGGCATCATTGAACACTCCATCTCCAAAGGGGAGAAAACTGGAGGAGAAAAGGTTGCTGCGGTGGATGACAGAGGGCACCTCGCAGGTCCCACTCCCGGCTAGCCACGGTGCTGGCCACACTGGATCTGGTCCTGGGTGGGGGTTGGGGTGCCCTGCTGGCCCCACCAGGAGAGTAAACCCCAGGGGTAAAGGTCAGCGCCAGCTGGTGGATGCTGGGGGACAGGACTGGGGGCTCCTCTAAAGGTAGGGCCACAGCAACAGGGGTACAAACTGACAGCTAAAAAAAAAAACAGTGACCTCACAAAAAAATTGTAAAATAAGGCTGGCCCCTTGGTTCAGAGATAGTGTTACCGCTTGTGATGGTGACGACCCTGGTTCAGGAATGAGAAAGGGTCATTGGGGGCCAGTGAGGGGGAGGAGGATTGAGCATCCCAGAGGATGCTGTCCTCCGAGGAGGAAGGGTACCATGGTACCATTTCTGCAGCGATACTGCCACCTGGGTGACCACCAATGATAATGTGACTGGAAGGCCAGGGGGTGGGTGGGACGTTGCATTAGTCATTGTTGCAGAGTGCCTTGTGTGTGCACACCCACGATGTCCTTGGTGGGGGGGGGTTCCGGGAGATGGGTAAAACACCAAAGGGAATACCCCACCATGGCAGGATGATTGTCCCAGTACATCCAGGCCCCACATACCTTCTCCAGCTGAATTTTTGGAAGCTGAAAACTGTCATAGCACCAAGGCCTTGTGAAAACCTCCTCCCAACTTGCAGTGCTGTCAAGAACAGACAAATGCAGCACATTCAGGTTGAGAAACTGAGACTGATGGGCATTCTTGAGCTTGAAAACCAAGAATATTGCTTGTCACCCACTTAGATGGGCTCCAGAACTATACAAGGTAGTGTTCCGCCTGAGTTCTATGTCTCAGTCAAATGTCAGGCGACAGTGTGGATGTAGGTCCATAGAATAGATGAAAACACAGCAGAGCCTCGGTGACTGATCATACAGTGACTACACAGTCCAGGCAGTTAGCTTCACCGCCTACCACAGTGAGAAAGGATGCTTCAATTCCTTTCCACTCCCAGTGCTGACTCAAAAAGCCAGGCAGCTATCTTCAAATCGGAACCTGCAGCATGAAGAGACCATGGCACAGTTTTCAGCACTATGATTCAACAAGCCGGGCAGCTAGCTGCAGGGCCTACCACAGTAAGAGAAAGGGGAAATGGAACATTGTTTAACCAGGAGTAGCACACTGAGCCAAAGCTTGTTTCCAGATGCAACCTAGGAGCACAAGGAAGTTAAGTGACTTGTTCATGATCACACAGTATGCACCTAGGCCTAGTAAAAGACCATGGTTTGGTTCCTATTCCTGCTGCTGGCTCAACAAGATAGGGAGCTGCCTACAATAGTGAGAGACTGCAGTTCTGTTCCAAGCAGCATAATTCGACAAGATGAGTAGCTAGCTGTGGTGAGATACTGTGGTTCAGTTTCAAGTGATGTGGTTTAACCAACTGGGCAGCTAGCTTCTGCACCTAGTACAGAGAGAGACCATGTTTTGATTCCCAGCAACAGCTCCACATACCAGACAGTACTATATTAAGAGACCATGGTTCGATTACAGTTGCTAAACAAACCAGGTATCTAACTTCAGAACCTACTGCAGTGAGAGACTGTGGTTTGATTCCTAGAAGAGTTACTCAACAAGCCAGGCAGCTACCTTCAGAACCTACTGCAGTAAGAGATAGTGGTTCAGTTCCCAGCACTGTCACTTAGCAAGCCAGGAATCTAGTTTCAGAGTTTACTACTCTATGAGACCACAGTTCCATTTCCAGCATTGTGACTTGGCAGACATGGAGGTTAGCTTCAGAAGTTACACTGCCAGTACAGCGTCGCAACAAGCTAAGCAGTTGGCTTCCCCACTTACTATACTGAGAATCTGTGGTTTCAATTTCCAGTGCAGTAACTTGACAAGACAGGTGGCTTGCTTCAGAGCCTACTGCAGTGAGAAACCATGGTTTGCATCTAAGTGTTGTATCACAACAAGCCAGGCAGCTAGCTCCGGAGCCTACTGCAAGCAACGCAGTTTGATTCCTAGCATTTTGGGTCAACAAGCCAGCCAGATAGCTGACTTGAAAACCTACTGCAAGGAGTGACTGTGCTGTTCCATCACTGGCTCCAGATACAGTAGCCTGAGAATCTTAATGGATGGCAATGAGTCTCTATGTCTCCGTGCACTATTTGGGGAGGAGGGATGGAAGTCTTTAGAATGGTTACCTTCTACCTCCACCAAAGGGGTAGGAAAATATGACGAATTGTTCCAAATTATCTTTCACTGCTAATTTGGCACACACTAGATTGGTATCCTATATGACTGCAAAATGGCTAAATAGCACTGTCCATGCTCCAGCAGGGCATCCAAGAACCTACTGTGTTGAAACATGCTCAAAATGAAAAAAGTCCTGCATTCATGAGCCACAAAGACCACACTTCACTGAAATTCAGTTCAAAAGCTTTAATACCAAATAAAGTGAAGAGCTGATACAGACAGTCGCAGCGTACCACTAACTGCCCCAGCGCTTCAAGTCAGAACTCTTTGTCAGGGGGCAAAGTGAGTTTCTGTGAAGTGTGGTCTCTGGGGGCTCATGAGTGCAGGACTTTTTTAATTTTGAGCATTTTGGGCTAGCCACCCTCCTTTCCTGCACCAACCCCTTATCCGAGGGTTCACAGTCCTTCACTTTGGATGGGTTTCTAGCGTTGAAACATTACTGTACTCCCTCCACAGTCAATTTAACAAGAGCATCTGGAAGCCTAATATTTTAACTTAACACCAAACTAAACTAGCAACAGATGCTAAAAAAACATTCAGGAACCTACAAAGCTCTAGTGGAGATGCCATGCCAACATAATTATTACTATTCAGCAGCCAGAAACGTGCAGTGCCAAGGCATAGTTGGATTACCCTCTGCATTACAATACAGCATCCAGAGACCCGTATTCTATGCATGTCTACGGTAAAGCAATCAAAATGATCAACGAGCTGCATGGCCCATGCTGTCGAGCAGCTGAGTTTATTGGAAAGAGAGCTCATTGTAGCCAGCACAGTGAGACATTCACATGCATGAGCCGTAGCATTCTGCTCTAGGGAGAACATATAGATGCTTGGCTCTTGAAGGGAACATCACAGGTACTCAGAATTCACGCCCCCCCTCAACACTGGATAACAAAGGAGCAGCATTGGCGTCAGCTGTGTAAGTAGTAGTTTTGCCACCATCTCAGCCAGAGGACGGGTGCAGTAGCAGCAGCAGCAATCCTGTCATTGCATTGGGGATGGGGAAAATGGGGGATAATTAAAATATTAGTAAAAAGAAACCTTATTGAAAGTTTTGTTTATAGAAACATAGAAGTTGATGGCAGATAAAGACCACAAGGCCCATCCATTCTGCCCATTATAGTGATGTACCACTGTTAAAAAATGTTGAATGGCCTTTCTAGTAGCTACACTGTAAGTCCATATTGCTTGCATCTGTACCCAGAGCTTCAGTTGTCCATTTTGCAAGGATCTGGCTCACAAAAATCAAGTCAACATGTCCAAATGTAGGGGGAGGAAATCATTAACTTGCAAAACACCCTTAAAAAGAAAATAAACAATTATTTGACATCCAGTTTTGTGGTAACAATTTAGATTTTTTTTGAAAGGGGTATTTTTACCAGTCGTATTGTATAATAACATCCAAACATTATTCTCTCTTAAAAGAATTATTTCCAAAATTTGAAACCTGGGACATACTTTTGACTTTCACAAAACTGGAATGACATCCAAATTCAGACCCATCAAAGTTTCTGACCGTCACCCAAAGAATACAAAATTAACTGAACCCCTGGCTGTAACCCCGAATGAAAGCAGAAGGATGAATGTGCTGTGAATCGGGGGGGGAATCTAAGGATACCTGTAGGGTGCAAACATTGTCTCAAGAACCATAGTAGTACTGCTGGTGTTCCTTTAGAAAGAATGTTCAGGGGTGGAGCTACAGATTGTTTGCTGTGGGAGTTCTCAGAGGAGCACTATGTCATGATTGTTCTTGGAGTTTTTAGTGCCCACCTCCACCATTCTGAAAAGTTAAAAAGTTTGCATATGTTGCAGTGTGCTTTTTGACTGGTCAAAAAAAAGTGAGGGTAGGCTTATCTAATGAATCATTAGTAACGATGTAGCAACAGCAGCCATGTGCTGACATCTGGTGGACTGGATCTCATGAGGTTCTGGGTTTTCATACTCAGGGAGGGGTGGCTAATGAGGGACAGGTGTGTTGAGACACCCAGCAGGTTAAGACATGGGTTGCCTGGAGTTTGCATGACATGTTCCCTAATGGTCAACCATCGAGAGGCATTAGCACTGACTTTCTTAGCCTGAGTGGGGTTGGGGGAAAAGGAGAAGAGGGTCTTTTGACTAGAAAAGTTCAAGTACCTAACATGCCTCCTAGGGTAACATCTCAGGGGCTCATTGAAAA